>JAWNPK010000018.1:2658750-4050000 GCA_035047565.1 Drosophila mulleri | reverse complement strand
ATATCTAGAAGTCTCAGTTCTTACAGCAGCAAGTACTAGAGATATTGAGTGCTATAATCATAGTTTTACAAAGTTCTTAAGTGCTATACAATTAAATACACAGAGTAAAAGTTCTTGACTCATAATGCAGGGGACTACAATCCTAGACTCTTACAACTTACAGACGTAGACTCCTTGACCTGTAGAACTTGAGAGCTCGAAACTCACTCAACCCAAGAGTATTAGGAGCTGTGAAGAACCATATGATATAATACCAATAAACAAAGTCTTCTTCGAATTCCAGTATGAATAAGCTGGTTTCCTAAAGTTCTACTAACACCAGTTCTAGAGATCTATGGTTCTATAGCCACGCTTTGTCTGCTAATGGAGTAATTGAGACATGCTCTTTAGTGCTTTAAATTTTCCCGAAAATATTTGATGTAAAGCATTTTCTTAAATAAGGATGGCATTTTAATAGTCTCAGCATCACACAACTCCTATTTACCCCCCACGCCTCCCTTGAGTACTTTACACATTATAACAAAACCTTCGCCTAATCAAAGCACAATGAAACCCTTTGGCGGTGAGGGTATTGAAAACATTTCGGCAATCGGGCGTAGAGAGCGCGCGACGCAGTTACGTTTCCAATTACACACTTGATGTTTAGAGTTCTGTGTGTGTGGGTGTGCGTATTGGCTGGTGTGTGTTGCCATGTTAAGTAATATGATGAGGCTTTAGCCTGGCCAAAAAGGTATTATCCGCGCAAAGTCAATTAGAACGGCGATGCCGTTTGCCCAGGTGCTGCCCAGGTGCAGCTCCGGCGTTACACAACAGTCGAGGCCCGCGGCTGCCCGACAATGCGCATTAGGCGGCTGGCGGCTGGCGGTGAGGGGGCGTGGCTGTGTTTAGGTTTGGCATTTTGGATGCCTTTCAGCTAAAAGCGTTGGGCTTTCACATGGCTTTATATGCCAGCAGATGGTAAAGGGAGGAGCGGAAAGCGGTAAAGGGGCGGTTAAGGTGCTTGAATTTGTTTGTCAATTACGCCATGAATTGAAATATGCCAGGCAGGCAGCAGACTGCCTCCTGCTACTCCTGCTGCTGCTGCTGCTGCTGCTGTTATCCATTTAATGCCAATCTTGACTGCCTTGACGAGCGGCCTAACTGGCAAACTGGCTGGCAAGGCAGGTGGAAATCCGCAACGTAAGTTCACATTTTAAACGGAAGTTTTCGGCGTGCAACGAGCTAAGCTGAAATATTTAGAGCGCATTATGGACGCTCAAACTGCCGTTGAGCTGCAGGCATTTATCGTAAACTTCAACTGCCTGTGTGACGCGTCAAGGATTTGCCAAACATTTAGCCAACATGACACTTGCCAGCGCCCAGACCCCTTTAACGCCCCCTAAATCCCCAGCAGCAAAACCCTTACCCAACTCAAACACACACACACACACACACACACACACAGAGAGAGAGTCGTAGGCTAGCTCTGTAGGGCGCTCGACTATATCAATATGGGACATAAAAAACAATGACAACTCTGTTAAAAGGGGCTGTCGCTGCTTACACTGGCAAACGGATTGCGTGAGAGGTGGGGCGGGAGCGGAGAGAGGGGAGTGGGGAGTGGGAACAAGGGCGAGTGACTTGTCCGAGAGAGTCAGCTACGGCAACAATGAGAAATGCTAATCCAATTGTTGGGGCCTAGCCGGATCCACATTTGCACAGAGCTGACGCAGCTGTAGCTAAATAAGGATGTGATTGTAAATACACTGAGAAAAATCTGTTAGCACAAAGTGTGGACAGAAGCTGAGAGTGAAACGGAAAATACAATTATTCATAAGCATTTCAAGTGAAGAGACTTCGCCGCACTTAAATAATGAGAGCAAAAGAGAAGACTTTGAGTCGATAGAATATGTGCTAATAATGAGTAGAAGACATAAAAAGAAAGCGAGAAAGATAGGCAAAAGCTAGAGAGAATATAAAGAGGTAGGAAATGAGAAAGGGAAATAGAGATAATAGAGAACGGAGGGGGGCATTGATATAATAGGCATCATAAGAAAATCGGCAGAAAAAGTTGGACGAAAGGGTGGGAGAAAAAGGGGAATTAAACGAATATTCTCTCTGGGATCGAGACAAGGGGAATCTATTTCTGAATCTCTTACGCCCAATAGGTGCATTATTCTCTCTCTCACTCTCTCTCTCTTTCTCTCTCTCTCTCTCTCTCTCTATCCTTACCTTTACCTTTACCTTTCTTATGCACTCTTCTCTTCTTTAGAGAGACAGACGTATCTCTCTCTCTCTCTCTCTAGGAACATACATATATAAATAGAACTAAGCTTAGCTACATTTCTATTTATTTCTCTCTCTCTCTCTATAGGAGCATATATAAATAGAACTAAGCTTAGCTACATTTCCATTTATTTCTCTCTCTCTCTCTCTCTCTCTCTCTCTCTCTCTCTCTCCTTCGCCTTTGTATATTTGCGTAGACTTTGCAGTATCCTCGCATTAGCCTCGCAATACTTCTCTCCCTCTCTGTCTAACTCTTCTATACTTGTACAGTGAACGTAGTAACCTCTCTCATATCCCTAATCCTCTCTCTTTCCTTCTTGCGCTGCTCAACTTATACAGTCATCTCTGTCTCTCTCTCCCTCTCTATCTCTCTCTCGCTTTTCTATATATATATATATATATATATATATATATATATAAAGATATCGCAGAACCCTCTCTTTCTCTCTCTCTCTCTGCCTTGCTACCTCTCTGCCCCTCTCGCACTGCTTACTTCTTATATGTATTGCACTCCCGCCATCTCCCTCTCTACCCCTCTCCAGCAACCGCTCTATCTCAGTCTCTCTTCATCATTCTAACTGACAATATTTTTCAGCGCGAAATTACATGAATTATTCAAATCAAATTCAATTTAGCCTAATCTCAGTTCTTAGAAAGTCAACTTCATATTTTTTGCGCAGTGCACTGAGGACGAGGTCCGACTTGGCCATCGTCATCGCCAGCGCCAGCAGCTATGAGTGTAATAAACATAAATAGGCATTATTTATTTATGTGACCGGCTGGAACTTTGGGGCTTACTTCTATTTGATGATGTATTAATTTCTCTCGATATGATGCCACAGCAAAGAGAGCGACAGAGAGAGAAAGAGCCAGAGAGTGAGAGTGGAGAGCGATAGAGAAGATTCTGGTCTGTGCCTGTCCAAATTTGCCTGCACATTTCGAGCAGGCATTAGTTTAATTGGCCAGGGCTTTTGTGAAATTGGCCAACTCGAATGCTGTCGCTGCTTCTGCTACTCCTGCTGCGACTCCTGCTGCTGCTGCTGCTGCTGCTCCTTTGGCCTAATTGCACTTTTCGCTTGAGGAGCTTTCGCTTTTCCTAATGGCACGAAACGAGTTCAAAGCCGCTGCGCCAAGCAACTCGAATCGAATTCTGTTTCTTGGGGCCGCTTAGTTTTTCATTAGCCACGGGGCTAAGCCTTTTGATGACCGTCTTTTAACTCTAATTAACTGCTAATAGGCAATAAATCATTATTACTCAAATTTCGAGTTGGTCGTGCTCAACAATAAAACCGAAATGCGCACACACACACAGACACAGAGACACACACCAACACACACATACGTGCATAGAAATAAATTCATTAAATAAGTTCTACTCGAGCTAAACGACTCGGCCAATACACTTACAATGCCAGAGAAAGCTGTGAAATGAGATTCCCTTTAGATCTGTGTAGACAAGTGTTTCGTTTCCATTTTGTTTCCAAGTTCTATTGGCAATTCCATTATATTTCCAAGCTCGTTATTTTGTATCAGAAATATATGCTATTTTTAAAAGCATTTTAGATTATCTGAGATGTACAACAATTTATTATAATGAAATTTATTTAAATTAATCATCTATTTTTTTTAAGCGTACTAAATATATTTTCTGCAATATGATCACTAGTATTATTTGATTTTGAACTTTTATTTATTTTAACTTAAGCAAACACAATTTTTTTAAATAAATTCAGATAAGAAAAAAAATTAATTTTATATTTAATTTAATTTATTTTTTTATTTATTTTGGTTTGTTTTATTTCAATTTACATAATTTTTATAAACAATTTTATTTTTATAGTTTTATACAAAACAAAAAAACAAAAATAAACAAATAAAAAATTAAAATTAAAATTAAACAATAAAATTAAATAATAAAAAAAAATATGAAAATATAAAAAATATATTTAAGTAAAAAAAAACTATAAAAAATTTCTTTAGAAATAAATGTAATATAAATATTAATTTTAAGAAAAGAAACCCTAAATTATACAGTAAAAAATATATATATTTTTTTTTTAAATTAAAAAAAATATTTATATTTATAGTTATTGTCTAGCTTAATGTATTTATTATAAATAATAATTTATCTTCTCTTAATAAATATTATATGAATAGTTATTGTCAATTTTCCAACAGTCAAACGCCGGGCCTTAGCTCACATAGCCAGTTAACCAATTTGCAGGGCGCAGAGTGTATCATAATTCATAAATAAAGTGTGACTAATGCCAATGGCGACGCCAGTGACAACAACAGCGACAACAACAACAACAACAACAACAACAACTTTAAGCATTCAAGTCGAGAACAGTTGAGGAAATGTAACTGCAATCCATTAAACAATAAAATGTATTTATTATTTATTATGATTACACTTTGCACATTGTTTTTGCCTGTGTGTGTGTGTGTGTGTGTGTGTATTGTGGAGGCTTGCCACGGTTTAAGTGGTAATTACACTGAGCCGCCCCTTTTTTGGTGCCCCACCCATCAACATATGACGTGCGCCGCCCACACTCGAAGCAAATGGAAATCATAAACATGAAGGCTAAAAGCGCCTGGCAAATGAGGCCGAAACGACTAGCCAAAGAGAGAGAGAGTGTGTGAGAGAGAGAGAGGGGGAGAGAGAGAGAGGGGGAGAGAGAGAGAGAGAAGGCTAAAGCAGATCATAAGCGTAAAGTGCTGCCAATGGACAGCCTCGGCTCAAGCGTAACAAATGCAATAAATGCGAAAGCGAAAAAAAAGAGGCGACAACAACGTGGGCGGGCGAGTGGGTGGGCGTGGCAGGGCCGGTGGAGAGAGAGAGAGAGAGAGAGGTGGGGAGGGGGGCGAGTGTGCCCTGGTAGCCATAATAATAATTCGTAAATTGATTGTGTTTAGTGAAGTTTGAATAAATTCACTCAAACGGGCAGCAGCAGCAGCAGCAGCAGCAGGATAATCCACTAAAATTTACAACAAACGGAAACAGCAACAGGAAAGCAACAATAAATGCACACAAGGAGAGAGGGAGATGAAGAAGTGTAGCAAAATGTAGCAAATAAAAATAAATTTGTGCCGAGAGAGAAAGAGATGAAGAGAGGAGGAGAGGGAAGGCAAGCAGGCAGAAGCTAGCGAGCATATGCGCGTTGATGAGTTACGGGACGAATAAGGACAAAGAGGCAGAATCAATGGTGGCCGGGAAGTGTGTGTGTGTGTGTGTAGTAGCCGGAAGAGGGTAAAGGATAACGGGAGGAAGGCGTGGGCAGCGCTTATAAATGAAATAAAAATGGGAAGCAAAGCAAAACTTATGACTGTCAGCAGATAAAGCAAAAGCTACCAGCCAAGGACCCAGCCAGCCAGGACCAAGGACCAAGCAAAGCCAAGCCGGGACAATTCGTTTTTTTTTTTTTTTTTTGTTCGCCTGCCTGGACTATCAAAGTGAAATGCTAAAGCAGCCAAAAATCCACGAAATAATGGCAACATAACATGAAACAACTGTGACAACAACAACAACAACAACAACAGCAGCAGCAACTGCGTGGCAGCAGCAGCTGTAGTCATGCAGCTGATAGCATGAAATCCTTGCTTTGCTGGCTTGCCACGGTGTTGGCATTGCCATTTGATGTCATTTGGCATCATCATCAATATGGCTAAAAGGACAATGCGTTAAATGCGCCACACACACACACACACACGCACAGAGTGAGAACGAAAGCGAGAGCTAGAGCGAGACAGCAGGGCACTCAATGGAGTGAAGCTATGCTGACAGCTGCCGGACTGGACTGGGCAGTGAGTGAGCATAATTTCAATGGCAAAAGCCTGCCACGCGCACACACACACACACGCACGCAATCACACAGCCTTCCACAAAACTAGGAAAAAGTGCTAAAAACTAGGCAGCGCCATTAAAGGACTTTTCCACGCACATTTTCATACTTGCTCAATAATTTCTGAAGCTCTCCCATCGGTTTTTTTCCCTTTAACTTTGGGTCAAAGATGATCAAAAAGAATTCTGTGCATTAAACAAAAACCAAAAGCAACAGAAAACAAAAGATTTCTATGGCAATAGCAGCTAGCTTAATATCACAATGCGCACAATAGTATGCTATGATTTATCATCTAAGACCTAGCCAAGACGCAAACCGAGCCACAAAAACCATTGCATACTTTTAGCTGCTGTGCTTAAGTCGCTCGCTCGCTCGCTCGTTCGCCGCCATCGACAAGCCCATAAATATGCATTGTGTCACATTAGCCGTGCGTGTGTGTGTGTGTGCGTTGTAACATGTCACTGGAGGTTAATAGATTTTCTTTAGGAAAAGCACTTGCAAACTGCATGTCACGATGTCAGTGCAAAACATAAAGCAAAGCACTGCCAACTCAGCGAGCGGGCGGCGCCTGCTCGGCCAGCCGTAGGCTTTCTCTGCAATTTCTACTGTTCTCTAGTTGTTTTCCCCACTTCTTTCCAACAGGCGGCCAGACAGTCGCTTCCGGTCCGCCTAACACATTGATAAACTACACTTGCGCTAAACTTTGATATGCCTGCAAAGTGATTTAAGTCATTTTTTCCTTTTCGTTCACTCTCCTTCTTACTATCTGGAACACTTTTATAGCAGTTCTTTAAGTGTTTTATGTGGTACGCCAACCAACGTCTGGTAAGGATTGTTGAATTATGCGTTCTTTATGCGCGGTTTTTTTGTTTATTATCGTAATACACATGCAACATGGAAAAGCTGAAAATTTTTATATTTTCATGCAAAATTTTTGCAAATTGCAAATTGTATATATTTTGGATTTGTTTTAATTTGAGATATGATTTGAGATATATTTTCACTTGGTCTTTTAGCACAACTATATGCGGACATGTTCTAAATTTGCCTCGGCCCTCTTTTGCATGCATTATTTTATAGCATACTTTTGAGCGCGCGAGAAAACTAAAAATATATTTTATATATGTATATATTTTGTTTTTACAAGCAGCAAAATGCAATCTAAAATAAATGAAAGTAATGAATAGATTTAGATAGCTTAAGTCGAGAAAGAAAAAGCAGATGCAAAGCGTTTTTTAGCTTGCTAAATCAGATGAGATGAGTTTAATTGCCAAGAAGAAAACCCAGCTCAAAATTTGTGCAGAGAGGGAGAGAGAGAGAGAGAGAGAGAGAGAGAGAAGCACGTTTGAGCGTTGCGTGCGTTTCCTTCACTTTTCAGTGAGCGGCAAAAGTCCAGGCTGTACGCCTTTTACTTTTTTGCCAGGGCCACAAAGCAGGCGCAAGCTTTATTACAATTTGCTGGAGCAGCAGCAGCAGCACCAGCAAACACCACCTACACAACAACAACAACAACAACAGCAAAGAGAACAACAAATAAGAAAGGCAACAACTGCTCCGGCAGCAGCTAATGGATTCTATTTAACTTCCACCGACTGCTAATGGATTTTTCTTGACCCCAAATGAAAATGCGCATCGAAATGCGATTGAAAAATGCTTATAAAAAAAAATAGAAGAAAACATACATACATACATATATATGTAGCGAAAGAAAAGGAAAATGCTAACGTATAATGGAGCAATGTAAAAGAAAAACAGGAGAGCACAGCTCCACCAGCTACAGCAACAACAACAACAACAACATCGAAAAGTTAAATGAATTTCCGAATGCCAAGTGAAATGCAATGCTTGAAACTCTTAGAGCAACTTAAGGGCCAAGAGGCCAAGGGCCAAGGGGCAGAGAGTAGCAGGAGAGCAGCAGGCAGAGGAGGGGCCACGGTGCATGGCCATATGGTGTAGCTGGCAGGTGGGAAGCGTGCCCGAGGCAGAGCCGCTGCTGTCGCTGTTGTAGACCAATCAAAGATTTGGCCAATTGCTCGAAGGCAACTTCAATTTTTCAACAGCAATTTCATAGCCGATGCCCTGTAAGTAATGCGAGCTAGAAAAGCGGCTATGATGTGCGCCATGGTTGGATATGTAACAGGTGAATAAGAGGTGGTAAGATTATTATATAATACGATAAGATGGCGTGATAAATAGAGTTGGATTTAATAATATAATGTAACTTTTATACAACTGAATAATCTAGTAATAATAGATCTAACTCGCCTAGTTGGAATCTGCCCTGGAATATCTGAGTGCAGACAACCTCGCCTTCTTAAGTAATCTTCATTGAAATATATATAGACTTTGGTAAATCAGTAGAAAAGCCTTTGATCAGTAGAAAAGCCTCTATCTGTGAAACTGTAAAGCTTGCAGGATTTACCTGATTTTCCACAGGACTACGCTCAGACGTAAGAATAGGAACGTTGCTATAGCCGGAACCCACTGTATATGACAAATAAAATTGCTACACGAATTCTCAAAACTTCACATTCTCGAACTTTTTGCCTGGAGGTCAGTTAAAGAAAGAATTTCACATGCTCAAAATGTAGCTCAATAGCTGGATAGACTAGACTAGATTGAGGAATATCTTTGACATATGAAATGTGCTATCCACAACAATTGCCCCGTCACCTGCATCTACGACATTTAGCACACAGGGCATTAGCTCGTCAAGAATCGCAGCCGATCTCCACTTAACTTTAATGTCCATTGGCAATACGCATAAATTGTGCAGCTCGATGACAAAAGCTGCCCAGAGAGAGAGAGAGAGAGAGAGAGAGTTAAGAGGAGAGCTATAGGAAAAGAGAGAGAAAGCGAGCGCGAGAGAGAGAAACAGAGTGTAGAATAATTTTTAGTTTTTAATAATTTCTTGACTTGTTCAATTACCTTTTTCCTCACTCTCTCCTCTCTCTCTCTCTCTCTCCCTCTCTCTCTCTCCCTCTCTCTCTCACTCCTTTCATTCTTTTGCTGCGGTCGCCTTTGCGAGACCTTTTGTGCCCGAAATGAAATTGAAATTAAAATTGAAATTGCCAGAATAACCAAAGGAAGGCACAACGCACAGAGAATGGAGAATAAAAAGTAAAAATGGTTCAAAACAAAAAAAAAGCAGCTCTAAGCTAATTATTACAAATATTTCTTAATTTTATATGAGTCCCAAAGGCAAAAGTTCTGCTTGAACAATTTTCTGTGCGACTCGAAGGTCTCAAATTATGTTAAATATAAGAAATGCGCTACCAACTGGTTTCTTCGACTTTTCTTACCTTTTTTCCAAGTCTTCCTCCCCCCCCCCCCCCTCTCTTTCCACATCTTTCATTTTTTATCGCCTGCTGTAGGTGTGGTTCAGGAACAATGCAACACATTTGTGAAAATTCTCTCACCGAAGCGCGGAGAGAAATAAATCAACTTCCGCTTGGCTGAAGAAGCCGCAACCTTCTGACATAACTGCGAGGCGCTCGGCCAGTCATCAGAAATTGAAACTGCCCACCTGAGCGGACCAACAACCCCAGCCTAACAAACTGAGCCGCTTTTGCACTGAGAGAAATAGGTGAGCAGTTTGTGGAAATACTTTCGAATCAGCTCACAGAAGATGCTTAAACTAGAGATAATGAAATCGCAGTAGATTTTAATCAAATTAAGGCAATCAGCTAGTTGATACACTTAGCGAAATAACTGTGGAGATCACAGGCAATTGAATAATTCGAGAAAATTTCTTTTGCGCAGCAGAATATTAAATCGGAAAGAATAAAATAAAAGTAAAGAAAACCCTTGCAAAATAATAAAAAAAAAAAAATTGCAAAACTTAAAGAAACAATTTTTAAATTGATAATTTGAGAAAAACAAAAAATTTAAAATTATCGTCTAAATTCAATTTTTAAGGCGGAACAAATGAAGTGAACTATGTACATATATAAAATAAATGAGTTGCCAAAAAAGAGTAAATATTTATATTATTAGACTTTATTTTTTTTAAATAAATTTAAAATAGAAAACAACAAATTTTTTTGTTGAAATTAGCATGAAAAATATTTTCATTTATAAACAAACAAAAAATTTAAAAAAAAATAATAAAATAAATATTTTAATATTTCTCTTAAGGTAAAACGTCCATAAAGAAGACTTTTATTTGAAGAATAATTTAACAATAATAATAATAATAATAATAATAATAATAATAATAAAAATAATAATAATAATTATTTTTATTATTATTATTATTATTATTATTATTATTATTATTTAAGTTATTTTTTTTTTTTTTTACGAAAGAGCAAAATTATATGTTGAAAATAGAAAATCTTAGATGATAAGACATAAAATATTTTATATAATTTTTATAAAATATTTAATATACTCTAATGTAGCTTATAGAATCTTTGTTAAACTTTTTACTCTTATAAAAACATTTTTATTTTTTTTCTTATTTTTTCATAGTTATACTTAGTTATATTAAGAAATTTGTATGCAGGTATTATGTAATAAAAGGATTCCTTTTCAATCAACCACTTTAAGTTTTCTCTAGGTGCATTTGGAGTTTTAAAATCGTAGCAGGCAATGCAAGCGGCCGCAACTGTTGAGCTGCCAACAGCCAAGAGCCAACAGCCAAGAGCCAGCAGAGGAGGCAACTGGAAACCGTTTCAAAGTCGCGTCAATCGTTCCGCTTCGCTTGCGCCGGTGAGCAGACGCCAACGCTTTGCATAGGACGGCAGAGAGCGAGAGAGGGGGAAGGCTGGCACTGACCTAGCCCTAAGTACACCTACCTCATAAATGCAGGTGCCTTGCCGCACTTAAGGCTCCCATCGCTGACGTCGTCATCAAATGGCATTTCGATGCGCGTCAAAGTCGCTCGAGTTCAACTTGAGTAGCAGCCATTGTCTCGTTCGCTCTTCACACACTATATCACACACAAACACAGTGAAAGAAAGAGAGAGGGGGAGAGGAAGATAGACACACACATGCGATAATCATTTCACATTACGGTAAGATAATAATTTCATTATGTATTTTCCATGTTATTAATTATATTGTTTGCCATGGAGTTCCTGCCTCGCCTCAACTCAACTCAACTCGACTCGACTCGACTCGATCTCAGCCACAGCTGGAAAATAGTGGGAAAATAATTATCGGTCTACAAATTTTGCTATCATGCTGATAATTACGAGCGCTCCACCCTTTTTCACTTGTTATTACAACAAAGAAAATGAAATACAAGGCAATACAAAAAGGAAGTTTGTCGTTTGCTCTAAGTGGAAGCGCTTCACCAGAGGGAAGGTCAGATGGAGCGAGAGAAAGAGACAGAGAGAGAGAGAGAGAGACTAGAGAGCTAATGAGAGTGAGACATAGAGAGAGAGAGAGAGAGAGAGAGAGAGAGAGACAGAGAGAGATTCTTGGGCCACTCAGCTGCAGCTAATGGCAATTGCGTGTTTTGATCTAAGCCCGAAATTTTGATGGTTTTTTAATGGCATCAAGAAATCAGAAGCGAAAAATCTTCTAATTTCTATGGGTGCTGCATCTAATAGGGTTTTAGAATTTGGGAATTTTTTAAAAATTTTAATATAGATCATTTTAGGACTGAAGATGAAAAGATAGCAGCGAGTTCAAGTTAGATGGAAGATAGAAAGCATAAGAGATGGTAACATGAAACATGAAGGATGGTGCATGGAAGACGGAATATGTTACATTGAATATGGAGCATGAAAAATGGAACATTCAGGAAAGAAGATGGAAGATGAAACATGGTAAGCGGATCATGGAACATGAAATGTGGAACATTAAACAAAGAACAAGAGACATAAAACGTGAAAGATTGACAATGTAAAATAGAATATGAATCATGGAACATAGTGAAGGAAGCCTGGAACAATAAATATACAGAATGGAACTTGGAATATGTAATATGGATTATGGGAAATGTAGCATCAACGATCAAATATGGAAGATGAGACATGGAACATGGAGAATTTTAAATGGAATTTTAAAAATGGAAGCTGGGACAATGAACATGGAACATAGAGCGTGAAATATGGATGATGGAACATGCAAAATGAAACTAGGATCATTTTTAAGGAAACTTAGAGCGTGATAAGGAAAATGGAACATGAAACATGAAGCAGCCATATAGAAAATATAACATAAAAGGTGGACATGGAACATGGAATATGGAGTATGGAATACGGAACATAGAAACTATAACATGGAATATGAAATATGGATCAAGGAACGTGGAATATGATAAATAACAGTTGAATATACGAACAAGATGGAACTGGACAGCTCACTCCATTATATGATCTTCCTTATTATTATTATTATTATTATTATTATTATTATTATTATTATTATTATTATTATTATTATTATTATTATTATTATTATTATTATTATTATTATTATTATTATTATTATTATTATTATTATTATTATTATTATATTCAAAACTTTTACACATCATCAAGTTCAACTCATCTAACTGCTCTCGTAATGAGCTAGATAGATTTTCGTGATAGCTATCCAAATGTATACCCCATTTGGAATACCTACATCCCTTACTATCCCTTACAACACCTCACTCGTTCACTCTCATTTGTTGTTCACCTCTCTGTCTTATCTAAATAACAAGTCAACAATTGGGTATCGCTCAGCTAAGTAGCTGGAACCTTCATTATGCAAGTAAATTTTCCAATACAAATGATTTTATAATTACGATTTAACGTCATGTTACGCACTCCATAAAGATCCGATGGCGTCGATAATTAAAGTTTCTCAATATTTGCTCTGAGGCTCTGAGGCAAGTGGAGCAATTTGAATTGACCCCAAGAGACTCTCGAGGCTAGCGTCCACGGCTCACATAAGTTTAGAAACTTGCAGCTCCTCGCTTGATGTTGCCGCCGCACCTGGCGCCATGCCAGCCACGCCCACCAGCCAGTTGAGAGTGCAGGTTCAGTTCGAACTTTGAAATTGTTGTTTCGGTTATTCGAGCCATGCAACCGCAGACAGCAATTAATCAAAGTGTGCGACGCTCAAAGCCAGGGTGAGAGGTGAGAGGTGAGAGGCGAGGAGGCTAGCTCTTGGGGCGTGGGGCGTGGCGTGGCAGCATATTAAGTTGCAGTTGCTTGCACTATTTTCGCAGCTAAAATTCAAGACGTGTCTTGAGTCGAAATCTACAGCCACAAATTCAAAATGCACTTTGCCACTTGCCACTTGCCACTTGCCACTTGCTGCATGTTGCACGCTGCTAGCTGCTAGCTGCTTGCTTATTTACAACATGACCGCAAATGAAGTCGCACACACACACACAGCAAGGCAGACAGAGTGAGGAGAGACGAGGCTAACACACGTTACGCACAATTGCGCAGACACCCGCAAGCGTAGCCGGAGGGGGGCAGAGTGATGGGAGAGGGGAGAGACCCTTACACCCGCCAGCAGAGGTGAAGAAGCCAACAATAGCAATTATTAACCATCCAGCAATTGAGAAATTCCCACAGTCGAGCGTTCAACTCACCCTCGTACACACACACACGCACACACACATGCAGAGACGACACCAAGTCAGCCCTCCCCTCCCCTCTCTTTACTCTTCCCCTCGACCCACTTGAAACAATAGCAACAGCTGGCATTGGCCAGGAACTTGTTGAGCTGGACGTCGTGCTGCTTGGCTGACTCCCGCCTTCCGAGGCAACCAAGGGTCTGCTCCGTTGCAGGTGGGCAACCCTCAACCCTTCGACCCTTCAGCAGCACAGAGCAACCCCCGCACAATGAACGAAATCAAAATTTCTAAGCACAGTCGGCAGACGGGGGCCTCACCAGTTGCATAAACAAGCGTTCAGCTTTATAATAACAACGTCGGCAGCTATGAGCAGGGTTGTCATCTGCACGCATTCCGGCAGCAGGCAGCTCAGCGCTTTTTGTAGGGTTTCCAGCTCACGCGATGCTCGCACACCAGCCGAAGCCTTTCAGTGGTGCGGCTAAGCAAACGGCGAGGTGTGGGGCAACTGAAGGTAAGGCGATACTATCAAAAACACAATCCTCGCTAGTCTAATCATGATGATGATGATGATGGTAAAGTTGATTATGATGATGATGATATTGATTTTAAGTTGATACAGTCAATTGTTATGTTAATGATGATTGTGATGATGATGATTTACTAAATACTTATTCATAAAATCCCTATCTAAAATGTAGATATCTACCAGCTCTCTCGCAATGCTTCACATTGTTTTAGGACTTTCTTTGGTATCCACTCTTCTACGTTCGGCATTCTCATTCGCATTCTCACCCCCCCACCCCCTCAAAAAAAGAGGCCTTTTTAATCGCTCAGCAACGACTGCGGCTGATAACTCTCAAAATGTTGCAGCTGCCGCTGGCCACGGTAGCTGCTCCTGCCACTGTTTTGCAGGGATAGCGCGTGGCAGCAGCCCTTTGCTACCAAATCCCTAGCTGCCTACCCTCCCCCCACCCACTCGCCCATTGCTAAATGGCCGACTGCTTTGGAGGCTTGCGTGTTTGACTGCGGCCTGGCCCTGTTTGTCCACTTTCACGCTAGCCAGAAAGTTGCTCAATTTGCGCCATCGACTCGTTGCCGTCTGGCAATTTGGCAAAGCTCAGCGCCAAACTTGAGGTATCAATAACAGACTCGGCTACGGCCAATAGGCCCCAATCCTGCTCCCCTCCTGCTCGGCCCGGCTCAGTGGCTGCTTGTTGCCCACATATGAGGTCACATAACGGTGCTTTTTGATGCAGTTGCAGTTGCAGTCGCCACAAGCTGCCACAGGCCGAAAACGAGTCACACACACACACACACACGCACGGCTTCGTCTTGGTCTTTGGTCTGTGTCCAAAATACAAAAACAACAACAACAAAAAAGAGCTAAAACTGAAACCAGGTTTTTCAGCTGCTGCTGCTGCAGCTTTTGGCTCGTTTCTGCCGCATGTCGAGGCGGCTTAACGGTAACTGCTCATTGCCAATCGCTTGCCTGCACACAGAGACACTCTGCCTGCCCGCCAGCCACACCCCCCTCTCACCTCATTCAGCTGCCTTCACTCGCATCGTTCCCTGTTCAGCAGTTAATTAATTTGGCTTAGGCGTGCCAAAAATTGTATTGGCCGCAGACAAATGTGGACAAGTCGAAACAATTTGCTCAATGTCATTATGGCAACAGAATTGAACGACTTGTGAATACCCTGTACATAGCTAAGGGCCATATGTAATATTTTATAATTTTATTCATTTACAATTTTCAAATTTATTTTCAATTCAGAGATTGATTTCAATAGCAATTTAAAACCAAATTTATTTCCAATATTATATATATATATATATATATATATATATATATATATATATATATATAGTATTATAATATTATATAAATTTTATGCAACGACTTTATATTTGTCTTTATGCTAAACATATATATATCCGCATCTATCTATCGATGTCTATCTGTTTATCATCCAGCAATTTATCCGGCTATTCATATTTACTTAAATAAGTTAGTTTTTTATCCATACACTTATCCATATAATATCCGTATAAATATACGTATATCCATACATATATCTATCAATATATCGATATACAATATAATTACCTATAGAAGACAACCATGCAGTAATTCATCCATAGATCCATATTTCCGTAAATAAATATCTTACTCTATCCATTCATATATCCATAAAGTGCGTATAAATATTGATATATATTTCTATTAATATATCGATATATCTATAGATATTTCTTTACCAATAGAACACTACCATCCAGAAATTCATCCATCTACACATATTTCCATAAATATATATTTTACTTTATCCAGTGATTTATGCATTTAACAATTTATCCAACTGCAATATGCTACTTTATCCACTGACTTATCCATATATAAACTTATCCATCTTTCTGGCTATTAATAATTTAACAAACTATTTATCCATCTAGCTTTCTTTTCATTTATTTTCATATATCTATAATTCATTTAATTATCCAGATGTATTTTTCCATCCATCCACTTATCCATCTATCGATCTATATCTACATCTTTAATTCAACTAGCTATTCAAATACTTATGCACTTATCCACTTATCCATATACTTATTGCTTTATCCTTCTCACTATTGATTCGTTTATCCATCTATATATTTTTTTCTGAATTGAGGTGCCTCTCGTTCATCCAGCTTTTTCATGGTTTATCCGAATGTTACTATATAGTCAATATACCTTCCATAAAATAAAAAGAAGGGAAGTTCATAAGTGACTCTGGAGCGATTTCGCACAGGAGGATTTTGTTGCAAAAATAGGCAAACAAAGGACGAAGGTAGATGGAATCTAGTTAGAGATGTTACAACAGGATGTGCTAGCATGTGTATGTGTGTATATGTATGTGTGCGTGTGTGCTGCTGCAAAGTTTGCACAAAAAATTAGACGCTTTTGGCCAGAACTTTGACTAATGTGAATCCGGCAAACCAAGTTAAACAGATAGCCAGTTGGAGATATGCACAGACAGAGAGAGAGAGAGAGAGAGAGAGAGAGAGTGAGGTAGATATTGTTGATAATGCAACACGCTGTAGCAGTCCATTCGTGACGATTCAATCAGTCCAGCCACTCGCTCTAATTGAGCGCCAGCTGCAGATGCCTCGCCCACTCCCCGTTGCCCCACCCCCCCAAACGGCTGCTGCTACACTAGCCTGCATAGACCATCAGGGCGGGTAGCAGGCATTTGGATTTGAAGCAGCTCAGATCCAATTATGCAGTCGATGTGCATAGCTCGAGTGGCTCGCATTGGCATTTCCTCAATTTCCTGCGACGCAGGAGCAAAGATATCGCCGAGCTCAGCATTTTTCGCATTTTCGCAATTTCCATTTCATTTGGTCTTTTGGCTTCGTTTGCCTTGACTTTGCTTTCTCCCATTAACAATTTCGCACACGTAAAATGTCCAAATTAAAACAGCCGAAACAAAAAATTATTAATTTGCTGTTGTTGTTGTTGTTGCAGCTGGTTTAGTCCCCCTTCTCCTCTTCTGCCTTTCCCCATTCCGCGGGCTGGCAATTAGCAAAATGTGCTTGTTGGCCATAATTGTTGATATGGCCAAACATGGCCAGTTAAGGCAAGGCATGGCCGGGGCTGGGGCGTGGCGGGGCGCGGTGCATCGCGAAAATTCTCACCTGACCAAATTTTTAGCATTGGCTAATTGTCTCTCTGTCTCTCTCTCTATGTGTGTGTGTTGGCTTTTCTTAGCTTTTCCGGCGGTTGGGCACAATTAGCCAACATTGCTGGCCAATTTGCACAAGGCCAACAACACACACACACACACACACCCACACTATTAAACATAGTTCTGGCCTCTGCCTAGACAGTGGGCGTGGCACTTTACATGTGAACCAAAAACTCAAATTTGTTCCACGAATTTCCCTTTCTCAAGCAATCGTCTGGACATTTAGCTTTATGAGCTCGGCAGCCCACTTAAGCTAAACTGCTTCCCCAGCCACGCCCCCTTAAAGCAGCGCCAGCCACTTATTAGCCGACTTTGAAGTCCCTAATTGCATAATCCAAGCGAAGCTTCGCTCGGCTATGCAAATTTTATAGTCGATTTATCGAAATTATTTTTGTGGAATATCATTTCATGTCAGGTCAATAACATCAAGGAAATAATTCAGATTTAATGAGAAATGAAAAGAGCTTATACGTTATTTTTTTTAAGTTTTTATGATACCTAAGTATACCTAAAATTAATTTTTACTTTTAATCTTTGACTGCAAATATATTAATAAATTTGAGTCTACCATTTTTTATTTAAAATATATGTATTTATACAATTTATTTAATGTCATTTTTTAGTACATATATACTTCTTATAATTAATAATTTTTATTTTATTATTTTATTTGCACTTAAATTTAATTTTTATATTATTTTATTTTCATATATAAATTGTTTAATTTTTGTATAATATTTAATATTTAATTTTTAATATTTTTTTATTTTTATTTTTTATAATCAATATTATTTATTTTATTATTTTATTTATTTTATTAATTTAGTTTTTAAGTATATTTTTTCAAATTGTTTTTCTTTATTTAACATTTAATTTTTTAATGCTATTTTTTAGTATATTTTTTTTCTATAATACATTTTTTTTTTTATTATTTTTTAAATATATTTACAAACTATTTTTTACACTATATATTATATCATTTTTTTGTTATTTTTTAATTTTTTTTTTAACATTTGTTATTGTTTTATGTACTTCTCTATAATTTCATTCACTTTAAAGTGTCCTCCAAACGCCCATCATTGGCCACGCCCCGTTTGCTCTCACTCATTTTTTTTTTTTTTTTTTTTTTTTTTTTTTGCCTCAATCAATTTGGCAATCGCTTCACAATATTAGCGAACGCTTCAATTGCGGACCTCAAATGTCGCATGAATAATTCAGTGGATTGTTTGCCACGCCCCCCTCCGACGTACTCCACCTACAACGCCCACAAATTGTGAATGCAAATGCGCCATCTAGCGGCCGCAACCGTGTGCAGCCGTTGCAAGCACCCGATGGATTTGTGGCATGTGTGCTCTGTGTGTGTGTGTGTGTGTGAGTGTGTTTGAGTGTTGTGTATGTGTGTGTGTGAGTGCTTAGCTGTGTGTGCTTAAATCCTGCGAATGCACTAATTTAATATTTAAACTATTTTGCGGACTATTCCCCTGGTTAGTTCTCTGGCTACTCAGATAAAACAAAAAAAAAAAAACTAAAAAAACTAAATCAATTGTTGTTTTTGTTGCTGCTGCTGGGATGGTTGAAAATTTGTGTTGTAAATGTCAAATTAAAAATGCAATGCATCTAATGGATTAACTTGAAATGTAGCGCGTCGATGCATCAAAAGAGAACCAGTGAAAAGTAGAGAAAGGAGATAAAAAGAGAGAGAGAGAGAGATAAAGAGGCTGTCTGTATATAGAATAAGTGGTTTGGTTAGCTTCAGTTGGCGCAACTCTTTGAATAAACCATTTTTTAATCGAATTACATGAAAAGCAGCTGAAAATTATTTTTCAAAGAGCAAAAGCTGAATAAAAAATTCCAAAATTATATAATTAATATTTGAATACGAAAATCAAAGTTGAGCAGATTTCTAAAAATATGCCATGATTACATGATATATTAGATACACTCACTCACTCTTTACAAAGTCTATAAAGCTATGAAATATTTTTGGTAAAAACAAAAATACATTTTTCCAGTCCTTATTCATATCAATATCAATTATTTTGCCAAGTCAGTGTGCAACAATTAAGAGCGCTCCAGTCGAGAATGCTCGACTAGCAGATACCCTATGGAGCTGATATTCCCAGCATTCATAAGAGATTCTCGGCTTTGATAGGGTCATAGGGCCTATGTCCAATCACTTTATGGCAACTGCCACGCCTCCTTCTGCCTGTTACATACATGCCTAGAAAGCCGTTATACCCTGATTTAACATTTGCAATGGCTTCAGGGTATAAAAATAGACTAGCTTGGCTGTAGTAAAATATATTTTCGAAAACGGAATCTTTTTCTTCGCAGAGCTTATGCAATCGATAGAAATTGTTGAGTAACTCAGCTGGAAATGCATTCAAATTGTCTTTAAAGAGCAAACTTAATTCCCAGTGCTGCCACTGACAAACATGTTATTATTATTATTCGTATTTTCGTTTGTGCTTCTCTGTTCTGGCCAAACAATAATGAAACATGAAACATGTAACAAGACGAGGTGTCGCCTACAGTTCCCTAAGCCCTCGGGCAATTACAAGCTGCACCAACAGTTTATTTCATTTCATTTCATTTCATTTTACTTTATGCCAATGCCCTGGAGCCAATGGAGGTAACGATATGGGGTAGCTTCGGCTGGTTAAGAAGTTGATTTAATTGGGCTATAAACTCAAGGAACTGGGAAACTATTACAGTTAGAGCTGTCAAATTTGATATATGACGATATTTTATATGGTAATGTGTAAACTGTCATATATATCTGTTCTAATCGACCAAAGGAACTCAGGAACTAGCAGAGCTATAGGTTCAACATTTGGTATGTGGCCTCCTGCGAACTAAATATAGACAAAAATGATGTGGTACTTGAAATACGCAGTTTGGTGTCTATTATAATGATTAAAAATCAGTTAGATATGCTTTAAGAATATGCATTACAAGTAGGCCAAACTTCTGTAGGAATAATATGTATTGCGCTTGTGCTTAAACTTCTCTTTTGATTGCTCTTCATATAAGACAATCCTATTACCTAACCTATGAGTCAACTGTTCTCAAGGAACTCAGTAACTAGATGAGCTACATTATTAAATTTTGGTTTGCGAGTATACTAAATATTACAAAATTAATTCTATTAAGAATCGTTAAGCCTCCTTGAAGGATATCTCCAAGTCAGCCAACTGTGGTTGCTTTCCTGTGGTATTTTTATTATTCCTCTATTTTTGTATTTTCATTATTTTTCTGCTTTTATTTACGCATCAAATTTTATGACAAATACTCGAGCAAAACGGAAAACGGATTATGTGCAATTGGAAATTAAATTAGAGAGTCCAGAAAAACGCACAAAAGAACTTTTGTAAGAGCAGCGCCCCCACTCTGCCTCTCTGCCCTCGCTCTGCCCTCGCTCTGCCCTCGCTCTGCCTCTCGCTGGGCGGTCTCAAGTGTTTCGTAGCTGAAGTGTATTTCTATTATTGTTGTTGCTGCTGTTGTTGTTGCTGTTGCTGTTGCTGTTGCCCGCCCAATAGGCACAAACAAACATTTTAATTCCCATTGAGTTGCTTATGGAGCAGTTAGCCCCTGCGCCTGGCCTGTGATAGCCAAAAAAAAAAACATGAAGAAGAAGAAAATTACGTCGTAATCGTGCCGAACAGACGCTGAGCTAATGGCTCGCATGAGCACCACAGGCCAAAATCATCCCCCCAATCCGCCCCCTCCCTCTAGCTCTGTTGCTATCAAGCTGCAGCCCTCAAGTGTTGCGTGAAGTGCAGCGCCTCTTTCGCTCTCTCTCGCTCTCTCTATCTCTTTCTCTTCCTCTTCTGCTTCCTCGCTTCTATTTTTTAATCGAACATGTGGCGCAAAGTAACAACAGAAGTAGAAGAAGACAATGAGCTAGAAGAAACTGTTAAGAGGAAGACTAAAAATTTTCACCGCAGGCTGTTCCCATTTTCATAGAGCCTGCAATTTTTCGCTTGCATCCTTTGCAGCTCTGCATCGACTGCTGCTGCTGCTTCTTCTTCCTCTGGCCAGCCGGATTCTCACTGGATTCTCGTTTCTCTCAGTCGCATTTGCCGCAGCTGGGCTGACTGGCGGGTTCGTAAACCTCAACCTATAATTAACTTGGCCAAGCAGACGGCCAACGACCAAACGACCAGCAGCAACAGGCAACCGTCAAGACACACACACACACACACACACACACACAGTCGACGTGCCACAGCGACAAACTGTGCAGTCTGTTGTCCAGTGGCAAAGCTTTTTCAAGCTATTAAATAAAAATAAATAAAAATAAAAACACTAAGTAACAAATAATTCCTACAAATTTATTCATTTATATTTCATCATTAATACTTACTATTATTTATTTTTTTTTTTAAATCAATATAATATTTTATATTAAATTACTTATTATTAATTATAAATCAATATAATATTCTATTAAATTATTTAAAATTATTTTATTTTATTAAATTACTTATTATTAATTATAAATATAAAATAATATAATATTCTATCAAATTTATCTTTAATTTATTAATGTTTATTTTTATTTTAAATTTTATTGTTTTTTTTTTTTTAACTTTGATAATTTTTTATTTTTTTCTCACAATGTTTATTTTAATTTCATTGATTTTGTTTTTTAAATTATTTCTCATTTTTGTTAGACATTTTATTATATAAGTTTTTATATTTATAAAAATTAAATATACTTTTCTTACATTTTGTCTATTTTATTTGCATGTTTTTTTCTTTTTAATTTTTTTAAATATGCAGTTTAGCACATAGTTATTTTAAAATGTTTATATTTATATTAATTTTTATATTTTAATATTTTATTCATATAATTGATTATTTTTTTATATTTCGTTATTATTTCAATATGTAATTTCAGAATAACATATTATATTTTTTTTTTTTGTTTAATTTTATTTTGATATTTTTTTATTTATTTTTTTTTTAATTTTTGTGTTTTAATTAATTGTTATTATTTTATTTTTTTTGCATTTATTTTTTATTTGTTTTTTTTTTTTTTTAATATATTTTTCTTTTTTTATACCTATGTATTTTTATTTTTTTTTCTTTTTAAAGCTTGTTTTCTTTTTATCTTTTTTATTCTTATTCACCTTGTTTAGTTCTCCCAATTGGTTTTATTTTCTCGCTTAAATGCGAATCTAATTCCAATCCAATTCCCCTACCCTGCTGCATAGTGTTGCAATCTTGGTGCAGCTCGCGCTCCTTTTGGCCACTGACCAGCGGTTGTCGCTTTTCTTATTTGTTCATTTGCTTCTTCTTCTGCTGCTTCTTCTTCTTCTTCTTCTGCTTCTGCTTCTGCCCAGTTTGCGGATCTGTCCATATGGCGACGACTTTGACTGACAAGCCACAATGTTCTGTTGATGTCGGGCTGCGTCTGCATCGAGTTACCCTTCTGCTCCTGCCCCCCCCCCTCGCTCCTTTACCGGTTTGCGTCTGCAGTGAGCTAACCCTCCGCTGGCCACCCTCCCCTCCCTTGCCTATGGCACACCTGCAATGCGTTGCACTTCGTTTCTGTTCTTAGTCATTGTTCTACCTGTGCTCTCTTAACCCTCTCCTTTCTCGCTCTCTTCTTCTGCTTCTTCTTCTTCTTCTTCCTCTTCGTTGACTTCATTGTTATGCTGCCCCCGCATTATGTCTCACTCCCCCTCACTCCCGCCTCCACGCCCATAATCTCTATGTAATTCAAGACGCAGCAGATTTTGATGGATCATGCGATCATGGCTTCTGCTTGAACTTCTCTTCTGTTTCTTTCCACACTCTCTCCCCCTCTCTCTCTCCCGCTCTCCCTTTCCCCCTTCCAGCCTATTTGGATTTTGTTTTCATTCGACTTCGTGTCATTTGTTTATTTGACTTTGGGCCCCTCGGACCGATTGATCAGCAAAGTCCATCGATGATCGGCTTTCATTGCGGAGGCCCAGGAAACTCGATACGTAAATCCACTTTTCAATACAAACTCACTGATCCGAATTGACTCTCTCCCTCTCCATCTGCCTCTCCCCTCTACACTCTTCTCACTTGATCGCATTGGACGATCGTCACGACAGAAACGCTGAAAGGTTCAAGACTCCAGCCGAAGTGCGCTTCACTGAGCAGCCTTCAAAGTGGAATGGGAATTACGTTGAGACTCTGTGTGAATCTGTTGATTTTTCAATTTCATTTCAATTATTTTATAGGAAAATCGACTCAGTGATCTCTTTAGGCACTGAGTGTCATTGGGTTTGATTGACGACTGGAGATTTGAATAGATCTCAATTATGAAGATATATTTTGATATTCAATTTAATATTATTATAGCTAATAGTTCATAGATGGGTAAATAATATTTGCTCTTAGAGAACTTTAGATGTCTCTCTTGCTGGTCTCTCTCTTCTTCTCTTTCTCTTTCCCAGGCTGTCTCAGTATCAGTTTATTACTCTCTACTCTCTCTCTCTCGCACATTCCGTCTCTATCTGTTTCTCATTCTCTCTCATTTTTCCTCGCTCTTTATTCTCTTTCTCGCTCTCTCTGTTCCTATACTCCCATTCTCTTTTCGCTCTTTTCCTTTCTTATTTAGTCATGAATACTATATATATCCTTCCACCTCCCTCTCTTCCTCTGTCATTCTCTCATTGCATTTCTTCAATATACCATATTATAACATATTAAAAATTCCTTTTACATGAATCAAGTCACTACTTAAAATTTATTTTTAGTTTAATTATGCTAAATATTAATCAAATTTCCAGATCAAAGCAAATCTCTAATTACCCAGAGAATTCGAATTTAATTTAATGTCAAACAATTTTAATGAATTCCCAAGTTTAAGTTGGGAAATCAATAAAAAAATAAATTAAAAATAAACTTTTAGTGTGGAAAGAGATAGAGAGAGAGTGAGAGTGAGAGAGAGAGAGAGGGAGCGCCTACTTATATATGAATATATAATTAAGCTCACGCTGTCTGCCTCGATTTAGGTTCAAAACACGCTTCGACTTATTGAAAATAAGAAGCAGAAGACGACGACGACGAAGACCACGGCGTAGAAGATAATTTCCCAGCAGCCGAGTTTTCCTTATAGATATATTAATATTCATGGAAATGCGACGAAAATTTATGCGTCAAGCTGTAAAATTAAAGCAATTACAATAGGCTGTTGGACGGGGGGCGGGTTGGGAGGTGCTCAACATAATTACACGAGAGTTGCGTGTTTGTTAGGCGCAACGTGGGCGTGGCATTCAGCAGGCAGCTGTAGACCACATCGAAAATCCATTAACTATCTCTCTCCATCTCACTCACTCTAACAGCAGGACGCGTGAACTCATCATTCCAATACTGGAAAACTTGCAATAACAAAAAAACAAATTCAAATTTTATTTATTTAACGATTTGTCATGCTAAGCGCGTGCCTGTCGCATCGCATAGTATTCAGCTTTTTGTCACGCTTTGGAACAAGTTTTCAAACAGGTTGTATGCTAAGGGGGCAGCGGGCAGTGTCGGTGGAGGGGGCGGAGGAGCAACAACTCCACACTTCCAACGGCAGCTAAAGCAAACATGAACTCTGGCGACAGCGCAAAGAACGTTAAAAGTGCTGCGCAAAGCAATGCAGCAAGAATCAGACACACACACACACACACACACACACACACACACACACACGCACACACACATGCAGCACCTAAGAAACTGGTTAAAAGTAGATCTTGCGCGCGATCGGTTAAACTGAACGAAACTCAACAGAGGAGTTAAGCGGCCCCAAGTCAGCCGCTCAGCTATTGCCGTCTCGCTCTGGCAGGCGTTGCCCCTGCGCAGTAGCAACTGCTTGGCGGTTGATTTTTTCTTACATGCTCGCTTGCTTACTTACTTGTCAGCTAGGCCAAGTCAACAAGTTTCTGGTTTTTTCTTTCGTTTTGGCCAGCAACTGGTTTTTCCGCGGCGCCGTTTTTCCTAAACAAGTTTTTGGAAAAACGCTAGCGAAACGCGCGTAAGTCGCTACGTGTTGCTATGCCTTGCTTACAGCGTACTGTTATGTTAAAAACTGAAGTAAGAGCGCGCGCACAATGTTTCGTTAAGTTGTGTCGTTAAGCTGTTAGCGAAGATGCCGCTCTTTGGCGAATGCGCTCTTTGGTTTCGTTTCGGTTTCGTCGTTTCGTTTGCCGAACGTCTGCTTAAAAGCAGGCAACACAAATGCACTTAACAGCAACTGTTAGCAGATGGAGTTCAGGTGAAGATAATTAAAGTTTAAGTTTACTGAGATTAATAGTAACAATTTTAGTTATTGTGTGAGCTATGTATAATCAATAAATAAAAAGTCTATTTTCTTTTGCAAGAAAGAACCAATATTTAAATATTTATAATTTAATATATTCTGCCATATTTAAGTGTTTAATTATTCAAAGTCTTTCTTATTATTCAAAGAGCACATTTTATCTTTAACTTCGCTGATCACGCTCTTTGGCTTAGATCGTTTCGCTCTCTCGCCTGTTGCTGCTTGCGCAAAAAAGAAAAAAAAAGACAACACCAACAAACCGCTGAAACTCGTTTTTGTTAGCCCAAAGAGCATTAACAGAACGCGCGCTCTGTTAACAATGGTTGGACAGCGTAAGAGCGGAATGTTAACAGTAGCGTTGCTCTTTGTTTTGGCGTTTAACAGCATTCGTTTCGTCAATTCGTTTGCGTTAACATATCTCATTCTCTTTTCATTTGCCGCTAAGAACGGACGTGTCGCGCTGTCGCTGTGCGTTTGAAGCTGCAAGCAGCAACAAAAACAAAACAACAATTTTTGCGTCGCGTCGTCGTCGTCTTTGTTTACAACGAATATCCAAACATATACAAATATAATTACACAAGTGCTGGCAAATGTTAAATATAAATAAAACAAAAAGGCCACAGCAAATTAGCAAATTGCAATAAAAATAACAACAACATCAACAACGGCAAAAAGTACTGGAAGTGTGTGTCTGTATGTGAGAGTGCTCAAGTGTATTTGTGTTAGTGTTGCAGCAGCAAAAGAAGTAAAGAAACAACAACAAGCAACTATTAACGAAAGGCAAAGCAAAGCAAAGCCAGCCAAACGGCAGCAGCAGCAGCCGCTGTCGCAGCTGCGTCATCAACCAACGTTGCGCAGTTTCAGTCGCCGTCGACGCCGACGCCGGCTTTGGCATCATTAGTTTTACTTGATCTTCGAGTGACGCCGAGCTGCTTGCGCCTGCCTGCCTGCAGCGCGGCTCTCTTACCGGTCAAACAGGTTTCCAGCCGACAACGACAACAACAGCAAGAGCGGTGTATAAGACAAGCCATAAGAAGAAGAAGCAGAAGACGGAGAAATAAAAAAGGTTTACTACGCGCGCGTATTTGTGTGTGTGCATATGTGTGCGTGTAAGTGTCTCTATAGCTGCTTCTTGGAAACCTTTCAAGCGTCGATTGTCGTCGCCTGCATGCAGCTACAGCTACAACACAACAACAACAACAACATTGGTGATTTCTGATTCAAAGCAAACGGCCGATTATAACAGTGAAACGGTGTGCGTGTGTGTGAGTGCGTAAAGTGCAGGCAGAGAGAAAAATGCTTGAGGTTTAAGACCTGGCCAAACGAAGGGCCAACAAACCTGTGCAAGAAGAAGAAGAGACGCCATTTTGAATTTTGAGTTTCGTGCGCGTATTTGTTTTTGTTGCCGTTGATTCTAAAGATTATCCCAAAAGAAATTAATTTGTAAAAAACAAACACGAATTTTGTTATTCGCCCGCTATGTGGCGTTGTAGTGAAGCTAGCTGCTAGATAGCAGCAGCGGCAAAGGAGAGTGAGGACAAAACTTTTACCGTAACACGAGACGCTCAGGAGAGTGAGTGAGTGCGAACGCATATTGGAAAGTCCGCGTCAACTGCAGAGCTGCAGTTTATAATAATTAACAACAACAACAACAACAACGATAAGCGACAAAGCAACAAGATGCGATCAGTAACAGCAACAACAACGACGACAGCGACGACGAGCAGCAGGAGAAGCAGCCGCAGCGCGCAAACATATTGGAAATTATTTTTTATCGGTAAGTAAAGCGAAAGAAATGAAATAAGAAATTATTAACTAAGGATAAGCGAAGTAGTTGGTCCGCTCTTAAGCAAGAGAGTGTGCCATAAAGAGAGGGCGAGCGGGAGACAGGCGCATCAAGTGTGCTAATTTAGATCAAACTTGCCAATGCGCTTAAGCAAAGCTCAGTTCAGTTCAGCTTAGCTCAGCTCAGCTCTGCTAAGCGTGTGCTATGAATTTAGAGCGAGCGAGTGAAGTGTGCTAAAAAGTGTTATACAGCACAGATCAGGCATTCGCAATGCGCTGTATAACAATATTGGCATATTTCTTATGTTTACTTTAACAGCTTTTCTGCATTTGTGTGTTTGTTTGTTTTTGTTTTCTATAAATGTTTTTGCGCTTTATGCATACATAATCAGCTAAATATGCATATATGAATAGATTAATAAAGATTTTTATTAACTTATACTTTTACGTTTAAAGTTGTTTTGAGTTATTTCATAACATATGTATGTTATTTATATTGTGCATGATATTTGTTCTATGCTCATGTAAAACAGGTTAATATAACTATTCCTTAGCTTCATTTGCCTTTTTATAATGCCTTGCAGGCTTATGTACATAGATATGTATATGTATTTACATGCATATATACATATAAACAACTCAATTAAAGTATTTCCTGGCTACACTTGCCTACAAGGCATTCATATGCATATCTGCCTTGTGCAACTGTATAATAGTTTAATTAAATTATATATTTCTTTATATTCCAATTTGGCATTTCTTTATTTTGCCAAGCAAATGCAGATTTCTTATGCATTTTAGTGCAACTAATTGGAAATTCTTTATTTTTCCCTATTCATTTGCTGGTGCCATAAACATTTAAAGCCATGCCTGAAATGTTTTTGTATTGAGCCACTTTTCAATTTTATTTTCGCAATTTTCTTAAAGTTTTTTTTTTTGTTCACTCAATTTTATATTTTTCTTCTTGCATGAGACAAGTTTTGTTTATGACAGCTTCTGGCAGATTCTCTTCGTCTCCTTCTCCTTCACCTAGTTCTCTTTCGATCCCTTGCCACTTCCTGCACCTGTTGTTGTTCTCGTTCAACTACTTGTTGTTTTTGTTGTTGTTGTTTTTGTTGTCGTCAAGTTTTAGCTTTGACGTTAAGTTTGCTTCTTTTTCTTCAGCTTTTTCCTCATCATCTTCTGTTGCCGTTCATTGACAGTTTTTACCGTTGACTTTAGTCGTTAATACCCCTCTCTCTCTCTCTCTCGCTCCTACTCACACTCATACTTTGGTCGTTTGTGCTAAAGTTTTGTGCCGTCGCAAAGTTTTTCTGTTTTGCTCTCTGTCACGCCTCCCACGCCCAGCCCATTCCCGCCTTTGCTTTCAATTGCTGCATCAGTCAATCAATCAGTCAATCAACACGATTTCCAATTTGTAAGCGTTTAACAAGCAATTCCCCCAAATGCTTCACAACAAAATTCTTTTAACACTCAACAATATATGCTATTAGCCTTCATACGCCCCCTCCCCCAACCGCCAACCGCCATTCGCTACCCCAGCCCCCTCAAATGCTGCACAAACTGTAAATTTTATAGCCCGCGCATCTTTTATTCTTTCCTCTTCCGTTTGTTTCTTCGCTTCTGTTTCAGATTTTTTTCTTTTTTATAGTGTGTAATCATTTAATAAATAAAACGTCTTGATTTGACATTTTAATTGTACCTTTGACACAAACACACACACAAACTTGCGCATGTGTATAGATATATGTGTGTGTGTGTGTGTGTATAAGCAAATCGCATGTGACTTGTCATTGAACTCTCCGCGCTGCTTTAGCGGTAAATGATCTCTGGGGGCACTATTAGATTTGACAGTCTAAACCAGAAAAAGCCAACAACCGTCGAGCGACGCACAGACACACAAACACAAACACACCCATATACATCACACATATATCATCTTAATATCAAGCCGAAAAGCACCGTTATGTAGTTCAGCTGTCAAAGCTTTAATACAAAGTCTTGGATGGACGTAGATAGATAGAGAGATAGAAGAGAAATAGTATAATATAGTATATACATATTTGAATAGTATAGATTGGAGTTATTAATACAAGTTTTGGTTAAATATTAAGAAAGAAACGAATTATAATTTCCATATATATAAAAAGAAAATTATAGTTAATAAACTATATATATCATAATATCAGAAAATTGTGAGTTAAGCGCAGTAAAAAGTTATAATTAAAAGTTTAAGTTTCATTCAAAATCAATAATTTCTTATCAGTTTATTATAATTATATATTATTACATTATCTATTATTATGCAGTCGAAATAAACACGCAGAGGAAAGGGGCTTAAATTGTATCACCAACCCGTTTGGGGATATCTTATGTGCCCCACTCACTGGCTAGCTATGCCCCAATTCATAGCCAAATTTAGTCTGGGATATTATTGAACCATGATACAATTGGAATGTACTAATGGAAACATCTAAAAAGAATTCTTTTTAAAGAATCTTAAGTGGAATGATAAGAAAAAATAATATAATTTAGAAATATATATTAAGAATACATTTAGATGTTTAAAGTAGAGTGAGAAGTAAAGAGAGAGGGAGAGGATGAGAGCAAACAATTATATATATATACAATATTATATTATATATAAGACTTGAATTTTGAGTTGCCGTCAGCCTTTCACTGCCTCCTCTCGCCTCGCTTCTGTGCCTTTTCTTTCTTCCAGAAAGTGAGTTCTTTGTATTGCATTGCAGATTCTCAGTAAATGCAGCAGATATGATATAATATCATATTAACGATTTATGGCATGATTCCCAAGAATATCATATTTTATCTAAACAAGTTTAATTTTATTTAAATTTCTTATCACTTAAAAGTATTAAAATATGAAGCATATTAGTCTTCCAACGATAAGAAACCTGGAATATATTTATATAGGTTGAATATATATCTTTTCATATCGAGAGAATTTGCCAGTTGGACTCATAATACTTCCACAGCTAAATGCCTCATAAGAGGCAGACAGACGGACAGACAGACAACAGGGAAAGACACTTTTGCGCGCAATAATTAAAAGGCCATTAGAGGAGCTGCCACAAAATGTGGCTGCCACAAGCTGTTGTTGCTCCACTGTCTGCTACCATGCGTGCCAGCGTGCGTGTGTGTGTGTGTGTGTGTATGTGTGTGTGGCATGCCACAGAGTGGCCTCGCCTTTGTGCTGGCCATGGCTGCTATCAATAGTTAATAGCATTAACTGACTATAAATATCAATTGCAATTATACATATAAATATATACTATTAAAGTATAATATATATATTTGATATATAAATATATATATCTCGCTCTCGTCAATTGCGTTGCCTTTAAATTTCCGTCGAGTTTTTCACGCTTTTCCCTACAGTTTTTCTTAAAGTGCCTTTCAATTTGTGTTTTCACAGTCACAGACAGGATGCGCGCTCAAGAGGCGTCGCCTGCTTATCCACTATTATCTGTCCCACTCTCGCTCACACGCGCACATGCACACTCTCCCTCTCCCCCCCTCTCTCTCTGTTTCCCTTTCTCTCTGTCTTCTTCTGTGTCACACTTAGTTGTCGCTTTATTTTTGGGTTTTTATGTTCATTCTCGTTTCGCTTTTGCTTTGTTTTTATTTATGCCTCTCGTTTTCCATTTGTTTTCTACCTGCTTTGAGTTTTTCCTTTTGAGTTTCATTTCATTTCCTGGCCAAGTGCCTGTGCCTGTACCTCTCTCTCTCTCTCTCTCTCTCTCGCTCTTGCGTGAATTATGATTGCGTTGTTTTTCTGATGAGTCCTGGCGCATCCTTTTGTATGTGGACACACGCGCGTGCAGCCTGCGGCTCACGTTTTCTGGCTGACTCCACATGCAGCCCCCACATTTGCCCCACCACTCTGCGGGGCTGTGGCAACTGCTGCAAAAACTTTGAAATTAAAATAAATTAAACAAATATTTCGTTTGTTTGCAAATTTACGTGAAAAACGCGGCGGAAATGCCGCAAACTCCCAAAAAATAACGGTTGGAAAAAGGAGCGGAGGGGGGGGGGGGCAACCAAAATATACAAATGCAGCAGCTGCAGCTGCTTCCTGACAGGACTCGCCCTCTCTCTCCCTCTCCCTCTCTTTTCGCTGTTGCCAAATGGAAGTTTTCCTGACAATTTTGCTTTTGAAACAGTAAATCAAAATTGGGTTAGGTAAATATGAAGAGCTGGAAATATATGTATATATAAACAAATTTTATGTACCATATATAATGGAGTATATAGAAAATATGAAGTGAAACGCTGTGTGCGGCGGGTGGGCCAGGCCTTTTCATACCCTGTAAAAGGAGGATAAACCATAAATTATTCGGAGTTAAGTGGAAATGAGATAAAATGAGTTGAGATGAGAGAACTATAAACCGAGTCGAATATAGCTGTTCTTTATACATATTCGTAAATATATATAGAGATCTCAATAATTTCCTTAAATATAATTATATTAATGCAATTTCTAATTTTGTTTCTCTAATTTGTATAGTTCTCACATTTAAAATATTCTGAATATGTATATTTCTATATATTTTCATCAGTTCGATTCCATAATCTCTCTTGCCTTTGCATTGTTGCCATATCCCAACGCCAGATGGCGCTGCGTTTAGCTCATTAGTTCTCTAGTTCTCTATCAATTCCTGTTTGAGGCCTTTTTTTGGCAGCATAGCTAAACGCTTCTTACGGCTGCTCTGCTATTTGTCTAACTCTCTCTCGTACGCCTCCCTCTCTGCCTCTCTCCGTTACTCTCCACTTTTAACTATCCCTAATCTCCTGCGAGTTCTCATTCCTTTTTTTTGTTTTTATTACGTTTGGCATTTTGAAACTTTTTTGGACTGATAATACTTTGAGCCACTTTTTCGGGCAGCCACCGAAAGGGAGAGGAAGCGAGTGAGCGAACGAGAGAGAGAGAGAGAGAGGCAGCTCACTTTAGTTTTTAGCGCTTGGCATATGGAATTTATGCCCGCACACACACACAAATTGTGTACCGTTATTTGTATCTAGGTTTATGCACGGGACACGTTCCCACTTCTGCTTTTTGTGGGTGTGTGCCAAGAGAGAGAGAGAGAGAGAGAGAGAGGAGTAAATGGGGCAGCTGTTTAAACAAACGAAACACACACACATATGCACACACACACGCACGCACAACTGGCGAAAAATAATTGCAAATAAAAATTTGATTCTTGTTTTTCTGCGCATAAAAATTCAATAACATTTGCTGAGCATTCAAATTGGTCAAGTTTTTCGACTGCGAAAACCTCGACAAGTTTTCGTAAAAATTTTTGCATTTGCTTGCAGGTTTTTTCCTCATGTGATTTTCGATATTTTTGTAAATGTTTTAAATAAAGTTTTTGCTTTTGTTTTTGCCTTATTGCCTTAGCTTTGACTTTGAGTGAGTCAAAGATTTGTTGAGCGCGCTTTAAGACACGTTTGTTGCGCTCGCGCTCGCTCTCGCTCTTGGCTCTGACTCATTTGAACATTGAGTCAAATGATTTTTGTTTGTGTTATTATTATTATTATTTTTTTTTTTTAAGCATTTTTCAACGTTTGTGCATAATTTTTAATTGCATATCTAGCACAAAATATCTTTCTTTTTTATTATTTCTGATTTCCGCTGTAGTTTTTACCTCTTCTTATCGGCTTTTTGTGATTAGCATGCGTCGCGCGTCTTTAAACGCCCGCAAAACGCTAGCGAAAAACGTGCAGGCATTCACTTGGACCAAAGTACTGACACTATCAATTGTCTGTCTCTCTTTCCCTCCCGCTCTCTCTCTCTCTCTCGCTCTCTGGTCACACCTTGTTGTACATTTTGATTGAATTGCGTCTGCATATTTTTTATTGGAATGTCTTCAATTTGCTTGGTTTTTATCGTCTTTTTTTTTTCTGCTGCTGCTTCTGTCTTACGCCTTTGGCTACCGTTTGCCATTAGCATTTGCAGCTGTCCATATACATACATATATGTCTGGCTCAGTTCGTGATATATAACCCTTGCCAATTTGGCAACATTTTGTCTTCTGCTTTTTTGCGCAGAGTCAAGACATCGCTCTGAAAAGTCATCATCGATTCACAGCAGGCAATTCTTTTTACCTCTATGTAAAGTGCTCTCAGTGCTCTTTGCATGAGTTATTTCAACATTCTGGCTGAGTTTGTAACAGGGAAAAATGTCTATAAGTAGTTGGCTAACCGACTGGCTGGACTTTGACTTAACTTTTGCGTCTCTCGAGGGTTTTTCCAGGGAAATCTTTTCCAGTTTTTGCTCAAGTATAATTTCTTGAGCATTGTGAAATGTGAAGCTCTGAGAGCAAGCAATAAAAGTTTGAATAATTTAATGCGAATTCTTCTCATATGTTTCACTAATAAACTTCATTGTAAATTTAACATTAATGCTTAGAATGGGAATCTTAACAATCAATTATTAAATAAGAGAAATAACATGCGAGGTGTGCTCTAGAAGTATAGCGAAATTAATAAAATGAATTATAGAAAAAATTAAATAAATAAATAATTTATCTCTATATATCAGTTCATATCATATGATGAATCCATCGCAAATAATCGAATCAATCACAGCTCTCTCCACTGCTGAGCAACCCTATTAGCATTCAGCTAGGGTATTCCATAGTCGTGCTGTTTGCTTTGTCTGTCAGCTTCATTAAAGTGTATCATTGTCTGTCGTAGAATTTCATTTTTTTTTCAGTTGTTTTTTGTTTTTGGTTTTTTTATTACGTGCCCCTTTTTGGTCAACACTTTCTGCTGTTACGTTTTTTCTTTCTTCCACTTCGTTTCGCTGCTTCTTTTTTTCTTCTCTGATTTTGTTTTTGCTTTCGCGTTGGCTGCCCCCACTCCATTGTGTGTTTGGAGCTCATCGCTTGTCGCTTTTGCGGCTTCTGTTTGCCGTGTTTTGTTTTTTGTTTTTCGTATATTTTTGCAGCTGCTTCTTTGGCTTCGCATTGAGATTGTCTTTCGGGGACTATGCTGCCCCCGTCCCCGCCCCACTCCCGCTGCCTTTGCCCAGCGAGTTGCGCTCTAATTTGTATGCGCAACATGTCAAAATTATTGTGGTCAATACACTGATTGCTTTTCATGCAGCTGCCGCCCCTTGTGCCACGTCTCCAGATATTTATGGCCCCGAGCCGGGCCGCAAGTCTTTTGGCCAAGCGATTGTGATCTAGGCCAGCGGCCTACTACCAAGCTCCAATCCACGCTCTCCAGAGTCCGCTCTAGCTCCATCTATCTGCAGTCCTTTTTGCTGCATTGCTGTGGGCGGCGTTCGCAGCAGACAGTTCCCCGAACTGTCAGTCCCTGGGTTGGTTTCCGCCTCAACTCGTGCGAAGTTTCTGGTCTTCGCTGCCGTCGCTGCCGTCGTCTCTGCTTGAGCTTGACATTGATTTGGGCACTTGGTTAGCTGCTGCGTCGAGATTGAGGTAAATGTGCAGAGATTTTCAGGCTGTTTAAGGTAGACAAAAGTTTTTCTAAAGCAATTATACAGCTCGGGCTGTGCTGGCCTGAACAAGTCGGGATTATCTTTGCAGATAGATGATATGCCAGAGCGTTTGGACAGAGCTTTTTGAATGTCATTTATAAATTAGAGCTATATAATATGAATATACTAGGTATGTTAAATGTCTTGAACGTTCTCTAGTAACTCTAGATGTGAAAAAGATTACTAAGAATTAAACGTTCATCTTTTGTACACTCGAAGTGGGAGCTTGAGAAAAGGCGAGGCATATAGAGTATAAATATATATATATATATATGTGAGGACAATGAGCCGAGTCAAACTAGCTAGCTCTAAGATCTCAGAGATCTCGCGCTCGTAAGCTAACAAAAGCTAGCTTAATTTTATGTTCCTTTATGCCTTTATGCCTTTATACACGGCACGAGTTGGCCATTAAAGACGTGCGCTATGGGAAATAGAACCGTATAGAGCATATATAGAACCATTATGATGCTACGAAATGTCAGTCAATGAGCACGTTCAGCTACAGCAAATGGTATTCAAAAACTAACTATGCCTATTAAGGCTCATAAGAAAGGCGTAAAATGATATCCTATGCGAGCACTGCCCAACCACTTGATTCTAGGGCTTGCAGGTATCGCTTAGTCGGGCACTCCCCACTAGAACACTCATTACTTGAAGACTCTCTGCAGACTCTCTCACTTGATGCAGCACAAAGTTCTTAAACAGAACTCTGAATAACATTTCCTCGAGCCCTGTTAACCCGTTAGCTCTTCAAGTTGAACTCGTAATCCATAGACCCATTAATAATAGCATATTTCATAATTAATGCACAGCCGCTTGCTCAATTGTTTTAACCCTCAGCTTGAACTCGGAATGGTAAAAGCCGAAAGGGGCAGAGTAAGATCAAAACTAATCAAAAATGGAGCAATTTTTATAGTGCAGTGCAGATGGACAGACTATCGGCTACCCGGCACAATACACCCTCTCACTTGTCCCCCCTCTCACTACTATCTACCCCTCTCCCATACTTTATTTAATTTCCAGCTTAATTCGCTGCTCGCTGCTTAAAGTTTTTAATTAAACGCATATTGGACTTAAATTTCCATTCATAATTTTGAATTTGAGGCGGAGTGGGCGTGGGCGTGGCCGCTGCTGCTGTCCGCCGTCTGTCTGTGGTGCCTGTGTGGGGTTGGTTTTTCGTTCGACTCGCATTATGGCATGAATAGACTTTTATTGCAATTTTATGCGCTTCAATGAAACTCAATAAAATGAAAATTTCTGCGCGTTGCATGTGCACCAAAAAAATATCGTCTATATATGTATGTGCATATCGAGTATATATAATATAATAAAACAAACGGCCAAACAATGGTCGAAGCAAGCTGAAAAAAAAAAAACAGCTCAGCGAGAAATTGTTAAAAAAAAGAGAAAAGATATTGATAAAACACGCATAAATTGAACTTTTATGTAATTTTTAGCAATTCTTTTTTTAATGTACTTTCCATAAGTTTGGGCATTAAAAAATTGTATCGGAGTGCAAAGTGAAATCAATTATAGCCGAAAAAAAATGTTTGAAGTGCACTTTGGCAAGTGAAATTAATAAAGCTCGAGTCGGGACGAGGGTTGTGTAAGGGGGGGTGGCAGCCTCTATGGTGTTATGTGGGGTAGTTTACGCTATGTGTGTGTGTGTGGAGGGAATTTCCTTTTTATTTTACTTTGATTTATTAAGGCATTTCTCATCAATTGATTCCGACTAAATGCGCATTAGCAAACCATAAAAACTGCCAGCGGGATTTGGTCTTTAGCTTTGCGGGTAGCAAGGGTTGCTGGGCGTGGTTAGGGCTGGCGGGAGGGGGTGTGGGGGTGGTTGGTGTGCGTTGAGTTGCTTTTGGCAAGTGACAACTGTGAATGCAAATGAATTTTACACTTGAGACACAGCACTGCCCCACACAGCTTTGGCTATAGGGGTGGCAGCCACCCCCTGGCATGCCCCAACCCCCGTTTTGGACACTTTTCAACAAATGAAATGGAATGTTTGATTAGAAAAATGTTTTGCATAGCGTAAAATTTTATTTCATTTCTTTGTGCATGGGCGTAACGCAGCAATACCTGGGGGGGTTGTTGTTCTTGTTGTTGCAACCCTCTGCTCAGATTTAACACTACGGGCAAAAACAATGCGTGCCAAAAAAAAGGTTTACAGTTCATTTTGTATAATTTGTTGTTGTTGCTGTTGTTGTTTTGCTTTTGTATTTTACAATGTTGCTTTAGCATTTTGTTTGCGCTGAGATAGACAGCTGAAAGAAGAAGAAGAAGCAGAGAAACTCCCCTCGCTGTTGCAGCTACCCCCTTGCAGGGGATGCAAAAGTGAATTGATATGCTTGAGAAACCAAGCAAAAGTAACGAAACGACGAATTGCATTCGTTTAGCGAGTAGTGGGGAGGGGGAGGGAGTTGGGGATGGGGTGGGAAGAGGTTTAAGGGCTGAGCACTGATTTCAGCTGCACAGCAAGGGTTACCCGTTGCCTTTTAGACTGTTTTTCCTGTGCGAGCTGTGCATTTCTCTTTTGCCAGCCTTCAGCGTGTTTCACAAATCCAAAATGCTAAATGCTCATTTTGTTGGTTTTAAGCCAGAGCAAACAGGCAGGCAAATGGCAGTGGGTTTGGGGTTGCTTTGTGGATGCCTGGGGTCTGTTTGTCTGGCGGCGCGAATGCAATTAATTGCAGAACAAATTTGAAAAAGAATAAAATACAAAACGCGGCCCGAGTTGCCAAGTGAAATATGAGAATTGTGGCACTGAATAAATGAGCAGATGAAAAACATATCCAAATGAGCAATAAGAAAATCTATAACAGGCGAATGATATATGCGTGCTATATAAGTGAATAATTACAATTGAAAAGAGAAGCGAAGTGAACAGAAAATTCGATTTTGAAAGAGGCTTCATGGGCGCTGCATAAGGGTTCAATCTAATCCTTCTCAGTTCAAATAATACTGATGTTTATAATAATTATAATAGAGAAAATGAAAATAAAATTTAAATTGTGTAAATCTAAACTCCTTTAATGTTAAAAAACGAGAAAAAAAGACAAATTCAAATTTACTTTAATGTGAATAGAATAGAAAGCAGATCTTAGCCAAGTTTAATTAGTGACTAAACAAAATTTCCAAGTCGTGCCCAACTCAAAGCATAAATATATCAAATTTCAATAAAAATCAAAACTTTTCTGCAAAGTCTTAAAGCGACTTCAGTAAATGCTCAGCTTTAAGTGAACTCTGCCGGATATTTGAAAAGATAATAATTCAGCTTCCTTTGCACGCCCACAATTCTCGCTCTCTCTCACTCACTTTTTAATACTTTTTTTTTTTGAGCCCCCCGAGTGCAATGCTCGAAAATGTTTGTCACGCTAATCACCTGTCAAATTTCGAACGCGCTGACAAATGATGCCGTCTAGAGGGGAGGCGAGGCATATATATATATATATATATATATATATGTATACTAAAGGGGGCGTGACGATGCTGCGATTGCAAAATTGTAAAAGTAAAGCAAATAAAACGCAATCATTCAATTGACAACTGAGCCGCAGCGCGAGCCAAAACCAGAAGCTGATGGCGAATGCCGCCGTTAAGCGCAGCTGAGGGAAAATCAATTTGGGCTGCCTTACCAGAGTACATATAGACACTATATACACATACATATATACATATATATAGATATATGTATTTACATATATTTATACAAAGGAATTCCAATGTTTGACGGCGCCAGCAAAAGCCAGTTGCCCCTCGCAGCAATCCGCGACAGAGCTCCACGAATCACGCAGAAAGGCAATGAAAATGTGCTTGTAATAATAACTGAACGGTTAAAGAGATGGGCCAAAGCGGGCTGCCAGTCAAGGCGTGGGGTGCGAGGAGGCGTATGGTTGCTGTGGCGTCTGCTTTTCAAAAGGAAAATTCAAGGACAAACAAACACAAGTCAAACAGTCGTGAGGTTTACGCCAATGTTGCCCTCTCAGTGTGTGTGTGCGTGTGTCTGTGTGTGTGCGTGTGTCTGTGTGTGCGTGTGTCTGTGTGAGTGTGTGGTTGGTGTCTGCTTCTTCTGCAACTTCTTCGGTTGCCCCCGACAAACATTTGGCCCGGAAAACTGCTGGCGACTGCTGCTGCCGTCGCTTAGAAGTTTTGCAGCCTGGCCTGCGGCGCATGTAATTTTCATTACACTCTGCCCTAGCCCAACTTGCCAGCCCTCCAGTTCCCTAAACAGAAAAATTGTAGACCCAAGATTCAAGACCCTATAAACACAACGCTTTGCTTCCTTCCCCAAACACTCACACACACACACACACAAATATATACAATCTGCAAAATTCTCTATTTGCAACGACTAACACGCGCAGCGAGTGCCAATTCGAGGGTTTCTACTTCTAATACTTCAATAAATGATAAAACAATACAATTTAAATATCTAAAGAAAAATGTTTTAAAATTAAGGTTAATACACCTGTTTGAATGTTAGCTCTAAGCGTAATATCCCAATAAATATTTATAGGAATTATTTAAATATCAAAAAGGAAGTAAAGAATGTTTCATTTTAACATGAGGTTTATAATGAGGCTAAGTTTACCTGCCGAGCTGTTATAATCTCATAGGAGCATGTAAATTAATTAATATATCTGGATAAAGTCACTTTTAACATGAACTTATCCCCTAATCTCAAATTCACGCCTAACATGAACTTTGCAATGTGGTTAGAACAAGTGATTAATTTCTTTATTGAACGGAACTAAATATCAAGAAAACGTGTTAATGCGACCTAATATGAAGCAAAAATCTAAGACTTAAAGTTAATATTTAACATGAGTTCTACAATGAGGTTACGAAATATTCCTACTTGTAATTATACCATATATGCATACGCATTAAGCCGTCTGGCTACGACAAAGTTTTTTCATGCAAATGACAGCTAGAAAATCTTAAGTTTAAATTTAGCATGAGCTTTACGAGGAACTTGTGCTATAAGCAATATGAAAGCTCAGGTAAAATATATACAAAAATATCAAGAAAGTTTTTGTTTTTGCACACAACAGTTAAACTTAACATGCACCTTAGCCTCAAGTTAAATGTCTTTAGTTTCTAAAATGTGCTTAACGGCCCTCGCTTTAAGCTCAAGCTGTGTGTGATTGTGTGTGTGTGTGCGTGTGCCTGAGGATAATATGCCCAACATTTGCGTAAATGTGTTGGGCAATAAATTTTAAAGTCATTGCCGCAGGCTGCTTAAAGTCTTGCGCGGGAATGCCCCTAACGTGCTTTGCCCCTCGCCTCTGCCCCAAATGCTAAGTGTATTAACTGTAAGGCGTTTGCGGTAATAAGTTTAAAAACTTTTTGCGCTAGCTGCGACGCGACGTAGCCGCGCAAAAGTGTCAATGGCTGCCATATATTTAGCTATAGGCATACATACTATATAGGCATATATATATATATATATATATATATATATATATATATATGTATTGGAACGTTACCTTTGGCAACTACTTTGCGTAATTATGTCAATGGCCATTAGCAGCTGCTGCTGCCCGGCAACCCGCAGCAGCACGAGTCATCGATATGCCTGCCCTTTGATTTCAATCTGGTCTTTGGCTTTGGCTTTCTGGTGTGATATCTGTGTAAGCAGCCATCCATCCATCCATCTATGGCAATGCTATCTATAGTCATTATCTCGCCAGCTAACCAGCATAATCCTGGCATTGTCTGCTCTCGCTCATATGTCAAGGACATGCCTGTCGGTTGGGCTTAGCTCACACGAGGCACCCCCAACCACAGCCAACCCCTCCCAGACCCTCGTCTAGTTGCCTAGTTGTTTGCGTGCTTCTTAGGCATTCGAAATGCGCTTAATAGTGCCACAAAATCAATGTATTTTAGCGTTTTTGCCACGCTTGATTGGCCAGCTGTAACAGCAGCAGCAGCGGCAATGGCTGATGATGATTCGATTTGAGTGTTGGGGGTTGGGGTTGGCGTTGAGCTTGGTGTGCCGGGATCAACTCTTGAAGAACTTGATTAACACAACATACTCAATTGGATTTTGTGCTGTCAGTTTGCGAATGTCGTGTGACAAATCATTTCATTAATTTTGCACATACTTAATGGCAAATTAATTACGCAGAGAGAGAGAGAGAGAGAGATATGGACAGATGGAAAGGGCGACCGATTGTAAATGAGTATGACAATGTTGTTTGTAGCGCCATCTAGTGTTCAGTAGCTGTAAAATGTGCAGTGCAGCGTATTAAATATTCATTTTAGAGTAATAACGGAACGGGAGTGTGGGAGTGAGAGGGAGAGAGCGAGAGCGAGAGTGTGAGAGCGCCATCTAGCGTTATAGCGCAGCAAATGTAAATGCTCAGTGCTCAGCATATTAAATATTAATTAATTTCAATTATTATGTTATTTGTGCGTGTCTGATTGCCACGCCTCGATTTGCCCATTTGCCTAGGATATTCAAAATATGACATTTTAAATTTTATAAATGAAATGCATTTTAATTAATTTTACACAGGTTTATAGCGCATTGTTGCCGCTGTTGCTTTTGTTGTTGTTGTTGTTGTTCCTGCTGCACTTTTGTTTGTCATGTTTACATGAATATTTGATAAAGCGTATAAATTTCAATCGTTGCAATTGTCGTTTGCGTGCCCCACCTGCCATTTGCCAGCCAATTTTACCTTTTAAATGCCAACAATAAACATATTAATTTATTTATTTATGCCAGCCACACACGCACACACACAAAGATACTCAGACTATAAAAATATATACGTAGAACAATATTAAATGCCAATTTTGTTTTGCTTCTTTTTTTTTTTCAATATGTCAATTATTTATCTAGAATTTATTTATGCATTTAGTCAACAATATTTCAAAACAAGTCAAAAATGTCTTTTGTCCAGTAAATGTTTCTTGTTCTCTTTGGTTTTTTGTCAATTTTCTTTAGTAAAACTGCATGACATTCAACGTGCTTTAATTTTATTCATATTCAGATTTAATAAAATACGGAATTCGTTTATGCCAGCTGCTGTAATGGCTGAGTTAATACCCCTAATGAGCCGCTTTAGAGGCGTTTAAGCTATTCAAGGTTGCCTAGAATAGTGGAAGACATACATATGTATATTTGTAATAGGCTTAGCCATAATAGTAGCACATAAAAGATGCTTGCTCTGACACATAATGCAAACTACTAAACACGTTTGTGTTTTGAGTACAATAAATCGAATACTGCTGAGGTTTGAACAGATGGTCAGTGCTAAGACGACTGCCAGTTGGCTGAGTTGAAAGAAGATTTAATCAATGCTTCAGCTGCTATGCTAAACTTCTGTCAAAACAGTACAATCCGCCTTAGATACTTATGTTAAAGAGACTTGCAAAACTTTTGATATAAAGAGTTTTCAAACTTTTGACATTATGCCGTTTACTGGGTCTGTTTGTCTAGTTTGCTTACTGCGGCTGATAATAAAAAGATAAGCGCCTTAAAGTCAGTGAACAATATAATATAACTATTTGCGCGATGATAAGGCCTCTATAAATTGGTAAACAAATATGCATATTGCCCCTATTAAACATAAAATATATATTTCATTGATCCTTGTAGAAGCACAGATAAATTTCTGGCTTATCTTATCTGAACTCTGTCTGCAAATAAATGATAAATTTTTAGAGTTCAATTATAAATTTAATGAATGAAAAATATATTAGTAAATAATATATATATAACAAATTTAAATATATAAATATTTAAAGAAAAAAAAATTGAAAAAAATAAATATATAAAATGTAAAATAAAAATGTGAAAAAAGTAACAAATTAAAAAAATATATAATACAAAAATTAATAAATAAAAAATTGAATAAATATAAGAAAAAAATATAAAAAAAATATATAAAAAAAAAATATTAAAAATATAAAAATATATAAATAATATATATATTTAATCTATTATATTTTTCTTTAAAATATATATCTCTAATATTATATAACTAAACAAATTTCGTTTCTATGGAATTTTTAACATATAATTATTCTTGTTTATTTTGAAATCATTTAATATTCCATTACACAAAAGTATTTGTTTATATTTTTTTCTTGTATTTGTATATTATGAAAGCAGTTAAACAATTTATTTTCAAATTAGTTTCTTAATGTTCATTCGGCACCATTTGGGGTACTCCATAGAGCACTCCATAGATATGTATATAGTCTGTATGTTATAAATGTCTGTTTTTTCCTGCCTCCCCTTTACGATCTATCGTAAAGTTTCGAGGGCTATCAAAAAAGAGAAGAAGAAGAGAGCATATTGTACTATGTTGCTAATTAATTCATTCTACAAATATTTTTTTCGCTCATAATTTCGTGCGCTCTCTCAATAAAAATGTATACATGTATATGTATATTTGTATGTATGTATATGAATATACTCGTGTATAAACAAAATGTTTCATAGTTGAAATTGTTGTTTTTGCTGCTTCTTCTTCTGCTTTTCGTTTTATTGTTTGCAGCAATAGTAAAAAAATATTATTCTTGCTTTTGTTGTCTTTTCTCTTTTGTGGCACATTGAAATTGAAATATTTTTTTATGTAAATATTTGTGGTAGAGGAACTCCAAAGAGAGTGGGTGAGCGGAGAGGGGTAAGGGTGTCTTGGGTATAGCTGGTTTTATAGGCGTGTGCCGCTTAGCTGACAGCTGAATGTCAGCGACTGCTCTTTAACACACGCACGTCCGTCTCAGTCTCATTCTCTCTCTTTCGCTCTGGTTGGCTCTCTCTTTCTCTTTCTGGCACCTGCTGCTTAATTAGCGTAAGGCAACAATTTTAAGGTGCTCCACTTAAGTGTGTCGTATTGTAGCTTTTATACTCTATACATGATTGGGTGGGGAGGGTATGTACGAGACGGTAGGCGGTAGGCGTGGTGAACTCCATTTGTATATATATTCTGGATCTAACTAGGCGAGCTAGAACTCTGACGAATTCCGTTTGCTTTTGATGAGTTATCGTTATCGTCTCGCACCGATAACTTTTACCAGGTAATCTATCGAAATCGATAGCAAATTCAAACAAACTTGATTTTAAAAGAAAACCTTCTGCTTTATTTGTATTCCCTACACATATTCTAGTTAATAAACTGCTCCCCGCATACTACAGGGTATTTCATAGTCGCACACTTCTTTTTAATCTCGCTGCTTTTTTTATGCGCTTCATTTGCGGCTAGTTACAAATTTCAAATGAACTCCAGCGGCTTGCTCAACGTTCAGTTAGGAGAAAGCCGCAATAAGCAGCAACAGCATTCAAATGTTGTATGCACTTTATGAACTCGAATTGGGTTTATTGCCACAGACACACACACACACACACCCAGACATGTATACATACAAACACACCTAAGTACACAAGCGTCGAGCAGTTGTACTTCATTTGTTGCAGCTGCCACAAAAGGTGCACAAACAATTGAAGCAGTCGCAAACGTTTCTCACCTGCTCCGCGCAGCTTGTAAATTTTATTGTCCAGATATGTTCATGCTGAACTCTGAGTAGTCGCATGATCTTTTTGTATGGTAGCCTATGATTGCTTTGAACCAATTGTGATTTTTTGTAGATTGTGATCCATTCAGTTCATATCATATCGAAAAGGTATTTGCACGCCTTTCCACATGTAATTAATGAAGTTTTAGGCCTAGAGCAAGGCCGGAAATTACTTTAAAGTGTTTCGAAATTGATTGCTGAGAGTTTCAGATGGGATTGGTATAAGGGAAACACCTTATAAAATCTCAATCTAACAATAGAAGTTTCGCTTTAAGTAATATAAGACTTAAGTTCCTCAGTCTCATTTGACTTCGTCTTATAATGCCCAATTAGTCTTATACTGATAGTAATATTATATCTTGAGCATGTAACTAGAATTTACTCCAATCAATATATCAAGAGAGACAAATTCCTTTATTCTTATACTTAAATCTGAATAAATCAATTCGAAATCAGTCTTATACCAATGGAGCACTAAGTCAATAAGAGTATTTGCCACTGCAATAAATTTCTTCACAAGTTTCAATGGAATTTACATATTTATAGATCAGCTATAAGAAGTGCTCCCCTGTACTAAAAATAAACACATGTTTCCGCCTTAGAATCATTTAAACAATCAAATGCTTTGTCTACGTAACAGTTCTTATATACGTATATATAGTCTTGAAAATGATTTCATGTAAGAAGAAGAAAATTCAATTCTGATTCGATTGTCGATTTAAAAATATTTCAATTATATGAAAGTATCTTCGTTGTCATTTAATTTGTGCAAAATCATTAGCTCGAGCCCAAGATCACATTTAAAAGCAGTTGCCGCAATTTTTCGCATTTTCCTGGCCTCTCTCTCTCTCCCCGTCTCATTCTCTTCTCCCTACATTTTCTTTTTCCCACTTTAAGCACAGACAATTTAATTTCAATGTCGTTTGGCGCTGAGTTTTAAAGAAATGAAGTGCCTGCCAGCAAATGGTTGGAGCAAGTGGGGGGCGTGGCATTTAGATGACACCCGGCGTGATGTTGGTGGGGGAGTATGGGGGGAGAGCAAAATAAATAGTTTTGTTGTGACACTCATAAGTCGACGTGGCGCTGGTGGCGCTTGCTTCAACGCTTCTTCATCGTCTTGTTCTTTTTTGTGGCGACTCGAACTGTCTGTCGCCTGCATTTGACAAGTGGATTTTGGATCAAGCATGACAAACTGCCAAGCAAAGGGGCGAGAGATGTTGCCCAACGTTCGTGTGTTGGGCAGCTGTTTGCGGTTTTACATGTGCGTGTGTGTGTGTGTGTGTGTGGGCGGACGGGCGTGACCAATGGACGACGCAACAAGTTGCAGCAGTTGGCAGCAGCAGAAAAAGGGGGCGAAACGGGGCTGCTAATGAGTTTTTAAGCATCGCGGGTTAAACATGCCGCACAGTGAGGCCAACCACACACACACACACACACACACACACACTCAGAGGTTGTTGTGCGTTAAGCTTGCAAACAATTTACTTGGCTGCCTACAACTCTACTCCCGCCTCGCCTTCTGCTTCTTCTGTTCTGTCTGTTTCTTCTGCTGTTTATTTATTTTATTTGCTTATGCCATTCGCTGTGCGCAGTTATAAATCAAGCGCGAGTCACGTAGCTGCGGTGCAGTCAACGTGGACAGAGGCAGCGACAGCGAAAGAATGCTCCAAGCAGATGAGCGCTATCTCTTGCTCTCTGTCTCAGTCTACCTTTAACTCTCTCTCTCTCTTTCTCTCTCTTACTATATATTGTTAAGAGCTGAAAAAGTAAAATTTGTAGTTAAAAAAATGTTCTTGTTTTCTTCTTATTTAATATTAAATATTTGTTTATATAATATTATTAGATAACAATGTTTAAACGTTTAATATATTTTATTAAATGTCTTAAAAATAGGAGGAAATTTATGCTTTCATAAAAGTAATTCACTATCAAAAGTTTTCCAATTTGCTCACCCAGTCTCCATAGTTGGAAAATACATTTTCTTGCCATAGTAAAACTATCTAAATTTGATTAGAACAAACAGCTAAATATAAATATCTATATGTCACTATGAATTGGAAGTTTCAGCCAAAAGTTGAAGTTTTCATTGCTTGGAAAATCAAAAAATTCATTCGCGCCGTCCCAATAAAAACTTCCTAACCGACTTCTTGAGAGACTCGTCTCTCAGACTGAAAGCAAATGTCAAGGTAAAGCAATTAAAACCCATCAACCCGATGATTAAAGAGATGATGATGAAGTAGCATTTTCCCCGGCAAATGCAGAAAACTCGAAAAACTCAACAACTTTTAAGTGGCTGACAATTTTCTTAGGGCCAAACCAAAAAGTGAAAAATTAAGAAAATGCAGTTGAGCAAGGAATAGTGAGTGGATCAGGGGGCGTTATGGTGGGGGTGAGAGTGTGCCATTAGTCTAAGTCCTCAGGTGGAGACTGCCACGCCCCTTGGGGAGCGCCCTGTATACTGGAGTTTTTAGTGTATTAGCTGAGGATGCAGCCGCAGCAGCGAAATTGACAAGCGAAACATTGAAATTGTTACAATGACAAACTGTGTGGAGCACAGATGGAGAGAGCGAGAGAGAGAGGGGGAGAGTGAGGCAGGGGCTGCAGCTGATGCACTGCCACTTGACAGAGACGAATGCGGATGAGCCAAGCAGAGAGAGAGAGGGGAGGTGGGGGAGAGAGATGGGTGCAGGAACTGCTGCACGTGCGTCTCGACAGACATTTAAATATAAAACGAAGATTGTTGCAGATGTTGCTGTTGCTGTTGCTGTTGCTGTTGCTGTTGCCGTTGTCGCTGCTGCTGTACGTCCGGGGTTTGCCAATGAAAAATCTACACACAGTGGGAAGCTGACGGACAGAAGGAAGGGATGCGGGGCGTGGCAGTAGTAGGTGGCAGCATGTTTAATTAATGCAAAGTAAATAAGAAGCAGCCATAGCCAGATCCAGTTGCAGCAGCCACAGCAGCCAACGAAATTGATTGAGGAATGTGCCGCAAAGCGGGTGGCACTTGCAGCTCGAAACGTGGCATGAGAGAGAGAGAGAGCGGATGAGAGGAAGATGGTGAGAGGGGGAGGGGGTGGTAGTTGCAGAGTCGGTGCGAGACAAAGTGGAGCTGCAGTTGCATTGTTGCAGCCTCAAGTTGTGTAGTTGGCCTCTCTCCGCTCAGTCGCAGGCTATTTATAAGCTTCCCCTTGTTTTTGGTTTTATGTTTGGATTTTTTTTTTTTGTTTTTCTCTTTTGCCTTCACATTTTTTGATTGGGAAATTTGCTAGTAAATTGCTTTTTTGTGTATGGACAGGCTCTGGGTAGCGAGAGTGTGGGGAAAGTGATGAGTGAGAGAGAGGGGACAACGGGGGAACGCGAGCATATTTAAAGTAGGAAAACTGCAATTTTATTGCCACGTGACTAAAACTGTGCGCTTTGCAGTTTGTTTGAACTCTAAAAAACACATTGTAAAAAAGTTCATAACTAAATAAATAAATAAATAAATAAATAAATAAGAAATTTAATTATATTTCCAATTGAATTTACTTATTGTTTTTGGTATGTGAAAAGGCAAAGCAATTGCTTTTTGTTTTTTATTCAACAAAATCAATAGAGTATATTTTATCTTTATTTTTATTATTTTATAATAATAAAATATCTAATGAGAATATTATAAAAATTATATAAATAAAGTATGAAAAATAAAATATATAAAATAAATTAAAATATATAAAATAAATTATTATATATAAAATAAAATAAATTAATTTGCTGTCATATATTATCAATTGCTTGAACATTTTATTTATAATAAAATATTGTATTAGGAAATATTGCATTTAATTATAATTGCATATTTAATTAAATATTGATTGATTTTCTGACATTTTTGAATGAATTTCAACGCAATCTAATGATCGACTATTAAAAAATGTTTCCTCATGACATTTGGGAAATCATGAAATTTTGATGGATCGTACAATTGCTCAACTGATTTGATTGTCTTGATAACTTCCCCTGAGCTGTTAATTTCTTCGCCCTGCAGCAATTAATTAACTAATGATAGCTTATATATAAATTTCATTTGATTTTCTTTAAACTCTCAATTAAATATTAAATGTTTGTTCAACTCTTTCTCATTTTAGGTAAGTTCCGTGTTAACTAAACGATCGCAACCTTTCACTCTTGGCCTGCCCTGTAAGTGGTTAAAAGTTTTTCACATTTTCCCAATTTCTAATTTCCTAATGAAGCAAGAAAAAGTGTTTCAAACTTTGACTCGAGGCCTCTGAAATCCAATTAATAACTTGAGAGCTGTGACAATTTTTTCTTAGATTTATAAACTTTGTGTCTCTGACTTCGTCGACTCTATATATGTATGTATATATTTTTTTTGCTCTCACGCATCGCCCCATGAAAGTAAATTAGAAAGTGCAACTAAAAAAAAAAGACAACCTCAACTAACAAACATAAACAAAAACGCTCACAATTACTTCATAAAAACGAGATGAAGTTGAAAAAGAAATATTTGAAAAGTGAGAAAGTGAAAATCGTTTGTTGTGGCTGTCGCTAAGCAGCAGCTGCTCCAAATGTAATTGTAATTGGCTTAAATCCTAATCAACTGTAAACATGAGATGCTGCGAACAGCGAAACAAATGCAGAAAGACGACGGAATCTCATTGTGGCTGTGTTTATATGCTAGCTAAATAGGGCATTGATATATCGTAAGCAAATGTGAAGCAGCCCAATGCTGACAGCTATGAAACTCAATAAGCTGCAATGAGTGGGCCACTTAGTTCATCTACTTCTGATCCCCAACTATGTGAACTCAGAGTAAATTTTTTGGTATATAAATATAATGAAATTATTCAGCTATAATCTTTCGCTATAAGACTTTCAGCTCTTCACTTTTAGAGTAATCTAACATGAGATATCATATTGTTATGCTAGATATATCATATAGCTTATACCCTAACAATATATCTAAAAGAGTATTTCGAGATTCAGTAAATTTCACAATTTTCGCAGAGTATTTCATGTGCGACTCTTAACGTTTAGTACTTATATTTTCTTCTTAGTTCGTAATATTGGCGTCTCATCGAGAAAAGCTCATTTCATTCATGACAAACGAACGAGCTGCTTGCCGCAAACAAACACACACACACACACCCACAAGCGCATGTGTGCCTCAACACTCCGCTCTCATAGCTTGTATTTCGAAATTGAAACACACAGCATACACATACACACACATACTCGCACACTCACTCGCACAGTGGCTGTCATTGATAGCTCAAGCTCTACCCATTTGCGCCTCCTGCTTCAGCACATTTTCAGCTCAGCTAGAATCAATGATGCGCAATAATTAGCGCAACGTTTGTCCGCTCTTTCTGTTGGCTCTCCGTTTGCAACTGGGAACCAGTAAACAGTTATCAACAGACTGTCTGTCTGTCTGTGTCTATCCGCATGTCTGTTCGCTCGTCCGGTTTGGTCTACTCAGTCCGCTGGCTGCATTCCGCACTTTGACGTCTTTCAAATCAAAACCAGACGCCGCATGCAACCGAATCGCTGCCGCCCATGATGTCCTATTCTATATGCCAATTCCACAGCGCGCCTCCCTCGCTCACTTGCTTATTTCGTTCGAGTATTCCGATTGCCAAAGCATTGCGCTGAACTTTTGCTATTAAGTGCTCTAGTTCCGCAGTTCCGTTCCATACGCGCCGCGTGACCTAAACGAGGCTCTCGGCCAGCCAGAGATATTCAATTTTCATGTACGGCACGTAGTTCACGCACTTCGATATGCGATATGGATATGGTTGTGTGCACCAGTTTCTTGAACTAGTTCCGAGCACGAGATGAACAAGTTTTGTTAATGAAAATCAATGGGATTGCTGAAAGTGAAATATCTAAACGATATTTGATTCAATTTAACGATTACCTTATATAGCTCAAATGAACTAGTTCTTCATAATGTGTTATCTGCGAAATTAGTTTAATATATTAAACTAGTTCCAATGAACCTAAATTTATGTTAAATGTCAGTTTGACTTTATATAACTAATATGTTAGCCATGCAGTTAATGCTTCTAACTGGAACTAGTTCTTTTCTTGTTAAAAGAGTTTAGATGTTCGCAGTTTATCAAGAGTCTAAGTCTTTTGTTATAATGGTTTCGTATGCTCCCTGCATCACATTTTCTTCTCGCCTGCCACTGGTTCTTTTGCGTGAACTAGTTGCCGGGAAAGTTTTTTTCTGTCTTTGAAATAACATTTCTTTTATTTTAATCGCTTAACTAGTTCACTTCTTCTGGAACTAGTTCATTTGAACTGGAACTAGTTCACATATTTCCATATTGAGCCCGCCCAGCACTTTGGCTGTAATAAACGCGCATAAACAATTGCCCTGTGGCTTGTCGTCGACGCGAGCTCTCCAACCAACAACGGCTGTCACGCCCCTCGCCCTCTCGCCCCAGCCATTCCCCAACCCTACTGTCATACGCATGCCGCAAATGCACAGGCAATAAAATGGCTCATCTGCTGGCCATCGTTATGCTCTCATCTCTGTCCGCTCCCTGTTTGCATGTTTGCCAAATGCCAAGCATCATCATAATAATTATGGAAAAATCGTCCTTGTCAACGCAGACACACACACCGACACACACACACCCATACATATTTGAGCATTTGTTGTTGTTGTTGGTGCTGTTGTAAAATTTGCGGCTCTTTTCAGCCGTGGCGCAAAATGGCGCCAGAACTTTGGAGCGCTTTCGCCGAAAAACCGCAATTTCATGCAAAATTTTCATGCGGCCAAAAATGCATTTTTCGAATGCGTGTCGCGTTTTTCAATGGGCGCCTGCCAATTTGCCTGCTGCTGCTGCTGCTGTTGTTGTTGTTGTTGTTGGCGGCGACAACAAACAAACAAATGTCAGTTGCAGCATGTAAATGCTGGGAAGGCAGAGGGCTGGAGTGGGTTGAGGGGTGGCACTTGATAGCCACATTTGTTGTGCTTTTGCAATATTTTGCAGTTGCTCGGGCAGCAGGCAAAGGCGCTGGCTGGACGTGTGTGGGCGTATGGGCGTGTCTCATATTGGCCGTCATTTTTGCCACATAAACTCGATAATTTACAGTTGCCGCCTGAGCCCAGTGGGCGTGGGAGGCTGGAAAAAAGAAATTTGACCACGCACTGCTGGGCTTATTGAAAGCCCCAAGTGCAGTTGCCTTTGTCTTTGTTGCTGCCGTCACGCCCCCCTCTACTGCCGCCTCTGCGCTGCCATTGAGCCCTTTGCCAATGCATTTTCAATTTAGGTTTGTTTCAATCTGTTTTTTATAAGGGGGTCGCTTGCAAAAATGTTTGTTTACTTTATCAGAGTTTTTTTTTTGGGGTCTGACACAACGTTTGCATTTAGTAGTTGTTATTGTTATTGTTGTTGTTGCTGTTGCAGATTAACATTAGCAAATGCTTTTAAAATGTTTTCACTGCTTCACTTTTCTCACACCAAACTAGATCTAAAATCTGAGTTTGTTGCTGTTGTTAAAGTTGTTGTTGTTCGAGTTGTTGTTGTCAGAGTTGTTGCGTTGGTTGTTTGTCGTCTCACGAGCTTGTTGCTGCTTCCTCTGCTTGTATGTACAAATGTCATTAGGCACAAAACAGACGAGCAACGTTGAATTCCCCACAGACACACATGCACCGACTCACACACACATACACTCAGAGGGAGAGAGAGATACACACTCATGCACACATATGTATGCAGCATATGATGAGAATTTTACGTTTGCCTTCCAACTCCCTCAACTCAGCCCGAAAAAAGAAGAAATTTCTCTGGCCATGGCAACTACATTATGTGCATTCGAGTGTGTGTGTGTGAGTGAATCGCATAACTGCCAACAGTTTGACACATAAACACAGTTACAATGATAACAACAATAACAACTGCAACTGCAGCAGCAGCAGCAGCAGCAAAGCTCAAGGGAAACCCGTTTAGAAGCATTTTCTAGATCCGTGCGAAGATTGAGTTTTAGAGTTTTTGAGTGAATTGCAGCTTGCAATATGAAACACACACATGTGACATACACACACACATACACACAGCAGCAAGAAAAAACAGCAATCAAATTGTCTTCATCAAAGCCTCAAATTAAACAGTTTACGGATTTTTTTCTTTCTTTTGTATGCCACAGATACAGTGAAAGGGATATAAAAAGCGAGCAAGAGAGGGGGAGCGGAACTATATAGCTGTATAATATATCTATATACTATACTTGTCTAGATTTAAGAATTATAAATGCATATTAAGTTGTTTGTTAGATGAGGAAGACAATCAGAGAGAAATACAAAATGGAATAGTGTGTGTGAGGGAGAAAGGAATAGAGAGATGATGCGAGAGAGATATATAGTGACAGATGATGAGAAAGAGATGAGTGAACTATGGGGAGGGATAGAGAGAGAGAGACTGAGATGAAGAGGTACCACATACTATATACATATGTTGCATAGAAAATAATAGTTTTTCCAATAGTTTAAAATATTTATTATTCGTATTTTCGTTTCCCTTTTCTCTAACATAAAACGAATAAAAATGAAAAAGTTGCTGTTAATAAATATTTGGATTACCCTTATAATATGAAAGCTTAACTATATATGTTTTCTTCCGTAAGATAGTAGTATTATTATTCTATAGCTATTAGAATGTAAACTTCAATTGCTGAAATATGGGCTTAAAATCATCCGTTGTCTTTTATGCGGCTTACTCATGCGAATTTCATCAAGTTTTACGCACAGACACACACACGTTCCCTTATAATATTAATAACAATGCCCGTATTAAACGAGCTAAAGCCAAACAAAACTTATTTCCATCTCTTTTTTGTGATGAATCACACACAAAGAAATGACGAAAGTGCGTCAAAAGCTGTAAACTTTTAACAGCACTCTGTTAAGGCAATGTTAATGAGTCAGCTGAGACGCGATGCTCACCTGCTAACAAGAATATATAATATATACACATATATATGTATATATACAATTCTTTTGAATTTCATTTGTAGTCTGAATATTTCGCCATTTCTCTCGGCTTTTTTTTTATTAATTTTTTAATTAAAAAACTAAAATTGGCAACTGGAAATTTAATGTGAAAAGCAGCTGCTTCAGCAGCATCAGTCGAGTTAGACTCTCCCATAGATGCGGCAAAAAGTTGCTACCTGTGAGATGGTTGATAAAGCGTCGGACCAGAAAGGAAACCATGTCAAGTCACAAGAAATTCTGCCATGTGGGCGGCCAGGGGCGTGGCACTGTAGTAGTGCTGACAAAGAAAGAAAAGTTTGCGCTATGCATAAAATGAAATGGGAACTGAGAACTGAGAACTGGGAACTGGGAACTGAGAACTGGAAATGGTAATGGGTATTGGGTAAGGGGAAATGAGTGTATGTGTGTGCGTGTGTATGGAGCAGATAGCAACAAAAGTTACGACAAGTGTGTGTACGTGTGTGTGTGTGTAAAGTGCATAAAAATATTAAAAAAACGTTCATAAAAGAAAAAGATTCCCAGTCAGGTGCAGTTGAGGCGAGATGAACGACTAGCAAATACTACGAATTGAATTGTATAATTTATATGAATATGTCATCTATGAAATATATTAAAAATATATAGTTATGCATTTTTAATATATTTAAAATATTTATACGATTCCATCTCAGTCTGAGCAGCAACTTTTGTAGCAGATAAATTTAATTGATTATTTAAATTACATTTTAGAAATAGGTTAATATTAGTATTATTACGTAACTTTAATTTTATATATATATAATATTTTTACAGTTTTTATTTGGGTTTATCTTTCGTAAACATTCTTTTCTCTTTTCTTTTCTCTTACGGAAGAAGCAATTTATTGTGCTGCAATATTTGAGATTTTCTGCTTCGATTCTAAATTTTATTTTATTAAAGCAATTTATTTTATTTAAACTGTCTCTGTGTCACTTAAACTCTCTCAAGAGCGAGCTGAGTCTCATAGAAGTTTGCTTGAAGCATTTTGCGTAAACATTTTTCTGACTGCGCGCAGCTTGAAATCGTTTGCCTCGTAGATTTGTTGCAAGCTAAGCAACTGCCACGCCCAGCTCTGGGCGGCTGCAGGGTATAAAAGCGACAATAATTATCATCAAGCAAAGTGTCAGCTGCAAAAACGATTTCAATGAATTAAACACGACCAACAGCAGCTGATGGCAATTTGAACAGTAGCTGAGACTGTTGGAAGGGGCGTGGCGAATGCACCGCAGGAGTCGCTAAAAAGCAAAGAAAAAATTGATGGAGAGAGAAAAACAAATTTGGATTTTCGTCATTTTCATTTGTAAAATGGTTGCAACAGAAAATAATAATTAAAAGGCGCTAAAATTGTGGCTAAGCAAAGCCTTGGCTGAACTGGTCTAATGAGCGGGGCTGAAAGGATTGGCCAGGCGGGACGGACAGCAGTGAGCTGGCTGGCAGGATGCGCCAGCTGAATGCTGTCGTGGCATTCGCTCGCCAAGGCGGCTGCGTTGACACTTTAATAATTTGTGCGCTGCGGTGGCGTTTTAATTATTAAATGTAAGCGCGCTAGGGCAGGCCAAGCCACGCAGTAGCTGTGGCAGTGGCAGAGCGAGAGAGTCAGCCAGGCAGGATGCGGCTAGGAAGCGGACGCCACGCGTGGAAATTGCGGAGAGCCTGCGGCTGCTTTGCGTTCTGGCTAAAAGGAAGCGCAAAATTAGAGCAGCCAGACGCAGGTGCAAGCACAGGAATATCTGTGGTAGAGCAGGCAGCAAGCAAGCTGAAGGAATAGAGTGAGAGAGTGGGAGCGAGACAGGAACACACACTCTGGCCGCTGGCTTGTTTGTCAAGGACTAACCAGGAAATATTTAGAGCAAGCGAAGGCGACAAAATCAACGTAAATGAAGCGCAAGGATTCTAGGAAGAGATTGCAGTGGGTGAGAGAAAGAGAGAGAGAGAGAGAAATGGAGAGAGGGAGGGCAGGCAAAGTCTTGCGAGTGTGAAAATGCCAAGATAAACACTTGACTCAAGCGACACCTAAGCACAAGTTGGCCAACAGAGGGCGCCACGCGCACACTCTCACAGAGCTTAAGTAGAAGGAAAAAAGCGGACAAAGTCGGCCTCATTGTTTAACCATTTGTAATCAATAGCAGGTAAAAAGAAGTAGTCAGCACAGGTGGCAAGCAAACAGTTCGATATTTTCTACTACGCGCATAAATTATAAATGTTTCAGGTAATTAGCATAAGAATTTCGGTTGCTGCTTTGTTTTGAGGACAGTTCTTGAGCTACTTTTCTTTAGGCCTATCAAATGGCTATCAGCATTTGCATAATTCTCGATATAAAAGTCATTAGAGCCCGGGACGATACCAAAAATAAAATAAGAAAAAATCTAAATATGACTAATTAACTTTAAGCAGAGTTTGTTATTATTTTTGTTGTTGCTGCTTTTCTTTTGGTTTTGGTTTTAGGCTCTACTCTTATTAATGATCCGCTACGGCGCTCTTTAAAAATATGATAATAATCATAACACCTGCTCGGCGGACAGGTAACAAAAATTCAGCTGCTGCTTTTCAGTATTTTATTATATTCGATTTCATAATCATTTTGGAGTGAGTGAACGAGACAGGGAGACAGATACTGAGAAACCGGTGCTGCCCCAAGCTACATCATCTCCATATGAATCGAATCATATACATATACATATATATCTATATGTCATATTGATTCCAGTTGTCTCCCAAACAAATATTATATTTTCTTTTCTTTTTTTTGTCTACGTAACATGAAACGTCATAAAAAAATTGTTACAAGACACGAAACACGCTGGCAGTCAAAGAGTGAGCGGGAGAGAGGGGACAGGGACAGGTGCAGGGCGGGCGGATGCTGCGTCTCAAGTTGAAGTTGGGTTAACTGCTTGGCCTGGCAGCAGGTTGATTGCCCAAGTTTTTGTGTTTTACCTTTAAAACTGGACAAGAATTTTGACAAGCGAACTTTGATTAACAAAAAAGAGGAAAAGAAGAGAAGAAGATGAGCAAACGCAAGCAATTACTGAAATTGGAGCAGTCGAGTCTAAAGTCGAAGTCTTCAGCCGGCTTGTGACTACCTTTATCAGTTGCCAATAGATCATTATAAATTTAGGCTGTTTGAAACTCGCTTAGAAAGAGCGCATTTCGTGCTGTCAATACGGGTGACTAGCGTGGCTCGGCGACTTTCAATCATAGATTGACAGCTGTACGACAAGCTGTTAAAGGGACTGATAGAACTTGCCTAAAAGTTAAAGTACTTTTGATTTTAGGAAAATTTATTTATTAATTTTTTTAGACTTTCTATGTATAGTAGACATTGAGTTAAGAAAAGCTTAGATTTGTTTGTGTCTATAAAATTGAGAAGTAGTAATAGTAGTAGTAATAGTAGTATAATATAGAAATAGTAATACTATACTATACTATAGGCGGTATAATATTATATGATAGATAGGAATATAGTAAACATAGTAAGTATATATAGTATACATAGTAAAAATATATAGTATATATAGCAAAAGTAGTAAAGAATAGCTGCATAACGTAAGAGTATAGTATAGTAGTATAACTTGGCAGTATTTTATGGTAGTAATATTGTGGAGCAGGCCAATAACTAAATTTTGAGCTCTTCTATTTCGCCCCACTCTTCTCGATGTGGAACCCATTAGCATTCCACAATAATACAAATGATATGAAATTTTAATTATTCCCATCCACCCACAGCGCCTCAGCAGCTTCTCTTTTGATGTTTACACATGTTTTTTGTTTTTTCTTATTCATCATCTATTCTTTCAGTGCATTCTTTGCTTTAATCTTTAACTTTAAATTCGATTGTTTTCTTGCTGTTGTTTTAGCTGCTTCCAACTTTTTTTTTTTTGTTTTGTTCACTTTTTTGTTCTTTTGTTGTTTTTTACGTTTCTTTACATTTCTAATTTGATTTCGAAAGGTTATCGCCGCATGCTGCAGCTGGATCTTTATTGCTCTGCCTCTCGCTCTCCCTCGCCTCCTCTCGCTCCCTCTCATCGTCTTTCTTTGCTTTTTGTAGGTGCGATGCTGCTTCTGCTGTTGTTGTTGTTGTTGTTGCTTTTTTGTGGCTATCAAAAGAACTATGCAAATGACTTTATCGCTCTCTTCTTCTCTTCTCTCCTCATCTCTCCCGCTCTCCCACACAGATTTATAGACGCGTTTCTAAAATGGCCGTCGCTTTAGCTTTGTTTACCTGTCTACCACATGGCTAACCCCACTCCGCCAGCTCGCTCCACCGCTGCGATTCTCCTTATTTATGTTTGCTCGCATCATCGTCTCTGTTGGCATTTCGTTGACCTAAAAAACGTTCAACAGCCGCTAACCAAAAACTAAAAAAAAAAGAGAGAAAAGAAGCTGCTAACAAAATGCCAGCAGATGCCATAAATTGTTGTTGTTGCTGCTGTTGTTGTTGCTGTCGCCGGCGTCTCTGTTGCAGTTGCATTTGCAGTTGCATTTAGCGACAAAAGCAGCAGCAGCAGCAACAGCAGCAGCTTTTTCTACCTGTGCAGCTGCCGCCAGGCATTTAAGAAGAGTTGTTTCGAAATACTTGAGCTGCTTTTTTTTGCTGCTACTGCCGTTGCTGCTGCCTCTTGCTGCATCGCAACCTTCAATCTCAGCTTGCCCGATTGTAATTAAGTTTCGTGCAAAACATCTGCCGTTTATATATTTTTTCTTGCCCCTTTATCTTGGGTTTTGCCACAGGTTTAAGTGGCTCTTCTTTTCTTTTCCCTATACCCTGTACTCATTGAATATGGAGTAGAATGGGGTAATATGATTTTCTTGGAGCTTATGTAAGAGATAGTTGGAGATGTGGCTGTAGTTGAAAAGGTATATATATTTGGTTGCTTTTTTTTTGAGGAGTGAAGTACAGAGATATGTTACTAAGTGCAGATCTTTTATTATCTCCATAGAATCCAGAGTAGTTTGATATAACATGTGTAGTTTATACCGGAAAAAACTTAAAATCTTACCTTGATTCCAGGAAACTAATTTGAAAGAAAAAATTGTTATGTATTTTTGGTATTATGAATAAACTAAGATATGTATATTTATGATACCTTCGCTCGTACAACTCTCTAATATACGTTCTCTATATTCGGAATCAAGATAAAATACAAGGTATCCTCCAGTCGGACACTCTCTCCAGTCTTAATTTGGTATGTATTTATTTCGCGGCACGCCCTTCCAGGAACTCGTCAATGCCGCAAATATTTGCCGCATGCCTTATAATGCGGCCTGTTGTCGAAACGCGCGAATTCCCTTTTCTTTATACACGCATACATAAAATTTATATATACATATATATGTATATATTTATATTCGGGTTGACCCTATCAATGACAAAAAAATAAAAAACCTTTGGACGTGCCCTTATGCAAATTAGCTCCGCGTGAGCTTTACTTATTTTCCCAAAAGAGAATAAAATGGATGTCGAAAGAATTGAGTAATATTCTGAATGCGGACCCAACTTATGTTGGCTTAACTAAGCATTAGATAGAGATATAAATAAAGATCTTTCAATGCAAAGTTTTCATAAAGCTTAACATATATCAGCAAAAATTTAGAGATGTGAACTATACTTTTAGGAATAAAACATGGAAATGATTTGAACGATAGAGAGAAAGAGATGGGGAGTGAGCGAAGAGTTGTTTATCATAGTTAATTTGAGTGTTAAATAGCGTCATTTATACGTTTAATTAGTGTGTTTTCTAGCTAAAATGTCTTTAGATTTCGGTTTACTATTTTATACTGTTGTATAACAATTTTTTTGTCTATACACATATACATATTTGTATCACATGACTCAAAGATATTATAAATATCTATAAAATACTTGTCTTTTTATATAAAAGATGTTATTTCACATTTGCTATATATGCTCCCAAAAGTACTCCCAAAAGTCCAATTTATCAAATCTTTACTATACAAAAGCTCCTTAGACACTATCGAAAATTGCGTGACTGTACCTATTAAATAGCTGCAAGAAGCTATCAACTGAATGCTCTACTTAAAACTCTTTACAAAATTATTGTTAAATTGTATTTTTGGCTCTTTTCCTCATCATCTCTATTTGGATCAAGATTTGTTGTTGTTGTTGTTGTGGTTTTTCGTTTTGTTTTCTACCTGAAACAACATTTCCTGCCTTCTTCATCTTTTGTTTTGATAATTTAATTTTGATTTATATATTTTTTTTCTGTTCTATTTCTTTAGTTTATCGAATGGGTTTGTTGTTGTCGCTGTTGTTGTTTTCAAGCTGCCGGAAATTGGGCATTTCAATTTGTGAGCTAGTTGGCTCATTTGTTGCAACAATATTTATGCAGCAACAACAACAGCAGTAGCCGCATCTGTACAAGATTAGAAGATTACATTGAGCATCATCTTCTCTCAGTTGCAGCTATTTGCCCTTCTTCTTCTTCTGCTTCTCCTGCCTCTGCCTCTGCCTCTGCCTCTGCCTCTGCCTCTGCCTCTGCCTCTGCAATCATTTATTTGTGTGTTGTTTGCATTGTTGTTTGCTTTTGGCATGCCGGCCTCTCGTGCTGTCTCCCTCATGCTCTCATGCCAGCATTCGTTTGCTCTCGCTCTCTAGCTGCCTATCTTTGCAAATTTCCGGCCCCTTATCAGTTCGTCATCAGCGGCAGCCTTTGCCCCGATGCAAATTCAGCCTCTAGGCAATTCTTCGGCTCACTCTTGGCTGCTCGTTCGTTCCCTCTCGCTCGCACTCGCTCTTAATCGAACCCTTCAGATTGACAAGTGTGCCCGCAGACATGTGTAGCTCTGTCAGGGCGCACTCTCTGGCTCTCCCTCTCCCGCTCTCTCGGTGTCTTGCTTTCTACCTCTCCACTCTACACTTATCGCTCCTTCAGTTATGACAACAATGGCGCATTGAAGTCAGCCGCTGCCCGTTTGCGCTGCGCTTGCAAAATTTTGTATAGCCTCAGGTGGTTTTGCGTCCTCTTTACCCTCACTCCAAATACTGTGGCTCTCGCTCACACTTGGCTTTGGGTGTGAAATATTTTTTTTTTGCGCTCTCGTCTCCTTTTGCGTTTGTCGTCTTTTGTTTCAGCCTTGCATTTTAAGCTGCTGTTGTTGTTGTTCTTCTTCGTCTTCTTCTTGTTGTTCTCTTCATTTGCCTTGTATGACTGACTGACTGCCTGCTTGTCTCCGCTCGTCGTTTCCCTCTGCCTCTCCCGCTCGCACTCTTATTCTTATGCATATTCATATTTCCCTTGCGCTTTTTGCTGCTTCTGTTTGCTGCTGCTTGTCTCTCATGTAAACGTCATTATTAGCCGCTATGGTTGTCCCCCTTACCCGTCTTCCTCCCCCGCTCCCTTTATCGCTGCAATCAGCTTTGCTTGTCTCCCATTACATTTTTTTTTTTTGCGCATTGGATTTTGTTTTTGTGTTTGTCTCTTGCTGTGCTGCATGTAAAATGTGAAATCTGAGCTTCCTGTTCAATGTCACACACACACACACACACACATTTGCCTTATCTCTTTCACTCCTATTACCAGCCACATTAGCCGCTAAGCGCTTAGCGTATTTCATGTAATTAAATGAAATTTTACACTTCCCTCCCCTTCTCACTGCTGTGGCAGCGAACTACTTACTTTGTCCTTTCGCATTACGTTTCATTTCATTTCATCTCGTTTCATTTCATTTCATTTCGTTTGTCAGCTCTTCTTCATGCCATTTGTGGCCATATATGGCGACAGCTGCTAATCTTTTAATGAATTGCAAATGCAAAGAGCGCCAACATTTTTGCGATCTGCATGCAGATTACTTGACTTTACATAGACTTTTGGCTATAGAGTATATATACATAGCTGAAAAGTAGATTTTTTACAGTCTTGATAGTTTTTGTACTTTAATGAAATTAAATGCAAATGCATTCCATTAGCTGTACAAATATGTTTAACTATTCCTTGTATCAAAATTATTCTTACAAACTTATTTACGTTAATATCTAACTTAAATTTTCAGCTACATTTTCAGAGTATCTCACATTCGGTTATCTCAAATTATTTCCCATTTTATATCAGCTTTACCTTATCGCTTTCAATTACTTACGTCTCATTGTCTTATTTTTTTCTTCTCGTTGCAGGTAAGCTACCTTTACGGTTATATGTATATATAGTTAAAGAGCTGGCTATAAAAGTGAGCTGTGTGTGCGTGCGCGTAAGTTTAAAGTGAATTTATTAACTGGAAATTAAATCAATAGATGTTTAAGCAGTCTAAGGGAAAAAAAATCTAAATCTAATTTTGCGTTGAATATTAAAGCAGCTAGTTTTTTTGTTGGTTCTGTCTGCTCGCTCTCTTGGGCTTCCTTCTGCCTCTTCTTTGTCACGCATCGCTCATATGCATGCGCTTTGTCACGCCCACAAACCCAACTGTCGCCCCACCGCCCCCGCTTGCCCAGCTACAGCAGCTGCAGCTCGCACGTCGCAGCCATTTTCAATTTTGCATTTTAATAATAAAATTTTGCTCGCAAAAACGTAAAATATGAAGCAAGCAACAACTCTGCCAGAGTAGAAGAAGCGGCAGCAGCAGCACAGCAACTCTGGCAGGACACAAGGAGTAGAAGAAGAAGCAGCCACAACTTGTGCCAGCTGTGCAAACTTTTGCATCTGCTGAAAGAGAGAGGAGGCAGAGTGAGAGAGGGAGGCATTGGCTGGGTGGGCGCAACGCATGATTACTTTGTTGATGATGACAACCCTGGCAGCATGCCGTCCATTTTACCTACACCCTGGCAACTTTGTCTGCTGCCTGAGCCTTATCAACAATGTTCTTCCGCCGTCTCCTTCTACTGCCACGCCTCCTCCTCTTTCTCCTTGTCTGCTGCGCCACAAAGTATGCAATAGATTCTGTTTATCATTTTTGCCGACGTGCTGCTGGCTGGCAATTTGTACTGCATGTGTGTGGGCGTATATGTGTGTGTGTTTGTGTGTCTGTGCAACTGGTCACGCCCGCCCGCCCACTCGCCAATTGCATGCCCAGCACGTTCGACGACTCATGCCAAAAAAAAAAATAAAATTTGTACAAAAACAAAGAAATTTTTTGTTTGTTGATTTATTTATTTTTTACCTTTTTTAATTACGCTTGAATTTGTTTTTGTAATTTTCGTTTCGTGAGGTAACTCAAGGAGTATAAATGGGCTATAATAACATTCGAAATATGGAAAAATATTAATAGTATTTTCAATATATAATCGAATAGAAGCTAGAGCTGAATCAAGAATATTGATAGTTTATAGGGAGCCTTCCCAGTATCTATGATCTAAGAACGGGCAGGGTATACGCAAGTCGTGCCATTTTTACATCTCTTATTTTTTGTGCATACCACAGCAATTTGTACTCTACTTTAAATCGTTCTTGTTTACATTCTTCACTCTTCGTAGGTTTTATAGAGGTGTTGTTTGTGTTTTGTCAATGCCTGTTGAAAAGGGTATATTGGCTGCCCAAAATTCGTGCTACACATAGAGGTACTTAAAATAAACCAATTTAAAAAAATAAAAATAAAAAACGTAATACAAAATAAATAATAATAATAAAATAAAATAAATAAAGAACAATAAAATATTAAAATATATATATATACAAAAAAATTGCTTGTAATAAATGTAAAATTAAATACATTCAAAATTTTGAAAATTGAAAAATTAAAAAAATTAAAAAAATTAAAAAATTCAAAAGTTAAAAAATTAAAAAATAAGCGCATAATAAATATGGAATAAAATATATAAATGCGTAAATAAAATAAATAAATAAAAAATAAAATAAATAAAATATAAAATAAATAAAAAATAAAATAAATAAAAAATAAAATAAATAATAAATAAAATAAATAAATAAAAAATAAAATAAATAAAGTAAATAAAATAAAATAAATCAGTTAACTAAGTCTTAATCTTTCCATAAGTCTAGCCGAATTCCCTTTAAGTGATTAATTTATTATCTGTTAAGCTCGCTTCAGCTTTTCAGTATCTGCCTGAGCGAGCATTGTGCCGTCATGCACAACCCACAGCGCATTGCCACATGCCTTCTGCCTTCTGTTCGCTCGCTCGCATTGAACATTTCTCATTTGTTTTCGTGGGCTGCCTTTGTCTTGTTTTTGTTTTTTTTCGCAAGTTCATTTTCTTTTTCATTTCATTCTGCTTCTTCTTCGCTTTTTTGAATTTTTTTGTTTTATGTTTTATTTTTTTTTGTGCTCTGTGGAAGTTTTTTCTTTCTTTGCTTTTGGGTTATGAATTACGCAACTTAATTGTGTCATATGCACAATTCTGCAACTCATTTCTGGAGTTGGCAAAACACATGTTTTAAGTTTTTCATTGGGCTGCTTTATCCTTAGTCCTTCGCCAGGTTTTTGTTGGCACTAAAAAAAACGAGAGAGAATCATTTTAAATTTTACACTAAATTGACTCTGTGTGTGTGTGTGTGCAAATTGTGCACGCACAATTAAACGTGCTTCATTCCCAAAGGGGACAAAAAAAAAAAAAAAAAAAAATTAAAAAAAGGAAAAACTTAATTTGGCTGTGAAAATAAATGCTTGGCCAACAATTTTCATTGCCTGCCTGAATTTTTGTACATTTGTGGTAAATATTTGTCCAATCTCTGTGTGTGTGCTTTTTATTTTTATCATTTTGTTTTTATTTGCTTTTTCCAACTGCAAAGGAAACTTTAAAAACTGTTTGCCATTAGCTCATTTATTTAGGATTTCTCTAAACTTTTTTTTCCCTCTCTCTCTGTGTTTGTGCTTTATAATTTGTTGATTTGCATATTTAATTTGAATTATTGAGGGGTGTCTTTGTTTAGCAAACTTTTTGAACAAATTAATGTTTGTGTATGTGTTTGCATTATTTGTTTTACTAAATTTCAGTTGCTAAAAAGTTTTTCCTAAAGATATTTAAGCGTTTTTTTTTTTTTAATTTATAAACAAATTGTATTGTTATTTATAATATTTTTGTAGATCTTAAAGCTTTGGCTAAACTCAAGCAAATATGTAATAAGTATTTCTATAGCATTCAGCTTTGTGTCGTGTGACAGAAGCTTGTCGCTATGAAGCAATACGCTTTAGAAGTGTTGCAGCAGGGCTATGCAGGTAATGAAGTATGAAAGCGGCACATACAGTAAGGGAGTCAGATGGAGAGAGAAAGAGAGATAGCGTAAATGGGAAAAGATACATTATATAATGTTATGGCTATATGCGTAATAAATAGATAAAGTTATATATAGCTCATTTCAATAATTTACTGAGCGAAAAATACAGATAAACATTGAGCTGTATTTAGCAGAATTTTGTATGTATTTATTAATCTGGTTTAATTAATTCTATTGCACAGGCCGTATAGCTAGACAATTAGTATCAATTTTAATGACCACATAGATAAATGAATATGTTATTGGTACTATTGAGCTAGCTCCAATACATAACCGAACTATTTAAGCTTAAGCTTTCAATCGATGAACTACTGTACAAATGAATAGCCAATTATAGCAAAACTTTTATAAACTACCGAAGCGAATAAACTTTTAGAAAAGTATGAATCAATTCCAAGAATTGACATAAGCTAACCAACTCTCTAAGCACTCATAAAACTGATTCCGTTACCAATTTTACACAAATTGTAGCTTTAATTCGAATAAGCTTTAATGTTGCTGCTGCTGCAAATGTTGTCTGTCATTCATGCGACGTTTCTATTACCTGTTTTTATATTGAATTTTGGGTTTTGCGCAAAACTTGTCTAGGGCTTGCGCACAAAAGCAGAGCACAATACGCAATATATGAAATGTGAAATTAGGCACGTGTTTGCATTGCACAGCTGAGCATCATGTAATCGCCAGACACGCCCCCCTCCCACTCCCACTCAGCCAGCCTCCAAAACTTTCCATTTCATGCAACAAAAAATGTTCATGTGTGGCAAACAATTTGATGTAAACTTCATGCACAATGAGCAGCTGCCAACGATAACAATGAAGAAGAGGGAAGAGGGAGAAGAAGAAGTTGGAGAAGAAGGCCATTGCCATTGGTCAAGCAAGAGATTACACACACGCACACACACATGCCTCCCCTCTGGCTATCTCCCTTGCTCCAAGCATGTGTAATGCGCTTAACAAAGTTTTTGATTGTATTACATAGATATGCAGAAAGAGAGAGTGGGAGAGAGAGGGAGGCAGAGATGCAGAATGCTAGTGTTTATGCATCTTATGCAATTTGTTTAGCATTTTCATATAAATTGCATCGATTACGAGATTACAAACATTTACTCAATATAATCCTTCAGCTGGCAACGGACAACGGACAACGGGCAACGGACAACGGACTACGGGCAGCATCTGGTCATAATGCATTATTGACCAAAAATATCCCAAGTAGATAAACGACGATAGGCGACGTTTATATAACCCATGAGTGCGTCCATACACCAGGGTATATTTGCAGTTAAATGTGTTTTTAGCATCGTTTTATCTCAGTTGTATTTTAATTTATGCAAATTTTTGTATTTTTGCTTTGCCTTTATCTTGTGCGCTTCATCGTTTACAAATTGTTTCTTTTGTTTATATACAAATGTGTGTGAGTGTGTGCGTGTATCTGCTATGCTCGCCTGGGAAAATGCGCATAATTGTTGGCTTTAAATGTAAATGAATTTCAATTAAAATTAAGCACACTTGCACGCAAAAGCACTGATCACAGATATATATATATACAGAAAAATATATGCGGCAGACATATGGTAATTGCCTTGAAGACTGTTTTATATACAGTATATAAAATGCATGTAGATACCCTGTAAAGAGTGAGCTGACAGAGAGTTTCACGAGTTTCAAAAGATGTTCTTAAGATATGGCCAAACTATAAGTCTAAAAGTTCAGGTTTCTAATTTAAGTCAATCGAGCTTCAAATTATGCATGATTAATAACATATTGATTGATTGCCAGAAGCGTAAACAGTTTTTTTTTTTTACCAATACTATTTATAGATCTTCCATATTACAAATATCTGAGCTACAGGGTATCTAACTGGTTAAGACCTAGTTAAGACGACATTTTTCTATTTTTGTTTTGAATTTATTTATTGTTCTGCTAACGTAGATTTCTCAAGCGCTTGCCAATTGCAAAGTTTTGGCTGCGGTTGCCTGAAGACACGAATTAATTTGAAAACTTCACAGCAAAAGTTCTCAGCTTATATATTTTTGCTGTTGCTATTGTTTTTGTTGTTGCTGTTTCTGTTGGCTTTATTTTTGGGGTTTCACACATAATTTTTAAGTAATCAATCGAGAGTCGTTTGTTGTGGCGAGAGCCCGTCTATCGTACCGCCCGACGTCCGTCCAGCCCAATCGATTAAGTTAATTGTTTCGGTTTCTGAATGACACAATTTATATATAAATATTTATGAATTGTCTTTTATGTGACTTGCTCATAAATTCCATTTGTAAACATAAATCACTCAGGAGGCTACCAGCAATATATAGATAATATTTATATATGTATAAACATATATATCTATGTATATATCTCGAGCATAAACTTTATTTGGCAATTGCTAAGAGAAAGTATTTTTGTTACCAGAAATGAACTTTTCTGCATAGTTTTTGTCGACTTTTTAGTGTTGCGAAATATGCAACTGAAATCGAAATAAAGTTGTTCAACACTTACACACACACTCACACACATTTACCATTTGCGTGTTTTTTAAGCGTAAAAGCAATTAAAAAACTTGTACAATATTTTCTCATATAACAAAAGTTAAGCGTACAAAAAAAAAAAAAAAAATCAGACTTGTTTTTTGCACGTTAACCAACACTTGGCCTTATGCCTGTCCGGGCAACAGGAGCTGTACGTGTGTGTGTGCTTGAAACCTCATCGAGCTGTGTAGGGGCCCCAAAGCGTCAAAGCAGCAAAAAGCTACAGCGCTCATGTTGTTCAGAGTGAGGCGTGGTAGGATATGATAGAGAGAGAGAGGGAGAGAGAGAGAGAAATGGAGAGCGAGGTGGAGAGCTTCGCTCATTTCATATTGATTAACAGCAAATCCATCAGTGTCATTGTGGCCAGGCTTTTGGGAGCAGGGCGAGCAGGGCGAGCAGCAGCGCGCCTCATCAGAACTAGCTCATTTACACATTACAATGGAAGCACAAAAACAAGAGCGCAGAGGCCAGAGGATGGGAGCACTGAGCTGCAACAGAACTTAACATCAGCTGTGCTGATGGCTGGGGCTATATAGAGTCTCACTGACTCTCTTTCTCTGTGTGTGTGTGGGAAAACAAAGGCATTAGCAGCTCACAGCAACCGAAGAGCAACAGTGGAGGGCAGGGCGTTGAAGACTAGACCGAACTGGGGTTGGGGCTGGCGCAGGTGCGAACGTGCGAAAACGTAGCGAGTGCAGAACCCCTTTTGCATAAACTTGACTTAATTAGCTGTGCAACAAACTTGGCTATTTAAACAGGTGCTGAAGTGTATAAATAGAGGCGGTGCTGTTGCAAATGTGTCGAGGAGCAGAGGGAACCTTCGATATGGTAGCCCATAGCGTTACTCAATTGCTATTGGAGAGAGCGAGGAAGAGCGAGAAAGGAAGAAATAGAAAAAAATTACGACAATTAAACGTAAAACTAGCCAATGCCAGTGTTGGAAGATGGCTAAAGTTTATTTTAAATAATGTTCATTTGGATAGTGTGAAGAGAAGGTTAGTTAGTGTAGTGTTGCACAGTTGCTTATATCTGTTGGTAAGAATTCAGTGCTATGAATGACTGCTACAATGACTGTTAAAAATTATAAAAAATTGCAACTCCCTCTGGTCTAAGGCAATTTCTCGAGTATCCACTGCTCGACATCCAACATTGAGCTCTCCATGAGCTCATGTGCTGCATTATCCAAGGTGGTGAAGGTTCCACTGACGCCTAGCTTTCGCAGTTTATCGAAAGTATCTTGACCCCATTCGTACTCAACGACATCGTCATCTGTGCCATGATACATGCGCAGTTCTGGATGCACTGATTCACCTGCCAGCGACTCGTAGACAACCGACTCGCGATTCAGGAACGCAGAGTGAGCGAATACGCCCGCCAAGTCAGTGTTCAGACGGTAGCCAGTGTGTAGAGCCAGAGCACCACCCATGGAGAAACCACCGACAATGATGCGATTCGTGGGCACACCTCGATCCACTTCGTTCTGTATAAGTGCATTGGCTATATCGTCACTCTCCGACATGCTCTCCACTTCTTCGGGCGCATCAATGTGAATGGTGGATCGATTGAACCACACAGTGGATATCTCGCCGTCAAATGGCGTATACCTCTGCTCGGGTGCTGTGGGAAATAGATATCGGATATGCGAACCAGCGAAATCGCGTCCAATCAGACCGCGCACCCATTCGAGGGCATTGGGTCCCGTATCTCCCGAGCCATGAAAGAATATAACACTCGCCGTCTTGCGTAGCGTTGAAGGCATACTGAATTACCAGAACTGAAACTATAGATACACATATATGTTATACAATATATGACATTAGGGGAAAAGTTGTAGTCGTATTTGACTAAAAATACACGAATACGTCAGTACACGAATTTTTAACTATATATTGTTAGCGGTTCCCGAGTTACGTGGTTATTTATTATACAATCTAATTCTAGATTCATCGAATGAATGCAGCAAAGGCAAGCTCAATTATTCAATTATTTCCGTAAAATACTAGTATACAATTTTCCGAAACATTTAGTTTTGTATTTAACACGAATTTTGGTAGCTCAATTGGGGCTGCAGTTCCGAACTGCCTCGCCTGATCATTTGTCACAGCATTTTATTGAACTGTTTTATTTTTTTGGGCTCACAGATTGTACGAGCGTTAGCCTCTATCGTCTATCCTAATGGTTCAATAAACAACGTTTATGGCGTGACATCTTTCACGCAAATGCTTTTTTGAGGGGGGAACATGACGACGCCTACCATTGGGCGGCCTCACATAGATTAGGAGGTGCCATTAGAGAGAGGCATTCACCTTTTTTCTATTTTCCTCTGTATTTTGGCTTGACCACTTGAGAAGCTATTAATATTATCTATATGGCCGGTCAACAATGTCGCGCTTTTTGAAAAGTGCTTCAATAAATTAAAACAAAATAGAAAAAAAAATCCCAACAAAAAATGCTGTCAACCTATATAAGAACCAAAAGCAAAAATACACCCAAACGATTTCCTAGTCAATGAAGCGAGGTGTGTGTGCGAAGGGAATTTAAACTGGAGCAAATGCACAACAACAACAGCACGTTTGTTTTAGTTGTTGTTGTCTTTTTGGCAATCGTACCTCTGACCAAAAACTAAAAACTGGCGTCGACAACGACGCACAATAAATTTCCCAGCTCCTGTTCTTCGTCGTCTGTCTCCTGCTCTTGCTCGTTGTTGTTTGCTGTGCGTCAAGTGACCCGAATATTCCACTTTTTTTTCGTTCTTTCGTTTTGGGGCCGCGACTTGACAAGGGTTAAATAACATATAAAAAAAAAAAAAAATTTCGAAAAAAAAAGAAATGGGAAAAAACATGACCAGCAACAACAACAAAATTGTGAAATGTAACAAAAATAAAAGTTGCATTTCAGTTAGCCCCACTCCACAATGACCCCTCTCGTTGCTGACCAACTGAGCAACTTGTATATAGCATGATCCAGCTCCCCATTCCTCATGTGACACTGGCTCTGAACTAGTTCAAGTTTAAAAGGTGCGCGGTAAAAAAAGCCGAACTAAACTAAAACTCAACTTGCATTGAGTTGAGCGATTTATGTTAGTTGGCAAACTGAATGGAAGCGCGAAAAGATGCGAGGTGCGAGGATTATGATGAACCATTATGAAAAGAAGAAGAGAAAAAAGTGTATAAATATAGGGCTTATAGTTTGGACTATATTTGTTTGGAATATATAATAAATATAATATTTGTTTAATTATTCAGTACCTATGTCATTGTGAGTAATAAAAGAGTAGGAGACTTATCTCATACAAAAATTATTATAATATTCACTTATTAACTTATGAATTACCCAAGTAATTGATAGTAATTAAATAAGTACCTACGTAATGGAGAGTAATTTACAAGTAATTAAGTTGCATAAATGCTTGATACAATGATTATATGATTCAATTTGTTAGAGTAATTACATGATTGTTTATATAACATTAAAGTTCATTCTCAACTACTCCAGTAATTGAGAGTAATTAAAGTTTAAACATCAGTGCAAACATTTAGTTTCTTAAGTATTTACACTTGCATAACATATACATGTACGCCTATGTATGCTAAGAGTACTACAAATATCCCTGATACTTTTACCTTTAAGTGTTATTACTATTCAAGACTTTGTTTCACACTCGGCTGTGAATTAGAAACTGAAGCTGATGCATGTGGCTGGTTCAGTGAGCTTCAAGCTTGCCTCATGCTCTGCCTCATGCTGTGGCGAACAGGAGTCGAGCAGAGCCTGCCAGAGTCGGCATTCGAAATGCCTTTTGCCGTGCTCTAAGCTCCTGAGGGGGGTGTGGTGTTGTGTGGTGTGTGCAGGAGGCCCGACGCAGTCAGCCTGATGGTGGACTTAAGCCGTTGGCATTGTCCATTTGTTCGTGCTGACTGCCCGGGGGCAGATTTACGCATGAAATGCGCTGCTGCTTCTTCTTCACCTCTTCTTGTTGTTGCTGTTGCAAACATCCATCCAGTCCATCAGAGGAGTAGCATCAACAGAATAGGGATTGCGACTTGCTAAAATTGCAGCTGGGGAATTAGTTGGGGACGAGGCGGACGACCAGGCCGACCAGGCAGGCGAGTGGGCCATTTCTTGGCAGCAGCTGCCTGCAATCTGAGCGCAAGTTGATTATTTTTCTTAAAGCATATTTCCGCAACAACTGCGCCACGCCCCCGACAGCCTCCCACCCACTTGGCGTGCCGCTGCACGCCGTGTCATTTCTCTTGCAGTTGCTTTGCGTTTGTAAGTCTCAGCGCTAAGTTGGCGCTAAATTAAAAACTTTTGCTTTGCATATATTGCACGGCAGAGTGAGAGTGAGAGAGGCGAAGGGAGTCCTAGTCCCAGCTGAGCGTTGTAATGCAACATGGGAAGATTGGGCGGATGGGGGCGTGGCATACTGTTGCATTTTTTACACGAGGAGAAGGAGGAGGAGCAGCGAATGAGCGGAGAAAAACTTTTTTTGTTGCTTGTTTTGGCTCGAAAGTTTTTTAACTTGGCTTTTGCTGCTTGTAAAACCAATTCCAAGGAAAATGAAAGTAATTTTCCTCCTTCTCCATCTAACATTAAAATATTGTACAATATAATAAAAGTCAAGAGAGTGTGAGAGCGAGAGAGTGGAGCCTGGGGGCTCTAGTTGAGCAGTTTTACAGTTCTTCGCTGACAGCTGCACAATGTTTGCCCTTTGAAAACAGCAATGCAATAATATTACTAGAAAATTATCATAAAAGTAGTGGATGGAGTGAGAGTTGGGACTGCTCAAGGGTTAGCTTACCCAGCGGTAAGACAGATGACGTAACGTTGCGTATACGCAATGTTAGTCAATCGAAATTTAGCTTTTTATTTAGTCTGCCATTTTTGGCTAAAAGCAGTCTGTAGCTTCTTTACTTCCGCATAGTCCCAAAGCCATGAACTAAGCCGAATTTAACTAGTTCAATTGAACTGAGTGCAATGTGAATTCGCTTTGATTTGCCTTTACAAATTAAAATCGTTTCAGTTATTCCATCGAGTGCATTATCGGCTGGTTGCTTTTAATGCTGCTCTGAAATTAAACTGGTTCGTGAGCTAAACTTTTATTTAACTTCTTTGATGAACTAAACTGAACTGGTTATTTAGCTGAATGAAAAAAAATCTTTGCTGTATGCGCTCTTTGTTATGTTTGTTGTTGTGCCGCAAATAGTAACAAACGAACTAGTTCTCTGAATTAAACCGAACTTATTCGTGAAATGAACTATTTTCGACTCCATTGTAAATGTAAATGTTCTCTGCTCTAATATCTCACTAGTTTTGATATGGAACTAGTTCGTGAGCTGCACTAATTTTACGTAATTTTCAATCCCTGCCTATAGTTGCTTTAGGTTTTAGTTAAAAATCTCTTGAAACCTTAATTCCAACAGACTTCAACTTGCCAAGTCTGGCGAGCTATGAGCCAAGCCAAGCTGCATTACGCCGCGCCACGCCCACTCGGCCAAACTCAGCAGCCGGTTGCGGCGACTCAGTTGAAAAGTTTTTCATCTGGCAACTGGCGAATTGTTATGCAATTTGCAAATCGAAAGGCTGCAAACGAGTGCAACTGCAACTGCAATTTTTCCTTTCGCTTCGCTTGCTGCCTCGCGTCCAAATGCTGCGTTCTTTGTCAGCCGCATTTTGAGACTTTGCAATTGTTTAGTCAGAACCGCGAGTCGGAACACCGTGTTAAGCTGCACCGCGTTGCATGAGTAACAAGCGTGTAATTCCAAACCAGCTGCAGTTGAGTGGCAGTCAAAACGTTGTGCAGAGAGAGAGAGAGACACAGTCGGAGCGAGAGAGAGAGTCCAACTCATGACACATGAGAGCTAGCCCACATGTCGAGCTTTTTGCCATGTCCAGTGTCAGAGTCAGAGCTTAGGTGAGCGAATGAACGAACGCTGTGAAAAATGTTAACAAAAATACATGCGGGCGCATGTAAAAATTAAAAAAGAGCTGGCAAGACCGCAAAACAAATGAATGAAATGTTCAGCGACACGACTCAAAGTGAACAACGGCGGACACTCAGTTTATAAAAGCTGTTGCAAAGCATATTTCAGTAGCGTGGAAAAAAAAAAGACAAGAGCGGGCGAAAGGGACAGTGAGAGCTGTAGGACAAGCAGATGGACAGTTGCTGAGAGTTTGAGTTGCTTTTCTCATCTTGCCCCTTTCTTTTTATGCTTTATTTTTTGTTGGTATTTCCTGCTTTTGCTGACATATTTTTAGTGTCATTTCTTGCCAAGATGCCGCAGCAGCAGCAGCAGCAGCAGCAGGAGCAGGAGCAGCAGCAGCTGAACAACAATTGCAGCAGCCATACTGTAAACTAAGCTGCTAAGTCCTTGCCACGACCCAAATCAAGAGCAGCATATCGCAATGAGCACGGTTGTTGTTGTTTTTGCTACTGTTCCTTTTTGTGGCTGACTTCTTTGCCGCTTCTTTTTCTCCAATCTCGATGCTCGACTTTATTTTAGCTATACGTTTATTTCCATGAATTATATTTACGCCGCCGCTGCCGGAGAGCAGCAGCTGCTGCTCGGCTTCGTCTGCTTCGTCTGCTGCTGCTTGTAATGCTCTTTTCAGCAACTGTGAATCCCGCCGGTTCGGTTCCTACAGTATTTGTTTGTGGGCGAACGCTTGTTTTTTACAAAATACCCTGTATTTGAGGCATACAAGTGTAGATATAAAGGTATACAAATATATACATACATATGTATATAGGAGTTGGAAATATAAACTGCAATCAAGCTTATACACAAATATTTGGTATAGTTTATGATCTAAAGTTGAAGATATCAAGATATTATACAAAATAAAAATAATTTTATTATATATCACACTGAAATTCAAAAATGTAATGGGAAAATAAATAAATATTTTTAAAAAATTAATAAAAATAGCATTGCGAACAATATGTAATAAACGTACGAAACTATTATTTTAAAAAATATATAAAAAAGAATACATTTTTTCGAAACTATTCAAAAATAATATTTAAAAAATATTTAAAAAAAATGAAAAAATTATTTATACAAAAAAAATTTATTATATACAAAAAAATATTGCATAAATATGCTGAAATTAGTTTTATGAATCATATTAAGAAGCCATGTACGTAAAATAAAAATGGTTATAACTTTAAAATTTTAATATTATCGGTATAATAAATATTTTATAATAAAGTACCCAATATAGTATTTTTATAGTGGCTCAACAAACAAGAGACGAACATAGAATATTTTGATTATAACTAAACTTTTAGATAGATAACAAGCTCTAAGTGCACTTGCAAGCCAACATATGAAACTATAACTACTAAAAGATATAGCTACTATATATACACACACATACACACGCAGTCACACTCACACACTTCGGCACAGTGCGGAGTATCTCTTGGGGTAGCACTTCAACAAAAGTTAAGCAGCTCGAGCATTGCTGGCTTCTTTTTATTGCATACTTTGCGGCATTTCGTTTGTGTAACTCATTTGTTTGCGGCTTGGTCGCATTCGGCAAAGGCATATACACATACATATATATATGTATATATATCTGTGTGTGTATATATATTCCTTGGTTGGGTCACAAATTTGAATGCAAACATTTGGCGTGTGTGCGAGTGGAAGCCACATGAAATATGATAATTCATTACACGAGCGTACAAAGGCAAAATAATGCGCACGAAAATATATGTACATTCACATATATCTAAACACGAAATAAAGAAAAAACATGAAAATAAAAAAGCAAGCAAAAGAAAATAAAAAGAAAAACGCCGACGACACTCACTCAATTGTATCTTATGCAAATTGCCAGTGATTTTTCCTTTTTCCGGTTTCCTGTGATGCTGCTTAGCACACGATGCGACTCGTGTCCTTTGTGGCCGACAAAGCATAAAGAGAAAAGCTTGTGAAAAAGACCCAAACACAAAGCAGCTAAATCAAAAAAAGGAGGTATACAAGAGTGTATGTGCTGGGAGTGCCCGACTAAGAGATACCCTGTATCATAAGCAAAGCAGAGAATTACAGTCGTGATTGGCTTCTTGTATAGTCTTAACACTATGCCTTAAAAACCTCAATCTATGGAAGGTTTTCATTGGGATCTGTAAATGTTGAGATCCAATAATAATAATTCTCTAAATTTAAATGTAAGTTCAGCTTAGTTAGCATATCGGTTATCGGCCCTTGAAGCGTTCTCTATATTGGGAAATATGATTAGAATTCAAGAGCTTATTCTTTCTAGATTTCGAGCTCGTTGCATTCATATATAGTTGTCCTTTATGGGCACTAGCATATCATCTCTTAATGCCCCCCCTGCCACACCCACTTCTGCCTGTTACATACACACTCGAACAACAAATTTACTTTGTTCAATGGATTCTCAGGGTATAAAATGAATATCCTTCAGTAATATGCGAAAATTTTGTTGTTGATTTTGCAATATGCGAAAAGAAAAGGGCGATAAAAAAATTGAAAATTATTATAATATTAACAGCTGCAAATTTTCGAGCGCAGTTTAATTGGCAATGGCAAAAACTCTGTTAGCAAGCGTAAATAATAAAATGTATGTACATACATAGCTCAGTTCATATATATTTGCATGCAAATAATTTATTTGCAAAACATTTTTCAAATTTATGCGTGGCACAGAAGAAGAAGAATAACAGATGTACCAAATGCCCAGCGAACCAGACAAATGCATTTATTATTATTATTACACGAGCTGAACTCCAAAAAGCAAAATAATAATTATGGCTGAAAAAAAGTAGATATATATTTCATATATCACTTAACTTGTCGGATTCAATATTTGAATATAAGCGGAAAAAAATCAAAGTAAATATATTGAACGATCCAAATAGAAGAGTTTCAGCTTATGGCTGTTGAATAAAAAAAAAAGTAAATAATGTTGCGAAATTTAGTATATTTGATTGAGGTAATAAAGCTCAATGTAAGCCAATCGTTGCTTATTTAATTAACAAATAAAAATATATGAGTGGATTTATAATAGTATTTTTTCGCAGTCAACGAGTTTTTGAAAATGTAAACAATAGCAACAAATATTTGTTAAAGTAAATAAATCAAATGCATAAAATTTGATACATGCGGAAGTGCAAATGTTGTTAATTGGGATAAAGCTGTGATATTAAGTGATTGATAGCATTCTATGTGGCTATCGAATGGCGTAGAGTAAGGGTATTCCATTTAGGATAAATCGTAAAGGTTTTGTTTCAACTTTTAATTAATTTTTATTATATTTATTAATATATTTTTGCATTTTTTAGTTGAATTAACAAATGGTTTTAAAACATTTTTTTCGTAATTTCAATTTGCATAATATTTATATATAATAATTCGCAATGGGAGAGAGAGTAATGCCATCTTATAGAGATAGCAATTAACTCATTTTGGGCTAGAATACAAAGAGCAATCCATGCAGGGTTTCATGGCGCAAACTTTGCAATTTAAGTGACACAGATACAGACGGCTATAGACTCAACTATTAGCACACGTACAGCATATATACATACATTTAGATTTACATATCCGGCTTTTACACTTTATCTCCTCCTCCTGCCTGCCTTTCAATTCACTCGCCTCCCACATTGATGACTTGCGCCGTGGCTCAGCTTCGTCGAGCATTTGAAGTTCTTAAACTATTTAGTTGCTTTTAACTCTTAACTCTTAGTATTATAAATGTCATTTGCTTTCTCGTTCATTAAGTTTCGCTAGTTGCTGCTGCGCGGCTGCTGCTTCTTCTTCTTCTTCTTGCGCTGTGCTCGCTGACAGCTAAGCTGAGCTGCAGCTGAGCTGCAGCTGAGCTCCTCTTCTCGCATTTGGCTTTGGCTGCCAATTAACAGCATGCCCCATTGAGCATATGAAAAATGAAGCTGCAAGCGCGTGTGGCAAGCGCCTTTGCAGCTCAGCTGCTTCAAATTGTTTGTGAAGCACACAAAATGTTTAAATTTCAGCAAGTGCATTATTTATTGAATTTTACAGTTTGTTTTATATAGTTTTTTTATGTGCATTTTATTGTTTATATTTTATAAATTCATTAATTAACTTATTATAGTTCGTTATATTCTTATTACATTAATTTTTTATTTATTGTAATTTTTACATTTCTTTTATGATCACATTAATGAAAAATTATTAAATATAAAATATGAATATTTTTGTAGCTTCAATTTTTTATAAATATTTTTTGTTACTTCATATTTTTAACTTGTAATTGAATTTCCGACATAACCTGGTAGAATACGAACAATTTTTTATTAAGCAATTTATATATAGTTTTTGTTATTTGTTTTAATGCGCATGTATATATAGATATATATATTTGAATCATTCAAATGCCTGTCTTGCCTGTCGCTGCTAATGGGAAAATTGTCTGCCACGCCCATTGAGGCCGCCCGCATCAATTGGCTTGCTATCAGGCGCCCCTTGCGCCACACACACACACGCGCGTGTCGTCAATGCTGTCAACAAATGTGTGGCCAAATGGTGGAAGCTGGTTGTAAACTTGGGCCTGGTCAGCCCAACGAGTTTAGCCGCCCACTTCGGCTGGGCTCTGTCTTTCAGCTGTTCAGTGGCTCAGCTAGGTTTCGTGCTGTGGCTTTTTATCGCTTTGCCCGCTGCACTTGGGCAAACAAAAGTTTTTAGCAACGACGCCGACAACAGAGATGGGAGGGCGGGCGGCTGCTGTGGCCAGCTCTGTGGTTTATTTGTTTGGGCAGCAAACTTTGCTACCTTTTGCGCACTCGTTTCTATCTGGCAGATACTTTACGGGCTGCTGCTGCTATTTTTTTTTCCACCATCTTTCTCTCTGTGTCTTAACCGGGCGCAACTTGGTCCGCAATCGATGAAGCGTAAATGTTCAAATGCTCGGATATTTCCTCTCAAGTGGCCAACGGGCGTATAAAGAAATAGCAGCAACAGTAGGAGGATGAGGAGGAGGAGTAGGAGTAGGAGCAACAACAGCAACTAACTTGTTTTATTTTTTTGTGTAGCTCGTGCTTTGGTCATTACTTTTGCCCAGTTCGAGGCAGCAATGCGTCGCCGCAGCTGGCAAAAGATACTTTTGTATCTTACAGATTGCCTTTGGGTGTTTTCACTGAGTAAATTTGTCTCCAGTTCTTTCACTGCTCGCTGCTGCTGCTGCTGCTGCATGCACCAGGGGACTTGCAACGCCAGCAGCAGCACATTGTAATAAACTGTGAAGGCCTTCAACCTCTTGCGCCACTGCCACTGCCACTGCCACTCCCACTTCCTCAATTTTAACCCGCCTCTTCTTTTTGCCGGTTAATTTTGCGCTTTGTGCAGCTTCTGCCATGCAATTTTTTAAATGAAATTTCGACGCGCGGTTCTCGGTTCTCGGTCTTAAAGACCAAAAGTTTATTGAGGCAAAAAGTTTTGCACCACCTGCTTGGCGGGGCAAACGCCCCGTTTGTGTGTGGGCTGGGTGGCTCGGGCAATTCGAATATGATAAGTGATGTGCCCCGCCGAAAAGTCAAAAGTTTTTTGCGTGCCAAAAGTGAAATTGAATTTTGCTCTGTTGATCAAGTGATACAGCTGTGGAGCTGAGGAGCAGCGTAGGGGGCGTGGCATATGAGTTTGGGTAAGCGTTTGCAAGAGCAAAGAAAGCTAAAAAAAAAAGTTCTTTCAGCTGCGTTTTTTATAGTTTTTCTTTGGCGGCCACATCGAGTGCAAAAGTTTGGACTACAGGGAGAGACGATCTCTGGGGTGAGGACTGTGTGGTTGATACAGGCTGACTGGTGGTGCAGCGGGGTGTGGTTGCAAGCCATAAGCCAGACTGTCATATGCGCTGGAAATGATAAATAAATACAAAGGGTATAGAAGACTGAAGCTGAAAGTTGACAAATAGAATATGAAGGATGGAAGAGGGAAGCTAGAATATGGAAGATATAGGATAGTAGAAAGAATATGGAAGATGGAAGGTGGAAGATATAGGATTGAAGAAAGAATATGGAAAGTCGATAGTTGATGGTAGATGGTAGATGGTAGATGGTAGATGGTAGATGGAATAAAATAAAGCAGATAAACGATAGTTAGAACGAGTTAGTAGATAACAGATAGAAGATGGAAGACAAGAGATGAATGAAAGTAGAAGAGAGAACGAAGATGTACTATAAAAGATAGACGGTCCCTTAACACAAACAGGAATAGAAATATGTCCCATATTATCATTTCAAAAGCTGCAATAAGATGCCTTAAAGTACTCTATGAAATATGATATGTCATTCCTGAGTTTTCATTATTATGTCAAATACTCATCCGAATGGAGCTTCCGTTGTCTCGCAAAGAAAACAATATCACGGAGAACAAACTTCAAGTAAACTGAAAACTCCCACGATATCATATCTCAGCGCTGCAGTCAGCTGTTAATTCATAAAGATTTCGGTGTTAGTTTTTTTCTTCTCACTCAACAAGTGTTGCATACACAAACTTTTCGGCACAAAAAAAAGGAGGCATTTGCCTCGCTTGCTGTTGTTGCAACGTAAAAGAGGGCATCCTGTAAACATGACACAAAAAAAGAAAAAGAAAAAGAGAATAAAGAAAAAGCGAATTGTAAACGCAGAAAAACAACAATTCGAAAATGTAAAGAAAACAGAAAACATTTTTGGAGGCAAGTTTTGAAAGTTGCAACTTATCTGTTGTTGCAATTCGAGCGGCCAACAGCAAAAACAACAACAAAAGGCAAAGCAACAAACAAGAAGAAAAAAAAAATGTAAAACTTTGCCGCAAAAGTTTCTTAAGCCATGTTAACCGCATACATTCGCACTATCAACATGTGTGGGGGAGGCCCGGAGAGGGAGGCGTGGCACATATGTGTGTGTGTGTATCTTAGCTTGCAACTTGAACCGGTTTTTCTACTTTTGCCAAAGCAATTTTTGGCCCGTTTCGGCGTTGCATGAAACGAAAAAAAAAAAAAAAACATGCGCTGCTGCAATGTTGCAAAGTTTTCAACTCGACTCGACTCTTGACTCGAGCCTCGCACTCTCTCTTTCTGTCCCTCTCGCGCTCTCTCGCTCTCAGCGTGGCTTGTCTCTTTCTGTGCATTGTCATGCAAAACTGATAATGAAATAACGGTACCTTAGCTAGCACACTTACCCCCATTCAGAGGCAAAAAAAAAGAAAATAATAATAAAGAAGAAGAAGAACCGACTCGAATCCCAGCGATCTGTGATTTCTCCAACTTCAACTCGCTTAACCCATTGAGTGCGCGTGTGCGAAATTTTCGCCCAGTTGCGAAAAACTTCTGTTTGTTTACACTTGCAAAATAGTTTTGATAATGCAAGAGTCGCACACACACACACACACACACCACGCACCCAAACATGCACAGTAAAATTCCTCAGTTGCTTTTGTCAGCTGAACATCAGACTAAAAGTTCAGCTGCTGTTGTTGTTGTTGTTCTCTTAACCGAATTAATTAAAGTTTTAAAGTTTTTGCCTCCGCAAACAAACTATGATATGAGTCCCTTCCTCTCTCTGCCTCTAGCCCTTCTCCACTAGATTTTTGTAGTATTTGAGTTGTGAATTTACAAATTGAACTTGAGCTTTGGCGTTGCTTTTGCAATTGCTCAAGTTCAATGTTTTTTTGTGATTGATTATTGAGCGGAATTTACTGAATTTCAGCAATTTCATGAGATAATAAAATTTGTGTTTATTAGTAAATACTTGGCAAACAGCTTTATTTGAATGAATTACATATCAATTTTGTTGTTGCATTTTTATGTAAAAGTAAAGTTTGCATACAGGACTTCATATATCTATATATTCCCCTTCAAGTATGTTGCCTAATGGGTTAAGCTGCCGTTTGCTGGCATCTCACGTTCTTCTGCTTTCTGAACTGCATTCGCTCCGCTCCCCCTAGCTCCCCTCTTCCTCGCTCAGCTTAACTCTTTTTAAGTTGGCTTCAGTCGCACCTTTAGCCTTCTTGACTTTTACTGTGCACAAAGCGAACTTACAACAGGGCCATCAATATTTTTGCTGCTGTCTTTACAGATGCTGCTGCTGCTGCTTCTGCTGCAGACACAGAAAATGGGCGAAAAAAAAAAAACACGTTTACTGCACCCTCAAAAAAAAAAAAAAACTTCTCTGCTTCTTCTCTCTTGCTGCGCTGGCCCCTTAAATTGCAATCTTCTTCCGTTTCGTTGACTTTTGCTGCCTCGGCAGACAACTTCCAGCTCCCAGTGTCTGCGACTGCTGCTAGGATAAACGAGGCGCAGCTTAAGCAGATAACATTCATTGTTACACCCACACACACACACACCTGTGTGTGTGTGTGTTTGTGAGTCATAAGAAAATTATGTTGCATTTTATGTGCGCGCCATTGCAATGCGATTTTTTTTGTGCAGCTCTTTTGGCCTGTTTGCCATGCATATATAAAGACATTAAAGACACACCCAGCACACACATAAGAGTGAAAGAGAGGGGGGTGGGGGGGGGGGAAGCTGGTGAGATTTTGAATTGGCAAAGTTTTTGGTGCATTGCCAGCCGAAGAGATTTGTTGCCGCTGGCTAAATAATAACACATAATCTTATTTGCCTTTTGTTGGAGTCTATCTCTCGCTCTCTCTCTCTCGCTCTCTCTCTCTCTCTCTCTCTCTCTCTCCACTTTTTCTAGCATTACTTTGCATACACTTAGACAGACAGGCGTCCAACAACTTTTGCCTGGCCATTGATTGGGCTTAGATCAAAAGACAAAGACTCTGCCTCTGTGTGTGTGTGTGCGGCCATTAAAAAGGCACAAAATCCATACCAAATTACATTGTAATAGAACGAAGCTGTAACATACACCACACACTCGCACACACGCACATGCAGACAACTGTTTCGTGTGTTCTTACAGCCAAATTCAATGCTGGTAATTAACTTTGAAAATCCAATTATGGCAAAACTTTTACCAGACTTTGTCTGTGTATGTGTGTGTGTGTGTGTATAAACTTGCAAGTGTGTTGCCACAGCGTGTGTGTGACTCTGTGTGTGTGTGTGTATATATGTGTGTGTATATGTGTGTGTGTATATGTGTGTGTGTATATGTGTGTGTGTGTGTGTGTGTGTCTGCGAGTGCATTTATAAGTGATATGCAGAACATGCAATTAACAAGAGCAAATTCAGTCGACTCGTGCATTGCTGCCTCTCTCTCTCACACGCCCCCTCTCTCTCTCTCTCTCTCTCTGTCTCTCACACGCCCCCTCTCTCTCTCTCTCTCACGCCCTTTCTCTCTCTCTCTGTGTGCTACAAGCTTTTGCCTGACTGCCCTTGCTTCAGCTCGTGTCGTGTTGCCTTCTGCACTTTTTCCCTGCAGGCAGTCACACACATACACACACACACACACACAAGCAGCTGCTGCTGGCAATCTTCTTGGCAGCTGCAATTTGGTTAGCCTGACCCCCCTCTGCCCCACGCGCCATTGTTACCAATTTTGATATAATTCTCACGTAATAATTGCGTTGGAGCTGTGTCAAACTATGCCAACAAAAAGCGGACGTGTGAAAGGAAGACTTAACCCGACTCGCCCCCTTCCCATCTCCACCCCCACCGCAAACAATTGTCTGCTGCAGCGCCGACCTGACCGACTTAGCAAAATGCCAACGAACATGAAAATGCATTCAGAGAAATCAAAAGATTTGTTTAATTTTGAATATTGAATTGTTTGCCTTAGATATTGGCTGACTTTATTAAGCTTTTGATGTTTAGCAAAATGAAAAATAAATACAAATAAAAAGCTGAAATTAAGTAGAAAATGCTTTTTGCAGTCCCTCGAGTCTTTACCTAAATGTAAAGCAGATTGTTCCTCTGGGGCTCATTTGATATGCCTTGCTGCAAAATGAAAAATATATTTGGTGGCCGAGTAGAAAATAAAACGTAAACTCAATTTTCTGCAAGCTCAAATCTTTGCTGATTTAATTTGCTGATTTATTTTCAGCTTACGAACACCTAAAAGTATGCAATCGATGATTCACAAAAAATAAAAATAATAATAATAAAAAAATAAAAAAGATATACATACATATATAAACAAAATATTTAGTAAAAATTCGTATATGCAAAATTTTAATTTTCAAAAAAAAAAAAAAAAATAAAATAAAACAATAATATCTAAAACTAAAATAAATGTATTTAAACTATATAAAAACTTTATAATCATTTTAAAATTGTCTCCAAATAAAAATTTCAAATAATAAATACTTAAACTATTAAAGAAATATATATTATATATAACATTCGAAATGTTTTCATTTCATTCATATATATATGTATATTTGTTTTTATTTTCATCTTACATTAATATTCCTAGAAACCTTTTGTAAAACAGCCCCTTTTGCATTTTCTACATGGCTTCTTTGTTTGCTTAGCGAGAGCATCTTACTGTTCTTGATTTTTTCTGTAGAAATCTGGTCCGTTTATATTTTTTCTAATATGTGTATCTATTATTGAATTTGATTTTCTGTTCGATATATTAGAATATTTTGCATAGCATTCCTTCCTTGTTTATGTAATTCGATTCGCTTCCTACATTTGTTTGCTTGTTTTTCCTGCCTCGCGTTTCTGTGTAATTTCTCTACATAGAAGCCAAAGTAAACCCATAAGATGAGCAATATCTGCCTTGTGTTTTATGAGCAAAAGGGGAATAGGTTTTTTTTTTCTATTTTTTATTTCCATTAGCGTTTACAGTTTATGAGAATTTAGCAAATTTGCAACGGAAATTGAATTTTTCATTGGCTCAAACAAAATTTTTATTCGTCTAGCTCCTTTGGCTGGCGCCTGTTCGCTGTATATTTTATGATTTTTAATTTCCCGTTCAGCAATTATAAGAAAATTTTCTTTGACTTCATTCACTCGTTTCGCCTGCTGTCTATATATATGTTTTCTTTTTTTGTATAATGATAATTTAATTAGCTGCAAGTGCCTTTTTGCACCGTTTGCCAGCTCATTAACTGCAGTTAACTGCCGCCCGTTGACGACTTTTCCTGCATTTTTAATGTCAAGCAGGTCTCGCCTCGCCTTGCCGTGCCGTTATTCATTCATTCATTCATTCAAGCATCCGTGCTGCCAGCCATCATTCATTCACCTCAGGTCCTTTTCGCTGCGGCATCTTTCTCTGTCCCTCCCCTCAGTCTCGCTCTCTCTCTCTCTCTCTCTCTCTCTCTCTCTCTCTCTCTCTCTCGCTCTCTCTCTCTCTCTTTCGCTCTGTCTGTGACATGTCTCAATAGCTGGGCCGACATTTTGTATCGTTTTATATGTACATGTCAATTAATGTGATATTGATAGCATTCGGGGAATTTGCTTTTATTTTTGCATATGTCAATATTTGCATACCAAACTGCAGTCAGCCGCAAAATTTATGCGCAAACAGTTATCTCTCCCGGCGAGTGTGCGTGTGTGTGTGTGTGTGTGTCTCAGTTGTTCATTTTTTGTTGTTGTGAAACAAATTAGTTATATGTGCGTACACGTGGCGTATGCGCAATCAGTCAAGTGTGCACTCAAAGCCGTCGATTGTGAGTGTATATTAAGATTAATTAAGATGCACAAAAAATAAATAGTGAATGTTAGGCTAGAGAGCGAGAGGAGAGTTAGACGTAGAAGAAGAATGGGTAAAAGTAGGAGAAATAGGAATAGAAGATAATGGTATATAGCGAGTGATAACTGAAGAGTGGAAAGTGAAGAAGAGTATTGGTCTCTCTTTCTCTCTCTACTTGTTACTTTCCACTCGTTTAGAAGTAACGAGTAATGAAAGCCAATTAGCGATTGCCTAGCAGAGAATGAATACTGAAGTAGCGAGTATAGCAAAACCTAACTAGCCCCGTTTGAAAACAAAAGGGAAAGGTAATATGAACTTGCAGGACAAAGAAATAGAACGAGAGAGAGGGAGTGGGAGTGAGTGAGAGAGTGAATGCGAACAATTCGTTGACGTTTGCAATTCTGGCAATTTGCCTAAGTGCTAGCGAATGGACGAACGCCTGGCTGGCCGCTGTCGACTTGAAAGTTTTAATTAGAAACGCAACTGCAAAAATGGAAAGACTAAAAAGGACTAAAGCGCGTGCAACAACAGCAGAGGCAGCATCAGCAGCAGCAGTTGAGGCAGTCAAGCGAAATGAGCAGACAAAATGCGTTGACAGACGACGATGTGAAATGGCAAAAGGAAGCGAATGCTGCGAGGCCAGCGCCAAAAAGTAACTTTAATGGCAATGGCTAAGAAATAAATGAATGAGAGCAACAACAACAACAGCCACGAGAGCGAGAGAGAGTGGGTAAACTTTTGACATAAATTCGGCAAGAAAATGAGAACTGATGCGTCCAGCTAGATAGCACTCTCTCTCTCTCTCTCTCCCCCGAAAAGAAGAGAGTGCGTGTGAACGAGAAATCCATTTGCCACCTTCCTTCGTGTCGTCGTAGTCTCGCATTACTTAAATACAATTCGGTAAGACTGGCTGCCAGACGACTGTCAAATTAATTTTAATGCGATTTTCATGGCTGCTTCACGCATAACTTTTCGTTTCATTTTCTTTCTATTTTTTTTTTGTGCGCTTTGGATTTTAACGATTATTGGGCCCTAATGTGAATAGCTGAAAACTCAACTCGAGTCGCTCCCTCACACGGATAGGCCAGCTCTGAAATTGTGAAACAATCTTTAAATTTAGCACATGCCAGCGACAGTCGGCAGCCAAATGCACAAATTTATTGCCGCCGCCCGAAAGCAGCTCGGGAAATTGGAACTTGGAAACTGGCTTAAACGCTGGCTCATGCATATTTGATGCCAAATATAAAGCGGCCATAAATTCTACTCGAAATTTACGCAGCAAAGTAAAAGTAATGCCTCGACCGAGTTGGGGCCGGTGCCGGTGCCGGTGCCGGTGCCGGTGCCGGTTGGGGTCGGGGCTGGCACTGGGGGCTGCAAGCGACAGCCTGAGAGAGCTACGCACGCACCTATGCCAAGTTCTTGAGGACTTGGGAACTTTGTCGTTTGATTTCACATTTCTTTTTTCTTCTTCTTCTGCTTCTTCTTAATGTGAGGGACAACGGCTCAGGCAACTTGCACCGAAAATGGTTGTTGCTGTTGTTGTTGTTTATTTTCTTGTCTGTATTTTTATTTTTCTTTTCACATATTTTTATTGTATTTTTACCTTGACAGCATTGATAAGTTGAAGCGACTGCGTTTGAGGCTTACCTATAATGGTTTATTAAAAATTAAATAAATACTGCGGTTTGCCAAGAGGCAACAGCCCGAAACGAAAGCTTCTTATGTTTCATCAAAATTGAAAAGTTGTCAATCTCCCAGCTTGCTGTGGCGCACATCAAAAAACAAAATAATATAAACAAAAATCGCATATAAAAGTTTCAAATATGCATAAGAAATGTCTTCGTGTGCGGACGATATAATTTATGAAATCAACTTACCAAATAATATTGTATATAGAGTGCGAAATTGTTGACGCAGAAAATGAGGCTGTCAATAGTTATATATTCATGAGACATTAAATATAGTATAAAGATTTTTTTTTTTTATTGTGTAAATATTGTATTTTATAATATAATATACATGAATACTTAATAAATATTTAATATATGATAAAGATTAATATCTTTATTAAACATATAAAATATATATTTAATATTTAAAAAAGAATGCGTTGCTAAAAAACTATATAAAAATTAGTAAATGAATTAAAAATCAATGCAATACAATACAAAAAAAAAAAAATCATATAATAAATAAAAAAATAAATAAAACTTCAATGCAACAAAAAAAAAAAAAATAATAATAATAAATAAAAAATAGATAACAAAAAAAAAAAAATAAAAATAAAATAAAATAATTAAAGAAAATATAAAAAAATAAAATAAAATAATTAAAGACAATATAAAAACAAGTAAGAAAGCTCTAGTCGAGACTGCTCGACTACGAGATCCCCTGAACCCTTCAAGCAACAGCCATTTCAATAATTTTTATCGTCTCTCTGCTTACACAAACACACACATACACACGCAAACACACATACATAGACACCCATAGGCGCGCACGCATGGGCTGCAGTGTGGGCTTACTATGGGAACTTAATTGTTTAATAACTTTTTTTCTGGACGTACGTTCTCCATGAAACTTTCAGATTGTGGTTTTATCATTACTATGCGTATAATTGCCCAAGCTCAAGTCTCTAGTATTTGAAATACGCCTTTTACAAACTTATGGGTGAGGGGGTGGATATAAGGGTGGGGGGGTGAAATTGAACAAAAATCGAAATTCTATAACGTACATATCAATCTACATTTAAAATTTGGATACTTTAGCTCTAAAGATGTAGGAGATATAATTTTATAACTGCATTTCGATAAGGTTTTTGATCGATAAAAAAATAATGGGACGAGTTATCGATTTTTGATGATAAACTCGATATGCGCGCTGTATATACGGTCATTTTAAAAAAAAGTTCAAGTCTCTAGCTCGTATATCTTCGGAAATCGACGCGTTCATACATACGGACGGACGGACGGACGGACGGACGGACAGACAGACGGACAGGGTTAAATCGACTCAGTTCGTCGCCCTGATCAAGAATATATATACTTTGTGGGGTCTGCCACGCCTCCTTCTCCCTGTTACATACTTTTAACAAAACCATTATACCCTGATTTCCCATTTTCAATGGGTTCAGGGTATAAAAATTAAAAAATAAATTTAATAGTAATAAAAAGAAAAAACAAATAAAAAATACAAAATTGTATAAAAAGAGATTAAAAATTAAATTTTATAAAGAGAATAATCAATAAAGATATTTATAATAAAATAAATCTTAGTAAGATAGATAATATATTAAAAATAATTACAATAATCATAAATAAAAAATAAATTCATACTGGAAAATATATTAAGTGACTCGAATTGCCAATATATAAAAAATAATATCAAGTAAAAATGTAAAATAATATATGTATATAAAGATAACAAATATTTCTGCATACATATTTTTTCTTCAGCAAAAAGTTGAATTATTCTTTATGTTCATGTGTGTGGTTAAACAATGTTATTAATTTTATTTTTTTCTTGCTCTTGCAGTTCTTTTAACAACATTGAGCAGCTGCTGCTTGGTGCTGGGCGACGAATCGATTGACACACGCGAGAATGCGGATCTCGTGCTGAAGTGTCGCTTCACCGAGAAATATGAGGCAAATGATTTTTCGTTCTTCTGGACGCGCTCGATATCAAATCCGGCGCAGTTTGACAACGTGGCCATTGGCGAAGTGCAATTGAGTTCGGGCTACAGGTGAGTTAAATACGTCACAGATGCAATTAAATGATCATCATGATGATGATGATGATGAAAACGCGTGTGGGTGGGGCTGGATGGAAATTGTTATGACAGTTGCTGTTCCTCTGCTGATGCTTGCAGTTATATTGTTATGTCAGCCTTTGCTGGCCATTTGTTAAGTTAATTAAATGTTGCACACATCTGAGATTTATGCGTTTATGGATGTGTGTGGGTGTGTGTGGGTTGGTTGTGCAACTTAATTAAAATCAAGTTCTTGGCAATTGAAACGAGTCCGGCCAACTGTGCGGCTGCTGGTCATATATATGCTTAATCCTTAATGTCAATGCCGGCGCGTGTTAAACATTCACACAATTATGAGCAACGCACACACACACGAATGTCTCTTGCTGTTTATGTTTCATTTTCATTGCTTTTACTCACTCGCGCCATTTTGCAATTGTGTGTGTGTTCTTTTTTCTTGTTTTTTTTTATTATTTGCTTCGTGCCTTGTGACTTCCGTTTCCGGCGCTCGTTGTGTGCTCACTCGGCCTGTTTTTAATGTTTCACCTGGCTTGACTCGTTTGCCGTTTCTTTCCTCTTTTTTTTTTTTTTGCTGCTTTCTTTATGTGTGGCAACGCATAAATTTTAAGTGCCCAGTCGAGGCCACAAAATGCATTCGCGCTTGGGCCAGCCAAATGAAATGCCCAGCAGGAATGGGGAACTGGAGTGGGAGCTGGAGCAGCTATTCCAGGCTGTCCAACATGTGTGTGTATGCGAGCGTGTGTAAAAGCAAATCAACAAAACAGCAAATAGAAATTCCAAAAGAATAAAAATAAAACGAAGCTGAAGTTAGAGCGATACAATTGGTAGTTGCCGACTGTCATAATATTCGTTCAGCAGTTGAGGAAAGACACAAGATCGATGATCGAAGAAGCTGGAGAAAGTCAGGAACTGTTTTAGCTGCATTTTTGATAACGAAACTAAGTAGCATATGAGGTTTCATTACGATTTATTTTCTATTGCTTTTTAGTTCAAGTCTATATCATATATGTTCGATTAGCAATGTGAGTAGATATACATATGTACTATATATTTGTCGACTTGGTTTCTATAAATGCCAAATTTGAATCATAATAGACTTTTTACTAGAGATAATATATTCCCATTTGCTAAGCAATAGAAGCCAGCTTTTCATTCCTACATACAAACGAATTAGACAATAAAACCAATATACCCTTTTGACTGTCTAAGCGTGAGCATATCGGTGCGCAAACAGTCGTTGGCCCGAGCCGAGGCCCAGTTCCCAGCGAAATTGTAAAAAACATTTTTACTGCAATTTGTGCCGAAAGCTAACAAGCAGCGAACAACGAACAACGAACGGCAACAATATTGTAGTAGCCTAGGCATAGACGCTCTATATACCTACTATATTCATATACACATGCACATATACATATATATATGTATATCTAAATGCATCTGTATCTGTTTGGCATATCTGTATCTTTGTGGCTGCGGCCATAGCTGTCGCTGCAAAAGTGAAATTACGGCGTATTTTGGACGCTGCGATTTTTGCTTGGTTTTCGCTTTTTATTTTTTTGGTTCATCGAAACCCACAAAATGAAGACCCAGAGGCGCGCAGAGCATCAAAACTGAGGAGCAATGCCGGTCAGAGTAGATGGGCGGGCAGGAGGGGCAGCGCCTGCAGCTAATATATCGTTAAACATTTCATTTAACGAGCCAGACACAGACCGAATATTCGAGGAATGCAAGCGGAATGCGAGGCAATAGGTGATTCTTAGTTCGGGCGTTGAGCGAAAATCTTTGAGAAATCTGGCCGAAAACGAAGAGAATTTGCTGAGAACTGAATAGATTTCAAAAAATTAATATATAAATAAAAATAAAAATAAGTAAATTCAAGGAAGGATGGAGAAAAGTAAAGATTGGAATAAGATTTTGTTTTGATTATATATTGTTTGGTTTTATATCTGATATTTATATAATATCTTATATGTCTTGATATATCTAGAGATTCTTGAACTTTGATAGACCTCCTAGGCTAAGCTATCTCAAATCTGTCTCTATTCCTTTGCTCTACTCACATTCTAAACGATTTTTAAATGCTGGAACAGCCTTTGCAATGCAGTGCCAAAAAGTAGACTGCACACAAGCATAGACAGACACACACACACACACAGACATACACAGTCATTGAAAATGGAGTTGAAAACTGAAACCAAAACATGTACCGGAATGTCCCCATAACCAAATAATTGGCTGCGGCAATGGCCGTTTAACGTTTAGCGCCAGATTGAAGGCGACAAAGGCAGACAGATATTAAATACATATACAGATGTAATACATGTATAGGTGTATATATATACCTAGAATGTGCATTGGCATCTGCTAAACGAATCGAATTCCAAGCACAACGAACCGAAACGTCGACACGCGCCTTCGGCTCTGGCATGCGAACAAATTGCAGTAGGCAGCAGCAGCAGCAGCCCGAGGCGTGTAGTTTAAAAATAGGAGAGTAAAAGGTATAAATAAAATAAAAACGAGACTAAGGCTGTTCTAATTGGATTAAGTCGGCTGTTTAAGTACAGGTTCAGGATTGAAAGTATGAAATTTTGATAATTTGGTAGAAATGGGGTGAATCAACTAAGCGGTATTATGCCAGCTCTAAAAATATATAGATGATATCGACAGAGATCTGCAGAGGAGATCGAAGGATATATGTAGAGGAGATCGAGGCGGATCCTTAGAGGAAAATGAGGGAGAGAAAGATTTGTAAAGAAGAGTGAGAGGATCTAGAGAGATCATTAGAAGAAATCAAGCAACAGAGATCTGTAGATGATCTAGAGTGATCCGCAGAACAAATCGAGGAGCAGAGACGGAGATAGAGAAATCTGTAAAAGAACTTAAGAGGCAAGTCCGTATAGGCGATCGTGAGTAGATAAGACTATACATGTGCCAAACGCTGGAGAAATCGAGGAACAGAGAGGGAAAGAGAGAGTGTGTTTGTGAGAGAGAGAAAGATCGATCTGTGAAAGAATTTATGAGGCAGTCCGTATAGGCAATCGTGAGTAGATAGGACTTATATACTTGTGCCAAATTACAACTCTCTCCCTCTCTATCTCTCTTTCTCTCCCTCCCAAATGAACACAATGGCTAGAGCTCAGAATCTAAACGAATGGGATTTGCGATATACACTCTTGGGCAGACAATATACTCCCAGACTCCCACTCAGCCAATAGACTCGCCTTTCACTCAGCCTGAGCGAGTATTAAGCAACACAGTGGCTATAGGACAAGTCCCGCAGGAACTTTTGTCGCTCAAGGGCTTGCGACACGCGCGTCCGCTGTCCGATGTCCGCTGTCCGATGTCCGCTGTCCGCTCTCACCCAGCTGCTGTTTGAGTGCTTTAAGCGAACGCTTGCTGCACTCCACAGAAAAGGACAGACAACAGGAAAAAAGATTCGCGTTTTCCCCAAGCGCCAGGCGATGAGTGGAGCCCAGCGCGCTTTGCCAGCAATTTTTATAATTTGCACCGCGCGCGCTCTCGTTTTATTTTGTGCCGTGTATTTTGGGCTGGTCCCCGAGCGCCGGCAGCAAATGAGCAGCTACGTTCGGCCGCCGGAGACAGCGCGGCCAAATAGAAAAATAATAATACAGAAGGAAAATACTGAAAATAGAAAAGAGCGGGGAAAGAATTGAAATAAAAACTAGAAATTTTCAACTAGACGAAGGACACAGAGCCTGCAGAGAATTGACTCAATTTGCCTGGCTACAATAATTTTTTTGCCTCCATCTTTTTTTCTATTTTGTGGGTCAACAACGTTGTCTGCGCGTAGAGATTGACCAAGTTCGTTTGTGGTTTTACTGTACATTTAACGTGCTCGTCGGACAAATTAAATTCAGTCTGTTTTTTGCACTGCGGCAATTAGCAAAGGGATAAAGAAAGAGCTCGTAGGGCGGGAGAGAGTGAGAGACAGAGAGAGAGAGAGACGGATTAAAGCTGTTGACTGAACGCTGTCAATGAGCATAATAAAATGCGTCTAGACGCCAAATGTAGTTTTTCTAACGTGTTTATGTGTGTGTGTGTGTGTGTGTGTGTGTGTGAGTTTCGCTCGCGCTCTTATCGAATGCCTACTCCATGTCCTGTCACGCCTTGGCATTTCGGCTCTGGACTTGACAAATGAACTTGAGCCATATGTGTGGGAGTGTGTGTGTGTGTGTGTGGGTGTGTGGGTATGGGTGTCAACATGCTTGACAATTTAATAAACTGATGTTGCTACTGCTGGCTGTTATGTCCTATTCCTATCGATCCATTGCCCAGCCAAGTGGACAAGCCAGCAAAAGCTCTGCATCAATTTTCACTAGTTGTCCAGGACAACCGACTAGCAATAATACTCACCGAATGACGAAGGAAATTGTAAAAAATTGCCAGAAATCTATTTTTATTTGGGATAAGAAAATGTGAAGACAAAAAAAACACAGTGGAGGAGCAGAAATCATAGACGAAGTTTGAATAGGCTTTCAGTTGCTCGCGCCTAATGGGAGCTGAAGGAAATAGTTTGGGAAATAAAAAGGAAAATATTGAGAATAGGAGTCAAGTCAAGAATCGATTCAAGTCTAAATTTGTTCAGCTATATCAAAGAATATGTCAATTTGTTCAACTTAACCTACGACTCTTATGCCGGAGAATTAAATTATAGGGAGAAACCTTCCGCTTCTCAAAGCAATATACAAATACCAACACATAGGCTGCAGACTATAAATAACATAAAAAGATATTATTATATTATTATATGTCTCGTCCACTCACTAGGTTAAACGTGCCCATCAAAATCAAGGTCTTCAAAAAATACAAATAAACTAGCAAATAGCAAGTGTGGGCACAGCTGCTGCTGGTGGTTGGTGGTGGTGCTGGTGCTGCTGGTGGTGCAGTTTAAAATCGAGATTCAGCTTGGCAAATGTTTTGCCCACGCTTGAAATTTGATTGATTTTGTATTGATTATCTGGTGAATGGGGAATGGGGAATGGCCCGACTCTTGCGCAAATATAGAAAATTCAATTAAGAAAAGTTTTTGCAAAATTTTCTACAATTAAAATTGAGGAATTACACACAATTTCTGGTATTTTTATTGTTGTTGTTGTATATCATCGGCTCACATCCAATTACGTTTGCACAGCAACAAGGAACCTCTTGGAACTGAATAACTGTAAGCCAGTAATGCGTATACCTGACTGCGTCGTGCTCGCTTAAAGAGCGAAAGTCAAGTCTGAACCTATAGAGAAGCTGAAGTGTAGATCGTTTAGATAGTGTAGATAGATTATGCAGCTGAGATTAGAGAGGGAAGCGAGCTGAATGAGAAATGAGTACTAAAGGTAAGTAGAGAGGGAAATGATAGTGGAAACAGAGAAAGGTAAGACATAAGTGGTAGACTAGAGAGACTCGAAAGTAATGGAAGAACATAGCTTAGGGAGAGGAGAGTAGACAGCAGACTAGAGACTAGAGACTAGGGATTGGAGACTAGAGACTGAGTACTCTCTACTCTCTAGAGTCGAGAGAATAAGAGAATGAAAAACAGGAAATAGATTTTTGTATAATAGACAGCTAGCTAGAAACCGAGTATACTCTCTGTACACTCGCTCCAACGGGAATTGAAAAATGTTGACATTTTGTTTGCCAATCGGTTGCTAGCGTCTGGCCGCACTTCCCTCGCACGCCTCAGCGTTGTCATCGTTATCGTCAATCGAAGTGCACGTCTAGCAAAAATATGCAATCATTTATTGAACGTTGATTTTATTTATGCTGCTGTCACACAACAGCCCCGTCCCGTCGCCTTCACCTTTATCTATAGGTATATACACATACATTTTTTTTGCACCTGTTCAAATATTAACATTTGCTATTTATTTATACTGCGAATCGTTTAAAGTTGAGCCACCTGCGGGTGTCGTAGCAACGGCAAAGGCAACGGCAGCAGCAGAGCCAGCAGCCAGAACCCGCAGCAGGACATCGCCGTAAAACTTCAATATTGGCACAATTAGTGCGCTGGGGGGTGTCGATTGGAGTTGAATATTAAATCAAATAAATTGGAATTTTTTATTAAACCTAATTAGCATAATTATGTGGATACAAATTTATGTATAAATTTTAATTAATACTCCCCCAATTTGCTTGGCTCTTTGCAGACTCGACTTTCAGCCGGAGCGCGGCATTTATGATCTGCAGATTAAGAATGTCTCATATAATCGAGACAACGGACGGTTTGAGTGCCGCATTAAGGCGAAAGGCACCGGCGCCGATGTACATCAGGAATTTCATAATCTAACTGTGCTCACACCCCCACATCCACCTGTCATCTCGCCTGGCAGCATTGCCGTGGCAACCGAGGATAAGCCCATGGAGCTGACATGCAGCAGCATTGGCGGCTCACCGGATCCAACAATTACGTAAGTCGCGAGCTACATGTCTATAATAAACTTGGCTTACTATACATAAAAGAAAAGTCTCTGTATGAGCGATGACATTTAGCAGCAACAACAGCTCGCTCAAATCAAATTTTATTGTCTCCAGCTTTACCTCTTTCATTCTAAGTTATACTGAAGACTCTCACCTTTCTCTCAGTTTATCACTCTCTACATTCTATTCTATATTTTGCATATTTTCTCTATATGAGTTGCTCTTTCCTAACTAAATAACTTTATTTGCTTATCTGTCTTTCTCTTTTAAGATACATTTTAATCTCTGTATCATCTACTCTTCTTTATATGAGATGCTGTCTTCTAATATTCTCTTTCAATTACTATATTTGCTAGTCTCTCTCTCTCTCTCTCTATCTCTCCTTAATACACCTTTTAATCTCTATAGCATTTATAGCCTTAATAAGCTCATCTCTTTTCAAGCAATATATGTTTCAATCACTCTCATTCCCTTTCTCCCTCTGCAGCTGGTATCGTGAAGGCTCAAATACCCAACTGCCTGCCACAATATTGCGTGGCGGCACCAAGGATCAACCCACGAATGCGACGCTCACGATTACACCTCGCCGCGAGGACGATGGCGCCAAGTACAGGTGTGTCGTGCGCAATCGCGCGATGAACGAGGGCAAACGCCTGGAGGCAGTGACCACATTGAATGTCAACTGTGAGTATCAATTCAATATGATTATAAAGATCTATAAACAAGTAACTCGATATGATCTACTAAGATCTATACACAAGTCTGGCTTAGGGTTAGGCTTGCGATTGCTGAGAATTGAAGAAAACTCAAGGTTTAATTGTATAACTCTCGCTCAGTTGATTAATTTGCCTACGCCCTTGGCTGTTCATTAATTACTTGCACTTTTTCCCACAACTGATGCTGACAAATGTGTTTGACATTATTTGTTAGCCACTTGAACTCCGCTTTTGCAATTGTCGTCGACTCGCAGCAGTTGTGGGCGTGGCACATTAGTTGACCCCGTTGGCCAATGTCTAATTAGCAGAGCTCGGCAATTACACTGGGCAACAAACTAAATAAATAGCTGCATAATGAAGTGACCAGACATGACCGCAGCTCTGTCACGCCCCCTACACCCCTTTACCACCATGAATTTGCCGCGCTTACTCATTCATTATGGCTGCAACCGAGAGCTGCTTAACAGATGTGCTGACACATTTGTTAAAACGCTGTTCAAATTGCCCAGCGCAAGTGCAAGGGCAGGCAAAACAGCATCCATTCAAAAACAGAGTCCCTACAACAACAACAACAACAACGGCAAGCGACAAGCGAGAGCGAGGTCTAATATTTGCATAGAGTATAGAGTAGAGTATGCATATATGTATATGCACTGAAAAAAAGAGCTGTATAATTAGTAGTCTAAACTGGAGTCTCTTTTGTGAGCTCTATAAACAATTTTAGTTAAATTTTCTAATTAGAAGTGGCTTCTAAATATATTTTAGAATTTGTAAATTCATTTTAGTGTTATCATTTATAAGCCGCATTATAATCTGCATTCTGAAAAGGCGATCGTTCTTTTGTTTACTCAATAATTTTGAGCTGGTATTTAGATATTTTCATTTAATTTTATAAGATTTTTATAAAATTCTAAAATTATTGAAATACAAAATATATTTCGAAATTTATAACAATTTTTAGTGTACAAAATTTTTAATATTTATAGAAAAAAATAATATTTTTGTATATTTATTAAATAAGTTAAAATTTTAAATGATTTAATAATTCTAATTGAAACACAAATTTTAATTATAATTTTCAAATTATTTTTCCGCGTTACGTTTTTCGCTCAGTGTCGTATATTTTTGTAAAGCTAATATTTAAATAACAGACTCAATGCAAATAATTAGTATAGAGATTGGTGTGTGGCCAAGCAGCGTAGTCAATGTCGTTGATGATGATGTTGATGTTGCTGTTATTGTTATTGTTGTTTTTCTTGTTGCAACAAGTTGCAGTTAAATGCTCGGGTTAAGCGTTGCATTACACGCCCATGGCACATTAGCGCATGTGGCTATTAGAGCTAATCAAAAGTCAAACAAATGCTAAAACCCAAAATATGGCTAACGGCAATTGCTCAGTCAACTACAGCAGTCAACGACAAGGCCAGCAACAGCAATAACAACAACAGCTGAGGTCAACCATCAAATGCGCAATTAATTCAAATAGAAAACCACAAGAACATCGCACATGGTAATTAGCAGTTAGCCAGGTCGAAAAGCTATCCAAATGCAGCTGCTGCTGTTGCCTGACACACACAGGCATTCTCTCGTTCTCTCTCTCACTCACACACCCACTCACTGTCTCTCTCCGATTGTCTCTCTGTCTGGGCACCCACACTAATTGCGTTTACATCCATTTTGAGGCATGAGCCAGAGCCGACAGAGTCGCAGCCGTTGATTGATTCAGTGAGTGCGATCCAATCATTGACTGGCTAAAAACTCCAATGACTCTGAAAAAAGGGGGAAGAAAAAACTGGGCTTCTGACTATATTTGAATAGCTGAACTACTGAATGCGCTCATATGCGAGGGTAGAAAGAAAAGATGTGAGTGAGAAGAACATATACATATATGAAATAGATATATTTACAAATATAGTTATTAACAGTTCAAAAAGTTATTAAATATGCATATATATATAAAAGTATTTGGAATGCTTCGCATAATATCAAAATTAGATTTAGAGCCAAAGATTCGACAGAGCAAACTTTAGATATCTTATTATTGACTAAATAGCAGAAAGAAAAGTTTTTGCTGATTTTTTTGAGAAAAACTTAAGAGCATTCTTTATGGCTGCAACTTTACTCAATCTAAATAATATATAATATATGACTAGTCAGCTTTTAGGTTTAACATTGTTTTCTCTTTTCAAACAGAGAAACCAAATTCCATCTATCTGCACACACACACACACCCTCAAACCTACCTACATCATTGAATTAGCATACTCATAAAAGACAAAGCATTTTTGCACTGGCAATGAAATTATATAATTTATTATACAATACAAAATGCAGCAATAAATTAGCTGCATATTTGCTTGTTGATGTCATAGACAGACAATTCGCTCATAGAATAAGCCAGCAGATAGTAACAAGCGAAGCGCACAATAAAATACCAAATATTATATACAAATAATACGCTCAAAGTACTGTTGAAGTAATTTTGGACTAAGCTGAGTCAAGGTCTTGAATTGGAAGTATAGAAAAATGCCCGAGCGAACTATTTAATATTTTACGAAAATCTTTGTGGTGCTACTATCTGATATAAATATGGATTGTTTACTGAAAATGGTTTGCTCGATATAATTATAAATTTGTAGTATAAAAGGCACAGAGGTATATAAGCTTAATATATGTCTAGCTACCTTAGTCGTCAAGGAGCTCCAATAGCTCATATGGAGGACTCTAAGAATTTATAGCAACAGCTCTGATTCAGAATAGATATACTTCACATGCTTCCGCATCTTACATACATTTTAATAAAACCTATATACCCTGAATATTCGCCCATTAATGGTTTTAAAATACAAAAGATATTGTCAGTTCAGTTTCACAACTTGAGCTTAAGCAATCTATTTAATACCTCATAATTGCCAAAGAGAATTCATTTGTTATGCACGCCCTTTTTAGATTTCACTTAAGATTTCGAGTAGAGTTTTTAGCTGTTGTCACTATGGACAGGTTTTCTCTCCACATGCCTTGTCAACACGCAATGCTCACATATTGTGCCCGACTCCCACGTGTCGTATGCGCAATGTCATATAAATCAAATGTCGGGCTGTGTGAACTGTAGCTAATTAGACGCCCCAACGTGCACAACTCTTTTATATGGTATTGGGAAAGAGAGAGAGAGAGAGAGAGAGAGAGAAGAGAGGGAAAAGAGAACTGAATAAACACACGGTCACACAGTGAGTGCCACGCCCCCACATTGATTGAGCTAATTGAAGCATATGAGTTGATATAAAGATGAATAAATATGCGAAATGAATTCGAATTGCGCGCTTTGGTTAAATGATTCGACTGCGGTTTAATTAAAATACAAACAGGGCCCATTTATTTTTCACGTGCCACGCCCACCGACCGCCAGGCAGCCAGAATCTAATTTGCATTTATAAGCGACATTAAAATTAATATTTGTTGTTTGTTTAATTGCAAATAGTTTGCACTAAACGCGACAAACCGCAAAACAAACGCAACGATTTCTAATTGTAATGTTTATTAATTGCCATTCAAGAATGGCGTAGCTCAAAGTGAAGCTGGAGCTGAGAAGAAAAACATGTGAAAGAAGTGTGAGTGCAGAAGGCGTGGCATGACTGACTGCAAAATACTCTACTTTGAGCAAAAGACAAAAATGAAGACTTCAATTTAATAAGTAGATAAATGTTGATGGGGTTCAAAATTAAACGAGAGCTGGAAAAAAGTGAAAGAAGTAAGAATGTGAAAGGCGGGCTTGACTGACTGCAAAATACTCTACTTTCAGCAAAGGGCCAACATTAAGATTTTTTTCAATTTAATAAGCAAATAAATGGTGTGAAAGCAGGATTTGAATGACTGAAAATCCTCTTACTATGAAAAGAAGTTGTTCAATTTAAGACAAGATTTGTTCATTGAATAGTGTTAGTGAATTGTGTTAAGACGAACTTTGAATATAGATTTTATACGTTTTCAAAAATAGTAAATTAAAACAAAATAGTGAAACAAAGATGGCAACCAATATGCCCATGTTGTAGCTCTCGAAGAAGTATGAAAACAGAGAACGACGTATCAAGTAAAATAAAGTAAAAGCTTAGCCAAACGCTGACAGAGACAAACCGCAGAGACGCTCTACAAGTAATTGCAGCTGAGACGGGGTCAACAGCAGCAGCACATGACAGGGGGCGTGGTCGAAGCGAGTTGTGGTGGAGAAGGGAGGCGCAGTTGCGAAATGTGAGCAAGCAGTTGCCAGTTGCGGTCAAATGTGACTCCAGAAGGTCTGGCCCGACCCGAACTCAACTGAACTGAACTGGCCAGGCTAAATGCGTTTTTAAGCAACGCTCGAGCCTGTTGATCGAAAGCAAAAGAGTTGAGTGGAAACAAGGCAGAAGGGGCCAGCATTTGTGGTTGCTCACTTGCTGCGGGCCAAGAGGCAACACACACACACACACACACACACCCACATTCAACCTGGCTGGCCAAGAGTAGCAGCAGCAGCCTTCGTTTGCCTGGCAAATGAAATCAAAAACAAATTTAATTGTCTCAGTTTGAGGCGGAAATGCTTAGACGATTTTCCAATTTGCTAATTCAACAATTTTCTCACATTTAATTCATTTTTGCCACACTCACACACGCACACACACAAATCTAACAGTTGGCAATTCTCTGATTTACGGCCAACAATAAAAATTCACTTAGGCTTTCGCTCGCTCCCATTGACACCTACAAATTAATCAGCTGCCCCAAAACAGCCGTACCTACATCAAATCTGCCTTTCTCCCTCTCTTTGGCTCTCACTCACTCCTGGTGTCGGCATAATCTGGCAACGCCAGCGGCTTTCGGCTCCTTTGTCTAATCGCCTTCAATAAGTCATTGCCAAATTGCGGGCAATAAATTGCAGGCCCATCGTCCAGGACAAATCATCTAAGCAACGCGCTGCTAATAACCACAAAATGACAAAATGTCACAAAAATTAACAAAATTTGAAAGAGTATTAAATGGGGGTAGATGCGCTATTGTTAATGGGGTTGGGGAGTGGAGGGGGAAAGTCTAAATAGAGTTTGTGAGTTTATCATTTATAGGGCTTAGGTAAGAATGAGATTTTCTTTTATGTATGATTATGACTGAGAGGGGACTGAAGAGCTTATGCAGGTATATTTTGCACTATTTAAGGGGACTTCTTATACTCCACTCTGAAGAGAGAAAGAGCAATGTGGAAGAGAAAAGGGTCTACATAGAAATGATAGATGAGCGAAGATGAGAGAAAATATATATATTTGGGATTTGTAGAATGTTCTATGAGAAATATTAAGATTTATTTCCCCTGTACATTGATTGCTCTCTCTCTCTATCTCTCTTTCTGTCTCTGTCCCTCTGTATCTCTCTTTCTGTCTCTCCCTCTCTGTATCTCACTATCCCTCTGCCTTTCTCCCTGTCCCTCTCACTCAATCACCTTTTCTTCATGTCTTTTCTATTTGAATACATTGAGCATTATTTAAACAAGTCCTCACCTTTGCCAGCTTTACTTCTCTCGCTCTCTCACCCCTCTTATTATCCACTTATGAGTCACTTACAAAATTTCAGCCCTTCACCCCTTTTGCTTCGCACATTCGTAAACATTACTCCAGGCGCTGCCAGCATTCCCCTAATGCCCATTTGCCGCACAAATTGAACTTGATTTGTTGCGCTTAGTCAAGGCTTGCCTCGAATCGGCTCGACTTGGCTCGGCTACAGCTCATGCCGCTAAACAATAAATGATTCAAAATATATATATATATATATATGTATAACATGAATCCGACCTAAATCTGCATTTGGCAACAGGGTCACAGCTCGGGCCAGGCTCGAGATGGCAACTCAATTGGGTGCGAGTGGAGAGTTGAGTGCCGGCTGGGGCCGTTGCTCAGACGTGTTTGCCCGCTGGCTTTGCGAGTGCTTGGCCCCGCCAAATGCATTTGATCAAGTTTTAAGCTGGAACCCTAATTTATTGGGCTGCCCTCGCGTGTGCTGCTGCTGCCGCCGCTGTTGCTGATGAGCCTAATCGGATCTCACCTGGGCGCCCCACTCAGACAGGCAGGCAGGCAGCCAGACAGCTGCTGGCGAGGATTGCCGCTGGAATTGGAATTAGAATTGGTGGCGGGCTCTGACTGCTGCCTGACTTTAGATTTTGATTCTAAGCCGACAACCCTGACACTGCTTTACGCTGCTGCTGCTGCTGCTGCTGCTGCCGTCGCTGTCAAATGTTTTTGGTTTTTATTTTGCAAAGGGGATTTCGAGGTGCTTAAGTCGCGCGCAGCTTAGCACGGACAAACATTTTTACAGTCGAGACACACACACACACACACAGAGGCAAAATATTGATAATGTGTGCGTGTGCGTGTGTGTGTGCACTCCCGCAGGACATGTTCTCTATATGTCCTTTGCGTCCTGGCGCCTATCATTTTCATAGTTTAATGTCAGGCAATTAACTTTTGTCTGGCCTTTCAAAAGACCAGAGAGCGAGAGTGATAGAGTGAGAGAAAGAGAGATAGAGAGAGAAAGCGAGAGGGAACCCAAAAGCAGTTACAGCCGGATAAGGCCCAAAGCAAAAGAGATATGTCGAACGCTCTGTCGCATGCTGCCACGCCTCCTGCCTGCCCACTCCTCTTTGGCTGCCAGTCAGCGATGAGATCATGCATAAAAAGGCAACAGCAGCAGCAGCAGCATCAGGAGGTGGAGCAGCAGCAGGAGCAGCATCAGCCCCAAGCACGTTCCGGATGGAGATGGAAATGGAACTCTGTAGAGCGGGCAATGGAAATGTAAATGTAAATGTTGCCCGCTTCGGTTGGCTGAAACGACCTTGCGCCATGTTTGAACCTTAACACCAGCCTCAGCAGCAATGAATGAGAGAAAACAGATAGGAGAGCGGGTAGAGGGGAGAGGACTGGATAGGGATGGCCAACTAGGCAAATAGGCACAGCATGTTGTGGAAAATCAACGAAGCAAATGCCAATACACATGTGCCAATAGACAGGGTGACAGTCAGATGAGAGAGTGAAGGCAGCCGGGGGTGAGTGGGGAGTTGGCGATGTCCTCTGGCATTAGGGATTCCAGGGCTTAACATGGCGTAAACACAAAAGCCTCTAAAGGCATCAACTGCGGCATATAAAGTGGCATTACATAGAGTACAAAAAAAAAAAAAATATATAGGAGAAGAGAAACGAAGCTGAAGCTGAAGAAGAAGGAGAATAGTAGTAGAAGCCGGAGCAGGAGCAGGCAAATGGCAGGAAGTGACTGCCAGGACCAAAGCCGCAAAAACAAAGCGTTGCAGCAAAAGCAGAAGAGAGAAAAAAATTGTCGAGTGCTCGCCGTCCGTCTGGCACGCATTAAATTGAAGATAATGATGATAATGCGAGCAGATAAGAGCCAGCGACCAGGCGGCAGCAGCAGCATCAACGACTCCATTGTTGTAGCCGGGTTCATAGGTAACAGGCAACTTAACGCCAATAATACGGCAAAATAGTCAGCAACAAGCCATGAAATGACTCGCAGCGAAAAGACAAAGGGAGCTGGGAAGAGACAACGTGCTGAGAGAGAGAGGGGGGGAGAGGAAGAGAGTGCGACGTGTGTGTAGCCAACAAACTTAACCGCAAGCAACTGGCCTCCAGCCTCATTTGCGGCATGAGCTAAACAACAACAACAACAAAAGAAAAGGAAACAATGGAACGCAATGCCCCTAACCCTCTTAATGTCAATGCCCATCTAAGCATGACTCTCTTACAATCATCTTTCTGTTACTGTGTGTGTGCGTGTGTTTACTATTTACTTGGCATTAAGCAAACTTCAAATAAAAAAAAAAGTATAACGAGACACGCAAACCACCTCACTTGGCTGGTTAAAGGAAAAACAGATGTTAGATCAGGGCAAAAGAAAGAAAAAACTTTAAGGGGAGCTGTCTTCTATAAATAACGCAAAAGAAAATTTGCAATAGGAATCATAAATATTTAACACTTTATAAAGAAACAAGAAAACTTAAAAAATGTGTTTAAATTGAATGAATTAGAGTTCAATGCATTAAAAATAGATTAAGAGGTTTTGAGAAGTGTTTAGACAAAAAACTCAATCAAAACAGTCTGGCAACGCTGTGGTTTGTGACACCAGCAGATGTGGATATCGATAACGGTTAGAAACAAGATTTTACTATGCCTAGCTACATATTCATAAGGCTCAAATCGAAAAAATCCCTTTAGTCAAGCAAATAGGTCTGATTGAAAGCTTAAGATAGATATTTAAACGATATAGAAGAATTCATTATATATCGAACATTTTCGTGACACGACTCACGTTAAAACAATTAGGTGGAAGACTTGTAATTGTTTTTAGATATTTAAAGCATACTTATATAAAATATTTATATATAATAATTCATATGATAGATTACTATATGAAGAGGATTGTGTCACGTTCCACTGTATGTATCTAATATCCTGCACTTCCAGAAGTCCCTTATGAATTGTCAAAACATTTGCTATGGAGCCAATTCGAGTACTAGATATGTTTAGTCCTTGCGTCTATCTGTCTATATCCCAATTCAATCTGCGTCTATATCTGTTTGTATCTGCATCTATATGCACAAACTCCAATAGCAAAGCTCTACAAGTCAACATGCCCACTGATGAACAGCCGTATCTCCGAAGAGTATGTGGAGAAAATAAAAGGAAAAACCAAGTAAAGAACCAGACATGAAATGAGCATCAAGAAGCAACAAAGACAACAACAGCACAAATAACAGCAACAATAACAATAGCAACAACAATAACAGCATATTCTATACCAGAAGCAGGAAAAAGTACATTTTGGCAAAGGGTTCGGGGCTTGAACTTGCCTGGGATTTGCTGTGGAGTGCTGAGGGCGGTTGGCTCGGCTCTAAGCTCAAGTCTGAAGTCTGAAGGCACGACAATTGCACACAATTTTCATTTATTGTTTGGCTACACACATTTGGTCACATTATGTGAGCAGCTGAAACCGAGCAGCAGCCGCAGAGGCAGCCACGGATGAAACAAAAGGATGCCAGCAAGCCCTGCGCATAGCCATAATCGTGCATTGGCCCCGAAGCCTTTTGGGGCATATTAGTGGGGCGTGTTGGCATGGCAGCGGCATTCACAGTCGTCCGACCGTCTCTGCCTGTCACATTCTAAAGATTCGAGCATTGGCATTCGCAAGCGAGTCTCGAGTGAAACAAAATGTGCCAAGCAGCAGGAATCGGGCAGATACGCCCCACGCCCAACGCCTTACGCCTTGGCGCAAGACATTTTGCGTGCTGAGGTCAGTGTTTGGGTCGTATTGCGGCTCGCATGTCGGATATTCGTCATTAGCTAGTCAAAGGAGTGTGGATGAGGGGGAGAAAAGCGGATTGCGTGATCTAAATGGACATGTCGATAACAGTTACGCAGCATTCGGGGCTTCAGTGCCTTAGCCAAGGCAAATTAATTGAAATACAATAATTATGCGCATTAGCCGAACCTGTGGCACCTGAGGCGGGTCTTAATTTCGATATTACCTTGGGTTACCTGAGTGGAGGTGGCGTGGGAGGTGCGAGAACAGGAATTCGCTTGATTGACGCCGCAAGCAAGCGATTTGCAAACGGGCCAAGGCTGTTGAGCGAAGAAATTAACATTCACAAAAAGGCATTCATTGTCTTGCTAACGAGTGTTCACTGTAGTGCTTAACAAAGGATTTATATTTAGTTAGCTGTAAAAATAGCTGGAAGAGATTTTATTACATTGAAATGGGCGAGCAATAGCCAAGCATAGGCTGTTGCTTTCATGACATTGACACACACACACACACACACACGCACGCACACGCACACTCATAAATATATGCAGTCAAGCCATGAACAAACTTTGCATTGTTAAACATGGGCAACGTTTTAAGCTCTATTGTTATTGACTGATATGATGAGGATTGAGCTGTATGATGATGTGCCTAGCTGATGATGATGTTGTTGTTGCTATTGTTGCTGCTGATGATGCTGTCAATAGTGTAAATAACAGCAACAATGCATCGCCTGCTGCTGCTGCTGCTGCTGGCGCTGGTGCTGGTGCTGCTACGACCCAAACAATAACTCGGCATTGTTTCAATTGACTAAACAAACTTGACAGCTGCCACGCCCACTCAAAGCACACACAGAGTGAGCGAGAGAGAGAGTGCAAACCTTGTACCATATTGCTTGTGCATATATGTATATTTAGACATTCCGCTGCTTCATATCAGCTGCTAATTAAAGTAAATTTTGTTATTCAATGATATTTGCGAATTGCTTGTCCGATCACAAGAATATATTAGTTGGCATTGGATAAAGGGGACAAAATTGTAGATTGTAATGCCCTGCAAGTTCCTCAATAGCAAAGGCAGAATTAGTCGTTCGTCTACTCTCATTTACGACACCAAAGATGCATGCGATACCCTACAGCTAGTATGGATGACGGCATCCCTGGATACTCTACACTTTCCAATAAAGTTAGAGTTTATACTAATGCCCTAGTAAACTTTACTGAGTGAGTGCAAATGAAGGCTGGGAAATCTCTAGATTTCCTACATTGTATTTCCTATAGAACTAGTAATTTCTTCTGACCTGTCTTATAGCCTACGATTCCCAGGAGCAGCTTCTCTTTATCTCTATATACCCCAAATTCCATATAGATTCCCTTACAGAGATGCATTCCTCTAAATACTCTACAGTTCATAGAGTCAGTCTATGCTTCAACTCTATATACACTACCTACACTCGTTCGACTCCCTCCAATGCCCTACAATCAGCAGGCAGGCCTTCCCAGAATTCACACCAAATAAACATGTCAATAATATTTCAAATTTGAAATGTCAAAATGCTAATTTTGCACATTTGTTTGATTTAAGCAGCGCCGACTGTAGAACGGGCGCATCTGACGGGGGCTTCACTGTGCTGGCGTCCCGCGCTGAGCGCAATGCAATTTGGCGCAATCTGCACAAATTTGCACAAGCCGCACAAAAATTTCCTTATTTACAAAAATTTTCAGCCACATTTGACTTTGCACACACACACAGCCAGACATGGTTCTCTTTTTGAATTTAGAGTTGGTTTTCTACTTTTTTTTTTTTTTTTTGCTGCCATTTGTGAATTTGTGCCTAATGAAACGCAGCAGCGCATCAACATGAGCCGCTGCGAATGCCTGCTGCAACTTGAGAGGCAGCCAAAAAAAAAAACAAAAAAAAAAAAGGAAAACTGAAAATGAAAAACAAATTTGATATGACCGCATGTGCGCGTGGCCCTTGTGCTGCCACGCCCCTTGCTGACATTTTGCTTTTGGCCTCATTTGCAGTTGAAATTAGATGCGAGCGCAAATTCGAGTGCACATGGAGCCTGAAAAGTTCCCCAAATAGGGGACTTCAAGTGTGGACCTCAAATTTAAAGCTGCAAATGTCTTGAATAGGATTTGTGTAAAGTTTACTGAGAGATATAGCCAAATTCCTCTAAAGATATAGATATAGATATAGATATAGATATAGATATAGATATAGATATAGATATAGATATAGATATAGATATAGATATAGATATAGATATAGATATAGATATAGATATAGATATAGATATAGATATAGATATAGATATAGATATAGATATAGATATAGATATAGATATAGATATAGATATAGATATAGATATAGATATAGATATACATTTTCTAGGATTTTCAAAAGTCTCATTATTAAAGACTTCCCTCTTTATCTGTCTGTTATTCCCATACACATAACACTTCATGCGCTCAGCTCGATTTACCTTTATTATTACAATCACATTTTATCACTCACAATAGAAATTGAAGAATAGAATATTTAGGCTTTTCGTCATGTTATAATTTCATTTAAATTGCCAGCAAATTTGTTGCTAAATTTGCAACAATTGCAAACTTTTCCTCAACTTTTAGGCATCCATATGAAAATTGTATTTCGACCAGCATTTGTTAACATAATTTCAATGCATGCTGTGATCAGGGAATGTGTCCATTGACTTCTTTGCCTTGGCCATAATAAATCACAAAAACTTTTCAAGAGAACCGAAAAATGTTTTTGTAAACAACTCGAAGCGAGTCGATAAATGAGCTGAACAAAATTGCTTCAAATATAAACTGCAGCTGTTTAGATTTATATTTACTAGATAATTCTGTTTGTTTAAGTCACATTCTTGTTGTTGTTTGAATTTGACGCCTTTGTTTGTTTGTTTCCACACATTTTTCTGTTTGCATTTGAATGCGCTTTTCCCACTTTTCCCCAACTTGCTGGCTCTCTTAAATTTTAAATGAATTTTCATAAATTCCATATTAAATGTTTTGCATTAAATATTTACAAATAGTTTGATTTTATTCTACTTTTAGACTTTTTATTTATTTTTTTTTCACGTTTTTTCGCATTTAAAATTCTGTTAATTGCATAATTATAATTGCATTTGAACTTGTTGGTCGACTAATTTCAACTTTTGCGCATATTCAAACTTATTTGCAACTATTTCATTTTCATTTGCGCAAATATCAAAAATATTTGCCCAGCCGAAACTTTGAAAAGTGAAACTCATACCAAATATGATATATAGCAATGTGAATATAGATATAGATATATATGTATATGTATCTGTATCTGTATCTGTATATTTGCGCATTTCTAGCTTTGTTGTTGGCAAAGTGGAAAATATTTACAGCACATCAATGAATTTATTATGCTGTATGGCCAGGAGCCATGGGCACATGAAATACTACTCCTCTTGCTTCATGTTTGCTTTGTTTTATTTAATTTTTTTTTTTTTTATGTTGTAAAGTTTTTACGGCACACATGTTTTGCTGGGCTTGCACGGTTATATGAACTCGCAGTGGGCGAATGCCCACTGTCTGTATGCCTTACGCTCGGCTCCAGCAGCTGCCGAATGCATTGATAGCAGAACGAAAACAATAAAATTATATAGATTGCTATGTATGAGAGATGCTAGACGAATTGGCAATGCTCTCAATGAACTGGCCATACTCTCTCCTGTCTATATATCTCGATATATCTCTATCTCTATATATATGTACTTATATGAAATAGTATACAAATCGGCTCTCTCTCTTTCACTCTCTCTCCCTTTATCTATATAATCTATATATTATACGATTTAACAATGATCTCTCTGTCTCTGTATATATGTATATGTAATACTATACGAATCGGCCACTCTCTCTCTCTCTCTCTCGCTCTCCTTTTGTCTATATGATCCTATACGCACTGACAATACTTCCTCTAGCTCTCTCTATATATAATATGCTGCTGTACGTATTGGCAATGCTCTATACATCTCACTTTCTCTATTGATTGCATTGGCTGTAGTATACCGATTGGCAATGCTCGCTCTTTATCTCATCCAGCAGATAGGGCTTTCGGTGGATTCCCAGACACAAGTTTATATTCTGGCCTGCTTATGATCCATTACACTCTGCCCATACTTAACACACTCCACTCGCCATGCAAGTAGCTGTTTAGGTCAAATGCAATCAGTTAGCCACAGTATCTGTGCTCAACTGACAACAGAAGAAAGTCGCACGCATTTAGCCATTTGGCATTCCGCTTACATTGGACCTAAGTACTGGCCATATAACGACTATAGAGCCACTATAGTCGTGCTCACCTCATGCCGGCCAAAAAAAAAAAAAAGTAAAAACAAACATAAAAGCGAAGCAAGCGGCAAATGTGGCAGAACGAAACTCGCAACAAAACTATTGACGAGGATGCAACATCAGCGGCAGCAGCAGCAGCAGCAGCAGCAGCTGTGGTTGTAGTTGAGTTTTCCCACTCGGAAAAGCCAAAAAGAAAATGTGAATGCGAAAACTACGGCAAAAGTGCAGAACAAATGGAACAAGTTACAAAAGCTAAAATGGCAAACAAACAGAAGCAGCAGCAACTCGGCCCTGGCAGCAATATGAACAACAATCTTAAATATTGTACGTTACATATGTAGATACATTTCCTGTAGTTCACCGAAAAAAAAAAAAAAGAAAAAAGCTGAGAGCTGTGGAGGCGGGGGCGTGGCCACTGGGCATGTGTGTTGGTGCCACGTGGCTGGCAGTTAATTTAAAAAAATTTTATTTACATTTCGCCTGCTGGCGAGCGGCTGTTGCTGCTGCTGTTGCTGCTGTTGTTGTTGCTGTTTCTGCTGTTGCTGCCGTTTGCATTGTTTACATTTGCAGCAGCTTCTACTTGACTTACAGCAACACAGCAACGGCAGCAACTACAACTATGACTACAACAATAACATTGAGCAGCAGCTGACGCCGCCTGTGGGGCCATGCGTGTGGGGCTGGGCGGTGGCTTTTGCTCGACTGCCGCTGGTGGCAGCCGCTGCTGCTGCTGCTGCTGCTGCTGCCATAACAACGAGCCAACCTGCGATGTGTTTTTTATTGTTTCGCCCTCCGGCTTGCCACACATGTCGCTCGATGATGATAACAATTTGATCATCATCATCATCTTGTTGTTCACGATGATGATTGCCAGTGCCTAGAGTGATGCAGCAGCAGCAACAACAACAACAACAACAGCTACAGTCAGCCAGTCGCTTTAACCCATGATAAAGCCAAAAGAGAGAATTCAAATTCAAAATGAAAATATTTGCTGAATTTGTTTATTTGCATAAAAAAGTGTATTTGCGAATAGTTCTGTTTGAATAGCTCAAATGCATTTGATAAAGGATCAAAGTTAGCTCGTTTTTTGCGCTAAATTTTGGTAAAGTTCTTTGAGGCCCAACAAAGAGAAATCGATACAACTGAAAGTGAAGGAGCGAAAAGGGAAATAGTGTATTAAAACAATAAACAACACAAAATAAATATTTAAAATAAAAATATACTTATAGTTATATAAATCAATCAAATAAAAAATAAAATTTTAAAATGAATAAAAAAAAATATAAAATAAATATACAAAATTTAGTTATTTAAACATACTTTAAATATAAATTTACAAAATAATCAAAAATAATAGAATAAAAAGAAAGAAAGAAAAAAAAAACAAAAAATTTATTTATTTTTTAAATTCGGTTTATATTGTGAAAATTGAATGAAATAATTAAATTAAATATATATTTATTTAAATTTAAATTAATGCAATTATAATTAAACTAAAAGAATTTATAATCGAAATTTATGTAACATATATAATTTAATATGTATATACAAATATTTCCGGAATACTCTCCAATAGGCCCATTAGGCCTTGAATGAGTTGGCCAAGAAACTGTTTCAGCTAGCTGACGTATTAAGCTCTGCACCGCCTGAGCAAACTTTGTTAAACAACTGAATGATAAATAGCTTGCCAATCAGTTTATATTCCTAGGACTTGGTTGCGTAACAGCTTAGCAATGGCGATGCCCTGAACTGACTATTAGCTGTCTTGCTGTCTGCTGTCTGCTGTCTGTCGTCTGCTGTACAAAGCTGAAAATTGAAGAGAGCTAGCTAAAAATCTCTTCAAATTAACTAAATATTTACAAAGGCAATGAAATCTGCATAAAGTGCTTCGGTTGTTGCAGTTGCTGCAACTTCTCCCTCCCTGCTCCCTCGGCGAGCAGCTGCAATGGAGCAAATTAATTTAACATCAAATTAAATGAAATGCACTGCTGCAAAAAGGAGCAGCAGCAGCTGGCGCTGGAGCTCTGCTGGTATAGATCTGGTTGCCAGGCAGGCTGGCAGGCAGGCAGCAGCTGCTGCACGAGTTTAGCTCTCTCAAGGACTCCAAGGACAGCGCAAGTTGCTGCTAAAAGCAAAGTTTTCTTTTTGCTGTTTCTCTTTTTCTTTGCTTCCTCTAGCTCTACTGAATTTAATTATTTAGGTCAAAGGACGCGCTGTCGCGCCAGTTGCCAAGACAATGCCACTTAGTGTTTGCCCAGACCGCGCCTACGCACTCTAACTTGGCCAAAAGCAGCAGGCAGGCAGGCAGGCAACGCAGGTCCCCCAAAATAAAAATGAAAAGCGAATCGAGTTTATTATAGAAATATATAGACATAGGCCTGATATAAGCTAGTATAGCTCACACTCTCACCCTCGCTCACTCCGCCTGGCCCTCCTCTTCGTCTCACTCTCATCAAACTCTCTGGAGGCACGTTGAAAAAGTTTTACTTGTTTTATTTGTTTTATTTTCTGCAAGTAATTCCGTATTGCGCCTAATGCTGTGCTACGTCTTTTTATATACCATCTCTCTCTCTCTCTCTATCTCTGTCTCTTGCTCGCTCTTTCACTCTGCCAGTAGCCCACATGCGAAAGTTAAACAAAGCGTCTAAAATAAAATTGGTGCTGTTGCAATTGCTCAACTGTTTCAACCGTTTCAGCTATTTGCAGCATCTGTGTGGCTTCCCAGCTGCCACGCGCTCCACAGCCCCCGCCCCTACCCGGCATGCTACACGTCTCGTTTCGCTAGCAAATTACGCCATTCAAAAATTTGCTTTACGTGTTGCCCGAGTTTTTCCATTTTTTTGTTTTTGGCTTTTTTTTATTATTTTCTAGTTCAGGCTCTGCTACATTCGTTTGGCCCATTTTTTTATTTATTTTAATTTTAATTTTTTTTTTTTTTTTTTGACTCGACTTTGGGGTCATGTTGAATATTTGTTTTATTTGGGCTTTTGTCATTCGGTTCACGATTTGCTTGACGCGCAACGTTTTTCCTTCTATTAACATTGATTTTGCTTGCAATTCCCAACTAGTTTTTGGCTTTGGCTCAAAATAAGTTGAAAGAAATTTAAAAAAATTATAATAAAAAAATTGAAAAAATTTATAAAAAATATAAAACTTAAATTAAAAATTTCAGAAATGAAATACCAATAAAAGCATAGGTATATGTACATATATTAATTGTTAATTTATTTATATACAATACAAAATAATTTTCTATAATTTATAAAATATTTATTTCCATTTTATTTTTATACAAATTAAAAACAAAATATGTATTAGGTAGAAAATTCGTTTGCTTTTATCCCTGAGTATTTGCACCAGTTGCACTTGTCTTCATACATTGTGATGATATTGGAGATTTGCTTCGATACTCGCGGCTTTCTTAAAGAAATAGCTCGCAGCAATGAATATAATGACGACAACGATAGCAAGAATAGTTATGAATATTAGGTGGGTAAGATCTGGGTCTTTAAGTAAGCTTTGTTTCATGTCCAGTGATCAAATTTGATTTCCAGAAGTCCACAAAAATAGATTTTTGCCATTAATAGCGCAGCTTTGACGTCAAATCATATGGAAGTTGTGGGCGCAGCGTATTCTCCTATTTTCACTGGGTTTATTGTTTCTTCCCTCGTTTTGTTTACCATTAAAATTCCAGCCAGACAATTTACAAAAAGTGTTGTTGTTTAAAAAGCGTGTGGCAGCAACAACGTTTTCCCTCTTTCTTTCCTCAGCTGCTATTATTTTTTTTTAAATTAATTTGGGGCAGCTTTGATTGCAATGACTGCTGCAGCTGCTGCTGTTGCTGTTGTTGCTGCTGTTGCTGCTGCTGCTATTTTGTTTTCCATTCTCTCGTTAACTAAAATTTGTAAAATTGTTTATGCTTTCAACATGACCGAAAAAGCGAAGCACATAAAATTAGTTTTTGTCAAAAAGCTGTGGCTATTTTTCTACTTCTCTCTATCTCTCTCTCTCTCTCTCTCTCTCTTGCCCTCTGTCTCCCTCATTTCTTTTTTCATTGATTTGCCACAAATTGCGGCATAAAAATAAACTGGCCAACGCAATTTGTGCCGCTCGTATATTTGTTCATTTGTCGAGTTGTTTAATGTTCATATGTTTCTTGTTGTTTTTTCCTTCTTTATGGATTTTTGTTTTGTGACCTGAACCAACAAGAAGAAAAAAAATCATGTCCATATGCAAAACATTTCATAAATCATTTTGTGTTGGCAAAATATTTGGCTAAAATCTTTTGATTTCCATTTTATGACTGCCCATTCGACCATTGTCGCCTATATCTTACCATATCTATGGCGCTCGATCTGCATCTGTGTCTAATAAAAATACAAATTTCGTTCGCATTTTGCTGCGTTTATCTAAATTTTTGTTGGCCTCTCACAGGCAAATTCTAAGAGCTTTGTGCGTATTGCGATAAAATTGAACTTTTCTTTATTCTAATAAATAAATTTTTTGTTTTATTTGGATTTGGATTTTTATATTTGTGCACTTTAAGCGATTTGGCTACGGTGCTTAGAGATAGAAATCTCTATTAGCTTCAGGATTTTTTTTTTTAAATTGGTTTTTGTGGTAAATTTCTGCTTGCTTTGCTTTGCTTTGTAGTTTGTGGAGCTCTTCAGCTGTTTGTTTTTCTCAAGAATCTTAATTTGCTCTATAATGGCATAGAGATTGTCTCAAAGAGCCCAAAAGCTGTTCAACAATTAATTAAGTGACTCTATTTGTTTTCATTTTTTTGGTAGATTTGAAACGAGATTAAGTAAGCGGCTCATGGTTTGGCTAACTATGGAAATGAAAGGCTCTAAGCCATAGAAATTGGTAAATCAAGCAAGTTGTATGGGTTTTATAAAAACTTGAAGATTTTCCAAAGGCACAGTACCCCCAAAGAAACTCTGATATTTAATATATTTATTTTAAGCTAGCTTACCTTAATCAGCTCAGTGAAACCATAACAAAAAGCCATGCACTTAAAACTTAACTGCGCCAGCACTCGCACGCACAGTTCAAGCTCTCATAGCAATCAGCTTTTAGCAGCTGCTTCTCAACTATAATTCCCAAGCAGTTTTAGTGCTCAGCTACGCTTAATATCGTCCAAGGTCTGCTCTATTTTGACTTTTTGCTGCTTATCTGTCATCAAGTTGTCTTTTGCCGTTGTTTTCGTGTTTTATGTGCTTGGTAAACACTATTGAAATGGCCACACACACACACACACAGTCAGCATAGCTCAGTCGCTTGTTTATTGTTTGGCCCGCTCGCTGCTGTAACATGTTTTCCTGCTGTAATTTATGAGCTGCAAAATCAACTAGTTTCCTTTATATATATTTTCTTTTCGTTCTTTCTTTCTTTCTACTGCTGTTGCTGCTCTTGATTTTCGGTTTTAGTTTATGCGCTCAATTTAGTAACTAGTTAGCCTGAAATGGTGGGGTGGACATGAGACTGACCTATGGCCGCCTAGTCGTAGAGCTGCAGAGCAGGGCAGCAGGCCTAGCGGGGCAAGTTCCTAAAGCACTTGCGACATGTCCAGCAGAGGGATGGGAGGAAAACCAACAAGAAACTAATAAAAAGCCAAAGCAAAGACCGCAAGAGCTCATAGCTCAAATGCGCTGACAGCAGGCACGAGTTATGCGTACGTACATATCTTTGGAATGACAGAGAGAGAGAGAGAGTGAGAGGGATGTGGTGTAGGGGTGTGGGGCATGGGGGCATGGACAAGGGCATCGTTACGGCAGCAGGGGTAAAAAATATGTAGAGCTTTTCCAACTAAATGCTATAAAAATTCTTGACTTAATAGGAAAACAAGACAAGAACATGAGGAGAGCTGAAACTTGTGGATGGGCACTAAAGAAAACTAACAAGTTACAAAAGCCAAAGAGCTGTGCATAGGTAGGCGAGTGGTTGTTGAGGCGACGAACGAGGAGGAGGAGAGAAACCAGCAAAATGGCAAAACAAGCTGGCGAACACACACACACAAACACACACTCACAGTCGAGAAGAACTTGAAAGCCAAGAAAAACATTTAGTAGATGATGAAAATCATGGCGCAACACATATCAACTAAAAGCAGTAGCATGAAAAGCACGAAAGAGACAGCTAGAGAGAGAGAGAGAGAGGGTGAGTGAGAGAGGAGAACGTAACATTGCGATGCGTTGACGACCGATTTGGCCATGATAGCAAGGAATCGCAGCCAAAAGCTATGCGGCCAAGGAATGGAATGGAATGGAATCATGGCACAAACCAGGCAGCCAGGCAACCAGCCAACTGTCAGCCTCCAGCCAGCCAGCCAGCAGGTCAATAACATTTTAGTGAGGCAAACGCACGCAGCTGCCAAGCGCCAAACGTATTAAAGCATTAATTGTGTATTGTTGTTGTAGTTGTAGTTGTAGCTGTTGTTGTTGTTATTGCTCTTGTTGTCTTGAAAGTTCTTCGAGTGGTTTTTGAATGCCCTGTAAATGCATTGAAGTGGGCAATGGACGAAGAGCAGATCTGAGAAGATAATGTGTATATAGTATATATAGCATAAACAGTATAGAAGTTCGATTTAAGGTCTAACCAGATAATGTATAATGTAATAAATAATTAAATCATTTATCTGTATGCTTTGGTTTTAGTACACCCTGTCTTCTAACAAATGCATAGACTGGGCCTAGCTTAAATCCCTTATAACTCAGCAAATATTGAATTATATATATTATTCCTTAGATAAGTTTTCATTTCATTATCAAATGCAGACTCGGTACAGCTTTATTCAATTCCTGCAAATATCGATAAGTATCGATCTGAATTAATTTTCTTTTAATAGTTAACTACAGTTCGCTCTTTAAACTCCTTAAAATTGATAGATAAATAACTATCTATGTAAAACTCTGTTGCCAGTTAACTTCTTCATCGTTGGCAAATTTGAAAGTTTTGCCTTGCTACAGGATACGTGGCAGTCGAATTAGCCAAGTTGTAATTTGTTTAGGTTTTTGTGTGTTTTGGTTTGGTTAATGCTGAAATTGGATCGTGTGGTTCTATAATTTATTGTATTTCCGCCACGTTTCCGGCTTAGTTCAGTACTTTTTAATTTCGCATTCATTAGTTACAAGTGAGCGCCGAGCAGAGCTGCGCACACACACACACGCGCATTAGCTCTCATTTGCCTTATCATTTATCTTAAGTTGGCCAAGTTTGGCTCTGGTCTGGGTTTGGTTTTTACCCACTTGGCCATATCAATTCATTCGCTTTCAAGTTCGCAGCGACTTGGCATTTCTGTGGCCTGTGGCGCTCATTAAAAAAAGATATTTTGGCATTTGGGATTCGGTTGGCGCAGCTGTAAGCCAAGTTAATGCATTTTATGGCCGAAGCGCGCCGTTCTAATTAAAATTAGAATTAATATTAAAATTAATATTAGTGCTAATTTTGATTGTACTTTTCATTGTTTTAAAACTTGGCGCTCCTTTCATTATTACGTTCAACCTGCTTTGTATTAAATTAATTGCCCGAAATCAACTGAAGCTGCCATCAAAGCTGGCTCAAAACGTGGCCCTTTTTGGCCCCCTTTTTTTTCGGAGTGTTTGTGTGTTAAAACACTGCGCGTGGCTATAACGAAATTAGAGAGGAAGAAAAAAACGGAGGAGGAGCCAACAGCTACTGCGCCTAATAACTAATTGTTGCTTAGCAGCAGCAGCAGCAGCAGCAGCGGGAGCAGCGGTAGCGGCAGTCGACGGGCTGTAAATTGCGTTAGTATTAAGTGGCCAGAACAGAGTTGAAAATTGAGTTAGTGTTAGTATATATAGCGAGTGAAAATTGAAAATTTCATTTACCAGTTTGCCATTGAACGAACGTGCGGATTAGCCATAAACTGTTTTATAATGCACAGCGACGGCAATGGCGGCTGAAATTGTTAATTTCGCTGGCGATTGGCGATTGGTGAACGTAAAGCGCCATCTATGGCACACTAGCGGCATTAGCCGCTGGATATTTATTGTTGCATACTTTTAGGCGAGCTCCTTAAAGCCATAGAGCGAGGGAGAGCTGAATCGAACAATTGATTGGGAAAGAAGCAACAAAGCAACAACACGATTTGGCACATTCCAGAATGAATGTAAAACTAATTCAATTATTTGCGCGCATAATTTGGGGGGGCTCGAAGGCAGTGAAAGCATGAAATTTATATGCAAAACACGCATAAAATTGTTTTCCCTGACCGTCAGCTATTTCTATTTGTGTGTTATACATTTGTTCTGCTTCTTCCTTGTGCTTTTCTGCGTTCATTATTTATGAACACGAAAAGTGGCTATACGGAAAAATAATTGAAGCCCGCTCGCCGCCCATTTTAAAGTAATCAACGGGCGCGCTGCGATTCGGTATGCGACTCAGACGACTTTGCTCTTTCTTTTTTTTAGGTCATTTGGCTGGGGTAATGTTGGCAGAACATGAGGCTTGGAATGCAATTGAGCCTGAAAGTTATTTGAGACGTAGGGCAGAGGAGGAGGTGGGTGGGGGGTGTGCTCTAGGCAATGTGTAAAACATGGTTCACAAAGTGACAATTAAGCCAATTTGAAGCCATTTACCGCAGGCCACGCAGAACGCGTCAATTTCCAGCAACAACAATTTCTAGGCTACTCCAATTCTCAAGAGAGAGCGGAGGATGGAGAGGGGGAGGCCAGAAAAGGTAGACAATCAAATGTAATTACACGCACATAAACACGCAAAGCGAGCGAGGCAAGCGGCAAAGAAACGGCTGAACCTGAGCCAAGGCAAAGTCTAACCCTTCATGCTGCTAGACGGCAAAGCAAAAGGTAGCCGAGAATCACGCAATTTACTATAATTTTTGCACTAGGTGGGCCAAAGGCGGGCGTCTGCGGGTACATTTGCTCCACTTTCTTGAGATTGCGGCTTGTCAATGCAACTCGGCGACTTTATGGACAGTCATTAGGCAGACGGCAGTCGACACTTAGCCGGCTCAGTTAATTACAAAGTGTAGAGCTAAGTGAGGTTAACTCCAAAGGCAACTGTTGGCCAGCAGGCAGACAGAGAGAGAGAGAAAGAGAGTGAGATAGAGCAAGGCTGACAGAGAACACCTCAAACCACATAATTTGATAGCATTTGCGGTGCATAAGAGCCGCTAATGCAAAAGGGACGTTGACTTGCACTGGAGTCGTAATGACACTCAAGTGCATGGCAGAGATTAGATGGTGTTGTAAAGTGCGTCATTTACTTGACTCAAGTGTGGCGAAAGTCACTTAAATTATGACAAGTCAAGGATTTATGAGCTTGGCACGACTGCGGCAGACAGCTAATAAAAGTCTCTAAATAGATTCATTTACATTCGCCTATTTGCAGTGTTGGTTAACGGATAAGATAAGATATAAGCTTTTACAAAACAGATTGAAAGGGGTCTTCAATTTCTGAAATCAAGTGTTGTTACTGGAATTCAGAATTTCAGCATGCGGACCACAATTTGAGTGTTGATTAACGCCTACGCAAAGAACAACTGTATCCATTCCGCTTTACTATACGTAATTAATGCCAGGGCCAAGATACTGTGGAGTTGCTAATGTGCTGATACGCAGCGAAACACTTGATTAGCTTTAATTAATAATTGACAAATTTCTTATGTCTAATCAGAGCCTAAGACTTCCCTAATGTCTATGGCCTAACCCGCTGCCAGTGCCTCCTCCCTTGGACTAATTCAATTACAAGTTTTTGGCTGGCGCTGATTAAGCCCCCGCTGTGTACGCAAAATGCTTTGTGTTTATTAATTTTCATCATTTGCAACGCCGCCGTCTCCATGGCCTCAGCCGTGATTTATGCCAGCAACCAACGAAAAACAAAGAGCAAAAAAAACCACAAAAAAAATCCTCTACCAACCCAACACAGAGGAAAAAGAAAAACCGAATATTCTTGCTAATTTCAACATCCTGTTTTTGTTCACAGACTATGCCCGCGTCGAGGTTGGACCAGAGAATCCGCTGCGGGTCGAACGTGACCGCACTGCCAAATTGGAATGTAATGTGGATGCGAAGCCGAAAGCGCCAAATGTTCGCTGGACACGCAACGGCAGCTTCATTAGCTCCTCGCAGGTGCACACCATCCATCGGGTGAGCGTGCAGGATGCGGGCAAATATACGTGCAGTGCCGATAATGGTCTAGGCAAGCCCGGCGAACAGGAGCTAATACTGGACATACTCTATCCACCCACCGTCGTCATTGAGTCGAAGACGCGCGAGGCCGAGGAGGGTGAGACGGTCAAGATACGGTGCAACGTCACCTCGAATCCGGCTCCCATCACAATCGAATGGCTGAAGGAGGGCGCCGCCGACTTTCGCTACAACGGCGACGTGCTGACCCTCAACGCGGTGCGCGCCGAGCATGCGGGCAATTATATATGCCGCGCTGTCAACATTTTGCAAAGTCAGGGTCAGGACCGCAGCGAGCGTGTGGGCAACTCCACAGTCGCGCTGCTCGTTCGCCATCGTCCCGGCCAGGCTTACATAACACCCAACAAACCTGTTGTGCATGTGGGCAACGGCGTTACCCTGACCTGCTCGGCCAATCCACCTGGCTGGCCGGTGCCACAGTATCGCTGGTTCCGCGACATGGAGGGCGAATTCTCGAGCCGTCAGAAGATACTGGCCCAGGGACCACAATATTCGATACCCAAGGCACATCTGGGCAACGAGGGCAAATACCACTGTCATGCGGTGAACGAGCTGGGCATTGGAAAGATGGCAACGATTGTGCTGGAGATCCATCAGCCGCCCCAGTTCTTGGCCAAGCTGCAGCAGCATATGACACGGCGAGTGGCCGACAGCGATTATGCAGTTACGTGCAGTGCCAAGGGTAAGCCGGCGCCGAGCATTACCTGGCTGAAGGATGGCGTTGAAATACTGCCCGAGCTCAACTTGTATGAGGTGAAGACGAATCCCGACCAGGGACCCAACGGCATGGTCACCGTGCAGAGCATGCTGAAGTTCCGCGGCACAGCCAGGCCTGGAGGCAATCAGCTGGTGCCCGGCGATCGTGGCCTCTACACCTGCCTCTACCAGAACGAGGTGAACTCGGCCAACTCATCCATGCAGCTGCGCATCGAGCACGAGCCGATTGTCCTGCATCAGTATAACAAGGTCGCATTTGATATACGTGAAACCGCAGAGGTTGTTTGCAAGGTCCAGGCATATCCCAAGCCCGAATTCCAATGGCGATTCGGCAACAATCCCTCCGCACTGACCATGTCCTCGGACGGACACTATGAGATCAGCACCACTACGGACAACAATGATATTTACACTTCGGTCTTGCGCATCAACTCGCTGACCCACTCGGATTACGGAGAGTATACGTGCCGTGTGGGGAACGACCTCAACACCATTCGTGCCCCCATTCGCCTGCAGCAGAAGGGTCCGCCAGAGAAGCCGACGAACTTACGTGCTGTCGATGTGGGCCACAACTATGTGACGCTCAGCTGGGACCCGGGCTTCGATGGTGGCTTGAGCAAGACCAAATTCTTTGTCAACTACCGACGCGTTGCCATGCCCCGGGAGGAGCAATTGATACCCGACTGTGCGACGCTGGCGAATGCCAATTCCGACTGGGTCGAGGTAGACTGTCAACGTGATATACCCTGCAAGGTCAACTCGCTGGATCAGCATCAGAGCTATGCGTTCAAGGTGAAGGCGCTGAATCCCAAGAACCATTCACCCTACTCCAATGAAATTACGGTAACAACGAAAGTCAGCCGCATACCGCCGCCCCTCCAGGTCACCTACGAGCCGAGCACCAGAACCCTGGGCATCGATGTAGGCGCCACATGCCTCAATCTGGTGGCCGTTGTGGAAACAATGCTGCACGGTGATACGCCCATGGCCGCCTGGGATCTAGTTGATATTGTGGATAATCTGCAACTGTCTGGCAATGGACCCACGCACAAGGAGAAGGTCATCGATCGCCTGTTGACGCCACGCCGCAGCGGCGGAGGACGCGCTCTAGGCCACACCATCAACGAGGACGATGATGATCATGAGACGGCTTTGAATAATCTGGCCATGGACCAGGATGACAACAGTCCCGTGGTGCGCGTCAAGTTGTGCCTGCGTAACAATCGTGAACATTGTGGCGACTACACGGATGCTGAGAGTGAGTATTGAAGAGGGTTGGTGGGGAGGATAAAAATGATGTGGGTGAAGATGGTACGAGTGATTGATATACAGTTTGGGATATGGATTAAGGGAGGGTGAAGAAGACTATAGAGTAGAGTAACTGAGAAGTAGAGTAGAGTAGAGAGTATAGGTACAGGTATAGAGGATTAAAAGAGTAGTGAAGTGGAGGGAAGTAGAGGAGTAGAAGTGTAGAGGTGCCCAGGAATAGATGGATAGAGGAGTAGAGGACTACTGGACTACGGAAGTGGAGACGTATAACAGTAGAACAGTAGAGAAGTAGAACAGCTAAAGAGTAGAGCAGTAGAAGAGTTGAGAGGTGTAGGAAAGTAGAGGACTAAAGGTGTAAAGGAGTACAGAAAAAAAGAGTAGAAGAGTAGAACAGTAGAGGAGTAGAGGGGTAGAAAAGTATATAGGAGTAGGAGAGTAGAGGAATAATGGAGTAGGAGTGTAGATGAGTAGGAGAGTAGAGGAATAATGGAGTAGGAGAGTAGGGGAGTAGAGATGGGTAGAAGTGTAAAGGAGTAGATGGGAAGAAGAGTTGAGACCTAAGGGACTAGTGGACTATAGGAGTAGAGGTGTACAAGAGTAGAGAGCAGAGTAGATTATAGTTTTGCGGCAAGACGTGAGGGGCAAGCAATGAAGATTCCACGAATATTTCCATGCTTTCCTATAGTTATGCTTTCATGAAAGACATTAAATTTCGTAGAATAGAAATATTATAAAAAAATTAAACTAAAGCCTCTCTGATTTGCAATCATGCAGCACTAAGTTTCAGTGTTATGCAGTGGCACGAATATGTCAAGGCTTGAGCGCAGCTAATTGAGGCAGATGAAATGCGAGGCAAATCATTTATCTTAGCTAATGTGGCAATGGTCAAGCGAACCGTCCATTGTGTGCGCAGGAACAATTCACAATTGTGTGCACAGTTCACAGTGGTCCCGTGTAGAGGCTACTCATGATCGTGAGGCATAATGATGCGCGAGCTGAAACGCACTGATTTCCATTATATGCAAAGCCATTACGAGCAATCGCGCCACTTGAATAGCTGGACAATCAATCACTCGTCCATCAAGCCAAGGAAAACCTGGCTGGCCATCTGTCCAGCCGTCATCCGTCCAGTCCGTCCATCCATCCATTCATCCATCCATCTAGCCGAAGCATTCATGCAACCATCCATTCTCTTGAGTGGCGTTGCATTTTTCATAGCTTCATTTCATTCAACTCAACTCGTTCCCTTTCGCTCTCTCTATATCTCTCTCTCCCTTCCTGTTTCAGTAGGACGTCCGTATATCGCGGAGGCAAGCGCACTGGCCACGCCCACATTGATTGCGATAATCGTATCGTGCATTGTATTCACACTATTCGCTGGCCTGCTGCTCATGTTCTGCCGCTGCAAGCGCAATCAGTCGAAGAAGAGCGCCGCCGCCAAGGACTACGAAATGGACTCAGTGCGTCCTTCGATTGTTGCCGCCCAGCAGAACCAGGCACCGCCGCCCTATTATCCGGCCAGCGGTCTCGACAACAAGGCCCTCGAGCACTCCATGGATCTGGCCCTCAATATGGAGGACCAAAAGACAGCCCTCTATGCGACACAGAATGGCTATAGTTATCATCCGGGCAGCGGTGTCGTTGGCATCGTCGGCGGTGTGGGCGGCGGTGTCGTCGGTGTCGGCGGTGGTGTTGGCAGTCTCGTTGGCGGCAACGCTGGTGGTAACGGCGGCAACGGCGGCGGCGTTGTTGGTGTGACCGGCATACCCGGTTTGACAGGACACACGTTGCCAGGAAATGAATGTAAGTACACACACACATACAGAGACACAGTCTCATACATATGTACGTAGCAAGTAAGCTGTGGAGCTGGGTGGTGGGGTTAAAGCGGGTCGGGGCATCTGTGCTGCACATATTGATGGATAGCCCAGAGTGCATTTCTCTTACACAGCGCTTGGACTCTATTCTTATGGAAATTTTCAGATTTTCACATTTTCACATTTTTTATGGCCACATTCTCTTTCACTATTAATATTCAGTGTAAAAACTCTTGACTGCTTATAAAAAAAAATTGTAAAAATCTATCGAGTTTTAAAAAATATTTAAAATAAATTTAACAGAATATTATGAAAAAAAAAATAAATAAATAAAAGTAAATATATAAAATAAATGAAATATAATTATTAATTAAATTAAATGAATAAAATTAAAAAAAAAATAAAATTAATAATAAATAAATATATGAAATAATGACAAATTCTGTATACTCTTTCTACAGTCAGTTGAGAGAGTATAGCCTGGATGTTGGGTTAGCTAGACCTAAACACAACGCAAAGTGCGAAATACTTCCGGCCCGTGTCGGGCACTCACTCCCCCCACTCTTATCCTTTACTCCTCCCTCTCACTCTCTCTCTCTTTCTCTCTTTCTTTGGCATTCTCAGGCAATCTCTGAATGGTGTTTTGGGTGATTTTTCATTGTCCACCACAAAACACATCAGAAAACAAAATGAAATCCGTGCTGACGCGCACAGCTCCGTTCGACTGATGGAAGCATGTTGTGTAGTGTGCTGGGTGGGTGCACGGTGGTGCTGTGTGCTGCCTTGCGGTGTGTGCACCACACAAATTATGTAGCCCATGAAATGTGAAAGTGCAAAATGGAGTTGAGTGCAAATCGATGGCCATGCGCATTCATCACGCGCCGCCCTCACGGACTTTCAATTGTCAGGGCGGTGGAGGGCAGGGCAGAGGTGTGCAAGCCACAAACACACACGTACACACACACACACCTGCGGCGCGCACACACACAAGCGCAAAACACTTCAACTTCCGTTGTAAATTTGTTGAAACAGCAATTTTTTCCCTAAACGTTTACGTCCTCGCCAAAGCATTTTGTAATATACTTGCCATTTATTGTTGTTGCTGTTGTTGTTGTTGCTGCTTGACGCTCACGTCCATTCATGCTAGCGGCGCGTCCTTGTCGTCCTTTCGAGTGACGTCCACCTCAACCATATCCACGCTTCACAAAATGAAAATTGCGCACAAAATGAATGCGTAAACTGGACCCACAACAGTTTGTCTGCCCCCTCCAGCCCCTGCCCCGCCCACTCCACACCCCAACTCGGAACTTCCTCCACTGGCACGCCCCCTCTGCGGTTTCACACAGTGCGCAATACAATTCATTATTAATTGTTGTTCTGGTTTACTTCTATTTTTATTTTTTATTCTTTTGCTTTTTCAACACACACACACACACACATCCGCTCCTGTGACTCGTCTGCTTCTTCCTTCTTTTTTTTTTTTTTTTTTTTTTTTTTTGGCAATGGGGACTTTGGTCAGCATAAGAGGTATTAACCTTTAACATGTTGGGCGCACAAATTGGAGATATTCTCTGACATTTTATAGCTTTACGTGTGGGTATACTGCATATGTGATGGGAGAGAACCGGCTGGAGAAGAGTGCAGTGTAGAAGGGATCAGATTAAAGCATTAGTATCTGTACATAGAAAGGCATATAGACATGTTGAAAAGAGCGCTCAGTTAAATTTAATATTCATATTTATATAAATATTTATAAATTAATACACATCTTTCAGTTTACTCTCCATTAATTTCTGATTGAAGTTCTTTGGATAATTTTTGATATTTTCATATTCTTTCTCTATCTCAGAATGGCACAGTGTTTTAGTGTTTTACTTCCATGATACATCTGTCAGAGCATCGCTCGCCTCTTTTGCTCTTTCCTCATCGTCTCTTATATATGCTTTGTGTTCTATTTCTCTCCCGTTCCATATTTTTACTATTCTATCCATAGATGACATTTCTGTCTGTTTATACGCATAGACTACCTCTCTCTGTCTCACTTTCTCTATATTGTTCTCTCTTTCATTTCTATCATATATAATCTCTCCCTCATGTCTCGCTGTCTTTCTGTCAGCCTCTCTCCCCTTCTCCCTCTTCCAAATTAGCTCAATGAATCATTTCTCGCTTTTGGAGTCAACTTCAAAACGAATTTTCTGTCCATTCTAATCCGCAGTGTATGCGCGCTTCGTCTATGTCCAAATATTCAATTTCTTTTATGTACCATTTCTTTTTTTTTTTTTTTTTTTGTAATGACGTGCAAATTAAAAATGTTTTTTGTGTGTGTGTTTTTTGTTTCTTCTATTGCTGTTGCTGTTGCTCTCTGCTAAATGGCAATAGAATTTTAAGCTGCTGGACAAAAATTTAATTGCAATATTTTCTGGTTTGCTATGGGACGTACAACAAGTGCGCCGGCTGCGGATAGTTGGCAATTGCTAAACAGAGAGGGTGGTAAAAGAGAGAGAGGGAGAGAGGGGTAGGGGCGGAGGGAGGCAGCTTTGGGGTTGCTGCAAATGGCAGCTATTGTGTGGGCTCATTCCAGAAAAACAAAAAAGTTGCCGAGTTTCAAGTGTTTGCCGAATGCCAATTAAAATTTTCAAGTGAATATAACCCAAAAGTAGGGGGAGTATGTGTGTGTGGGTATTTGTACTTGTGTCTGAGTATGTCTGTGTGTCTGTAAGTGTGTGTGTGTGTGTGTGTGTGTGTGTGTGCCTGCTGGCAAACATTGGCACTTAATTGCATTTTAAAAGAAAAGCGCGAACGGCTAATTTGGCTAGTGAAAGTGGAAGCCAGCAAAATGGCATGAATAATAAAATGAGAGAGCGTGCAGACAGGTAACAGCTGTGCCACACACACACACACACACATCAACACACACTGAGATTTGCTTGCAGCTGAATGTATGCGCTAATTGTTGCATAAGAATCCAAGCCTTTGGCTCTTGCTCATGCTTTACCCTCTCAGTCTCCCTCTCTCTCTTCTCTCTATCTGCAAATGCCATTTAAATGTGTGTTTCCAGTTGTTCTTGCTGTCGTTAAGAGCTTCAGCAAAAAAGATTGCATAGGCCAAATACCTAATGAACTTTGCATGTTCACAATAAAAAACAATGGCTGCCAGCTGCATTGAGTTGGGTCTGAATCGAGTTGAGTTGAGTTGAGTCGAGTGCAAAGCTAATTGCAAATTGCACGAGTCACGCGCAGGCAATTGGCTGCGCTCTGATAACAATGGTTTTTGCCTGTGATTGCATTTGTTTGATTATATTTTTATTAAGTTAACATTCTGTCAAATTACAACATTTTTACCATAATTTATTGTGCGAGGCATGAAGAGAGAATTTTCGTTTCAAGTATAAAACAGCTTTATTAATGGAAGAGAAATATTTTTATAGTGTTCAGCTTCTCCTTAGTTCTGCCTAACGAAACGTTCTATCTATCCATATTTTATATTACTTCCTTAATAATCTCCTTTAAATCTAGAGCAAACCTTATATTTATATGAGCTCTAGATCACTGTTCTATCTCTCTCTCTCTCACACACAGTATCTTTCTCTCTCTCACACACACAGGCAATCTCTCTCTCTTCTCTCTCTTCTCTCTCTCTCTCTCTCTCTCTCTCTCTCCTGCATTCTATCTTATATTCTATTGCGTATCATGTGTTATGCCTTGGATTACTGCTCTCTTCCTCTCTCTCTCTCTCTCTCTCTCTCTTTCATAGATCATATGTTGCTCTCTCATTCATATTGCATACATTATATGTACATATATACTCGACCCGCTCTTAGACTCAATAAATATTGCAACTTATTTCCAATTAGATTTTAGTGCCAGCTGGAAATGTTTTTATTATGCTAGCCTAGTTTTAGTTTCAACTGTTGTTGTTGTTGATTTTTGCCACTAGTCTAGCACACCAGCAATATTTGCACACCATTTCTATACATATATATATGTGGGTTAAGGCTCTCATATTGTTGTGCATTAGATGTAGTCCGGTCGGGTCGTTCAATGAACCTGCGCTGCAATCTGTGCCATGTCAGCAGCAGTGTGTTTAGATTTTAAAGCCAATTAGTTGGTCAGCGCCGGCACAGAGCACACAGGGCGACACGAGAGGCGAAAACAAATAGGCGAAATGGCACAGTTCATAGATATTTGTCATTGAACTCAGTCAGCTGGCCAAGGCTCGACAACAATGCTCTCTGTGTGGAATGCTCGCTCGCTTTTAACAAAAGCCAAAATAGCTAAACTATATTATCTTGCAAAAATATTTTCTTTTTCATTACAAAAACTGGGAAATTTGTTGGCCTTAGGGCAAGAGATCAAAACAACAAAAACTGAGCAAAAAAAAAAAAAGTCATCAAAACCTTGTTGCACAGTGTTGCGGCCAGCCAGAAACATTGGCTGAGAACGCGCCTAAAATGCTGCAGCATAAAATGTTGTTCGAATCGGGTTTGTGGTTGCGTTTTTTAGCGAGAGGAACAGAAAGAGAGAGAGAGCGCGAGCGCGAGGGGGAAACTGTGTAAAACTATTTTGCGGCTGTTTGCTTTGCGGGGCTCGAGCTGCATTTTAAACCAGATACCAAATAACCAACACACACACACACACACACACACAGAGGGCGAGCGAGCCAGCAGACAACATTTGTAGCATCGAGTTCATGGCTTTATTTATTTAGCGCATAAATTTTCAGCGCGCAAAAGATTTTTTTTCCACTCTCTTAGCTGTTTTTTTTTTTTTTTTTCATTTATTTTTTTTTAGCTTGTTTCGCTGCCTTTTTGGGCTTTGGTTTCGGCGAGTCGACGACAGCGACATTTGTTTGCATTTATTTGGCTTTGGTTTCAGTTTTTTTGGTCGCCTTTTGGAGTACATGTCCTCTAGACATACTAGTTGTTGTTCATGTTGTCTAGCCGTAAGCGTTAGCTGAAAATAAAAACAACTAAAAATGGAGATAAAAAATTGCGAGCATTTCGTTTCTCGGCTCTGCAGCAGCTGACCAGCTCAGCAAAGCATTCTTCTTGTTTTCTTCTTCAGAATTTAACTCTTAGCAAATATGAAAAATAAACTTTCACTTGACTGACTCGCATTCCTCTCTCACTCTCAGCTTTTCTCTACTCTCTTTGCCTTTGCCTCGGCTCACTTCAAAGCTGCCAATTTGTATTAGAGTCCAGCAGATTTTGGGATTTGAGCTCAAGTTCAGTTCTGTTCATTAAAAATGTATTTATTCCTGATTTAACAATTTTAAATTTCTAATTCCACGATTTTCTGTTTGACCTTTTGTTAAAGCAAATTCTTTAATAAATTTACCCAAAGACCAAAACTATGAACTGACTATGGAATTTTTCCTCTGTCGAGGAAATGTTTTGTTGAAAAGCTTTCGGTTCTTGGCAAATGCTTATTAAGTTTTACATTTTAAATGCTTGTGAGCCAGAGATTATCAGCTTAGGCGAGAGGGCAACAAAGTCGCCTTGCAGACGAGATTCCTAGAAATTTCTTTTATTAATAGTCTTGACTTATGAACTCAATTGAAAGACCATCAAAAATAAGTGACGTATATGTATTATATACCCTGTAATCAGTGAGAAAAGTATTTTCTATTAGAGAAAAGGTCGTGACAGAGCAGTAAAATCTTGAGACTTTAAGCTTGAAATATTTATTATTATATAACATTTATAGTAGGAGTTTATCATAATAATTATGGATAATAATCATTTGATTTAGCTTTTTGAAACTTAAAAACCTACCTATAGCAGTGCCAGGTATCTACTAGTCGTGCACTCCCTAATCTTTATGGTTTTTGTTTGTTTGTTTGTCCCACATAAAAGTAAACAAAAGTTAATTAAAACAAAAATATATATAAATAAAATATAAATTATTAGAGCTCTTGGCTGCTGGAGAGTTCATATTCTTTGCTGAATAATATATAAATATAAAACAAGTAAGAAAGCTCTAGTCGAGACTGCTCGACTAGGAAATCCCCTGAACCCTTCGGAGAACTGATATTTCAATAATTCTTCCCGTCTTTCTGCTTACAAAAGAAACACACGCACTCACACATGCACACGCGGACACACATACATAGACACTCATAGGCACGCATGCATAAACTCACATGGGCTGCAGTGTGGGCTTACTATGGGAACTTAATTGTTTAATAACTTTTTTTCTGGACGTACGTTCTCCATGAAACTTTCAGATTGTGGTTTTATCATTACTATGCGTATAATTGCCAAAGCTCAAGTCTCTAGTATTTGAAATACGCCTTTTACAAACTTATGGGTGAGGGGCTGGATATAAGGGTGGGGGGTAAAATTGAACAAAAATCGAAATTCTATAACGTACATATCAATCTACATTTAAAATTTGGATACTCTAGCTCTAAAGATGTAGGAGATATAATTTTATAACTGCATTTCGATAAGGTTTTTGATCGATAAAAAAATAACGGGATGAGTTATCGATTTTTAGTGATAAACTCGATATCCGCGTGCTATATACGAGCATTTTAAAAAAAAGTTGAAGTCTCTAGCTTCTATATCTTCTGAAATCGACGCGTTCAAACATACGGACAGACGGACAGACGGACAGACGGACAGACGGACAGACAGACGGACAGGGCTAAATCGACTCAGTTCGTCGCCCTGATCAAGAATATATATACTTTATGGGGTCTGCCACGCCTCCTTCTGCCTGTTACATACATTTCAACAAAAACATTATACCCTGATTTCCCATTTTCAATGGGTTCAGGGTATAAAAATATATTCCCATCTGCATTGATAAGCCGCGCAAATACGCGTGTGATGCGCGCTCTCTCCCTCTCCCTCTCCCTCTCTCTCTCTCGCCCTCTTATCAGTCTATAGACTTATAAAACCGAGAAGACCTAGACCTTCATTTGGATTGAATTCACAATCTGAAGATTCAGTTCAATTTGAATGTTCAGCAGCTAAGTTTGAATCGTTTGTGGCTCTACAATGAACAAGTTCCTGGTCCTGCTCCTGGTTTGCTGCTCGGTTGGCTGTGTCCTGGCTGGCAAGCACAACAAGAGCAGCAAGAGCAGCGAGAGCAATGAGAGCAATGATAGCAACGACAGCAGCGATAGCAGTGAACATAAGCAGAAGCATAAATATAATAAGTCTGCCTATCCGACCTATCCGCCCTATCCATATCAACCGTATCCAAATGCGCCCTATGCTTACAATCCGCCACCATATCCGTACAATTATGGACCAGGGGCACCTGTACCACCTGCTGGCTATCCTCCTGTCTACCAGCCAGGTGTGCCACTGCCGCAGCCTCCATCACCGGGCTATGCGCCACGGCCGCAGGACGCGTCGTCTGTTATCAACCACTCGCTCAAGGTGAACAAGGAGTATGAGGAGAATGTTAGAAACAGTGCCGATAATAAAATATAAAAAATGTCGAAAAGAAAAATGCAATTAATAAAATAAATTTCGTTGAAAAATGTTTCCGAAATTGAAAGCGATGAATGTAAAGGGGGAACGAGAGAGAAAGGGCGAGAAATAATGTAAAATGATAAAGAAGCTAGAAGTGAGAGACTTAAATATTGAGCAAGTGAGAGCAATAAAGAGAGAGAGAGAGAGAGAGAGAGAGAGAGTAAGAGCAATAGATATAAATATAATTGAGGCGAATCAACGCGAGAGAGAAAACTAAAAACAGAGACTTAAAGCACGAGAAAAGTGAAATTTATATAAATATACATTTAAATACGTTGAAGAGCTAGGTCTTATCGCATTGCGCTATATATATATATATATTTATATATATATTAATATATTTTTTTATTACACATAGTAAATTTCTATAATCTAATGCACATCATAAACAATTCACAAATAATTTATTTCATAGTTCTGAGAATTATGAAAGCGTTTTATAACGAAGCAAGCAAACAATTTTCTATGAAGGCCGCTTGTGTATACTATATGTACTTATATGCAAGATTAAGCAATTAATATATGTAAATAAATAATTAATTTGCAGAAACTATACCTGAGATAGAGATTAGCTTAAAACTAAAAATATTTTTCATTTAATTTTAATATTATTATGAGTGTATATTTTGATAGAGATTTGATTAGCAAACCAATTTAAATATATTTTATTTTTATTTTATTTTTTTTAAATATACATATTTATATATATTATTCATATATATATATATTCCGACAAAACAAAATGTATTGATTGTTTTTGTTTTTGTATTTTTTTTTTGTTACTTCTCTCAAAGTTCTTTAATATAATACCCGTTAGAGAAATTCATGTTTTATGCAAGTTCCAGGCATTTTTTTCTGCTTCTTCTTCTTCAACATTTGTTGCTGTATCCAAAGTGTATTAAAAGTGCATTTGATAATCTTTGTTGTGAATAACGGCGCAAAGTTGAAGATGCAAGTGAAAACTTTTCGCCGCTCAACTTGACCTCGTTTGTTGTGCGAATGAGCAGCGCTGGCCGTATTATTATTATTATTTCTTATTATTTTCATGATGTTTTTTCTTTCGTGAATCTGCTGCGAAAAGTTGTGCAGCTCAGCGCAGCAACACACACAAAAATGCATAGCCCAAAAAAAAAAACTAACTTTCGCTTTTCTTTTTTTTTTTTGTTTTGTTGTTGTTGTTGCCCAAAGTTGAGGCCGGGTCCAACAAGAGAAGCAAAAAGGCCGCCAGCAAGAGAAAATTGCAATACAGCGCAAGCAGAGGAAGTTTGAGTTGGTTCAAGCAGAGGGGATGACAGAAAGGGTGGGGATGGGAGTGGTATAGGCAGGGCCATGCTACAACAAGTGCTCTAAACTAGTACACAGACTGCTGCCTGCTGCCTGCTGCCTGCCTACGTCCAACTCCAATAGTCGCTTTTTCAATCTCTACAGACTGCGCCCAGTTCTTAACATTTAAGCGCATTTGGGCCAAATGTCGAGCAGCAGCCGTTGACTGCGTCGCGACGCTAATTAAAAGTGCAACAAGGAGCAGCCAAAAGGTCGTTCCGGAGATGAGTACAGAGCGAGCAGGCTCTGGCTGGCTGCTCGTTGTGGAGTGTTGAGAGTGTGGAGCATGGAGCTTGGAGTGCGGCGTCATTTAACGCCGCATGTTGCAGGTGCAAAGCGACTGCACTTGCTCTAACTGTTGCTACTTGGCTGCCTGCTGCCGTTTAGTTAACCGTTAATGGCATTTGAAACTGTTTTTATTGTGCGGCTGCCTCGGCTGCTGCTGCTGCACAAAAATGTTGCATAATTATAAGCGCGCTGCCGCTTGTAAACTTTGTCTAGAGAATGAGCGAAAGGGAGCGGGAGTGGGGGTGGGAGTGGGAGTGAGTGGAGGCTGGGCAGCTGCAACTTTGCCAAGAGTCGTTAACATGCCAAAGCGCAAATTGTGAACGCGTTCAATAAGCCCCGCCAAAGGCAGCCGCAACTAAGCCTCAAATCAATGTGGCAAACTTTTTGCATTGAGCACAAAACTTTAATTGCGCGCAGAAAGTAGGCAATATACAAACTGCCACGCCCACACAGCCCTACACCCCGTCCATTAACATGGGGCATGCATTAAAATTCTTGTATAGACGACGAATATTTTTTGGCCAAAGATTTGTTATTTTGTATTTGGGCGGCTCGGCCGAAAAACTTGCGCAATCAAAAGTTGAGCCAACAGATTTGATGCTTATCAAATTGAAAAGTTTCCGCCGATATATATACACACGTATACATACATATATATATATATAATATATATAAATATATTCCTGCATAAAATTACAATTGGAAATATGCAAAGAATGTTACGACTAGCTCTCTATATAATGGAAATGGAAATGGAAATGGCAATGGGTATGAAGTTAATATTATTACTGTTTTTAGTTTTATGGCTAATCATAAAAATTATCACGCCCACCATGTCCCATAAAAGAAAGTCACGAGACACGAGGCACGCAAGCAAAGAAATGGCGGACACGAAACAGAACGCGGAACAGCTGGCAAATGGAACAACAGTTGAGCCTGCCATACGCTGGCGATATCCAAAATTGTTTGTTCGCCTCTTGTCGTTAAATTTGTGGAGCATGAGCAGCATGAGTGAAGGAATTTCGTTAACTTTAAGCTAAGGGCGGAAAGAGTGGCAGGGAAAGCGAAAAGTGAGTCGACTTGGAATGTGCTTGGAAGAGTAAATGAGTTATGGAACATATGATAGATGAGCACTCATATGAGAGCTATTAGTGGAGCTGCTAGCAATAGGCCTCAGATATTGGAGATAAATTGCTGGAAAATTTTGCATATTTCTGTAAGCTGAAGTAGTAATAAACATTTGAGCACTATAAATAATTACTTTTATAATGAAAGCTAAATTTCTAATATTTATTTCAATAAAAAAAATAATAATAATTTCATAATATTCATACAAATATTCATTATATATTTAAAATAAAAAATAAAATAAATCAATAAAATTTGATTACTTAATAATCATATGATAAAATTGTTGACTATATATTTTTATATTGTTAATATATAAACAAATTGTCAACATTTTTAATAATTATTATTTAAATATATATATTTATATATATATATACATCTTTTTTTTGCTTTTTTTTAATAATACAAACAATGGGTGTTCAAACTAAAAAGGATATCAAAAATTTTATATTTGTCAAAATTTTGATTTAGTTTTATCAAATTTAAACAAATGAATATTCACAAAAATTGAGCTCTAAAAAAAAAATCCATTTGCCCTGTTCCACTTTTTATTTGATAAAAAACAAGAGGCGAAAGCGTTTTGCAGGACAACCCGCAATTATTCGGTTTGAAAATTCCAAAAACTTTGTTGTTTATTTTGTTGTTGTTGCTGTGGCTGTTGCTGTTTTGTGTTTTGCTGTGTATTCAAGCAAGCGTGCGTTTAATATTTATGAGTGATTTATCACGATATAAAAATAATAATAAATGCGAGGCAACAAAGCCTCGACTCGCACGCAGCCAAAGTCCGTCCGGAGGCTTTCAAGTTGTGAAAGCGAAAGGCAAAAGGCATAAGGCAGGCACGATTCGGGCACTGGTTTGGCCGTAATAAGGCGCTTGCTCATTGCTGTTGCCGCTGCTCCTGGTGCTTGTCAACGCCTTTGTTCAGTCGCGTAACAAGCACCGCAAGGACATAATGCGACCACGCCCCCAACCAGCAATTGAGCTGCTTCAGCTGCTGCTGCTGCTGCTGCCTTTTGATACTCTGTTTCGCGTAGCTCGTAAAAAAATTTGTCAGCAAACTTTGTGAAGAACTACAAAAGAAGTTGGGCGGCGGGTGGAGGCAGGGGCGTGTGACAGTGCTCGACATATATTTGTATATTTACGATGGGCTTACGGCGTAGTTTTTAAGTGGCGTATACGCAATATGCCTGCCATTAATTACGCCCTGTTGATTTGAGCACAGTTCATAAATTGATTTTATTTGATTTGACTTTTGCTTTTGCCTTTGGCTTTCCCTTACTCTCTCTCTCTCTTTAGCTGTAATTTTTATGCCAAGATGCAGATGTGGAGAAACTCTCCTGTTTTGAGGAGTGTTGCTTGCTATGTAGCTTAATTCATGACTGACTCGTGACTCGTGAGCCAAGATATACCCCATAAGCGACTGACTGACAGCTGCTCTGCACAGCCCATGCAAGGTAACTCCTAGTCGAGCATTGCCAACGAGCGCATTCTGAGTTGGGGTTTCTTTCCTCTTTTAATCTATCCATCGATATTATTATAGATTTGCCGAGCGGATTTATGCGACACTTGTTTGAATTCAGTTCGGCTCGTTGTCGACAATTCAATAACTTCTTTTCGCTTCTTTCTTTTGTGCTTGCAGGGGTCAACATGGGCTACATGGAGAACAATTATTCGAATTCGAACAATGGCGGCAGCGTCAACTCGCAGGACTCGCTGTGGCAGGTGAAAATGTCGGCGGCTGCCGTTAGCAATCAGCAGACATTGGTGCAGGCGCCACTCAATCAGTATGTGGAACAGCAGCCCACCTACGGCTATGATCCGTTGACGCATGGCGGCTATGGGGCTGTCGACGATTATGCACCATATCCACACTTGACGGCCACGCCCAGCCAGGTGGGCGATGAATATCACAATTTGCGCAATAGTCAAAATCCGTCCCGGCAGGATTACTGCAGTGATCCCTATGCATCTGTACAGAAGCCCAAGAAGCGTGTCGATCAGCATTTAGGTAAGTCGAAATGATCATTTGATTTATGTGTTATCGATAAGTTATCGAAATGAATAGTAATTATATGTGAGAATGGAAAGTGTTGGAAAGGGCTGTGTATAGATCGGAATGAATGCTTGAGGTATTAAAGCGAAACTTAACAGGAATGAAAGATTGAAAGAGATAGGTGAATGTCGTCGATAAGAATTTGTTACGATGGAGAGGATGAGCAACTGGAGAGCGATAGTTCGCTGGAGAGACAGAGATATGCAAACTAAAATATTATATTATGATCCCCCATAATCCATTAAAAGCAATTGCTTGAAAAACAAGGTCGACGACGTTACGCTTGAGGAAAATAATGGTAGAAACGATGAATAAAATGGTGAATAAAGTAGTAAATGAATGAGGGAAGGGACAGCATATGAATGAAGGAATCAAGAAATTGTTGAGTAAGGGAATTCATGATGTCGAGTCAATAAATGAATGGAACTGTTGAATGAGTACATAAAGAGAGAAGCAGAAAAGAGTCTAAAAGAAGAAGGGAGGGAAATTGGCGGATGGGGAACTATTTCGAGAGAAATAATGCTTCATTAAATGAATGAATGTTATGGTTAATTGAGAAGCAGACGACAGAAAACAAACATTAGTTAGACAGAAATTGAATGGAATGGAGTGAATAAGGAAGATATTGCAACTTGTTTGTCATGTAGAATTGTTTTCAGAAAAGTTAGGTCCAAAGAAGGTCTTACCCATATTTATTTCAGAGCACATATTTATCGTACTACTTACATACCAAATCCAGTTGCTTGAAACAAGAAACACATGTGTATTATATAATAAACGAAGGATATTTGCAACTTAAATGCCAAAGAGCTGGATTTAAAATCAGAAGGAGAGAGAGAGATAGATAGAGGGAGCGAGAGAGGTAGCATTGGCAAAATGAAAAGGGAAAGCGCAAATAAATCTGACAACTTTCATCGCTCGCAGTTCTTTTCTACTTATGACACATTAAGCACGAGGGTCGGTCGCAGGAGTCCTCGTCTTCCAGCTCCCTGGCAAACCGTATTGCAAAGTTACCAGAAAAACTGGCAAAGTTTTTGCCAGACGCTGTGGGTGAAAGGGGTTCAGCTAAAGGGTCGCCTACACATCTTGGCCTGGCCTGTCAGAGCTGGCCAAGTGTTGTGTGCGTGTGTATGTGTGTGTGTATTTTCGCTCGGACTTTCGGTTATGACAAGTTAAGCACTTTGGATATCAACGATGTCGACCCGACTCGCCCGACAGCCAAGCTCATGCTAATTATGTATGTGTAGAGCAAGCTATCTCTATCTGTCTCTCTCTCTCTCTCTCTTACTTTCTCCCTGCCCTCTGCCGCCCTCGGTCTGTAGCCTTGAAGCATGACACAATGTTAGGCTTTGGCTCTGGGTTCCAACTTGGCTTCTTTTTTTTCCATCTTGTTTTTCAGTCTGCTGCACAACTGACGCTCTTGGCTTAAAGTCTTTGAGCCAACTTTTTACTTAAAGCTCAGCAAGCAAAACAACAATAAATATTTATATTTTTAGACGAGCCATTGGTTGGACTGAGCCTGTGCTTTGCAAGTGTTTTAAAATATTTGGTAATACGAAAAATGAAATAGGGCATCGAAAAAAAAACAACAAAATGTGCACAACACAAAGATATGCTGTAAAATTAATTGAAATTGAAATATTGAAAGAAAAAAATATGAATTATCTAGCAAATACAAGCTCAAATTTCAAACGATTTTCCTAATCAATTGAATTATGTCGATCGCTAAGATAGATAGAAATAGATCCTGAGAGTTCAACTGAGCATGTATCACAATTGGCGTATGCTCCGACATGTACTTAATACTCGGAGCATGATGGATCGTTGTCGAGTGCTGTGCACTTTCGGCCTACCCCTTTTTGTGAGGCACTTAAGTGCAGGGCATCACAAAACAAGGGCCAACGGGCCGTATGCGTGATGATATTGCTCTCGCTATGGCACTCTACCCCTTGTTACAACTATGCGGTCTCTGTCTGCGTGTGTTTGTGTGTGTGTGTGTGTGTGTGTGTGTAAGCCGCATGTGTGCTGTATTTGTGTTATCTTTACGGTTTATAAGCGAGCACAGCCCAAAGAATATATATATAAACAAAAACAAAAAAAAAATGGCATTTTTTCGACATGTTGCGGGTTTTTATTGCCCGACTGCGGCAGGACGAAAAACAGGACTCACAAACTGGATGTGGCAGACGCGCTATGCTTATTGTTATTGTTGTTGTTGTTGTTGTTGTTGTTGTTGTTGCCTTGGTGTCCATGCTTAAAATTTTGTTATTTGTAATGCGTGTCTGGCCCGCTCCATATCTGTCTGTGTGTGCGTTCGCTCGTGCGTATGTATAAAATGCAAAAGCATAACACATATACAACAATTTTGTGGCTGCTGTTGCATAACAAAACATTGACCACGCCCACTCGCTACACTCTCGGCGGTTAAACGCAAAAAAAAAAGGAAAAATAAATAAATAAAAGCAAACAAAATTTGTATTTTGTTTTTGTTTTGGTTGTGCGCCGAAACTAAGAAATGCGCAGCAACAACAGTAGCAGCAGCAACAACAGTAACAAAAACAACAGTTGGCAAATGTCAAACTGCCATATAAGCAGCATCCCAGTTGTTCACACACACACACACACACATGGAGAGGGAGAGGCACATGCATGTCAATAAAATGCAGCAGGAAACGCCCCACGAGTGCCGTCAAAAGCAACTAAAAGCTGTATGTGTGTGTGTGTATGTATGTGCGTGTGTGTGTAGTATGTCAGGAAGTTAGTAAAAGTAGGTGGTATCGAAGAGAGGCGTTGGGGCGTGGGCCGTGGGGTGTGGGGCACATTGACAGTGCTACAATATGCAAATACATCTTCATTACATTGATGTGTCAGCTTATGCACAGCTGCGTATATGTGTGTGCATGTGCGTGTGTGTGTGTGTGTGTGTGTGTATGGCAACATGTTTAAAAGCTTTTACACTTGCCAAGTGAAGCTGCAAAGCTGCAGCTGAGCTGAACTGACTTTTGTGCCAGAGCAAAAGCAGCTGCTGCATTAAGAGCTGCACCGAGCCGAGCACAGGGCGCGGGGTAAATGGATGGAGGGGCACCGGGGCGGGGCACAGAACAAGGCAAGAGCAAATCTGCGGCAGCAAAAGACGACGTAAGCAAAAAAATAGAAATGTTTTTTCTTGCAATTTTTTCTTCTTCTATTTTGTGGTTAAGATGGTCTGAAGAGATGGGGCGGGGCGACAGTGCGGCTGTGGGGGTGGGGGCGGTTAACTGATTGATTATGCAGACTTTTGTGTCAGTTGCTGGCGAATTTTCGCACATGAAGCTTAATTCATCATTAAATCAGCGAGAGCGAAAAAAATGAAGGAAAACGGGGAGGCAAACGAAAGAGAGACGAAATAGATTGACGAATGTGGAGCGATGAAAGATGATGGCAGCACATACATATATATACTTTTTTTTGGCATGAAAATAATGGAAGGAAACTTGAGCTTAACACTTTTTGTGCAATATTTATGGAAGATTATTAAAGTTGCCTAGCAAAAAAGAAAAACTAAAGAGAAACAAACATTAATTTTAATAAGTTTATATTTAAATTAATTATAAAAAAACGACAAATTTTACAAATATTTATTTAAATCGTGTAGATAGTAATTAGTTATTAAAAATTTGTATTTAAAATTATATAAGTATCACTATCTATGGAACATATTGCTCATAGATAATAGTAGGATATCTAAATTTTCATAGAACTATTTCCATATGCTCCTAAAATGTGGGCGTTAAGCAAACATTTAAACAATTTATCAACAACAACAGGAAAGAGATTTGAAAATTGAGACGCATTAAGGCAGAGCTCTTGCTCTCGTCTCTCTTTCAGTTTATACAAGCAAATGCAGAGTTAATATTACAGAGTATACACAGAGAGAGAGAGAGAGAGAGAGAGAGAGAGAGAGAAGCAGTAGAAGAAGTTAAAACATTCTCTAAAAGCTGGTAAAACAAAAGAATTTCTATCTGTGTGTGTAAACAGAGTGTGTGCATAGATTGAGCGACAACTTTTTGTTTTCCCATCAAGTAGATATGCAATTTAAGCTGTGAAATAACATTTTTGCTTGGGATCGAGTGTTGGCAAGATTTTCATCAAAAATCTGAATAGTGAGAGGCTGAGTGCAAGAAAAAGTTGGTATATCTAGAGTCGAAGATGAAGAAGAACTAAAAGATGTAGATTTAAAGAGAGCTATGAGCTGGGAGTTTAGTTTACTTCATTTGGAATTCACTTTTGATATGTGCTAGACCTATAGATCTATAGAGACTCATAGACCTATATACATAGTAGCCAAACATATGTAAATGTCAATCGATTAAGACTTCTTCACCTAGCTCTTCGAATGTACAGTAGCTTATCGATAAAGTCTCTCTCACCTCATGTATACAACAAAATTAGATGCCACATTTCAAGTCTCTCTATATATTGCCCGCTCTAAGCATAAACGAGCCATTGAAATTGTTTTCGAGTCAAGTTAAGGCGCCTCTAATCATGCTAATCGTATGGCCAATAACTCTTGACTTTATGTGCCCAAGGGCGGTGCAGGCGGCCCTTGGATAGTGGCCATAAAATAGTGCATTTGGCTTTTAGGCCAGAGCCAATAAATGTTGCCAACGACGAGTGACGCACAACTTATTCAAAGCGCCATAAAATCACGTTGCTGTGCGGAGAGAGTGAGGAGTGGAGAGTGGGGGAAGCTTTTGGTTAAGCTCGCATAAATCATGAGTTGGCGAAAGACTCCGAGTCGAGACTGTGAGCCAAGGGCACTAAACACACACTAAGTGGATTTGAGAGTGAAAAAAACGAACGATATGAAATGAAAAGGAGTCGAAGAGGCAACAATGATAGGCGACTCGGCTCGACTCTGCTCTGTGTCTGTGTGTTTGTGTTTGTCTTGTGGCTAAACTCAGCTGCAATTTGTTTACTTTCGACATTTTTTGAAAAATCTACTCATACGAATGGCAAGAAAAAACGGGTTATTACGAGCTTAGAGTCCGGTAGCAGAGAAACGGACGCACAGACAGACAGACAGACCAGACATTAGGGCCCCAGGGCGGGCAGCAAAATTTGCATGAAGAAGTCAAACAGAGGCGAATGCAAAATAAAACAGTTGCTAACTGAGTGCACAGGGGAGTGCTACAGACGTGCTAAGAGATACCCTGTAAACCAATTTCATATATGTACCATATATAGTAAATTCTTTTTGAAAAATGTATATAAAAATATTTAGTACTACACGAAGAGGGAAATTTACTTGCAGTCAATCAAGGTATTGATGCAAAAGTACAGTAAATACTAAACAAAATACTATACATTTAATAGATTGCTCTTGAAAAGGCTGAATATTATATACAAAATAAATACTTAAAAAAATACATTTTAAAAATATTAGAATGAAATATATTTTTGACAAGAATGTGAACTACAAGATATAACAAAAGTTGCGAACTGATAGACAAGCATATACCCCATTGCTAGTGCTCTACAGGGCATTACAAGATAGACCAACTGTCCAGCAGTGCGTATGCTTAACGCAAAAACGATTAAGTTGTTTCAACTCGATTCGATTTCAGAATTCCAAATTGAAAAACAGCAAAAAGAAAAAAAAAAAAAAGAAAAATAGGAAAAAGAGGAAAATGTAGTCGGAAAAGCTCAGCACCACTAGATATGGTGTGCGTGTGTGAGTAGGCGTGGCATGCATAAAGTTATGCGCATAATACGCACAGCTCACGTATTGGCCATAAAATACGATGGCAGGAAGCGCAAGCAACACGAGAAAAAAACTGAAGGGAAATCCCAAAGAGTTGAAAAATCTAAAGAAAATTCTTAGAGAAAAAAGCAAATACAAAAGCAAATGGGAAATGTAAAATGAAAAGAAAAACATCGAGACGAAAAGCGGATTCACTTTTTTCTCTTTTTCTTTGGGCTGACTTTTTGGCCCGCTTTCGCTTGCAGCCTTTTAGCTTCTCTTCTGGGCTGCTGCTGCTGCTGGTTTTTTGGGTCAAGTTTATGCAGATGCCGACAAACGCGCTTAGAAATTTTCGCACGCCCCGCGCAGTGGGCGGGGTAGCGGCTGGCACTGTTTGGGCATGTTAAAGAGCAGTTGTTAAAAAGGATTTACCGTTTTATATTTGTATGAGCGCCATGCGCGTCTGTGTGTGTGTGTGTGTGTGTGTGTGTGTGTGTCAGTTTGGCAAGCCGAAAAACGCCAACACACATTGGTATGTGGCCAAAAGAGATGGAGATATAGAAAGAGAGAGAGAGAGAGGGAGAGGGAGAAGTGCGCGCGGTGGCGACACATTTCAATGCGGCGATTTCGTTTTTGAAATTCAAATTCCAATAAATTTTCCAGCGATTTGCCAAAGAGATAGAGATAGGCATAGAGAGCGGGTGAGAGGGTGAGTGGGTGAGGGTGGGGGAGGATAGAAAACCTTTTTGGCTCGCATTTACAATTTGAGTTAAGCATTTGAAGCAGCGCCACTGCGTCCTGCTTAAATATGCAACAATTTGTAGACAAAGATGTCGTTGTGTCTGTGACTCCTGTGATTCAAAATTAATGCGCTGTTTACACACACACACACACACACACACACAGATGTGTGCAATCCCCGAGGAGCGAGAGCTGAAGCGTGTTCCGGTTTACGGTCAATAGCCTGCGGCATATGTATATTTGCAGCTGCACTTTAGGCCTCTGCCGCTGCGCTGACCCTGAGGATTGAAAATGTAATTTGAGCTGTGGCCGAGCCACGATACGGCAACGCCAACGCCCTCGCCCCGCGCCCATGTTGACATTCAATTCCAATTTGCAGCTCAAAGAACAACAACAACAACTGCATTGAATTGTAATTAATTTTATAACAAGCGCTGCTCGTTAACAGCCAACCAGACGGACAGGCGGACGGACGGACGGACAGGCTCATCTGGCAAATAAAAAGAATTGTTCCCAGGCTAGTCAGCGCCGCAGGCAACAAGCCGCAGGCAACATGCAACATGCAACATGCAACAGCAGCAACTGCCAGAGGCAATCAGCTGACAATTTTAAGCTGCTTTTAAAAAAGGGCCACAAAAATAAAATCGAACGGCAAAGGGGGGGCGCAAACAGAGGGCAGCTTATGCAAAGCCTCGCAGTAGCCACAGCAAAATATCTTGTCAGCTCAGCAGCAGCAGCAGCAGCAGTATGAGCCGGTTAGCCACAGCGCCATGAAAACATTCCATTCAATTAAAGTTCTGAACAAATATCCATATAGATTGTACGTAAGAGTATCTACTTATACTAGTAGTTAAGAGCAGGGAGAAGTCTAAAGAATATTGGATAGAGAAGATATAGAAAATATAAAATAAAATATAGAGAAGATAAAATATGAAATATAATATATAAAATAAAATATATAATACATAAAATATAAATCATAAAATATAAAAAATAATATATAATATATATGTATATATAAAACATAAAATCTAAAATATAGAATCGTTTGTTTTCCGTACTCTGCGGACTTCAGCAAATGAATAAGAAATGAATGAATTCCTGAATGGCTAAATGACTAGCAGCATTCAATTACTCTTTGATTGATTAATGAATGGAACTCCTAATGACAGTTCACTTGCAATAATTCCCCTCCGATAATTCGATGAAATTGTATTTCGACTCTATTCGATTGTCTTTAAATTGTAATTCAACGAGCTCATGATTGATTAGGGAAACAAGTCGCTAACTACGCGCATTGTCTTAAGGCAAGTGCCCAGTATTGCTGACCTTTGATATCTCTGGCAGCTTTCATTCAAATATTAAGTATACGGCACGTGTTGCCGTGTCTCTAATTGTAATACGAGCTATTTTTGTCGCTATACACCTCCAAAAGGCAACAAACTTTGAAGTATTCCTGTTAATTGTACGGCTAAGCTTCTGCGAATCTCTTTGAATATTAAGTATACGCATTGTTCTAATCAATTAAAATATGGGTATTAAGTATACGGCATGTGCATTCATACCACCCATCAGAACTCGAGCTAATTTTGAACGGACTCGGAGTTCTGGCTAATTCCAAAGCTGGCTTATTCGCAGTGTCTTTTTAATATTAATTATCTGCAAATAAAGTCTGTTTGAATTGAGTGAGTGAGTGCGTGTGTGTGTGTGTGCCTGAGCTCATTCTAGGCTAACAACTCACACTTGTAGTCAATAAGTGAACACATGGAAAGACCCTCTCACTCACACTGCAGAGACATTCTCTCTCTCACACACACACACACCCAGCCAACTGCCTATTTAGACATAAGTTAAGCTATGCAAATCAAACGAATTTCGCTAACCATTTTCGGCTTTCTCTCTTCTCACACACATGTCTTTGCCTCTCTCATATTATAAACGATATATTAAACATTAAAAAAACGCACAGCGGACATCATTCAGGATGTTACGCTCTAACGGAGCGCGCAGGCTGAAGTAAGTTTTAATGCCAAGGACACGAGCGAGCTAGCAGCGAACCCTTGCTCAATGATGCCCATGATGATGCTCCGTTTTTTTGTGTTTTTTTTTTCTACTTTCTCCTTTCGTTTTCATTTTCATTTTCTTCTCTTTTTTTTTTGCCTGCTAACACGCCCACACAGCCGCCCACAGTTCCACAGTTCATCGTGTGTTTGTTTACAGTTTTTGATTAGCATATGCTGCTTTCTCTGCCCTTTGCGCTCCCCCTCCCTTGGTTTTTTCTTATAATTTTCTATTTGATTTTGGTTTCCAGTTGGTTTTTAATTGTTTGCGCATGAGTCTTAAGTTTTCGTCGAGTTTGAAGTTTGTGAAACTAATTTAAAACCAATTTTGATTGCAGATTCACCATATCACGACGTAAGCGGCCTGCCCAACCCCTACAACATGGAGCACATGGTGGAACAGGACGAGGTGCTGCCACCGCAACAGCATATGTCCCTCAGCTACGATGACAGCTTCGAGGGTGAATATTCGACAACGCCAAATGCCCGAAATCGCCGTGTCATACGCGAGATTATTGTCTAAGCTTAACACGAAATACACAAGGCAGCAACATCAACAGCAACAGCTACAGTAACAACAACAACAACAACAAGGCACTCTTATCTAACTCTATTAACACATGAATTGCACACACACACACGCTCATACACACACATACACACCATCTCCACATCAGCATTGCAACGAAATCTCAATATTTAGTTTACTCAATTTTTGAGCAGTGGCCATTTTTTACTTGGATTATTATTTGTTATGGATATATCGATAAACGATAAATGCTAGTTAACGTGTGTTGAGTTTTATTGGCAACGATTTGATACACATATATAGATATATATATGCTACGATAATTAAGGCATCGAGTTCTCATTCACTAGTTAAGGCGACATACACACACACACACACACTCAGTCTCCCACAAGCACACACACACACACACATCTGCACTAAATGTTAAATACGAACTACTTATATAGATAGAGAGAGACAGAGTGAGGCAGTGGGAGTGTGAGAGCGGCAGAGTGAAAGGGAAGTGCAGTTAGGTACAGTAATACCTATGCTATGAGGTCCCAGTCGCATACGCAAGATATCGTACGAAATTTAATTGTAAGCCATCAAATGTTGAAATGAGCAAATTTCAAAATAAGAAAAGAAAAATAAATTTACAAAAAAAAAAGTGTAGAAAATAATAAAAATTAAAAAAAAAAGAATAATAATAATAATAAGAAATTATATATCTCACGCATGTTTTCACGTAAGGCAGCTGCAACAACCGTTCACCATAGTCGTGTAAGCATTAAACGTATAAGAGTATATTTGTGGCCGCGTATAAGAGTTGTACGCAGGGCACGACTCGCACGCATTTCCAACACATGATTTTAGTTAAAAATAATATAAAATAAATAAATATTACTTTAAAAAAAAAAAAGTAAAAAGTGAACAAAAAAGAAAATAACAGTACGACCTGCCACAAAACAACTTAAGCCTAAATTAATTTACTTTACGAATTAATTTTAACATTTTAAACTGATAAACAAAAGGTATAAAAGAGTAAACGAAAATATTGCTTTAAGTAAATTATGAAACTTAAAATAAAAACGAAAACAAAACTTTACAAAAATTATTAAAAATAATTCAAAAATTAAACATTACAAAAACAACAACTCTGTGCAGCTTGACAACTTTAAATTAATTTAAAAAATTAACAAAACAAAAAAAAAGAAAAACTTTAATTGATTTAATTTCTATGAGCTTTCCGTTAAAATTCAAAATTTTTAAAAAGTTGTATTTATCAGTTACAAAATGTTATTAACATATTTTTTAATTATAGAAAATATATTTTTATATGTATATTAAATTAAGTATATTTACATTCTCTTTATGTAACTCTGTTTATTTTTATTTTTTTTTCGAACTTTGTTTCGTTGTTTGTTTGTTTTTTCTTGCAACTATTTGACGCTAGCACACGAAATGCAAAAAAGAATAAAAATGAAAGTAAAGAAGAAAAAGATAAAGTTAAAGGGAGGCCCGATTGTCAGAGAGTTTTTTGTAGCTAAGAATTAATTGTAAATACATGTGTAATTTGTATATATTTACTTGATATACAAAGTAAATAAGCAGCGTGCAGCAACAACAACTTAAATATATAAATTGTAGTTAATTTTAAACAATTTCAAAAACATGAATTTAACTAGTAAGCTAATTAAGTAAGCGAAACATGTTTAAAAGCAAATGCCACAACAAAAACTACAAATAAATAAAAATATATAAAAAAAAATTTATTTAAAAAAATAACACGCATCACAAGTGAAAACCCATCTCTCGACAAGAATCTTGAATTATATATATATATATATAACATATATATATAAAATATACAAATATACAATTACATCTACTTATTATTTGTAAATAAGTGAAACATAAATATATATATTTTAATTTCAAAAACAAGAAACAAAAATCCATTAAAAATATATTTCCAAAAAAACATGTTGAATTTCTTTTTATTTTACAAGCGATTTCTGTTTAAAATATGTTTATTTATATATATATATATATTTTTTTTTAGGATAATTTTCTCATGCAATTCATTTTGAACACTGATCTTATGAATATCATGCATACTTTTAGAGCAAGATATGATAGTTGTGGTGGGAAGGTAAGGTAAGTTAGGGTAATGAATTATTTTTGTTATAGAAGTGTATAGAAGGGAAAAATAGGTTAACTTTTGATTAACTACTTAAATTTATAAAAGAAAAAACTTGGAATGGAGCTGGAATAGTTTTGTCAACTTCGAGAACTAGTCTTAGCGCAGCTCTAGCAAAGAAATTTGAGTCGAAATACCAAGAGCTTGCTTGACTTCTTTCGAGCCATGTGGGCTTTAATAAGTCCAGTGACAGCAGCAGTAGCAGGAGTAGCACCGACAGCAACAGCAGCATTTGCTTTTGCTGCATAATGTGCCAAGGCTCATTTGATTGGCATAAAATTTATAGCATGCAATTTGACTTGAAAGGTGGCAGCACCCAGTGGCGGCAAGTCTGGCAACGCTGGCTGGCGCACGGAAGTAACACGACACTTGACATTTTAATTTAATGCCCAGCGCAGACGTCGCTGACAACGCAACAGCAGCAACAACAACAACGATAACGACAGCAACAACAATAAGCTGACAGGCCAAACTGGGAGAAGTATCTGTGTCTTGGGCTCACGTGTACGCAAAATCGATAACTATTATGGACATTCCAGGTGTACTGCGACATATCCGAGCATATTAATTACAGATGCACAGCAATTTGCTCATGAGCAATGCAAAATGTACGAAATTCATTAAAGCATTTGCCTTGTCGCAGCAATGCTATCCCAACTGGTTTGTCATAAGCAAATAATGCCAGAATTCAGTAAGGCAAACACTGGCTAACAAGGAGAATATGTCAATCAGGCAGCGTTCAACTTATTCACTTGACAGCAAACTAACAATTTATTTATTTATTTACTGTCACTCAGTCAGCAACAATTGATATTTTGGGCTGACAAAACTAAACATGAAATTCTATTTATTAACAAAATCTGATTTTATTATTTCATAAAATTTCCACAATTGCCCTTGTAAGAGTTTATCTATCAAATTTTAGTGAGCCAACTGCTATATTGGCCCAGTTCTAGACATGTCTAATGGAGCAATAGCAGCTTTTGCTTTTGAGTGTATAAAAAGGTATTTAACAATTTGAAATATAGTGTAAGCAGATTTTATAGAGTTGTTAAAGTAAATCGACCAACGAACAAAATAAAATTTGTTGAAGAAAAAAAGTTGCATAAAGAAATTTTACATTTAATTTTAAGCCGCTAAATAAATGCCTCAAATTACAAAACTATATCAGCAAAATGTATAAAAATTATACAAACTTTATCATTATTATTATTTCTATTTAATTTCAGCTTTAAATATATTATTGCATATTACTCAATTGCAGCCGTAAAATTTTTAATTTTTAATCAACGCAGCCGCAAAAATTTAAGCCACGTAAAAAAGATACTAAAAACGAGTTGCCAAATATTTTGGTAAATAAAATACGTGCTAGTCCAATCACACGTCAGGGAACTAGGCCAGTGGCTGAATTATACCCACACGCGCACCCATATATATAGATCTAGCTGTGCGCTGTTGTAAAGCAGGTGAACTGCTGACCCGACGACCCAACGACCCAACGACCTGGCAACCCATTCATTCAAATGCCAGCTAGAGGGAGAGTCAGTGAAAGAGAGAGAGACAGAGAGAGAGAGAGTGTAAACAAAGGCCTACATATGCAATTCATTTACTGCCATTCAGAAGACGAACTGGCACGCCCACACACCAACACGCACACACACACACAGCTGTGCAGACAGGTGTATGTCAATTAAAGCGCTGCCTGTGCCGCCTAATTGGATTTATGCCACATTTATGTGCAGGGGCAAGTTCGTGGAATTGCGAGGCATCGCATGGTTTATGCTACAAAAATCACAAGCATAATGAGCGTGGCGGAGGCGTGGCAAGCGAGCCCATTAGTCGTGCCACAAAACTCGACTCGAAACGTGGACGAAAAACAATTGCAACTTGTTGTTGCTGCCGCCGCTGCTGCTTCTGCGAGTACTAACAACTTTGGAGGACTTAAAATGAAATTACGCGAAAACTTTCGGACGCAGCAGCAATGGCAACTTTTTGAAGAGATCAGCCAGCAGTCAGGCAGTCAGGCGGCAAGCAGGAGCTGTGGCTCTTGGCCACTTCTATTGCGGCTTTTGTGGCTCGTGGCACGCACAACTTGCGCAACTTGTGGCCACGGGTGGCCACATAATGAGTTTCATAAATTAACACAAATTAAAGATGCGAACAAGTAATTTACCTATACGAACCCTAACTGGATGCCCAACAAACAGCTATCCATTGTGTGTCTCTTTCTCACACACTTACAGAGACCGACTCGCATGGCCTGTACAAGTTTTGCGGCCATTGGTTTGTAATTAATGCGACCGGCAGCTGACCGAGCGAGACTGCCCTGACTTGCCTGCGGTTCCCTAATGTTGGTCAACCAATTGGCCTCCGATTCGCAGTCACAGTCACAGTCACAGTGACTGTCACTGTCACTGTGACCCTCACTGCTGGCAGCGTTGAGTGCTTTTTCTGTTTAATTTTATTAATTATCTGTGTAATCTTTGAAGTTGTCTGCCAGCATCTGAGAGTGAGTATGTGTGTGTGTGTGACGGTGCGTGCTTCAACATATGCGTAAGAGTTTGCAGCACGGTTTTTGCGTTTGCTCCTAATCGCATCAGGCCGCACTGCCTGTCTGTTTGTCTGTCTGTCTGTCTGCACATTGACTGGCAGTCGAAAAGTTTGTAGCAAGTTTGAGGAAACAGCCGCGGGGCATTTAGACAAAAGACTTTCAGCAAACGAATTAGACAGCGAATGGAGAACATCAAACAGCAATAGAAAATAAATAACACGATTAGATAGTCAAGGAAAACTGTCTAAACTTTATTGAAGTTACTTATGGATGTGAAAAAGAAATGCAGAGTATATTTATGTATATGTACATATATTATTATAATATTGAAGAAAATAATGAATTAACGAAAAGTTTTGAGGAAATTAAAAAAAAAAAAAAAAAAAAAAAAAATCAAATTCATTTTTGAGAGAGCAAAAGATGAGGCCAGTGTCTGGTTTCTACACAGACGTCAGTATACGAAGCGTATATGTGTTTATTATTAATAGCATACATATATGAAAGCATATATGCCTTTAATTGGATGACTGTGAAACTTCATTTCTAGTCGCGCTCTCTTCAGCCATCAGACATCATGGCGAGCCTGTATCTATACAGCCATCTCGCTTTCACTCAGCGATAGCATGATCTACGTTCAGAAACAGCTGTATTTGTCTTATACTGTCACTCTCTATCGCACTTAGCAAAGCACCTTCGAGACTCAATCACTCACCAATACTAGTGCAACAGCAGCAGCCAATCACGAACCAATTTAACAGAATTAGGAGAATGTAAACAGACTCTGCAAAAATAAAATTTTATTAAATATCTGATCTTGATATTGCACTATATCTCTGTATATATGTAAGTTTATGTATATTAAATATTAATTTATAGAGAGCTATATAGAGCTATATATTTCATAAATAAATAAATATAATCTGCATGTTTTAGATATTATATGAAATTTAGATACATTTATTGTTTGGCTATAAATATTTTAATAATTTTAATAATAATTTTTAATTTATATTATTTAATATATATAATTTTACATTGGAAAAAATAATTTTGTTTATTTTAAATGTTGGTTTCTTTATATGACTCAAGTATTTTTGTATGGTCTGAACATTTATTAACTAATATGTAAAGAGTAATTGATCCGTTATGTGTAATTTGTCATCTCTTTAACAAGATAAATTATAAATATGTATTGTATTTATATTTTGTTGTCAGTTAGCAACATATTTGTAAATAAAATGTAAACAGTTGTAATTTCTGCGAACTGGCGAGGTGTTAAGCAGGATTTGCTCTTTTCAGACTATGTAACTTAGCAATGCGGCCAATTAGGCGAACTTTTGACCCAGAGAGCCGGGCTCAAGAGATAGGCCGAGAGATAGCAACAGTAGCAGTAGCTGCTGCTCAACATGGAGCCGAGTCTAATCCCAGACGCTGATTGGGCTTATGGAGTTGGTCGTCTGGCAACCACGGCTGAGTGCAGCCGCACTTTGGGAAGGGCTACAAAAATGAGCCTGGGCAATGGGAATGGGAATGGGAATGGGAGTGTGGATAGAAGTAGCAATGGGGAAATGCTGAAATGGGGTGTTATATCTAACCAGCACGCGCTGGGAGGCGTTTTATGGGCCTTATCAGGACCGCGGACGCCGTGGAGGCCATTGCCAAAGATCTTTTCCCAGCGGCGTAATTTGACGCGCAAATATTGAAGTTTAAAACCAGCAGCGCTAATAAATGTTATAATCATAATGAGCAAATGTTTAAAGAGGGAGTGAAGAGCCGGGGTAGAACAGACACACACACACACACGCACGCACTCGTGAGCTCCCGTTGCATAAGTTGAGCTCGTGCCGGAAAGCGAGAACGTTGATAAGCTCAAAACCCTCACAGTGGCAACCCTCGTAATCGCGATTGCAATTATGAATGAAATTTGAATTGCAAGCGTGGCAAGGGCAAGCAAAGCGACTGCTACCCACGCCACGTGCCGGGGCCGGGCTGCAGCTGGGCCAGCTGGGAGGAGGCTGGAAGCTGGGGCGACACGACGGCCAGCGCCTGGTCACGTGTCGCCATTGGCAACGGCGGCTGTGGCGGCCGAGAGGCAGCTGCGGGGCCGGCAACGGAAGTGCCAATAAGTAGTTGTCAATATTGACTGATTATCTCAACACGGCGAAAAGTGAGCGCCGGGGCGGTTCAGACAGTCGTGATTGCGATTCGAACGGAAGTCAACATAAATCACCGTCGAACTGGGGGAGAGCAATAACCAAGCACGAAGGCACCGCTGGGCAACGCAATTATGCAGCTTCACTTGGCAGCATAATTCCAGCCAGCCGACAGGAAGAAGCTGCTGCCATTTAGCTGCACTAACCCAGGAGATGCGCATAATTGCATCTGATATCAATACAAAAACCCCAACACAATCAAAGTCCTAGAGAGCATGTCTATCGCCATAAATAAAGTTGTCCTTTGGCGAACGAACGTTCAAGTGCTGCTCGCTGACAGCCGAGCGGAAGTTTCGGAAGTGCACTGTAAGTAGTACGTAAATCGATATATATATCGATTTTAGAGGGGCGAGTAATCTGGTCTTAGATTTGAAAAAATGTATCGAAAAATAATTATAGAAATTCCGTAAATTATTTTATATGCTTAGCAAGTTTATTTTATATTTTTAGTTCAATAACAATATGGACTTCTAATAAATAATTGTAACATAAATTAAATTAAATTAAATTAAATTGATCAATTTGCTGTAAATTTGTTGAATTTGTATCAAATAATATATAAATAACGATATAAAAAACATTTATTTTTCCTTCCTTCTCGGTTTATTAACAGATTAACAACATTTATGTAATAATTATTTTGATTAAGCGAGTTATAAATACAACATGAATTGCATAATTGGTAATCAAATATATTATATGTACTATGTACATATATCGATAATAAGTACTTTGTATAGCCTTGACATCTTAAAGTTATAATTTATTAAATTCAATTATAATCATTAAATTCAAATATAGTTTATAAATTATGTAATATATATACATGAATCAAAATAAATATATTCCATTTGAAATAAACAAAAAGTAAATTCCATAAATGTGAGTCGAAGTAGTGGAATTCTGGAAACTCTGGATAACGGCCTTATCGCTGACGACTTATCATCCCAGCAAGAGAAGCAAGCGAATAACAATGAGCCGGAGCCAGAGAGCTCGACTTCAGTCATAGTTCAGATCTAGAATGCTGCGCAGCTCTCGGACAAATATCAGTTGGGTCTTGTGCCTGTTGCTGGCGCTGGCGCTGCAGCAGGAGGCGGTGGATGGTGCACGCTGCGCTAAGCCCGATAATCTGGAGAATGGAATCATTTGGCAGCGACGGAACTTTATTCGCTTTCGCTGCCTGCCCACCTTTATGCTGATGGGCAACGCGATGCTCACTTGCGGCCTCAGCGGGCGTCTGAGCGGCGAGCGACCCTTCTGTGCCAGTGAGTACCAAGCGCGATGTCTGACGATAGACAAGACGTTCTATATATACATATAAACTGCTCTGATATCTGCTCCCACTTCGCGCAGAGTCTGGCTGCCTACAGCCACCCGATCCGGACAACGGCCGCATCGAGATGCAGCGCGGCCTGCTCGCAGTTGTCATGTGCAACGACGATTATGTTGTGGCTGGAAACGGTGTGGCTTATTGCAACGGACGCAACTGGGATCGCGCGCTGGGCACCTGTCGGCATCGCAATCATACGCAGAGTCACGCCTGCGACTTCGAGACGGAGGATCTGTGCGGCTGGCAGCCGAGCTACTCCCTTTTGCAGCCCTGGCGACGTGTCGCCACCGTGAGTCATTTCCACTCGTACCGCACGGGTCCGCGCCACGATCACACCCTGCAGAACGACTACGGCGGCCACTATATGCTGATGGAGACTTCTGTCTTCTCCACCGGCGTTCATCACCTGCTGTCGCCCATCTATCCGCGAGAGCTGAGCCTGAAGACCGCCTGCTGCTTCCGTTTTCACTACTTCATGTACGGCTCGGACGTTGGCGATCTGGTGGTCTCCGTCAAGCCGCAAGACTTGCGTGTGGAGCAGATGTGGACGCAGTACCGCAAGAAGTATGTGCTCACAAAGCGGATGTTGTGATAAGGCATTTATACAACCCGCTCTCTCTCTCACTCTGCCTCTCTCTCTCTCTCTCTCTCTTATTTAGCTATACAAAGTTCACAGTATCGGGCAATCAGGGTAACCAGTGGCTGGAGCATACGATCTCCATTGATGAAATGCCGGACGATTTTCAAGTGATCTTCACGGCGACCGATTCGTCGGCTCACTTCGGCGACATCGCCATCGACGATGTGCGTCTGATGACGGGCAGCCAGCTGTGCGGCGGTGGGTCCTACACGACGACGACGGAGCAGCCAGTGGCCCAGACCTTGGAGCCGGTGATCTATGACACAATGAACTGCACTAACCGCTGCAACATGCCAGCCCCGTTGGACGACGAGCTGCGCGACGATGGCAAATTGATAAAGGCTTGCGGCTGTGATGCCGGCTGCGTTGATCAGGAGAACTGTTGCCCCGACTATGCGCAGACGTGTGTTGAAGCCGACAAGGATTCCACAACAGAAACAGCCATATCAGAAACACACGAATGGAAAACAACACCCAAGCCAACAACGACAACAACAACAACAACACGCAAACCAACAACTCGAAAAACAACAACAACTCGAAAAACAACAACAACTCGAAAAACAACAACAACTCGCAAAACAACAACAACACGCAGAACTACAACAACAACACGTAAAACAACAACAACAACACGAAAAACAACAACACCAACAACAACTACAACTACGAGCACCACTACACCGCGAACAACAAACACAACATCAACAACTACAACTACGAGCACCACCACACCGCGAGCAACAACAATAGCAACAACAAAGGCCACAACAAAACCCACTACAACGCCCATGCCCAAGCCCACCACAACAACAACAACAACAACGAAAACGACGACAGCGAGCACTGCTAGGACAGCTGAAACATCTGGTATGTTCTTTGTTTTTATAAATATATATATATATAAATAGTTATATTAGCTGAGAGTTAGAGATACAAAACAATTAAATTATTCATATTTATTTTATCTAATTTCATTTTATTTATTGTATTGAAAACTAAGTTTGCTTACAAATATTCGAAATATTCTAAATAATTTTATTTGATTTTAATTTTCAATTATTAAAAATGTGATCGAGCATAGAAATTGAAATTTATTTAAAATATGTATTTATATATACATATGTATATTGTTAGCTATATATTAACTATATAAAAGCTTATACGTTTTATTCATATTAAATTTATCATATCATATCATATCAAGTTTATTTCGCAAATTTCGTTTGAGTTTGGAAGTAAAGACATTTTTGGACATGCATTCCATACTCTCCATTTAATAATAAGACATAGAAATTGAAATATGATTTCTGTATTTTGCACTTAATTCAAAATTGTATTTTTCTGTGACTCATTATTTTCCATTTTGCAGCACATCCCACAAAATCTCATCGGGGCGTCATTTCCTGGACCGTGCTGCCGGATGAGATCAAGAGCGAGAACGACAGACGGAGTGCCGCGAATCCGGCACGTTTCATATGGTTCCTAATGCTGGCCATTATGCTGATCGTGATCGTTGCCAGCGTCACGTACCGCTGGAGGCGGCCCAACGGCGCCAGCAACGAGAAGGCAGTCAGCTTCCAGAAGACCTTTGCCAGGCTGAAGAAGGCCTCCATTTTGAGAGGACGCCGCAACGAGGATACAGCCGCCCTTGTCAGCGAGGACGATGATGTTCAGTTCGAGGAAATGGGCGTGGACATACGCAATGTGTCAGAGCTCTAACTGGGACTGAAACTGTGTACAGACACCTAACTATAGATAACTGTAGCACCTGCTCCATAAACCCACTCTACTTCTCTTAAGCCAAACAAATTGTTTATCTATGGGTTGATGAAAATTTATTTTATTATTAATATCATATATAAAATACACTTTAAATCATATTCTTAAAATTATATATAGTTTATTATATTAAGATAAAATAAAATACATATTTGATTAAAATAAACAAAAAAAATGTTACCTCACCTTGGATATCAAAATAAATAAATAAATAAAAAATAGTTTCAAATGTTTCAAATTAAAAAATGTTATTCTAAAACTATTAGAGAAAATAAGTTTATATAGTTAACGTCAATATTGGAAACAGAAAATTAATAAATTAATTTTTATAAATATATTTATATTTTCAAAAGAATAAAATAAAAAATTAAAATTGATTTTCAACTTCTCTGACATATAAACTAAATATAAATCTATGATAATATTGCTTAAATTTATCTCTCAGTAGCAAAAGAAAATTCGAAACCCTATTTCATATCATTATTATGAAAATCTTCCTTGAAATTATATGAAAATCTCCCTTAAAATCTCATCAAGCGAATTTTCCGGCTATTTGTGTATGTTTATTGTATCAGCTGCGCATATCGATTGAGTTTCATAGATTCAGATTGAGATTAAATAATGAATGAGCATCGGCCTGGTTAACGAGCACTCTGAGCTACTTGCTGCGATCCCCTAATGAAATCTCTATATCCGTATCAGTTGCCATAGCTCTGGGCTATGTGTGCTGCACGTGTCCTGCTGCTGCGGCTGCAACCAGCAGCCCTTTGGCAACCACCAGGCCAATCCGACTCCTGCTGCTGCTGCCGCTGCTTCGCTTCTGCTGGTGCTGCTGCTGCGCTGACTTTAGTGCCATCGTTTCTCAACCACCCATTACGGGGCTGGCTCATGTTTTAACAGCGGCTTTTGGTTGTGATTTAGTGGCTGGCCAAAGCGACAGCAGCAACAGCGATGCCCCGGCTTAGCGTCTGGCCAGACCAGCTTCCAGTCCTTACTTATCCCCCACACTCCAGCTTGGAAAACCGTTTTGTGCGGCACTCAGCACAAATTTTGGGCATTTCGTGCAATTATTGCCGGGCAGCAGACACCCAGGGTGGCGGAGTGGAGGGTGAGCCAAACCCAAACCCAAACCCAAACCAACAAGTAAGAAAGCTCTAGTCGAGACTGCTCGACTACGAGATACCCTGAACCCTCCGAGCAACAGCCATTTCAATAATTTTTAGTGTCATTCAGCTTAAACAAACACACACACACACGCAAACATATACATAGACACCCATAGGCACGCACGCATTAACAGGCATGGGCTGCAGTGTGGGCTTACTATGGGAACTTAATTGTTCAATAACTTTTTTTGTGGACGTACGTTCTTCATGAAACTTTCAGAATGTGGTTATATTATTACTATGCGTATAATTGCCAAATCTCAAGTCTCTAGTATTTGAAATACGTCTTTTACAGAGATGAGGGTAAGGGGGTGGATATAGGGGTGGGGGGTGAATTATAACAAAAATCGAAATTCTATCACGTTCAGCCGAGTCTACATTTAAAATTTGGAGACTTTAGCTCTAAAGGTATAGGAGATATAATTTTATAACTGGTTTTCGATAAGGTTTTTGATCGATAAAAAAATAACGGGATGAGTTATCGATCTTTTGTGATAAACTCGATATGCGCGCGCTATATACGAGCATTTTAAAAAAAAGTTGAAGTCTCTAGCTTCTATATCTTCAGAAATCGACGCGTTCATACATACGGACAGACGGACAGACGGACAGACGGACGGACGGACAGACGGACAGACGGACAGACGGACATGGCTAAATCGATTCAGTTTGTCGCCCTGATCAAGAATATATATACTTTGTGGGGTCTGCCACGCCTCCTTCTCCCTGTTACATACTTTTAACAAAACCATTATACCCTGATTTCCCATTTTCAATGGGTTCAGGGTATAAAAACCAACCACCAGCAGTTTGCACGCTCAACAAATTTTCACAAGATTTTCACAGTGCTTGGAAAAGCGCTTGCACGATTGCGCGGATTTTTGCATTTCCTTTCCGGTTTTCTATTTTTTGCTTTTCATTTTTTTTTTTTTCAAATTCAAACACCCCTTAACCCTTGTCATGCCTGCTGCTGTTTATCCTGTTTGGCTTTGTGATTTAGCGCCCGCTGCTCTATCGACTTCTCACACATCATTTGACGAACTTTTCTTCATTTTTTCCGTTTTAATTAAAATGGCATTTTGATGTGGATGCACAGCCGCCTGGTGGGGACCGGGGGGTGCGCAACAGACTGAAGGGCCCGTGCCTCGGGGCACTTTTGGGGCATTTTCTTAATGCGCATTGAGCCCTAATTAAATGTGAAGTACGATGAGTGCTGCTTAGCAGCTTAGCATGTGGGGCAGGGGTCTGGCAGGTCTGGCAAGGGGCGTGGTGTCGTTAATTTCAAGTCACTTGATGGAAGGCACGCACAACATTTTTGCGTGCCACCCAAGCGACTCTTATCTGGGGGCAAGCCCACACATGAAGACACAACTGACGGCCACCCTCTCGAAACCCACCCCGCTCAGCGCCCTCCCCTGAGGCCATATCCGTTTACAGTTTCATTCGGCGCTTATCGCCGCAATAAATCGCATTAATTTATTGTCCTTGCCGCATATTTTGTCCACTGAGCCGCGGCTCCAGCGCCAACCAGCTACAATTTAATGGGCTTGTCCATAGGGTGCCCATCCCTCTCTACTCCACCCACACACCATTTCTCATAGTGTTATTATTGTTTTCCATTTAACACTTTTTGGCTATGGCTACCTGAAAGAATACCCAATGCGGCATGAGCAGAGCAGGAGAGGAAAATTGTCATGGAATAAAACATGCAGAAGCTTCTGAAAATATTGCAGATGACAACAGAAGCTTAACCTGAGGGCTTGTCATTGTCATTGTCATTGTCATTGTCATTGTCATTGTCATTGTCATTGTCATTGTCATTGTCATTGTCATTGTCATTGTCATTGTCATTGTCATTGTCATTGTCATTGTCATTGTCATTGTCATTGTCATTGTCATTGTCATTGTCATTGTCATTGTCATTGTCATTGTCATTGTCATTGTCATTGTCATTGTCATTGTCATTGTCATTGTCATTGTCATTGTCATTGTCATTGTCATTGTCATTGTCATTGTCATTGTCATTGTCATTGTCATTGTCATTGTCATTGTCATTGTCATTGTCATTGTCATTGTCATTGTCATTGTCATTGTCATTGTCATTGTCATTGTCATTGTCATTGTCATTGTCATTGTCATTGTCATTGTCATTGTCATTGTCATTGTCATTGTCATTGTCATTGTCATTGTCATTGTCATTGTCATTGTCATTGTCATTGTCATTGTCATTGTCATTGTCATTGTCATTGTCATTGTCATTGTCATTGTCATTGTCATTGTCATTGTCATTGTCATTGTCATTGTCATTGTCATTGTCATTGTCATTGTCATTGTCATTGTCATTGTCATTGTCATTGTCATTGTCATTGTCATTGTCATTGTCATTGTCATTGTCATTGTCATTGTCATTGTCATTGTCATTGTCATTGTCATTGTCATTGTCATTGTCATTGTCATTGTCATTGTCATTGTCATTGTCATTGTCATTGTCATTGTCATTGTCATTGTCATTGTCATTGTCATTGTCATTGTCATTGTCATTGTCATTGTCATTGTCATTGTCATTGTCATTGTCATTGTCATTGTCATTGTCATTGTCATTGTCATTGTCATTGTCATTGTCATTGTCATTGTCATTGTCATTGTCATTGTCATTGTCATTGTCATTGTCATTGTCATTGTCATTGTCATTGTCATTGTCATTGTCATTGTCATTGTCATTGTCATTGTCATTGTCATTGTCATTGTCATTGTCATTGTCATTGTCATTGTCATTGTCATTGTCATTGTCATTGTCATTGTCATTGTCATTGTCATCATTAGAATATAATTCGAATTACTGCAAACTTCATGTAATTTATCACAGAGTGTGTCACTATTTGACTTCTTCGGGGCAGTTCAACTGCGACTACTTAATTCAAATTCTCAGACACATTTTATTTTTTATTTTCTGAACGGCACTCGTCCGTTTTTTATCTGTGTCAGCATTTCAGTTAGCAGTTGTAATCTTCATGCATTGGTCATGTGCGAAATTGTTGCCCAGATGCTTATCAACAGACGCCAGCGAGCTGCGTCACTCACTGACCAAGGGTCGACCGAATAGGGGCTGGGGCGGGTCGTGGCTGGGCGAGCAGCTGCGTGTGGGCAGCTGGAATATTTATAACGCCATGGCTGCAATTTATTATGCAGTGCTGCAGGCTAGCTGTCTGGTATCTGGACGTGGTTTTGCTTCAGTCGCCAGTCGCCGTCGCCAGTTGAACGTCACCAAAGATGTCACCTAGGGCTGCAGTCGCCTAACCGAAAAAGCCCCATTCAAGATTTATGCAACCGAGTTATGGCGCAGCAGAGGACAGACGGCAGACGGCAAAGGCAACTTTATCGTTCGACAAGGTTTTTGTGTCGCACCCCAGGTTTTGCGGCATTAAAGAGGCCTTACCCCAGGCCTGATTCACTGCACTTCTCTCCTTTGTCGTTGCTGCTGCAGTTGCTGTTGCTGTTGCCGTTGCCGTTGCTGTTCGTCTTCCTCTTTCACACTGGAGGTTGAGCCGGACATTTCCTGCTGGCGTTGCACGTTATCAGCACAAAAGTTCTTGTCGTTGCCGGGCTTCTAGTTTTTTGTATGTTCATTTATAACTGGATATATGTGTGAAAGTATTTTTGCAAGGGATTTGCATGAGCTAAGCTGTGACTAAAGTTATTCGTAATTCGAATGTAAACCATAAACAAGATAACACAGCTTTGAGCTTAGCTTAACAGACATGGGAATGCCCTAAACGAGATGTCAGAGAGGGCTGATAAGTTGGCTGATGAACTGATATACTGCGCATCGTCAGAATAGCGCACTCTTCATGTTCTCCATCATAAAACTTTATTCTATTGGACTCTGTTTTATTGTTATTGATATAAAATATAACTGGACTCTGTATCATTTTAGAAAATATAACAAAACACGTTTGATGAAAATGCTGAATTTCAAATTATTAAGGGAAAAATCTATATATATCTTAAATTTATATCATTATGTATGCAATTATTTTAAAACTCAAACAGTTAAATTATATATGAGTCGATTCAAGCTCTACAATTATTTATCAATCAAAAACTTTTGTATGTAAGACTTTTTTGTCTAAAGTAAATTGAATTTTTCAATCTAATATCACATAATAAACTTATTTCATTTTTCTACAAAATTTTCATCTTCACTTTGGTATTTTAAAAATTCAGCTCATTTAAGTCGAAACTACGCTTGTTTCTGATTTCGCTATCAAAATTGAAATGCGATTTATTTAAGTGAGTGTAAGCCAAGCTAAATTTCTATAGAGTAGAGATTATTTTGCTAAAAATTGTTTATCTAAAATTCATACACCACACACACACACACACACACACACAAAACTCATTTTTATCATGTTAGATATGACGCCAGCTGTCAAATGCTTTGTTAATGTGAAAAAAAAAACAACCAGCAGTAGCAACAATATTGAAATGGCATAAATTTGAGTGATAAGAGCCCGCTTAAAGCGCCAGCCAAGAATTTATGAATGTCTTTCGCTGTGCTTCTCTCTCCTTCTCACAATCTCTCTCTGTCGCCCTAATGTTGGTCAAGGCGTGAGCTAAGCAAAAGTCATCGTCCGTTGCCTGCGTCATCATTATAATCATTGGGATTGGAAACGAGCAGCAGCAAAACTAATTAAGCATCGCATTTCATTTCATTTCCAATTCGGTTGCTCTGGGGAACCCAAAAGAAAACACACAAAATTGAGCAAAGAAAACTCGCAAGCGGAAAAAAACAAAGCAACTGAAAATACGGAAACCAAAATCGAAATCGAAACATAAGCCAAATAAATTTCCGTTAGCAATGCGCTTTCATAATTAATGTGAGCCAATTACAGCAGAGCGAACGAAACAAGCAAGACGAACCTGGTCAAAAATTCGGCCAATGCTACAGCTACAGCTGCCGCCTTCAGATTGATGTATGAGTGTGTGTGTGTGCGTGCATTACATAAGCACTAATCCGCATTCGTATTCGCATTCACATTCACATTCGCATTCGCATTGGCTTCCGCAACTGCCCCTGCCAGCCCCTTTTAGCAAATTCCAAATGTAAGACAAACAGCAAAATGCGAAATGAATGAAAAGTGCAGCGACAGCAAAAAACTGTTCAAACTTCCATTCCGAAAGGCCCCAACCCCGATGCGAGCCCAACCCAACATCATCATCTGCTTCATCATCATAATGGAAGCAGTGCAGTGCAACGAAAACATATCGAAAATCAAACAATTGTCTTTAGCACAATGGAACACTGGATTCATTGTGCCTGGAACACCCAGCAATTGATGTATTCCTCCCGTCTGAATGACGGCCAGCTTGGCAGCCCGGCAGTGGGGCAGCATCCCGGCTCAGACACCGCCACATCCAGTTGCTGCAGCTTTGCTTGGTTTAATCAGCAGCTTACAAGAGTCAACAATGAGGAAAAAGGAGGTGAACCAGCAGCCAGGCGACATGGCATTGCCGTGTAGTCCACTGTGCCACGCCCACCCACGCTAAAGTCAGAAAGTTAAAGGCGATATGAGGAGTATACGCGAATGACATTGCACGAATAAAGTGGTTCAGTTTAGTTGTTTAAATATGCACAATTAAAAATAATATTTATCATAAATAAAAAGTTCAATTTACAGAATATTTAATAAAAGCTGAATGTTTCCACTATGAACCTTTCGAGTAAAACATTTATATAAATATAAATGTTTGTCCTTTAATTTTTCACTATATTTATAACAGGGTATCTCCGAGAATATCACATAGTAGATATGTTTTTATGGCAATGCAAAATGCGATCTATCAAAATGAAATTGAAATCTTTTGCTCATTTTTGAGTTGGCAGAAAAGATTGCGATTGGTATTGGCATTGGCATTGGTATTGGTATTGGTATTGGTATTGGCATTGGTATTGTGTGTATAAGGATTGGTATTAAGGATTGCCATTGCTATTGGCATTGGCATTGCAGTTTGTCTTTTGGCTCGGCTTGACTTGTCGATGCTGCTGTTGCTGCTGCTGTTGCTGTCCCAAATACTACGCCTTGCCTCACTGTCGTGTCAATCAATGTCAATAAAACAATTACTGTCACTTGCAGCTGGCGGACGCTGCTGCGACATTGTGGGCGTAGATCGAGGGTTGATGGCGGAGACGGGGGGGACGGGCATGCCACAGCAGGGAGCTAGCTGGTGGACGGTGTCATGTTCGCTCGCTCAGCTGCAGTTCGAGTTCGAGTTGGAGTTGAAGTTGAAGTTGAAGTTTGAGTTGAAGTTGTACATGAAAGGCTGGCTCAATACACACGCCCACTTACATATACAGAGAGGACTCTCTACATTCTTGCTTTGGTTTGTTGTCTCGCTCACACTCTCGGAGTGCCTCACTTGTGCTCTTTCGCCCGCATTTTGGGCAAATGTTTGCGGTTCGAGGCAAATACCCTTCGCTGGCAATAAAACTCAACTTGTTGTTGTTGCTGTTGCTCTTGTTGCTGTGACAAATCGTTTGTTTTAGACGTCGCTGCCATTGGCATAATCGCACAGTCATTGCAGCTTGTGTGCCCCACCCGCCACTCCACTCCACTCCATTCCACCCCACTCCACTTTACTCGACTCTATTCGACTCAACTCACTCACTCAGCCGTTGCACACGCCGCAATGTTGCACAACTCGAGGCCATTTGTTGCAGTTGCAGTTGCAGTTGTTGTTGCTGTTGTTGTTGCCCCTGGTAAAGTTACAATGTATCTACTTTTGAGTTACATTGTCTCGGCATCGAAGTTGCGCTGACAGCCAGCGTTGCCTCGGCGCCGCGCTGCAGCGCTCCTGCTCCTCCATCAGTGTCCTTTGCACTCGTCACTGCATTTGCGGATTTTGGCCACATTGCGAGCACATGCATTATACATGGCCAACAGACTTCTGGCAACCCCATCCGCCCACCATGATTGTAGGCAGCCTTTGGCAAATTGCAACACATGACAAACTTTGTGTTTAGCCAACAGTGGAAATTACAACTGGAGCAAAGCGCTCAATGGGTGCCAATTGGTTTGTTGGGATTGGGAGTTGAAAGTGCTTGTCGGGGGGCCGACCTATAGATATACATATATGTATAGAAAAAGAGGAGGAGATGGAGAGTTGGGCGAAAGTAGTACAAAAAGTTGTCTACGGTTATCGGAGCAATTCAGTTAAAATGCTTGTGTAACTGCGATTGCCACAATCTCGCTCCGTCGAACTTTCCTTCAGCTCTCAAGTTGACAGTTGCATAGCAAATGGAAATTGTAGTGCATTCATAATTCGCTGAGTGAGTTAAGCGGAAGTAAGACTAGTTGTTGGAGAGGAGCTATAGTAGGTAAATGTACTATACTATTATTGAGATCAATTTGCTTTTACTCATATGATTGGGAAGTTGTCGCTGTATAAAGTATTGTTCACTTATCTCCAAAGACCATAGAAGTGTAGTCATTCCCTTTTAGTCTCCTGAAGCTGAACAACTGCAAATAAAATATGCGAACTGTTAGTTGTAACTGAATTGTCATTTATGCCACCAAAAAATTGCTGCATAATTTATCACTGCATTTAGTAGTGTGAAACGAGCTGCACAATTTGCGACGAGCTCATGAAATATGCACGATATAGATATCGAAATTCGCTGAAGCAACTCCAAATGAATTATAAATTGGTTCAATGTTAGCGAAAGCCAAAGCAAACAACTGAAGATGACGAATAGAAGAGAATTGAACAGAAGCATTTGAAGGCGAGATGATATTGAAATATAGCAATAAACATAGTTCTAGCTAAATTGAAGGAATTATTTAGTTTAACTAAATTTGTTTAAGATGAAACTAAACTCGTCAATTTTTGATTGAATTTGATTAAAAATAAAAAATCTCCAAGTCTCCAAGTCGTTAGTAATTTCCCTACTCTCTTAAGTTTTATTATGATTGGCTGATGCCGTTGTAGTAGTATTAGTGGGACTCTCTCGAAGAAGATTTCAGCTACAAGGCTCTCACTCCTGTAGAAAGAGCAAGACAAAGATAGCTGTTGCCTAACATAGTAGCGCCTGTTGCTGAGTAAGAGCGAGATGGCTGCTGCACGTCACACATGAGCGAAGAGAGCGCCATTAAAAATATGGAATCGAAGCTAGCAACAACAGCAGCCATATGATCTGTCCAGCTTATGTTAACAGCAGCCATATGATCTGACCAGCTTATGTATAAGGAATGAACGGCAAAATCTATGCAGGAAATCTACTAAAGGAGATTCAATCTGAGCTCAGCTTGAAGCGATTGCCCATAAAAATATCTACACAATTTGCTTAGCATTAAATCTAAACAAGTTTCTTTTTATTATAAAATGGAATAAATCACATTTTCTTTATAGAGTCCGCATAAAGTTGATATATTTTTGGCAGCAAACAAACTAATTTTAGTGCAGTGCCACCTGCTGACTACAAATATGCAGCTCGTTGACTAGAAAGAGAAAGAGAGAGCGACAGAGGGAGAGAGGCAAACCAAAATCTAATGCCAAGAGAATTTCTGCTGCAGCTGTCGACTCTTGAGTGAAAGCCATATTTATTTAGCAACAAAGTTGAAAATCGAAAATTTTGTGATGACAAAGTCGATGCGAATGCAGAGGCAACAAAGTCGGCTACCTTTGAGTGGGACAAGGGATGGGTGACGAGTGGGTGACTGGGCTTTGGCTTTGCCGTTGGCATGCTAAGCAAAAACTCGCCATCGAAATGTGGACAATACGAATAGCATCCGCGCAGCTGCCAACTGATATGAAGTCTGGCTTGAAGTCGCGTGGCGCCTGACACGTAAACCATTTGGCACGCAGTGCATCCACTTGCGACTCCCTGTGTTGATGTTGACGCACATAAAATGCGAATTGCTGCAGCAGCAGCAGCAGCAGCAGTAGCGGGGGCATGCAACAGCAGACGCCAAGCAATTGCCAGCTAGCTGAAGTCTGTCTTTGGCAGCATAATGCGATTTGGGAATTGATTCCGCCGCAGGCCAATAGACCGCAGCAGCTGCAAATCAAACATAGACAGAGACAGTGACAGATGGAGAGAGGGAGCGAGAGAGAGAGAGACCCACACACACACACACACATACACACACGAATACAGTCATTTTACGCAAATTACAATTTCAACTCGAAATAAATATGAGGCAGCATTTTGCTTAGACCTTTTTAATATACGCTCATTCATCAAAAGCTGCACTCGACTGACTGTGGCTGTGCAGGTCTGTTATTTATTGTAATACCCTATTGCGAACGTGTAAGTAGGGTATACTAGTTTGAGGAACAAGCAGACATGGCCTGTTTCAGCTCGGGTCTTCTATGGGAGCAAGAGGAGTCTACCTTGAAGAAGCTACTCTTCGTTATAGACAGGGTATCTGTCAGTCATTCACTGCCGGCTCACGCACTTTTGAAGCTTTTGACTTTATTGACATGGCAGCCAGAGCTGCGCATCGAATCATTCGGCGTTTTGCTTCCTCCCCGTCTGGTCACGTGCTTCGCACAATTCAATTTGAAACATGCCACGTTTAAGGGGCGCCCACACACACACACACACAAACACACGGACACACTCGCACGCATATTTACATGCCTTACAGAAAGCCCACTTCTCTCGACCACTAACAACAACAACAACAACAACTGTCGCTGATTGCGTTGACAACATTTTGCCATTGTGCGTCATTCGCGTGGCAGCAAATCCCTTGCTCGTCCACCTCCCCCTCCGCCAACTCCGCGACAGCTCGTAAATCTCGTAAATGTATGCACCCCACTGGCCGCTTGCCACGCCTACCACCGCTACGCACTCTCGCCCAGCCACCCATTCAGTGACAACGTTCACTTTTCAGCCGCTGCCTTTGACAGGCCAAAATTTTAGTTTGGCAACCCTTCGCAGTTGCCGTCGTCTGCCTTCCTGCTCAATTCCAATTTGGGGCACATCATTTGGCATTTGGCATTGTGCTTATGGAATTTGCCGTATCCAGGCAGGCACTCGCTCTCATTGTCCTCTGCCTAGTGCTGTGTAATTGCAACAATATTGGAGTGGCTCGGTCGAACGGTCGCTCGGTTACAGCTGATTTAGTTGTTTGGGCTTTGATTTCGTATCCTTTGACAGGGGCTGTGTGGACTCTCGAGCGAGCGACTTAATAAATGTATGCCAGACAAATCAAATGCACAATTAAATAAAGGTATATATGTATACATGTATATACGTATGTATTCTCTCTATAGGGCTTCCTTAAAATATTTCAATTTTCACAACAATGGACGAGACATGAAGCCAGCTTAAGTATGCACAGCCTGGCAGCCTGGCAACGCAGGCAGGCGTGCTGACACGCCCACAGTCTGATAGATTTTTGTTTTCGGTTTTCATTTTTCTTTTCGCACAAAACGCATTTACAAGTGTTCAACAATCAGGAACGAAAACTGAGAATAAAACTGAAAGCGAAGCAAAAACCAGTTGAAACAATGGCAGACATAATTGAGTGAAGAGTCAAATGTTCATAGAATGACTTGGAGATGCTCTCTAGATGTGCATGTATGCATACATATATACAATAGATACATAATTGGTTGATAGCACTAAGAGTTGAAACTGTAAATATTTCGAATGCAGTTCAAATTGTTTCAGATGAAAACAAAATTGGAAAAATATTTAGTTCGAAAAGAAAATGTAAAGAGAATTAAATTAGAACAGAGCACATAATATAATAAATAGAATAAAATATTGTATTTAAAGGTGATGCAGAATAAAGATTAGAAATCTTGAAGTGTACGAAAAAACAGTCGTTGAACGACTAAGTGATAACCCTTACTTTTCACTTTATAGGTTGCATTTTTAAAAGCTGATATTGATTGATCTGCTTATAGAAAACGCTTTTCATTCTTTAAAAAACATAGTAGTAGTAGTATTAGGAGACTCAGATATTACTCTACGCAACCATATGAGCTCGTTCACAATATGAATCGCAATTACTGTTTCAATTTGTGCAAGGCAACGAGAAGTCATTAGTGATGAGTACCTGCTCATATGGCTGCCATCGTTAAATGGAAACACATTTCCCAATAAGAACTCCGCAAAGTTCCCTTTGACACAGTCGCAGCTCGCACGAATATACTCTCAGAAATATTCCAATATTCGGTAGCTGGGCGCCTCCAGCGTGGCTCCAGCTATAACCAGATGTAATTACGTATCCCGAGTCCGTATACCCAAAGATGCCAGTGCTGCTCTGCGAGTGTGGCGCAACAATTTTTGAGGGGTTGTTTGGAACAGCAAGCGCCATGCTCGTTCAGCCCTATTCTAGTTCCCAGCCCACGCTTGACGCTGAATGCAAAATGAAGCAGCCGTGAGTGAGTAAGTGAGTGAGTGAGTGAGTGAGTCGGTGTTCTGGCGGTGCTCGTAGATTTCTCTCACATTCTCCAAGTTGGCATCGCTGGCGTTTTCCATAAGGACTTTATTACTTTTTCATTTCGTTTCATTTCGTTTTAATTTTATTATGAGCCAAAAGTGGCAAAGCATCTGCTCTGCCACTGCCACTGCCACTGCCACTGCCACAGCCACAGCCACTGCCAATGGCCCAGGATCACAGCATAAGGACTTGCTGAGGGCGGGTTATACACAAAAGAGATACAACAGTCCAAACAACAACAAGGATAACAATAGTGAGGCCAAGGGCTCCTTCGGCTGCTCGAATTGAGTGTCTGCTCTGCATTCAGCGCTGGGGCGAAACAATTTTTAATTAAATTCTGTGTGTATTTTATACAAATATGAATAATTATTTATGGCAGCAGCAACAGCAACAACAACAACAACAGCAACAACAGCAACAACAGCAACAACAGCAATAACAACAACAACAACAAACAACAAAAACATGCGTAGTCAGTTAATGCCAAGCTCTTCGAGTAATATGATATTATCTCTCCAACCTATTATGAAATAGAAAATGAGCAGCATTTGGCATATTTTCAGTCTCGATGTCGACGCCGACGTCGATTAATTGTCGAGCGGCTTTCGGGCTTGCCGAAAGTGTTGTGCTCTGCATTTAAATTGCAGATGATTATTTAAATTTCGCCTGCAATTTACATAATGAAGGTCGGCTCTCAACTCTGCCCACAGACCCCCCCAACCACCGTGTTGAGCTCCAGCGACTCGAGCCTCTCAAATTAATCAAACAAATTGCTTTGAGGCTCGACAGCATATGAAAGTCCATTTGGACCTCGCATTTCAAGCACTCAGCTGCAGGCATTCGCATCTCTCTATTAGAGTCTTTCAACATCAAATTCACTCAAAACATATTTACTTTCAATGGAGCGCAGTCGAATCTCTTTTTTTTTCATTTCTACAAAGATTAAGTTTGGGCGGTGGATAGTTTGTGCCAGCTAAGCAGTTCAGTTGGAGCAAATAGAGTGGATTTATCCATTTTATAGGCATGTTCCAAAATAAAAATTCACTTGAATTTCACAAAAAAAAAAAAATAAAAAAAAAATAAATATTATTTTGTTTCCAATAATAAATATTTTATACCATAAACTGTCGCATATTGAAAAGAAGTCCAATTTCTGAAAGTGCAAAAAATATTAATAAATTGCTTTTAAATTTGATTTTACGATTAATCTTGATATCTTGCATATAAATTTCTTTTTGATTAAAAACAAATTCAAGTTAAATATTTTTAAAAATTATATTTATTTTCTTTTTCTTAGTTAAACTGCCCTTATCTCTGCACTTTTAAAATCAAGAATGAAAATGTTAAATAGTTTTAGTTATTTTATTTGAAAATTAATTGTTTTTGTTTTTTGTTCAACATATGCATATATATATTATTTTATTTTAATATTGTTCTGTTATTCAGAATCTTATTCAAATGTAAAATAAGTTTTTCTGACTTAAAATTAAAAGACATATTTAAAAACATTTAAAGAAAAAAAACTTGTATACAGTTTGTGGAAAAAGAATTGCAAATAGAAATTCAATCGAAATCTTTTTGTGGAACGTCAATTCAGCTGTGTTTTCCCTGGCCTAGCCGACCATATGTACATATATGTATGAATTATTAGCATATTCATTTTGAATCAATTTTCAATCAGTTTTTGCTCGAGTTTTCATTTCGGCATTGGCCATGGAATGATTTGGCGGACATTGAGGCGCGCTTTTCATAGGGCAATTAGTTTAATTCGATTAAAATGCGCTGCGGCTGCCCTCAGCAGAAGTGCAGAAAGCATGAACTCAATTTGTCAATGTTTATATATATGTATGTAGAAAGAGAGAGAGAGTGATATATATATATATACATAAATATATATATATATATATATATATATAGAGAGAGAGAGAGAGAGAGAGAGAGCGATGTAGATAGACATATTTAATTCATGGGCCTTTGTGCGGTTGCGGCTATTGTATTACATTATTATGTAATATGGCGAATAATGTGAATTCAATGGATGCAAATATCAATTTACTTTTAGCATAATAATTGAATTTTTGTATTTGTGCTTTTGTCTATTTTTGGCCACGCACACACACGCACACATACAGCGACACAGTAATTGAAATATTTATTTTTCATCTCAATTGCAATAATAAAACCGCACAGGACATTTGCTGAACTCGCGATAGCCGCGAGGCAAACACCGAAAACAACACACGCAATGATTACCCAATGTAAAATGCCAATGGCATCTGTACACACACACACACACACACACACACACACACACACACACACACACACACGCACACACACACACACACACACACAAATATACAAAGGTAATTGTCTGCTTTGTCGTTTTGTCATGTTGTCCCGCTGTCTGTTTGCCAATTTGCCAAAAACTTTTGCGTTAATTATGAGCCAAAATCATCGCGTTGCAAAACTCCTTTTGTTAACATAGAGTGTCCATGTGTGTGTGTGTGTGTGTGTGTGTGCGATGCATTTGTACATTTGTTTTCGATTAGCTGCAAGCGCTAAAGTCAACAAATCAATGCAGCTCAAAATAGTGAAAATGTTTATGAAGAGTGCGAGAGGCAGTGAGAGAGCGAGAGGGAGAGTACAAAAGAGACAGCTGGAAAGCGCGAATAATGTGTTTCGAGTTTTGTGCCCACGAGCGATGGCAAATTGCAATTAGCGTGCGAAACGAAAATTTGCAATTAATTATAAAGTGTTCAAGAAATGTTTTTCCAATTCAGATTGCTAAATACACAAATATCACGAGCAGAGACAGAGAGAGAAAGCGAGATGGGCAGAGAGTGGGAGCGAGAGAGATAGCTGACAGATTGCTGCCAATCAGAGCAGAACATGAATTATTTCTGTGACACAGCCCCGAGCTGAACTCTCACATTTGAAGTTCATTTACTTAGCAAAAACTCTTCGCAATTCGAATCAAAGTTAAGCACGGGCTGTAGGCATCAATATTTGATGGCCCAGCGATTGCAGAGACAATAAACAGAGAACAGTGTTCGTCGCGGAGAGTCTAGACAGTTTCAAAGAATATGCAATTATGGCCAAGTTGCTTAATCTTTATGTAGTTTCTCCATAATTGTAGTTGGTAAATTTTGTTTTCTTCATACTTATTTTTGTATCAGCTGCAATGAGAGACAGCTGCGGGGGAGTACTTAAGATGTGCTATCAATTTTTAATGGCCTCAAGGTTCATTGATAATAAGATTTTCGGATGAGTGCTGCCAAGGCCAAGACTAAAGATGAATGGAATGGACGGTGCTGCAGGCAGAGAGAGAGACATCGAGATAATGATGGAAAGAGAGAGAGAGAGAGAAGCAGACGTTAAATAAAGAAGTGATTCTTCAGATAAACAGTGAGATAAGAAAGTAGACAGAGAGAGAGAGAGAGGGAGAGAGAAATTGAGTACAAATACAGACAAATAAAGAGAGAAAGAGGCATAGTTAGAGAGACAAACAAAACAAGTGAGAAAGAAAAGAAACTAGACTGAGAGTCAGACTGAAAATGAGAGAAAGTGACAGAGAGAGAAAGAGAGAGACAGCGTAGAGAGAGAACAAAAGAGGAAGACTAAAGAAAGGGAAAGAGAGAATGGTAGAGACAGAGAATGAGATAGTTTTTAATCTCTTTCTCACCATAGTCGAGACATTCCCTCGCTTATCTAGCCTACTTAATTCTGTCATGAAAGGACTTTAGCATCTAAGGCTTGAAACTTGTTATAATGAATGAAAGATTATGACCCATAAACGTATATATTATATTTAAGTCATACAAACTTAACACTAATTGTTTCAGCTCAACTCCCCATAAATATAAAGTACTGTGAAATGTTCAACTGTTTTCAAATTCACAAATCCTTTGCCTAACAGCTGCGTAGATTTCCCCAGTTGCTGTTTAAATTTAAGCAGGCAGACAGGCAGACACCACTAGGCCGCACATGAATAAATTGTGGAAACAAATATGAAGACGAGCATAAAAATGTCATCAAAAGCATTTAAAAATTGCAAACACAAAACTCTGCCTACCCTCATGCTGCCTCAGCTGAAGTCTCTGGAGAAATGCAGCCGAGATAAAGTCGGACTGCTAGGCGGAGATTTGCGTTTAAGAGCGATTATAGCGATTAGATTATTACGCATTTTTGACAATTTATGCGATTACCCGAAAGAATATGAAAACCAGGCTAAATGCAATTGAGGGGTGCGCCAAGAAAGGGGAGTTCTCTGGCATGCTAGAAATTTTGTTATTGTGGCTGCTGGTGGAAAACAGCAGCAGCTGCAGAAGCAGGAGCAACATCAAAGCAATGAGCGATGAGCTCAGCTGCCACAGTTCCACTTTTACGACTTATGTAACCCAAAAAGAAATGGTCTAGCAAAAACAACAACAACAACAAATATCCAAGTCATACGATATTAAAAAATGCCATCCGAAACGCCGAGGCAACCGGCAAATCATCTACGGAATTGTCATCAAATTGAATGCTTCGTCTCTTTAGCTCTTGCCCCTCTTCTCCTTCCTTTCCACAGCCTGTAAGCTGCAACGCGTGGCTGACTCTCATTTTCTTTCTCTCTTTTTATTATCCGCCTTTATGGCATCTAAAATGCTTTGAAACTGTTCAAATGAAGCGAGAGGGGCGCCTGGCTAAAGGCTTGTGGAAGGGTTATCTTCTGCTGGCCATCAGTCGAAAATCCTTCACTCAAAAGGAAAAAAAAAATCAATCGCAGTTAGGTCAGCAGCTACAAACAGGCCAAAACGGGGTCAATTTTCTGCTGAGCTCATGTAATTAGCCCCAACATTCAATTTGCCTTTCAAACTGCATCTTTGATGCTGGGGCTCTGCTCAAGGAAAAAACAATTTTCGTGTTTATATAAGATTCAAAATTTATTTGGCTAAATAGGCTAGAACAAAACGTAGAGAACTAGAATCGTATTGTGTAGTTTATACTCAATCACGAAAGTGGAATGAGTATATTGGCTTTGTGCAATGTCCGTCTTGCTGTCCGTTCGTCTGTCCATCCGTCCATCCGATAGATAGATAGAGATAGATATAGAGAGAGAAAGAGAGAGAGAAAAAAAGAGAAAGAAATAGAAATAGATAGAAGGACAATGAGAAAAAGGGAAAAATATGAAGCTTGAGAGAAATAAGGATAGAGACAGACATACAGTAATATAAATAAAATAAATACAAAGACAAAGAGAGACAGAGAGAGAGAGAGAGAGAGAAAGAAAGACAGAGAGAGAGAGTGGTAAATATAAATGAGACATAGATGAAGAGAGGAAAATAGAAATACACAGGGAGAAATACAGAGCGAGGGAGAGAGAGAAAGTGCGAGAGAGAGAAACAGAGACAGAGCCAGAGACAAAGAGAGAGAGAGAGTTAGAGAGAGAAAAAAAAGATGAACAGTGAGCAAATAGAATTTAAAGGAGGCAGCAATATAGAAATATATAAATAGAGAATTAATTAATATTCAAAAATCAACGGTTAAAAATATGCTCCATACAAAACATTGTTGCATAACTTAGGGGGGCTGCTATTGCGACCGTTGGGACCAAAATTTGAATGGTATTCATGAGCAGTAGCTGGTGAACAGAAATGAGTAGCAGAAAGAGAAGTGTGAGAGTTTATTTAACAGAATGATGCAACGACTCTGTTAAGCAACAGTGTACTGTTAAACAACAGCAATGTTAATGTAATGCTAAAAACCATTTTGCACCCTACTTATCGTTTCTGTGCGCCTGGTATTTCATTAAAATAGCTGTGTGATTTTTGTAAGTACTAGGCGCACAGAAATGAGTAAGAGGGTGAAAAACGTTAGTTAACAGCATATTAGCAGTGCACTGTTACTGCACTTTTGTTACTCTGCTAAATAACAGTATGGTAACAGTGCACTGTTAATGTATTGTTACAGAACATTGTGCCCCCTACTTATGGTTTCTGTGCGCCTGATACTTCACCAAAATAGCTGTGGAAGTTTAGGAAGTACTAGGCGAGCAGAAACGTGTAGTAGGGTGAAAAATGTTAGTTAACAGTGCATTAGTGTGACGCTGTTGATTCACTATTGTTTAACATAATCAACGCTGTTAAATAACAGTCCTTTGCAATACAATGATAAATAAAACTTAATTTAACTCATTAAGACCTCCCTACTTCTCATTTCTGTTCGCCTGTGATTTCCCCCAACATTTTCGTTATAAACACTACGAGAGAGATAGAGAGGGGAGGGAGAAAAGAAAGAGGGAGGGAGAGCAAGAGAGAGAGAGAGAGACAGAGAGAGTCAGAAAGAGAGACAGAGAAAGAGCGAGAGAGAGAGACAGAAAGAGAGAGATAAGGGTATCTATTGCTGAGCGTAGTCCCTAGTGTTAAAGAGAGAGAGAGAGAGAGAGAGAGAGAGAGAGAGAGAGAGAGCGAGATGGCTATTTAGGTACATGGTCGTTCTGCTGTTAAGCGAATCATACACATTGTTAGCCATTTGTGAGAGAGAATTTCACAAGTTTTAGGGCTTTTAGGTAAGCTAGAACTACATTCATGGTATGCTGCGATCATTTTTATACTCTTTCACATAAGAAAAATGGGTATATTGGTTTTGTGCAATGTCCGTCTCGCTGCTCACATATTTGTACCGTAAGCATCAAATATTTACAGCTACTTTAGCAGTCAAAATTGAATGAAATATCTTTAATAATATCAGAGCAAATCTGTATAGTCCCTAAGACCTTTTCACAATTATTTATATACATTTTTAATTACTTACGCACCCCGAACAATTATTGCGCAGACAACCCCCAGACGGTTTCGTATTAATGTAAAAACGTTTTTAAGTACTTAATTGTTAATGCTCCATAATTGCCCAAAATGACTCGCCGATGCGTTCATTGCACCCAAATCAAACTACTTAGAAAAAATAACAAATTCGCTTTCAAATTCGAGCAAGACTTCAGAAAATTAAATTTGTTTGGCTTCTGCTGCGGTCAGAAATCGGTCAACGACTATTTGACTTTAGCCAATGCCAATGACTTTTCGATTTTTGCTGTTTAACCTACTCTCCCCACCAAATTTGCTCTGGCCGCTAATTTCCATGTGTTCGACTTTGGCTCGACTCAACTTTGTCTGCTTTGCATTTAAATTATTGATGCTGTTGTGTGTGCGTGTGTTGCTGTGGGCGTGTTAATTGATCGAGTGGCTCTCATATGGCAATAATTACGCCATTGATTGCTTAATTACAATACATATGGATCGCGATTGCTCCATATTCATCCATCCGTCGCCTCCTGCGCGACCTTAAAGCACTCAACATTGCGTTGCCTGGTACTTTGCATGCATTTCATTTTAATTTAATTTCAGCTGCCTTTTTTTCGTTCTCTTATTTTTGTTTTTTTTTTTTGCTTTGCTTTCATGTCGCAGGCCTGCAGAGTACACTTAGCTGGCCGACTCGCTGGCGTTCACTCGAGTGTCATTTGCGGCATGTGCAACAACTTGAATTATGTACATGAGCTCAACGGGACACGAGTCGAAGCGGCGACACGACACAACTGAAGCACTCGGTGGGGGCTGAGCAACTGCGCCGCCGAGTCGAGCCACAGCCTGATGTCTCGCATGTGTCGAGGCCTTACCAAAAAGTGCCCGAGAAGTGTGCGCGACCTTCAACAACTGCATCAATTATGATGAAAAAAAAAAAGAAAAAATAGGCGACACAATGAAAGGAGAAAACTAATAATTATTCCAAGAAAAACTCATTTAGTTATATATTATAGATAGATAGCTGCGATCTAATAAACAAGTCTTGTATGTGTATTAACAATTCTGATGTAATTAAATTGACCTGTTTTTTTTATGTATATTTAACTAAGCGAAATCTTAAAGATCTCAGTGTGGAATTATGACTTAATGAATAGCAAAGTTTGTTTACAGTTTCTTAGCTCTGCTCTGCGTTATCCTAATTGGCTGCAGAAGAAAATTACTCTCTGAGTGCGTTTGCTTGCAAGCCTCCTCAAGCTAGAGAGGGACAAAGATAGCAGCTGCTGATCGTAGCTACGATTATTGCTTAGTGAGAGCGAGATGACTACTTACGCGCTTCGCCTCATTATGATTTCATTGGACAAAGAGAAAACGACTAGGACGTTACTGGGCAGCTGGAGAAAGCGCATGCTAAGAATAATAAATAACTATTTAAAGTTGTAATAACTTTAATTAAAAACGAAATACAATATATTTGAAGTCAAAGATATTTGACCATAGATTACACAGCTAAAAATCGAATGTTGAAACAGGTATAACAATAATTAATGCACTTCTCGTAATGGCAACATATCCCTAAGCACAAATTCAAGAACAAGCACACACAGCTTAAACATATACATACATATACATTAATCATCTGCCCCCATTAGCTCTACGCTATAGTTAGAGCTGCATCTTAATTTGTGCGGAAACTGTTCATTTATGTATTTGTGCCGGTGCCAAATGGCACATTGCATCGATGCACCAGCATAGTGGCTATCATTACGGCATGCTCGTTTGGATCAACAACAACCCCATTCGCATCATTCATATCACTCATGAATGATATTCATATTTGCCGTTGCAGGTTTGACGCCATTTGGCCAACAGCTAAACATTTACAGAATTTAATTAAGCAAACAAGCGCGTCGCTCACCAACCAATACCAGTACCTCAGCAGCGTTACACACACGTACACATACACACAGGCACACACACGTTCGCTATTTTGAGCACATTTGTCGGGCAAATGCTTTATCATTTAGTTTCATTCGATGGCTGTTCAATAATTTCCACCTGCTCATTGGCAGCTCATTCATTCATTTCATTCGCTGACTTTCTGACACACACACACACACACGTGCACACATACGCACACTAGCGCATGCTCAGCATATTTGGTTCATTAAATAATTACGCTCTAATTGCAAAAGTGTCTGCGGTTGCCACTCAGCAATAGAAACACACACACACACACGCAGCCTCCCACACATGCACGCCCACTCCAAATGAATGTCAACCGTTGAGAAATGAGGCCCGCTGAGCGGTTACGTTAAGTGGCAGTCGAATTTCGGGTGAAGCCGCGGGACGAAGTAGAATTTCGCGTGGACCTCATCTGATTTGGCTGCAACCAATCAACTTGATTGAGTGTGCCCCACAAAAACAAAAAACAAGAGAAATGAAAACAACAAAAATAGCAAACGCTGCTGATCAACTGCGAATGCAATGAAACAGTAAAGCTGCCCAAGAAGCGAACTAATTAAAGCTGAGCACAGTCTCAGATGTTCGATACTACTTGGAGAAGGAGAGAGAAATTTAGAGTCTAATACTATATAAATGAAATGAAAATTAACAGAAAATATTTAAAAACTAAAATAAATCTTCTTTTTTTTTTAAATATTTAAACTTTAATAAATACTCCTCAAATCATTCGCATATATAAAATCAAATGAAATACAACAAAATAATAAACCTTTCGTTTCAGTCAGACAAAGCACAAATGTTTTGTGAATTTTACAATAAAATTGTACAATAAAATTTGAGTGCAGTTCAATAGAAACGAATATTTATTCATCTGCTGCAATCTGTCAATTCTTTTTGCTATATATTTGCGTGCATTCCTATATGGGTAAACACACTGAATTCACTGCATGGAATTTGCAATGGAATTTCAAAATGAACAACGATTTCTAATTGCAATTCGTAGCAGAAGAGCAACAAATAAAACTGGAATATATACTTTAGAGCCTAGTACGAGCTGACTAAAATCAGCCAAGTTGCTTCTAGACAGTCTTCACTGTACTTTGCCGCGCACAGCATTTGCGTTCCTCTTGCCAGTTTTCGCTTGCCCTTGTCAGCTGCTACCCTGGAGGCTGCCAGTGCCCCGCCCCCATCATCGGTCGCTCGGGCACTTGGCGGACAGTTACGTGGCCATAATTAAATGTCGACATGCAACGAGCGCTGCAAGGTTCAGTTCACAGCAGCAGCGCCAGCTGCAGCAGCTGTAACTGTGATTTTCTGCGCAGCGAAATTGCCAACTGGACAGATGAGTGGGGGTTCATAGATATGTGTGTGTGTGTGTGCTTGATTTTTTGTTGTTTTCCTTTTATATTTTTTTTTTTTGTTGGTGCCCTGGCACGTAATGATGTAATAAAATCATTTCACACCTCATGAAATGTCGGCAATTTCCGTTGAAATTCGATTGAACTTCCGGCCAGCAGAGCGGACTAGTCACGAGAGGGCACTGGGATGATGCATGTACGTGGCGTGTATATCATTATATATTGCTGCATAGCAACTCACACACACACACACACGCACACACACACACAGACATTAGCAAACTGGCACACATGCTGACGTTTTAATTTTATTCCAATGTCTGTTGCCTCAGAGAGTACGAGCGAAATCCTTGACTTGAAATTGATTGAAATGATATTGCAAAGGCGTGCTGGCAATGGGCAGCGCGTGCGTGGGCGATACATGCGCCAGCTCCAGCTACAGGTCCAACTGTGTGGCGCTCCGACTCCGACTCCAAAACTGGCGCTCGCTTTGGCTTTGGCTGCCGCATTTTGGCTTTTCCGTTGGCAACGCCAAGGCTCGTCGCATCTCGTAAAAACACAGGAAATCATTTCGTCATTCCATAAATTGTTATGTCGTAAATCTTTGCAATCAAATGGGCATACACACATCACACACACACACATATATGAGTGTGTGTGCAGACTGCAAAAGCAGTCGCTCGCTTTGTCTACTGCTTTCACTACTTTTCTGGAGCTGTGTCCTTGAGGCCTTTTCACTTTTCTCTCTCTCTCTCTGTGTGTGTGTGTAACAAATTGTTGTCATGACGGCGCAGCCCAACTCGACTCGACTCAAGTTCATTGTATCTCACTGTGAGCAGTGATTTGGCCAACTAGCCAACCCTCTTGCCTGACTGACTGACTGACTGAGTGACTGCCTGACGGAAAGCCTCTATTAACCCCATCGACAGCAACTGGGCTACATTGTGACCCAGCTGCCAATCAATCGTTGAGGTATATGCGTTGCTGCGCAACTGGACAAGCTCCAAGAGTTATCGCTGACTGATAATACTTCATCATTTTGCTAAAGACCTATCTGATGGTGATTGAAAGGAGTTAAGCTTCGAACACTCTGCAGCTTTTGTAACGTGAAAGGATTCCTTTGTCTATTCTCAATCATTATTATATGGTTTATTGTTTACCAAAAATAATCGAATAGTTAATAATGAAAACATTATGATGCTTTGACAATATTGCACATCTCTCTCTCTCTCTCTCTCTTTCTTGCCTTCCTTCTCTCTATTTAACTTTCTAGAGCTCTCTCTCTCTCTCTGTCTCCCAATTATCATCTCTTGTCTCTTAATTATCATTCTCTCGATCTTTTTCTCTGTCACTTCTGTCTCTTCATCTATTACTCTCTATCTTTCTCCGCTCTCAGTCAACTTTTTCATTTTCACTAATATTTCTCTCTTAGTCATTGCGCTTCTCACTCTCTTAATCCTCTCATTCATTTGATTTCTCAATTGTTACTACTTTATTTCCCCTCTCTCGCTCTTGAGCAGTTTTCTCCCATAAATACATTTAGCCCCAAAAAGTAGGCAATACTTTTTTATAAACTCTTATTTACAATATTCTCTCCGACTTACCTTACCTTTAGCAAAATCTATGGCAAATTTAGGGACATTCATTTCGAGTCACAATATTTTGTGCTCACGAAACGTTGTTTGTGCCAAGGGTTAAGGCAGCGTCGGGGTACGAACAATAAACTAAACACTAGTGTAGTCAACCTGTGCAGGGCAGGTGTCAACAGGCGCCGCATTACGTTTTTGGCATTTGGAGCACGTGCTGGCCAACCTCAAATTGTGGCCATGACGACGACGCCGACGACGCCGACGACGCCGACAACGGCAATGGCGCTGAGGCCGGAAGCTGCAGCCCAAGTAAACAGCAAGGCGGCGAAAACGGATGTGTAGTTCATAAATTTCGTCAACTGCCATAATAACAAACTTGAAGCAGACATGCCCAGCAACGGCACAACGAAAATAAAGAAGAACAACAACAATAACAACAACAACAACGAAAATTGACTTGTCGCTCGCCCATAGATCACACAACATATCATTTTGAATAGGAGCAAAAGCAGAGACAGAAAATAAATCTAAGGATCTTTTGCTTTGAATAGGCTGAGAACTGCGAGTGAGAGACTTAAAGATGTCCTTTTTCAGGCAGAAGATGCAGCTGATGCAGTCATTCTAGTTCTGTTGCATGGATGTATCTAAGAATGTAGAAGCATATGCTTTGCCATGAATAAGGACTCTACATCCGCATTTTGATTTCTAGTGAAATTTGAAGACTGAGCTATTATAATATTCAAATAATAATATCATGTAAAGCAAGAAAAGAAGATATCATTATATTTAGCTCCTTTTTTACATGCAACACCCACGACTCCTGCCAATTGCCTATATAGGCTCGATATCCCACAAGTTTCCTCTACAAGACCTACTTTAGCCGATCGTATAAATACCTACGCAAACACACACACACACACACACACACTAAGAGGTCTGTCTACGCACACTTCTCTCATCCGAATCCATTATTATGCCAAAGCTCTGGCAGCTTCTCAGAAACGCAGAAATTAATAGAATAGAAAAAGTAAGCCGATAGCCTTAACTCTTTGATGAATTCACAGAAATAGTAAGACGCAAAACGTTTAGACCGAAATCGTTTCAATAAAATGCCCGTGGTATTGATTTCATGATGAAATACAAGCAGAGCTATCTAGCTCAACGTTTTATGTATGCAAAAAATTCCCAAAATATTTGAATTTGTATCGGAGATGATTTAGCAGTGCCATTAGAGATATGAATATCTTAGAGGGAGAGCGAGGTCAGTACGACTTCTTGGTATATGAGAACCACGAATATCGAGTGAAGCTTTAGTGTACTAGAAATCGGGGACAACAATAACAGGTGGCCAAAAAGTTTCTTGAGGCAGTAGATTGTGTTTAGATCAAGTTTTCTAACAGGCAGCAGACAAAGCTTTCTTTCTACGTGCACATACTTGCACTTGCAGTTATTTAGTTAAAACTATTCATGAATATATTAAATATTGATATGTATATAATATCACATCTTCAACTTTTGGCTGCACCTCAGGCTGATCAAGAACCCGTATAGTTAAACAGCTCTGTCATGCCCGCACGCAGCTTTAAGGCAATCTCATTCTCAGTGAGCCGAGCGGCAGTAAAAGTTTAGCTGGCAGACCAAGTCAACATCCTCCTACGGTGGAGCTGTAATCATAAATATTGACAAGACGCTGGTACGTTTGACAGGTGAATTTGTCACGTCCAAAGCGAGACAGAGAGGGAGAGGGAAAGTGGCAGAGCGGGAGAGATGGCCATTAGTCAAAACTGTGACGAACGAGGCGCCGCAGTCGCAGCCGCAGCCAAAGGCAAACACAAACAACAGCAACCAGGCAGCTGTGGACTGGGCTTTGGCTTGGGATTGGGCTTGGGCTTGGGCTGCGGCTGCGGCTGCGGCCATTAGTTGGGCTCAGAATTTATTGACCTTTTTGTACAATTTTCAATCGAACGGAACTATTAAGCAGTTAAATGATAAATTATGCGCCACACAATAAGCGAGCAGCCGTGAAAGCTTTTATGATGACGCACTTCCGCACTTTGCTGGCCATCGCTCCGCTTTTAACCAGCTCTGTCTCTCCCTCTCTCTCTCTCGCTCTCTCTCTCTCTCCGTCTCTGTTGCTCCGATGTGTGTCTGGACTGGTCTGGTCTGGTCGCTGCGGGCGTGCGCTTCAATTGCGACTTTTATGGCACATCAATCGTGAGCTGCCGGCTGCCGGCTGCCGGCTGCCGGCGGAGTATATCCCAGGCACAGGCCGTTAACTTTTATTGATTTCAATGGCCAGGATTTGTTCAGTGATTGCCTTGGTGCTGACCAAACGAGCAGCCAAGCAGTCAGACAGTCACCCAGGAAGCCAGCCAGCTCATAAAGTGCCCTCTACGCCTTTGACTTAACAATTCGCTTTGTCTCTTTTGGCCTAGTGGGTGGCCAGTAACTGTAACTGTAACTGAAACTCAAACTGAAACTGAAACTGAAACTGAAACTCAAACTCAAACTCAAACTGGCCGCGTGGCACTGTAAGTGTGAGCCTCTTTATGTAGCGGGGATCATTAAGTCAAGCTCTGCCCATAAATAAAATGGAAAGTTTTTTCCTCTGCAGCACTTTAAGAACTCAGCGAATCAGGTGAAAACAGTTCCAGGGCTTCCACCAGGCAGGTGAGTATATTTTATGTAGTTGGGCCAACTTGGCTGGCTATGACGTAATTATTATGCCGGCTTTTCATGCGGCTATTAATAATGGTGAAATGGTTAAGCGTAAGGCAGAAATATAGCTATGAAAGTGTTATTAATATTATGGGGCTGCCAATATGCGACTTAACAGCCCTCAATAAGCCCAATTAAGCCAATTCAAACTGAGCTTTATTCAATTAAGTCGCAGATATAAATAGTTTATGTTACACAGATATATGAGCATTATTATATATCTATATCAGAAATGAAATCATTCCACAATTTTGAATAAACACGCATCTGAAAATATTCAATAATATCAAATTTCCATTATTGGTTTTCGACTAAGTAATATATCTATTAAGTCGAATTTATTTACATATGTATATAAAAAAAAATTAAGTTTCTTTTGTTTAATATACATATCATACAATATAAAAGAAATTTTACTTAATGTTTTTTTGCTATTAAATAAGATTTATTTATGACTATAATCTGTTTCCCTGTCTCTTGTCAACAATCTTACATTAAAACTCCGTCACATAATTTAATTAATTATAATAATTAGTATAGCTCGGACTGTTGTTCAGGGTTTTCTAACACATACATATATGTATTAGAGTTATATATTTATTTTTTATACACCTTTTTATCTTTCACACACGTTTTTAATCATTTAATCTGGAGCAGAATCTCAGAAATTAAAAACGAATTAGTCAGATGTTTTCTTTTATTGATTGTCTAATTTCGAGTTCACATTCGAGTCATATTTCAGCATCTGAAATGCGTTTCATGCGTTTCATGTCTCATCAACTGTCTGCTGCAGCTGTCTCTTTCCATGGAATCAGAATGGACGTGAAACCTCAAAAGATTTATTTATTTTAAGATTTGCAGCTCAACTTGACAGAATGCTCTTGAGTGACTGACAAAAGTACATATTGTATGTATTTATGTGTGTGTATGTGCATATAAATTTTTATGCTTAAGCAACTAGAGTTTGCCAGCAACAACTGGCAATTGTCTGGGAATTAAGTCCACACACAGATTGACAGAGAGAGGGAGAGGGAGGGGGAGCGATTTAGAGACTAAGCAGTCTTTTAATAACTGTTGATTTCTAGAGCAGCTCGTCGTGCTACAACAGCCCTGCATTCAGTGTAAAACCTATAAACATTATGGAGAGTATGTCAGTGCCTTCCTCTGCGGAGTGCGCAAAGCCCACTGCAATTGCCACAGTAGAGCTGCAACTGCAGCTGCCTAATGCAACAGCTTATTGCAGCTGCAAAGGAGCTGCCAGCCATCTCTGGTCGGCTCTGCCTGTAATTAACATGGCATTCAAAGGCAAATCTCTGCCTGACGTGCCACATATGGCTGCAAATGCCGCAACAACTGTGCCGAGAGTGCCGACTGCTCTACCGAGCTCTACCGAGCTCTACCGAGCCTTGTACAAAACTTTAAACAGTATTTTTTGTGTGTGCTCCTTTTGTAATTCGTCAGCTTTGATGGAATTGATTTAGTTGTTGGGCATATATGCAACACATGCAGCACATGTCAATTAGAAAGCCAGAAAAAATGGAAGCCTGGCTGCCAAATTTAATTTTCTCATGCATGCCAACAGTCAACCTGCTGCTCCGTCTCCCCTGCTGCTGCTGCTGCGTCTCTTGAGCTGTTCGTCTCGTTGAATGGATTCAAAGCATTTTCATGTCACAAAAACGAAGCGAAAACTTTTCAACATGTGTTGGCAGCTTTCGGAGCTGGTCGAAAGTAAAAAGGAAAAAAAAATGCGGAGTGACTGAAAATCGTGAAAAACTCGTGCAAAGTTCTAGGAAACGAAAAAAAAAAAAGAAATGAAAAGTAGAAAAAAACCAGGTGCCAAGTGGCAAGTGGCAGGTAATAATCTATGCATGTATGTCTACCTACACATATGTGTGTGTGTGTGCGTGTGTGTGTCTGTAGCCAACACTTGGCAGCACTTTACATTTATTGTGGCAGTCGTATGAGTGAGCGAGCAGGAGGCGGCGGGGCGGGCGAGCTGCTTGCATTCGAAAGTGCCTGTCATGGCAGTGCAAAACGCAAAGCTAGCTGTGCAAACAGTTGGGCGACTTGGCCACAAGTTCTAAGCTGTCTTAGTTGCTTATTATACAGGCAGCACTCCCCCACACACACGCCCACGCCCCGTGCCAAAGTCCGTAGGAGCCTTCCCACAAGCAAGTTCCTGTCATGTCATTGCCAGCCAGGGCCCGTGCGGAAATGAGCAGCTGTCTTGAGCTGTGACTTCTCCATCTGTGCAGAGTAACTCACACGAATACACACACACGCGGCGTACACAACATGAGCAGCATTCAAGTTAAAGCCACGCCCACTTTGTGCGCCTTGCTGTTGCCTTTGGGGGCCACTTGTGCTAAGTAGTCGCTGCAGCTGAGTGCAATGAAATTTTAGCTCGCCTCTAGCGCCCAGCTACTAAGTCAAACTCAAAGCACACACACACACATGGCACACACACATGGCACACACACATATGCGCATGGCACACACATGTCGGCAGCTGCAGCTGTGGCAGCCATTTTTTATCATCATTTCCGTAACTCGTTGACAAACGGAAGCGTCGAGCCGTTCAGGCAATGCCAGCTGAAAAAAAAGAGAAGAAAACGAAAGCCAGCACAACACATCAAGACAAGTTGCACGCACACACACACACATACAGGCACTCACACTTATCTCCAGAGATACACTAGGCATTGCCTCCCACTAGGAAATGACCGTAATGGCAGCCCTTGCCATTGCCATTGCTTATGAAAAAAAAAAAACTACACTTTTTCATATTTATTTTCGTTCGCTTCTTCTTCTACTCCGCAGAGTTTTTCCCGAAGTTCTACATGTTAGCAACATCTGAAGCACACTTTGCGGCAGCTGTTGAAATGATCGGAATGTGCCTACAGGTAAATGGCTCAAATTGTTGTTGTTGTTGTTGTTGTTGTTGTTGTTGTTGTTGTTGTTGTTGTTGTTGCTGACACAAAAAAGAAACACATAACCTAAAGTGTCTGACTATGAAGCGTTCACCGTGGCATAAGTGAGAGACCTATTTATTTGAAATGCCTAAAAAGAACTTTAGTCAACTTCAAGCGATTGCCCTTTGGCAGCATCAAGTTTTGCGGAGCATGCTTCAATATTTCCACTGAATTTAAGACAAGGTGTTTATTTATAGCTGTATTCTTTAAATACACCTATCCATCGTTATCTATTTATATATATCTGTATGTAATTTTGAAATATCACCTAACATTACATTACTCTGTCGCTCTGATCCTCTTTCTGTCTATGTCTGTCTGTCCATAATTCTCAATCCGAATATCTCTCTTTCACTCCTTTTCTAACTCTCTCACTCTGTCCCATTCAGTCTTTCACCTTTCTCTCTCTCTCTCTCATTCCTTATCTAACTGTATCACTCGTTCTTTGTCTTTCTATCTCTATATTCTATCTATCTTTCTCTCTCGCTCTCTCTCTCTCTCTCTCTCTCTGTCATTCGCTCTCTCTTTCTCTTCCGTGTCCTTTGGCTTATTTACTAACTTTTGTTTCTCTCTCTTTCTTTCTCTCTCTTCCTTTCTCTCTCTTTCTCTTCTCTAGCCTTTCACTTATTAACTTTTGTTTCCATATCTAACATTTCATTTCTGAACCCCTCTCTGTCTCTCCCTATCTCTTGATCTGTTTCTCTCTTCATTCTTCTTTCTCATTTTCGATTTATTTTCTCTCTCCATCTCTATTTTCCCTTTCGCTCTCTTTGTTTCACTTTCTGTGTTTTTCCTTGCCTGCCTTTCACCTTGTCGTTCAATTCTCTATTAATTTGTGTCACATTCTCATTCTCTTCATATTTAGTTTTCGCTATAATTTGATTCCCATTTTCATCTGCTACCTTAGTATATTTTTCTCTCTCTCTCTCTCTCTCTCTCTCCCCTATTCACTCTTTCTCTCCCCATTCGCATTGAAAATCTTACCTTGCACTAAAATTTATGAATATATTTTCTTCTTTTTTTTGGCTCACATTCCATTTTTATTGCCTTTCTATAGCTGAACGCCTCCCGTATCTGTAGTTCTTATTAAATCTCCCTCAGCTACCAGCTCTGCTCTCTATTGGCTTTCGCTTCGGTTTCTGCCCCGTCACTGGGTTTTGCTGAGTCCTTAAAGCCATTTCACACATTTATACAGCTACTTTGCAGGCCATCCGTATTTTGCTCCCCCAGCTCTGCCGCTCTCAAATAGTGCCCCTGGCCCTTGCTCGATGCTTGGCTTCGGTATTCCCCAATTTTTTTCGCATTGACAGCAAAATTCGAAATATATATATATATATGTCGTATCAGTTCGATATTACGCTGTTGTTGTAGTTGCAATTTGATTTCTTAATGCAGTAGTGTTGAGAAAGACTGCATTACATTAATCGTTTGACTTAGCATTGGAATGGCGATTAAAGGATGTATCGTCATCAGAAAGCGACAACTATAGCTGTTGCTGAACGTGGTCCCGGATGTCGCTGGGTTAGAGAGAGACGCCTAGTTACGTCATTCGGACAGGGTCGCTATGCTTTCGATGAACAAGAATATGCGACCAGAATGAGTGGAGACAGACAGGCACTTTGGAAAAGACAATTGAACAAGAAGGAGCTTAGAGAAAGAATAAAGCGACACCGGGAACTCGTTATTAGGCGCAGTTATAATGGACGGCAAGAACAATAAAACGCAACGCCACGACATCAGAAGTGGGATCGGCACCATCTCCTACGTTCTTGGAGGAGCAGTGGCGTACGATTTTCGACCTACAAATGCGAAATTTAATGAAATTTTTCAAGACTATTAATACGTCAAGTGAGAGAGAGATAGAAAGAGTGAAAAGTGGCATCAAAAAAAAAGAGAAAAACGTGACCGCCTTGCTAAAGTGATTTGAGTGTTCAATAGTTTAAATTGCGGTATATGAAAAGAGCAATGTTTTGTTTTTATTAAATAATAAGCTCGCAGAAGTGTATGATGCAGTGCAGCGCCGCCGTACCTAACGGGTAGATGTTTAGCTGCGGAGTCAGATTCCAGAAGATTCCAGAATGTTCATTGATGAGAGAAAAGCTAAGTATAAAATTTGTTGGTACACATCAGAGAATTGCAACAAGCCACCGGTACTCAAGGTGCACCGATGTTGAGGTTTCATTCGTGCACGCCTTCGGCTGAGTTGTTTTTTTACGTATTTGTTTACGTACTTGCTGCTGGAAATGCGTGCACAATAGAAAAAAAAAAAAAAAAAAAAAATCAAGTTTAAAATAAAAATTAAGTTACAAATGATTATTTTTTTTAAAAAAAAGAGTGTAAAAGAGCAAATTGTCTACCGTTTTTGGACCTAATCTATTTCTTTTTTCTATTATGATGTCAAAATCAATCACGAAATAAACTAGGAAGCTAAGAAAGGAGCTAGTGCAAAATCAAAACAACCGTTACTTTGAAAAATACACCATGGTGCCTGTAAAACACTTGGGTGTCATACATGTGTTTTGTCTACTTGTGTTTGTTACCCATTGCTCTCTTCACACTCTCGCTTTTTTCTACGTTCGCTGTAAGTGTAAGTGAGACCGGCATACGCTGAAGAAAAATACTTGGGTGACAAGCAAAAAGAAAACGGTACATTGTTGTGAGTGACAGCAAGATATTGCCTGCATGAGCAGCACTCACACAATTTTGTATAAGTGTGTATTTATGATTTGCTGAGCCAGTGTTGAGTAGCACCAGCACACAAATTTTATTGAGTGTGAGTAATGTGGAAACAAAAAATTGACATACTTGCAGTTCTCTGGTACACATAAAAATACGAAAATACTTAAAATCTATTTTTTATACAGAAGTCACTTTTGGTGATCTTTGACCTGCAGTACACAATCGAGTTTCATACTGATGCGAGTGCTCGAGGATATGGTGTCATTTTACCATTTACAATTACAGAAAGCCTCTTGCCGATGAGTTTTTATTTATTACGCCAGTTTCAATTTCTATGCAGTGCTGTTATACAGCATTTTCATCACTATTATTTGACGAATAGAGATTTTGTCGTTTTTACAGAACACAAAGATGGCGTGCTTTTTATAGACATAATTTGATTTACAGTAAAGAGACGGCAAACGAATGGGTCATGTTGACTTCTTTTCCTGACTTCTTGACTTCTTTTGCGTAATTATCTTATGGTTTAGCAGCAAAAAGATTCTGATGTAGCTCATATTGTGAAGAAGTTGCAATTATTTGGACGAGGACATTGGAGAATTATATGAATTAACTGTTAGAGATATTTGGCTTAATGTTTGCGTTGCAATGCCAGCGAGAGTAAAAACGTTGTGGTTCGGTTAAAGGTTTAATAAAGAGTAAAATATAAACAGAATAATGTTAATTACATTCTTCGCATGGTGTTGCCAGACTACATGTATGCTTATGTTAATGCTAATTTCAATTACAATTTCAACATTAAGAGCATAAATATTTTGTCGAATAATTCAGAGAAATGGTCGAACTCGACCTTTGCTGATTGTCAGGTGTTAAATGTTGATGTGAATGAGCTTTTTATATTTTCTTCGTATTTTATTTTGATGAATGAATTCCCTAGGAAGAAAGTCTTAGAGGGGAATGAGATTTGAAAAGAAAGAAATGTAGGCGTTTAAAGAGATGTGAGTAGAGAGTAATAGAGCAATAGAACCTAACATGTGAGATACATTGGTGTATATCAGACATTATACCTGAGAATCTTTCTGGTAAACATGTCATTGTACTGTTAGCGCTGTTAAGGACACGAGTTAATGTGTTATCCTAATGAGTCGCTGGTAGTCATTGATAGTAAGATTTTGGGTATGTTGTCCTGATGACCTAAGTAATCTTCACATAAGAGTAGTTAGCTAGTAAAAATCTTTTTGCAATTGTTTTATTTTAAAAACTATGTCAATGGAATGACTTAGTTTGTTTTATTCATTTATACCTAGTAGCACACGAGGACGTGTGAACGTCAGAATGGCCGTAGTGAGATTTGTTTTAGACAAACAAAAAAGTAAATAAAAATGTTGAGAACGTTGAAGTCACTAAAGAAAGCGAAGAAGAGTGAAGACACTAAAGAGAGTAAAGAGTACTGCTGGCCAGAGAATGGTAGAGTACTTGGTTATGTAGTAGTGCAAGCACAAGTGCAAAACATACTGAAGTTAGTTTTGATCATGGCGTGTGGGGCATTTGATTATATAATGGTGATTATATAATAGTGCAAGCACAAGTGCAAAACATACTGAAGTTAGTTTTGATCATGGCGTGTGGGGCATTTGATTACATAATGTTGAATAAAGTGGAATAAATAATGATTGAAAGAAAAGTCGCTTACAAATAATCGGCAGTATAAATATAGCCACGAAAACATTCGCAAAATGCCAAATGGACAGGTACCCAAAGAACTAGAGATGTAAAGAAGAGCTTAGCCTGCCAAAGAGTCCAGATGAGACTATGAGTTATCCGTCAGGTGTGACGATGAGTTATCCGTCGGGTGCGACGATGAGTTATCCGTCAGGTGTGACGATGAGTTATCCGTCGGGTGCGACGATGAGTTATCCGTCAGGTGTGACGATGAGTTATCCGTCGGGTGCGACGATGAGTTATCCGTCTAATTGAGACGATGTGCTATCCGTCTGGTGTGACGATGAGCTTGAACAGCGAAAATGGTATACTGGCAGAAGACCAATGATTGGTATGAACAAAAAAAAAACGATAGAAAGAATGGGTATCCTGTCTTGGCAAGGCGAAGTGATGAGTTTTGAATTTGTAATATCGAGAATAACAGAAGAGTAATGTTAATAAAATAGATAATAGATACCGAAATCTAAGAAAATATTAATGTAAAATAGAACTGTAATATTTAATAATTGTAAAAAATAATAATAAAATAAAATTTAAAAATAAATAAACAATAAAAAAGAAATGAAAATAATAATAATAATAATAATAATAATATTAAAAATAAAAATATTTTTGAATAAAATCAAATAAAATAAAAATAACTAAAATAAAACAAATAAAATCAAATAAATAAAAATAGTAATAACGATAATAATAATAATATTAAAGATGAAACAAAACAAATAATATAATAAATGAATAATTAAAATAAAAGTAGCGATGATTAAATAGAATAAAATAAATAATAAAGCATAGATGGTAATGAATGATGTTCAAATGGGTGAGTTGTTACGGAAGAGTGCGATATACTATGAATATGTAAATGAGGTATCCCGTAACACTGTCATTTGATGATGTCAATAGATTTGAGACATAAAATGAAATCCAAATGGTTGAGTTTATTTGTATTAACTAACATTTGAAGACATTTGAAAATGTGTAATGAGATAAAGTAATGATTATGTGAGTAATGAACAGAATGCAAATGTTTAAATGATGCGAACATGTTATGTTGGATGATGAAACTATGCAAACGAATTGTCCTTTGATTTGAAATGAGATACGAATCAGAGTGTTTACCTTTATACACGAGAACGTGTAAGGGTCAGTATAGCCGTGTCGGAATGATATTATGACAAAGTAATTACACAGGGACGTGTAACTGTCAGTATGGCCGTGTCGTATCAGTTCGATATTACGCTGTTGTTGTAGTTGCAATTTGATTTCTTAATGCAGTAGTGTTGAGAAAGACTGCATTACATTAATCGTTTGACTTAGCATTGGAATGGCGATTAAAGGATGTATCGTCATCAGAAAGCGACAACTATAGCTGTTGCTGAACGTGGTCCCGGATGTCGCTGGGTTAGAGAGAGACGCCTAGTTACGTCATTCGGACAGGGTCGCTATGCTTTCGATGAACAAGAATATGCGACCAGAATGAGTGGAGACAGACAGGCACTTTGGAAAAGACAATTGAACAAGAAGGAGCTTAGAGAAAGAATAAAGCGACACCGGGAACTCGTTATTAGGCGCAGTTATAATGGACGGCAAGAACAATAAAACGCAACGCCACGACATATATATATGAGAGGAGACATACTCTCACTCCGTCTCTCTCTCTCACTCTCACTCCGTTCTCTTTCTGGTCTGTGGCTAAAGTGTTGTCCTGGCTGGCCAGAGCTGTGGCGCTGTTTGCTTTACAGCTTGGCACGTTGTGAGAGGCTCTTGGAATGTTTTTACTGCTGAATGGGTAATTTAGTATTTGGCAATTAGCTTTTGCTTTCGGCTCAGTGTTGGACAACGAGTGTTTTTTCTTTTTTTTCTCTCTCTCCCTCGCTCGCTCTGTCACTCTTCTGATGTTGTTGTTTGCTTCTCGTTCTCCTTCTCCTTCGCCAGTGAGCTCAGCTCCTGCTCGAATGCAATCGCCAACTCGTTTGTTTGTTTATCTGTTAAATTATGCAGTCGTCTATTAAGTGAATGAGATTTATGGTAGCAGCCGGCAATTAGAATCCTTTTTTGCTTGGCCAGTTCTCCTATGGCTATATGATGGAGCAACGACGAGAATCGGGGCCATGTTTTTGTTGCCTCTTGCCACATTTGTAATTAGTTTTCATGTCCTTCATGTCGTGGCGATTGGCCACATTTCTGTTGTTATTTCATTTTGTTTGCGCTTCATTAAATATTATTGAAATGTTGCAATTAATTGCGTAATTGTTATTTTATGTTACAACAACAACAGCAACAACAATGACGCAACATCAGCTCGTGGTCCACACTTAAAGCACTTGACACAACAACAACAACAACGGCCAACAACTGCATTTACAGATAGCCTGCGGCCTGTGGCTCTTTTAGATCCTGCGGCCATGCGACGTCCTGCAATTTGTCCGCATTCAAATTGAACACAAATAACTCGCCATCAGCCACGCATCAACAGCCCACACAAAAGGTAACCTCAAAAGCCGAGATTCTCATAATTAGGCAAATATATGCAAATATAACAAATACTATATATATTTTAATTCCAATTTTAATTACAAAATTATCACAAATATTGTGCCGTTATTTTTTGGCAAACATTTTTGCATTCACAAATTGCAAATGTCAATCAAAGAGATATTGAAATATATATTGTTGCATGATATTTAAAGCAAATTTTGTGAATTTGTAAACATTTTGATGAAAAGAGGAAGAAAATACGTAAGGAAATACGTGAAAAAAAACATTGAGATAAACGTAGGAAAACCCTAAAAAAAAGTGAATAATACGAATAACGTATGTAAGAACGTAAGAAATTACGTATGTAATAACGTTAGAAGTTACGTATGTAAGAAAGTAGGAAGTTACGTAAGTAATAACATATTAAGTTCCATATGTAAGAACGTAAAAAGTTACGTAAATAATAACTTAAGAAGTTACGCATGTAAAAACGTAGGAAATTACGTATGTAATAACGTAAGAAGGTACGTGTTATAACGTAAGAAGTTAAGTATGTAAAAACGTAAGAAGTTACATATGTAATAACGTAAGGAAACATGTAAAAATCAATAATTAAAACTGTAAGAAATTGTGGTAACGAATCTGAGGAGGACAGACTCGTTAAAAACGACTCGGCCATCATCATTATGATTCAGAACAGAATAAAGAAATATATAGATAGAACACGCAATTAGAATAAGTAAAGAAACACAAAACTCAAAATGTAAAACTAGTACATCAATTGCATAAGGACTTTACAATATTATTTCCAACAAATGTTTTACTTCAACTTAGTAAGATATTTCTGGAAAACAATATTAACAATTAACACTTGAGGTTATTGACTTATGTCAGTTGGGTCATAGGAATTATTCACGATCTAAAACACTTCAAGCTGTAAACGCAACCCAATCTAAGCCTATTAGAGTAAATACGCATACGCCGCGTAAGCCGGGTAGATTTTTGCCTTGTGCCGGAGTCCTTTCAATTAGAAGTGAAATAATTTGGCCTGACATTTCGCTTCAGCTCGTGGTTTGTTTTAGTTTTACGTAAACGCTTTGTTGTTTGCTAATTCTTGTTGCGCAACAATAATGCGAGCTAAGTGCTCTATATGTATGTATGTACTTACATATATATGTATGTGTGCCTGTACATGGGTACGGTAAGTAAGTCAAAGTGTGGCTCATTGTGCATTGTCGGCGCAGTAAATCAAAGCGAAAAGCAGCTGAAGAAGTTGCCCGTTGTGGACCTGGCGCCCATTTGTCAAAAGTCAACAGGCGCGTTGACAACTGAGTTGTTGCTGCTGCTGCTACGACTCCTGCCGCCGCCGGTCGGGTGTGGCCCAGGCGATTTAATTTCATTATTAAACAATGGGCGACAAAGTGGCAGCAGATTTCATTTATGGTCAAAACGTCACACGCGATGGCCACTCTGAGCCGAGTCGCAGCCACATATGGAAGCGGCACGCAAATTTATGATGTTGATGCATTGCCCAGGAATTTGGTAATTAAACAAATATGACAGGAATATTGCAGCCACTTGGACTCACTTGATTGATGGCCTCCAGCAGAGCGGGCAGCCGGGCAGCCGGGCAGTCGGCCAGGTGAAAAGATGGCCAAGTTCAATTTGGCCAATTAGCAAAATCTAATTGCGACTGTGCAATCGCAAAATGAAACATGAAGTCACGCCTCTGATTTATGCGGCAACATTTTAAAATGTCCGGCGGCTTAAGCCGTTTACATAATTTATTGGCAACACCTTTAGGGTGGACCCGAACCCTGCGAGCCGTAAAATAAATAATAATCCAAATAAATGTGGCACGTGGTGCCTGAGCAGGAGCGGGAGCAGGAGCGGGAGCAGCAGCGAGAGCCGGAACCGGAGCCTGCGCCCTTCTGGCTCGCCCAGGCGTTAATTGACAGTAATTTTATTAGGTAAATGAAGCTGCGCACACCGCGGCCGCCGCTAGATGGCGCCACATTTAACAGCACCGTAAATATTTAACAAATTATACGTTTTTAATGAGCTGGAAAAGTGCAAATCACTGACGGCCTTACCCAATGCCCGGCTCTGGTTTCGGTTAGCTCTGGTTTGCTTTTGCCTTTATCAATTTTAAAATCAAAGTGACAAATGCAATAATTAAAGGCGGTTTCACGGCACATGCAATTGACCCAGATGCCCCGCAAGAGCCAGGTTCCATAAGAGATCTGCGAATACACAAATTTAAATGTAAATATATGTATTCTTTAAATATCTCTAGAGCTTTTCACTCAAAAATAAGTACATTCAATTATTATTTATTATAATAATATTTAATTGCATTGCTGTTCATATTGTTGCTGTTTATCATTATTTTAACTCTCTTCTTTTTTAATCAGCTGTCAGAAATGAACATGAGCTGACATATGGCACAGCTATTTGCATAATTGATAAATGTCAAATTTATGCTCTGGAAACTTTCACTAAATTTGCTTACTTAATTTCTCTCTCCATTACAAAGGATACGTGGGATTCATGCAGTCTCATAAAGGAATATAGCTCTACAAAGTCGGACAGGTGCATGATAGTTTCTTAGATCATGGAATAAATAGGTCAAATTAATAAATACATGCACATATTCAGTGCATATTTATATACATCTTATACATTTCTATATATTATAGTAACTCCATTCAAGAGCCATACTCTGACCCGCTGCATGGCAACTGGCCACTGCATACTCCAGCATCACCGACTCGGCTTTGTCTGTGGTTAACAGACTAATACAACAACATTTGGCCAACAAGCGACAGCCAACGAACCATTTCCGACAACTTAATGTGTCGCCCACAGCCGAGAAGAGTTTTCATATTGCAACGTGATTTTGGCCTGTTTAGCTTGAGGGTTTTTGGCTCTGACTAATGAAACCTGTGATTCTGTCTTGGACACTTGGGAGATATGAAGCTGCTTCGAGCGTTGCTTTAATTTTAAAGAGATATTTCAGGTGCTCAACGCAGTCAAAGGCAAAAGTGTTCCTCTCTATCTCTTTATGTGCTCTTCTTTCACATGCATCTATACATACACACCTATTCCCCCCTCACTCCATTTTTAATGTATTTAATATAATCATCCGGCTGTTTCTTCTCTTTTAGGTCTCAGAACTCTCTCCCTCTCTCTCTCACGCTCTGACTGCATACATTTCTATTTAGTCCAGTTCGTGTTTCTCTCTCCTTTTCTCTCGTGCTCTTTAGCTTAGGATCTCGTATCTTCCTCTCTCTTCTCCACGCTTTCTTGCTATCTCTCCCTTCTTCAATCTCCATCTCTCTCTCTCTGTCTCTCTCTCTCTCTCTCTCTCTCTCTTTATATATCTTTATATATTCTTCTTTCTCACTTGTTTTCTATCTTCATTTCCTCATCCTACTCAACATATCTATTATACTCTCTATTGAACTATTGCTGTAGCTCTCTCTCTCACTCTCTCATTCGCCCACTCTCTCCCTCCTCTCTCCTACATCTGTTATCTAACAGCACATACACACTTATGAAGAAGCCCGTTTCCTGCCAGAAGTGAAAACAATTTCAAGCGCTCCTTCAACAATTTCTTCCTTCAACTTCTTAACGACCGCTATTATTGTTCATATATGCTTTACTTGTTTACTGTTCATGCTTGCTTAACTTTATTGCTGCTGCTTTTATTGCCGTCTACTGAGTGCAGTAACTGCTCTTAACTGAGCTTTTACATTAACTGCAACTGCAGCTGCTATTGGGACCATTTTTAGAGGCATCTTTGCTTTAAAGCGAATGCACTCATAGCCCAGTTTAGTTTACATTTTAGATAAGACTCTGCTCTATACTACTCAATGATTCAAATGTGAACTCATCTCTCTCCCTCTCTCTCTCTCTCTCTCGCTCTCCCTCTCTCTCTCTCTGATAATGCTTGCCAACTGCTTGGGCTGCCATTTGCAATTGTTGTCAGACATTTTCATGCGAGCTCATAACATTTTATGCAGCAAATAAATTTGCATGTTGCACTTTTGAATAATCGTCGCCGTTGACAAACAACTGGCAGCCAAGTCGCTCGCCTGGAAATGTAAACCGATTCTTCAGATACCCCTCTGCCCTTCCCTCCCCGCCCCTAACAGGCTAGTAGCAAAAATCGAGATGTGCTGCTGCTGCTGCTGCTGGAGCTGGAGCAACGCCAGCTGGCACTCGCGCCAAGCAGCTTAGGGGCGTGCCTTGGGCAACGCCTCCCACTTGCATGCAAATTGCTCAGACACGTAAATTTTGGTGGCCGGCGACGAGTCGAGTCGAGTCGAGTCGGATCGAGTCGCGTCGAGTAGCACGATGACGACATCCTTGCATGAATGAAGCGCCCAAATGAAATGCCATTAATTTGGCAAATGAATGCGGTTGCGTCTCCAGTGTAGCCTCGACACGACTCGACTCTCGCCTCACCCTCGGCATGCCGCGCCTCAACCGCAGCCATGCAGATTGCACGAGCTCCCAGACAGAGGACTGGGACAGCCAGCCAGCCAGGCAGCCTGGGTAGCCAGTTGCCATTTAACAGTTACCCAGGCACAGACAGAGGCGCAGGCACGAGCACAGAAAGAGACACAGAGCCACCCAACTAACAGTCAACCACTTTGCGATTGCCACTTGGCAGCAATTACCCAACAAGTGTAAGCAAAAATTCACTCTCGTTTCTGCAACACTTCAGTCTCCCCCACTCTCTCTCTCTCTCTCTCTCTCTCTCTCTCTCTCTCTCTCTGTCCCTCAATTTAAATGTTGATTCGTGAAAAGAACAAAAAAGAAACATTGATTCACAAAACCTTAAAACGTAGATCCTTTTAGCATTCAGCTCTGTGTCGGTAATGTGGTTCGCGGTTAGCAGAGGAGACCAAAAGCGAATATTGTAGCTATAGAAGAGAACAGCGGATAAATGATAAGCATTCCAACAGATTCTATTCGACTACGACATACAAATATACAACTAAAATAAATTAATTAAAAAACTTCATTTATTAGTATTCCGAGTTCTTATCAATAATCGTTATCGATAACACAGCTATGATATGTCGAAGATCTTGAAATATAAAATTGATAATACATAGTAGAAATGTAAGCGAATTTTCATAAATAAATCTCTCTAATATAAGAAAAAGGTAGAAGACTATATATTCGCTATCGATAAACACGACAACGATATCAAAAGCATCGATTTCGATTCAAAAATATTTAATAATTAATTTTTCAAAATTTAATTTGTCTCGTATGGCTTATTCATGTCCTCTACCAATAGCAGCTACAAAGTTCTCAGGAACTATTTTTAAAATAATCGATAATCGATATTAAATCTGCTAAATAATATTTTAACATAGACTCAGTAATAGATAGTACTTAAATCGATAGTTATACATCTCAGTTAATTGACATGTTACTGATAAACAAAAATGTGATGTTAGTTGCAATCGTTATCGATATCACCTTTGTCGATAAACTCTTTCCTAAACTCAATCACCCAAACACTTACAATATCAATATAATAACCTCATCCCACTTCTATTATACAGCAGAGGAACTCCATAAAAAATGCTCTTGGTTCTGATGCTCTACGGCTTCACCCCCATCTAATCGAATCTTAATAGTATAACCGCATTTGGATCAGCTCTAATGCAGCGAAAACATCAAATTAATTTTTTTCGTTTTCTCTCTCTCTCCCTCTTTTCGTGATTTTTTTTTTTTAGTTTCCTTAATCGAATTGGTTGATTTCGAGCTACAAAAAAACTGCAGCGTTGTCAAATGAAAGAAAAATCGCTCAAGACGCGCCCATAAAATTTAAAAAAAAAAAAAAAAAAAAAAAAAAAAAAAAAACAAAGCTGACGGATTTACGAACTAAAAGACAGAGAGAGAGAGAGAGGGGGAGGGAGATGGAGAGAGAGGCATTCAGTACAGCTGGTAGCTGAGTGGTTGGGTGGTTGTGGGTGGTTGGGGCTGGGTCGAGTGCTGAATTGGTGGGTGCCAAATAATAATAGTTTTTCACTTGTGCCGCTGACCGCCAGCAGTCGAGCGTTGAGTTTATGTGACAAACGTGACTCAGGCGACAATTGCTCGGCTTTTCGGTGTCAAAGCACAGTCAACCCTCACTATAACTAACACTCTGCCTCTCTCTCTCTCTCGTTCTCTCTCTCTCTCTCTCTATGGCTCTCTGAGTTTGGCCAGGCTTTGGCTTTTTTATGGCCGCACAATAAAGCGAGCAATTGAGCGTCTTAAAGTGTCGCCCAAGTGCATTTAAATCACACACTTTGCGACCATTTGCCGTAATTTGACTTTAAATGTTATGACCCCCGGGATGTCTCAAAGCGTTCTCTAGCCCAGGCCAGAGAGAGAGAAAGCGAGAGGCTCCCCACTTACTGTTAGTTTCCTTTAGTTGGTAAACCATTTTATGGTCATGTCTGGCGCTTACAACTGCTGCCACATAAATTTGATGGACATGTCGATTATGTGCTAGAAACGACCCAGTCAGCAGTTATTCCGCCTCCTGCCAAGCTGACCTTGACTTGATGTACCGAAAAAATCAAATGTAAGCAAAAATAAAATAAAAAATATTTAAAGCATTTCACATTTCGCATTTCACTTACAATTTTTTTTTTTATATTTTTAAACTGCTGCGAAATTGATTTTTGCATTTCAGCCAAAAAAAAATTTAAAAAAAGCAATGCGAACAGCCATAAAAATATAAAATATGGAACAAGTACGCATGCATTTCATGCACTTCAATGACATACATATATATTTCGTAAATATATGCTAAAATACCTCCTAGGCAAGTGTGTCAAAAGGTATTTGCTACGACACTGATCCACTTATGAAGAGCTGAAGCTAATGCTTGGAGAGCACTCAAAATAATCGATAAACGCTCCGAGCAGCGATAGTCGATATGTATAGATTACAAGCGATATGAATGCGAGATTATGTGAGTAGATTGTATAAAGTTAATATGATCTATTTATAATTTATATAAATACAAGGAAAGTAATCGATAACAACAACATGGAAGACGTATGTTTTTCTTATACATAAGTAGTTGCAGTTCAATCATCACCTCTATAACTATTTAAACACATTTTAACAGTATCATACCTAGCAAAAACTAATTTTCGATATATCGTTATCGATAACACCAATAACTTCGCAGAAGTTATCAAGATATACTATTTATGTAGGAACTCCTCTGTTCGATAAGTTTATCTTGAGTATCATACGTTCACGACCTACACTTCTTGGCTAGCAATATAGATTTGGTAGTTGTTACAAATGCAGAGCTTTATTCGATTTATATATATATATTATTTTATATTCGTTTTATAGAGCAGCTCTCCGTCGTTCAAGGCCCAGCTGACTGGCTTTTATTGCTGCATGTGCTGCAGCATATTCAGCAGCATTACACGGCGAAATCGTTGGCTTAATATGCTAGTTATAAAATTGCACACACACACACACACACGCACACACACACACAAGGAATATGCCAGGGACACACAAAAAGCAGTTGCAGATACGCAAGGCAAATAAAAACGGGAAGGGCCAAGCTACATGGAGGAGAGAGAAAAAATATTAATAATTACCAGCGAATATAATAAAGCACGATAGAAGATTTATTTTCAGCGTGTCGAAGCTGAAATGCTCTGAAAAAAACGTAAAGAGAAATTGCAAAATGAAATAAGTTTTAAGCCGTAGTAAGCTGAGAGTAAACATTGAATATTCATTTCTATATAATTAATAAACCAATGTATAGAGAGAAAATATAAGAAAAATAATATATTATATTAGATAATTATATTAATGCTTTGTACATTCACATATATAATGTATATAAAATCCACAAATTATTTTTAATTTTTAATTAGAGAGTTTTCTCTGTCGCCCTTTAGCATATATATTTGAATAGGCATAAACAAATATGCCCATCGAAAAGTGTATAAAAAAACCAAATATTTTCAAAATATACATACATATATGTACATATACAAGAAGAAAATCGTATATATTAAATAGCTGCTGGACACGAAAACCATTGACCATGGCTATAAGAAATATTGCGCACTGAATGCAGAATGCCTGCAGCATTAAAGCCAGCACATGAGAATAAGAATTGCAAGTCGAAAATTAGCAATATGACTGCAAGTGGGCAGAGAATGAGGGCAGCAATAAGCCACAGTTTTTACCTACATTTTAAAGACGTTTGTTTTCCGCTTCGATCAGCTGCAGCTAATTGCAATGAGCTGTGCATTAAGCTGAACGTCAAAGCGAAGAGCTGAGCAAGCCAAAAAATAAAAATAACAAAACAGAGAGGAGGAAATAAAAAATAAATCCAAAACCGAAAGCTGAAGCGCCGGCTGCCTCTGTCACAGCGGATGTGAATGCGGATGCGGCCGCTTAAGTGCTTGCCATGGCTATAACAATATACAACAACGTTAACAACAACAACAACAACAACAGCAACAGCAGCAACAATAACACTGACAACAACAACAGAAAGTAGCTGTAGCTGTAGCTGTAACAAGCGCAGCAACAAAAGCCGCTGCTGATATGCCGCTTATTATTTATGTATTTTAATAACAAGCAGACGAACGCCATTGCCCATTGCCCATTGCCACAGACAATGGCGGACAGGCAACAAAATGGCCGACGGTTAATACGACAGCTGCTGTGGCCAACCAGCCAGCCAGCGAGAGCGAGAGAGAACGAGAGAGCAACCGCCCAGCTGATAGCCACAGCCGCCCAGGCAAGTAAAAGAATCCAGCTGCAACAGACAGCCGCCGCCTTTAAAATAATAAACAACAAGTGTGGAACGCGATCCAAGTGAAATGAGCTGCTAGACTTGAAGATGCTCTGTTAATCGATGGGAATGAATTTATATTGAATGTTTATGTTCACAGGTAGAGAGAGAGAGAGAAATGAAGAGAAAGAGAGAAAGGAGAAGAGAGGGAGAAACTAAATAAAAGAAAGTAAAAAGTCAGATGACAACACAGGATACGGACAGAGAAAGTGAAAAAGAGATGGAGAGATAGATAGAGAGAGAGAGACAGAGCGAGAAAAACAAAGAGAGAGGGATAGAAAGAGAGAGATAGATAGAAAGAGAGAGCTAGAAAGAGAGAGAGAGATAGAAAGAGGGAAGATAAAAAGAAAAAAGCATAATAAGAAAAAGAAATGAGAGAGAGAAGGAAAGAGAAAAGCAGAAAGTGAAATTTATCGAGAAAATGAAGTAAAGAAAAAGGAATAGCTAGATTAATCAAACACAAGAGACGCTTGGACGAAAGAGATAGAAAACGATATAAGGAGAAAATAAGTTAAATAAATAGATGGTCTTTCCAATCTCTTCCTTTCTCTCTCTTACCTCTTATCACTCTTTTCTCTCTCAGTGGATAAAATGAAATTAGAGTGAGATAAAGGTTACGAATAAGAAAAATAGAAACTGAGAAAGGAATTCCTGAACATGCCAAATACTTAAGATATTCCAATAGAGACAAATATTTAATGCACACAGTTTTGCAATGAAACGCTTCTTCACCATTTACCAAAATAACTTAATAAAACAAGTAAAACCAATTATTTTTATTGATAAGCACATAATTTCTTTATCTAAAACTCACACCAGTAATATAAAGGCTCAGCCGCAGCTAGGCAAAACTCACACACACACACACACTTATATAAGAGTTTCACTTACGTGCGCCTAGCTTCCCTCTCAGCACTCAATGTCAATTCATTTCAGGCTTAAGCTAAGCTCTGGAGCAACTTCAATCAGTCAGTGTACAGGGTAGACTAGATGGAGAGAAGTTAAATTGACGGCAATGATTACGTCGACCGCTCGCCGTACAACAAGTCGTATGCTTAATGCGAGCCGCTTGGCATCAGCAGGCATTTACAGTTAAGCTCTGCTGCGGTTGCTACTTGAAAATCTGGCTAGCTCGCTTTCCACGCGGCTCAACTGCACTCTTATCCAGTTAAGACCCCATTATAATCATGACCATACAGAGGCATTTAAAAGTATTTAATATACATAAATGTTGAGATACTTGTACGCAAATACACAGGCATACATATACATGTGTATGTGTGTGTGTGTGTATGAGAGAGCTGTAGCTCAGCCACTCGTTGCATAATTAATGCGTCGAGTTTTACATTTACATTTACAATGCGAACATTGTACGCAGCCAACGAGGCTGATGATGCGCATTAAGTGGGCGTGCCCGAAAGGCCAATGCGACCGACGCGACGTGCAGTCAAGTAAAGCAGGTAAAATTGATGCACCATTTCAGTTGGCAAAGAAATACATACAAAATGTATATGTATTTATCTACATTGCAAGTGCAAATATGTAAAATCGTATACATATATATATGAAGTGAGCTGCGTACGCGAGTCAATGATGCTGCCTTGCGGCTTAATGAAATTATCATTTTCATTTCGGTTTCGTTGTCTTGCGGCCAAATGAAATTTTCAACAAAAATTAACAAGCAGCAGGCAAATTCTTGAACGCCAGCAAACGATTCGAAGCTAACGACGTTGGAATACGCTCAGTGATGGAGCACAGCTGGAGATAAATCAAATTATTGTGAGTCTGTGGCTTCATTTGGGCAGTCAGGAATTCCTGGAACTTGCGTAAAAGTTAAAATAACTACGTATAATATAATAAGAGAGGCTAACCTATTGGTTATCTCTTTCTATCCTACAGAGTATACTCATATTATATATTAGGTAAAATTAATTAATGTAATATTAACATAACAGAAATTGTTATGTAAAATAGAGCAAAATCTTCAATTTGAAAAATAAAACAATTATAAAAATAAGTAAAGTCTAGCCAAAAAAAACAATTTTTAGAGTATAAGCAAAGAAAGAACGATAATATATTTTCTATATAAATGCAGAATTAGGACATTCATTAATAAATATATATATATATTTTTCTTTTAATAAAAAACAGTATATTATATAGTAATAAAATAGTATAATAAATTCTAAAAATTCTAAAAATTATTAAAAATTGATTAAATTTGTTCAAAATGATCATTCTTATTCTTAAATATATTAGTACATCTACATATGAATATATGCATCTCTTTGTATTCTCTAGCGACAGCTACCATAATGCAGCATAAATTTATCTCGTCAAAATATAGCTGGCAAAAACTCTCGCGCTAGAAATTTGCGCACTTGCTGCTCATTAAAACGCGCGCACAAAAGTAGGCAACGATTTTTGCTCGATGTTTTATCTCGACTGCTGCGTACGCAGCTCTTTAACCAAATAAATGAGCAGCAGTCGAGTGAGCGCTGCTGCTGCTGCTGCTGCTGACGTTGACGTTGACGTTGAGGCACGCACGTTGCTGGCAATGAGTTTATAAGTAACCACGCCCCACCCCTTGCTGGCGCCACCTTAAAAAAATCGCATGCAAATTAAGCATACGCAGCGTGTGGCGGGTTTGTTGCTGCTCTGCGGCTCTACAGTTGCAGTTGCTGGCTGGCAGGAGTATTTGCTGCTGCTGTTGCTGCTGTTGTTGCTACTGCTGTTGCTGCTGTTGTTGGTATTAGTGATGTTGCAGCTGCCATTGCAGTTTCAACAGATGCTGTGCCGTTTTTAATGAGCGACACAGCTGCACAACATGCTCATAAAAAAAATGTTGACAGATATAAACGACTGCCACATGCTCTATAAAACTATGATTTTTCGTTGATTAATATTAGTATTTATGTTAGCATTTAAGAGCAGTAAGACGTGTTTGGATTGAACAAAGTGTTACTGCGCGTCTGTATTTATAAATGTTGTATTATTAATGATTAATGCTGGCCAAATTGTTGCTATAGACTCGTTTTGATTTAATGTGCAGGGCATCAAATGTTGACTGCAAGCAACAACAAATCTCATGCATAAACATTGGCAATGTTGTTGTTGGAGGCGTGGCATGTATTTGTAGTTACTAGAAGCTGCAGCTGCCTCCTGATTGCATATGCTCCATAGTGTGTGTGTGTGTGTGTGTGTGTTTGTGTGTGATTTGGAGTGCGAGTGTGTTTGGCAGCGTTGCCATATCATTAATTTTGTTAATTAAAAGTGTCGCACGGCTTTAAAGTTTACTGCCTGCTAGCAGTACGTAAGTGTGTGTGCGTGCGTGTGTGTGTGTGACTGTGTGTTGTTGTTATTGTTCCAGTTGTCAACTGTTGGCCTTGTAACACTCGCTGGCAACGCATCTGCATATGTGTCAGTCGGAGAGTCAGTCGGAGAGTGAGTTAGTCGTGCGCTTGGTTGGTTTTGCACCTGGAGCACCTGCTTGCTCAATTCCACCCACTGCCACTCCCACTCCCTGGCCTTAGTTCTGCTGCTGGCGAGTTTTTGGTTTTGTTTGACCAAAATGCAAAGCAAAAACAACTTTTGCTTGCCCCCCTTGGCGCCTAACAAAACTTTTGCCAGCGGCACACACTGCTTGTTATTTTGATTGTTGTTGTAGTTGTTAATGCAGTTGGTGTTGTTGTTGCTGTTGTTGTTGCTGTTGTTGTTGCTGTTGTTGTTGCTGTTATACCCACAAATCTGTAAAATGTTTTGTGCACATTTCAAGTGTTTGCACAGCCGCAAGTTTGTGGCTTTATGCAAACGGCAACTGTTGATCATGTGTAGGCGGAGATGCAAATGGCCAAGGCGTTGGCATTGGGCTTTGGTTTGAGAAGGGGGCTGAGATTGGGGCTGGGATTGGGGTTGAGGTTGAGCTTGATGTTTGGCTCACATGGATTAATTAAAAATGCATTGCATTAATTAGATTTTGTCAATTATAAATGCTGTCTGTTATATTTTTGTGCTTCTGCCATATATCAAGTTGCTCTCTAATCCAGTTAAGGCCAAAAATGATTTGCCATATTTTTGCTCAAATTTATTACACTCAAATTTTAATTAATTGCATAGATTTACACTGCAAACATATTAAAGCTTCTTAAGAATGTTCAAGAAATTGAAGAAATTGTTAAACCAAACATTAGATCAGCACCTTCATAACTTTTTCCACCCATATAAAATATCTATTAATACTTCTTCAGGCACATTATGGCAAAGGCAAACTATGAATTCAGCATAAATCGCAAAACTTATGCCCTAAAATGGATGACTATGCAGCAGCGTCTGGCAGTCAAATTGTTACAATAGATCAAACAGTTTGTAGCAAACGGAACTACTAACCCTTGCCTACGTAGAAAACAAAAATGTTTATATCATGAAATTCAAGATATTTCAATTTTGTTTTTAATATAAGTTTATATTCATTTAATTAAGTCTTTCAATTTTAATAATAATATAATAAATATAAAAAATAAATGGAAATAATCATAATAATGCAAAATTTTCCCTAATCACATAATATAAGCTGCATTTCTTCAAGCCTTGAGGCTCAATGTGCTTATTTAGCTTCATATGCGCTTAAATTCTATTTGGGATAAGAATTTTGCATTAAGATTGTGGAGAACTTTGGCTTATTCCAGACAAATATCATGACATGAGTTTGTTGTTGTTGTTGTTGTCATTGTTTGTATAGTTGTTATTGTGAGCGTTTATTGCCTTTGACATCGTTACAAAGCCATTGACAGCTTCCGTTTTGAGTAACCCACTTTGCCTCTTCAGCAACATTTTCTTATTTTTTTGCAATTTTTTGGCTGGCTTGCCACAAAAAAAAAAACAAAACTTGCGACGTTTGGCTTTGTTGTCGGCATACAGAATACACATACATATATACTTGTTTATATATGTATGCTATATGTTATATATTTGCAGGAATATTTTATGAGCTCCTTTTTGGCACTCTGATGGCCCAGTCATTTGCACAAGTCGTGACATACTGGCGCACAGCCTGAAGCCAGAGCAGAGCGCCCTTAGAGCTGTAGTGGAGCCAGTGGAGCAAGCCACTTCGTGTGTGTTTTTGATATTGAATGGAGCTGTTTCTGGTGTCGCGCTCCATTTTAGACTCAAGCATGTTTATATGCAAAGCGGCCATAAAATTTGCAAAACTTTTAATGGTTCATAAAATATTTAACGTAATGGCGGCGGCGCTGCCACTGGCCAACAAAAAAAACACGAGCCCAGTTAAAGACGGGGCAAAAAAAAACAAGAGGCGCGACAAGGACAACGCAAACGTGGGCCATGAACGTGGCCAAGTGTCAGAGGACGAGACCAAGTGAGATTTGTTGGCTGCCAACAAGCCGCAAACGAGCGAGCCAAGCGATAAAGCCACACACACACAAACACAAAGGCATGCACACATACACACACACACAGTCAGTCAACACTAGCAGCAATTGCAGTTGCTCCTCTAGCTTCCTGCCTGTTGCCTGCCATTTAGCATACTCGTTCGTGTGAGTGCATAGAGAGTATATTGGCTCTCTCTCTTTCTCTCTTCCAGTCGCTTCATTAAGCTGTGTGTAGCTGCACTCCTCTTCTGTTAACTTGCCCAAATGGATTACTCTCTAACGGAAACAACTGGAATGGAAAGCATCATATAATAGTTATTAAATATAGGTATAAATATAAAATGAAAAAATATTTAAAAATGTATTAAAAATATAATAATTTAAAAATAAACTAAAATAGTACCGTTTACCGCTAGTCGCTTACCGTCCCTGTGAATCAGTTTTAAGTCACATATAAACTTTTCTTTAATCCTATTATAATTACTTGAATAATTAAACAAATTAATTTATTCTGAAAGTCATGCGCGCGTATTAAGCAGCTGGTTAAGGTCGACTACAAAGCTTTTACTTGTGCCATATACATATAGAAAAGGCCTCACATTTTAGCTACTGCTGCAGGGACTCCTGCTGCTGCTGCTGCTGCTGCTGCTTCGGCTTTTGCCCCACCTAATTGCAAATTATCGCCTGAGCCATTGCTGTTAACTGACCTGTGAACCGCAGCGATTCGCCGCTGGCCGAACAACGTCCTGTTGCTCCGCTGCTGCTGCTGCTGCTGCTGCTGCTGGGATTTATGCATTTTTGGCCAAGAGGTGTCGCTTAATTATGCCACGTGCATGTTTTAATTGCATCGCTGATTTTCCATATTTAGCTGGCCAATAAATTTCAAAATTTCCATCACTGGCAAAACTTCAATTCGATTATCGCATAATGCATTAGGGAGCTTGAGTGGAGAATTCGCTGCAAATTGAAAGAGAAAGAGAGTGATAGAGAGATAGAGAGAGGCAGAGAGAAAGAGACAGGAGTAGAGACTCTTGTCTGTGCTGCTGCCATCAATTTATCAGCTATTTCTGTTATGCAGCCGCGAATGCAAGCAATTCAACGCAAGCAACAGCGAGAGGAGCTTAAACAGTTCAGCAATTATTATGATTAAGCATAGCATATAAATTCTTTGTAAATTAAAATTTAATACAAATCATGATGTACTTAAAGTCAACAGAATTGCAGAACCTTCACATTGTCAATATATGTTTAACATTAGCATTCGAAGTCTGAAAATATTGAGATATCTAACTAGTGCGCAAATTGTATCAATTTGTTTTCGTATAAAATGCCTATAACATTCAATCATCTACATTTAATAAAGTTCTTGCCAAATATTGCTAACGGTAAACATTTATCTTGACAAACTCGCTTAGCTACTGTTATAGCGACCCTCGCGCCGGCATAAAATTGTAATTATCCCCTCGACTCGTCGCTGTAATTTGCGCTGGGCAACAACAACAAATCGTCGCCAAAAGTAGACAAAACAGAAGCAGAAGCAACAGCCGCAGCAGAGGCAATGGAGAGCAGCAGCGGCAAATTCACGGCGGAAGTCAGTGACTAGAGCAGGGCAGGCGAGCGGAAGCGGAAATGCGCAAATGTTACGGGGCAGCAAATGAAAATGGCTCCCCGAGCGTCGTTTATCAGAAACAACGGCGCGAATTTTGAGCGTAATTCGAAGTGACAGCTAAAGCAAAATGTGAATTTTTGCCACCAAATAGCATGGCCAAAAGGATTCCGTTAACTTCTATTGTGTGGCACAAAGGACATTGCAGAAGCTAGCGAGTTGTGAATGATGTGTGTAGGGCAGGGGAGGGGACAGACAGCAAAGACAGCACGTGCCACGTGACGCAAACACATCGAAGGCATTTTCAATGTCAGCGTCTGTATCATTAGAGGCCATATGTGACGAAGCAGGAGGCGGAGAAATATAGTGGGGGAATGCGAAGGCGAAATGGGCAAAAGAAAAGTTAGAACAGAGCTTTAAGAATCAATAAAGTAAAGATGTCAACATAGCATAAAGAAATGTAAGCCTACAAACTTTTTGATGAAGCCTAGAGACAAGAAAAATTTCAAGAAATACCCATTAAGTACCCTAGCATTTGATATGACATTTTATATATTCTAAATACTCCATAGCAATGAGTAAAATGTAAAGGAATGAGCAGAGTCTGTTGGAGAGAGTGAGAGGGTGAGAGCTTGCTTAGAGTAGATTTGCGCAGCGAGTTCAGAGAGTGAAGAAGACAGCGATAGCTGCTGCAAACATAGTCCTGGTTTTTGCTGAGTGAGAGCGAGATAGCAACATTCGAGACGCTATGACTTCAATAGGCGAATGGAAATGAGTTGTCCGAAAGAGCATTAAATTGGACAAGCGGAAGAGCCAATAGTCTGTGATCAATTTAAAGCTTTTTATATATCGGTATCTGATATATGTATGTATGTATATCTATCTGTTTACCTCTATATAGGATATATGATATTGAAAATGTATATAGGGTATACGCAGTGTAACCGTATGGCATTAATCTTCTTCTTCTTCTTCGGTTTCTTCTGCTTTTGCTGCCCCGACACAATAAAAGCTGTTATGAAAATGCCATGGAAAAACATTTTCATGCAAATGCAAAACATTGTTAAACATACGCCCCCTTCACATACAACCGCCCCCCACCCCTCACACATCCCACGACCCCCTCTCTTCATACAGCGCCCTATATAGCGCCAATTACCCTGACTCCCAGCGCTCGGCTCCTCTTCACATTCTGTGCAGCACGTACGCTTCGTTCGATGTTGGCAGCGACGCCTTCGCCTTCTGACGTTTCGTCGTCGTCGTCGTTTGGCAGCTTTTAATTTTAATGCGTGTTGCACGCTCGCTTCCAAAAATTAAACGCCGGCTTATTTTCCGTTTCTACAACTGGGCCCCCGCCTCTATCTCTCTCTCTCTCTCTCTCTCTGCCGCTCCCTCTCCCTCTCTGATAATTTCACATCTAAACATGGCGCAAAAGTTTCGCTGGCGCTTTTTAGACCGTACAAATAGGCGTCGATTAGGCAAATCAACGCATTTGTATGCAGATTATGTGCCAGCGGGCAGCAACGGCAGCAGCACGAAAAAAAACATGGCATAGAAGCAGGCGAGAGAGAGAGAGAGAGTTGGGGAGGGGCAACAAGAGTTGTTTTTGTTTTTGTTGTCTCTAATTGCGCATAGTCCGTCAGCTTGCCAACTAGCCGAATACATAATAAATACAAATTAAATAAAATCTCACACAAGCACTCAAAGCTGAACTCTTTAAAGCTGCCAGACGGAAAGCGCCTGCACTTGAGATAGGGCAGGATTCACGGGCGGGGACGGAAATATATTTATATATTTAAATCATATGATTTTTTGTGTAATATTATTATTAACTTATCAGATTTTATACCTTGGCTATTTAAGACTAGAATATATCATATTTTAGCTAATCGAAAAAATCGAATTCCAACTGAATAATATTTATCATATCATGAAATTGAAATTTATTTATCTAAACTAGTTACTGCACTTTATTTAATACAAGCTGTGGCAACATTTCATAAACTAGGGCACATCATCAAATAAAATTTTCTGTAGTTCCTGCTTCTAGTGCAATAATAATTTAAAGAAAATTGCCTATAAAAATAAACACTTTATATGTGTATATCACTATCTCTGACAACATATTATTATTATGTAGCACCCCCTATCATTTCGAGTAAGTAATTTATTTGACATTCAGCTCATTCGTGTCCTCACACGGCTGCTGATGCGCCATGCGTGTATCGCTTTAAACAGTCAAAGATCTTACGCTAATTTTAAGCGGCTCTTCGCTCTCACACCTTGGCAGGTAGGGAGAGGGGGGGGGGGGCACGCAGCGACAAACAAACGTGCAGACAGTCAGGCTGCCAGACAGGCAGACACCCTCAAGCTTTGGCAATCTCATGCACGCGGGCAACGGCTCCCACGCTGCGTGTTGAATTTCAATACATACTTTTAGGCTCAACATCACAGAGCAAACAGCAACAGCAACAACAACAAAGGAAAACGTAGAAAATTGCCGAAAATACATTCGTTTGCCATTTCGCATATCACAAGGTCTAACAAGAGAGTGAGCGAGAGGGGGGAGTGGGGCCGTTGGTAACTAGGAATCACATGCGATTGGCATTTGATGCCAAAACGCTGACGTTGAAGAGTTTTTACACGTCTTTTTTTTTAGAGTTTTTGTTTCCTTTTTGGCTTTTTTCATGTTTTTTTTTTTTTTTTTTTTTTGCAGCACTTGCAAGTGGATTTATTTTGCAATGGCCCCAACAGAATTTTAATGGATTGTTTGTTCCTACCAGCCCCTCTCCCGACTACCCCTCTCTCTCGTCTTCCCTCTCTCTCTCTGTCTCTCTCTCTCGCGGTTGCGACACGCACGTGTCTTTCGCTTTCAGCACCAACAACAATAACAACAAGCAACAAATTGTGCCAAGTTTTTTTTACAGCTTCCTTCGTTTGTCTGCTTAAAATTTTACTCATGCTGTCGCGTTTCAATTCCACTCGTTTCATTCCACACGTCGCCTTGCGCTTCACTTTGACTTTGCTGCATTTCATTCGACGTTTTACAGCTGCTCGTGTTTGTTTTCATTAATTTCTTTACCGCTTCTTTTTTTACTTTTATTTACATTTCTACACCTCTTATTCTCGGGCACCCGCCCACTTCCTCTCCCGCTCTTGCACATGCCCATAAAATGCGCAAATTTAATTAGTCGTATATGTCAAAATTACATTTAAATTTATTTTTGCTTTGCACTCACACGTTGTTTGCATTTTACGTAACGTTACGTCACGTAAGGCCATGCAACGTAACCTGCTACAGATGATGCTCTGTGATTTTTATTGTCAACAACTTTAGCTATATTTTATTTTTATTGCTCGCATAAAGTTTTTAATATTATTTATTGTCAAACTCTTTGAGTCGCAAAATACAAAATTCTTCTTTATAGTAGCCAATGGAAATAGGAAATTTTGTTTTATTAGTCTAGCATCTTGATTGAAAACTTTGATGTAAACATAGTAGAAGAAGAATTGGAAGAGATGGAAATGTGGCTTCAATAATTAAAGAATTTTCATATTCACATTTAATATAATTTAAATAGTTACGTTAAGTTTAAGTTAAGTTTAAAACAGTACATTTCTAATCATTTTCAAATTTAAAAAAAATTAATAATTTTAGATAGTCAAAATCGAAAATTAAATAATTTGTGTTCAACCATACAGTTTATTCTTTTGGCCAAGTTATCCATATATATATAAAGGAGAGATTATGTGACATATTTTTTACAGAGTGTTAACACAGTTCAATAAGCTCTCTCTCTCTCTCTCTCTCTATGCGTCTCAATCGCAGTCTCTCCGCCTCTCTCTCTCTCTCCTTCCTCTTACCTTGTTGCTATTTTGAGCTGTTTGATTTAATTTTTTATTTTCTCTCGTAACATTTAATTAAGCACACGTCTGTGTACTTGTGTGTGGGGCGTAGGTGTGTGTGTGTGTGTGTGTGTGGGTGTGAGTGTGTGTTCTTAGGGGCATTGCCTTACAATTTATATAGACATTCAATGTGCCTTGGTAACAAATTGTGCTTGGGTTTTCTCTTTAATTTGACAAATTTCCTGGAGATTTTCAATTGATTTCAAACTGAGTGCAAACATGAGGCATGCGATTGGAGTATTTATTTAAGTTATTTAAGCATTCTATTTGACTATTTAATGCGCTCGCACTAAGGGCCAGAGGTTAAGCTAACCCTAACCCATTGAGCAGCACTCACATACACACACACACACACCCGCACACACACATAGTTAAGCGCACCTAAATACACTTTTGCTAGAATAAACAAGCAACCTTGGTATGTTTACCATAAAAAGTAGGTAAACTTGAGTGCAAAAAATTGCGTATGGAGCGAGTAAGTAAGTGTGCGTGGGCCTCTCTCTATGTGTGTGTGTAAGTTCAGTAACCAAACACACATACTCACATAAACACATATCAGCACTAGCATACGAAATGGCAAAATAAATGCACATACAAAAATGTAAAGCAGTCCAAAAGGCGAGACGTCACGAGTGAGTGAGCGAGAGAGCGAGAGAGTGAGAGTGTGAGCGAGTGAGTGAGTGAGTGAGGGAACTGAATGAAGCGAAGCATATAGTGATCTAGTCGAAAATGAATGAATAGCAGATACTCATTAATGATTGACAGACAAATAAAATAAAAGAAAATAAAATTAATAATAATCATTAAAAATAAATAAAATATTAATATTTATAAATAATAAAATGCAATAAGAAAAAGCTATAAATTAACTGCAAATTAACAAAAAAAAATATAACAATTTTTTTTAATTTCAGGTTCCGCTTAAAAATAATTTTTGTATGGACTGAGAATTAATTTATAAGAAATTCTTAGTTCTGAAAATTCTAATTTTTTCTTAAGCAACTTACCGAGCTGGAATGCATCTATATTGAAGGCCTAATCAATGTCGATCCTAATCTAAAACTAATGAAGATTACTCAACTCAACTTGATCATGCCCATCTTCGCAATAGTTACAGGGTATATACAAAAAATAAAAATAACAAGCAACATAAGGAATGAAAATGAACAGAAACAGAAACAGAAACCGAACACTAAAGGGCTGCAACAGTGGCAAAAGCAGCAGCAAGTGGGCCAAGAGGAATTATGTTGAGCAGGCGGGGGCTTGGGGGCGTGACAAGAGCTGCTTGCGGTCCAATGTCGAACACATTACAAGCAAAAACACTTTTGACAAAAGGAGGCGCCAGCGAAAATAAACAAACAAATGGCAAACGAAACAAAGACAGACAAATGATAAAGACAGCAAAGGCCCGACTAGGGAAGAGGCACGGGCTGGGCTGGGGGAGAGGAGAAGGGCAGAGAGCATCAGAGATTGCGTGGCAGATAGGCGCGCGTTCTCATGATGCGTGTGGGCTAAAGGCTTTCAAGGACTACAACATTAAGCAAAAGAATTTGTGCATGAACAATGCCCAAAAAATAAAGAAGGAAAAGGGGGAGATGGGGGAGAAGACGAAAAGAGCTCAGTTAAGAGGAGCTCGACTTTCGTAGAAGGTGAACAAGAATAATAACAAAAGTTAGGCTATCAACGACCGAGCAATACTCTTGAGGCTTAAATACATTTCAGATTTCTAGGAATTTCATCACTTGAGTTGATTTGATCAGTCAAGTAGCGCCAGGCCCCTGGAATGGTTGTTCCAGAAGAAATATAAACTCTCAGGCGCTTATTACGAAATTGGAATATTCAAAGGAAATTAATGAATGAATTGAAATAATGCTAAGCCTTAAGCACAGATATCGTGGCATTGGCGATTGTTTAAGCGATGTTTATCGAGCGAGTAGCGACTAATCGGCTCTTAGCTATCAGCTATCGGCAAGGCCAAATGACTATGAATTATGGGCAAGCGGTTTTGGGTTACCGATTATGGGATATAGATGCCTAGCTATGACTTCAGCTAACGGCTATCAACTTTAAGAAATATAAGCTATGGGAAATTTACTATAGACTATCGAATGTGAGTTATCGATAATGATTATATCGCTATGGACTTTCGTCTGCGGCTTTGAGGATTATGATTTCAGCTACTGAATATCAGAATGAGTTATCGGCTATCATCAGTCGACTATCGGCTTACATGTATCTGCTATCGGCTATGGCATATCGGCTTTAAGCTACTAATCCTATTATGGACTATAGTCATAGCTATACTACTAGCTACGGATGACAGGGCTTCAGCTATAACCTATAAGCAATCAGCCATGAGCTAATGAATATCGGCTTTCAGAGTTTCGAGTTATCTGATATCGCATTAGGCTGGAAACTATCAACTATCGCCCCATTGACTATGGGCTATTGTATAACCTCTGAAGATGGACGTGCATGCTACAAACAAACAGAGCCAGAAAGCTTCCAAATTTGTCTAGACAGATAGTTAGATCAGCTTAACAGTCAGTGGCCATATACTCCCTTAAACGATTTGTGTACAGAGAGAGCATAACAAGTGCACACACACAGACGCACACACGGATATGAAGAGGGACAGCAAGCGCCGCTTTCAAACGGATGTCATTAAGGTGTGCGTGTGAGTACGGGTGCATGTGTGTGTGAGTGTGCGAGTGTGCATGAAAATGAACTTCTGCAGGCGGAAGTTGATGCAGATGCAGATGCAGATGCAGCAGCAGCAGCAATTGCAGATGCAGTTGAAAAGTATGCAGCACAAATGCACAGTTCGATGCGTATAAAAGTGAAAGGGGGCGAGCGGGACGAGAGGCGAGTGGAGAATGGGGCAAGTGGGGCAAGTTCGAGCAAAGGAAACGAAGGCGCAGATGGATTTTTTGCTGGTTGCAACGTGTCAGACGGCATGCTGATGATGAGTTCCGGGTAAAAGAAACCAATTTGCCAGAGCTGTTAAGCACTGAGAGCACAGACTTTTAGCCAACAACAACAACAACAGCAACAACCATAACAATAACAACTACAAAGGGAACTGCAAACAGGAAGGTCAATGAAAACAGCGCGAAAATAAACAAAGGAAAATGAGAAGCAGCAGCAAATGAAGAGCAGAAAGCACAACACAGATAAACAGAGAATATTGTGCAAGTGCAATTAACAAAATGTTGGAAATGAACAACGAACAGATGAGCAAAAAAAGAAAACAAAAGCAAACCAGAAAAAGGTTCAATGCAAAGATATCACAAAGACAAACATAATATGAAATTACAAGAAAGAGTGGAAGTAAGAGAGATATGTGCATGCTAAGTGTGTATACTCAATATGCTTTAAGGGGCGGGAAACTTTTAATTGGAATTACAAAATATTAAATTTTACGAAAACATAAGTCAAAGTGTAACTTACGCATTTAACCAACTCAAAACATAGCGGCCTAAGAGTACCTCTCACTCTTTAGCACTGGGGACTATGTTCAACAATCTATCTTTATCTTTATCTGTCTGTCTGTCTCTTTCTCTCTCTCGCTCGCAGTGAGAATTAATCGTACACGGATAATTAGTCACCACAGCAACGATCTTACTTCTCTTATTTTTTTTATAATTTTTTTTTTTTTTTTTTTTGTAAAATATATAGTTTTATTGCAGCTTTTGTCGTAAACTCTATAGCGCAATTTTTTTTTTAATTTAATTTAATTTTCTTTCTTTTTTTTTAACGGTCCATTTATTTATTTGTTTAAAAAAAAAAAATATTACATTAAAGAGCTTAAGCTAAATAACCGACGTGGCCAGCGCAATAAGCGATCCCGTAAACCGCAAAATCTGTTCAATACAAAAATATATAAAATTAAGACAACAATCAATATATAATATACTCATTTCTCAGCCTACCGAAGTGAGCGTCTCTAGCGAAGGCGAAAAGAACGGCACCTTGACAATCAGCACACGTTGAGATCTCGCTATCATTAGCAGCGTCATCTTTTGCACACGAACGCTGTGATAATACCATTGGCTGGAAAAAATGCTTCTAGCCAGATCTAAGCTCTGGGGAAGTGAGCAATTTAAAAATAATAAAAAGGATTTAGAATATATAACAAATACTAAAATATACTTACTTAAATTACTTAAAAGATAAATATCTATTACAAAAACTTTCAATATTGTATATGGTTTATACAATATACAATATATATACAATATACCTTAGATGAAAGTCAGGAATACGCACCGCATCCGTAATAAATGTACCGCCCAAGCAGTATAGAAAAACTTCCATTACCACAGCACATGTGTACACTAAATAGACAATAATACCAGCGCCCGAGAACTGATCAAGAGAGAGAAAGAAAGAGATGATGGGGGACAGAGATGTATATACTCTCAACTCCTCAACTCTCCACTCACCAGCAACATGTCAACCACACTGCTGCCTATAATCAAGCTGGAGGTTACAAAGTGTCCCAGCGTTATCTCAACCATAACTCCGGACAAGCGTTCCGTCAGTACGGCAATCTCATTATGACGGTCGACTAGGCGCTCCAATTTGCGCACAATGCGCTCTTCCTTCCAAGCCGTAGATTCCGAGTCGATGCTCTTTACGGCCAGCAAATCGACAACATCATCACGCAACGAATTAAGCAGCACACTTAGATATAGACAGAAGCCGAGAAAAAAGCCATCGGCGCCCACGAAACATGCGACGGTAATGTAGCCATGCCAATGGACCAGCGCATAGGTGAGCGGGTAGAGCGGCAGACGTAGCAACGGCTCAGGAAAGCTTAGGCAACACGAGAAGAATGGGAATAAATGAAAGTAGATAAATTAGATATTTACAATGGAACCTTTAGGCATAATTGAAGTACGCTCACATCATTTTGAACGGCGTCTCATAGATCCAATCCATGCCATGCGCACGCCTTAGCATATTATCCAGCAGGTGGCGAACCGAGTACGAGGTGCTGGTGCAGAAGCCGCAGCAAAGGAGAAAAAATGTCAGCCGCGTAGCCAGCGTATAGCACCTCCGCTTGTACTCCGATTGCTGCTGTTCGGTTAGTTTTCGCACCCGCTGTATTAGAAACTTGAGCTCATCGCGATAGTACCAAATGGCACACAGTTTGAGTAGCGACAAAATGCTCGATGCAACTGGACAGAGGGCATCCAGGGCTAGTATAATATTATCTGGTATCTGGAGGATGCCATAGGCCGCCTCCGCATAGCAGCCATACGCAAGTATGAAGAAATTGAAGAAACTCCAGGCTCGCACCGGCCAGCTGCTCTCCTGCTCCGGATAAAAACCAATCAAGGTTAATGCAAATTTCGGAATCAGAAAATAATGACGATTCATTGGAAACGAACGGGTCAGAAAGCGAGGCCACATCTTCGCAAGGCAGCCAACTGTCGGCTTTGTGGAGGCATCAAGTTCAATCCCTTGCTTTTATAGGCTCTTCAATCGTTGCGCTCATAATTGATGAGTTGGGCGTTGTTCTTGCTAACAGTTCACCAGGTTTTCCACGAAAGCCAAGGAAAGAATATTATTATAACCCGCAATTAGACAACTAGGCGAGCATTGAGTTCGTGATTGTAATTAATAAGCAGTTATTAAATGGGCCATTAAAAGAGTTTGATTTTACTATAATTATTTCGTGGGAATGGCTTAAAATTCAGCATACAAATTTAACTTTGAAAACCTTTTAAAGTCCAATTTGATGCCAGATCCCTCAAAAATATCCTTCTAACGATTTAACGATACAAAATGTGAGTTTGATTGCGATCAACAACTGTGTCTGACTTTCGATCTCTCTCTCTTTTTTTCTCCAATAATCTGGATATTTGATTGGCTCAAAATCCTCATTTGTAATGGACGTCATTTAATTTTTAGTTATTGATGACCTTCTTTTTCGCTTCAACAAAAAGTTCAGCTGCCTCCGCAAAGGCCGCCATTTGATTGGCTATTTCAATTAGCACGCTCTTCGCCTCACTTTCAAGCATTGCGTGGCGCGCTCAGTCGTGCTGGCTCGTTTGCACACATATGCGAAATGCAAGCTTAAGGAAAGCTTTGTGTGCTAATGCAAATGCAAATCAATGAGAGCTTTGTATTTGTGCATTTTATTTTAATTTACTATAGTGTATGTCTTTGCATGTATTTCCGAGATGTTTGTGTTGTGTGTGAATGCAATATAGTTGACTAGAAATTTCTAATGCACAATATTGATATCAATATTAATATTAATTTGCCTGACTTACAACTAAAGGTAGCTCACCAGTGATGAATATAGCTGTACCCTTCTCGCCCCTTTGGTGACCTATTCCAACTAGTTCTCTTTGCCATTGCTTATTATGATATATTTGCTAGAGTGAGCAAACAAAATGAAGGCAGCACAAATATTCGGACAACTGAGGCTTGGGTGGGTCTATGGCTGCAGCTCAATCGCAAGTGTTGCCAGCCAACTTGCAGTTTGAATAAATATTTTATAAGCTCTGCTTGGTTATGTGTGTGTGTGTTAGTGTGCGAGTGTACGTGTGTTGCCGTGATTATGCAAGCTGCACTTATTTGGCGTTGTATGTGAGAAGGCCAATAAATTAATTTGGCCAGCTCCCCATGGCTAACTGAATGAGTCGCATAACTGAAGAGAGGCCGGTGAGGCGGTGCTGGGCGTAGCCGGCAATAACGATGGCGTTGACGGCGCCTCCTGCTGTTTGCCAGGTGCCAGGATGCCAGTTGAACCAAAAGCCACAGCCCATAGACCGAGTCCTGCCCAGGTCTGACCGTAGCTTCATAGCTGCTCTTTGCATAATTGATGGCTGCAGGTGTATTTGCGCTCAAATGAGGCATGCTAAACACATGCCTTTGACACTTATATACACACACAGCACACACAAATACACATACATACACACATGCACGTACGCCAACCTACTCATATGGCAATAAAACTAAAGCTTAGCCGAGGCACATTGTTAACCAAATAAAAAGAACTGCAAATTTCGTGCGCGTCTGTGTGTGTGGGTGTGTGGGCGTGTGTGTATTGGTGTTGAGATTTCGAGCCTAAGCGATAAATATAAATAAAACGGCATAGACGACATAAACAGAGTCCTTGCTGGCCACGAATACATAATAAATGAGAAAATACTCAACATATTTGACTAAATCTATCAAATAATTATGAATAGAGAGGCTTATGTGCTTATAGAAAAGAAATAGTTAAGGACCACAAATAATGCCAAAATCTGCAAAATAAGCTTATATAATACATAAACTATGAAAACGATAGAAATAAAGGAAACAGGTGGAGACAGATTTGATCGTTATATACATATGGTTTCCTAATTGTGCTGCAGTTGAGAGAGCTAGCTTTTAAATTGCACATTTTATGCGCTACTACTACGAGAGAGACAGAGACAAATGTAGCTATCGCTGAACGTAGTTGCTATTGATGCATTGTGCGAGAGAGATGGCTAAGCTTTGTGGCTGGCTTTTTCATTGGACAAAGTGATCGCCATAAATAATATGAACAGTCTGAAAAAGCACGTGATGAAGCACAGACTAAAAATATATATTATGTTGAATCACAAAAAGTTATTCTAGAAAGCAACAAAAAAATATTTAAGGGAAAAAACGTAGTTTTTTTGTTTTGAAGTCTTCAAACTATAGAATATTTTATATGCATAACAATAGATCTCTTAACTTAAATTTTGGCCAAACCCCTAAACCTAAGCCTAGATCATTAATACACTCAACTATGGCCCGAGCGGAGCAAGCTAAAAAGGTCTCCTTTTTTTGTGCTGCACGTTTCGACAATGCGCGTTCGCCTATACAAATTGAAAAATTTACGTGGAAAACATGCAAATTTATGCCATAAACACAATGAGTTTAATGTGCCCAAAGAAAGGCAGGGACAGCGACAGCAAAAAAAAAAAATAATAATAATGTGGGGGAAATTGGGAAAATTATGTAGAATAAAAAGAGCCAACTTATGTCCTCGCAGCGACAGCCACATTGATGACTCGATTTGTGGCAGCAAAAAAGAACAAGAAGAAAAAACATGCAAGAATGCTGAAGTTGGCCAGCAACGATTGCCTTATGCTCGCTTACGATCTTGATGATGATTTGAATTTATTTGTATAAAGAGAGGCCTGCTGACTCCTACGACTTATTCTGAACTATCATATCAACTTAAATAGTATGCTTATAGAGTGAACATATAGAGCGAAAGCTCATATGCTCTCGTTTTCAGTCCATCAACGAGCAGAAATACAATGGGCGTAACTTTTTGGCTTTTGTCTGTGTGTGTGTGCGGCCCATGCTACAAATCGTGACCAAAATTATTGACTAAATTATTGAGAAGGCGTTGACGACAAATCAGGCGCAGCGAGTGAAATGTCCATCAAACAGTTGTGGCCCACCTACGTCACACAGACACACACACACGCCCATCAACACACCAGCACACACATCAAAGCTCACCTGAAAAGGTAGCACATGAAAAACTAAACTCTTTTGTTCGCCACAAAACGAGCGCACAATGGCGCGTGGGCGTGGCCATGTGTTTAGGGCGGGCCACGGCCTGACATGTAGCTGAAAAGTTTATGAATTTATAATTAAATATTAAACAAAGTTATTTGCTCAATGAATAAGCAGAGCCAAAAAGCTCGGGATTATAGTATTATATGTACAATAATTTATGCGGCTTATGAAGCTAGCTAAATCATAATAAAAATGTATTTTATTATTATTTATTGAAGTGAGCAAAGCATAAAATTGGTTGAGCTAATATACATAAGTGGGACTGGTATTGGGATTCAGTTTGGAATTGGTTTATGAATTGAATGAACTTTAAGCAATCGATGTCTTAAAGAGTTATCGAAAACGATTCATTTGAATCGATTCATCCACAAAGAAATTTCATAAATTTCCAAATAATATTTTATATACATATGAAACATAGCGGAATATGCGAAGTAAAACTCGAAATGAATTTCAACTATTTTTTTATATAAATAATTTGTAAATTTTCAGCTGCAAACTTGAACAATTTGTGCTATGGCAAATGTGCAAAAAGACAAATATATATATTTATATATATATGCAAATTATTTGCCATCAAATATTTCGGGAATATTTGACTGAAATATATGAAAAGATATTTCGAATGCAATATTTTTGGACCGAAAAACAGGTTTCAAATCGGATTGTAAAATTCATTTTTGATAGCATGCAATTTGTCGAGTGTGTGAGTGTGTGTGTAGGTGAGTGTGCGTATGTGTGAGCTAATTTGCTTATGGTTTAGTAGGGGTAATATGTCACACACACACACACATGCACGCGTAGAAGTGAGCGTGGCTATCAAATTTATTGTCTGTCCTGGCTTTTGCCTCTCAACCTGCCACGCCCATCAATAAAACAAACAAGCCAAACTGATGCCGAGCGCCAAGCTGAATGCATTTGCGCACGCCTTTGTTCCACGATAAACTTAATTTGAATAATAAATTACGTTGATATTTAATCAGCGCGTCGCACAGCGATAAAATGCAATGGGCGCTACCAGAGAGAGAGAGAGAGATGGGGAAAGAGATGTCTATATATATATATATATAATGTGTCATGCAGCCGATAATGTTTAAGCTGCTAGGCTGTCTGAATGGCTACGCCCACCTGATTGAACAGCCCTCCTACCACTCCGCCCTTCCCCCTCTCGAGCAGCTCATTGCATGTGTTGGGCACGCCACGGCATGGCATGGCATGGCATGGCATATCCATAAACTGCATAAAGTCATTAACGTTAAGCGGAATTTGTGTTAATCAGATAACAAAATTATGAACAATTAAGTCATTGCATGCGAATTGAAAATTTAAAGCACCCGCCAAGCAACATTAATGACTGCCATATATATGTACATATATATATATTTATGTATGACCGACTTTATAGGCATGTGGCAGCTATCGGAGGCAACGGCGCATGCAGCAAGACAAATGCAAGCGAATCAACATAAACAATTGCCGACACCAGAAACAAAACAAAGACACACGAAAACGTACTTAAACATGTTTATTATATTGTTTTTAAATATGGTAAAAAATAAAATTGAAATATGAGTTTATTTTTACATATCTGTGCACTCAATTAGCTTCGTTTACATATTTACTAGATATTTATATGCACATATATACGAAAATAAAAATAAATAGGCTAGGCTAAAAATAAATATTAATCAAGAAGAAAGAGTGCTCTAGTGCTCCAGGACTAGACGATACCCCTAACTCTGCATAGAGCTGATGAGTCAGATGAACACTAATAGATATAATAATGCATTAACATATATATTTTTGCATTATATATATATTTCATATTTAAGTTCCTCTTTATCTATTTATTTGTTTGACTTTTTTATATTCAACTTTGATTATTCTTTTCTTGTTTTTAGCATCATTTACAGTGAGCCAATAAATTTCAAAGAACAATCACAGTTAACAGCCAACAATGACATACAACAAATGCGATGCAACTGCAATACAACAACAGTCACAAATAAAACAACTATTTGTTTAGCCTACGGTCGGAGAGAAAGAGGGAGAAAGAGAGGGATAGGTTTTGAGTCTGCAGAGTATATGAGACTTTCATATAAAAACTAAAAATCTTAAGAAATAAAGATAAATATATAATTAAAGATATTTAATGGAATATTAGTTATGAAAAAGTAAAAAGAGAATTCGAATAAAATAGATATCATAATATTATATGATCAAAATATATATATGTATATGTATATACTTAGATGTATGTATGCACGAAATTTAATGTAAAGTTCTTACTGAATGTCCTAAAAGATAAATGATATAATTCTATACATATACCTAAACAACTTTGCATAGATATATTTTAGCTCTCTCTCTCTCTCTCTCTCTCACACTCCCTCTCGTTCATTATCTCTTTAGTCGTTAGACTAAACAAAATGTATGTTCGAATTGTTGCTAAAGCAAATTCAGAAGACTTATTTAATTTAATGATCTAAATGCGTTGCACTTGAGCTGAACTAACTAACGCTCGTATGCATACCGAATGACTACAGGGTATATAGAACAACAAACAATACATTTTTTGGCCAAAACAAGTGCACAGCGAAGTCATTAGAAGTCAAGTGCAAACAGCAGCAACAGCAATGCCAATCAAACCAGCAACAACAATAATGGCAACAGCTGCTGCTGCTGCTGCATGCTACTGCTCTGCCAACGTGGGCCAAATAAGTATGCAACACAATTTTTGGCTCGAACATATGTTTAATATGCATTTCATTAAATAAACACAACAGAAATGGCGAAATGGCAAAAGCGAACACATTCGAAACAGCTTGTTAGATAGGGGCGTGACAGAGATGTGTGTGTGTGTGTGTGTGCATATGTGTGTGCCACACACTTTTTCCGGCGGAAATCGCGCAAAAGTTGTCACTTGCCAACTGCGGCCAGAAACATAAACCAAAACCAAAACCAAACAAGCCAAAAAAAGTGACATAAAATAGAATAAAAATGTCAAATAGAAAGGCAGAGAGAGAGAGAGAGAGAAAGAGAAAGAGAAAGAGAAATAGCGAGAAAAAAATGAAAGGAAGTGGGTAAAATTGTAACCAAAAGCATTAAAAACTAATGAGATTTAAATGCAAATGCAAGCTGAAGTGGCAAGCCAACACACACAAACATACAGCCACACATGTGTGCGAGTGTGTGTGTGTGTGATTGTTGTGGCAAATGACTAAATTTGCATGCAATTTACAAACGCAGTTGCAACTCATACAGAACTTTAGACTTAGGCTTACGTGCATCTGGTTATACTCTTACCATCTCTTTGAGAGCCCCTTCAATCAGTTGAAGCTACACATCAATCATCAATCTACTTTCATTTCAATACCAATCATCTGTACATAATTTCAACTTTAGCCAAAATCAACTATAAAATTCCATAAAATGTGTGAAAAAAAACAGATATTATATGATGTAGCAAATATATATTTTCATCAATCCGAGTCAATCATCTCTAGATCATCATTGAAGAGAAAAATAATATTAATACAATATTGCATTTACATAATTTTAAAATAATTTTCCCATGTTCAAGCAGAGATTATTTTCTGTACTAATTATTTTATTTTATGTTACTGAAAACAAATTCACAGGGTATTTTCAGTTCGTGGTTCCCTATGCTCGTTCGTAAATTAAACTTCACTTGTTTTTATTTATTCTCTTTTTTTCGCTTTCAGTGCACTTGAGAGTATTTGGCCATTTGGCAAATGTTTGTCAACGACCAAGAGCTCATTGCCATTGTTTGCCATTTGGCCAATGTTCATGTTGTTGTTGTTGTTGTTGTTGTTGTTATTTAAACATTTTTAATTTGAATGGCAATCAAATTTGCATCGCTGTAAATAAGTAATTTAAATGAATAGCCAGCGTCGAGTAGGCTGGAGCATTTGGAGCCAGTTATCAGACACGCCAACTAATTGCGTCTAATGAGCAGAACGAAAGGCCTTCGAGGGGCAGTTTGAGCGGTTCTCGAGAGTTTCGCTCATGTGTTTGTGTGTTGAGTGACAATGGAAACTGTTTATGAGCAACTGACACACGTTGCCAGCGACACTTTTTATCGTAGCCAAGGTAAACGATGCCGTCGTCTGCTGTTTAAAATTGCTGCGACGTGTAAATGTCGCTAATGTGATGAGCAGTTGGGTGGCTGGAGCAGGGACACGACGATGATACTGACAGTATGCGTGTGTGTGTGTGTGTGCGTGTGGGTGTCTGTCAGCGTGTGTGTGTGTGGCCGTTCGTGGACAGGTGTTTTGTAGCCAAAGCCAATGCCAGAGGCGACGCGCTGGCAACACATTACGGCACACATCGTTGGCCATAAGGTTAAGCTGTTTTCATAACATCCACACATACACACACACACGCTCACACACACTGACACACATGTTGAAAAGTGCTGCAAATTAGATTTTTATGTTAATTAAAAAGGCACGCACAACATGTTGCAAATGCGTCGCTTGGCCTGCAGCCGATTTAAAGCTGTCAATCCCTTCTCCCTCCTCCTTTCTTCGCTTCATAGCTCTTCTTTCTCTCTTCTATTTTGTAGCATATAATGCCGCGCTTGGCCCACATTTTTAGCACGGCTCTTTGTTGACATCTGTATATTTTTATCTTATTTTTCTATATTTTTACATTGACATTGCTTTGTTAAGCAAGTCTGCCGTAATTTAAGCTCACGTGTAGAGCTGGCTCGATAATCAGCTGTTCAATTAAAGCTTGTTTAGGAGTACAGAATTTATAATTAAGCTATTAAGCTCTTTATATGTACATGTACATACGAGCATCTACAGTTATTTAGTTTTGTTCAATAGAGTTATTAAAATATTATCCGAGTCAGTTTTCGTTTTAGCTTTTACTTTTATCCGCTGCTACTCGAGCGAGTGGGAGAGAAAGAGGCGACTATAACTAATAGCTATTGCTAATCGTAGTCCCGGCAATTGCTGTGTGAAAGCGAGATAGCTATTTATGCTTCGCAGATACGCTGAAATACAGCTAACAACGAATTCGTTTTTGGATGAAGTTATAAAATTGTTAAATTGAAGTGACAATAAAATATGAAATAACCCAGATGTATATATGAATATATTTATTTATTTTTTTACCCTTTGCCAAGTTCAACTTTCAAACATAAAATAACAATTGGCATAACAGCAAATCGAACAGAAAAAAATAATAGAAATTCCCTTCGCATATCACGAAAGTGCAAAATGCAGACAATAGCGATAAATGCGACTGGAAATCATTGAAAACTTTCAATGTGCGCTGTCTGCATACACATTTTGTGACCACCAATAGAAAAGAATGAAAAAGTCCACAAGAACATCTGGGAATGTTATCGCAGAGGGCAACTGAGTGCAAAGCAAATACCCTGTAATGAAACAGACATTCAATTTATATTCCAACATGATATGAGAAATAGAGAAGAATTTAAATTATACAGAATAAATACAGATTTAATTACTAAAAGGAAAAACCTATTTAAATTAATTAAAGTCAAATATAATCTAGAGGAGCTTTTTCATAATTATTTTATGTATGTTATGTATATACTTTTTTTATAATTTGGTGTTATATATTTTCTTATTGTGCGTCAATTTCTTCTTTTTTTACATTTACAGGGTATTAAGACACAATTGCATACCTTCTGGTTGCTTAACCAAACACACACTCAAATGTATATGTATATATGTGGACAGCCATGGATAAGATAGATGGTAAGCAATGCGAGTATTTTGAGTGATAAATAAAATGTTTAAGCACACATTTCAACCCATTTTCCAAGCATTCTATAGATTTGACTTTGAACGGTACTTCTTTCTCTCTCTTTCTTTCTTTCTCTCTCTATCCGTTGTTGTTGCATGTGCGACGTGACGACATCGCAGATGAAGTTGAAGTAGTTGAAGTTGATGTTGCAGTTGCTTCACTTGTTCCAGTTGCAGATTTCCGCCCCAATTGTGCTTATATAGATGCTCATGGCTATAGATGTTTATAGTATATCCTTTTTGTCAGCGCAATCTTCCAGCAAGTTTTGCCGCATTTGCTGCTTTTGACACGCGCGAATTCAGCCTGTGCATTCAAATAGTTTTAATAGCACTTCATATCAGCTGTGAATGGAATGCACAGGGTATACTAGATATTGGAGCAACCAAATACTAGACATTTTAAATAATATAAAAATTTTTTACTTAAATATTCTGTACATTCTAATCTTATAGAAAACCAAATCACTTATCACTTTGCATTTCCACTCAATATAAAAAGTCTGAAGCTAATGCCGAGTGTGAGTGCGGGTGCAAGCGTGTGCTAATTTAATCAGCCAATTAAACGCCTCTGCTACAGATGAGAGCATGAAGCGAATATGTGTAAAAGAGTGAGGTAGAGACAGTGCTATAAATTCAGTTGCAGCTGCGTGCTGAGCCGGCAGAAGAGCTGCGCTGTATCAGTGTATGTGTGAGCGCATTTGGAGTCAGCTGCTCGGCAGGGCACGAGTCGGCGATCGTGTAAGGGATAGATAATATGCACACGACCGGACTATAAATAAAAGCAGCAGTGCGAGTGAATAGTGAGTACTTATTATAGGTGTGTGTATATTTGTATCAAGTGTATAAGCTTAACTATTTACGAGTGAGAGAGTGAGTCAACTTGAAGAGATATGATTGGTCAGGTGTATTTTTAGTGTGTGTATGAAGAGTTTAGCGATCTTGAGATGAGAAATTAGCTTCAACAGAGTAATGTGATTGGATAATGATCATTTGTAGTGTATGTTAAATGCAATTTCAATATTCACTCCATAATACTCACGATTGCAAGACTTCTTTTATATATAGTACATACATTTTCGGTATATACAAGTCAGTCACATTAACTTGATTTATTTGATGCTTTTTTGAAGGCCAGCTGCTGTAGCCCGTGGCACACTCTTTGTCTCACACACACACATACTCCCACGCACAGCCACACACGCACACGCAGTCCCATATCGCAACGCTAATGAGGAAAATAATTAATGATGCCGGCGCTTCTCATATCTCTCGAAACATTTTCCATGCCATTTGGTAAAACTTTCACTTGACGACTTGAAGTAGTCGCCGCACACAGCTCACACCGCTCACCGCAATCCACCCACCGCCCACCGCTAGCTGCCTTAATAAGCAGTTAATTTCATAGTTGTGCAAACAGTTGCGTCCTTGCTGGCTGCTCCTTGAGCTGCTTTCTGCATGCATAAAAGTTGCAAAATAACATTGCAAACAACATGAGTAACTGTGCTCCTGGTTAGCGGATATAGCGTGGGCACCGCGGCTCGTTCGTTGGGCGGTTGGATAGATGGTTGGTTGGCGGGCTGGGTGGTTGGCTGCTGAAGCCTGCTCTATGACTATGTGGATTGTATTTACATCATGCTCACTGCTCTGTAACTCTTCATTCGTTCAACTTAATTTACGTTTTATAACTTTTGCAATCATTACATGTAACATTTATTTCACTCATGTTTCATTCCTATATTTTCTTTATTCGTTTTTTTTTTTAATTTTTCATGTGTGCATAAACCATTTAGCAACAGTTTTGCTTTGGCAAAGTTTTTCCCATACAGTGAACTGAACACGGGCTCCTACAGTAGCCAATAACTGATGAGCTGCGTAATACCCTAACTAAAATGTATCGAATATTAAGGGAAATTTGATTATATTTTTATTGAATAATTAAAATATTTATGTTATATGTCAATTTAGAAAAAATAATTAAATAAATAAAGATTAATTGAAATCTGATATTTGACTAATATCAAACTTATGCAGAATATTTTAAAATATTGAATTAATTATTATATTAAATTATTAAATCATTAGGAAAATTTAATTTTAACCAATACTTTACCAAAATGTTTTCATCATTTCAATTGAGTATCGCACAATAAAATACTTCAAGTAAATATAATATATACTCGAACCGATTCTTCAAATAAATTTTTAATTGGAAATTTACTGTGCAACGTTTGATGCAAAAATGTTTTAATTCAGCAGCAATTGTTAAGCATAAAAACCCATTGGAATAATGGCAAAAATATATCTCGCTGACTGCTTGCGCATAAGGTATTACATGGTAGAAATTAAATTAAACACGAATAGCAGAATAAGTGCTCGACTCACAGCTACCCTATAACGGCACATATCGACCAAGCTTCTTTGTCTAAGTACTTAGACCAAAATCGAACTTAAGATAATGAAACGAAACCGTAACGTACATAACACGCGTACATTTTGTATTATTCCTTATGAAAAATCCTAATTTTTATTTAAATAGAGCTACAAAATATTTCACTTGCAGATACCCTGTAGATAGCAAATAATAAACACAGCAAAGAGTGAATACCAAGAAAAAATGTGAATTGACAATCATATTTTCAACCAAAGATTAAATTAACTATGAATGATTAAGATGTTCGACTATCAGTTATCCTGTAACAATCACGAGTCATAAATATTAAGTCTCATCAAAACAATTCCAGTAAAAATTTATTCTTATTATTCTTCCCTTAAAATGTTCGACTCTCAGTTACCCTACAGCTAAATTACTACCCTATAGTACAAAATATATTATACATGAACGAATCGAAATATGTGAGACTAACAGTTACTTAAATGAACGACGATTCTTAAAATTCGCATCTTTATCGATTATAGAATATATCGATTAACATTTCTTAAATTTTTCTGCTTCCCTAACCCTATAAACCCCCTTATAATATTTGTAATAATGCTGGGTATAGAAATGTATAGCTACACATGTGCACATTAGCTCAACTTGAAGCGAGATGTTGGCATGTGGATTAAAAGCTGGAAGAGGAGCATGAGCAGTGGCAACAGCGACAGCAAAAGCAACAGGAGGAGCAGGAGCCGCAACTGAAGCAGGAAGTGGAGACGATGAAGGACCCACGAGCTTTTCATATGGCAAGTGTAAGTAAGTCAGTTGGTAAACGCGTCGCTTGTTAGGCAAGCTTATCGCACACACGTAAATGTGACAGTCATACATCAGAGAGACACACAACACCCACGCACACACACACAGACACAGTCACACCAGCACACGTCCTTGAGGCTAAAGCGTTGTGAAGAGCTTTGCTTAAAGACAGCCAATCTGAAGACTAGACGCCAGCACTTGATAATGAGCGTACAGCCAGCACTTACGTACAACGTAACGTAAGACTGGTAACGTAATCGCAACATGACAACAAGTAATGAGTTGCATCCCCCGCCCCCTTCTCCCCAGCCAACAGCTCCTGTATCATCGCTCGTGTAAATTCGTTCGCATTTGTCATTTTTTTGACACCTGCTTCGCTTCAATCAGTGTACAAGCTACCTCACTATCTCCCTCTACCCCTCTCTCTCTCTCTCTCTCTCTTTCTCTGGGGATATTTTCTGATAAGCATCTGCACTTCATTTTTGCACTTTTCTTGCAGAACTCTTGAGTCCTGCGGATGCAATTTTATTACAAGAAACTTAAAACTCATCCGTAGCCAAATCCCTGTGCGAGTTTTCCCTCATTCCAATCAGGCAACAGCTCGGTCTGCCCTCGCCCACGGCTCCTCGCCTTCACAACTTTGTTCTCTTAGTCCTTTGCACGTTGTCGTCCTTGCATCTAGCAGCTTGCAGCTTGCTTCTTATTCTTATTTATTTGCAATTGGGATGACGACAACGACGCCGTCTTCATCATCCAGCTGCACCTACAGCTGTAGCTGCTGCTGTTGCTGCCCTTCATCCTGCTGGCATTTATTCAAGTGTAAGCATCAGCCTGTGTCCTCGTCCTGCGTCCTGGCGAATGCGATTTAAACTACTTACACACACATTTTCAATGGCTAAGTTGCAAAGTGCCAAGTCCATTACGAGCGCTGGCCAGGATAACGCCTGACAATCGCCTCAGCCCCACGCCACCTCCAATGCCCAGCCTCCTGCATTATGCAACCTGTCTGCCAATCGGCATTAAAATCACAAAACATCCCATGCAAGGTGCCAGGTGCCAGCCGAGAGAAACGAGCACCTTCAAATGCCCAATGCCCATCATTTGCACAATCCCTTCTCCAAGTAAACACATTACGTGGGCTGTTCAATAAGTTACGAAGATTCGTTGGCAACTTTAATAAGGCTGGTAAGGAAACTATCGAATGAGATAAGTCGAGTTTCTGAACGTTATTTATACTCAAAAGTAACCTCTTGACTTCTGAATTTTGAATTTATAAAAAATTTAATAAAGTTGATAAAAAATAATATATGGAAATCTCTCTCTCTCCCTTTTTCTCACTATCTACTTATCTAGATCTCTCTCTCTGCCTATTGCTATCTTTCTCTCTCTCTATCTGTACCTCTGTATCTCTTTCCCTATCTCTCTCTCTCACTCTACCTCTAGCTTGCTTTTATTCTCCCCCTCTTTCTCTCTCTCTCTTGCTCTGCTCTCTTCTTTGCTTTCATACCCTCTATGCTGTTTTCCGTAATTTTTTATCTATCTATTTCGATCTCTCTCTCTCTCTCTCTCTTTCTCTCACTCTCTATATTACTCTTGCTCTCTCTCTCACTCTCTATGTTACTCTTGCTCTCTCTCTCTCATATATACATATATATATTTCGCTCATTCATTGTCTCTATCGCTTCCTCTCGCTTGCTTTCTCTCCCTCTATTCATCATCTTCTGTGTTATTTTCTATCACACTATATCTGCTTCCCGATCTTCCTCTCCCTGTCGCTCCCTCTCTCTCTCTCTATTGAATTTCTCTATTTTTCCATCTCTTTCATTCTTCGTCCAGATGTACAAATCGAAGGACAGCGCTCGGTAAATAAGCTATTATTAGAGAAACTTGTGTTCAATCAGACAGAGAACTTCATGCTATATATATTAACAATTTATTGAAGGACCCTCGCAATAACAGCGGGAAAAGAAAAATAAGTTGACGTGGACAGCGATGCTCAAAGCAAAATTGTAGCAAAATTGCAATAGCTCTACTCACTGAATGATTGACTGCCTCGACTAACTGACTAGGTGTCTAACTGACTCAATGACTGCCTGAATGACAGACGGACGGACGGACGGACGGACGGACTGCTTGACGAGCTGACTGCGCGAGCCTTAAATGATAAATAGCAGCTCGGCACAGGTCGTCAGCCACTCACATACTTGAAGATTTATGTGGCGCATCAATTGATGCGAGCGCCTGTCTAAGGCTCCAGCAAAGGGGCAGCCGGCGGCTGCTCGACTCCTCGACTGCTCGACTGCGGGATGCCGCACACTGAATTGAATGCTTCTATCTGCGCTTTTAATGCCTGCGTAATTTATAAATGAAGTATGGCTGGCCCATTGTACGAAGCGAATTGAGACTCAAGTACTTTTTGGCTTGATGCATGCAGAAGCAAAAAACAAATCAGTTGAGGCTGTTGCAGTCGGCAGTAAACGACTGCATAATACGCGCTCGTGCTCAGTTTATATCTGGAGAGGGTGAGGTGACTTCAGATGAGGTGGAATGACATGAGGTGAGGTGAACTCCGTTTGGCTCGAGATGAGTTGAGGTAAGTAAAGATGAGCTAAGTTGGATGGAGTGATTGAGCAATACATACAATTTTTCCCTGAATTATATTCCGAATGCCATGCCCCAAACCTAGGGGATCTATGCTAATTATCTGTGAACATATCTGAAAAGAATCGTACTATTCATTTTATTAAACGAGACTGCACATACATATATATAAATTTACATGTAATCCAAAGTTCATGCCTTACGAACTACGCTTTCCCAAAACCAATATACTCTTCTCAATCTAACATATTCTCATCTCCCTTTGTAAGCCAAAACATAAACAAGTAAGAAAGCTCTAGTCGAGACTGCTCGACTACGAGATACCCTGAACCCTCCGAGCAACAGCCATTTCAATAATTTTTAGTGTCATTCAGCTTAAACAAACACACACACACACGCAAATATATACATAGACACCCATAGGCACGCACGCATTAACAGGCATGGGCTGCAGTGTGGGCTTACTATGGGAACTTAATTGTTCAATAACTTTTTTTCTGGACGTACGTTCTTCATGAAACTTTCAGAATGTGTTTTTATCATTACTATGCGTATATTTGCCAAAGCTCAAGTCTCTAGTATTTTAAACACGCCTTTTACAGAGATGAGGGTAAGGGGGTGGATATAGGGGTGGGGGGTGAATTATAACAAAAACCGAAATTCTATCACGTGCAGTCGAGTCTACATTTAAAATTTGGAGACTTTAGCTCTAAAGGTGTAGGAGATATAATTTTATAACTGGTTTTCGATAAGGTTTTTGATCGATAAAAAAATAACGGGATGAGTTATCGATTTTTAGTGATAAACTCGATATGCGCGCGCTATATACGAGCATTTTAAAAAAAAGTTGAAGTCTCTAGCTTCTATATCTTCAGAAATCGACGCGTTCATACATACGGACAGACGGACAGACGGACAGACGGACAGACGGACAGACGGACATGGCTAAATCGATTCAGTTTGTCGCCCTGATCAAGAATATATATACTTTGTGGGGTCTGCCACGCCTCCTTCTCCCTGTTACATACTTTTAACAAAACCATTATACCCTGATTTCCCATTTTCAATGGGTTCAGGGTATAAAAACAGAAAACTTTTCAGTTCTCTCAACTCCGATTTAGCAAATGATTTAACGGTAAGGGCAAGTGTCTGCCTGACTGCTGCTGCTGCCTCTGCTGCTGCCTCTGCTGCTGCTGTTGTATTGTAAAGCAGTTACACTTGACATTTGACAGTACTTGGGATATACGCGGCTTAGACTGTCTATGAGCTGTAAACTCAACAATTTTCAGGGACGTTTTCACTCAAGCAGACGACGGACTTGAAACTCAATTTGTGTTCACAATTTCAAGTAGAATTTATTTGATGAAAGTTTAATATATATATATATATAAAATAAAATAATTTAAATTTTTAAATATTATTGTTCCAAAAAAATTAATGTATAACAACATATTTGTTGCCTAAGCTAATGAGGCTAACTCTTTCTGGCTAAGACAACTGAAGATTATGCGAAGGAATCACTACTATCTCGCTTTCTCTCTCTCTCGCTCTGCTTAATAGTTATCTACCTCACGCTCTCAGCTCAATTTCGTCTAATCTAAAGTATGATGTAACTAAATCAAAATCGAATAAAAGCCAATTAAATTAAATCAAAGTTCAGTCGACTTTAAGCAGCATTTGTGTTATTATGAGCTGGGGAATTGCGAGCAGTAGCTAGAAATGAAATTAAATGCAATGAAGCATTAAAAGGCGTGGATAATCGTTGATCTTTTAATCAATTTGCCGTTGCCCTCCAATAAAAAAAAAAAAAAGAGAAGAACATGGGGGTCTCAAACAGATTTAACGGTTAGAGCCATAAAACATTAAGCCAACTTTTGCCGTTGGCCCCGTTGCAGATTAGCCCAACTTTTTAAATGCTTTTAATGTGGTTTTTATGGCTGCACACCTGGCCATAAGGGGGCTGGGGAGGGGGGGGGGTCTGAGGCGGCAATAGGGCGACCTGCCTGGCTGGCTTGTAGGGCCTGGGCGTGGCAGCGATTCCTAGCGTTCCATATGAGTAATGAGCGTTTAGTGCGCCGCATTGATTTTTAAGTTTCCTTTTTTTTCGCTAGCCTGCTCTCTTCTCTCTTATCTCCCTCTCTCCCGCTCTGTCTCTCTTAATTACAGGCTACTTAGGCGCCTGTCAAGATTAGAGCACAAAACTTTGCTAACTTCCTTCGATAGAATTTCCAGCTTCAGTTTTTTTTTTATATTTTTATTTGAATACTCGTTCCGGCAAGGGTAAAGCGAGTATATATGTTTTCTGTGATTAATTAACTGAAGCTAAGGATTTGAGATTTCACTTTGAGCTTATTCAGTTTTTAAATTTTACGTACTAAGGGCCTGACATAACTATGCCCCATGCAAGAATCGCTGTTTCATTCTGTTCTACAGACAGTAATATAGTTGCTTCTCTACAAATTTTCGATCTATCTCTTTCCTCATTCCTTTTAACAAGTATTATGCAGTCAGCTGTGCCTTATTTTTAGCTTCTCCTTTTTAGCATTCTGTGCTCTTGCTGCTTGTCCTCTGACACAGACTCTGACTCGGTTATGACATGAAAGCGCGATAACCAAAATTGTCAGGGCAAGGGCCAAAGGGACAGGCACAGGAGTCGAGCGTCGAGCGCCTTGCGCCTCATTGCACTAGCCGCCATTTGTCATTTCAATTTTTCCTATTCTGTGAAAGGGCACAAAACGGAAGAAGAAGAAACCGAGGCAGAAGGCGAATGTCAAAAGACAACAATATTTGTTTTTAAATAGAGAAGCCCAAATACTCTAGTAGAAGCTTTGTGCGAAGAGACAAGAGAAGGACAAGCTACTCTAATAAAATAGATGATATAGAAAACGACAACTTTAATATGAGGAATTGAATATATGAATATTAAAATGATTTTCTATTAGATATATTCTATATTCACTCGATATCTAACAAAAACCAACCAAATAGCCTTGTAGTATTCAATCTACGTTTATGATACACAATTATCGATAAGTATCGATAACAAGCAAGTCTTTAGAAAAGACACCACCAGATACAGGCACATACACACAAACATACATATGTATATATTATTATAGATCAATTTAAGATACACATTACAAGTAGCTTCTGCATCGCCTTCGTCTACCTGTTACGTACAGCTTCACAAAGCCCATATACCCTGCTTTCTCATTTGCAATGTGAAAGTAAAGCTGCAAAACACATTATGAACATCATTTCTATTTCGCGCCGCGGCCTCTGACATTGGAGCTGTTGTCCTAGCATATTTGCATGGGTTTTCGCTAACAACATTTGTATTTCTCTTTGGCCTTCCCTTTTTTTGTTTTTATCTGCTTAAGCGTTACTCAGACGGCTTTCATGGGTTACGAATCGGTTTCTGTTTCGCCAAAAACAAAAAAAAAAGAGAGAGCGAAAAAGTTGAAGTGAAAAAGTTAAGCAATTAACAGGCTGATAACTTTTGGGGCCAGTTCACTGTACTTGATAGGAGCAGCACTAACCAGGCACCCCCAGTGCTCCGGCTCTGGCCGGCAGAGTTCCAGCCCCGCACTGAAGCTGCCTTTAATGCTCGGCTAAGAGTTTTATGGCCAAAGGGTCGTTGTGCTCTACATAAAAGGCGAGCCCTAAACAGCTATACTCAAACTCCCTACCCTCGCTCTCTCTCTCTCTCTCTCTCAGTTGGGCATCCTCTTTCATGTGCTCATATGACATAATTGCGGCACGTAATTGGCCTGACAATTGCTGCAAGAAGTGCTTCAAAAATGCCTCGCTGCCCGCCAAAGTATGCTATGAAAATGGACGCCGACATTTGCAACGCATTGTTGGACGCCAAGCGGCCACACACACTCACACACACACTCGCACTCACACACACACTTACACTCACACTCACACTCACACTCATTCCTACCAACCACCACCTGGATGACAATGAAAATATAAAACACCCAGCAACCAGCATGCACACAACAACAACAACAACAACAACAACAACAGCAACATGAACAACAACAACAACAACATTCTCTCGATTTAACTGAGTTTTTAGCTGCTTTTGCTCAAAAATGGCTTTTTCTTGACCCGCTCATTGCATTTTGCAGCTTTAATTTGGTTAAAAACGAAAATTGAAAATACATATAAATATAATTAAACATCACTATTTGTACTTTTATAATTTAAAAAAATATTTTTCTGCATAGTAAAAAATATTTCTACATAAATATCTGTATTTATAAAATATTTTCATACTCCAAAGCAAGATTAAATAATTAAACTTTGAGATCAAAGTCAAATTAGCAATTATGATTTATATGTATGATTTTCTAACAAGAATAATAAATATTTTATATAAATATAAATATATAAGTATAAATAAATAAGTATAAATATCCTTAAGTTACGAAAATAATATAATAAATTGATGACAAATTTGCTTTCGAATTTTTTGACCAAAATCAGTTTATTAGGCTTGAGTCTAAATTCAATTCATGGCAATGCAGGCAACAGAAAGCCGTATATCCCAGATTAATATTGCATTAAAATTTCGTTTTAAAGCAATTTTAACAACTTGTTATACCCTAAGTGGCTTAAAAAAGGCTAAAGGCGGGGTACATTGGCTATGTGGAAATGTATGTGACAGACCGAAAAACATATTAGCTACGTACAATATACACTAAGGTATCTTCCAGTCGGTCAGTCCCTACAAGAGCACTCAGTTGTTCTAAATATAATAGTTTTAGCAACATGTTCAGGGTATCTCATAGCCTGCCACTCCCTACCAGAGCACTATTACTTGTTTTTAGTATATTCCGTAGCTTGTTACTGCACATCCTTTCAATTCATCCGATTGCAATTAATTTTGCAGCTGTTGTAATCCATAGACTGCATTTTTTGCACAGCTTTTTTTTTTTTTTTTTTTTTTTGTCTATCATACTGTAGTGCATAACTGTACATATAGATGTATATTTCTGTGGGAACGTACAAATAAATAAATATATATATATATATATATCTACTGACCCATAATTGTCCAAAGAGATTATGTACAGCTTATCTGGCTTTTTGCACAGTTTTTTTTCGCCATGCTATTTTCTTTTCTCTTTTTCTCTGTGTAAATGTCGCTGCATATCTTCGAGGACGACAGGAATAAAGTGAAGTTGGTCATAAATTTGGCGCGTTACGCCAAGATGACTTCATAAAGCGACAATACGCAAAGCATAATGCCAAATGCAATGGACAGCTGCTTGGGGGCGGGAGGCGGGGCCGGCTGCTGGCTCACGGTTGCTGAATGGGCGTCGCAATGCAGAGAAGCAAAGGCAAAAATTGTTGTGTTTTGTGTCGTCGTCGTCGTCGTCGTCGTCTGCTTGGCATTGTCCTACCAGACGACGCTGATTTATGCATGGCAGAGCACCAAGAGCAAAAGAGAGAGAGAGAGAGGTAGAGTGAAGAGTAGAGGCAGTGTATAGGCAAGCTGTGCTATGTGTATGTGTGTGTTTGGGTGTATTTTCGATTTTGCATTGCAATATTTTTGGCTGAACGCTTTTTGGGCGAATTTTCGCTTTGAGCACAAATATTGAACGTTAACATTACGCTCCCCCACCCTCCATTGCTCGGCTCTGTTCTGCTGTCCAAACGCTGTTGCACGCATGAAGAGCATTGCAAGTCAGCAGAGCGAGCGAAAGCAACGAAGAAAAATTGCCAAAAAAAAAGAGGAAAAAGGTAAAAGCAAAAGCAAGCAAACGGCACACACACACACACACACACTCGCACCAACGGTAACAACAACAAAGCCGTCATGCAAAAAGATAGCAGCGGATGTGCAAAAAAAAAAACCCCTGGCTAAAGAAACGGACGAAGTCGACCTACCACACGCCTCCTCTCCACCTCTCCCTCACTCTATCTCTCTCTCTCACTCGCCCTTTCTCACCCGCAAAAAAAGTAGCGTAGCAGAGCGCGTAACTTACAAGCGCATTTCGATTATTGTTGATGTAATCATAATTTTTCATTTCCAAAGTAAACGATATGGCGTCCCTACCGCCTCGCCTCGTTTCGCCGTCCCTCTCCCTCTCTCTCTCTGGCCACCTCGACAGACACCGCCCGCAACATAAAGAATCGCCGAGAATTAAACGAACTTTTCATTTATTTACGCGAAACGCACGAGTCGCGGCATAACGGTTCTTTTTTCGCTTTTGCTTTTTAAATGCGTCGCGTCGCGTCGATGATTAAAGCAAACAAACAACGCTGAAGAGCAGCAGCAGCAGCAGCAGCAACAACAACAATAATAACAGCAACTCTGTCAAACTGTCCCTCTCCCGCTCCCGCTTGCGCCCTCGCTCTCCCTCACTCGTGCCGTGCATGTCATGACGTAGCAAAGCTTCGCAGCTCAACCACTGAGATTCCACTGGCGGCTGAGCTCGGCGAATGCGACTGCGGTTGAAAGCCCGGCTCGGCTCGGCTCGGACCTCTCTGCCTTGCATCATTAATTACAATTTGAGCAGCACACACGCCGCCGCTGACCTGCCAACAACAACAGCAATAACAACAATAACAACAATAACAACAATAAAAAGCCGTTACATGGTCAAATATAAAACGAGAAAACAAAAACGGAATTCATGGAACGGTCAATCGGCCAATTGGGCGGCTGCGCTGACATTTTAATTGCACTGCATGATTGTGTAATTCGCTTAATTAATCAACACTTGCTCGTCTTGTTATTGTTGTTGCTCTTATTTTTCTTATCAATATGTCGAAAAGGTTTTACAGCAATCATCAATAAAGGCAATAAATACAACACAATTGAAACGTGATCAAATTAATGTTCTACAGACTTAGCTGAAAGCTGAAAACATATGAAAATAAATAAATGTATTATCTATTATATTTTCTCGCTTATTTAACTTCTATACGAAACGAAAACAAATTTCAACTGAAGTTCGTCCAGCGGCTGTGAACGCCATTTTATCTCTTTCTCTTTTCGTGCTCAAATGCACAAGCTCTACACGCAGGCACACACATACAAACATGTGTATATGTGTGTGTATGCATTTATTGTCTGTTACTGCGCCGAACCATAAAATCTGCACACAGACGCAATTTGACGAACTGCAAAGGGGAGTGAGAGAGACAAGGAGAGGAACAAACGGCGATTGGACAATTTCGTGGGACAGTAATTGAAACCGTTAAAGCTTAGCTTAATGTAATTTGTGCAGAGCGGTTTGTGAATGTGTGTGTGTCTGCGTCTGTATCAGTGCGTGTGTGTGTGTACGTGTGTTAGCAGTAAGATGAATGGCCCACAAACACACACAGAGTGACACACTCACTCACACATGCATAAGCTGGCCAGCAGTTGGTTGCTTATCTCAAATGTTGCGAATATTATCTGCGATAATGAGAAACCTAATTGTGAGCTATGCAAATGTGCGCACATAACCGCTAAGCGCATGTATATGTATGTATGTGTGTACGCGTGTGTGTTGGCTAAGTGTTAAAGCAATTAAATTTGATAGGTTATCGAGACTAATTTAAATAAACGGAAATGAGACACCTGCAAACAAGCTGACAGAGCTATGCTCACCTTTTCACAGTGCTGGCAATGCAAACACACAACAATTAAAGCTAAGCAAATAGAGTTGCTGAAAATCCGAATGGTAATGGAAAAATGCAAAATACTGCGTAAAATGCACTGAGCTCCCTTTATACATACCTATCTCATTCACTCAATTGTTGAAAATTGGCAGCTTAATTGGGCTGTCAGCGTCTGATCTTTACACCCCAACTATCCAACACACACACACACACACACGCGTTGCCAACTGCAGGCACAATATGCTGCCTGTGTTTGATAACTGATTGTGGCCATAAGCCACAAGCATAGTTCCGACATGTCTTGCCGACGGCACATAAATGGCTGCATGTTAATTAATTTTGGCTTATATTTTCCTTAATATTCGAAAATGCACGAAATGCCAAAGGCTTGCTATGCCTTCACAGTTTTACAGTCATTGGCGTTAGGAGCTGCAACTGGGCTGCTTAACATTTACCCAGAGCTGTTAAGTTGTAATAACAGCGATGCCACGCTGTAAACTGCTATAAGAGTTCAGCCTAAAAGTATGCAGACAAACTTTAAAGTCTATTCATGAAATTTGAATACAAGACATACATTTTGTATGTTTTCTGTGGAGTATATTAGATATTTAATTTAAATATATAATTATATATATTTTGCGTTGCAGCGACATTTGTTGCTTTAAAAACTTGTTCTGTAAAAGTTCCGCTGTGACTTCAAGTTTCAACAAACTTGCAGCCGCAGTCACGATTAAGCGTCTCTGTTGGTAATCCCCAGAAATGCTTTGACCACAATTTTGATTAGCTCTGTACACGCAGCAAGAGCAGCAACAGCAGCTACTGCTGCACTGCCAACCGCCTCGATTACTGCCACACCCCCTTCGCTTGCATTTCATTTAATTGTACGAGTCAGCCAAAGGCAAAGCCGAAACCAAAGCCACAGCAAAATCCCAAGTTTGCTAGCCCGTATGTGCCGGCTCTTTAATTGACGGTTTTCAAATGTTTTCGGACTTCCAACTGTGCTTCTATCTTCCTTTTGCCTTGGCTCCTCTCCACGCACAGCTGCTGCAACACCTGCCAAGCTGTTTGCCTTGTACCTTTCATTGTATTCTTCTTCAACTTCTTCATCTTGAATTTGCCTCAGGTTTTTGTTTAATTTTTTAGAGTTCAGCTTCAATGCTATCAATGGCAACGCTTTGGGCAATACAAAGGACAGTCGTGACTGTTTTTGTAATAATTAACTAACAAATACCCTGCATGAAGCTATGCTAGAATCTAAAAGATGTGAATAGTAAGGAGACTCTCTGTTCAGAAAAAGGTAGTGGAAGAGAGAGAAAGAGAGAGAGTCAGGTATATAGATATATATATATATATAGATAAACAATAAATAATATTAATAATATTATAACTGATAGTTTACAGTTCTTCACTTATCTTTTACATCTTAAGAAAGCAACGAATCAATTCAAAAGCTACACAGCTGTGGTTACCTAAATTTATTTACAGATAAATGTACTTATAGTATATACATGTATTTGCATATGTAGATCTTAATATGTGTCTGTAAATTAGAATATTTACATAGGTGTGTGAGTGAGTGTGTGTGTATGTAAACCTAATGATGACAACTGTTACCACTGACAGCTTATTACATAACCTCACTTCACACACATTTTCAATCACCCACACAGACGTACAAACTCTCTCTCTCTCTCTCTCTCTCTCTCTCCGCCTCCCACACAGCTGAGGCTGTTGTGTAATTTGCAGTTCAATTACCCCCGCTAATGCGTTGACTTACAGCGCCTCAGCGGTGGCACCACTTCTCCAGCCAACCCCCCAACCACCCGCCATCTTCGAATGGCGCACCTAACTACCCAATTACTTGGCATGTAAGTCGAATTCGTTAATTATTTTGACAGTTGGATACGTTGACAAGAACTATAACAACAACAACAACAACAAGTGGAGTGAAGTACATATGCTAAGACATGTGCCAATTGTCGCATGGGGACGATTTAATACCCTACCCACTTCAACTTCATTGGGGAATGAGAATTTTGTATAAATTACTTGAGATTGTAATGAAAATAGTAATTGTTGTGGTTAAGACTAAACAGACAGTTAGATGGGAAAACAAAGAATAGAATAGGAAATTTTTAGTTAATTGATGATAATGGAAATTATATAATTAGTTGATTGGATAAAGAATTTAATAGCTGTTACACTTACATCAATTAGATAATGATACAATGACAATGACAATAATACTATTAATACTATTACTAATAATAATAATATATCTATTATCGATGCTATCAAGCTTTCTCACATAGTCCACAGCCCCGACGCGTCGAAAAGTAGACACATCTCTATTTTGGATAATCAGACCCGTTTGGGATTGGTCCCCATTTGCCACACGAATTTCACATGAATCGGCCCGTCAAACTGTCTCCAACTGCCCTGACCGCAGCTGCTTGCCGTTGTAACGGTAATTTGTGTGACAGTCGCCGTCAGAGAGCCAACAGTTTGGGGCTGGCCGCTGATTAGGCCAGCCAAATGGACATGTCAAATGAGCGGATGATGAGTTGAGTTGAGTTGATGGAGCCGCCCGCAGAGCAGACACAGTTATATATGTATGTATGTAAGTATATATATATCAACATGAACTTGGGATTATTTATTTATGTGGGGCTTACGAGCTAGTCTACACAGTACAGTTTAGATTGCTAGGCAGCGGCAACAGCAGCTCCATGAGCAGCCAGCCCAATGGGAAGGCGTAGGCGAGCAGCGTGACAAGCAAGAGAAAGAGTCGCCTGCGCCGATGCCAGCACTATATAATGCTGGCATCATCCTTGACATCAGCCTCGCCGCTGTTTCGATTGAGAAAGTCCCGGCGTACAGCGCTCCAGTTGGGCGCTGCGTGATCCTTGAGCAGCTGCCAATTGGGTGAGTGGACATCGGGCGACAGCCAATTGAAGTCGGCAATGTCTGTGTAATTATTCTGTGACTTATTCAACCCGGATTGCTCGTAATCCGACTCCAGCTCGGCATAGTCGTAGTTGTAGACATCCACTTCGATTTGCCGGCAATCCTCAATGATTGCTCTGCAGGTGACGTGCAAATAGATCCGCGTGGACTGCGACGAATGCAAGCGCAACTGCTGGCAGGCGATGGCCACGGTGCAGCGTTCCAATTGCTCTGCAAAGAAGGAACGCGACACGGGACCACAGAGGATCGTGCATTGACTGGCGTTCGAGATCTGTACAGAGCCGGCGTGTCCTTGCAACTCCACCAGACACTTGTGCACATTGGATATGGTGATGTCCTTTCCATTCACCTGCTCCGCTCGTAACACAATGTGGGCATTGTTTCGATTGGCTATGGTCCAGGTGAAGGCTGGAGCTGTCTTGGGTGTCTTCTCCTGTCCGTCCACTTTGCTCAGAGCGGGCGGCAACTTCTTAACCAACGTCTTCTTGCCACTGAATCCGAATTTTTTCTTGGGCAGCAAACGCTGACGCGCTTCATCACAGGCGCTGGTCAAAGAATTCAGGACATTTTGACAGGATTTGATTTTGAAGTCCGACAGAAACATTGTGGAGGCTGTCAAATAATTCTGCAGCTCTTGGATTTGCCGAGTGATGTCGCCGAATACCTTGCTGAGATCGGGCAACGGAGCATCTCCGCTGTCCAGCTGCAGTGTGCTAATCCTCTGCTCAATCTCGCAAGCGCGCTCTCCAAACGCCTGGGCAAAGTAGTCGACGCCCTCGTTCAGTGCAGACTCCTTGTTGCGCTGCTCCAGCTTAATATCCAAATAGTTTTGGCGATCCTTGTTGCGCTTGTTCAATCGCTCCAGCAGATAGTCCTTCCGTGGACAGCCGTCTACAGTGTCGTCCAGTTGTTTGTCCATTTCCATTTCCGCCATTTCCGGTTCAGCTGCAATAGAAGTGTTAAAAATCAATGCAGTCTTTAGACGAGCGAAATGCCGCATTCAATATATATATATATATAGATATATACTTATATATATACATACATGCATGCGCTCATAGTTCTCGTGTGTGTGTGTGTACTTGTGTTTGTGTCACCTCTCACCAACAATTCCCGTTGTCTGAATCGAAATGTCGTCTGCGCGCAGCTGCAGCAAAATGTGTCACAAATTTCGCACTTCTACAGCCAATTGTATAACTCCTTGAAACGCTTATTTGAGGTTTATGCAAAATATGCAATTTGTCGTGAATTAAATCAATTATTTGGATTTTACTGCTGCTGACAGCAAAGCGCAGCTAAGTAGAAGTTCAATAAACAATCAGCTTACTCACTTTGGCACGTTACTCTGCTGCGCTGCGGGCATGCCAACTCGTTTGAATAGCGTTGTGATTACAGCAATCAGTTCGCGGAGAATGGCAAAATTACAAAAGGAATAGAAACTAACTTTAGTTTTAAAAAAAATGTTGTTTTTGTTATATATGTATGTATATTGAGACACTGCTTAAAATTGGAAAAAAATTGAAATAAAAAAAAAATTTCTAGATAAAAAAAATTGTATAGCGATACTAAAATAGTAAAGATCTAAAAAAACTACTGCTTTAAATATTGAATTTATATATATGTAAATATATTTAGTATTCGATGTTATAAAAATAATTTTATGCAAATTCAATATTATCTTTATAATGATTTATAGCATTTTAATATAGTGCTTATATTCATTCATTAAAGTGAAATGAATATATTGCTTTTCTTTTTTATTAGAAAATTAATCATTTTTGTTTCAATAATTTCAGTATGGCTAATTTAACTGGCGACATACAAATGTTTTTTATATATATTTATATGATTTATCTAGTTATAGCTCTTTATCTAGAACTCTGACAATTTAAATACTTTGGTTACTTTAAGTATTCTAAATAAATAAACGAGCTGAGTTTTAGACAGGCCAACTTTATTACTCTTGCTGGCAGACAGCTATGATTAATGAGTTTTCAATTATATACATATGTAATATGTATGTATATGATCTGTCGCTTTATAGACGCGGCTGTTGTTATATAATAAAATGCTCTGATGTCGGTCAAAGCCACACACCTTCAACGGTTAATATCAATCAGAAATATATATATAGATCCCATATGAATGAGGAATTTCCCTAAATATCTCTCCCATGCTCACAGAATTTCCCTAAATGTTTCCAACATCAGCAGAGAGTATTTCCTATAATACATTAAATTTAAACGTAACTGCCTTTCATGTCATTTCGTATGCTCTGTAAATAATTCGGCCAGCGCGGACATTTTCAGGGTTTTCCGCCCGTATGGGTGCGCAGATGTAATTTGTAGCTAACGCTTTTAAGGAAGACCCGCGGACAATGCGGACACCGGTAAGGTTTTTCGTTTGCGTGTTCACGTAGATGCTCATTGAAGCTCGAGCTCTGCGCAAAGGTTTGCAAGCAATGCAGACATACGTACGGACGATCGCCCGAATGATTGCGCAGATGTTTCTCCAGCACGTGGCTGTGTTTGAAGACCTTTGTGCAGTATGTGCACTGATAGGGACGTTCGTCCGTGTGTCCACGCAAGTGCGCCAGAAAATTCGACTTCTGCTGATAGGTCCTTGCACAATGCAGACACTTGTATGAGTAATTGCTCTGGGCTTGATGGATTTGCAAATGATTTTTCCGATTCAAAGTGCTGTCAAAGGTGCACACACAGTGCGGACACTTGAATGGCTTTCTGCGTGTGCGCATAGGAGGCGGGGATTTATCTGGAAGTTTCGCTACATGACTGAGCTTGTGCTCCGTCAGGCTGGACAACTGGGCGAACTTCCTCAAGCAATGCTCACATTCATATGGATTTGATGCCTCGCCTGGCCTGCTCGACGGGGCGCAGCGTCTGAAAGACAAATTTGAAAAGAATTAGCTAATATTTTCAGGTATATACATAATCTCCAGTTAAATCACTCACTTTTCATGCAGTTGCAGTTCCTGGATTGTTGGGAATTCCTTGCTGCATAAATTGCATGTATGACTGCGCAGCCTCTTAATCCGTACAATGGGCTGCTCCAAAGGCTTCCTAGCTTTGAGTCTTGAGTTTACACTTAAAGGCTGCTGCTTAGGCGAGCTCTGCTCCTCGTCCTCCTGCGGCTCTGCTTTGATGGAGCTCAGTTTTGAATCATTTTTACTGTTTAGGTTCGCTAAGGCACTGTCTTTTGTTGTGGATTGCTGCTGCTCCTGCTGCTTCTCTTTCCTCGGTTCTTTAATGCTCCCTGCTGTTGTCAACTCTTGTGCAGGCCTTTTCACTCTTGGACTGCTTCTTCTTTCAACCTGAGTCTTGGCTGGCTCATTTTTTGGCAGCGCTTCGTGTTGCTCCACTGGCTCCAGACCTTCCTTATCAATGCCACGGGTTTTCCTCTTGTTCGCCCTGCTTGGAGTATTCCACCCTTCGCATTTGTGCTTAATCAAATCCGTGCGCTTCATAAATCCTTTCAGACAATTCGGACATTTATGTGAAAATTCGCCCGTATGCTCGCGAAAATGCGCTATAAAATTCGATTTGTGGGCAAAGCTGATCGGACAATGTGGACACTTGTAGGGCAACTTGTTGCTGTGGATCTGCAGATGGATTTCCAGTTCGAAGCCTTTGGCAAAGACGCGCGGACATTGCGGGCATTGAAGGAAACTCTTGCCCTTATGTATGCAATTCTTGGGACACAAAGGACACCTGTTCAAATCCCTGATAATATGCGTGCGTTGGTGCTTCATCAGATCCGCATATTTCATATATCCCTGCGGACAGTCGGGGCACTGATGGGGAAATTTCCCTGTGTGTCCAAACATGTGGGATGTATAGATAGATTTGTGCGAAAAGCTGCACGGGCAGTAGGAACACTTGTAGGATAGATTATGTGTGTGTATTAGCAGGTGGATGCTCAGCTCATCGCTGCGTTCGAAATGCCGCGGACAATGTGGGCACTGATGGTGTTTCTCGGCAGCAGTGGACGGACTGAAAAAGAGAAAGAAAATATCGTTAACAAATTTTCAGGCTGTCGTTAAACCCATGTGGCTTACACAGCAACTGCTGCTGCAGCAGCTCTCTTTTTCTTGCGAGTCCTCGGGGCCTCATTTGCTTGCTTAATCGGCCCCTTGCCTGCTGGCTCCTCTCTTAATGCATCCGGATCTACTTTAATAGGTCCTATGTCCATCTCTGCGATAGGCAACTCAGTTTTTAGTTGAGCACAGTTGGCGTTCTCCAAAATTCCATAGAATTCCTGCTGCTGTTCCAGCTCCTGGTCGCGCTCAATTTTCACACAGGACAGGTCGATTATAGCACTCATGATTCGCAAATATTGCAGCCAGTGCAAAAGTATTTGAGCTTAAAAAAACGTTTTTCAATTAATTTATTTTAATAAAAGTAAACAAACACACGCAGCAACAGCTGTGAACAGAACTGCTAACTCGCTGCAAAGCCGGTTAACAGAGCGCTTTACAGCGAAGGAAAAGACGAGAAAGCTGTTACTGTTGATGAATTGCGCGAAATTCAAATGTGTTTAACAGAGGCGTTTGAGATGTTAACTGAAGAGAATTATTTGAATGTTTATTGTATTGCTTCAATTTTTTTCTGTTCTTCAAAATTCATTTTTAATGAAAACACTTTTGGAAATTTGTTGTAGCGCTCTTTTAATAAACGTGTGTGTGTGTGTTTGTGTATATATTGTGTATTGCTTTCTGGCTTACATTTATAAAGTTGAACATATTTACACTTGATTATTAATTAAACATAAGCATGTAGATATTATGTTAATTAATTAATTATTTTTTAAATGTGTTCCATGCGTGTGTGTGCATTTCTTGTGTCCGCCTAAACATGCAAACTAATTAGCAAAACATTTGTACTTTCAACTGAATCTAGTTTTTCATTTTGTTTTGGTTTTTGTTTTTCTTTTGTGTTAGCAACATACAACACTTAATGACTAAAAATATTAAATACATCCAGATTTTCTTGTTCTCTTCGTCTTCATCGTCGTCGTCGTCGTCGTCGTCGTTTCTTTCCTCTTAAGTATTTGGTTACAGTTTACGATATTTTCTCCTCTTTGTAGTTGTGGTGTAAGGCACATGACACATTCCTGATTAATATGTGCGTGTATATATAGAATATAGTATATATATACGTATATATATATTATTAAGATTCGTTCTAATGATGAGCAGCTCTATTTGTTTATATGTATATATAATTTGTGCTAACAAAACACATTTTTGCACATTGAAGTTTTCCTGTTTTCCTGTTAATGCATATGACCAGCAAATGACTAAAAAAATTATAAATTTATTGCGGAATTGTTGTTTTCAATTATTTGTTGTTTGTTGCTTCGTATGGCGGCCAAGTTAGGCTCTTTATATAGATCATGAGAGCTCGCCAATGGGCGCATTCTGCAGCCACAGATCGTGTATGAAGTTATATAAATTATCGCTGACGGCGACCTGGAGAGAGATTGAAGGAACTTTATATAATATATATATCTTTAATAGTATCCAGAGATAGACCCACCTTATAGGGCGTTGGATTGAGCGTGCGTTTGTGATCGTTGCGCAAAGTTTTAAGCGATATTTGCACCTTCTCGCGCACCTGCTCCAGCGTCGGCAGCTGTTGGCATATCTTGCCCGACTTCCAGTACACCTTGTAGAGGGACTCAACGTGCGAGGGTATGACATAGGCACGCTTCGATTCCTGGAACGGATGACGACACAACACCTTCTGGCCCACAGCCGGCGGATGCTCCGAATCCTTTTGCAGCAGATCAATCAGAGCATGACCATCGGCGCTATAGAGTCGATAGGCATTCTTATTGCCCGGCATGGTCACTTTTTCCACATCCTGGCTTAGCTTAATGCGCGCCTGCCCATTGATCTCCACCAGCTTGTAAACGCAGCCAAGCGCAGGCTGCCGCTGGCAGGTGACTGAAATTGAATTTTCAATTAAATTCAAATAATTTTATATTTATTTTTGACTAGCTTCAGCTGCTCACCCAAGTGCGTGCCAATGCCAAAGCAATCGATCTTGTGGCCTTGCTCATTCAGGCTCAAGATGGTATCCTCGTTGATGTCATTGGAGGCGACGATGGTTAGCTTATTGAACCAGGGCACCTTGAAGCGATCCGCCACCTTCTCGAAGGCCTCGCGCGCCAAGCAGGACAAATAGGCCAAGTCCCCAGAGTCGATGCGTATGCCCAAGGCATGATAGCCCAAATCATTGAGTGCCAGGGCCACGGCGCTAAAGTTTAGGAGGCCACTTCTGCACAGAGCGACAGAGAGATAGCGAGGGAGAAACAGAGTGGAAGAGAGAGAGATAGAGAGCAAAGTGGGCGTGCATTAAAACAAGCTGTTAACACTAATCCAAACAAGCTTTAAGTGCAGCTTGAATTTTCGATTTTCAACTTCAAATCAATTTGAACTGATTTCAAAAAGCGACTTTAAGAGGGCGGTGTTTTTGGTTGTATGGGCGTGGCGCAGTTCTAGACAAAAAGTTGCAGAGGGTGCAAAGCGTGTTTTTTTTGTTTGGTAGGGGGGGAGTAATAGTATATAATAGAACTTAATGCAAGTGTTTCAGCTTTGACTTTGCACAGTATTTTTTATTCCTTTTTTTTTTTTTTTTTTTTTTGTAGACACAACTTTTGAAAGCTTCATTTACTGAAAGCCATGCAGTGTGCTCTCTCGGACGCTTTTCTATCAAATTTAATATATATTTGTATGTAAAGAAACGTAAAGTATAAAACAGAGACACACACACACACATGAAATCAATTAACAATTAACAAATCGAATAAAACTAAAATTTCTTTCAATTTTCCATAATCAATATTAAAGTAAACAAAAAAAATTTTTATAAAATAAATTGAACAGACATTAAAAATCATTATATATATATTTATAATGTATGTAGTATGTAGCATTAGGGTGATTCAGTGTCATTTTTATTTATCGCAGCTGAAAAAGTTTCATTTCTCATTAGAATTGTGTGAGTGTTAAATGATTTTCATGTAGTTTGTTTCATTCTTTTGTTGTTGTATTTTGAAGACGTGTTTTACATACCTCTGCCAAAATAGTGCCGGGAAGTCATTTTTACTATGTTAGATGGAAGTAATTTCTATTTTTTTTATATATACATATATATATATATATATTTGATCGGTTTCTGTTTTAATTGAGGCGACTTTTCTGGTTATACGTTATTTGGTTTTATCACACGTTTAATGTCACATTTAACGAAGGGCAAAAAAAAATAGTTGTTTAAATTATGGAAATGTAAATGAAATGATAAAGTTTGTTAGTTTAATTTAAATAAATAAGCAATTCAAATTGTGGCCCAGCATTCACCTCAACTTCTCTTATTAAATAGACAGTCTTAACGTTCATTAACATTGTGGTGTTATTTAACATAACCAACATACCGGGGCACTGTTAGCTAACATTTTATGCTTACAATGTAAACTGTTATTAATATTATCTATCATGTTAACGATCTGCTAGCAACTGCTTGAAGTAAATACTAGGCATAAATTTAAGGGAAAATACAGGTAAACTATTTCTCTTAATATATTTCAGTTTAATTTAAAAAACAAATACAAAACAATACACAATTAAAATTTCTTTTAATATTATTTTTAGTAAACTAAAATAATAAAAAATTTATAAATTAAAATTAGAATGCATATTAAAAATAAAAACTATTTGCAAATTAAGAAAAATAAAAAAATTTACAATTAATTTTTTTAAGAATAAATCCACTTGCTAATTAAAATGCATTAAGATAAAAATGTTTTCATATTAAACAAAGTTTAAATTTTAAATATTTAAAGGAAGACAATACATTTCTAAAACTAACAAGGGAACTACAAAATGTAATACATATATATAAAAAAAAAAAAAAAAAAAACAATATATTTTTTCGTTTAATAAAAGAATATAGGGCACATCACCTGTTTGACATATTGAGCTGGCCTAATTGAGTTAGCAATACCGTTAGCGCCTGGGCATTCAGACCAATACATATAGCACATATGTACATATACACATACATATATACATATACATATATATATATATTCAAAGGATGTTACATGTATGTGTATATATGCATAAAATTTGAATTTAGCAGTAATTTTTATTAAATTTTATATCACATGATATGGCAATGTGTAGTAGTAATTGTAGTTATGGCCGATATATAAATATATGCATTTCGATTAATAAGCAAATGTATATATTTATATATATATATGAGTGAGCGTGTGGTGTAGTAGTATTAGTAATAGTAATAGGGGCACTCATGCTAGCACCAGACAAGAAAAAAAATATAACACAAAACATGTGTAAGGATATATAAGTAAGTACAGAGAGGTTAGTTTCGAAATAAAATATATAAATATATGTATGTAGAGAGAGATTAGAAGAACAAAACGAAAACGAAAACGAAAAAAATAATGATAATGAAACGGAGATATTTATCTCTTAATTTGTTTTTGGCTTTTAGGTTAAATGCTTTTGGTAGTTCCGTTACGTGACATTTACCTGAATGACTTCTCGACATATTTTGGTAGGTACGCCGTCCCATTGGACGTTGGAGTTGTTGTAGTTGTTGTTGTTGTTGCTGTTGCTGCTGTTGCATTGACTATATCTGTTAGAGCTGGCTCTGTGCTATTTGATTGACCATTTGTTAGCTCATTTTGGCTAAGACTGTTCTTGCGTCCATTGAGCTGACCATTTGTTGCTGCAGCTTGCGGCGTCGCTGGCGGCGTTGGCGGCAAGCCATTCGTTATTGTTGTTGTTGCTGTTGTTCTTGATTTGTTATCAATTTGTACGTATGAGACTTGTGTGACTTGTTCTGTAACTCGGCTGTTGGGGAATACTTGAATTATTACGACAATCAACAAAGCGCACAAAATGAAAGTTAACGCAAAATATCGAGCGAGGGGCGGCTAGCATATATGTATATATAGGCATGATCACAGTTGAGCACACGAATCGCATTAGTTAGATTAGAATGATTGGGAACTGCATTTGCTGCTTCATACTTTGTTGATTTCATTTGGTGCCCAAATAGGTAGAGTAGACTTGTTTGAAAATGAAATTCAAAAACAATCGAACAACAAACTAAAAACTCAAACAACTCAAAACTGAATGAATTACTAAATATATATATATAGATATTGATATAGAGACACAACCAAAAACCGTTCCGAGAGAATCTGCCTAAAAGCGAAATACCTCTTAACATCGTACGTGTCGACAAGCGCCATAAAGCCATCCGGAAAGGCAATGGCATAGGAGACCATAGCAGCTAGTTCGCCCTCACTCGACTCCTCCGTCGAAACATCCAGCACATGGGAAAGCATTTGACGATGCCGTATAGCATGCTCCAGCAAGTCCTCCATAATGCCTGAACAGATATCGGTATATACATGTATTATAATATTTTTTGTAATATTATTATTAGAATTACTCACCCGTTTGCTTGTGCTTCAGCAGCCGCGTCTTCAGCTCGCCCACGCTGCTGAAGCTTGTGATATAGGCATGCGCATGCGTGCCCTTCACGGGGATGTTGAACAGTTTGCCGGCCAGCACATTGGAGGTGCCATCAAAGCCACCTTGAAAAGGAAATGAATGTACATAAGATGCTATTTAAGTCTAGCAGACAGATAACAGTCAATTGAGACAGCTTTTCTGTTAGTAAAATGTGCATTTACTATTCACTGTTATGTGACAGCATACAAAGAAATTCTACTAAGTACTTGCTCTGTTAAGTTAACATAAGTAAGCGCATTTACTCAAAATGTTATCCGCTATTATATTAAGCCCATACAGCTGGATAAACAGGATAAGCCGGATAAGCTGCTAGGCATCACACTCACTGTTAACTAACTCGTATAATATGTGAACTGTAGAATTAACAGAGCATTTGCAAATTGTCAGATATGTTTCTCATATGGCTTTTGTTGACTGTTAAACTGTAGTTCTCTTTTATCATCAAACATTTCAATCAGATTTGAAAGTGCCCAACATCCACTGTTAATATCTGATTTAGATTTGAAGGCGCTGTTGAAGACCTTGGACGCGTGAGTCACGCGAATATATCGATTGGGAATCGGGTAAACCCCAGATTGAGCCTATCATAATTAAACGCATTACAAAATTTAAGCCAAACTGCCAGGCAAACGGCAATTTTTATGATGGCCAAAAGAGTTGTAAAAGTAAAAAAAAAAAAGAATGAAAGGAAAATAAAGCAAAGTTACGATGTGTGAGCGCCCATTGAAATTTAGGTGCCAGGCGGCGATAGGTACGTATAGGCTCTCTCTTTCCTGCCTCCTCCTGCTCCTCGCACACACACACACACACATGGAACAATGGAAAAGTTTATGTAGTTGGCCTGCGGCGTTGCGTGTGCCACCCACTTTTGAACACATGGCGAAGTTCTTGAACTTTACAGTGTGAATGGAAGCGAGACAAAAAGGAAAAACTGCTTAGCGTTATAACAAGGCAAAAAGGCCGGAGCCCACATCGAGTGACAGTGACACGTGCTTTGCATGCAAGCACATCATAAAAAAAAAAACAAAAAAATACCAAAAAGCCAAATATGAAATTTCAACTCCTGCCACGGCTACTGCTGCCACTGCTCCTGCTTCTGCTGCATCGATCAATGGCAATCGAGGCGCTAGTTTCATGGCGTATTTGCCTTTTAATTGATTACGACCCAGCTGCATGCAATTTGGCAATGCCGAAAACAAGTCAAATGTGATATATGTATGTATGTATCTTTTCGCACACGTTTGACCTTAGTTGTCACGGCAAATTCGGCATGTGTACCTGTATAGGAATACTTGGATGCGGATAATCCGCCGTCCGGTCCCTGCGCACGGCGCAGTCCAAACTCCAGCAGCTTCACATGTTTGCCAGCCACCATGCGATAACGCGCTGCATTTGTCGCCATTAAGCTGCGTTCATAAAAACGAAAGTGAATTAAATGCTCGCATTATTATTATGTTCCCATTCCACTTATCACACGTTCCCACTCACCTAGCATAGTTGACGAGCGTGAGCAGCGTTGTCTCCAGCAGCTGCACGATTATCAAGGGTCCTTCTAGCTTTATGATCGGCACGCTGTAAAAACCCCAGATAAAATATGAGAATATGTGGGTGAATGTTGTAGACATAGCTAAGATTGATGTCACATGTTTATATAATGGCTAATGCATATATGTCTGAGCTTCTTTATAGTATATTTTTATCAGCACTGTTAATTGCTGTAACAAGTTTATGAAGATACTTAACAATTTCTTTTCAAAATTCTCATATATATTTTCCAGAATTCTTTAATGAAAATGTTATTAAATATTAAAAACAGCTTTCAACAATTTGTTTGGTTAGGCCCCAGTGCTATAAATAATTTGTAACCACTTTAAACTCATCTAACTTATGCAAAAAAAAAAAAAAAAAAAAAAAAAAAAAAAAAATTAATATTTCTATATAACTAACGATCTAATTTAATGTTAATTTTAAACATTACTGAATAGATATAAATTGATTTATTTTTTCAGAATAATAACTTACAAAATAAATAAATATGATAATTATATTTTTAGCAAAATTAATTAGCTAAAACTTATATAAATTACTTTTCGGGATTTCTAGATATATTATAATCTAAATAATAATCTGATTATATATAATTAGAGATTTGTGCTCCAATCACATAGATATAAGTCTACCATATCAACAATGACTTATCGCCAAGACAACTTCTAAAATGTAATATGCATGTTAATCATTAAACAACCATGTTAAAACAAGTTAACATTTTACAAAGCGATGTAAAAAATCTAATTATTTAACCATTTGAATATGAAGTCCTTAAAACTTTAACATGCATATTTTTGCTATTCTTCAACATGCATACATATATAAACTTAAAAACAGTCAAGTCTTCTATTCTTTATTCTCTGAATCCATACGATTCACTTGAAGTCTTCTACATGTGAAGCCTTACAGCTCAGCTCAAGCCAACAACTCACCGAGGAAATGCCACCGTGCCCTCATCTATAGCATAGAGCGTAACATCATGAGCTGTCAAATTGCCCAAGTACTCGAAGAATTCGTTCTCAATGCCCTCGGGCAAGGTTTGACGCAGGTATTCAATATCTATAAGCAAAGCAAAGTTTATTCATAACTTATTACATTATAATCAATTTAGAAAACTCACCGCTCTGCGAATAATGAAAGCTATCCAAAAACTTGAGACACTCCTCCAGCCCCGCGAATATGGTAAACTCTCCATGGAATGGATTATTGCGAAAGAATAGATCAAACACGGCCTGATCATCCGTTTTGTCCGATTTCCAATAGGCATAGGCCATCGTTATTTGATATAAATCTGCGATAAAGTAAAAGTAATTAAGTACATAATGATAATGCCGATAAGCAAACAAGCGATAGACATCATTTTAGATTAGTTAAAATGATAGGAGACTGTTTGTTGACACAATGGTTAAACGACTTAAATCGTTAAATGAACTCGTGCGATAAGATACGCTCAAAGTTCAAAAGTTGTGCATAATTACACAGACAAGAACGCAAATACAACAAAGATACAAAGATCATGGCAATCTTTCTATCTCTATGTACATAATATAGACGAAAATAGAATAAACCTAAAAATGTAAATGCCAAATGGGAGTTGATACGACTTTAAATAGCATATTGAATTAGTTGAGCTACAGAAAAAAAACGCAACAAAAATAAACAATTAAAAACAAAACTATATGAAACAGCTGTAATAAAAAAGATAAATACGAGATAGCTATATAAATATTAAATCTATCAATCAATATATATATATGTATATATCTTAAACAATCTCAACATCTGAACATATATATCAATTTATTTATAAAGAACTCTAAGCACGTATACATCTCTCTGAGTGTGTATATAGAAAATATATACTTATATATCGATAACTATACATGCTAATGTACGTAGAGTTATTAAATATTTGTATACCCTAAAGGCATATATCAAGAATAGAATATATAGCAACAATATATATGTTTATCAAGAATATGTATATATATTCTTGATCAGAACGACAAACTGAGTAGATCTTGCCATGTCTGTGTAAGATCCGTAAGATCTCAAAGGCTACACAAGCTAGATCCTTGAAAGTCTTGATTGTAGACCCGCAGGAAGACTTTGAAAATTTCTTATTTCTTATTATCAATAAGCATTGATCATTTCATTAGGTTTCTAACCGCAATCCTCTATATCGGGAGTTCACAAAGTATTTCCCAACTAGAACACTCATTCTTCTTTTATTTTATTTATACATATATAGCAAAATCCAGGTATATTTAAATTTATTTTGTGTATATATAGAGCAAATTATAAAGCTGGCATAATTTTATTTTCTAAAATAAATTATTTCATTTTTCTTTTGTTTATATGTTCTTAAGAAGTAAGAAAATATGCGAATCAGAGCTGATAAAATGTAACAGCTATTAAAAACATTTATTTTTAGAATCTCTATTATAATTTCAAATTGCAAAAAAAAAAAATTATAAAATTTAATTATAATTTCCATTTAAAAGCTAAAATACACACATTTTCTGAAATTATGAAAGAAAACCTGTTTTGAAAATACTTAGTTGGTTATTAATACGTAAAAAAAGCAAAAGTAATGAGATTCTGTCGCATTAATTTCTAAACAAAAGGAGCGCCATTTTTTGTATCTGGGCTACGATTTGTTTACTACAGTATTACTATTTTCAAGCGCATATAAACACTTATAAAAATTCTACAACTCAATATCAATATCACAATAATTCTACGTATATATTTATATATCACATGTCTATAAGTATTCTCACCAGTTAATAGGGGCTGGACAACTCCATTCTGATTCATGCGTCCGCGATCCATAAATTGGCCGCCGGTATTGCAGCTCATTTCACGGTCATTCATGATCAAAAGTTTATATATTTTCTGTATTTCGTTGTTTGCTGTTATTTATTGCTGTTTTTGGTATTTTGTTTGTTGTTTACGATGGGCTCGTTTATAGGTCATTCACATACACAAATCGTGCCCAATAAATGAGACTTAATTAAATATTCTTGAAAATTAGATTAAAAGTCTGTAGTATATATACATATATATACTTGAAGTATGTACTTATATAGATATTTTAAGATATCTGAAAATTGAAAGCTTTGAAAAACTGTTTCGAGCCTCGTTCAATGACGTAAGCACAGCTAGCATTTAAATTCTGGGTTAATTAAGTGCGAAAACAAATTAAAAATATATAGTATAAGAAATGCGAATGAAAAAATAGTAAGACAACAACAAAATTTCCATTTATCAACTAGTTTTTTTCTTTTTTTATTTTTGCATACGTCTTTCTTATCAATTGGTTTATCACTGCGAGCGATTGGCAGAAGCAATGCTTAGGGTGCAATGATTATTAGGAAAACAAACACTTTTCGAATTGAAATCACTCTTTCACCATTCAGAATTTATCGCGCGAGCTAAACTTTTTCGCTAAGCGTTTCAAGCTCAACTGAAAACACACAAATCGCGAGCAAGTTAAAAGAATACGAAAAAAAAAAAAGTCAACAGCAAAATGTTAGTTGCGCGCAGAGAAAAGAGCGCGCGTTTTGCGTTTACTGGGTTGCAGCATACGAAATGTGCTAGAAAATTTGTTTGCTGGGTGAATTTGTTGATTGTTGTTACTTAGCAGCCGGGCCAGTGTGCGAGAGAGAGAGGGAGGCAGCGCATTGAGAGCAGTCAGAGTGAGTGGGATTAGTGGGATGAGTGAATGAGGGTTTGGCGGGCAGATTTTTGTTTTTTCTTTTTGTGTCTGTGCATTGGGTTTGTTTATTTCGGCTGCTGCTGCTGCGGAAATCTATTGATTACACACGTGAGGCGAAGAGGCGCTGCTGTAGTTTGTCTTTGGTTCACAACATGTTGCACACAGGCAGCCGTCGCAGCAGCGCAGGCATTAAGCCAGTGAAGGTTGCCTGAAGGTCGGCGGGGCGTACTCTCACACTCCCAAAACCGCGCGCGCGGGCAAGTCAAGAGACGTGCTCAAAGGAGAAAGGCAATCAAATATTAAAAAATAAAAAACACCAATTTTGCGTACATTTTTGCAGTCACTGTGCGATAGCAACGGCTCTAATGCAATGACTGCAACAGCTACAACACGCACTTTCACTTTTTGCGCACATTTCAATTCATAATTTATCAAATTTACGCAGATTGTTACTAGAGAATGCGCATAGAACGCGACCAGCTGTGCACTATTATATTTTCTGAACTTTCTTAGCATTTAAGCATTCGGCTAGGTACATTTATCAATTGCCTGTGGCACAGAAAGCAGCTCGTCCTTCTTGTCTGTGTAGTTTTATTAAACTTTACTGCAAAAGCTAAAATAACTAAACAAATCCGTATGCGACTTGCAAGCGCTCTCAGCTGATAAGAGAGCGGAGCTGCCAACTTTCTGCAATGCGCTCTTATAGGTCAGATAAAACGATGCGCTGAGATCTGCTCCATTGTCACAGCTGTTAACGTTGCATGTGGGTGCCAAGTGAATACTAGTAATAATAATAATAGAGAATGGATAATTTGAATTTATTACTGCTTTGCCGTTTAAAGAAAAATTCAAATACAATTTTCTGTATACTTGCATTCGTTTATAAACTTATTCCTCAGTTTTGATTCGGCTCAAATATTGTGACGTCACGTTAACTTGGATATACTCGCCGTTTGCTTGCAGACAACAATCATGTTGAAAAATATTGTATTTATTTCATCATTTTTCGATGTAGATTGCATACATTTTGTTTTATTTTTGGGTAAATTAAATGTGAATTCAAACAAAATACATCCGTTTGAGTCAAATTCTTCTTAAGTTGAAAATATAATTTTAAAGTTTTTTACCTAATGTATGTCTATATCACTAGCCATGCAACAGACGTGACGTCACACTCTTACAAATGCGCACCATTTTAACCATTGAACCCATTGCTTTCAGTGTTGTGAAAAGCTCAAAAAGTTAAACAAAATAAACCGCCCTTTATTCAACCTCGACTTCTTCATTATTTACATCTGCTGGCCAATCCAAATCGATGCCAACCACATCTAAAGCTATTATATCAATGGGTTTGCCTATGATGGAGGATAAAGAGGGCGTTGTACGTCCGAATTCGCCATGAACCAGCTCCTTGATATATGTGCCCGCCTGGCTGACCACATCGATGATGAGCAAACGCCGATTCTCCCGGCTCACACACGCCTTCACGCTATATACGGAGCGAGGTCGAGTGTGGAGCGGCCTGCGATGCAGGACACGAATGGGTGTCTTTTGTTGTATGACAAAACTCTCCGAGATTTGTAGCTTCTTCAAAATGTCCACTGTCACCGGCTCGTCGAGCACGCAGAGAGCGCGATAATATTTTCGCTTCTGCTCCTCGCCCGTCTTGATGTGAGTCAATTGCTCGCGCGGCACCACTTGCAGATTATGTATGGACACCTTACCGGACTTATCCACTGCCAGCTCCATTTGACGGGCTTGCTGCCGGCTCATGCTGCTTCGCTTCGCATCCATTATTTCCAGAACAAATGGTCGCCCCTTGCCCAAGCAGCGCACGTCCACGTCCTCTCGCCCACTGGACATAAAAGTAACCTTGCACACCGAATCAGTGAAATATGGCGCCACCTGTTTCACAATGATCTCCTCAATACTCTCCTCCATAATCCGTTTGCCGTGCAGAATCCACGGCGTATGCGAAAGCTCCCGACTCAATTTCCGATATCTTCCAGCGACACAGACAATGGGTCCCATTAGGTCGATGGACTGCAGCTGCAGGGGTTCCGTGACAGCAGCCGGTGGTATGGCTAGATATTTCTTGAAGAGATCAGCCTTAATATTTGCCGGTTGGTATTGTTTTTCCAGCAATCCTCGCGAGATCTCGATGTGTTTCTTGCTCGGAAATGCGACTCGATGCAGCTCGGTCAGCTTGGCCACCTCCTTGGCTTCGACGCTGTGCCGCACATCAATGTTGATCATCAGCCCATTGGCATCGTATTCCCTGCCCAGCTTCGAGCACACAATAGGATGCAGAATCAGTTTGACGGCCTCCTTGATGGGCACATCCGGGGCAGAGTTATCATTGAAGGAGCTGGTGCCAAATTTCCGCTGTAGAGCGAACCACATGGACAGCTGGCGCAGCTGCAGTGTCAGCGGCAGCGTTATAGCCAAGACAATGCCCTGGCTATCATATTTTCCGAACTCCGATTTGGAAATGCCCTCAATTAACTGACTTTGAAACTCCTCCGAGAACAAACCCAAACAAGTTGGACAAACGGTTAAACGGCGCTTTTTTGGTGGCTTTTCATCCGGCTCATCCCCTGACGTCTTTAAATCGCTGACTTTAACATCCAGCTAGAATTAAAGCATTCTACATTTTTTAAGCCGCTTGAATTTCTTGATATGTATTTTACTAACGCGCTGAAAGGTCTGCTGCATGTGGCGATATTCGTTGCCCCGTGCTTTCAAATAGCGCAGCTGACATACGCGACAGACGCCACAGTTTGCCAAATAATCAACAAGCTCCTGATTCTTCATTTTTCTTTAATAGATAATTCAAATTATATTCAATTAAAACAAATCTATATTCAACTTTGCGATGTAAACAAAACGTGCTAACAAAGCATCGTTTGTGAACACTGTTTAAAATACTATACTCAATATATTTTGGCGCTTTTTGTAAAATACTGCATTCGATTACTTTGCAGTGTTGCTGATCGACAGCTGGTTTCTTAGTGTGCCCAGCTGTGCTGCCCCAATTTATCGGCTGTCTATTGTCAAATATTTCTATTTTTCTTTTGATTGCAATTTAAGGTGCGTTTTATCTGCTATAAATACTTTATGCGACGTAATAACATCTAAAGCATCGCTCAAGCAATTGCACGTGAAATAAATTGCTTTTACAATCATGTGAAAAGCATTGTTATTGTTACGTCACAGAGTGGCAGAAAAATACTCCAATTGGAATGTGCGAATATAAATATTTATTATATATTTAGGAGCTCCGAGATGTCGCTGTCGCCCTTCCTGCGTCTGCCACTCACCGATTTGACCGGTTGCCTGATCAACCATCAGACCTACGACAAATGCGGAAAATTCGAACTTAAAATGATGGACTGCCTGGAAGCCTATGGCGTGGAACGCGGCAAAAAGCAATGCGCCGATCTGATTGCCGACTTCCAGGAGTGCGTAGGCATGCAGAAGCAGCTGCTGCGCTTCCATGTAAGCTTGCGTTATTTCAAATGGAAAGTTGATTATTTATTTGAGCCTTTTATGTTTTCCTTCAGGCTATGCGCGCGGAGCGCTACAAACAGTGGCTAGCCGGTGAGCGCAAGCGGGAGGAACTGTTTGCCGAACCACCACGCGTTGATGCCTATTAAGGGACTAATTGCTTATGTATAGCTGAAATATGTTTTAAATAAAAGAAAATTGAAAATTATGCTAATATATAGAAAACATACATTTTTTTTAGTTTTGTTGTTTTGGTATTTTGGCAGTGTTAGGCAACAACTATGGTTTGCAACACTGCTAATACTTACTTTTAAGCAAGCTGGCAACTCTGGCATTTGTTTTTGCGGCTGAAGAGTCGCTCGCTTACGTTTAATTAAATTTTCTTAAATAAAATGGCCACAAAACGACCCAATAATAGTGTGATGCTGTCGCAAGAGCCTAAGCGCAGCAAAAATGACATTGTAGCATATACAAATCGGGATAAGGCGCTGCTAGAATCGGTAAGCTGAATCAAGCTCTTGCAGCGTGTTTTGGTGTGGAAGATTTTTGAAAGGATTGCGGAGATTTTTAGAGAAATGCATAAAAAGGAAAGGTGGGAAGAATGAAGAAACGCTTGAATATTTGCTGTGAATGGGTATTCCCAGTGGAGGCTATATAAAAATGAACGACTGTCGGCTGTCGGCTTTCTTTGGTTGTATAGCGATTTCTCTAAAAATCTTGAATTGCTACATCTTATACTCTGCTGCTACTTTAAGCAATCTTCCCAATGTCAATCCCAGCGTTGGGACGTTCGCACTATTTCTCCACTTTCTTCTAATCCAATGCAATTTCAGGGCGTGCGACGCACCTCCAATCTACAGGCGCCTATCATGCAGCTGGAGGGCCACGAAGGCGAAATATTTACGACAGAATTTCATCCGGAAGGCGAAATGCTGCTCTCCTCCGGCTTCGACAGGCAGCTGTGTAAATGAGCATCAAAGACTCATAGATATATATTCCAGTTAGACTAAACTATATCCCACTTCTAGATATCTGGCAGGTGTATGGCGACTGTGAGAACATAATGGCCATGTCGGGTCACAGTGGTGCCGTCATGGAGGCGCACTTTACGCCGGATGGCTCGCATATATTCACCTGCTCCACAGACAAGACGCTGGCCATTTGGGACATTGTGACGGGTCAGAGAGTGCGACGCCTGAAGGGCCATACGAACTTTGTGAACAGTGTGCAGGGCTCGAGGCGTGGCCAGCAGCTGTTGTGCTCCGGCAGCGACGATCGCACCATACGCATTTGGGACGCTCGCAAAAAGCAGCCGGCGCACGTCCTGGAATCACCCTACCAAGTAACAGCCGTCTGCTTTGGCGACACCAGCGAGCAGGTCATCACCGGCGGCATCGACAACGAGCTGAAGATCTGGGACATACGCAAGCAGCAGGTGCTGCACCATCTGCGTGGCCACACGGACACAATCACAGCGGTTGCTCTGTCTCCGGAGGGGGACTTTGTCCTGACCAATGCCATGGATAACACGCTGCGCGTGTGGGATGTGCGCGCCTATGCGCCCGGCGAGCGTTGCGTCAAGGTCTTCCAGGGGCATCAGCATAACTTTGAGAAGAATCTGCTGCGCTGCGCCTGGGCGCCGGGTGGCGACAAGATTAGCGCCGGCTCAGCGGATCGACATGTCTACGTGTGGGACGTGAATACGCGGAGAATACTGTACAAGCTGCCCGGACACAATGGCAGCGTGAACGATGTAGACTTTAGTCCGAAGGAACCTCTAATCTTGTCCGGGTCAAGCGATAAGACTTTGTATCTGGGAGAGATTGAGGATTAGCTACTTACTGTAGAGGATTTCAGAATTAGCTGTTAGATTTGGTAGTTGATAATCATTAAGATTGAGCAGGAGGTGATTAGGTGATTGAAGTAGAAGAGGGTTAAAGTGATTTATAACTTGATAGGGAGCTAAGTCAAGACTCAAGATAAATTACGAATCTATTTTTATCATACAGCATTCAAGACGAATTCCTAGTCTCCATCTCTATATAACCCAGCTGCTAATTTGTATGTTTAAACAAGTTGAAGGCCTAGTTCTTCTCACATCTAAGTCTAGCCACTAGACTCTGGCTATACCTCAGCTAGATCTACAGTTCATTTCGCAGTCTTCAGCAGTCCTCGGCTTCTATCACAAATAAGTTTTATTTTTCTGCATTGTCATAACGATTAATAAATAATTTGTATTGTATAATTTGTAAAATTGTTGATTTCTTGGTATGATCTCAAACGGGCAGCGCACTAGACGAGCTGGAGACGCTGCTCTTGAAGAGCTGGCCAAAGAACTTGAGGCCCGTCGCGCCGCCCGGCACCATGCCCAGCAGCATGAAGAGCAGCGTGATGATCTGGCCGACGGCAAAGAGCACCGTGAAGGCGGTGCTCTTGGCCACCAGCGCAAAGTAAAGCGTTGAGGTAAGGCACGCGCTGTACGAGATGGAGGTGACGAGGCGTGGGCGCGAGAACATTTGCTTGAAGAATGCCTGAAAGCCGACGAGGAAGCAGAAGCTCAAGATGAAGAAGAGACTGCCCAGTGTGAAGAGCAGAGCAAACTTCGGCTTGAGCATTAAGACGGGAATATAAAGCGTGGAGAGTGTCATGCACAGGCAGCCCATGCCCAGGCAGGCGACGAAGCCAACAATGCGCTGCAGGCGGGACTGTGAAGCGAAATGGCATTTATGTATGGCCAGTCAATTAGTCAATTCATCGTCATTTACCAGCTTGGGGCAGCAGGAGTCCTGTGTGTCCTTTAGCCAACTGTTTGCCTCGGGCTGTTCGCTTGTGCGCGAAAAGATTTGCGTCAGCCCGGGCACTTTAATCTGTGGCAGCTTGACATTGAAGTTCTTCTTTTGGTCGCTCTGCAGCAGTAAATACTCATCGAGATCCTGCTTTAAGTTGCTCATTGAATCGAATGCCACCGCATAAATATTTTTAATAATCGTCAATGTTTTTTGTTTGCTGCCAACCCGACAATCAACCAGCTGTAAATTAGGTTGGCAGCGCTAACTAGTGTTGGAATGCACAAACGCAAATGGCGCTAGATATTCAAAAATTTGAATGCACAAAAGATTATTTTTGTTTTTATTGTATTTACTGTCAACGCCACAAATAAATTTATATAAATTAATTTGGCAGCACTTCCAAAGGCTTCCACCACTAACCATAGTGCTTTCCCTTTGTACCGCCATGTAATAAAGCAGTGAAACGAATTGCATATAAAATAATATGCTTAAGCATTTTGTAGGTCATATTTACATTTGATTTATGCATATATGTATATGTCAATACATTATATTATCAACTTCTTGACCATCTGACGTCACAAATACAAGAAGCTATAGCGACACAGCACTTGTGCTGTGCTGCCAGCGCAGCTCAATTCAAAAATACACAATTTCGCCCCTCTTAAGTCGTTGGCGTTGCCACATGTTCGTAAATGCCAGCCCTCATCATTCAAATCTGGCAACCCGCTAATTCTTTCAGTTTCAGTTGAATTTTTGTCGTGGTCGGTTCGTTGTCGCTGCGCGCGCGGCAAATATGTAATTAAACTGAAATAAATTACAAGCCAGAAATTGATAATATTCAAAACGCCGAACACACGCCGAAATTAAATATTAAATTGAATTAATTCGCATTATAATATTGATCAAAGTAAATTGCACCCTCCGCTGCCCCCCGCCCCCCGTCGCAAATACAAAACGTCGCGATTCCATGCAAACGGCTCTTTGGCTCTTCTATTTATGCAAATTGTATAAATGCATATATGAGAGTGTGTGCGGTTTCGGAGCGTACGCGCGCTTATGTGTGTGAGTGTGTGTACGCGACTGTGTGTGCGTGTGCGTAAGTTGATGCATGTGTATGCGTGTAGGCGATTGTGTTTATTTGGGAAAACGCATTAATTACACAAATACAAATGCAAATGCGAATGCGAGTGCAAATACAAATACAACAAAAAATGTAAATACAAATAAAAATACAATCAAACACAAACAAAAACAATACGTAAAAGCAGCACCAGCCGCCGACAAAAGCCAAAAAGTATTTTCAAACGCAATCGAAATACAAAAGATAAATACAAAAATAATTCTAATACGAAAAAGAAGAGAAAAAAGCAGCAAATTTTTTATTTTTTTTGCGCAAATTTGGGGAAAATAAATTACAAAAAAAAAAAAAATGCATTTGTGTTGAGTTTTTTGTTGTTGAATCGGATTCAACAAATTGCCCAAATTCCAAGTGAAAATCGTCGATAAATGAAAATTCACGTAAATTAATGAAAATCTTTTGACTCCCGGCTCGCAGCGAACGTTAAAACGGGATCGTTTGGAGGTCTTTGAAATTTGAAAAGAGAAAAGAAAATGCTAAAATTTCAAATACAGTCCAAAACGATTGGAAAATAAGCGACGATCGCCAACTGGAAATGGTGTAAGTATGAAAGACTGGAAAGCTTTCGTACTGAAAGCAATGCAAAGCTGATTGTAATTTAAATTAGAAAACACCACTAATACGGCATATTTCTTATTCTTTGCAGCTCTCAATGCAATTGGTAAGGAAATAAATCAACAACTGGAATCAACAATTTTAAAAATATAAAAAATAGTGCTAATAAAATAATATGATGATGTTGAATTGGCAAAGCCAAAAGGAAAGTGTTACAAAGTGTTCACAAAAAGGGCAAATTATCAGTTTTAAAGTGTATTAAAAAGAGTTGAAACTAAATTTAAAGTCGGCCATACAAAGCTTATGCTAATTTTTCTAATTAAACAAAGAGCACAACTAAAATTATACAAAATGGTATATATGTACATATGTATATGTGATATACATATAATTGTATATAAGCATGTGTGTTGTGTGTGTGTGATTGCTTGTGCATACGCCCAGGACTCTATTCGTTGATTTCTGTGGAGCCGATCTACAAAGCTGCGCAGCACAAAGAAAAATGGCACAACGATTGGGACAGAGTCAGAGGCAGCTCCAGTTTTGGGGCCTGGGGGCGCTGCGGTCGCTGTCGCTGCCGACGTCGTCGTCATCGTTATTGTAGCAGCAACAACAGCAATTAACTCGAAAGCAAAGAATTTCATCAGAAATTCAAAGCACATAAGGCGAACGGATGACGTGCAACGGGCTGAAAAATAACGAGGCAGCGGCAGAAGCAGCGACAGCGGCAGCGGCAGTGACGCCAGCAGCGGCTACAACAGCGACGTTTAAATTGTTGTAGCAAAAATCCAGGCTGACAGCTCCCCCTCAACGAGTTGGCAGCAGCAACAGCGACAACAACAACTTACTAACTAAAAGTAACATGGCGCTGCCTCAGCATATGTATTAGTATATATATATGTAAATATGTATGTGTGTGTATATATTTGAGCCTCAACAGCGAACAACGCAAATAAAGCAGTGAGAGCGAGTGCGCAAATATGCGCTGTATGTGTGCAAACGAGATGGCGCTATGGTATGGAGAGAAATTGTCGTGTCGCGTTTTGCTGTAGCGTCGTCGCTCGACGTCGTTTGTCGCTCGTTCAAAAATCGATTCAGCTGCACGAAACGAGAACGCGCGCGTGCGAGCGAGAGATCCAACTTTGGCGACTATGCGTGCGAGCGAGCTGCCGGATGCAGTAAAACAACAACGAACAAAAAAAACTTATTTAACCCGTTTCGTGTGCGTGCGCGTGCGCCTGTATGGATGTGTGTGTATGTATACGTGTGTATGCATGTGTGAGAGCTGGTAGAAACTACGTTGTACGACAAAAACTACAAAAGTTTCTGTATTGTTGGCGTTGGAAGCGTCGCGGCGTGTGGTGGCATCCGCAGCCGCCCCGCATCGTTTTGCCCCCCTCCTCTGAGACAACATTGCAAATGCGGTCGTCGCACGACTATACAACTGGATATGTGTGTATTTGTGAATGTGTGTGTGTGTGTCTCCTTGTATGTGTAGTCACGTAGCAGCGCTACAAAAATGACTGCATAGTTCGCTGACTACAAAGACGAAGAAGAAGAACAAACAGAAAACTGGTTTGGTAGCTTCTTCTTCTGCCGCAGGCAGAGCAGCGGCAGAGGCTGAGGCAGCTGCTGGCATATTAATGAAATACGAATTCTAACTGAAGCCAAAGCCGCCTCTTTTAATGGGATTTTGCAAAATGTTGTCTATAAATGGCCACAGCTTTTAGCCATAAATGTCGCAGTTGCTGTAATATTTAAGCCAAATACGTTTTTCAAATGGCCACAAAAACAAAATGGCTGCCAGACAGAAGACGAAGCAACGAAACGGACAGAGAGAGGGAGTGAGATAAACGACGAAGACGCACAAATTGAACAGAATTTGTATTTAGTTTTTTTTTTGGTTTCTTTTCGTTTTTTTTTTTTTTTTCTGATTATAAATGTATTTTCGAAATTCTTTGGTAGATAGATTTTTGCACACGTCGACAAAGGCGGAAAAAAGCTCAAGCCCAAAGCAAACAGCAACAGCAGCAGCTGTAGCAGCAGCAGAATTTGCAACAACAAAAATAATAAAGCGATTTTGAACCGCACCCCACCAGGCATACAAAGCGACTGATGCGCAGCAGAGACGATGCTTTAGTACAGCCAGGCAGGCAGCGCCAGAAACTTTCACGATCGATGCGACGTCGACGTCGCCACAGCAATCAGCAATGGCCGCCGCCATAAGCTCTCCAACTGGGGCCTCTCTCTGCATGGGTGTGAATACAGCGGCAATAGCGCCGTTGTGTGTGCGAAAGTGAGAGAGGGAGAGCGCTCAACGCCCGCTAGCGTCTGCGCGTTTTGTACAGGCAGCAGCAGCAGCGACGGCAGCGCACACATGCAAACAAACACACATAATGTAGGTTTAGCACACACACATCCACTTGAACATAAAGTATTTTTATGGGCTTCATTTTGCGTGTAGTTGTGATTTCCTGCTGCGCCCCAAACGTCGTACAAAGGGCCCCCAAAAACGTAGCAAATGGCAACAGCAACAACAACAACAATAGGAGCTACAAAACTACATTTTATGCATGGCCATATCACAACGTCGTCATCGTCGTTGCCTGAAAAAAAAAACGTGAAATAACAACGCGCGTTCCCAAAGCACCCCTCGCACACACATACATACAAACAGTATGTACACATGACTACATAACCATTTAAAAATACACAGCAGCAGCAGCGACGGACAACAACAACAATGACGAACGAACGGCAAAAACAAACTCAGAAGATACTCGTTTTTCCATGCCATGCCCAGGCAGAGGCAGAGACAGCAGCAGCAGCAGCAGAAAAAGTACCAGCTATAAATTCTTTATGTACATAAAAGTACATAACACACACACACTCGCATTCATGTTCACTTACAAAAATACGTTTATTTGTATGCGTGTGTGTGCGCACTGAAGCAGCAACAACGGGCCATTAAAACTTGTCGCTCTATCTCGCTCGCACAACAGGCACCCCACTTTGCGCTGTGTGTGTGTGTATGTAGCATGTGTGCCTGTGTTAGTAGTAGCTATAACAACCACGTCAGACAGCGGTGGCAGCGACAGCAGCGCAGCAGTTCAGTGCAAACGTCAATTATAAGCAAACACACACAAATGGCAACGTTGCCAAACTTCACATACACATAAGCTACGCAGCGTGTACCCAGTGGCGGAAATGTTCATTATAACATCCATTACTCATGCATTACTTCGCGCCTGTGTGCATTCAATAACCGCTTACAAGCTGCCTTACTTTTTTAAGGAATGGCCGCTTTTTCTCCCGGGTGCATGAAAATGTTGAATTTTGTAAAGTAGAAAGTAAGGCTGTGACGAAGTTGCCTTCGGCTCTCCATTACACATGCGTATACTTTTTAAATATTGTAATGCAGAAATTCCGCAACCTGAAGAAAACGCATCATACAATTTCAAAATCGCTTATGGGTAAATAATGTACGTGCATTACAACACAATATACCTGTAACCCATTTTCCCACTATATAAAATGGCTTACTTCTTAATGTAAAGTAATTGGGGAAATAATTGATTACTAATTGAAAAATAGAAAGGCTTCAGTAATGCAGTATTTTTTGTGTAAATTTTTAAAAATTTTTATTTAATATTATTATTATTATTATTTATTATTTCTTAATATTTAAAACTTAAACTATGTCTTATTACTATTTTATTAAATCTATCTAAGCTATGTCTTATTATCTACTTTAATTTTGCAGTCAAATTTTTGTTTTGCCAGTCGACCTTTCTGGACTTTGAAGCAGTTGCGAATCGTCGCTATGTACGTCTTCTTCGTCGACCCTTCGGTTTTGATAGCATCTGTAAATTAAACATTATTAATTTTTGTTCATTCAAAATACATGTAAGATGATTTTACATACCAGCAAGAGCATCGTTCAAATATTTGAACTCTTTAAATGGCTTTTTGCCGTTTAAGCCATCATAGTTAAGGTTTGGGATTATATCCTTGGATATAATGCTATCAAAATTTTTTGCCACATTTCCGTTAGCAATTTTTTGAAGAAGACGCACCTGTATATATAAATTAAAGAAGAAATCGTTAAGTTGAATTATATTACATAAAAGACATATGGTACTTACGAAAGTTTCTTTCTGCTCCTTTACCTGTTGGTCAACTTTTTCTAAGTCTCCCATAGTTAATATGGGAAACCAATGCGTCTCGGAAGCAATGTCCTCATTAGTTAACTTTTTGAGGATAGTGAGCATTTCCAACTGCCTTTTTTCTATTCTCTCCAGCCTTTGTTTGATTTCCGCTATATCCTCCTTCTTGGAATTGCTATTCTCCTTGTCATCGGCAAACTCCGAAGAAGTAATATTGAAGCTTTGCTTAAACATATCTTAAACAAAAATTCATTAATTAATAATACTTATGTCTGCGAGTGTAAAATAGGAATAAAAACTAAATTTTCGTTATATGGCAAGCAAATGTATTTATAGCTTATTTTGCTAAGAGGAACAAGTTCTTCCTCTAGCAGTTTTGTACTTGTTTGAACAAGACCTATTGTTTTTGAATTTATGGGCTCAGTGTAAAAAGGCTGAGGATCCTCAAAGCGTCGACACTGAGCGAACTTTTCATTTTCTATTTCAACAAATTTAATTATGGTGGCCGGATAACATGGTGGGATGCAGCAATAATTATTGGGAGCTATAATTGAAAGAGTGAATTTTATAGAAATCCACTTCGTTATTTGACCATCCTTATTCCTATGGAATGAAGGACTGCATTTGACATTTTTACTTTTTTTAAATGAGTATTTATTATTAATTTGCTGCGGAATATTGATTGGACACTTAATAGATTTTTTGACTTCTTGCATAAAATTTTCAAATTTATATGCAGTTATGTCTTGAATATATCCCATTTCTCGGACAGACTCACAAATATGCAATAAATTATGTACATTAAAAGAAACATTTTGATTGCCATATTTAAGAGCAAACGTGCTCACAAAGTATTCGAAAATTTTTTGGATTATATCTATATTAGTATTATATTCGGATTTTGTTAATAACAGCCTATAACCAGTGTGCAACAAAAGTAAATTATAATAATAATCTTCTGGTATTAAATCTTTAAGGAGAACTATTGATGTGTATAAAATAAACAGCCTAAATTCGGTAGCTTTCCACATGCTTAATTCTTCAAGACTTCGGGGTTTTCTGTGGAACTCGGACGGAATAAAAGATGCTATAGAAAGGCTGCGTCTATTGATTTCTATTTTATTTTCACTGGAAAATTTGCAGTCTTTGACTGAATTATTGTAAATTAATTTTAAAATTTTTTTTGTAACCCCTAAGTCTATTAGATGCATTGCATCTAAAGGAAACTGTGTAATCATACCGATTCCAAGTTTCTCTAAAACCATTTCGTTTGAAAGGAAATAGTTTTTGTGATGATCAACATATTTCCTTGACGTGTAGTCACTGTCAGTTATTTTAACGCCTCTGCTTGTAGAATATGCTGTAAAATTTCCTATTCGAGTGCCTACTTGCGTGCATTTCATACATCCATTGAAGGATGAATGACCTTTTAAGCCACATATAAAAGCTTTAGCGGGGGCATCGCATATAAATGACTTGCATTTAACTTTTATGTTAGTCGTTCCTACCTTTATACCGTCTAGCTCTATGCGTTGCAACTCTTGAACAAAATCATTTAAAAAGACATTTGGATTAGCGGGTTTTTGATTACCTACAAATGTTCCAATCATGAACACTTCACTATCTTCCACATTGGAGAAGTGCCCTAATATTGGCCAAAGACCCATGCGAGAACTTTTGAAAATTGGCAGGCCGTCAATGCCAACATCCATTTCCAGATTTGGCTGTTGTTCAAAAAGGTGCTTATTATTTTGTACATAGTTCTCGATGCCTAGATGTAGATAGTTTCCAGGAGCTACTGTCCTTAAAACAGTTTTCTCTCGCCGGTTCACTAAACAATCCACAGAGCCAGGAACATCGATTCCTGAACTAACCAAAATTTTTAATAATGCACGGACACAGCTTCTAGCTGGGCTGAACTTTACATACCAATCCCGAAGTTGTTCTGTTAAACTTAACGTACTTGCACTATCGTCTTGCTGGCTATTTTCTTCAGGCATGGGCATGGCAACATCTTCCAAAATGTCATCTTCATTTGCATTGCTAGAGCTACCTACACTATTTACCTCATCGACTAACACATTACTTTCCTTTCGTTGCCTGGCAATAAGTCGGCGTATGTTGCGTTTACTTAATCCTCTTTTGGAAGGCATATTGCAAAGATAATTCACTTGTTTGCACACTGGCGTTACTGCTGCTTATGTATATGTATATATATATATATATATATATATATATATATATGTTTATATATAATATAATATATGTATATATATATAATATAATATAATATATATATTATATAAATTTATTTATTTATTGTATAAAATATTGTTAAAATTGGCTTGATTGCAAGTCTTTTAATTAATATATATGCATATAATTACATGCATATGTATTTACATATATATATGCGCGTATATTGCACGTGGTCATAAACGTTTGACCGTGAAATAATTGCTGGCAAATAAATAGCCAGAATTGCAATGTACAATGTATGTGTACACTTAATTCCGTACAATTACTATTAAAATTATTAATTGTAATGCAACAAGCCAATTTTACAAATATTTTTGTTTAACTTACTGCGAAATACTTTCCTTAACGTCCACACAGCACAAGAAAATCAGAAAAGTGACGCGACGCGGCAGTTAAAACGAAATCAGAAGTCATCACACATATGCAATTATGCACTTGTATTTACGCACATTAACACTATACACACAAAAGGAATAGGCATAGACAAAAAACCAAACGAAAGAAGAACGCGTGCCACACGCAAATCGGTAAAATTGAAAACGAAATTCGACAGACGCAACGAACGACGAAAATCGTTTGTTGATCAGAGGGGAAGGGGCATACAAAACCGAAGTTGACAACAGCTCGATTCTTTCGTACGAGTAGTCGTTTTTATTTTGCCCATTACAAATGCGCTGAAAAAAAATCTCATAGGTAATGCATTACTTACGTCTCGTATTTCATGCATTATTTCGACCAACCTCATTCAGGTCGTCGCCACTGGGTACAAGCATAGAGCGAGTGAGGGAGAGGGAGAGCGCTCGCGTCTCGCATTAGTCAGATAGTGTGAGCGAGAGCTGCTGCTGCTGCGCTGCGGCTGCGATGGCGACGTTGCCAAACTTCACACCATCAACAAAAGGCAGCATGAATGTTGTTCTTGTATTTCCATGTTGCCTGCTTTTTGGAATTTTAACATGCGCCCCGCTTGGCTTGGTTCGGGCTGGATTTCTTTTTTTTTTTTTTCGTTTTCCTTATTTATTTTGTTGCTGTTGTTGTGTTTGGCCGGTTTGTGGATTGATGGCGTTGTGGTTCTTGGACCCGGTCCGGCTGCCTGCTTCACTGTAACGTTGACTGGATTATAATAACTCGCTGTCGCTGTCGACGTTGACGTCGCTGCTAGCATTTTCCACCTTATACTGTGCTTGTTGTTGCTGTTTGTACAGAAAGGAAATGCGCGCTGCAGAGCAGTACCCCAGACCCTATTACTTATATAGATATATTTATACATATGTACATATATACAGTATATATGTATGCATGTATATAGTCACTACACGCGATAGTCTTTATATGCAGCCCCTGTCCAGTGCCTTGCCTTTTAAATTGAGCGCAAAGATCTTGCGTATCTCATAGATACAATTTATATATATGCATATGTACATAGATATACAGATAAATATGTATATTCTTGCTGACCGCCCCTATTGAAATTTCAATAAATTTAAATTGCTCTCTACTTGAATTAAATTAAAACATTTCTGTATATTTTTAGTGCTAAATTAACATAAATTGGCAAAAGCTTTGTTGTTGCGCTCACATAAAAAGAAAAAAAAAATTAAGATAAAAGTGCTTAAATTAAAGTTGAAAAAAAAAGTGCGAAAAGTGTCTTCTGAAATGATTAAAAATTATATATTTGATAAATATTTAATAATAATAATATTATATGTTTCCTCCACTCAATTCTTATCTATTTACAGCCCATGCTAAATAAGCAATTAATGCAATCTAACGATCGATTAATCGATCTGTTGTGTGTGCGAAAAAGCAAAAGAAAAGCAAAGAAAATGCAAGAAATCTAATTGAAAATAAAAAAATTCAGAATCTAGTGAGAAAGTTAAAAAGAAAAAAAAAAAAAAAAAAATCTCGAAAATGTGCGAGTGAACGAGTTGAAGATATCCATTAAAATCCGCCGTCAAGCAAAAGCTATAGAGTTAATGCTCGCTCTCAAATCGGGATATTTGTTCAATGGGAGGAGCGCGCCCATTTAAAATTATGCGCCTCCACAACGGCATACGAGAAATGCTATATAGATCGTGATCGTAAACGAAACATGGTACGCGACAGCAGCCGTAACATTTGTTTTGGAAAATTAGCCGAAACTACGCAGCAGCAACAACAACAAATCGCCGTGGATAGTAGCAGCAGCAACAGCAGCACCAACACCAATAACAACAACAACAATAATAATAATAATAATAATAATAATAATAACAATAATCAGAAACTACGCGATACATTAAAAAGGTAAGCAAAAGGATCTAAAGATAAAATAGTAATAGAAATGTAAGCTAATGGAAGAGAAAATGTTTGACTGGCATGCATTAGAAGAGGCTGGAAAGCGTGTTTCATTGGAACATATTGGAATAAACTAGAAAGCGCTCCAGTAGATTATATTATGCTATGAAAGAGAAAATGGACTCACAAGAAAGTAAAAATAGATAGATCTCCGTTAAAAGTAGAAAGAAACATTCTAGACTAAATTAGAAAAAACAAAAATAATAAGAAATATCTTATAAGGCAAAATTGTAATAGAAATTTAAGCAAAATAAAGGACAATTCAGATAGAAAGCGAAATTTTGTTAAAGTTATTATAATTTTAATTTAATGGTAAGTGCTTATAGGAAAAATGTCATACCTCAAAAGTTGAATAACCCGTGAAATAGATTTTTTAATTTATTTAATTGATTTATTATTAAATCAAAATTTGTGAACAACTTTATAAAACGAAAGCAAAGTTTTTATTATAAATATTGTGAGAATATATTTTTGGTTATGTACTTTACGTCTCTGTAAGATTCTTACGGATTTCACAAAGAACACTTAAGATACATCAATCTCAGAAATTCTACATAGATTTCCATTTGATATAGATAGACAGATATCTAGAGGCTGTAGAAGCTAACAATGAATACTTTTAAATATATATGATACTTTGATAAATTATAGATACTTTTAATAATAACTATAGATACATTTGTATAAGTTATTGTAGATACATATAAAGTGAAAAACTGTCTAAAAAGTTATTAGATACTTTTAATGTGTCATAAGAGACGTATCTGTATCGCAAATATAATTATTAGATACTCTCATTTATTCCAGCTACTGCCATAAGATACATCTATGTATGTATGTATTCCATATATTTTAATTCCCACAAATACATGTACCTCTAATATTTGGTACAACTATACTTTCGTATATTACAATTACTCTCAGATGTCTTCATGTATCCCAGCTAAGATACGTTCCCCCCATTTACGAAGAATATTCAAGATACTTTGGAATTTTTCCGGCTGTGTAAATCTCTCTCGTAGTTAGCTGGAAGTTTTCATACGTGGAAGAGGCGAGAGATGCGTGTCTAAAATGCAACTCAGCCTAGCTGCAGCTGCGTAGGCCCTAAATCCAACTAACGGTTGACACAAAGCCACAAAAAAAGGAGAGGAAAATAAGAAAAAATAAATATAAATGAAATGCAAAGTATCTCGAGTGGCTGCGCGTGGGTCTTCGCGCGACTCGAGACTCGAGACTCGAGATTTGAACCTCGAGCTACTTGCAGCGCCCACTGGCCGCAGTGCGTTGCTTGTCTTGTTGTTGTTGTTGTTGGACTTATCCGTCACGGGGATCTGTGACACGTTGACTGCCTGGCTGCCCAAAAGTATCTCAAGATGCAGCTTAGCTGCACTCGTATCTGTAAGATACAGCGGTGCGTGTAAGTGGCCATGCCTCAAGAGCCAAACGCGTAACTTTTTACCTTGACTTGTCGTCGCATCTCGCGCTGCTGCGGCTGCTGTGGCTGCTGCTGTTACCTGCCTCTGTGTGTCTTGGCCAACTGTGTGGCGACGTGTACAGTAAAATCGACACGAGACGGACATGTGGCCACTGTCGTCGTCTATTTTGCGTTATTACGTAATTTCGTACACAATTTTTTGTTGTTTTGGTTCTTATTATTTTATTTTTATTTTTTTTTTTTTTTGGGCAACACTAGAATTGTGTGTGCGTATGTATGCGTGTGTGTGTGCCTCTTAGACGCCTCTGTCTGCCTTTCATTTGTGCTCGTGTTCGTGTTTGTTCTCTTGGCCAAAACAAGTTTTGTGGCCATTTGTTGTTGTTTCTGTCTCTCTATATAGACACGTATATATTTATTTATTTATTTTGTATACCCTGTATACCCAGAGAGCCTCTGCAGGTGTATAGCAATTATAATAGCCAAAATATTAATACTGAATATTTCCATTTGAATATGAAACCATTTTATTGCATCGATTTAGCACTTTGATCGATATAGATATAGGGTAACTGGCTAGTCGAGCACACACCACTCTTTGAAAGCACTAATTCTTTTTCTTTTATTTAATTTTCTGTTTCTTTTGTTTTTCCCCTTAGTTTTGGTTGGGTGCAAAAGTCGCCGTCTAATTGCTTCATTAGCCAAAAAATAAAAATAAGAAATAAAAGAAATAAATAAAAGAAGCGAACTATATGTTTTCGGCTGGCCAAGTCATTAAAGCGGTGCATTAAACCCGCATCAATGTCAGCACAAAACAACAACCGCAAAACAACAAAAGCACTACAACAACAACAACAACAACAATTGCTAGTTGTCGGTTAATTACAAGACAATCAACAGCAACAACAGCATAGTAAAGAAAAAGTAACAAAAAAAAAACCAGTCGGCAGCTTTTTGACATTGACAATGAACTGCGGAGAGTGTCGAACAACAACAACAACAACAACAACAGCAACATACAACAACCAACTAGATAACCAGAAAATAGTTATTGTTGTTGGCCAAAAAAGAAAAAAATTGTCCATAGGCAGATTTATAAAGAATTCGTATATTTGTATCTGCGGGATACGAATCACAGGAGTTACAAATTAGCCAGCTGTGCGGGCTTGCTGTAGTTCATGTGCTGAGATACCCTGTAAAGGTATGGAAGATACTCCTTGAAGATATCAAATAAATAAATAAATAAATTTTAATATGGGAGTGAAGGAAGATACAAAAATTAAGGAATTTCCACCAAAACCGAAGGGTATTTAATGTTCGAGCTAGGCTTTTATATCACACATTAAATATTTGAATTATTTAGGAAAGCCCTATCAAACTAGTTTAGTTGATAAAGGTGGAAATTCTAGCAAACATCTGAATATAAATTCGAAAAGAAGTCAATAATAATATAAAAATTTGTCAAAAAATATATCTATAATTATAATTGAATATTCGTTTTAATGAACTTTCACTGTACTACTTATTGAGCTTATATATATCAAAATATTTGCATTTTGTTTATGTCTGTGCAGTTTAAACAGGTTAGGGCTTATTTTAGTGGTAATAGAAGAGTGATCCAACAAGTTTTAATGCTCTACTGCCAAAATAAAATAAATATAAGTAATACCAACTTTATTATATAATAACTGCAAATTTTCGTTACAAATGTTTCAAAATGAGCAAGTACTTGATTTAACTTTTTGCTAGACACGTTTTCATTTTTCATATCTAATATTTAGTTGTTGTTTTTTTTTTTTTTTTTTTTTTTTAAATTCAATTTACTGAAAATCGTGTTTGGCTCTTTAACACACATGAAATAAAAATCTTGAAAATTTGTTACAATGCAAAACAATAACAAAAGGTATCAGATTTTGCCTGATTGTTGTTGTTGTTTTGCGAGCATTTGACTTGTTTCAATGTCATGTTACATTTTATTTGTTGTACATGTATATATATATATATATATACATACATATATATATATTTGTATATATGTATGATTATATATGTATATACGATCTATTTGCTTGTGTTTTTGTTTTTGCTTTCAATGTTCTTTTTGGCATTGAGAATGTTTTGTCTGTGGGGCAAAGCCAAAAAAGTAGATTAGATAGAGAAAACGAATTGAAACGACACGAAACGAAACGAAGTGAAATGAAATGAAAACGAAACGTAGCTACTAGCTAGAATATTATAGAATCGAATCTAAGCAGAGGGGACGTCGTCGACGTTGGGGAGGGATTGAATGGGCAGCTGCATTTGTAATTGCGTTCACACGCAGATACAATTCCATTTTCTATTATGCTCTACTTTGTTGCTATTTTTTGAGAACACAAAAAAAAAGAACAGAAGAGTAAAACAAAAAGAAAAACTCTTATCTTTGGCCAGGCATTACGAAAGTTATATAAATACAAAAACAAAACACGAAAATGGAAAATACAAATCAAAATCTTTGGCTGAGTTCATATTGATTTTGTAGAATAATTTTGATCAAGTGCACGAACCAGAATTTCGTTCTGTTTGGATGCATTTAAAGAGCCATAACAGATCGATATCATTTTTAATCGATAATTCGTCGATAGCCACAAACAAATTCGGGATTATCCCTTTGTTTCTTTATTAAATTGATAAATCGCTGATTTTAATCGATCAATGAATATATTTCCAAGTTTATTAATATGAATAACAAAGTTCTGATATATAAATTTTGGGTATTTAAACATATGGAATATTATAAGTTATTTACATGTACATATATTTAGATATATCACTGGCAGGGTATCTGCTGGTCGTATATGCTAGCTATTTATTGTAATCTAATGTTGAACTGTTCATTTATTTATACAATATATGGTGTGGGTTCATTATGCTGAGTCATGGAATTTCTCTTACTCACATTTCATTGAACCCCGAAGAGCTGTTAGAGAATTGCATTATATTTAATTTTAATGATTTTGTTATGTTATAAACTATTTGTCATTATTTAACAGAAATATAAATAAAAGGATGATATAGAATATTTCAAAAATATATATTGTAATATTATAATGTACATATATATGTTTTATATATATTTTGTTAATATTACTTATTAAATTTTGCTTCAATTTATAATGCAACAAAATAATTCTATTTTTTTTTTTTTTTAATTATATATGTATATTTATCCATATATATAACAGAAAACTAAAAGTTAAATATATATAGAATCCAATTAAAGTACAATGAAGTCATCAAAGATTTCTATTTTTAGTTAAAGAACTTCAACTTTTTAAATATATACATATGTACATATGAACTCATGTGAGTGTGCATATAGAGATATACATCGGTACCTATATATCTACTGTGGGAGCAACAGCTAAGCGGCTTAGTCATCGCAACTATTTTTCTAATTTGAGTTGCCGATAAGAAAAAAAACACAATAATAAAGTTTGCACAAAAAAAAAAAATAATAATAATAATAACAATAATAATAATAATAAAATGCGAAAATATTTCCGACTTTTGCCTTTGTTGTTAACATGTGCAAATGTATCTATGAAGTACGTTCAGGAACGCTTCATAGCGGTTGTTGTTGTTGTTATTACTGTTGCATTTTGGGTACAGCCTTTTTGTTGTTGTTGTTGTATTTTGCAAGTCGTGCAATTATTTGATTATTATTTGCATTGTTATTGTTTCCCATTGTTGTTATTGTGTTTCGTAATTCCATATGTCGACGACGACGACGACATTGCCAGCAGAAGGGAACGTGACAACGTCGCGTCGCAGTCGACGTCGTCGTCGTTGTCTGGCAGCGATGCGATAACTCAATTTTGTATGGGAAATTAGAAAATTCCCAAATAATTTCACACTCGAGTTGAGAGGGCTCAGCATGTGTGTGTATGTGTGTGAGCAAGAGGTGTTGGGGACATTTGAGCGCAACGTTGCCACACTTCACAAAAGGTGCTAACAGAGACAACAAACTAAGCAACAACAAAGAAGAAGATTAACATGGAAGAGCAAACGCAGAGGCTGAGGCTGAGCAGCAGCAGCAGCAGCAGCAGCAGCAGCAGCAAATCGATTAATATACCAAAAGAGCTGGATATATGTTATTACCTGTTACCAATGAAACCAGTTGCTGGCCATAATATTGTTGTCGCTGTGACGTTTGCCGTGCTAAGAAGAAGAACCGGTTTGTAGCTTTGTTGTTTGTTGGCTATCATTAAACAGCGATCAGGTGCATACACACACACCTGCACACACAATAACAAAAAGGTATTTTAAAGGCAAGCATACATAAATTAGCCATGTGGAGGACTTTGTGTCCTGGAGTAAAATTAACGCACAAACTATGGCTTCAAAGATACATCACACACACACGCACGCACTCACACAAAAGCTATTCAAGCAGACAGACAAAGCAACAAACACACATACACATATTCAGTTAGCTCTCTGCTTGCTGCTGTAGCTGCTGCTAAGGCGGCTGCTGCAAAGCGACAGCGACAAATGTGCGCTGCTGAAGTTTGACAACGCCGCACATAAGCGCAGAGGCAGCGCCAGCTGTAGACGCGCGCTTATTTCTTTTTTTTTCGCATACACAACACATACATTCATACGCTTAGGTCGTGTCTTTGCTTGTTTTCAATTAGAGTCGACTACAGCAAAAGAAGAGAAGAGCAAAAAAAGCAGCAAGAAAAAAATACAATACAAGCACACCATAGCTGTACACATGGTTGTTGTTGTTGTTGCTGTTGTTGCTGCTGCTGTTTTGCGCGCAACTTGCGAATACGCCGCGCCGCACGTTGTGTAAACATCAGTCGCTGTCGACGTTGGCGTTGGCGTTAGCGTCAACGCTCGCCTGAGCCAATTTGAATTTGCAGGCACGCATACACACACAGGCATACACATTCACACATATACATTTATTTGCGTGCGCGCTCTCTCTCTCTCGCTCTTGCTCACTGCCTTCGCTGTTTTGGTTTTGTGGTCGCTGCTGCTGTCGCCGCCGCTGCTGCTTTTGTAGGTTTTCTTCTTTTGGCGCAGCATTTACTTTATTTTTATGCTGGCATTTTTGCGGCACTTGAATTCTGCTCATGTTTGCGTGTTTGTATATATATATCGGTGTATTTATGCATGTGTGTGTGCGTGAGTGAGTTTCGCTGTTTGCTGCTGCCTTTTGTCGCTTAATTGCAAATGAGTCATGCACACGTACACACACACACACAGGCGCGCATACGCACTCACATATACATGCGCATAATACAAAGTCCGCCTGGCTCAGGCACTTCTCACTCACTCGTTTTTCTCTGTGTGCCTCTGTTTGTTACTTTAATCAATTGGACTTTTGCTTTATGAGCCGCGGCAAGCCCTCCCTTCTATTACGCTCTCTCTCTCTCTGCCTGTCCCTCTCTCTGTCACTCCATCCATTCATAGCTCAGATGTTTGGCGACCCCTGCAGGAAACAGACGCTTAATGGCGGCTCCTCGCGATAATAAATAAATAAATAGCCGAGCAAAGTAAATCGCGTCAATGGCGTCTGCTGCTTTTAGCCAGATTAGCTAGACCCCATAGATATATGTATGTATATTGTACATACATATGTATAAATAAATATGCTGTTTCTTTTCCTTTTCTTCTCTTTTCTTCTTTTTACCATCATTATTTTGTTGCTATTTATTTTCCTGTTTTTGTTTTTCTGACCCATGCAAAAAATACAAATAAAAAACTGAAGTGGAGAGATCAAAAGCCCAGGCACAGAATTTGTTTCGGGGCCAAGTATTCGCCAAATGTCAAGTTGTTTGGCATAGTTTAAAACCTGAGAAGGCAACAAAGACAAAAACCTGAGTGAAAACGAAATAAATACAACTAAAATGAAAACATAGTGAAATTTGAATATAAATTTGTTTTGTTATTGATTGCAGAAGGTAAACAGATATAAGCAGTAACAACTGAAAAAAATAATTGGAAACTCTAGATTTGTCTACAATGTCGCTTAGAAAAATAAATAAATACAAATAACTTTAAACATTTATATTTATTTTCGTAGAGTAGAACTTATTGACATATTCCCAGATAAATTTAGATACTTTGTACTACAAAATAATTTTCAGATTTTATTATATGTATGTATATATAGCTTTATATTCATTATATGGAATTATTATTATTTTTTCGGATATAACTCCCCTTTGAGGGGATTTTGAATTCAGCTCTCGTATTTAATATTTGACTCATTTATCTGCGGATTTTTCCCCAACAATCCAGCACATGTGCTTACTCATTCAATCTGTCTCATTAGTTCTCCCTCTCTATGTTCTCTTCGTCTCTCTCTCTCCCTCTCTCTCTTTCTCTCTCTCTCTCTCTCTCTCATTTGTCATTTATTTGATACTTTTGATTGGATTTGACGATGCGTGCAACCAATTTTACATGTTTCATTGCGATTCATTCGATGGCTTTTCTTATATGAGCTTTGTTTCGCTTCTTTTTCCAGCAATTAAAATGCTTAATTAAAAATGAATATTGTTGCCTTACGATGAATAAATAATAATAATAATAATACAGCTGACAAGTGCAAACAAACTGAGAACAAATAAATGGGAAAAAAAAATATTGGAAAAAATTATTACGTAAAGCGTATAATAAAAATATCCACGTTTCGTTCATATTGTTTATTACATTTTGTTCAATTATAAAATACGTATTGTGAAATAACAGGAAAAAAAAAACATTGCATTGCATGTGATGATTGACCGGCAAATACTCTGTAAAAATGTCTCGTTTAAAATCTATTCAATTTGATATTTTGATTTAGAATTTTTATTATTCTACAGTTTTTTCAATGTATTTTATAGCTGTATTATAGCTAAAATTCCATATATGAAATAATTTTTCCAGGTAAAAAAATAATGAAATTCTACCGTGGCTTAAGCCCCTTTGATAAGCCATTAAAAAGGGTTTCACTTATGGCTATAAAAGGGAATTAATTTTAATGGTATTTTTTTTGCATTATTTATTGTGTTCCAATTTGATCAATATACGTATATATATATATATATATATATATATATATATATATATATATATATATATATATATATATATATATATATATATATATATATATATATATATATATATATATATTACCCAAGCCCCCTTTTGTCTATATAATCTCTAGCTTCAGCTGCGATAAAACGTTGACGATTCGTGTGACGCCCCCGCAACTGCAATTGCAATAATTGACAATAATTTAAGTAATTACTGTGTGAAATTACTTTGATTTTTTTTCGCTTTTTATTTTTCGAGTTTTTTGTTTTCTAGCCCTCCCCTCCTTCGAGTGCCCCTCGCAGTCTTTGAACTTCCGCTGCAATAGGTTTTCGATAGACAATCACAGCGTATAATTAATAATGGGCATCGGTGTGTGTAATGATATAATGATGTATGTACAGTAAGCACTCGATAGGAAATATCAATATAATATAATCTATATGTGTATAGAATACAGTAGTCACTCGATCGAGAGTTGCTAAAGTTAAGATAATAAGATATGTTTGATCCATATAAAATCTGATATTAAAAACAGTAATCATTCAATAGAAAGAACTTGATGGTTTTGAGAAAAAAAAACTGAATATAGAACTACATATTCGACTCGAATTCAGCTAAAAAACTTTGATTGCCTATACCCAAAAACATTTTGACCGATAATAATCAAATTGAAAATTTCGCAATTATAAATATGAATATATTTTTATGTATTTCCCCCATTGACATCGGCCATACGTAATGCTTCTCGGTCTATGCCAATTTCACTGGACAATTGTAAGGCCCATCACGTGCATCGTGGCAACATTGTACGTGAACAATTTGGTGCGACATCATGACATCGCAACATTCATATACTCGCTCTCTCTCTCTCTCTCTATATGTATATATATATAGATATGTATACATATATTCACATTCATATACATATCTATCGTGAGGGCTCTTCGCGTCCTATTGCTAATTGGTTTTGATTAGTTGAGGGCGTGCTATGAGCGACCCGCATTTGTCTCTTCTCTTACCTAGGCCACTTTTCATATACTCAAATCGAGTTCAATGCACTCGCAAGCAGCTACTGTTATTTTTGGGAGCACACACACACACACACACTCTCGAATATTGTTGCAAGCGCCATGAAATTCCTAAAATGGCAGCAACTCGTGCCAGAGCCTCACCTCTCGCTTGGTCAATCGTTGCGGCCCACTGGGCAGAGTTCCTCAATATCCGCATCTTTCTAAACAGGGCGGCATATTAGTAGAAGGCATATACATACATCATATATAGTCATGAGATACATCGTTTATGTATTATAGATACATCTCCTAGCTGCAGCTACATCTTATGTTGCTTCTCTTCTATATGAATATATTCTGTAAATCCATGAAATACATTCAATATTGACTTAAAATATATCAGAGATACAATGAAGCCGCATTAAAGATACATCTCTAGGTTAAAGATACCGCATGCATGAGATACAATGAGCATAGAATAGAATAGCTGTTATAGGGCTCTAGCTTTATGTAGACATGACATACATCTACGGCATATGATATCTATTGCCAACAGATACATATAAATTGTTCAAACTTTTATTCTCTCACATCTCTGAAATCAGGTGATTGTCGCTGACTCAGCGAATTGCGAGATACAATTGTGTGTACGTGCGCTGTCCATTTCCTGCATTGTTCCCCTCGACTAAGCGGCCGGCTCTGGTCTGGCATTTAGCTTATGTGTAGGTCTAGGGTCCAGTTCAGAATGCATTGGTCGAGCGAAAAAAAGCGAGAGAAAGAGAGAGAGAGAGAGAGAGGCCTTTCGCTTTCATATAAAACAAAGCTTTACATGATGATAATACAAAAACTACTATAAAAAGCAGCAGAATAAAACTCGGAAAACCTCTGTCTAGCCAAAAGATACGATATCTATAGAATGCATGAATCATAAAATTGCAAGCAGCGCTGTGCTGATAAGACGTAAGGGCAATAATGATGATAAGAAGATGTGGATAATGATGATAACGCCAAGGATGATATTGATAATGAGAATGAGGTTGAGGATAAGACTACAAAGATATATATATGATAATAATAATGATAATGATGAGCATAAATATGTCAAAAATGAGATAGATAATAATAGATAATTGAGTATTGAGATAATTATGTTGAGGATAAGGCAAAAGATACGAATATCCTCAACAGTCTTATTTTATTGTTACGGCCTGTGACATGATGATAAGACAACAATATAATAGGAGATTGCGGATAATGATGATGTTACTTGTGGACAATAATGTGGATGACTTGAAGGATGATAGGGAGAGTAAGGATTAGGATAAGACTATGTATCTATGGAGGACAATGACGATAGCAATGATGATGATGTGATAAAACAGATATTTCGCTATCTTTCGTTTTCTTTCTTTCTCTGCTCTCTATCTCTCTCTTTTTCTGTCTGTTAAGCTCACTTTTTCTATCCTTCACACTCCCTTTCGCTCACTCTCATTCATCTGCCTCTACTTATCTCTATTCCCCCCTCTCTTCCTAGCTCTCAGTGTGCGCGTCCTTAAAGACGCTTTTTATTATTTACATCTTTAACTTGACATTCAAAGATGGTTTCCTTTTTTCTATTCACTTTTTATTCCTAGCGTTATTTTGTTGTTGTCTGCCGCAACATTTTTGACATGCCAAACGGAAATTCGCTGCGTTCAGCAGCAGGAAAAAAAAATCAAGAAACAACTTAGAGAGGCGGGCAAAGCCAAGGGTGTTGGCCAGACTCTTGAGAAGGCAGCAGCTGTACAGCACACATATACAACTGTGTGTGTGTGTGTGTGTGTGTGTGTGTAAGGGTATTCCACAGAAAAATTTGCATATGTATGTGTATTTTGCTCGCATCTGCATTTGCATTCAATGAATGAAACGTTTTGCTTTTTGCGTTTTCCCGACATAAATTCTCAAGGCGTCGCCTCGACTTTTTTCTTGTTTTGTTTGTGTCGCTTCCTTGATTTATGCGCGTCTCTGCGTTTCACAAATACTCGGGTTAAGTTATGCAAATGCAGTTCAAACCTTTTCTTTTTGTTCTGTACAATTTATGTCATTTGACTTGAGCTATAATTGCCGTCAAATGAGCCGAAATGATTCATTCACATATATCATGGTCATTGAATGCGCCCACTTAAGGCCCTTTAAATATTAGACAGGTTGCATGTATGTAGAGGGAGAAAGATTAATAGAGAGAGAGAGAGAGAGAGACAAGAAACCATCTATGAGTTAATAAGGAAGACGTGAATAACTACGAGATGATATTCAACTATCCCATATCATTCGTTTTCGAATAAATCTCGAAGACTCTAGAAACTAGACATGTGAAATTTGTTAAATTTATTAAGTGTTATCTAAATCATATTAATCGTATATATCTTTCTTCTATATCCCTCTCGTCTTCAAGAATAGTTGAGCTAGACAACTTACAAATGTCTTAAATTTAGTATACAGATTCTATATATATGTAGATATAGATATCATATGATACCTATTTTCCTGCATAACAGTGTATCTGTTAGTTGTGCATGCCCGTTTAAAGCACTCTCATTGCTATTTGCCTTGTGCACTTTCAGACTGTGGGCGGGCTTTATAACTGCCAGCTCTTAACGTTAGTTTGAACTGTTCGCAACGACCGATTTAGACACCCGGAAAGTGTCTACACGACAACTCGTCAATACGTTTTAATAAATATGTATATAAGTGGTTATGTAGCTATCTATGTACGTATAGTCGGTGCAAACAACCTTCACAGATTCGTACTAGCGAGATTTTATTTTGCTTTTTGCATATTTGAGAAACTAACTCGATGTAATTGCCGGCTGTCTGAGCCGGCTTTTCACAGGCGAGTCTAGAGGTCTTTAATATGCACAGTCTATAAACTAGAAATATTTGAAAATTAAATTAACATGTGAATACACTATTTTGACGTCTTTATAATTATTAAATGTAAAAAGACTGAAAAGGAGAAAAAAAATATGTCAACTTTGTATAATAATTCAACTACACTATACAAAAATATTTATAATACAATTTTTTTTTTTTTTTTAATTAGTTTAATAATTAAAAATATAATATTGCAAATTTATAGATCTAAAACAAAAAATGCAAAATTAATAAATAAAAAAAAATAAAATAAATTAAAAACAAATATAAAAAATAAATACATACTAATTACTTAAGAATAAAATTATATAAAATATTAAAAAAAAAAATAATAACAAATAATAAGAAAAAATTAAAAAACATTAATGACAAATAGTAACAAAAATATAAATAAAAAAATATTAATAATAACAAAAAATCAATATCTGAACGAGAATATTTGTTATACTTCATTGATTATTAATTAAAAAAATGAATAAACAATAAACACAAATTTTTAAGTATTTTTGTATACTTACAAATTCATTAAAAATAGAAAAAAAAATTAAAAAAAAAGGAAAATTATATATTTGATGAGCCGAAGGCCTAAAACATTATATAATACAAAATAAAGAATACTTATTTTAAGATATAATAATTTAATATATATATAATAATATACTATAAAATACTGTAAATAATTAAGACTAAACAATAAATACTTCAGATAATATGTATCTATGTATCTATGAGAACAAACTTTATAATTAACACATCACATTGTTGGCTAGCTAATAATATATTTGCTCTATAGTCTAGACAACTAAAAATCAATATAGATTTTTATGTGAAAAATGTTGAATGTGAATGAGATATGGCTCAGCATAATTAACAAGGAAAGATTTTAGTTGAGGTTCTTTTCGAAATGAACTATCAAATAATGCGATCGTATTTCAGCTGGAAACGGCTTTAAATGGATTTCTGTGTAAATATCATTATGCATGCATCTGTGTGTGTGTGTGTATGTGTATGTGTTCGTATATCGGAAATCGGAGCAGCAGTCAATCAATTTAATGAGCTTAGTTAGGCGGCTTATGCGGGCAGGCGATCAAGAAAAGAAATACGTATCTAAGAGATACTTTTGTCTGCCATGCTGGCAGCTGGCAGCAGCAACATCAGCAGCAGCAGCAGCAGCTTAAAGGCTGACTCCGTCTCTTATGTGGCATTCTTTCTCACAGCAGTTGCAGTTAAAGTCTCATTGCACTCACCCACACACTCGAGTGCAACAATTTTGTTGCATGCTACGGGCAACGCCTTCCCAGGCAGCAAACGAGTTTTTGTTGTTGTTGTTGATATTATTGCTGTTGCTGTTGCTGTTGCAGTTGCACTAGTTGCAACTAGTTTTCTCATTGTTGCTGCAGCTGGCCAAACGTATCGCGTATCTTAGCTTAGCGGCTGTATCTGTATCTCAAGAATGAGCCCAGCGCGAATGTTGAGTTCGTGAACTGTCAACGTCGCTCGCCTCCATCTTCATTGCAATACAGCTCGCATACACTAACTCCCAATATCTATGCATTGTGTTAGCAAATTTGCAGTACTTTGATAGCTAAACGTTGTTGAGCGAGTTAAGATGGTAAAAGTTGGCAAACATCTTGATTAATTTCTTAAAAACCCATATGTAACTGAGTACTTGTTGTGCCTGAAAAGAGGATGGAAATATTTGATCAAGCTTTTAGGTGAATAATATGTCGTTTATCAGCTATGAGATTTCTGTCTTTTTAGGGATCTTCGCATTGCATTAATTGTATTTCATTCATATATCATCATTTATAGCATATATTGAAATATACACTTATTATATATATTATACATTTTCAAAGGTTGTTTACTAAACACTGCTAAAAAATCTGTCTCTATGTAATTTAACTTTTTTACACTTTTTTAACAATTTTTTTGAGCATATTCTAAAATAAAGTTAGTAAAGAATGCAGTTAAACTCTTTTCAAGTGTTTTACAAATCATATAAAAATTTTTACACATATATTATATTGTGCATCTGTCATATGTCTGTCTTGTCTATTTATCTGTCTGCCTGCTAGGGTATTTTATGTTCGTTAGCTTAAAGATAACTGTTCTTGCTGTTTGTTTGGCTTTATATTTCTGTCTCTCTCTCTGTCTTTTGGTTTTTTGCTATACTTTTTTGCTCTTTAAGTGCAGCTGTCACTCAAAAGCGTCTAAATGTCTCCCAAGTTGCTATTGCTGTTGTTGTTGTTGTTGTTATTGTGGTTGCATGTGGTTTTGTGTGCGCTGTGTGTGCAAATGAGGTCGCTTAATTGTTAGCGCTGTGCGAGGTGCGACGTGGCGTATGCGCAATGTACACATAATATAACCCCTATGTTTTGTGCTGGCAACCTAACTCGTTCCTTATATATATACATATATATATAGCAGCTGTATATATGAACACGTATATATATATATCCATATATCCCTTTTATTATTAGTTCATCCTGCCGCTGCTTGGCTGGCCCTGGCTGGCGTAATTTGATATTTTTGCAACCTTGTCCCTCGCGGTTTTTGTCTTTGCCTTTCGCCTTTTGCCATCTACAACGACCGCAACGCTTGAAAGGCTTGCCCCTAGCTTCTGCCTACACAATGAGCCTACTATATATAATGTAATATGCTCGTGTATATATATCATGTATATCTACATATATATACAAGTATATATATTTTTAGTTGAAAGACAATGCGCTGCCATTCAGTGGCTGCGTTTGCTCTTTAGGGTTGGGGTTGCCTCCGCCTCTGCCTCTGCTGCTGTTGCTGTTGTTGTCAAATGTTGCGTGAAGATAAAAAAAATAGATTTCAGTTCTCTTCTGCTTTGTGAAATGACAAAAAACAAGCTAAACTCATTGTTGTTGCACACCATCATGACGTTCTCCCTAATGAGCTTCAGATTTAAATGCATTAAAGCGAAATATTCTATGAAAGATTAACACCTCAGCACAATGATTAATAGCTATATTTAGAATGACTCTAGAGGGCAGCAGGTAAAAAGCTAAAATACTAGAAAATAACAAATTGTTAAATAAAAAAAGTGTTTTTTTCTTTTGCCTTTTTTTTTTATTGTATATTTATTTCCCTAATTATGATTAATATACAAGCTTCATTCAAAAATTAGTTTGCTATGGAAGTAAAATTCGCTAATTTTGTTGAAATATTTTTCTTCAATTATTTATAAGATATTTAGTTAATGGATTTGTTTGTTTGTTTATTTTTTAATATACATATTTATTTTCGAAAATATGCAGAATTTCAAATGTACCAAACTCTATGGAATTTAATGAAATGAAAAATAAATAATAAATTAATTACATAATTTTTAAGAATTATATAAAAATATATAAAATATAAATTAATATTTATTAAATTAGATATGTATAATTTAAATGAAGTATATAAAATATATTTATTTATCTAACAAATTATATGATTATTAGAAAATATATGATATTTCGACATCTAAAACAGAGTCTTCTCAATATCTCCCCTTTACCTATTTGTTCATATCATAAGCAACTAATTAACTCTATACCGCATACTAATTAACTCTTTCATTCTCTTTTTCTGTCTTGCAGGTATGTTTCGTAACTCGAGCAAAGCAATAAAAATTCCATTTTATATTGGGCTGGTAAATAAGTGTACGATATGTATGTATATACATTTCCGATTTGATTTTCATGTGTGTTTTCTAAATGTTTTCGTTTCTCCTTCACATCTCGTCTGAAATTGAAAGCTGGCCATGTGCGCCATAATTCATGGCTTTTGCAATGGGCCGAACGAATTTTACAATTATTTTCAATATTGCAGTTGCCAAAAACACAAAGAAAAAGAAAAAGAAAAAGAAGAAAGAACATTTTGTAGACCCTTCCATACGATCGCCCCGCTCGATGCCGATTCTTGGCAACATCCGTTGCATTCATATTTGACGCACGCAAAATAAGCAAACCTAAAAGATTTTCAACTGATTTGTATTTGCATTTATGAATGCAGGGTTATTCGTAAAGCCAAAGAAAAAGTCAGATATCTAATAGAATATAAACAGAAGTGAAATATGAAAAATTCAAGCGATTCGCTTTCTAGTGGAAAATGGTTTAATTCTTAGATTAAAGACAAGTAGAGGTGATAATTAAGGTAATTATATAGGCATCATAGCATATGCGAATGCAATTTCATAGAAAATGTAACTGAAGGAATCCTGTAAAACGTTTACGAATGCCATAGAAAATATCAAAAAATAGATATAATCGACTTAGCTGTGGTTATATTTATTCTTACGAACTCTTAATATGCACACAGACAATGAAGCCAGTGAAACGTTTACGTATGCAGAGTTAGGTAAAGAGATATTATAGAGTCTGCCTACATGCCATTTATGGTATGGAAGAGAATTCAAGATATCAACTGTGTGCCTAATATAACATTATTATAAAGACTGTTTTCAGGATCTCAGTCTCATGGTCTCAGATTCTCATACATAGAGCAAAACAACGTCACACAGCAGAAATATGAGTTCACTCGAAATTCACAATTCATTTTGTTGCTTTCCCTTCTATGCTTAACTAAAATTGATCGCAATTCGTATAGGTCAGGGCTCCTGAGCTCTACGTACATTTGTGCTTATGCAGGCAATTAATAAGCTGAACATTTTCGATTGTGTTTGACATTCAAATGTGCGCCGACAGCGTTTATATTCTAGATTGTGATGTGAATATGAATATATAGATGTAAATTTATGTCCATTAATGTATTATATCTTGCTGCTCTATGACTAATCTATATTTCAAAGAACTAGCAGAAACCCCAAATGCATGCAAAATCAATTAATTGCCTAAATAATAGATACATTTTTGAATAACTCAACATGTTCAGTTATTTAACTATTAATAATTAATTAAAGCAAGAGCAGAAGTTAAGGAAATAATTCAACAATTTGTTGCGTGCGATTATAAATGATTTTGTTAATCGTTTTATACAATTATCGCTTAATTGATATCAATTTTGAATATGTTTGATTGATGATCTTCGTTTTTTGTTATATTATTTCTGGCAAGCTCTCAATATCTGTTGCCTGCAATTAATAATTGCTTTTGAAAACTCTGAATAAAATGTGACTAAGTTAAGAGCTTGTTTAGTAATTGTCTAAAGTTCATTAATCAAATGTTGCAAATATTTGAATTGATATAGTTTGAAGTGTTTTGTTAGCACCTCTGCCTCGATAAGATTTTAGTTAGTGCATGTCATTTGGCTAGGTTTAAAGCTAAAACGCTCTGGTCGGGAGTGCTCGACTAGCAAATACCCTGAACAGTTGATTCTTCTGTTATAATAGGCATGATTATAAGTTTTCTCCAATTCTTAATATCGATTTTTATCGATTATTAAATGGATTTGTTGTTGAAGAAGGGCATATAGGAATTGGAAAATAAATTTGCAGAACTCTAACTCTTGTAACTCTCAAGATCAACGCCTTCAGATATGGGATAAACCGTGCGAAATCAGCTCGTTTTGTTTATCATGCATATATACATATACATATATACAATTCCACAGTTCATGCATTTGCACAAAAACTATAATTCTCGTTCTATTTCCATTCAACAATCTGAATAAAATCAGGCTAGAATAATTGATGCAATATTTCCTCAAATGCTCATTAACCTAAATCGTATATGATATGCTTGCATATAAGTATATATATATATATCTATGTATATATCTCTCTGTGTAGCTCTGCACATTTATTTGTGTAATATCTGTAGCTAAGCTTTTAATTTTTTAGTTTGTTTCATTCCATTTTGTGGCGCATTTTTATTGATTTCTCGTGGTATACGACGCGCCCTCACTCATAGAGAGATTTTCTATTTATTACATATATGTATGTGTAGCTATGTATATATGTGTAAAATTTTTGCCGTATATGCGTTAATTTTCATTTGCCATATTGAATTTTTGCTTATTTTTTTGTGCTCAGTTTCTTGACGTCAATTGGAAATGATTTTGTGTGTTTGTGTGTGCAGTTTATTTTAGCCAAATGTTGCGCATATGGTCAAAAGCAGATCTGTTGAGGATGGCTCACAGATATCAGTCATGCTATATGCACACACACACGCACACACACACATTGTATATACATCAACGTGGTGTATTTTTCTCCACGTGGCCTGCGCTATCAGCATTTTTTTATTAGACTTCTGCATACGTTATCTCTGAGTCGTTTTGTTATTGTTGCATTTGTAGTTGTTGTCTAATTACGTACGTTGCTTGTTACGTGTTTTTATGTGCACATGAAGCACAAATATGTGTGCCAATTTGATAAAATGAAACATATATGTAGTAAATATATACATACATATTATATATATGTATATATGTATATATACATATATAATATTTTTAGCATGTGGTCGAAGCGAAGTTAATTGATGATTGTGATTTTGTTTATGGAAATATTTGCGTGTGCTTATAAAAACTTTTCTTTGGGCTTATAAAGTAATGCAAATACATGCAGCTAAAAGGCCAGCTAGAGGATACCCTGTAACTACCGCTGTAGCTACCCCATGTAACTGTTACCGACTGTCGATAAATGTCAATTTTCTAATATGTCATGTTATCGATATATATCGATTCTATAAATCATAGCTATTCACTTTCTGCTGTATTCATTTAGTATAACTTTTACATATTTTCAAACAAATCACAATAAAATACAGGTTATATATTCTTCTTTAGTCTTATAGGGTATAATTAGTTTTGAGCTGTATATAACGTATGACTAACAGTTGAATCAGTTGATAACATGCCTGATAAGATTTTTCCACCTTTATTTTATTTATTTATTTATTTTATTTTTTGGCTAGTTTTTTGCTTTGTGTGCAGAAATTACGCTTTAGACTTGCCCAATTTTTTTAATTTCTACCACAAATTGCGACGGCCTTAAAATGAAATCGATTGTCCTACGGGCATATAAGTTTTGATAAACATTTCCATACATACATACATACATACATACATCTACTTATTTCTTTTTGTTATCTTATCGGCCCAAGCGAGCTCTAACTGCAATACGATTCGAGCGTTTTGAGCATTCGCCCTCGCATTTGATAACACATTGCCATAGTTTATGGCTTATACACAAACATATATATGTGTATATGTGTATGTATTATTCATATATATATACGTATATATATTTGATTATCAAATGCGTTTTGGTGTGATAAGATAAGCTAAAAAGCCTCTGTAGCTTGGCTTAAATGCGGCATATGTTTGTATATCAGCAAAATTCTTTTGTGATTCTATACAAAAAACCCATGTATATACATTTATATATATATATAAATATATTACATATATACACTACTTAGACAGTTACGATAAAATAAAAAAGGGCAAAGAGCTTTATTTTCAAATGTGGCACACATTTTCGTCTTTAATCTTCTCAGCTTGACTCATCAAGCAAAAAGGTTCACAAATTTCGAGTAGTTCGTAATCTTTGAATCTCTGCTCTCATTTAGACTTTAGCCGTTGCATTGTTGTTTGCTCAAGTAACTCGAACGTTAGGGTATTAATAGGGGCTGCTATGCCCGTAATATGCTACGAGTTATGTGGGCTTACTGTGTTGTAAAAATAGTTTTCAAATTGCTAATAATGGAGCATTGTTGAAGGCTTAAGGACTGATGGACTTAAGATAGATGTAGCCTTAAAGGATTTTGAATGAGATGAAATATGATATGAAATGGAATAGAAAAGATTAGGTATTATATCAAACAAAATGAAATGAAATAAAATTAGCTTGTTTAAGGAATTCAGTGAAATGCAATATGATATATTGAGAAATAGGGATAAATATAAAGAAAATAAAATAATGCAAAGGGAAATGTAACATGAAGTGAAACATAAAGATATGAAATTAGACATAAATTAATGTACAACATAAAATAAAATGATATATCAATAATAATTGAATTAAAAAGCAATTACAAATTGAATATGAATGAATGAAAATTGTAATGAAAAGCTGGAAATTGTGAAATGACATGAGACATAAAATGAAGTGAGGAAAACTATGAGCAACACATAAAATATGAATAAACAATAAATGGGGGAAAAAACAATATAAAAAAATTATAAAAATCGTTTTATTTTAATAAATATTTTTCAAAGATTCATTTCAGTTTATAAATATATTCAAGGCGGAAATTTATAAACATTTCTAATAATGAAACGAATGATGTTTACCCACTCTCTCTCTCTTTCTCTCTCTCTCTCTTTCTCTCTCTCTCTCTTTCTCTCTCTCTCTCTTTCTCTCTCTCTCTCTCTCTCTCTCTCTCTCCCACTGTCTCTCTTTCTCTCTCTGTCTCTCTCTCTCTCTCTGCCTGCCTGTCTTCCATGTCAACGGACATGCCTATGTGGCGTCTATTTAACTAGTTATTAACTGAATCTCGATCTTACGATTCGTTCCAAGTGAAAGCAATGTCATGCACACTGCCCGCCTACCGCCGCCCGCCTCCCGCCCCTCTAATTGGAGGTCGTGCTCACTTATATGTTTCAGCTAGAGAGGTTCCTCAATTGATCTGCTTATTTCTAGTTGTTTCAGTTTTGTGCGCCAGTTCGCTTCCATTCCATTTACGCTCGCTATTTGTCTTGACTCGGGTTTTCCCCTTAGTTTTGCCATAACCAAAAAACAACTAATAAATAAATAAAATAAAAATAGAAGTAAAGGTAAACTATAAGAACTGGTAACTGTTGGTGCCTAGCACGAACTCTTCAATTCTATTTATATATCTCGTACTGAAGTCAGTTTCGCACGTATATCTCTGATCTTTTATCTCCTTTGGAATCAAATAGAACGCGCATTTGGTAATTAATCAAATTATTGCTCATAATTAGCCAAGGGCGATCCAGGCAGGCTATTTTGCAACTGTTTCAGAAGACAACAAAAAAAATGGATAAATTAATCAATAAGCAATAATTGAAATGTAATATATTTAATATGTTCTTTAGCAGAAATTAAGCTGTAATGCTCTAATTATATTTAATTTCTTTAATCATTAATTCAAATTTACTGCAATGTCACATAAACGTTTTATATATATTTAATTTATATTTACAAAATTATAATTATAAATTTCACTTCAAATGCAAGCAGGAAATCTGACTTTTGCTTTAAGTCGAACTCTAACTTTGACATTAATATATTCTGCAATAAATAAACATAATTTGGAAAGAGTTAACGCTCCCCAGAGTTCAAAAACTTCTCAGACAATAAACAAAAATATGCTGTCAATAAATCAATAAATAACAAATTTAATTAATTAATAAAAATGAAATGCTACTGAATGTGGAGTTTATATTTGGATATAAATATGTATATTTATATATTATAATTTTACATTTATGAAAAAAACTCGTATTATATTATGCCATGTCTCATAATATTTCAAAATGTATATTTAGTATAACAGCTATGTAGAAGGTCTCATATTATTTATCTACATATATCTATTATGGAGTAACAGTTAGATTTAGATAGTTCAATAAATCAGGAGTTTGACTAGATTGCAATTAATATAACCTAGACAAATATATTTATCAGAATTTCTCTTGAGTTGAAGTCGACGTAGCTAGAAATCCATGAAACATCTGGAAATATTTTAGACTCTTGAAGTATTCTTCTATTTTATGCGTTATCTTCTGGCATATTCCTAATGTATGTTGCAGATGCGCTTGTATCGTCATGTGAAAGTTGCGTTTCTTATCATGAATTTTCTGGATACGTGGGCTTCAAAATATAGCCAACAGTGGATGTTTTAACTGGTAGATACATTTATATCTGTAAGCCAAAAGTCAACTACGATGTATGATATCTTTACAATTGTTTAGCTATTATGTGTGTTGTATCTTTATATTGAGATACAATTGTATCTTTGAGTAAATAGTTTTGCCACTTTATTATCTTTGTGTCAACAGTTAGTTATTAATTTCCAGATACATTTGCATTTTTAGGTATGTATCTTTTGTATATCAATGTAGATACATTGATATATTTATGCGAGCATTTAGTTTAATTTATTATACTATATCATATATAAACCTGTTTTATGGATATAGAGCAATGCTTCCATATGTAGATCTTTTTTCTTAATAGGAAACGAAACCTTTATTACAAGCGGTCAAGTCGTATTACACATACATGAGTAGATCTTCAACAGATCTTTAGAATATCTAGTATATATTCTAGACTTAATGTCAACTTCTAAGAAGAAAAAGAAAAAACGATTATAAATTATGTATACGACATTTTAAATACATGCTATAATAGACCTTATTATTGTTGAGCATATTAGCATAAGCTTTGTAGGATTAACCCGCGCGCTTAGTGTGGAGGGTGTGCTTTAAGCAGGGGAAGAGAGAGAGAGCGAGAGAAAGAGAGAATGTGTTGCCCGGCATACAAAGAAAGCTTTGTGTAGAGAACTCTGTGTAAATGTGTATGTGTGTGTGTGTGTTCTGCTCATAAAAGGCTGAAATCAGCATAACAAACAAGCGCATCTTACCAGCCTTATATACTACATACATATATATTTGAAAGGGTATATATAATATATCATATGTACATATATTGTATTTATGAGCACAGGCAGTCGCAAAGGCACATGACAAAGCAAATTCTCAAATGCTGTTTGCTTGAGTTATTCTTTTTGGCTTTCTACCAATACACATGTAGCGCCGATTGTTGTTGCTGTTGTTGTCGCTGAAAAGAAGAGCCGAGAAACGACCAAGGCAGACAGAACAGACTAACGCTGGCAGAGGCAGCACAAAAGACACAAACACAAAGAAGCAGCAGCAGCAGCAGCCGTAGCCGCAGACCCCCACATATACATAATGTGTATATGCATATCACACACATACACACACATGAAAGCAACAACAAATGTACCTGTTGTGCGCATGAAAATGTTATTCAAGTTGTGTAGACTTTGCTGTCGGGTTTTGTAGAGTTTGCCTGCTGAGCAGCAAATCAAAGCGAAAACCGGTTTCGGCCAACGCGCTCGACACGTAGGAGCTGCCAACTCTTTTCTGTCTGGCAGTTGTTGTTGTTGTTGTTGCTGGTGATGTATACGAACCGGTTTGCAGCTTAAGCGACATTTATGCCTTTAGTTTTCTTGTATTGTCAAGAGTTGCTGCCGCTGCTGCTGCTGCTGCTGCTGTTGGTCTCACCAAGTCTCATTAAATTTGTAGCAAGCGATCCGCTTACTCACAGCATCAAGGAAGCGGCTCATCAAGGTTTTTCCATGCCCTGCACTCTAGAGTGCGGGGCCTTTTTTCTGAATGAACGGAATGCATCGCATGACGAGTTTTAAGGCTCTCAAGTGTTCTATTTAGGATGTACATACAGATATATGCAGATATATGTACAATGCTGAAGCTTCTTATCATATATTGTGTGACATATGCATTGGTAGCTTGACTCTAGAAGAAGTTCTAATATGGATATCTCTCGTGCTAATGCAAAATAACAGTTCTTCTGATTCCATAACTGATTTTGAAACAGTCACATTAACATTAACTCTCATTCTTGCAAAAATATACTGCATATAAATTTGATTTAAGATCTATCTCACTTACCGAGCTGCTTAGGTCCATGAAAAATAAGGAAATGTTATTTGCTTAAAAAGTTATTTAATATTTTCTCAAAACATTGATAAGAGAGAATCCTTATGTGAAGCAATATAAAAATACATTGTATTTATTTAAAAATTAATTATATTTGTTTTGCATTAAGAAGTATTGTAGTTAATACTACCCTCTCCTATACCCTCTCTCTGAAAGGCATTGAGATTTCAACGCCATGCACTTAACTCCCTTTCCCCCCTTTTTTTTAAGGCTATATATTCACAGATTCTCTATCAAATTCGGGGACCTTGAAAACATTTTTGTTTCCCATTTCCCATTTTATGATCTCTGTGGCATGCCACTTGAGTCGTCCCCCGAAATGAATTGAGGAAGACGAAGAGCGAACAACAACAACAACAACAATAATAATCATCTTTTATGCGAGTGTTCCCAAGGTTTCTGGCTACCTACTTGCTGAGAGTGTGCTCCCTCTCTGTCTCTCAAGTGCCGCATGTTGCATGCCACAGCCAGCATAATTTATGCATCAAGCATTTTTATCTCAGTGAGTCCCGAAATAAATACAACAACAACAACAACAACAAGAGCAGCAACAACAAAAATACTTTTGCCTTTTTCTTCGTTCGTTCGTTCGTTAATCAAATTTAATTGTTGTTGATTGTTGTTGGCCCCCGAGTTGCCGCCTTTTTGACCCGCCCCACCCCACGACAAGCCGTTCAGCATTTCCGCTTGCCAAAAAAAAACAAAAATAACAACAATTTGCAACACTTAGCCCTTCCGCACCCCTTTTGCGTCCTGCTCCCCGATCGCCTCTACTGCCTCTGATTGTGTTTAATATGCATGATATGCAACAAAGTTGTTGACTGTTGTTCGTTGTTGGTTGTTCATTGTGATGGTTGTTGTTGCTGTTGTTGGTTCTGCCACCAATTTTACATAACCGGTTGGCAATGCATCAACAACTCTTTCGTAGACCTCTTCCTTCTGCTCTTCTGCAGCTGTGGGCGCTAGCTCTTCCTCCTTCGCTTCTTCTTCTCGTCTTTCTCCTTCTCCTATACCACACTTCGTCACCTGCTAGTCCTCAGCCTATCTTTGTTTGTCTCCACTTCTACTGTTCTTACTACTAATTATCCTCCTCTACCCTCTTCTTCTTTATCGCATCCTTCTTTTGATGTAGCTCTTCGCCTTCTCCACCTATTCCTCCTTCTCGGCTTACTACTGCGCTTACTCCTTCTTCTCATAGTTATCGTCCTCCTCCTCTTCCACATCCACCCCCTCTTCGGCGCCTTCAGTCTCCTTATACATTGCTTGTCCACCTGATCATCCTCTTCCTCATTCTACTTCTAATCATTCTCTCATCTTTCACCTGATTCCCCCTCCCCCCATCTTACTCCTACTATTGGTCCTCCTACTGCTTCACCTCTTACTCCTGCTGCTGTCAATTCGTTGCTGTGTTGCTGCCGCTTTGCCACCTGCTGCACTGATTGCTGCCACAAACGAACCGGTTCCGCTGCGAATAGGAGCACAACAACAACAACAACAACAACTGTATAACTTATGACTTATTCAATTGATTTGTGCTTGTTTTTTTTTTTTCGTTTTGGCCTAAAAGGGTGGCCATCGCAATCAATGGCACAGCTTCTTCTCATACCCCATTGCCAATTCCCATTCCCACATAAATCTTGGCCAACACAAACAACAACAACAACAACAGCATTTAACATTATTGCTGGCTTGTCAAGTGGCCACAACTCAATTGAGTTTTTTTCTCTCTCTCTCTGTCTCTCTCTCTCTCTTTTCTTAAATTTATTGTTCAATTTGTTGGCATTTTTAGCTGAAATTATTTACAAATGAATTTATTGAATATTTTAGAATAGTTCAATATTGATATATGTTATTCAATTTGGAAATCAATGTACAATATTGATATATGTATGTTATACTCGAGTTTCTCTTAGAGCTTTGATATTAATTATATGAGCTGTTGATGGAGGCATGTCAAATCTGAAAATATATGATTTTGGGTTATACATATAATTGGCTTTGGACGTGTAACCCAGTATTATGGCAATTGCTTGGCTCACTTTAAGCCCGATTGCTTGTGCTGTTTGAGCCAGTACAGTGACCCATTCACCTCGTCTCCAAACAGAGTCCCATTATAATTGCAGCTTCCCTCTAGCCAAACTCTTCATTGATCATGTTGTTTAATAAATGCATTTGGCAGCGCTATAATTGCATTGTGAGTGTGTGTGTGTGTGTGTGTTCGCTTTCACCCGTTCGACTAGCAGCTCCCTCGCCCGTTATCCCTCGCTAGATAAGCGTGCCACACACACTTAAACACACGCACACACACACACACACACTTTTGAGTGCGTTGCACTCGCTTGCAAAAATATGATTTTTAGCCAGTGAAACAACAATTATGAAAAACATGACTCGCACAACACAAAAGTAGCAAACAGAAAAAAAAAGACAAACAATAATAATAAATAAAGAGAAGAAGCAGAAAAAAGATATAATAATAGCTATAATAAAAATATATGTATGTGCGTGGAGATTTTTGAAGCAAATTGTTATGACGGCTGCCAGCGATGAGCATTGAACTAATTGTGCGCTCAACAGAGAAGCGAAACGGATTTCAATAACAGCAACAAAGCGAATAATTACAAAAAAAAAAAAAAAAAAAATCATCAGCAAAGATAAAAACACAACAAAATATGCACATGTGCAGAAGCTGGGAATACCCTATAGGAAAAAGAGGGATATATAGAGATTTATTGCGCTGGGAAGATACAAGATACAGATACAAAATACATATCAAATAAAAATAAACAAAAAATTAATTTAAAAAAAATGAAATTGAAAAATAAATATATAAATATGTAACATTGTTAATTAATAAAAATAAAAATTGAATAATGTATATGTAAATAATTAGAAAAATATATACAAATAATAATATAAAAAAATATATATATTAATATATGTATATAAAAAAAATTATAATATACATAAAAAAATAATATATATATATATATATATATATATATATATAAAAAATATTAATATATAAAAATAAATTATTTAAACTATACATGAATATACATGAATAATGAAAGTATTTATAAACAGAAATAATATATTGTAAAATGAACAAAAATTATCAAATACATTTATTTAATAGCTGTTATTAACAATTAATATAAAATTAACGAATTACATTTTTTATTTTATATCAACAATGTTGGCCAAAAATAAATGAAATTGGTTTTAGATATTATATAATTAATATAAAATTAACGAATTACATTTTTTATTTTATATCAGCAATGTTGTCAAAAAATTAAATGAAATTGGTTTTAGATATTATATAATGTTTATTCCAATTTTAAATATATAAAAATAGATCAGTGTTAGAACATTGACTTTCCTTAATATTATAAACACAACCCCAACAGTTTTTAAAATTTTTATAATTGTCTAAAATTCAAAAACTATATTACTTTTTGCAAAAATACATACAAAAAAAAATATATATATTTTCAAATTTTAAATTCTGATTTCCAACTATCTCAAGAAATCTAATGTTATGTATATATACATATATGTTATATTCTTTACTTTACGACTTATTATCATCCAGCTGCAACACAATTTTTCCTCTTTAAATTAACCCAGTGGAAAATTCCATTTGAAATGATAAAAAATTGCGTTTCTTTTGTTTCACGAGGCTGCACGACAAAAACAAAGTTTAGTCGAGCGACGATCATAATAATAATAATAATAATAAAAGCAACAGAGACAACAATAATAATATGCAAACAAAAGAGGCGTTGACCTGACCCCAGAGTCAAACCGAACCGAACCAAATGGAGCTCAAGTGTCGGCTGCAGCCCACGGACAGTTTTATATGCAGATGCATAAGTTTATATGTGTATGTGTATGTGTATGTGTATGTGTGTGTATACATAGATGTGTATTAGCCCAACCCACCTGGCCTCACATGTCTGGCAAAGCCTATTATATATGTATATATATATCTATAAAAAAGCAATCTGTGCAACATATTTATGTTAATTTCGAAGAGACGTGGGCAACCCGTCAAAAAAATGCTTCAATGATATCTGAAGTGGGCTGCATGACGGAAATGAAGCCAAATGCCGTTGTACAGTGGGACTGAATTAAATATATTAAAATTTAAAATTTACTACTTGCTAAGTTAAAGAGTAAATAATAAGTAGTTATGCAATTCGTTAAGCAGAACAATTTTGTGGATTTTCAAGAAGTCAAAAATTACAAAAAAATAAAAATAAAATAAAATAATAATAATACTAATAATACTAATAATACTAATAATAATACTAATAATAATACTAATAATAATACTACTAATAATAATAATAATAATAATAAAAAAAAAAAATTAATGAAAAATATAATTTAAAAAAATGTATACAAAATAAGTTTAAAAAAAATGAATAAAAAAATAAATTTAAAAAAAAAATAAAAATAAATAAATAAAAAACCAATATGTAAATATAAAAAAATAAATTAAATTTATAAATAAAAAAAATATATATATATGAATGTAAAATTAATAAAAAAAAAGTAAATTAAAAATTGTAAAAAAAACATGGATGCACTAATACCCTGTGTTTTGAACGCCCCTGTGTATGCAATTGAAGCAATTATTAACTTGAATCACCCTGTAGCCTTCATTTTTCTTAAATATTCAAAAATGTTCCACTGTGCATTGATTGTCAATGTGATTATTGTTGTTGTTGCTGTTGTTTTCGGCTGTTGTTTGTTGTCATTTGACTGCAGTCGATTCGTTTTTATGCCCAAAATTGGTTTATCAATCAATTAATGAGAAACAGAAAATAATAATAGAGAAAAGCATAAAAGAAAACGTTTTCATTGCTTTTGTTGTTGTTGCTGCTGTTTTTAAGGGGGCGTTGCTCACCATTGTTGTTGCTGTTGTTGCTGCTGCTGTTTATATGGTCCAATATAACGGTTGAGCGTCTATAGAAGCTGAGCAGAACGAATTCAATGTGGAATGCATAATTAAACATGATTGCAATTGCTTAACAGCAACAGCAGCAGCTGTGGTTGTTGTTGCTGTTGCTGTTGCTTTAGCTGCGACAGCAATTGTTGCAAGAACAACAGCAACAGCAATTGCAACTGCTTTGAGTTGGAGGCCAACAAACTGAAACTAGAACGTGGGTGGGTGTTCAAATGAGCACTAAGCCCAATTTCACCAAAAAACAAAAACACGTTGCAGTTGTTGTTGCAGCGTGTCGCTGTTGTTGTTGTTGGTGTTGTTGCTGCCGCACGCGATATGGCCGCTGCATGCCGCATGCACACAAATTGCATAAGCCACCCAAATACAACGAAAATTTTACTTTACGCGCTCAAATTTCTAGCGATTGGCATGAAAGTTGAAGCCGAATTCGCTGTACCCTACCTTTATTTCTACTGCTTACATCTCAGGTTTATTTTGTAATATTACAATTTGAAAATATGATTAGTTAGATATTTATATAGATTTTTGGTTGTTTGTTTTCACACTCTTGGTTTTGTGTTCTTTTTGCTCGTTTCTTACGCCACTCATATTCTCCTTTTCTCTCTCTCTCTCTGCCACTTTTCTTCCCAAGTGTCTTCGTTTCATTCTTGCTTTTTGTCTCTCTTTCGCTTTTTCTATGAGCGAATATTTTTCTTACTCTCCTGTCTATCGTGCTCTACTTCTCGCTTTATTTCAGTCATGCTTTGGTCTCGTTTCTCCCTTCTCTCTCACTTTAAGTCTGCTCTCCTTTTCTTTCTCTGTCTCCCACTGGTATTATCCCTCTCTCACTCTCTCTTTCTCTCTATTTACTTCACAATCTCCATCCTACCTTTTTCTATTTCTTATAAACCTCTTTTGCTCCTTATCCATCTCTATTTTTTCTTCCCTCCCTCTCGCCCCCATCGGGATTTACCTGCATTACAAAAAGCCTTCTTCTACCAAAGCACTCTGATTATACCCTACCTCAGTCTGTGCGAAATTATAAAGCCAGCTTTTCTCTGTTATTATTGTTTTTACTGTTGCTGCTTTTCTCTTTACGCCAGAGACCGAAAGGCGTCAACAGCGAACAGCGAACAGCGAACAGCAAATGCCAAGGCATGCGACAACAGCTGCAGCAACTCAATTGAATGCGCTTTGCAGTTTTTGCAGTGTAGCGAGCTGATCGAAGGGGGCTGCCTGGCTAGGCATTTAGCTGGCGTGGGCGTAGCTCAGTTGGCTGGCCAAAAAGTTTTAATAATGCAAAAACAAAGTTTTCAATTGTTATTGCAGTTGTTGTTGTTGTTGTGCACTTTGCATATAGCAGAAAAACTTTACAAATTGTCACGAACTTTGCTGCCACTGCTGGCCGACAGGTGGCGCTTTGTCTGATTGCATATGTGCGCGCGCTTCTATGCGGAAGTTGCTTGTAGCACAGGCAGACAGAGAGAAAGAGCGAGAGAGAACATAAAAATTATTTGCATCTCTTGAAGTTTTTGTATCATTCTTCAGTTTCTTCTTCTTCACTTAAGTTTTGCTTCTTTGTTTTTTTTTTGCTGTTGTATTTTTTGGTGTCAATGACTTGGTTTGGTCTCTTGCAAGTTTCTTTTTTTGGGGCGGCCGACGCGACGCTCTCTTTTCCATTTCTTGCTGACTAATGCAGCCAGCAGCGACGTCAGCGTTGTCGGCTGACCGAGACGCGTGTGCATTTAAATTTTTAATGTTTTGGTGTTTTAATACCCATTAAATGTGTTGCGATAAAAGACGGGCATATAATAGAGTTGATGACGATGATTGATGTCGGGTCGCCATGTGGAAACTATGTAGAACGATATTTGTTTGCTTAAGCAAATTGATTAAAATTGTTCACTAAAAAAGTAATTTAATGCTACACTTGAGTCTATTAATAACTTTTATAATTCGATGGTATGCACTGAGTATATTTTCAAAAATTTCAAGTTTGCAGCTTCAATAAGGTCGACAAACAAAATTGCATTCAGACGGGCAGACGGATGGACACGAATGAATTTAATAATTATCGCAGCATACCATGAATGTAGCTCTAGCTTACTTAAAAGCCCTAAAACGTGCGAAATTCTCATACAAATGGCTAAAAATGTGTATGATTCGCTTATCAGCCGCACCGTTTCCTTTTATCAATTCAGTGATCAGCTCTCTCTCTCTCTCTTTAATACTAGAAACTACGCTCAGCAATACATATTTCTCTTTCTCTCTCTCTCTCCCTCCCTCCCTCCCTCTCTCTCTCTCTCTCTCTCTCTCTTCATCCCTCCCACTCTCTCTCTTCCTCCCTCCCACTCTCTCTCCTTCTCCCTCTCTCTCTCTCTCCTTCTCCCTCTCTCTCTCTCTCTCTCTCTCTCTCTCTCTCTCTCTCGCTCTCGTACGGTACCTCCAAAACGCGCACAGCTACTTTGGTAAAGTACCAGGCGCACAGAAACAATAAGTAGGGTGCAAAATGTTCTGTAACAATACATTAACAGTGCACTGTTACCATACTGTTATTTAGCAGAGTAATAAAAGTGCGGTAACAGCGCACTGCTAATATGCTGTTAACTAACGTTTTTCACCCTAATGCACGTTTCTGTTCGCCTAGTACTTTCTAAACTTCCACAGCTACTTTGGTAAAGTACCAGGCGCACAGAAACGATAAGCAGGGTGCAAAATGGCATTTAACATTACATTAACAGTGCACTGTTACCATACTGCTATTTAACAGAGTATTAAACGTATACTGTTAATTAACATCTTACGCTTTCGTTTTGCTACTCATTTCTGTTCGCCTGGTACTTCTCTTGTATACCATTCAACATTTGGTCCCAACGGCCACAATAACAGCCCCTCTAGGTTATGCAACTATGTTATGCATGGAGCATATTTTTAACCGTTGATTTTTGAATATGAATTCCCAGTAAAGAAACCCTGTTAAATAAAAAAGAAGACAGTTTGTGTATTTATTAAACAAAATTATTTATTTCTTTTCAAATTTACACATTTTTTGCTTACACACATATACATATCTCTTGAATTATGTAATAATAATTAATTATCTGAAATATTTCTTAAGCGTCTATCATAATTCTATCTTACCTGAATATAAGCAGTATATCTTAGTCGTAGACTCCCTAATTGTATGCGGTTATGCTTGTTTAGTCTTTTGTCTTGCTGTTTCTCTTGATGATTTCTCTGTCAAACCAAACTTCATTTGCATATTTGTTGCAATCGCTATTGTTATTGTTGTTATTGTAAATGTTATTTTTAATGCTCATTCGTTAAAGTGTAAAGGAAGAGTATATGGTGGAAATTCGATTAAATATCCCGAATACTCCCGGCTTCGAGACTTTCAAAATGTTTGAGATTTTCTTTTAATAGCTAAATAACATAAAATAGAAAATGAATTTAACTATAAATTTCAGTTTCATGTTGAATTCAAGCGTATCATTGATATGCAATTAGAACTCATGCCGCTGATTCATTGTTAATCAGCTTTACAGTTCGACCCATGAACTATATGTTGGAGCCCTTGAACAGATAAGAGTGAGAGAGAGATAGCTATAATTGTCTCAGCATGCGTTTCTCTCAATAAATCGAAGTTGTTTCTGAAGCCTGAACGTGTATTCTGCAGTCGGTGTTTGCTTGTTTCATTTTGTTCATTTGTGTTTGTTTGTTCTTTTTCTTTCCATGTTTGTTTGTTCTTTTTTTCCTCGTTTGCACCAACTGATTAGTGGGTCATATTATGCTAGAACTTTCAGTCGGACAACTGATTGCTGTTGTCTTTTCCACTTGGTTAAAAACATTTTCCAATTTGTATTTGAATTTTGAAACTTTTCTTTATTTATTTATTTATATTTTGTTTTAATGGACAACAACAGCTGTTGGCTCAACGGCTTTTTCTTTTTTTGTTTACACTGTCATAAATTTGGTGGGACTCGTGCTCGAATTGTCTATTTATGATTTGCTGCTCGCTGCCATATGCAATCTTTCGCTGTCAGCTGCCGCGCCCTTCATGCCCCCAGCACCTCCCACCGCCCACCGCCATTGCTTTCCGGCTTGCGTAAAGTTTTTTTTTATTTATAATTTGCTTTTATTATTATTTTTTTATGCTTGCGGCATATTTTTGGCATTGCCCTTGGAATATTTGACATGAATTTTTTCTTGATTATTGCTGTTGTATTTGTTGTATTGCTCGTAAATTGAACAAAGAAAATGCGAAAGTTGTTTTGCCGCATGGGAAAAATACAGCACAGACAATTCTATATGTATGCCCCTCTCGCTCGCACCGCCGCACTGAATGTCGCAGAGCAGAGATCAATAAACTTTTGGCAAACAACAAGAAAATGGAAGCGCAAAGAAAACAAATTAAAGCGCATAACAAAAAAATAAATAAAATAAAATAAATAAAGAAAAGATTACAGCTGAACAACAAAGTGGAGAAACTGCAAGAGAAACAGAGATAGCAGAAATAAAATATAGTTTGCAAAAGCAGAACAGCAAAAGGAAGAGCGAGTGAGCGAGAGGGAGAGCGATTGACGAGGTTTGAAGAGGCGAAAGACTGCATAGCGGACAGCAGCGAAAGCCAGAGCGGAACATAAGGGGAGTGTATATATGTATATATATGTGTGTGTGTGTGTGTGTGTGTCATTGGCAGTGAACGCCGGGCGCTTGCCATGGAAGTTGTTGAAGTCGAAGTCGAATTCGAATTCGAATTGGCAGTCAGCGTCTCGTCTGGCCTGGCCAAGGCAAATATGTATATCGCACTGCATTCTATCCCCCCCTCGCCCCTCGCCCCTCGCCAGGTTTATTTATATAATCCCAGACAATAAGCGTGCACACACACGCACTTGTTGTGGCTGTGTATGTGTGTATACTTCTTTTTTTTTTTTTGGCACAGCAATGGCTGCGTCATCATCATTAAAGTTGCCGGCTTAAGTTCGTCTGAGACACAGAGTTTTTTCTTTTTTTTCTTTTTTTTTCCCATTTGCTCTTTCTCTTTGAACTCAGTGACGCACCGCGCAGAGGATCGTTAGATAGGGTTGTTTACTTCCTAGGAGCATCTGAGTTAATCAACATATGCCACATGTACATACATTGTGGATCATTTTGTTATGCGTTAAATGTTGTCTATAAAACTTTTGGGATAGATATATGCATACATATGTATGTATAAATTGTAAGAGTTATATAATTTAAAAATTAAAAACAAAAATAATAATAAAAAATTATAATACCAGAGCTATAATATAATTTTCATAAATATATTTAAATATATTTTTTTTAAATGCATAATAAAATAAATTTTTTTTTTAAATGCATAGTAAAATTAATTTTTATAGAAATTTTTTTTTTTTTTTTTTTTTTTTTTTGTGTAAAATAATAAATATTTAAAAAAATGCTAAAATCTAAAAAATAATAAGAAGTTATTATGAAAAAAAAAAAAAACCGTAATATTTTTTTGTTATTTACATATAATATAAAGTTAATTCACGCATCACAAATGGTATCCCAATATCCTAGAGTATCTATATGCTGTGCATTTAGCTGTAGAGACACGCATCCATCCTCATTTTTCTATTTCTTCTGTGTTTGGCAAACGTAATAAACAAGCGAGTATAATTTATTTTTATCTGATTTTTCTGCTGTTTTGCGTGTGTTTTTTTCCGCGTTTCTATTTGCTTTTTTTTTTTTTTTTTTTTTTTTTGCTTCTTGTTTGGTCTTTTCTTTTCTGCCATTTGGTGGTTGGCAACGTTTTTAACATTATGAACTTTTGCACTTTGCAAATAGACAAAAGCTCTTGCGAGCAGGTGTGCACTGGGGGTGTGGCATAGGTGTTTGTATTTGGTCTTTCATATGGAAATGCCAGCACACGCAACTTATTCCATTTAGATACAAATGTCAAATGTGAAAGCCGAATTTCTATATACAGTATATATTTGTTATTAATTTCCTCTCTCTTTCTCTCTCTCTCTCTTGCAGGTGCGTATGCCGATGTTCGATGTCTGCCTCAAGTCCTGGATTATTGAGGCAGCCATACAAGTTATATAAAGTATACTATATATAGAGATAAATATGTATATAAGCTGTAAATATGTAAGTTAATGTGTCACAGTGAGTGACATTAGTCAAGCTACAAACACACACACACCAAAGCACACATTCTCGCTTTAGACGCGCTAATCAAGTTGACCTTTTGCATTAGGTTTTCTCTCTTTTATTATTATTTGCCATTTGCCGCTCGCTGCCTTTTTCGAATTAGACAAATCAAATAAATAACGTACAAATTGTGTAAATAACAGGCTAGATATACATATATATTATATATAGTATATATCAACGACACACAGCTCGCACAGATAGCAACAGAGAAGATATTTTCTTTTTAATGAAAGTAAAGCTGATTGCACATATACATTCAAGCCCTTAGTGTAGCTAAATCTAATCTTACGATTAATTGGGGGAAAAGAAAACACCCTTGACAGAGGGTAAAAACAGCTGACGACAAAAGATTTGAGCTTCGTTTGTGCTTTTGTCACCGTGCAACTTGTCGTATGCGCAATATTGCACTAAATTTAGCGACTCTCTTGCTCTCACTTCTTGCCTTGCGCGTTCGCTCTCTGTCACACACACTAACCAACTCAATTGCTTTCAATTGAGCTCAATTCATTGACTTTTATTGCACTTGGGGCTTGCTCTGCGATCAGCTGTTTGTCAATTAAAGCTAAGCATTTTGGCCACAGTGCGCGTCAACAGTTGATGGCCAGGCAAAGCAAAGCAAAGCTATTAATCTCTCAAGTGTCAAACAGTGTGACCCAGTTAAGATCGATCGATTGATCGCTCGTTCGCTTGCTCTATCGATGCGCCATAACTGGTTAAATTGAGGAAATCAAATACAAATTAAAAAGTCAACATTAACAACAAACGACAACGTCGACGATGACAACGCCCCTGTCGTAAAACTTGGGTAAACAGATTTTGGAATACCCTAGAGCTATTAAAAGTGTGCTTGGTGGATAGAATGAACCAATGGGAATGTATTTTATAATAGACCTGATCCAAAGAGCAGAGATTAAGAATCTTTTATGAAGATCCATCCTAGAAAAGAAGCTTCAGTTTTTCATCGGAAATCTAACATGAAAATGTATCTATCGATATGTATCTAATCGATAACTTGTACATGATCGATTAAAAGCTTTAGCTTCTCATTTGAAATCTTGGGGGAAGATGAAAGCAGCGTATAAAATTCAATTCAACTAAAGTTCAGTTGAGCTTATCGACAATTTGTTTTCAATATTTCAACTTTTCGTCATGTGCCAACTATAATATATATATATATTGTAGATCATTTGCTAAAACTCCCAATGAAATTTGTTAAATTAAACAAAAGTTTTTAGCAAAATGTTTATTCAATTAACAAAATCAAGCACCGCCATCGATATTTCTCTGAGTACGCTTTAAGCTTTATTCAAAAACAGCCAAGTTTTGCATTTCCTAGAGTATTCCATTTCATCAATAAATACCTAATCTACTCTTTGGTAGATTTTTATTTCGATTTGTTGTTTGTTTTTCAATTTGTGGCGTCTCTTTGTTTGCTCTAAATTAGCATAAGTCAATAAATTAGTCAACGTGTTAGGGACGTAGTTTCAAAAGCTGGCTTTTTTTCAAGGTACGTTTGGACGTGATGCTGCGGTTGCTGTTGCTGCTGCTGCTGTTGCTGTTGCTACTACTGCTTCTTCTTCCTATATATGATATATGTTTTTGATTGCTTCGCCTTCGGGGCTAAAGTCATAAAAAAAACTAAATCCGTTTTTTGTCGTCTGGGTCAATAGACTTTTGGGATTGATTGTAAATGTTATGGTTGTGGTTGTGGTTTTGTTGTCTCTTATGTTTTATGTTTTGGCTTTTGTTATAATTTCTAACGGAAGATTTTTTGTTTCTTTAGTTTTGTTTTGTTTTGTTTTGCTTGCTGTTGGTGACCCGCAGCAGCCATAAAAAGGTCATCAAGTTAAATACAAAGTTCGTTGTTTCACTCACAAATTATATACATATATTTTGTGTGTATCTTTTGCAGGTGCTAACAAAAAATTATATACAAAATGGAGCAACAGCAGCAACAATTGCCGCCAGCAGCAGCAGCAGCAGCAACAGAAATTACTAATGAAAATGCAACAAATTCCATGGCCATGCACTAAAACAAAAATCTGTTATCTTCTTTCTTTCTCTGTCTCTCTCTCTTTCTCTCTCTATTCAAATGAGAAAACCAAAGAAAGCAAATTATTTGAATACGTGACAAGTGCTAAACAAACATTGCAAAATCGAAAAGCAAAAAATTTCAATAATAGACATTTACTAAAAAAACTTGCGTAAGAAGAAGAAGTTGAGATAACAGCAAGAGCAACAGCCAGAAAGAAGGAAACGAAACTGCGGCAAGAATTGAAATTTGATTTGAACAATTGTAATGTAAGTTGAGAAAACAAAACAAAAACACAAATGCTTAAGTAATTGTAGTCCATAAGAAAAACAAAAAAAAAAAAAATACAGAAAAAGTAACTGGAAACCAGAGATTGTACATTGGAGACTGCCAAATTGTAGTATTATATCATTCAATAGTGAATGCCAGTTGGGTGAGAGCCAGAGCACTATTAAACAAAAACTGTTATAGATTTTCAAGATCTAAAAAAAAAAAAAAAAAAAAAATTAAAAAAAAAAAGATAATAATAATACGTGAAAGGGGCAAAAGCTGTGTCAAGAAAAATTGCTTAGAAAAATATCTTAAAAGCTTTTTTCGATTCTAAAAATATATATATATATTTTTTTTAGATATTTCATTATATTATGCTGTATATTTTGTCCCTAGAATGTATTTTAATATACAATTAGTAACGAATTAAAGATTTAAATATGATTCTAGAAGAGCATTCGAAAGCTTTAGAACAGGAATTTAGTACTGACTCTCCTATATAGCTTTATTATGTAAGCTTTAATCAGCTTTAGAGCCTTAAGGCTCTACAACGAAAGCTTTACTAGAGTAAGCTGTATATAGCTTCTTATTCAAATTTGTCTACTTAATTCCACATGGCTTTTCATATACATAGGTTTAGGGTTAAAGCAAAGCCATCATACACTGATTTCCCATTTTCAATGTGTTAAAGGTATAAAAAGCTTTTTATGTGCAGCTAAAATAATATTGTTGTGATTAATCAAACTTGCAAATTAAGCTTCAGCTTCAACTTTGTCCATCAACGGTAGAATTTGTCTTTCTATATATCCTTTTAAACACGCCCAGGAAATGCTCACATCAGCTCAGATTCTTCTGGCAGTTACCGCATTAATTATACGCCTCATTGGTCAGCACAGCGCAGCTGATTGCCTCTGTCTGACGGTCTGTCTGTCTGGCTGTCTGTCTGTCTGCCTGTCAGCCTGTCAGTCTCAACACCTGCACAAATTGAGCTACTGCATTCCCTGCGGCATCGAGTTAGGCCAATCAGTGCACATACATTGCTTCATCCTATTGATGCTGTGTCTCACTCTCCCTCCCTCTCTCTCTCTCTGCTATAGCTCTTGCCGTTGCCTTTCTAAGCCAATTTGCGTGTCATTCGGGCTTTTATTTCTCTTCCTTCCACAGGCTAACGAAGCTGTCTTCCATGTCCCCTGGGCTGCTAAAGCGCCAATGCCACGCCCAGCTTATTAGCGTAGGCGTTAATGCTGATGCTGCTGTTGAATACGTGCTGCATTGCTCAATCGATGGCGTGGCATAACCCTAGGGTCGATTGAAGGGGGACAGAGCAGACTCTGCTCATCATCAGCCATTTGTTTGCATTATGAAATGCACAGACACTTGTCAGGCTGACATTTTGCCAGAGTTGGCAGCAGCTAAATAATCAGATATGCTAGATGGATATATCTATATTGTGTTCTCTTGGCATTTCAATGCGTGTCGCCCGCGTGATTAATAGCAGCCGTTCGCATTAATTACAGCGAGTCAACTCAACTGTAGTTCGTTCATTTTCCACTGCCTGCCACAACTGCTGCTGCACATTCGCTCATTAGTCTCTTATATATAGAGGTTTCTTGCTCAACTTGCAGTAAAAGTTTGTTTTAGCTGCAGCTGCAGCTGCTACGAAATATCATCCAAAGCCCAGCTCTGATGAATCGTTATTTGGGGGTAATTAAATTGCAAGCTGCCTAATGAAGGAACGTGTAATTATAGCTGCCTATATCAAATAGGGCTGACATGATGAAGAAGGAGAATGCTTAGAGGTGGTAAGGGAAGAAGCTTTAATTTCAACATAATTGAGCTAATAAATAATGTTAAGGATAATCACAAGTGACAAATGAGAATCATAAATATAAGGGCAAGGATAATGATCATGACAATGGAAAGGATAACAAAAACCAAATTAATAAATTAGAAGAATTGTAAAGATAATGACAATACTGATGATAATGAAAGTCATAATGATAGTAAAGATGAAAAGGGTAATGAACATATCGTCATTATGTTCGTTATAAGGATAATGAGAATCAAAACAATGTGACAATGATATTGATAATGACAATGGTAATGAATACAATAATGATAAATGAATAATGAGAAAGAATATATGCATATTAATGCTAATTCTGATGTCAATGATAATAATCTTGATTTTCATTGTAATACATGTAGATATAATGACAATGTTAGGGACAATGACAATGATAATGATAAAGCCAATGAGCCATAGCAATTATGTGTGAAACAATATTGATGATAAAAATAGTAATACAAATAATTATGATAAGCATTAGCGTTAGTAATGATCATAGTAATATTTGCAATGATAATGATAATGAGTATCACATTGATCCGTTGGCAATGGCGTTTAACAGCTACTGATGAAAATAGCCGTCGAAAAGGCTTTTGATTATATGCTGATGATAGTAATGATGTTAATGAAAGTAGTAATGATAATGATAATGTCAAGGACAATAATGAAATGTATATTCAAGTAATGCACTTACTAATGTTGATGGTATTGGTAATAACAATAACAATAAAAGATAATAATAATGCTAGCGCAGTTTAGTCTTTAGTGTTAACACTTAACACATATATTAATAAAGCAAAGCAATCATTCAATCAATATCAATTGGTCAACAAATTGCGCCCACAAATGTTAACGAACAAAAATTGTTTATAAATTGTTAAATATTGTTTGTGTTACCTTGATAATCGAACTGAAAGTGAGCGCAGCTTACGTGAAAACTTTTGTTTTGTGTGTGGGCCCCTTTGTGACTGAAATTCAATTGAATCAACAGTCGATTCTCTTTGAAGCGCAGCAGGCGGAGTTTGTCAAGCTGTTGCAGAGGTGAGGAGCAGGTGATGTTGCCTCAAACTGTCCTCTCGTTCTCCTTGTCTTTAGCACACTAAAACAAATGAATGAATGCGACTCAGCGAATGAATGAATGAATGAATCGTTCGCTGTGAATGTGAATAATTGACAAGTGCGAGCGCCAATAGTTGCAAATATATATATATAGAAATTGCAACAAATTGTGTTGCCGCGCAGACAGACAGATGCGGGGGCGTTGCGTCGCCTGTCTGTAGCTAAAAGCAAAAGCAAATGCAACAACAACAACAACAACTGTTAGCCACATTGCAGCGTTGCTGAGCAAACAAAATATGCGGCGCAGACATTTCGCAAAGAAACACTTGGAGAAGAAGGTGGGCTTATTGGGCAGGTGTAGGTGCTGCAGGCAGACATAACTTATGTAATGCCTATGCCTAATTAAAATGCTCAACAACAACAACAGCAGCAATATTGTATAGCGAAGAGTTACAGCTGCAACTGCATTCGAAAATTGCATTAACCCAAAAATGTCAAGAGTACACTGAGCGAAAAAAAGAAATGATACAGATAACATTGTTGTACAGTGAGAAAAAATATGCCAACAAATTAGCCAGTCAAATAATGTTAGGGAAAACTAAATTAATTAAGGGAATTCGATTTGTAGACAATTAAATTATGGAAACATAAATTTAACAATATTAATTCAACAGCTAATATGTTAAATATACTAGTCTAAACAGCGATATATTCAATTTTAGATTATTAAACAAACAATGTTTGTTAACATTGTATAAAATGAATGTTTTCTGGTTCAATCTGTTTCTCAATATCATTTCGTTTCTTATTCTCATCCCCGCCTCACCAATTTCTTTCAGTGCATTGCAAATTGTGTGAATTTATAGATGGAAATTTTCGGCTGACGCGCAAAAAATGTCAATTGCAATGATGCGTTGCTAATGGACGGTCAACTAGACAGCTGGCAATATCTAGCAATATGCAACTATTTATAATGGGGGCAGAAACTAAACTAAATTTATATAGAGCTCATGGGGCGTATGCGTTATGTTTATGCTTGTAAATTACGCATACGCCGCATAAACTGCATGCATATTCGCTCTTTCTCTGACAAATTGCAATTTGAATAAAGAAAACAATGCAACAAAATAGGAATCACGAACTGCCGAGCTTGATCGACTACATAATGCTCGCTCGCTGTGAGCTTGAATCAATAGCTATGCCACACCCCAGGTGGGCGATGTGAGGAGCTTAAGAGTGTTCAAGTTGTTATGGCTCATTCCAATTTGCTCATATCCAATATACTCTCATTTTAATGCTCCCGAACGAGCATACAAACGAAAATGTCACATTCAATTAACTGCGCGCAACAACAAAATGTTTGTCATGTCACGCCCCATATACCCATTTTACATGCATTTTCCTGCATATAGGTACACAGATGCAGTATCTAGGAAGGGGAAAACAATTTTCATTTTAGCTAGCGGGCTGCCTGTGAGGCATTTGCCATATATTTCTAGCTGCTGCTCTGGTCGTAAAAAATGCATTTTCAATTTTTATGTTTGCTCGGGCATTGAGTAATGGCCATAAATATATGCGCATATCTCTCTCTCTCTCTCTCTCTCTCTCTCTCTCTCTCTCTCTCTCTCTCTCTCTCTGTGTGTGTAGGTATGTGTGTGGTCCCACAAAACAAACAACAACCAAAAAATTGTCTTGTTTCATGTTGCATGTTTTCTTTTCTCATGCTGCTCCATCTCTCTTCTCCCAGTTGACAAGTTCCCTCTCCACATATGTAGCTCTGAGTGCTTTCCTTACCGCAACACGTTCAGCGTGTGGTTAGCATTTGGCTTGCTTCTTGTGTGGTCAGGTCAAGCCAAGAGTTTGGTATTTTTAGCCAGTTTAAATGACAGCAGCCAGAGCATCTATATTGTATATATAGATTGGTCGATATTTGCACTTTATTGTAAACTGAAACTGAATCGATCTAGGTGTGATATAGCTATACTTTTGTTTTCTTTGTAAATTCCATTTTGAAAGCTAAACACATTCCTTTTTTACATTATTATTATTGTTCTTAAAATACAGAGATTGAGATAAAACAAGTAAGAAAGCTCTAGTCGAGGCTGCTCGACTACGAGATCCCCTGAACCCTTCGAGCAACCGCCATTTCAATCATTTTTAGCGTCTCTCTGCTCATACAAACACACACATACACACGCAAACACACATACATAGTCACACATAGGCGCCCACGCATAAACTTAATTGTTTGATATTCTTTTTTGTGGATGTACGTTCTTCATGAAACTTTTAGATTGTGTTTATATCATTAATATGCGCGTATGTGCCAAAGCTCAAGTCTCTAGTATTTGAAATACGCCTTTTACAAACATAGTGGTGAGGGGGTGGATATAGGGGTGGGGGGTGAAATTGAACAAAAATCGAAATTCTATAACGTACATATCAATCTACATTTAAAATTTGGATACTCTAGCTCTAAAGATGTAGGAGATATATTTTTATAATTAATTTCGATAAGGTTTTTATCGATAAAAAATAACGGGACGACTTATCGATTTTTGGTGATAAACTCGATATGCGCGCTGTATATACGGTCATTTTAAAAAAAGTTCAAGTCTCTAGCTCGTATATCTTCTGAAATCGACGCGTTCATACATTCGGACAGACAGACGGACAGGGCTAAATCAACTCAGCTCGTCGCCCTGATCAAGAATATATATACTTTGTGGGGTCTGCCACGCCTCCTTCTGCCTGTTACATACATTTCAACAAATTCATTATACCCTGATTTCCCATTTTCAATGGGTTCAGGGTATAAAAAAAAATTAAAAATGAATGAAAAAATTGCATGTTTAATGAGTATTTGTATAGCAATAAAACTATATTTTAGAATCTAAGACTTTGCCTGATGATAATTCATTAATGAATCATAGTCAATGGCAAATGAGTCTGTGAAAAGTAAACAGTCTGAGTTAACTCAACAAAAATGAAACACAAAACATAAAAAACAATTGTAAAATATTGTTGTTAATTATTATCTTGGAGTAACATAAAGATATATGCACACAGATAAGATATATAATAGATTTTTGTTTTGTCATTGTTGGCATTGAATTTAAGAACGAATACGTTCTGTAATAAAAGAAGATATATAATATATATTGATATACGATAAATCTTGTCTTTGTGTCTTTGTGGTCCTACAAAATTCTGAAACATAAACCAAGTTTTCTTATAAAAGAAAATAACTGAATTATGAAATAGTTTAAGTATTTTTATTACACAAGTAAATATAAAATCTATTTTCATTGAATCCTCCACTATTTATTTATAAATTAAAACTTATCTAAATAGATTTTGGATATCAACAGGGTATCTTCTTTTACTCAAGCATCCTAGCTGAAAAATCTACTTATAGACAAGTGAATGAACATCAATTGCATTCGCCATAAACCGCTCCCAATTGAAATTCCATGACGGCCATAAGGATATCAATAATTATTGCTACAATCAATTCAATTGCATATCCTTGGCATAAGCTGCTGCTGCTCTGCCCACAACTGTGTAATCAAAATGTGTGTGTGTGCTCACTGTGGCATGTCGATGCTCTGCAACTGTATTTATCTCAATGTTCAACAACTGTAAGCATATATCACAAGTCTATCTCGCTCGCACTGCCCAGGGCAGCAGCAGCAGCAGCAGCGGCAGTTGCTCTTGCCATCCCTTTTGCGCTGCCTGGGATGCATTGATATAAATGGCAAAACGCATTAAAAACTTGAGCCATAATCAATCTTCATATGGCAATGCTTCATTGCCTGCCGATAGAGAGAAAGGAGAGTGGAGAGTTGGTGTGGGGGAGGTGGGGGTTAGCCAGAGTTATTGCTCATTAAATTTGAGGTTGACGTTTTTGGGGGTTGCAAACTGTAAAATATTTATCGCCAAGCAATTAAATGATGCACAACAAATCAAATATAGCAACTGTCTATGTATGTATGTATGTATGTTGCTTATATAACAGTTGTATAACAGTGCCAAAGCTGTCTCTCTCTCTCACTCTCGCAAATATCGAACGGAAAATCAATTCTAATTAAATTGTCAACATTTTGTTGCTGCTGCGAAAGCTGATTACGCACCTGTATGCGAGTGCGAATGCACATCTGTGTGTGTGTGTGCGTATCCGTGTGTAATTGCATTGGCCGTCTATCGTGTTTTCACTTGATTCGCCGTGCAGTAAACCAAGTTACCCGCAAACGCACTTCCATCCGCCGTTTTAACCCCAAACCAAATTGAATTCCACATTTTAAATGCGTTTCAGCAAATTGAAGCAAAAACAAGAAGTTGATTAAATAAATGAATGAGCATAAATGGCTAAATGAATTATACATAAATTGCAAATGGCAAATGGCTAAGTGGAAAGTATGCGAGAATTAACTAGCCCAATTTTCAATTGACAGTTAATGCCCATTGGGCATTGGGCATTTAGCAATTTGCATATTTGAGTTGATTTCGTATGTGAAATAATCGGTGCATGTTAAGTGGTTTGTCCTTCGTCCTGGCCAAATGGAACGTGTCTGTGCTGAATGCAATTAGTTTGTGAAATAATATCAGCTATATATAGATTCAATGCATACTTTAGATACAACTATTGGCCTATAAATTTATTATATATCTACAAGGTCTCTCTGCTTCAAATTCCCATTAAGTGTATGCATAGTATTGTCCTTTAAGGGACATATGGGGGATATTTAAAATTGAATATAATTGAGGGATTTGATGACCAATATAATGTTAATAAATAAATTGTTTTAATTATCAAAGATTTCTGAATCTGAATCTGACGTTGAAAAATCATCATTATGTATTTATACTATAGTTAATGCAATGAATGTAAAATTATAATTTAACTAAAAATGCATACAAAATGTCGATCGAAAAATTATTATAATAAATTAGATATTCTCTAGAATTACCATTTAACAAAAATTCTATCATCAGATTTTGTTTATCAAATTTCTTTCAGACTAAGAAATTTATTTATTAGAGTAAAATATGTTTTAAAATTGATAAAATTTATAGTTTTTTTATGGCTTTTTTAGCACACGAGACTTTAACTAAAATTCATAGAAAATAGTACAAATAGGAATTTATTACAACTTCATTGCAAATTGAACGCTGCTGTCAAAATTCTTTAAATAAAATAATTTGTAGAACGATTTTGCCATTCAAATTGACAGCGATGCGCAGCTGCTTTAACTAAATATTTAACTAACATAATAACTAAACTGGAATGCATGTACACATATGTACATACATATATAAATATTCACGTGTGTGTGTGTGTGTTTTATTTATGTATACAAACTTTGGGAGTGGCCATCATTGTTGGTCCTGCAGTTAATATTTTGCCAGCGCTGGAATGTAGGCAATGAAAATATTTTGCCATTGTACTCGAAAAAATTGTGTTGTTGTTGTTGTTTGTTGTTCCTTCTCCTGCAAGCGCAATCTCTGCTCGCTCTTCAGTCTGCTCATACATGCATGTGTATGTATGTGCGTCTGTGTATTTTAAAGCCACTCCCCAGCTGCACATGATACACATGAAAAATGTAATGCAGCAGCAGTAACAAAGTCAGTTTGTTATTGTTCTTGTTGTTGCTGCTGCTGCTGCTGCTACGTCCGGCTGCTTCATTACATTTTGCACATGCTCAAAAAAGACAGCAAGCAACATTTTCTTTTGCCGGCATTACCTCGAAAGTTCTACAAACGCTGAGCGTAAGACAAGAGCGAAAGAGGACGAGAAATTTGGGGTTGCTGTCGTTATCGCTGTCCGCTGCCTCTGTCATTGCCTTTGCCTGTCTCTGCCTGGGACTGTGGCTGGTACCGTTACTATTGACTTTGCCTGCCATGTCGCTGCTCCTATTTCCATTTCCTTTATCTCTGCTTCTACTGCTGCCTCAGTTGCAACTGTTTTTGTTGCTGTTGATATTTCCCTTTGCCTCTGCTAGTTCTCTCTCTCTCTCTCTGCTTATGCTAATGCTTTGGTATTGTCTTTCTCTGAGGCTTTGCCTAGGACTCTGGTCTCTGCTGCTGCCATTGATATTTCCTTTGCCCTTAGCTCTTCCTATTCTGCTGCTAGTGCTGTCGCTGCCTCTACTTCTGCCTCAGCCGCTGCTGGCTGCGTTTGTCTGTGACTCTCCTGGTGCTGCTGCTTCGTACACTGACTGCTGCTGCAGCCGCTGCTACGAGCTCTGCTTCTAATACTGCTATCTCTGCTGTTTCTGCTGCCATTGCATATACATATCTATGCTACTGCTGCTGCCTCTGCCTCTGCTTCTGCTTCTGCTTCTGCTGCTGCTCTGTCGACATCTCTAGAACTGCTTTCATTTTCCATTTCCACGACCTCATTTTAGCCGCAGCAGCAGCAATTCCTGCTGCAGCCACTCCTGCTGTTGTTGCTATTCTCGTTGGCGTTGTTGTTGCTGGTTTTTATGGCTGTTGTTTAGTCGGCTGCATAAAATTTTTAGTAATTCTCTGTTAGGTCTATTTTGGTGTGATTTTGCTCCTACTGCAATTTATGCGCTACTGCTGCTGCTGTTGCTGCTGCTACTGCTTGCCCTGCGGCTGTGGGTGGCTAAACAAGCACACACACACACACACACACATATGCATATTCACACTATATACTTGTCTTATATATAATGCCACAGTTAGCAGAGCGCATGCGCTTTATTTAACAGCCGTCGATTTTCACAACACGAATTATTTCTGTTTCCTTCTACAACAATGGGCATTTGGGCCCCGGCGCAAGTTTCATTCAATAGCATAAAGCCGGAACCTGGCTTAGGCAACAAACACACACACACACACATATACAAACACATACACGCACACCCATAAGCATGCACACTCATACACGCATATGTATATAAATAGCGCCTCATCTGCTTCCGGTTGCGTCACTTGGCACTGCGTCATATTTCTGTTGTTGTTTGTATATTTGATGTCCTGGCTTCAACTTTTATTCAACTTTGCCCTCTGAATTGGTCGAGCCACCCAACCACCCACTCAGCTAGCTGCATAGCGCACGCAGCTCCACGTTTATTTTGCAGCAGCCACAAAAGCTTTAATTGAGGTCGTCCATTTAAGCTGCGAGAGAACGAGGGGTGGCTGGAGGATAGCAGCAATTGTTGCAGGAGGCTGCGACTGCATTCTTTAGCGCCCAGGGCTCGCTGAGCCACGCCCACTCGTCCGGCTTTATGTAATTTTAAAGCCAGTTGCAGCATTAGTTGCCCTTTGCTATGCGCATTAAATGCGAATTACGTTATATAAAATTGAATGCAGTTTAAGACAATTTATAGTCCTTTGAATGAAAATATTAATTGATAATTTGTAAGCTTTTATGATAATATATCCGCAGATGTAAATCCTTAAAAAATGTATATAAATTTCGATTCACTGCTCAAACAAATTAACCTTTTAAGCCATAAAAAGCTAAAAACATAAATTTGGAGTGTTAACTTATATACATGTCATAGATATCTATATACATACATATATATCATACATATGTATACAAATCTATATATGTCATTGCTTAGTTCACAAATTAATCTTTAATTTCGATGACTTTCTCATTTCACCCGAAGAGCGATCAATTTCGATCTCGAAGTAAAGAAAGCGATTTTAAACTGTATGAAAAATGAGAGCTTTTTTTTTTTTTTGAAAATGTCAAATAATCGCATAGCCTTTTCTAGAAGAGTTTAGTTAGATGTAAAGCAATTGAAAGTAATTATTTAATTTATTTTGACCTAAATCATTTATACATTAATAATATATATATATATCTGTGAAAGTGGACTAATCATATTTTCGAGAAATATCTGATGTTTAGATTAGTTAGATTAACGTGAAAATAACAGATGAACTATATCCAAACCCGACCTAACTATCGTAATTACTATTATAGTTAAAAGTTGTTTAATGGTTGATCCTCCATTACATTTAGCTTTTCTATCTATATATCCGTATAGATAGAAATTCTTTTCTTTTTTTTGTTAATCGTGTATTAATCTTTTGCATTTTTAAAAGGTATTTCAGTTTATTTTTTTATAGAATGTTTGAATACATTTCCTAGGGCACATAAAACTTTAGCTGCAAAGTTTCGTTTAAATATTTTTTTTTTTGCAGAACCTTATCTTGGAGCTGTCATGTTTTATGGATCTCTATTTGGGCCCAACTATATTTAGAAATGTACATATATATTTATATGTATGTACATATGCATATATGCATAGTATATGTATGTATGCATGCATATAACATGCTATTCCCACGTAAATTGCTTGTTTACATGTGATAAATGCTTATATCGGTATAGATAATGTATGTGTGTGTGTGTGTTGATATGCATGTGTGTGTGTGTTGGTATGCATGTGTATATGTGTGCATAGGATTGGTATGCCTATGAACGTATGCGTATGCTTGTGAATACATAAATAGTCTCGTATTTATATCCCCAAGTTCGTATGTATGTACGTGTGTGTATGTATGCATACAAAAATATGCATATAGCCCGTGCTTCTGTGTGCATGTGTGAGCTGTCATTCCCGTGTCCTTCAACTTGCCAGCAACAGCAACTGCTACTGCTGCTCCTGCTGCTGCATCTACCTCCTATGTTGATCAGTTTGCGCTGTGGCAGAATCCCTTAAAATTACTTTTGACTGCAGAGCGAAAATTCGCGTATTTGATGCTCAGAGGGTTGAGCTGGGCTGGGCTGGGCTGGGCTGCCATGTCTGTCCCGGAAATGATTGAATGAAAGGCTAAAAGGGGATTTCAGGAATTTCAACATGCACAAAAAAAGTTACACACTCAAACTCACACACACACATACACACAGCTAGCACATATATACAGAAATAACCTCAAACAAGGACGTTTGCTGTGTGCGAACAACATTTCGCCCAGGCTCAATTTGTGGGCGGCGTCCATTTACCGTGTATACATATATACATATATTACATAAGAGCAGCGTACATAGTCATACACGCACACACACATGCACACGTACAGTGAACGTCGCAGTAATGCAATTTACAGCTTTGCCCAAACGCCCGAAAAATGTGCTCGCCCAGCTCTCGTTGTCTCTCGCAATTACTTCACTCTGCTGACTGCGACTGCGACTGCGACAGCGCTTGCTGCTGGTTCCACTGCTACTGCTGTTGTTTACTGTTACTTCTCGTTCTCTCTCACTGCTGTCGCTCGCTCTCTTTGCCGTTTGGCGCAACAAATGTTGCCATTGCTATTCTCACTGTTGTTGTTGGTTTTGCTTTCCTGCTTGGCTCTCTGCACTTCCCTAACCGGGGCGCAATTTTAGCTGAATTGATTTTTTGGGCCCGCCTCACTGCGCATGCCGGGCAAATGGCGAGCCGCTCTTAGCAAATGCAATTGCTGCTCATCATATACATATATACATATGTATGTATGTATATACAGCCTCTACCCACACACAAGAACATACATATGTATGTGTGTGTATATATGCTCAGTGTTGTTTTTTGTGCCTGAGTCATGCGCCCACCCACAGTCCGCAACATAATTTCCAGCCATAGCTGGAAACTGCAGCATTACCTTATATACATATATGTATATGTATATAACTGTTATATACCTATACATACATATGTACTTAGTGTATGTGCTACATGGCCATATTTTAAGTGCTTTGGGCTCGTTGCGTTGTTCTCTGGGCGCTTAAAGCGCTTAATGCGGCTTTAAAAAAATGAATATCTTTTGGCAAACGAATGACAGAGCATTGGGGCTTCAATTCATCAAAGCTGACTGGGATAGACGCACACAAACACATACACCCATACACACAGACATGCACATGTGAATGTAAGGCTTTACATTTCATTTGCCTCACTTTCAACTGCGAAAAATCAAATTAAAGCAAAATTCGGATAACATTATTATTATTAGTATTACTATTGTTATTATTGTAAACTGGAATTGGCAATGTGTACCGAATTCTTAGATTTCCACTAAAGAAACGAGACTGGTCTGGACTAAGAACATGTACATTCATATATATGTACATACATATATCAGGTTTACTTTATCGAAAGTATAGTTTGATAGACCGATTGGCTGGATTCTTGCTTAAGTAAATTATATAGCAACTTGTTGGAATATGTTTCCTACAAAAACCATATGCGTTATTATCCACATTCCTTAAAAAGTATAAAATGATAATATTATTAGAATGTGTATTGTTGTATATACATAGATGGAAATTCTGGCTGAAGTCAGATTTTTGTTTAAATCGTTGATCTATATATTTATTATGTTCCAAAGTAAGTTCATCTTAATCGGAGAATGTTTAAATATTAAAAGTTTTTCAACACTTAACATTTAACTCCAGGATATGAAGAGGATTTATGTTCAATGAAAGGCAAATTCGACACATAGGCCAAAAATACATTGACATACCACCACCTATATATTACATAAATAGTATATGTGGATTCCTGTCATTTCCAATAACTAATAACGTGCCCTTAGCATATTCGTGGCATATTTCGAAATCGGTTTCTCTTCCTCTTCTTCACACAAAAGGAATGTCGTAAACAGTTTTAGCTAAAGGTCGTCGCGCCTGTATTTTCCCCTGTTGGATAGAAAATAGGCCTGTCATTTGTTTTACTCTTCTGGGCCTTTTTGCGTCGCATGTTAATTTATGGCTGGGGTTGATTTTTCATGCCAGGTAGCGCGAAACACCAAGTTTTTACCTGAGTATTGCGTCGTTACATTTTCTTTTGTTGGTGTCCACCCCAATGATAACAGCGTGCAATAACATAAACAAACATTTGCTGGCACTGTTAGTAACAGTTTGCTGTTATTAGCTTGTTGAACACTAGCGCTATTGTTAGCTATCTACAGCTACAGCAATTAGCAGTTATTATAATAATATATTTTAAATTTAATATTTATATATAATAGTATAATATCAATTAGTTGCAATGTGTTTTTAACTCAGTTGGCGCTGTTAATAAAAATAAACAACTTGGCAGCCCACACATGCTTAGCGATCTGGCAACATTATGCTGCGACTGCCGCTCGTGTTTGGTTACGCGAATATCGGCATGAAAACGGATTGAGCAATTAGTAAGAAGCGACAACGCGATCAGCGAAACTGTATAAAATAAAAATCGCAAAATAGAAAGAAATATAGAAAAAATAGATGTAATAAAATTTTTTCTGTATCAAACAAATAACAACAAATACTGTGTGTGTGTGTGTGTAAATATTAAGAAGAAACCGGTTTTGATATATTTTTTTGCATTGCGCTCTCTACTGTCCAGGCACCGGCTACAGCTTCGGCGGCAGCTCTTGTTTATGTGTGTGCGTGTGTTTGTGTCTTCGCAAATAAAATAAAAAAAGAAAAATAAAATACAAGAAAAAAGTTCTGCCGCGTAAACAGACGACGACGTCGGCAGACGTTGAAAAATTTGGCGCCGTTTCTTTCTTATATATATATCATTTTTTCTTCGCCGGTGAAATTTTTGCTCGCGTGTGTGTTTGTTTCATATACATATTTTGTTCAAGAAATCAAATATTGCATATAAATATTTCTTTAAAATACAACTGGCTCGATTTTATTTGCGCCCATGTTAGAAAACAAAAGGCGCCCATTTGGCGCTGCTGAGAAAAAGCCGATCCTTCAACGGATACCCTTCTTTCCATACAGCAGCTGTAAAAGCAACCGCCGCAAATTGACAAGGTTTTTTGTATAAAAACTATTATGCGGAGGTGTGTGTGTGTGTCTGTGCTTGTGGCTGGTGGTGGTATTAGTTTCATTATATAGTTATTAAATGTATATAAATACATACATCTATCATATATAATAGACAAAAAAAAAAAATAATAAAAAGCAATTACAGAATACGCTGCTTTGGGCTTACAGTGTTAAAAAACAGCGCGAAGAAAACGTTTGATTGGTGATCTTGTGATTGCTAGACTGTAAATGAACAAACCAATTCATGTCAAACGGTGGTCGAAACGATTGTGAAACTGTTTTGCTATTTGGTTAGAGTAGGTCAACACAATAGACTATCGCTATAAAAACAGTTCTTATGTAAAATTATGATATGTATTTATGTGCCAAAATAAACACAATCTTTGTCAAACGGTGAAGCGCACATTGACGAGCTGCAAAACTGTTTTGGCTTTATCTTTAGAGTAGGTCAATAGCTGGCCATCTCGCTCACACGCGCTGTTAATGCCAAACAGTGACTGTCAAACGGTGTTAGAGCGTGTAAAAGATTGCGACGAATGTCTCTAAAACTAGCAGGAAATTTTGAGATGTTGATCAAGGACTGCGAAACTGTGCTGATAACAATTCTGTGCTCTATTTAAAATGTACTTAAAATTTTACTCGTGTTCAAGTGATATATGATATACACATATGTACATTGTAAAGACATGCATATATGTAGGTTAAATAACAGACATTCTTATCAAATACTACTACTTCATTCGCATTATGAATAACAAACATTATACTCAGGTTGCCAACTGTTTTGCTTATCCATTTTCAACGGTTTCTTGTGTTATTGCAGGTCTACAGAAGAACCACCGACAAACAGCTTCGAAAGGAACTATTACGATCGCAGCCGCTTAGTCTATCAAGCCAGCAACGCAGCAGTAGCAGTAGCGACAACTGCCAACAGCAACACAAACAGCAACAGCAGCAGCGATAGATCGCGCGCTCGAGATCGTCTTTACAGGAATGGTTCAGCAGCAGCCGCAGCAGCAGCAACAGCAGCAGTTGGTGCGTCAGCTACAAGTAGCAACAGCAACACGACGACAACGACAGCAGCAACAGCAGCAACTGCAGCGGGAGTGGGCGCGGTTGCAATTGCAGCTGGAGCAGCAACAACAGCAGGGGCAGGACAAGCAACTGGTGGTGCCGGATTCGGAGTGGGTGGATTTGGTGGTGGTGGAGGGCCACCATTGGGCGATCGGAGCAACAACAACAACATCATTAACCAAAACACACGCGTACCGCAGTCATGGTACGAAGCTGCGGCTACTGCGACAGCGCATCTGAAAAGTCCTGGTGGCAGTGGCAATGCCGGCGTCTCAGCAGCTGGCAGCATAATGAGCTCACCGATCAATCATCATTCACATCCACATCAGCATCATCACTACAACAACACATCCGCCTCGTATTCATCACCCGCCCACTCGCATACGATAGCAGCGGCAGCGGCGGCAGCCGCAGCAGCAGCAGCAGCGGCGTCCATTACGACGGCCATGCACCGGAGTGTGGCGTATGCGGGCAGTGCTGCGGATGAAGCAACAACCACTTTAAATTCTGCCCGCAAAATTCACCTGCACCACAACAACAACAGCAGCAGCAGTGGCACCAGCAACAGCAGTAGAAGTCCCGCTGCTGGTGGTGTCAGCAAACTGAATAAGCTGCTCAAAACGACGGCAGCAGCGCGCTGCGGCTCCGAGTCGCCTTTGAGTGGTGCAGCGGCAGCGGCAGCAGCGACGACAAGTACAATCACAAACAATAGTTTTAGTAGTAATAGTTTAAATAATACAATAAACACGGCCACTCCAACGATGCCAATTGCAACAACAGCAACATCTTCAAGTGGCAACAGTAACAGCAACAGCAACAGTGGCGACATTTTAAATGTTGCCGCTGCCGCGTTGGCCGCCGTCGTGGACAATGGCAATGCGACAACACAGAATGTGAACGATGGTCGAGCACCGCGACATCATTTGCATGGACGTAGCACAACGTCGTCCAGTCGCTCCCATTCACGATCGCCGAGCAGTTATAGTAGCTCGCACAGCTCATCATCGGCCTCATCGCACACATCGTCGCATTCGCACGCGTCCAGCCCGATATCGGGCAATTGTGCCGATGCACTCGTTGGTGGCGTTGGTGGCATTGCAGGAACAGCGCATCGCAGTTCACGCAATTTGCAGTCCTGTGTGACAGTTGGCAGTAAGTAGACGACAGAGAGCTGATTGACACCGACTCTATACTAGATTGACTCAAATTCTCTAATTTATCGTAGGCAACTCTTCAAATCCCAGTGGCAATGTGGGCGGCGGCTGTGGCTCCAGTAGCAGCAGCAGCAGCAGTTCTAGCAGCAGCAGCAGCTCCTGTTTGGCCGCCAATCCGGTGGTTCATTCCGAAGATAATCGTCCATTGGCGATACGAGTTCGTAACCTGCCCGCCCGTTCCTCGGACACATCCCTCAAGGATGGTCTCTTTCACGAGTACAAAAAGCATGGCAAAGTCACGTGGGTCAAGGTTGTGGGCCAGAATTCGGAACGCTATGCGCTCGTCTGCTTTAAGAAACCGGACGATGTGGAGAAGGCACTGGAAGTGTCCCATGATAAACATTTCTTTGGCTGTAAAATCGAAGTGGAACCCTATCAGGGCTACGATGTGGAGGACAATGAGTTTCGTCCCTATGAAGCCGAGCTGGATGAATACCATCCCAAGTCCACACGAACGCTATTCATTGGCAATCTGGAGAAGGATATTACGGCGAGTGAGCTGCGTGTCCACTTCGAAAGCTTTGGCGAAATCATCGAGATCGACATCAAGAAGCAAGGACTCAATGCCTACGCCTTTTGTCAGTATTCGGACATTGTGTCTGTGGTGAAAGCGATGCGTAAAATGGATGGCGAGCATTTGGGCAGCAATCGCATTAAGCTCGGCTTTGGCAAGTCCATGCCAACGAATTGCGTATGGATTGATGGTGTGGGCGAAAAGGTGTCTGAGTCGTTTTTGCAATCGCAATTCACGCGCTTTGGCACTGTGACCAAGGTGAGCATCGATCGCATGCGACAATTAGCTTTGGTGTTGTACGATCAGGTGCAGAACGCTCAAGCGGCTGTCAAGGAAATGCGCGGCACGATACTGCGAGGACGCAAGCTCCAAGTGGACTTTGCATCGCACGAGTGCCAGGATGCCTTCTACGACAAGCTGGAGAAGCAGCAGCAACAACAGCAGCCACTGCAGCAGCTGCAACCTCAACCGCAGCCACAACAACCAACACAGCAGCCCAATGCGGGTAAGTAACTGCAGCTGGAGTTAAATAGAGATAATTCCAATTGATATCTTTTACGCTTTTAGCATCTGCCTCCTCGCGCTTCAATCGCTACGAGTCATCACAGTCACGTTCGCGAGCCTCCTCCTTCAGTCGGCATCAGAACTCGAACGATAGTTGTTCGCCGGGCGGCAATACGCCGGGTAGCAGCAACGCCACCACCGCCACCGGCAGCAGCAGTAGCAGCAGCAGCGGCAACATCTCGGCCAGCAATGCGATGCCAGCGCCGAGTCTTGCTTCGGCAGTTGTGAGCGGCAACAGTGGAGGAGCAACCGCAGCGTTGTCCTCGACTGTGGGTTGCCCACAGAATGCCATGCCCATGTCGCCGGCGGCGATGGTGCAGGCCCGTATGCGTATGGCGCGCAATGCGAGGCACACCATCGACTTTGACTTCAACGATACGGGTCGACGGTTTCGCAACTTTGAAGAGCACGCGAGCAACAACAACGGCAGCAGTGGCAACAATCAGATGCAGGACGAGGAAGGGAACGCGGCTGTGCGCTCCGATTCGCCCGTCATTGCACGCCTCGGACCCGCTGTCAATAGCAGCAGCGCCAGTGGGAGCGGGAGTGGCACTCCAATCAGCGATACGCTCGAGGTGACGCTGAACAACAGCGGAAACAACAGTCGTCGGCGTTGTGGTAAGACATCTGTAGATTTGCGCCATCAAGTGCACAATCCACGTTTCCAATTGCCAGAACAACAACAACTTGACGAGTGCCCGTCCAGTGGTGATGAGGGCGTGGTCAGTCCGCGCAAGCGCATCAAAATGGATTACCATCATCATCATCATTCCAATGCCAGTGCGGTGAGTCTAAGCAATGATTCCATTCCATCATATATTAAAATAATTCAATGATGTTTCCTGTCTTAGCAACTGCATATGCTGGATCAGAACAGCGACTCGTTGGCCTCTGGTCATAGCAGCAGCAGCAACAGCAACAACAACAGCAAGCCCAGTCCGCTGTCCAACTGTGATGTAATACATGATCCTCTCAATCGCAAAAGCGAAATTCGTCGCGTCTCTGAGGCGAATAAGTTTGCAGCGATTGCACCACCGCCCACACAACACCACAATATGATGCTCAGCAGCCGCCGGCCATCGATCGATGTTGGCGCCTTGACAGCGCTGTCCAATTCGTCGGCCTTTCGCCACGGCCTGGTCGGCGCCAGCAGCATGGATCAGCAGCATCTGATGAATGCTTCGCTAGCAGCGAAACGACGTCGAGTTACAGCTAGCACGCTGCAGCTCTCGCAGCCGCAACCACTGCAACAGCAGCAGCCATCGTCGTCGTCGTCGTCATCGTTGTTGCTGTCCTCCTCATCAGCCACCGCAGCCGCTAACAGCAATAGCAGCAGCAACAGTTGTGGATTACCACCTACGCTGGCAGCGCCCATGCCCAATGATGATTATCATCATCATGCGTCGCGTGGCCGGGGCCATCAGCTACATTCCCATCACTCACACGAGGCCAGCGGCGGCGAGAGCGCCGACGGCTCACGGCCGGGCACGCCGCTGTGCGATGAACGGCCAGAGGTGTTACCCACAGAGCCTCGTCGCCTGCCGCCGGCAAGGGAACGGACACGGGAGCGTGTGCGCGAAGTAATGTGGCTGCCGTTGCCCAAATTCGGTGTGCTCTTCTTTCAACAGCAGCGGAGTGCTTGCAGCAGTGGCAGTGGCAGTGGCGCGGGTAGCGGCGTGTCTAGCTACCTGCAGCAACTGACGACGACAGCATCGTTGCTCAACAACAACTCTAGTCTAAGTGCAGGAGCTGCGACGACAACCTCAGCATCATCATCATCGTCAGCAACTGCGTCTAGTTTATCGTTTCTGCCCTCACCCACGTTACGCTATTGGCGCTCCTCCAATCACCATCACCAGCACCACCATCACCATCAGCAGCAGCAACAGCAGCAGCAGCAACAACAACAGCTGCAGCAATCCTCGTCGTCCTCCTCATCGATTGGCCTAATGGCCAGTCCGGCGCGTCCTCGCTCGCTGAGCTCCAACTCAAGCGACTCGGATGTGCCTAGTGGCCAGACGGGTGGCAGCCCCTCGTTGGATGAGCGACTGCGCAACTTTGAGGAGAACTACGAGCGCTGGTCCGGTGGCAGCAGCAGCACCAATCCCAACCATGGTCATGGCAGTCATGGTCATAGCAGCAGCAGCAGCCAGTCGAATGCGCTGCCCTCGTGGCAGCTGTCGATGCACTCGACGAGCCTGAGTGGGCTCAGCTCCTCGCATCAGGCTGGTTCCGGCAACAGCAACAGCTCCAGCGGCACTGTCTCCAGTTCGACGAGCAACTCGCGTCATAAGTTTCTTGACATTGACGAGCTGCAGCCATCGGACATTGTCAAATCGCTGTTGGCCAAGAAGTCCGTCTTCGACGATGACTTTCAGCGGCTCAAGAAGAACCAATGGTACGAGCCGGCAAGCACTGATTTCGGCACGGGCTCCACAAGCTCGGCAAATGCGCGGCATGGTGGCCTATGCAGTGGTAACACGTCGCCAGCTTTGCCCAATTTAGCGGCAACGAAGACAACGCCCATCATAGCCAACTGCAGCAGCAGCAACAGCAGCAATCTGGGCGGCAACAGCACCGTCAGCAGCAGCAGCGGCAAGACAAGCGGTCTGCTGCAGCGTTTGAGTAGTTTGTCGCCCATGAATTCGCCGCAAGCGTCCATGTCGCCTTACAACAGCCCGTCGCCGTCGCCCTCGGTCGTTGGTGTTCAGCTGGGCAAGCCCAGCTTGAGCAGCAGCTGCAACAGCAGCAGCAGTACAACAACAGCAGCAGCCACGACAGCGGCAGCAACAGCAACGGCGGCAGCAGCAGCAGCTGCCACAAAGGGATTGCAATATCCATTTCCCAGTCACCCGCCATTGCCAAACACCGCTGCACCGCCGCCGGCGATACAACCTGCGCCGCCTCCGCCACCGGAGGTGCCCAAGACAAAGCCCACCACGTCATCCTCTGCGGCCAGTCAACCGCTCAGCAAGAGTCTCAGTGTGCCAGCGTCAACGCCAGAGGCGCGATCTGTGCTGCAGAAGTCCGCCTCAGTGCCGGGCAGCACGAATGTGGGCACAACTGGAAGCAGCAGTGCATCCTCTAACGGTAACAGTTCCTCAACAGCAACAGCAACAGCCACACACGTACAAAAGCAAACGCCAAACCACTCATTGGATGATGTGGAGTCCAAAGGCAATGCCAAGAGCTCAAGCTCAAGTGCAGCAACCGCCACGAGCTCCTCGACGTCTAAGAAGAACAGCAGCAGCAGCGATAAGTCGCATAGCAGCAAACACAATAATCGCTCCGATTCGGAAAAGAAGTCCAAGAAGTCTTCCTCATCCTCCGCAAATACGACTAGCTCGGAGAAGAGGAAGAATTCGGCAACATCGCAATCGTCCAAGTCGGCAACGCCTAAAGTGGACGATGATTCCAGCGATTCGGATGAACCACTGGAGAAGCCTGACAAGGAGCAATCGCAGCAACGTGTGGAGCGCGAGAAGGAGAAGGAGAAGGCGCAGCATAAGGAGAGACAGGAGCGGGAGAAACGTGAGAAGGAGCTGCGTAAGCAACAGGAGCGTGAGGAAAAAGAGCGCAAAGCCCAAGAGGAACGTGAGCGTGAAGAGCGCAAAGCCAAAGAAGAAAAGGAAAAAGAGCGAGAGCGTGAACGTGAAAGGGAACGAGAACGGGAACGGGAACGTGAACGAGAACGAGAACGCGAGCGTGAACGTGAACGTGAACGTGAAAGAAAAGCGCAAGAGGAGCGTGAGCAAAAGGAGCGCGAGGAGCGTGAGCGAGAACAGCGCGACAAGGAGCTACGCGAGAAGGAGCTGCGCGAGAAGGAACAGCGTGAGAAGGAGCAGCGCGAGAAGGAGCAACGTGAGCAGGAGGCACGGCATGCACGCATGCGTGACATGTGCGCCTATCACAAAAATAAATCCGATGCTAGTTCCGAGGCGAGCAGCTTCTACGCCCACAATGCAGTCACGCCCAGTGAGAATAATAAAGAAAATGCCGCTGCCACTGACATGGCAACATCATCACCAACAACAACAACAGCAGCAGCAGCTGGTGCTGGTGCAGGAGCAGCAACTGCTGCTAGCTCAGCCCCAACTGAGAGCAATAGCAACAAAGATCGTTCACGCAAATCCTCGCGGAATTCACCCACGCCCAGCAGCGGACGACAGCACAAGCGCCGCCTCAGTTCGCAGGACAGCAACCACAGCGGTGGCGGCGGTGCTGGTGGTGGGCAGAATCATGAGGATTACGTGAAGCGCATACGCATGGAAAACCCGAACAGCAATACGAGCAATCCTCATCAGCGGCTCAGCGATCGTCGCGACTCCAAGGAGCACAAGAGCAGCACCAGCAGCGGTGGCTGCAAGGAGGAGAAGACCAGCTCCTCGTCCAAGTCGCATGGCAACAGCAGCAGCAACAGCAGCTCCAAGCATCATCGACGCGACAAGCACCATAGCAAAAGCACCAGCAGCACTGAGATCAATCATACCGAATTGGATAACAAGCAGCAGCAGCAGTTGCAACAGCAGCAGCAACAGCAACTTCAGCAACAGCAACTTCAGCAGCAGCAGTTGCACACGCTCAACACCAGCGAGGAGGAGCAACAGCAGCCATCACAGTCGCAACAGCAGCAGCAATCGCAGTCTTTGCATAAGCAACGTGAGCATCACCATCATGGCAGCTCCTCGTCGTCGTCGCGACACAAAAGCAAACGAGATCACCATCATCATCGCGAGAAGAAGCGGCATTCGATGGCCGAGTCCACCAATACGGATGAGGAGCCCACCCACAATCCGCACAGACGCATCTCAGCAGCGGGTAGCTCTGCAGGCGAGCTCAGCTCAAACACAAATACCTCCAGCAGCAAGTTGCAGCAGCACCATCATCAGCAACAGCAGCAACAGGCGCAGCAGCAGCAGCAGCAAGCGCATCATCATCATCATCATCGGCGCAGCGTGGACCGCAAATCGTCACGTGGCTCAGATGAGGGCGGCGCCTCCTCGAAGAGCGCCTCACAGCCGCGCAAGATGATGCTCAGCTCCGCTGATTCGGATGACACAGACGATGCATCCAAGAAGCATTCCATATTTGATATACCCGACGATTGTCCCAATGTATCAATGTACGATAAAGTGAAGGCGCGCAGCTGCAAGAATATGCAGCGCCAAGCCGAGGAGAAGAAGATCAAGGCCAAGTTCTCACAGCTAAAGCAGTCGCGTGCGAAAAAGAAGCGATCCACCAGCTACGATGGCGACAGCGATACGGAATTCGAGGATCGCATGCATCACCGGCACAGCGGCAGCAGCAGCTTCCATGGACGCAATCATGGGGGCCTGAGCAGCAGCGACGATGACATGGATGATGGTGATGGCTTTCGCAAGATGTCACACAGTCGCATATTCTCCGATTCGGATGCAGATGGCGAGGTGGATGCGGAGACTGAGGATCTCAATGCTAGCCGCCAGCAAATGCAACAGAATCTACGACGTCTGTGCGATGGCGACGATAGTTCCGAGGATGAGATTCGTCGCAATGTGATTAGCCATGCGGGCAAACGGAATTGCCTTTCGACGCGCATTGCCTCCGATTCGGAGTCGCAGTCGCAGCCGGCACCGGAACTGATTAACACTAGCATCAAACAGGAGCCGGACATCAAGCAGGAACAGATCTCCGATAACGAAATCAAGTATTCCAAATCACGTCACAATTCGCACTCTTCCAACGAGGAGCGCAAACTGAAGACGGACTTCAAGAAGGAGTATAACGAGTACTTCAATACCGACTACACGAGCTATGTGGGCGACAGCAGCTCGACCAAGACCAAGGAGTACTCTCCGGAGACGCGCAAGAAGCACAAGAAGAGCAAGAAGCGTCTCAAGTCCTCAGCCGAGAGCAGCTCCGCCATGAATGTTGCCTCGGCCCCTGCCGCAACGAGCAGCATCTTCGATGTGACCGAGTGCAAGCCCAACAAATTCGACAGCTTCGATGAGCTAAAAACGGAGCCGGTTACATTCGCAACTGCTCTGGAGGTAAACGCCAGCTCGGTGGCGGCTAGCGAGAGGCGGAAGCACAAAGAGCGCAAAGAGAAGAAACGCGAGAAGCTGCGCAACATGAGCGAAGCCAATGCTGGCGGCTCTGTGGAGCAGCTGAGCGAGAAGCTGTCCAAGGAGGAGCGACATCGGCTGAAAAAGTCGAAGAAATCCAAGAGCTTGGATACATCTGCTCGATTGTACAATGTCAATGCATCCAATGCCTCCCCACCGACGCCTACCACGTTGAGCACACCAGCTCGAGACTCTGGCAAGCGCAGTGAGGACAAAATGGAGGACATCTTCGGTATTATCTCCGATGAGGAAGAGGACGAGGAGGAATCCCAGTTGACCGACGATCAGCCCGACACGACTAAGGCACAGCTCTCTACTACTGGACCCATGGTGTCTGCTGCACTGCAAACGTACAAGCAGGAGGCGCCTCTGCTCAGCCACAACAGCAGCAACAAGGAGCCGGCGATACAGCAGCAGCAGCAGCAACTGCAACAGTTGCAGCATGAGGAACTAGAAGTGGAGCGGAGTGAACGCGAGCGACATCGCAAAGAGAAGCGCGAAAAGAAGCGACGCGAAAAGTCAGCACGTGAGCCAAAGCAGCAGCAGCAGCAACAACAACTACAACAGCAGCAGCAGCAACAACAAAATGCCAGCAAACTGGACGACGACAACAGCGTCGATATGGATGAGGCGGGCCGTGCGTTGGAGGCGCAGCTTATGGACGACTTTGATAGTAATAAGATGCCCGAAGATGCCACCCCCTCCACAGCAACCACCTATCGCAGCGATATGACGGACGTTTTCCGTTTCTCGGATAACGAGGACAACAATTCCGTCGAGCAGCAGCAACAACAGTTGCAGCTGCATTCGCACACTAGCGAAAAGCAGCTGGAGTCCAAGGAATCGGTGCACAAGAGCAAGGACAAGAAGAAGAAGAAGAAGCGCTCCAAAGAGGAGAAACAAGAGAAGCTCGACAAGCAGCAACAACAACAATTGCAGCTGCGTCGTGAATCAGCGTGTTTGCCATCAGCAAAAGTTGCTGCACCAACAGCAACTACCGCTTCCTCGGTTAGCTCGCTGACTATCAATGTGCAGGCCGCCTCGAAGCATGCCGAGGAGCAGCTGGAGAAGGAATCGAAGCACAGTTCTCCACTCTGCAAGCCGTCGCCGAGTTTGCCTTGTCTCATTGGCGACGATGATGATGAGGAGCCATCAATAACGATGCCCGTCATCAAGCCCGCGTCAGCTAGCAGCAGCAACAGCAACAGCAAGAGCAATCGGTTGAACTCCTCCGATACCCTATCGCCGGCTCGTGAGAAGCCACGCCTGATCAGTCCCATACCAAAGACGCCAACCATTAGCCAGAGCAACAGCTCCATGCTGTCCACACAGTCAGCGGAAACGCCTGTCAGCAGTGGTCCTGCGCCACTGGTCACCACGCCCACATCCTCAACAGCGGCTGCTGCTGTTGAGTCGAAGAGCTCCATAGAGAGCAGCTCACCCACCAGTGCAGCCCTGAATAAGAAGAAGGAGGTGTTCATACCCGGCTTCGATGGTCAGCTGGACTATAAAATAAGCGAGTCGGCGGTGCAATCCATTTCGGCAGAGTTGAATAGTGGACTGATCGATGTATTGGCCAATGAGCCCAAGATACCAGTCGCTTCGCCACCTGGAGCTATCAAGACGCTGGACAAGATTGAGGACAGCAAATCCCGCGTTACGATCTCACAGGAGGAGACTGAGAGCGCTGTGTCCGCACTGCTCGGTGAAAGCTTTGGCACATCCTCAACGGCAGACTATTCGCTGGATGGCATGGATGATATGACCGCAACGGTGTCCGAGGTGGCTGTTGCCGAACCCGATGAGGAGGCAGCACTCGCTGCCAAGGCGATCGAGGCAGCTGTCGAAGAGGTTGCCACAGAACCAGAACCAGAACCAGAGCCGGAGCCCGAGCCCGAACCTGAACCGGAGCCAGTTGTCGTCTCCGTGGGCGTAGTGCTCGACGCCGAGGAAGTGAACAAAGCGGTGCAGAGTTTGCGCAACGAGGACATGGACATCAAGGCGGACACGCCACAATCCGAGCGCGATCTGCAAATCGACACAGACACCGAGGAGAATGCCGACGAGGCGGACAGCAGCGGACCCAGTCTGAAGATCGACGAGAACGCACCGCAGAACAGTGGCTTCGATAAGTCAACGTCGAGTGGTGCTGACAAGTCTCCTGAGCCGAGCAGCGAGTCCGGTATTCGGTCCAGACAAACAGTCGAGACTCCGCAACCCACCGTCATTACCAAGCTGCCGATTACAGTCCCAGTGCCGGCAACAGCTGCACCCGCAATGCTGCCCAATGCCAGCAACAGCAGCAGCAGCAGCAACACTCCAACCAAGTCGACTGCTCAGCAGATGCTGAAGATTGAGCCGCCAACCATTAGCAAGTTGCAACAGCCACTCGTGCAGCCAGTGCAAACGGTGCTCCCAGCACCGACAGTATCACCATCAGCAGCACCAGCAGTGGCATCAGCAGCAATAACAACGACAGCAACAGCAACAGCAGCAACAACAACAACAACATCAACTACTGCTGCGGCAACAGCTGTGCGACCGGCAACGCCCGTCATCAATTTGGATCTATCCAATGTGATGGCCAACTGCTCCAATGCAACAAGCAGCAACAGCTCGGCCTCGCTATCCTTTGGCAGTCCAACAACGACGCAGAAAACAATGCCACTGGCTTCCACGCCCAAGCAAACGTCAGCAACAACCCAGCAGCAGCATCAGTCAATGCCACAGCGCACGCAGTCGCTTATCATGCAGCCGCCGACAATATCTATTCCGGATCAAACGCCACATTTTGTGGTGCCGCATTTGATATTGTCGCCGCAGCAGCAACACCAACATCAACAACAACAACAGCAGCAGCAACAACACCAACAGCAAGCGCCTCCTGGTACCTATCTAATGGGCATACGCGCGCCGTCACCGCATAGTCCGCTGTTGTCGCCGGGACGTGGCACGCCCAATCGCCAGCATAGTCCAGCCGCCCGCCAAATGGCGCCAGCACAGCAACAACACCCGCTGGCTTCGCCTACAGGCAACAGCAATATGAACATGAGTCCGTTGCCCAGTCCCACAGCGCGTGGAGTTGGCACCACCACGACAACATCGCCCACAACCAGTGGCAAGATGCCAACGCCCAACAGTTACCTCCCACGCCCACCGCTGCATCAGCAACAACAGCAGCAGCAGCAACAACAACACCAGCAACAATCTTCACCAGGCAGCATGCCCAAGTCTGTCATTGAGCTGCAATCAGGCGCAGGAGTTGCTGCAGGTCAGGGACCACAATTGTTGCCGATGCCATTGCAGAAAATGCCGCCGTTGCCCGTGCCGCATCACCCGACAATCATTAGCAAGGTTGTCACCGTGCAGCCACAGCAGGCGATACAGACACAAGTGGCCAGCTCGCCGCCCATGGGTAGCTTGCCGCCGCATAAGAATTTGCATGTGAATGCCCAGCAACATCAGCAGCAGCAACAACAACAGCAGCAGCAGCAGCAACAACTGTCTCCACAAATGTTGTCTAAGATGAACGTGCATCAGCAGCAGCAGCAGCATCAACAACAGCAACAACAACATCAGCAACAGATGCAGAAGTTCATGCATGCGCATCAACAACAACAGATGCTAGACCGCAAGCCACAGCGACAGCAGCATGTGCCGCAACAGCACCAACAGTTGCACCAGCAACAGCAGCCGCAACAACAACAACATCAGCAGCAGGGACACCCACAACAGCAACACTTGCAGCAGCAAATGCAACATCCGCCGCTGTCCCCGGGTCATCATCATGCACATCCTACGCAACAGCAACAGCAGCAACAACATCAAGCACGGCAGCAATATCAGGCGCAACAACAGCAACATCAACAGCAGATGCAGCACCAGCATCAGCAGCACCAGATGCATCAACAACAACAACAGCAGCAGCAGTTGCACATACAAAAGCTGCAACAGCAATTGCATACAGCGCATCAGCAACAGCATCAGCCACTGACGCACTTGCCACCGCAGCCGCCTGTGTTTACACAACAACAACAGCAGCAGCAATTGCCACGCAACGTGCAGCAACAACTGAGCCCAACGGGCATCAATTCCAATGCACACAGCTCTCACAGTCCACAGGCGCAGCAACAGCAGCAGCTGCATCCCGCTGCAATTCTGGTACGTGCGCCCGCACAACAACAACAACAGCCACAGCAGCAACACCAACAACCACAGCAGCAACAACAACAATCGCTCAATGTTATACAGAGCGCGCCAGCAGCACAAAAAATAATTGTACAGCAGCAAATTGTCCCTGCGCCGACATCTATACACTATCCGCCGCCACCGAAGGAGATGGCACCTGTTGTGGAGTCGCCCGTGTTGCCGGTGAAGACTTCGGAGAGCGTTTCCGTAATACGTACGCCCACGCCCACCATCAGCCTGGCCAACTCGCCACAGGCAACAAAGGTTGCAGCAGCAGCGGCGGCAGCAGCAGCAGCTGCTGCTGCTTCACTGCTAACCGAAGAGAATGTAATCAAGATCTCACAGCCCAAGCAGGATGAGCTAATCGAGCAGGACTCGAAGGAGGTGGACAGCGACTACTGGTCCGCCAAGGAGGTGAACATTGACAGCGTCATCAAGAAGCTTGATCCGGCAACAGCAGCTGCAGCAGTAGCAGCCGCTGCTATCAAGGACGACAGCCAGAACAAACGAGCAGCAACACAAATGCAGCAGCAACAGCAGCAGCAACAGCAACCACCTGTAACTGAATTGCCCTCAGCTGAAGCAACGCCTTCGTTGCCCAGTGAGGCGCCAGCAACAGCTGCAGCTGCAGCATCAGCAACACCAACAGTTACTGCTAATGCCAGCTCCAATGATCATGATACCGAGGATGAAACCGAGACACGTCAACTCACCGTGAAAGCTCTCAAGCAACTAGGTCGACCGCCAAGCGCGCGTGGTACGGCAGCCAAACGTGGACGTCAGCCACGCGGCGCCAAGGCCAAGCAAGCTGCCGGAATGCCAGCAACACCCACGGAGCCCAGTCCGTTATTGTCGCCAGGCGACAATGGCGTGCACACACGCCTACGCAAGCCTGTGACGGCGCCAGTGACGCGCGGACGCAAGGGAAGACCGCCTCGGAACTTGTTGCTACAGCAGCAGCAGCTCCAACAGCAACAGCTGGCACAACAGCAGCAGCTGGCACAGCAGCAACAGCAGCAGAAGGAGCCTGTGCCGCCAGCACTTTTGACAATGCCTGTGCCCACAGCCGCTGAGAAGAAGGCCAGGAATCAGGCATTGACTCAAGCCAGCGGATCCAGTCAGGATATATACGAGTTCCATGACGATGTTGGCGATGCTGAGCCAAAGATAAAGGCAACTCCAGTTGTTGCCACAGTGGCAGCAGCGGCTGCCGATGACCCGCGACCGCGACTCATATTGACCATCAACAAGCTGAAGAATAGCAGCGAACTGGATAGTCAAGGGGAAGCGACACAGCCACAACAACAACAACAACAACAGCAGCAGCAGCAACCACAGTTGGAGCACAACACGGACAGCTCGGAGTCGTGCAATACGCGTAAGTCGCGTCGTCTGCAAGAGAAGGAGGATCGCAGCACTGTGGACGATATTATAGAAGATGTAGTGCGCAACACTAATACACAACAGCAGCAACAACTTCAGCAGCAATTGCAACAACAACAGCAGCAGCCGCAACAACAACAGTCGCAGTCGCAGGCGCAGCAACAACAGCAACAGCCGCAGCAACAATTGCCCAAAGGAGCGCAAACACCGCCCCGACGCTCCGGTCGTCATGCTCAGGCTAAGAAACCAGATGCTGTACAAACACCGAATGCGGTGGGCAGACCTCGACGGTCCAAGGAACGCAAGACCATATGTGAGCCACCAGCTGGCTTGCAGGAGGAGCCGCAGCCACTGTTGCTGCCGCCACCTGTGGCCCCAGCACCAGCAGCAGCGCCTCCAGCAGCAACTGCACCACCACCTTCAGCAGCAGCAGCAGCTGTTGTTGAACCACCAGCAGCCACAGCTATGCAACTGCAACAGCAACAGCAACCACCACAGTCAGCTGCTCCGCCGCACATTACCCATGTGCCTGAGGTTAAGGAAACACCGTCAGCTCCTCCTGTCCAGGCGATTGCACCAACACCAGCAGAGCCGTTGCCACTGCCTCCTGTTGTGGTGTCGAAGCCAACGCCGCAGCATCCCAAGAAGAAGGCAATTGCAGCAGCCGAAATTGAATCCTATCAGGCCATCAATTCGTCCATGCCGCCCATGCATCAAACAGCCGCTCCGGCGGCCACACAGAAGATCACAGGCGGCGCCGCAGATGCGGTGAGCAAGGCGCTAATTGATCCGGTTACGGGCGTCATTACGGCGGGCATGCCGCAGGGCAAGGAGGGCAATTTGCCGGCTGCCAATGCAGCGGCACCAGCTAACAGCAGCAATGAGGTGACGCCGTTGCAGCAACAACAGCAGCAACATCAACAGCAGCAGTTGCAACACCAACAACAGCAGCAACAGCTTCAGATCAGCGCCACAGTCATAGCGCCTGCCACGCCCATAACAACGCTGAGCAAGCCTGTGCAGTTGCAAGTGCAAGAGGCAGCGGCAACATTGCTGAACAAGCCAGTCAGTGTGCTGGTCAAGAGTAATGCTCCGCCCACACAGCCTACGCAAATCATACTGCAGCAACAGCAGCAGCACCAACAACAACAACAACAGCTGCAGCAGCTACCTCCGCAGCCACAACAACAACATGTACCACCCAACAAGCAGCCGCTAGTGATGACAACTGTGTTGCAGCATGCTCAGCATACAACGGTGCGTCCACCGCAACCACTGAAAGCGCACGTGCTCAATCGCGAAAAGAGTCTGCAACAGCAACAACAGCAGCAGCAACAACAACAGCAGCAGCAGCAACAACAACAACAGCAGCAGCAGCAGCAGCAATTGACACCCAGCAAACCGCATCAGCAACCGCCTCATCCTGGTCACATGTTGCTCACAGATGCAGCCGGCAATCAACAATTGTTGCAGCCAAATCTCATAGCGCGCCACATGCTTGGCCAACAACAACAAGCGCAGCAGCAGGGACAACAGCAACAACAACATTTGCTGGTCAATATACCACCACCAACAGCGCATTCGCCACACTCGCCACGCATTACAGCAGCACAACATGTGCAGCAGTCGCAACAGCAGCCACCCAATGGACCACAGCAGCAACAGCAACAGACGCTGGTCATCAAGCAGGCCACAGCAACAGCATCAACTGTGCATCCACAAATACTGCACGTGGTAAGCTCGAAGGCCTCAGTGTTGCCGGCACAACAGCAGCAGCAGCAACAACAGCAACAACAACAGCCGCCGCAACTACTGGCAAAACAGAACTTTGGCTATGCGCAGCAGGCGCCAGCACAGCAGCAGCAACCGCAGCAACTGTACAAGCAGAAGGCACCGCAGCCGGTGGTGCAGATGCCACCGCACAATCTATTGCTACCCGCACATGCTAATCTGCTGTTGCAGCCAAAGCCAGCGGCGCATTTGCAGCCACAGCAACATCAGCTGACCCCATCACCACCGCCAAACAAGCCCATTTCAGTGGTGCACAGTCTGCAGGCGGTGAGCCAAATGTTGCCCGGCAGCGTGGGCAGTCCGCCGCCAATGAAACCTGGCCAACAACAGCCCAATGCGGCAGCAGGTAAGCTAGGATATTTCATTCACTGGACTCTTGACCCTTTACTTATCAAATCCTTTGCTTACAGTTTTGCGTACGGCCATACCGAACATCAGTCCGCAGGGACAGCCGCGCGTTCCGCCGCTGGTATTGCCATCAGGCATGCCAGGCGTGCCACCCTTCGACGCCAGCATGGTAAGCATGGCTTATGATATGCTAAATATAATGATAAATAACAAAAATAATATGCTAAATATAAGAATAATTTAAACATTGATTGTGCTAGCTTAACGATTTACTAACATTTTGCTAATCCTTTGCCATAAATGGACGCAGCATGATTTGGGCGCTTATGTCAGCGGTCGGCGCACACAGAGTCCACCGCCAGCGCATCAGCAGGCATCGCCCATAACACCGGTAATGCACAAGTTTTACATGCGGAGCTTTGAAGTAGCGTAACCCAAAACAGCGACTCAAAACATTAGACAAAATATTATCTTATAGCATATACTAATCCAACATATTTCGCTTACCACTTTCATTTGCAGAGCGACACGGCCTATCGTGCAATGCTATATCAGCATCACATGATTCGCAGCGGGGACTATGATGACAAGATGATCAGCAGCAGCCCGCCATTGGAGTTGCGTCGTCCAGGCAGTGGCCCGCCACGCACCATCGCCGTGCCGCACAGTCTACAAAGTCCACAGGATCGCACCGCAGCGGGTATGTCTATATACATATACACATATTTAAATATAGATATAGTTATTAACATGATATTAACACCTACACAGACTCCCCGCAAATGGCCCAAGTCTATGTGCACAATACTCGCATACCCCACGCCCACTTCAGCGAGATGGCTACACGTGGCGGATACTACGAGAGCAGCGGTATACAGTTGGAGCCACCGCCGGCGCATCGTGCTGCTGCTTCAATAAGTGTGGTGGTGCCACCACCGCCTAACGTTGCAAGCGCCAGTCCGTATATCAGTGGCGGTGCCTCTGTCTCGGTGTCCGTGCAGCCAGGTCCACATAGTCTACATCCCAGCCAGGCCAAGCTATTGGAACGTGAGCGCGAGCAGCGTGAACGCGAAAGGGAGAACGAACGCCTGTCCATGGTAGCAGCAGTTGGTGCGTATACAGAAGCCAAATCACTTGATAGACCCATGACTCACTTCGTCTCTCTACGATTTATTACAGCCAAACAACAGCAGGAACATTTGTCAGCCTCGGTTATGCACGGCGGCATGGAGCTGCCTGCTCAGCCACCACCGGCAGCAATGGCACCACCGCCGGGTGACTCGCTGGTCACGCTGTTGCAGCGGTATCCGGTCATGTGGCAAGGCCTGTTGGCCTTGAAGACAGATCAGGCGGCTGTTCAGATGCACTTTGTGCACGGCAATCCAAATGTAGCGCGTGCTTCGCTGCCCAGCATGGCGGAGAGCACAACGCCCCAATTGCGCATTGCGCAACGTATGCGACTTGAACAGACTCAGTTGGAGGGCGTGGCCAAGAAGATGCAGGTGCGTACACTTGACACATTGAACCACATAGATAAGCTTATAACTAATCATTGCATTATGCACAGGTGGACAAAGAGCATTGCATGCTATTGGCGTTGCCTTGTGGGCGCGATCATGCGGATGTGCTGCAGCATTCACGGAATCTGCAGACCGGCTTCATTACATATCTGCAGCAAAAGATGGCCGCTGGAATTGTGAATATACCCATGCCGGGAAGCGATCAGGCAGCATATGTGGTGCACATATTCCCCGCCTGCGATTTTGCCAATGAGAATCTGGAGCGTGCTGCGCCCGATCTCAAAAATCGTGTTGCCGAACTAGCTCATCTATTGATCGTCATTGCCACCGTATAAAAAAGCGAAGGCATTCATCCTCTGATCTACACACAAAAAACACGAATGTGACTATTAGAAAAACTATCAGCTGTGTCTCTGTAAAAATAACTGCTAGAACAACAACAACAACTGAAAAGTGAAAAACACATGTAAAGTAAACAACCAACCAATACAACAACAAATAACTACCAACTACAACAAAGCAAAAACAAGTTACGCTCTTATAGTATATTAAGTAATTTTAAATAGCGTTTAAACAATACAAAAGTTTAAAAAAAGCAAAACTAAAATCTAAAAAAAAAAAAAAATGTAAAAAGAAGATGAACACAAAATGCAAACTTTATTGAATTCAAATGCAAGAGAGAGAGAGAGAGTAAAGGGCGCAATCAATCAATCAACTTTGATTGATTGGCCCCTAACCAAAACCAATGTAAATCCGTTATACAGAAAATACCCACAACAAACCCCTCATATACCCCACATATAATATATAAAAACAAAAAGAAAACGCACTTAAATTGCATAAAACTGTGTTTGTCAAAATTCTTGTTTCTTTTCTTTTCATTGACATAATACATATAAATAATTTTAACAACATTTTTGAAAGCTTGCAAAGTATCGTTAAGTTTGATCTCAAGAAAGTGTTTATATATATTTTTTCCAAATAATTTAAAATGAATATGAAAGCAAAACGAAAAGTAAATGTGAAAAGAAAAGAAAGTCTAAACAAAATACCTAACTGTTTACTGTACTACATACTACTTACTATCCATACATACCTACATAAAAGCATATATACCTACTATCCCTATTCGAAAAGAGATATAAAAAAAGATATAAAACAAGACACGTTTAAGTTTTTGATTGGTGAACAAGATTTCACACACAGAAACAGATGAAGAAAAACACATATATACACTTACCGCTCGCAATTTACAAAGTTTCAATGCTCCTAATTAAGTTTCGTTTCTATTTTTATGTCTTAATCAAATTCAATTTCCACTTTGTTCCTCGGCTCCATGTGTTGCGCGCCCTAGACGCCCGTGTCGCATTGACCCGAAGAACGCCGCAAGCGCCACCTGTCGCCAACTGCTGTTAAGCACAATTAGGTTTAAAGATGCGCCCAGAGGCTTTTTCCTAAAATTACAACATAATAAAAAGTAGATTAACCCACACATACATTTACGTACGAACAGATTTATACACATACGACTAAATATATATAAATTACGTTTATGAAATATCTATTTAATTATAAACAAATATGTGTTAAGCCAAATATTTTAAAGTCTAGAGACAAGATTTGTTGCTACAATTTTTAGCTTTTGCAAGGGGCACAGGATTGTGCCGCCTGTTTCCCTATTTACACTCTCTCTCATCAGTTTTGCTTGAAAAATTACAGTCAAACAGAAACAGCGACAACTATTACAACAACAACAACACCATCACTGCCACAACACTGTACAAGAAACTAGTTCAAGCAAAATTGAGTGTTCTTTTTATATTTCTTCAACGTTTAGTTCTTTAGCATGAAACTTTGTAAATTGCCAGACAGGTAGAATGCATAAACACATACATAAATTAGCCCTGTGGCGTCTATAGAAACAACACACATACATGCTACACATATATATACTTGTATATATATATTCATATAGATATATATATATATTAATATATATAGATAAAAATGTCCCCTCTGTACACTCCTTAAACTTAAACGTTTTCACACCCAATTGTAAATTATGTGACGATGAAAAAAGAAAATAGGAAAAGAAAATGGAAGAATTATATAAGTAAAAGCAAAAAGAAATTTGTAAAATATTTAAATTATTTAGCGTCTAATCGATAATTCATGTACATGTAAATACAGTTTAATTAGTGTTTAGTGCGTATTTAGTTGTATGTTTTAAAACTAAACTCTGTACATTATATAACACGATAAACAAACAAATATATATATATATATAAATATTACGATTATGAGGAACAGATCAGAGAAGTAAAAATTCACAAAAATAAGAGAAAAAGGTAAAAACCATTTTTGTCAGTAAACACAAGAACAGATAAAACGCTATTGTTTTAAGACATTTTTAGTTATTTTTAAGTTAATTAATGAAAAAAAAAAACGATAAAATTACACTTACTTCTAAGTGAATTAATAAACCAATTCAATAAACTTTTTTCTGTTAAACGATTTGTTTTATTTATTTTTTCAACAAATTCAACGTTAACCCAACGTCCACATCCAGTTAGTTCACAATAGTTGTTGGTTGTTCGATGATAGACCGTTATCAGCCCACAAGATCCACTAGCGAAATGCAACTTATAGTATATACACATATATAAAACCAAACGGAAATATATATATATAGATACGTATATATATATAGATGTTAATGTTATACCTGTAATTAAATAAATTCTATACCTACGCATTATATGTGAAAGTTTTGTTGATATTTGGTCGGCGGCTAATGGAAGCAAATGGAGCTTAAACTTCTATGGTATATTAAATAGTATGTGGGATTTAAAATATTACTCATATTATAGCAGTTTGAACATTTTGGGTATTATATTTTCGAATGAAACAGAACCAACATCACAACGAAGAATTGAATTCAATATATTAATCATATTTTATATTTGTTAATGTATATTATTTAAAATATGAAATCAAACTACTATTCTCGTTTTAGGAACACATTTAACTTATAATTTTTGGGAACAGTTTGATGCGCTGTTATCATTGAGTCTTTTAACAGAGGGCTGTGACTGCCATTGAAAATTAACAGCAACAGCTGTCCTGCACACATTTCATGTTATCGATATACAATCGAAATAATCAAAGCGGAAAACTTTGGGCTCACTATATTATTGTTAATAATTAGATAATAGTAAATAAACATAGTTATATATTCGAGCAAGTTGCATTCAAGAATGGCCAGTCTACTTCAGCAAGGTAAATGCACGTGTTACCCGCACGATTGATGCCAGCAGCAACAGCTGCATGATTATACAATTCACTCATTTATGCGCTGCCCATTTGCAGGCCTGCCTCTCACATCGGCTCGTGGGCCGCTGTTGCAGTTTATGCGTTTTCGCGGAAAAATAAATATACAACGTCCAAAGCAGCCGCATTATGAGCGTGCCCGCGTCGTGGCTGTCACACAGCCCAAATACCCAGAGGCGCCAAAAGCTCTTACCTGTTTTCAATCAAGAGCAGAACGCACAGGCGCTCAGTTGGAGAATCCCTACAATGCGATCATAGCACGTGAAGTGCGCAACTGGCTGGATCACTCCAAACTGGTGGCGATCTTCCATTTGAACTCCATAACGTCAGACGATATCTTTCGGGTGCGCGTGCAGCTGCACAAGCAGAACTTGCACCTCAAAGCCTACGGCCGGAAGATCATTGCACAGGCTGTAGCCGGCACCCAATACGAGGCTATTTTGCCACTGTTCCACTCCAACCATTGTATTGTGTTCTCGCCCGATCAACAACGAGTCGGTGCACTGCTTCGAATCACACGAAAAGTGCCGCAAATGGTGTTGCTGGGCGGCATTGTGGAGCAGAAACTGCTCAGTCGCAACGAGCTGGTGAGCTTTGCACAGATGCCTGGACTGCAGGCGGCACAGGCACAGCTGGTGCAGACACTGAACATGGCGGCGGGCAACGTGGTGCAGCAGCTCCAAGCGCATCAATGCAATCTAGTCAAAGTGCTGGACGTGCACGCCAAGGGCGATACGACAGGAAGTCAGGAACAGGAGCAGTCGAAGGAAGAGGAAAAGCAGACATAAGTTACACGTGTTCATTAACAATAACAGCGAAAAGAAAATAATATTCTTCATTTGTCTTTCATACTACATATAAATTAAAGCTTATCAACTAGATTGCACTTTTCCAACGGCCTGGAATGTCGTCCTAGGAGCTTATTGTGGCTGCCATATGATGTTGCCAACGCTGTCTGCAGTTAAAGGCCAAGTTCGCTAACGCTTCGGCGGCATCCAGTTCATCCTTGTGGTGCAACAGCCAACGCTCGCCACGTGCCACAGCAGTGGCATCGCTAGTGAACAGCATCTGGCTCTGCACCGGCCGCTCCTGCCCAACGCATTTATGCCTAAGGATAGAGAATATGTTTAGATATAGAGTAGCATTCAAAGTACTACCTTGATGGTTTACCTGCTCGTATTCCACTCGAAATGGTAATTGTGCCTGTCCGGCGTGAATCTGGCCGCACTCTCCAGCCATTTATTCAACTGGTTGCCAGTGCTGTCGTTGGGAGCCGTTGACATACTTGAGTCCAGGGCGTTGCTGTCGCGCAGATATTTTTCCATCATCTGCTGCTTGTACTTTGCCTTGCCAGCCGGAACAGTGGGCAAAATGGGCACGCGCTCGCTTTGCTGCTGATGGACCTGCTGGTGCTGCATCTCGGATTCAACATAGAAATTGGGCTTGTAAGGCGGCGAGGAGTAGTTGAAGGTGGCATTATTGCCATTGCCGTCGCTGCCTGTGCTGCGGCTGGACAACTCGTCGTCCTCGTCGTCGCCCTGGTCATCTTCCGCTGCACACACACGCATGTCCTCCTCCCAAATGCTATCCTCGGACGAGATGCTGAACTGCTCCACATTGCCCCGTGCATTGTGATTGTAGTTCTTGATCAAATGTCCCCAGGATTTTTTCGCCTTTTCACGCTCCGAGTTTTTCAGTTTGCGTCGCCAGTTGGCAAACCAATTACAGATCTGTGTGTACGTCAAGCCCGTCTCTCCGGCCAGCTGCTTCTTCTCCTCTCGGCTTGGATACGGATTCTCGCGTCGTCGTATCAGCCAATCCTTCAGCATGCGCTTGATGTCGGGCGTGAACAGACGTTTCGCAGTTCGCGCCAAATGCAAATCATCCTCTGGCGGCCAGGCACGTCTGAAATTTAAACTCTTCGTCATAAGCTGCGATAGAATTATTTTTTACTCATCTCTAGTCCCCCACTTACCTGCTGTGCCGACGATTACGCTTGGGGCGACACGATTTCTCCATGGCTGCGGACTGTAATTAGAAGATATGTATATATTTAAAATAAATGCTCATGCTCATCGTAAACAATTCCCCTGCCCCATGCTATTGCTCATCCATAATTAAGCCAATCGACCCGAAATACGCTGTAAGGCGAATTTCAGTTTCAAAACTTTTTCTGTTTTTGGGTGGGTGGCGCTATTTCTGTCCACGAATGCCGAACAGAATTTTCATGTTTTTTGCCGTTGTTTTCACTCGATAACAACAAAAAATAAGAAACGATTTGACTGTGTCAGAGCAAAATTTTGAGAGCCAGTGTGTGTGTGGGAGAGCTGAGAGATGGCGTTGGATATCACACGATCGAATGAGCATGATCTCTATAAAGGGTGTAATGTCGTGTAAATAGTTGGCATGCGAATCAAGAACCGATTCGTATTCAATTTGCATGCTCTGAGCACAATAGCTCGTATCACTTTTTGTTGTTTTTCATTGATAAAACTCGGTGGCCATGTTTTTCCGTAGATAGATCAGCATATATATACAGCTGTTATGTACTATATCTAAAGAACAAAAAAAACTATATAAACTTTTGCTGCACAGCCAATGCTGAAGTGCAGAGATCAATTTCAAGTTCCATCATCGCTGGCGTTTGGTGTAAGTTTTGTTGACATTATTGAGTATTATATAATCCCAGCATAACACAAAAGAACAATAAATAGATTTGTTTTTCCTCTCTTTTTTAGTTAATTGTCTGTATGCAGATTTGATCTTTAGCTGCTTTCAATGGCAATTCGTAATTGAGCTTTGCCAAATTTAATTTAAGGCCTTGAGGCCTTAGGTCAACAGCCAGCGGGCGATATGGATAAATTCACCCACCTGTGGATATTCAGTTTCAATTGTCCTAAAATGCTTTTTCTTCCCTCTTTTCCTCAACAGCGCGAAAAGTTTTGAAAACGTTTTGAACGTCGAACTCGCAGATTGCACACTGAACGCTCGTCCAAAAATTGTTCAAAAATTGCCAGAAGATTGTTTTCGAATGCTCGTACGAATTTCGGTTCGTGCGCCATTCGGGAAAAACGAAACGGAAAAACTTGCACTTATCACACACACACGAACGCGCAGAACAAACGAATGGGGCACTTTTAATCTATTTACAAAACTCGAGAAAAATATGTGTGGTACAAACATACATAATACCACCGATTTTCGAAGAATCATCGAACGTGCCTGTTCCGGCATACGCTACCAGGCTATCAAGCCAAAAATTGTTGACGCGATCATTAGCGATTGAGTGTCATATGGCCAAGTGAGTAGAGTGTAGAGTGCACAAATTTACTTTCGCTCTCGATCAATTGGTCGCGAGCAGTTGGCCATGATGTGACTTAATTTAAATTGTGTTGCAAGTTATTTCAAAATCTTTATAAATATGCACAATAAAAATTGTGAGGCATATTATGCCAATGAAAGATTTCTATTCAGAATGCAAATGACAAGCTGTGTTAATTGACAATAATAAAATCAAAATACAAGAATATGAAAATGAAAAAGATTTCCGTTCAGGATGCAAGTAATAATAATAATAATAAGCTGTTACAATTGACAACAAATATTTACAAATATGCTCCAAGAATAGAATATAAACTAAATCATACAAGTGTTATTTAGAGTGTCAATTGCAATGCAATGAATTTTCGTTTTGAATTTTATAGAGCTAAAATATAAATTCTAAAAAAAAACGGTATTAAAAACTGCATTAAGATTCATCTAAACAATGCATATCATCCAAATTTGAAAGAATTTAACAGGAGGGTAGAGCTGCCACTCCACTTCAATAAATACCAAATAATTGTTTACATTAATCTGGGGACTATCGCTAAAACCTTGTCAGAAAGTTGGCAGCTCCGCAATTATGCAGTGTGTACACACAATATTTCGACTAAAATTCAATTGTTTATATCTAGAACGTAATAATTCGCTGAAAAATTTTTATTGCGACCTTTTGCAACTAAATCGAAACGGCTGGCCGCTATGAACGAATCGGTGCGCTATGAGCGCTGCCAGCAAATACAGCTGGGCGTGCTAACCGAATCCCAAGAGGGTATCAAAGCATCCGAATCGGATGTGCCACAAGGCATTGGTAACGTAAGTTAAACGTCTCTGCCCCCTGAAAGTCTTTGTTCATTAACACTGACTCATTTAATCATATTAACTGCTCTCGTATTTGTTAATTATGTGCAGGTGCTGTGCACCCACGATGGTGTGCTGCTGAAGAAAGCCAATGCCGAACACATTGCCGAGCTGAACACCAGCGGCTCCTTGTCCTTGGTGGAGTACAGCCAGCCAAGGCGTCGTCTATATCTGGAGTGGCAGCCGAACGATAGCATAATGATAGCCGACGATAGCCAGGATCAGGGCGATTGGGCGCTGGTTGACAGAATCTCGGGTCGCACACGCACCACATCCGAGTGCAGCGCCTTCAACACAAAGCCCGCAGAACTTGGAAGCAATGGGAATGCGGCAACTGCGCGCGCCCGCATAATGCGCGCATTATTAGATGATTTGGCTGCCGTTGAGGTGCGGCATCGGGGTCAGACTATACGATTTATGCGTAAATCCGATCACGGCGTGCACTGCGAGTTCTTCTTTCAGCATGGAAACGCAGATCTATTCGTTCGATCCATGCGGCAGCAGCATTTCATTGAGAGCTCCGAGACGAGTCGCAGTGGCAGCGAAGAGTATGCCATACTGAACACGGAAAATCAGAAGCTTAAAAAGACCTTCGCCGAATTGGACATTGGCGAAATCAAGGCTAGCCAGCTGCCCCGGGAGAGCTGGCTGCCCAATAAACTGGCCGGCTTTCTGGGCACCATACCGGATTATGTGCAGCCATCGTTTCAGCGATCCCCGAAATCGCGTCCTGGTTCATTGGTGCATAACGATCGGCAGACCTCGCCCTCGGACAACTATCAGTTCATCAAGCTAAGCGGCAGCACGAATAGCGCCTGTTCCTCGAACAGCCAGAGTCGCGGTGAGAGCGCCGACAAATCGCCAGCGGACAGCGAACTGGAGAACCTGAATGCACAGGATGAGAAAATAGTTAACAACCTGCCAGCACGCCAGAGCGTGCATCGCGGTAAGCAGTCGCTAGTTAATATCGAGATCCAATTGAATTGATAATGATTTTCCATTCTAGGTCAACCGCTCAATGAAGCCCAGTGGCGGGAGTTTCAAACCCGTGATGGCTGCATCTCGGATAGCCAACGCATCAAGGAGATCATCTTCCGAGGCGGCATTGTGCCCAGTCTGCGTGCCGAGGTCTGGAAATACTTACTCAACTATTATCAATGGTCTGACACGGAAGTGGAACGCTTTGAACGGCGCAAACTAAAATCGTTGGAATACTACAAAATGAAGGCTCAATGGCTTTCGATGTCCACGACTCAAGAAGCTAACTTTAGCGGCTATCGCGATCGCAAGTGCCAAATCGAGAAGGACGTAAAGCGCACGGACCGAACCCAACCGTTCTTTGCCGGCGAAGATAATCCAAATCTGTTGCTACTGCAGGGCATACTAATGACCTATGTTATGTACAATTTCGATTTGGGCTATGTCCAGGGTATGTCTGATCTGTTGGCGCCCATACTCGAGATTCAAGTGAATGAGGTGGATGCCTTTTGGTGTTTCGTCGGCTTCATGAACATGGTGTTCAGTAACTTTGACATTGATCAGGCCGGCATGAAGACACAATTCGCGCAGCTGCGACGATTGCTCGAGGTGGCCAATGCGCCGCTCTTCAACTACATGTGCAGTCACGAATCGGACAACATGTACTTCTGTTTCCGCTGGCTCCTCGTCTGGTACAAGCGAGAACTGGACAACGACGACGTACTCAAACTGTGGGAGTGCTTGTGGACACGCCTGCCTTGTCCCAACTTCCATTTGCTCTTCTCGGTGGCCATACTCGATCAGGAGACGAACGTGATTATCGATAGAAAATACGAATTCACCGAAATCCTTAAGCATGTCAACGAACTAACCGGTACCATCGACTTGAAGCAAACTCTGGAAACAGCGGAGGCCATATATTTGCAGCTAAAAGGATCTGAGGCGTTGCCCAATGATATACGCCACATCATTGGCGAACCATTGCTGCCGCCAGTGGATGGCGAGGTGCGGCCGGAGGAGGAGCCTGCCTACTCGGACGATGGCTTCGATGAGCTGGGCGAGCTAACGCCCGAGGAGAAGCGTCGCAATGATGAACTGCTCGAGGAGGCGTTAGAACGATCCTTATATTTAAACTATATGTAGGAACGAAGCCAAAACTAAGCCGAGGGCTACCATATGCGCAAATTTGATATATATATATATATATATATATATATCCATATATATAGCCTTTAAGACTCAAAGTTTACTATCGTGTCGAGGTGAAGTTCCCCTCCTTGTGGCGGGGAGGGGGACACCACTGTTAAAGTGCTTTAACTGCTAATGCACCGATTTATATATTGTATATTATACATGCATATATTTGTACGTTTTTTGTATTTATTGTAAGTTCTTATCCCCTCATCCCCGCATCCCCCATTGGCTTAAGCGATCGGCATAATTGAAACGATATTTGAACAGCGAAATTAGAATTAGACCCATGTCTGTATGTCAATTTATAAATTGAAATTTTGATTTAACGCAATGCTAAAAGCAGCTTCTGTTGCCTCTAATTAAGTTTAACTCAATTACTGTGAATATACAAACAAGCATATATAAATCTATCAATTGCGTAGTAAACAACAAGTGATGTCTCATTCTTTCGAGGGTTACTCAAATGGGGCTGCCATCAATTTGTACTGGCAGCGATATGGGGGCTAAGTACAAATAGATTATAGAGTTTACAAATATTTGAGCTCGTCTGGATTGTTTTTTGATTTTCGAATTTGAAATTGAGTCTACTGTAATTGAAAATTTAAAATACAAAAAACTTTTCAAATTATTATTTGAAATTTAAAAAGAATCGAGGTTGCATAACTCCGAACATTCTTGGCTCAAAAGAATTGCATTTTGAATTTTGTTTTTAATTAAAATTTGAGATACAGATTTCTATTCTCAATGAAAAAGTCAAAATATTTTTGTAATTTTGGAAATTTATTTTTCATATATTTATCTTGTTGTTGCTGTAGTTGTGTTTGTTTAATTATCATACTTTAATTAAGATTTATACTTAGCATCTCTAATTTAAATTGTTATTTGCTCATGTCTGTTGGTGCAACTGTTTTTTTTTTTTTCTTTTTGTTTCGTTTACTTTTTATGTTCTTTTATTAAATATGTTTGTTTTGTTTAGTTTAATGGATCGAAGTGCAAACAAAAAATGTACTTCCATTTAATTTATATATATAAATACATATATATATATAATGAAAATGCAATACATGTACGCATAAATATTGTATTTCAAATTGTTAAACATCTTTTTGTTTTCTTTAATATATCAATGTTGTTTGCTGATTTGTTGTTGTTGTTTTGTTTCAATTCATTTTGAAAAACATACAAAATACAAATTAAAAGCTTACTCAATATAAAATTGTTTTACTAATTACATAAAATTAAAATTAATAAAAATTAAAAGCGATTTGACGACAATGTCAATATATATATGTATGTATATATATATATATGTATAAATATTCATATATATAAATGTGAATATGCATGTGTATATATATACATAAATATATATATAGAACATGCAGAGTACATAGAATAGTTTAACATAGGCATAGGACGATATCAAGTTTAAAAAAAAAAACAGTTTGGATTTAGGTCACATACACACACACACATATTCATTTCAAAATACATATATAAATTGGAAACAAATTGGTTGAGAAATACATGAATTGGGACACTGATACGATCCGACTTGATACGATTAAAGATCCATTAAAGATACTAAAATATGTACAGGTTGGTTTTTTTTTTTTTTTGTTTTTTGTGATTAAGTTTAACTCTTGTGAAGGACGACAGCATTGAACCCAATTAAACTATATCTATATATATATATATATATGTATGTATATATGAGTGTGTATACATCATAATAGGTGTGTATGTATGTGTGTGTCTCTTGTTAATGAATCAATCTGCTTTTAAGTTAGTTTTGTTGTTTAAACATGTTTTTTTTTTCGTTTTTGTTTTTGTTTTTCATTTGCTTAACCTTTTTATCAATAATAATTTGCAATAATTTAAACCGGTATTTATCTGCTTGTGTTGTGTGGGCCGTGGCATGGGGGCGTGGCAGCCAATGTGGCAGCAGCAAGCCTCGCCTAGACACGCGCCACCCACCTGCGCCCACCGCCACGTTGTTACAATTAAATTATAAGCGCTTTTTTTTAATATACTCGCACAGCAAAAGTCGCGCCATCCAGCCACGCCTATCGTCCCCTGGCCACGCCATTGTTGCAGCAGGGCGTGGGTCGATGGAGAGTGGTAGGCATGGCTGGGCATAACAACAATTGCCAGGCTGCTTCTTCGTGATCTTAGCTGAGTTGTGGAGGATGCATAAACAGGTGTCTGTCTGGCGTCTGATTGCCCCAATTGTCCCGCCACAAGCAGCAATTGTGGCAGGAAGAAGCATTCAGCACTCCAGTCCCGTTGCAGCAGCTGCATCCAAACACTCAACCCATACTCGCTAGCTCTACTCTATCGTACATATATATATATATATATATATATATATATATATATATATATATATATATATATATATATATATATATATATATTTATATTTATATATATATATTTATATTTATTTATATATGTGTGTGTGTTGGGGATTTACTTATACTTTACACAACTTTAAGCTTAAGTGTTCTACTACTTCTATTCGCACTAATGCGCGCTCTTGTTCTGGTTCTCGCTTTGGAACTAGTTCGCGTGCATCTGCTTGTTACATTTAGCCTTGAGTTCAATTTGCGTGCGCTTCTTGTCTCAGCTTTAGCCACTGCTCGTCCGTTTCCGTTTCCGTTATTGTTACCGTTACCGCTGCTGTTGCCATTCGCATTTCTCTTTCGGCTCAGTCTAGTGGCCTTTTTGAGTTGTTGCTGTTGTTGCTGTGGCGTTTGCTTTTGCTTCGGGTTGTTGGTTTTGTTTTTAACGTTTTTAGCTTTAGGTTTGTTACTTATGTTCTTCTTGTTGTTGTTGATGCTCTTGTTGCTTTTACTGTTCCTGTTGCTGTTGATGTTGCTGTTACTGTTGCCCTGTCTGGTTCGGACGCCCACATTTGGGGCGCTGTCGTGTTGCTAGGCGCTTCGCTTTACTCATTCATTCCGGTCTTCAGACTCGCTGCCCGCCGATAGATTTAGAGTGGCAGCATCCGCCGATTGACGTGTGTGACGCGTGGAACGCAGCTCGCGCCGCTTCTCTGGGGGCTGCTGTTCGGTTTCGTTGCCGGAACGCGGACGCTTTAGACGATTGGAAGAGCGTCGATTCTCTTCGGCTGCAGCCGCTGCTGCCGCTGCGGCGGCAACGGAGGAGCTGCTGCTGCTGGAACCACTCAAATTGGCCACTGAATTGTTGCCTGCTCCACTGGCATCCAGATCCTCAACGCTGCCGCTGTGACTGCTGCCCGGCGCCGCTGGCTTCTTCAGTATGGGCTGTATGATCAGCTCGTCGGCCTCCTCGTAGGGCGGCGGCAGTTTGGCGGCATCCGCAGCATTCGTTATGGTCAGGGAGATGCGCGACTCACTGCGCTCCGACCGCTCGCTGCTGGTGCTGGCGCCGCTGCTGATGGGCGGCGCAATTGTGATCGTTGTCTGTGATGGCAGATTGGCCGCAATTGCCGCATTGGCTGCACTCGAGGCGCTCGCGTTCAACGGTGTCAGGGTCACTTTGTCCTGCTCGGGCGTGGGCGTAGGTGGCGCTGGCGTCGAGGAGCTGCTGGAGCCACCACGCAAACTCTTCTCGATGCTGGCTCCCAAATTGAGGGGCAGACCGGCAGCTAGAGCAGCAGCTGCCAGCTCATCCTTCGTGGGATGCAGCTCGCTGCGTGCGCGTTTCGATTTGTGTTGCTGTTGCTGCTGCTGCTGCTGCTGCTGCTGCAGGTGCTCTGCATCCAGAGCGGCTGCGTAGGCGGCGGCAGCATTCAGGCTACTACTGCTGCCCGACGACGAGGTGGGTATCAGCGAGATGCCCGAGCCCAGGCCCAACGACTTTGTGTAGAAGTCCATTTGCTGCTTGAATGCATCCTGTTCGCGCTGTCGCTTGGCAGCCGAGCTGCTGCTGCTGCTTCCGCCGCCGCCACCGCCACCTCCAGCTGAGGAGGACGAGCCGCCTGTCAGGCCAGCTAAGCTGGCCAGCGAACCGGGTCCACTCAGTGGCAGCGAGCCGCCGGCGGCAGCCATTGCCTGGGCGGCCATCTCGGCGAGAAGGGCCTGCGAGAAGTCACTGGACATGCCTGGGATCTGAGGCATTTGGGCAGCTGCAGCTGCGGCTGCTGCGGCGGCAGCTGCTGCCGACTTGGAGCTCTTGCTGGCCGAGCTGGAGCCGCCGCCGCCGCTGTTCGAACTGACGGAGGAGGTGCTCGGCATCTTGCCCTGCGAGAAGGCCTGCAGTGCGGCCAGATCCGTGGGCAACGCACCACGCGCAATGCTCTCGAACCACTTCTGCTGCTCCTTGGCGGATGCCTCACTGGCAGCGGCTGCTGCTGCAGCACGTTTACTGGCGGCACTGGAGCTACTGGTGCTGTTGCTGTTCGAGCTGCTGGGCGTGGGCAGCGGCGGCATGCCCAATGAGCTCATGAGACGGGTGGCTTGGGCCAGATCCATGCTGCTCATGCGACTGAGCGACTCGAGCAGATGTGGATCAGCACCAGGCATCAGTAGACTGGACAGCTGTGCCATGTCCGCAGCACTGGGCGTGGCCGAGGCAGCGGAGTTGCGCTGGCTGCTGCTCTGCCGGCTGCGACTGGAACTCGAGCTGGATGGAGTGGTCACCGTGTTGGCGCTCATGCTGGCCATGGCATTCATTAGATTCGCTGCCGAATTCGCCGCCGAGTTGGAGGCGTTGCGTGAATTGCTCGACTTGCTCGACTGCGACTGATGCGACTTGCCCGACTGCGTGGATCCGGTGACAGCGGCCGATGAGGTGGCCACGCCATTCAGCAGATTATATTGCTGTGCCAGTTGATCGTATGCGGAGCCCAGGCCACTGCTGCCCAGCGAGTAGGGATTGAGTCCGCCCAGGCCCATGGGCGGATACAGCAATGAGGGATTCGGGAAGAGGAACGGAAAGCCGGCTGCCAACTGCGATGCCGAGGCGCTTGAGTTCTTGCCGCCTCCCGAGGAGCTGCCGGCTCCGCTGTTGTTCACGGCAGCGGCGGCAGCAACGGCTGCCAGTTGGGCGGCTTCGTTCTGCTGCTGCTGTTGCTTCTTCTTGCTGGCCGCCGACGAGGAGGAGGTGCTGGAGGAGTTGCCGCCACCACTGGACTGCGACTGGCTCTTGCCGGTGCCCGCGTTTGTGCTGCCTGTGAGGCCGCCAAGCGTTGGTCCAGCAGCAGCCATGAGCGCAGCCAGTGACTGGGCATCCATGCCGGCCAGATTACCCAAGCCGCCCATGCCGGCCAGACTGGCGAACAGATTCATATTGTTGAGATTGCCCAAGCCGGGCAGATTGCTCATGCCAGGCATGCCGCCGAACGGCATCGAGAGCAGCGGATTCTTCGGATCGAAGGCGGCGAGCGGATTCTTCGGATCGAAGGCGCCCAAGCCGGGCAGATTGGCCAGCAAACTGGGATTGAGGCCGGCCAGCGAACCGAACTGCAACGCCGCCTGATCCAAGGCTGCCGCCGATTGACTCTGCCTCGATGACTTCTTCGACGAGCCGCTCGAATTGCCAGCCGGCGACTGCGCAGCACTCGGCTGTTGGGTGTGACTGCTGGAAGAGGCGTTGCTCGAATTGGACGACGGTCGTCCACCATGCGATTTGGAGACGCCGTAGCTGCTGTTGTCCATGGTGTTCACGCTGGGCTTGGGTGAGGGCGCTGACATGGGATTCTGCATCTGTTCGAGCCATTTGGGATCCACCTCATAGTTGGGATTCTCGGTGAGCCTGTAAAGCACAAAGCATACCAATATATTATTAAGAATATTCTTTTTATTTTCCATCTCAGTTGATTTCCACTTACCACTGCATCAGACGCTTCAGCTGGGGCGCCTTATTGCCGCCCAGTCGTTTGCCAGTTTGCTTGTTGATCACCGGCACGGGCTCCTCTCCGGTCAGACCTTGTGGTCCAGCCATTGATTGTTGCTGCTGTTGCTGCTGCTGCTGTTGTTGCTGCTGCTGCTGTTGTTGTTGCTGCTGTTGTTGTTGCTGTTGCTGCTGTTGTTGCTGTTGCTGCTGCTGTTGCTTTTGCAACTGCGCCGCATTGGCCGCCTGCTGTGCACTCGAGCTGCTCTGTTGACCTCGATTGCCGCGACGACTGTTGCTGCTGCCAGCTCCGCCTCCGCTGCCTCCTGCTCCCGCTCCAACATAGTCAATGCTCAGCTGATCACCCAGCGGGCTGGTCATATCCGAGAGCCACTTGTTGACCTTGACATCGTGTGAGGAGTTGTACTTGCAGCTCAGCTTCATTGCCTGCTCCATTTCGGCGAGCATGTTCTCGTAGGCCTTGCGCTGCGAGGGCGGCAGGAACTGCATCATCTTCTGCTGTTGCTTGAGGAACGATTGCGGATCGGTTGCCATTGTCTGGGCGAGCAGAGCATTCAGACTGTTGTCCTTGCTGGACAGACCGCCCATGGCCATGTTTTGCAGGGCGCTCAGGCCGCTGCCCGAGGAGCTGCTGGCGCCGGTTCCAGCGCCGCTGCCGCTGCCGCTGCTTTGGCCGCCGCTCTTGGACTCTACAACGGACAAAGAGAAGAGAGAGTTGCACAGGTTAGTTTTTGTTGGTTTGATGAGACGCCTCCGGCTTGGGCTATTTAGAGTATGAAAGCGCAGAGACTCCAACTCACTTCCGGGCACTGTCGTCACAGTGATGGTAAATGGTTTCTGATTGGACTGCTGCTGGCTGGGCGCTTGAAGATTAGCCGGCGTCACCGATACACTGGGCGGTATCTGTGGCTTCTTCGACGAGGGCAACGAGGGATCGGGGAAGGTCTTTTGCTCCTTGGCAGCCGACAGACCCAAGACAATTTCATCCAGCTTCTTGCGTTTCTTCTCCTTGCCAATGACGGGCTCTTCAATGGTCTGCAATGGATTTATATGATTACAATTTGCGATTTCTTCGCATTTCATATCTATTTCAAACTTACGCAATTGTTTTTCTTCATTAGCTTGTTGAGCGTATCATCCAGCTTGCTTTTGCTGCCGCCCATTGACGGGAATGCGGAACTGAGCGCCGCATGCACACTCGATTTCTTGGAGGGCATCGAAAAGTCCTGCACCTCACTCAGATCAATGGCGCCCGAGCTAGAGGCCGACTTTAGCATTTCTGTCATATTCATCTTGGGCAGGCTGCTGTGTAGAGTTGATAGTGGGAGAGTTAATATATGAAATGGATTGGATTGGAGGGGATGGGATATTTCCTGGTAATCAAGTCTTACGCACCTTGAGGACAAATCCATAGGCGCGCCCATTGATGGCGGTGGCGTTTTCATGGCCGGCACAGCAGGCTTATTGAACTGACCGGAGGACTGACGCGACAGCGAGGCATGCTGATGTGCGGGCGGTGGTTGCATGCCACTCAATGCGGCCGCAGAGGCCGCAGCCGAGCTTGAGCTGCCACCACGCCGGGCTGCAGCTCCAGTTAGAGCCTCCATATTGGCTATTTCGCTTTCCCAATCTTTGGGAGCCACTGGAAATGAGGAATACAGAATACATGAGTTGTGATTCAATGATTGATTATCCATTTATTATCCACTTACTTGACGAGCTATTCAGCAGCGCATGCAGCTTGGCACGCTCCGTCTCCACATCGATGGCAATGTGACGCTTGCGCTTCTTGCCCGCATTCGAGCCCAGGGTTCCAGCACTGGGCACATTCAGACCAGCTGCCCCGACAGCTGCAGCTGCTGCTGCACTTGCTCCCGCGGTGGCCGCACTCAGCGACATGCCCGGCAGCAGAGCTGACAGAGATGTGGCATTGCCGCCACTGGCTGCCGCTGCGACAGCAGCTGCCACAGCCGCATTGATGCTGTTCGCATCCAGACCAGGCAGCGTTGTTGGCGCTGTTATCTGGGGCTTGGGCAACGCCGGTACGCTGCTGGCGGCCGGGACGACGCCGGCACTGCTGGCCACCTGTTGCATCTGCGAGGCCTGCAAATGCTTCGTCACACCCTGATCTGTGGTTATGGTTATCACGTCGGGCGTCGTGGAGCGTCGCTCGCTGCTATTCAAATGGGGTATGGACTCATGCAGGGCGATGTTCAGATCCGTGTTGCCCTTCAGGCCGGCAAAGGCACTGTAGTTCTTGTCCACTGGCCACTTGTTCGTCTCCACGCACACCACAATGTGGGCGATGCGTCGTTCTAGGGCAAAGTCCTTGAACCAACGGATCATGCACATCTCCAGCTTCGGTTTCTCCAGCTTTTGCTGTTTCACAGCCGCCGGCTGAATGACCTCAAGATCGGGAAAGCGCGCCTTGAGTTCAGCTGCTTGCTTCTTGCATTCCTCCTCGACCGCCTTCTCCTTCTCCTTCATGACCTCATCGTCATCTGGATCACTGGGTCCAGCCACCAGATCGAGTATCTCCTGTTCCGCTGCGGGCTTGTCCGCACTGCTCGAAATCTTGGACTCATCTGCCTTGCTCACTTCTGCCTCGGCTTCAACTTTCTTCGCTTCAGTTTCAGTTTCACTTGTTTCCGCTGCAGCTGTTTCCTTTTCATTCTCGTTCTCGTGCTCCTTCTGCTTCTCCTTCTCCGGCGTCTCTTTGACAGCCTCGGCGACTGCTTTGTCGCCTTTCTCGCCTTCTGCTTTAGGAGCTACTTCGACATCTTTATCCGTAGCTGACGTTTCAGTGGCTTCCTTTTCCTCGGCAGCAATTGACTTTGTGGATTCTGTTTCCATCTTGGAGTCTTCCTCCTCTTGCTTGTCACTTGACTTCTTCTCCTCGTCTTTTTCTGCTGGTTCGTCCTTGAGACTCTCAGCTGGCTTCTCTGCTTCGACTGTGGCAACGGCTTCCATTTCTGCTTCCTTTTCATTGCCATTCTCTGCAATTGGCTCGGCATCCACATCCATTTTCTCCTCGCTCTGCTCCTTGGATTTGGCCTCCGTCTCGGCTTCAGCTGGAGTCTCAGCGTCAGCTTCATTCGCCTTGGCCGCGGGCAGCTCTTCAGCGTCTTCAGCGGTTTCACTGCTTGGCTTGGCTTCCTCCAGCGGCGTTTGCTTATCTGCCGGCTTCTCTTCAACGTCCTCCTCGTCCACTTTATCAGCTGTTACCTTCTCTTCGCTCGCCTCCTCGACTTCAGCTTTGTCTGCGCTCTGTTCAGGCTTCACTTCCGCTTTCACAGGTGACTCCTTCTTGATGACGCTCTCCTTGGTCAACAGCTCATCGTCCAAATCGATGATCTCATGCTTAACTGCCGCTGCAGCTGCTGCGGCGGCTGCTGCCGCTTTTTCGGCTGCTGCAGCTTTCTCAGCTGCGGCCGCCTTTTCCGCATTGAAAGCCTCCAGCTTGATGGTGCGCTGTATCTGGGCCTCCAGTTCCCTAATGAAGCGCTTTTCCGACTCGCAGAAACTGAAGTTGGGATCATTGAAGATGAAGGTCTCGGACCGATAGAGGCCGTGCTTCAACACGGCTGCAATCAGCTCCTTATCATGTCGTCCCGGCTCCCACCAATCGGGCGTATCCGCATTCATCATGCACAGTTTCAGTCTCTCCTCCAGCTGGGGATGGCGCGCTACTTCGCGCAGCTTGGACAGCAACTCAAGCCGATCTAGAATGAGCTTCGCATGCTCCTTCTCCACCTCCTCGACGATGCCCTCGAGTCCACGCTCATTCTCGTTGAGCTTCAGTCCAGCCTGTCTTCGGCACATGGCCACAAAGACTTTGTAGTAATCACTCAATGTTTCATCGCTCTTCCGCTCCAGATGTGCCATCTGCTTGAACTTGGTCCAGTCGGGCGTTTGGCTGCCGCCACTGCTGTTAGTGATGCTGATGCTGCTGTTGCTGTTGCCGCCCATGGGCGTGTTCAGCTGCATATCCACACCGTAGCCTGTGAGCACGCGCAGGAATTCGTATTCCTCGCGACGATTCCATTTCTTGGGTATTAGCTGTAGACGCTGCGACTCTCGCTCCTTGGCCGCCAGCTCCATCTTACCCTGACGTTCCATTTTCTGCAAGAATCAAAGAGGGTCAGTTAGTAAGGATGTATGTAATAACACTTCTTCTAATAATACTTCTTATTTTTATTACTTGGAGCATTATTAGTAGTTTACATTTGGATCATTATTAGTATAATCAAATGTCAGTTACCAGGTTAGGCAATATTTTTATAAATATTAAATATAAATATTTTTCTTCATTTAATCTATATTATCTTTTCGTATTCTATTAAGGTCTCTAAAAATTCTTCATAAATATTTGCCATTTAGTATTAATTTTTATGTTGGCTCTCTCTTTCTCTCTATGCATTTATATTCTGCATTGTATGTATGTGTATTCAATCAAATGCTGACTCAACGTGGAGACTCGTTAATAGATTAAAGAAGAAGACATCATCAGACATAAAATATTATAATCTCAGCGACTTCTACAAGCGTTACCCATTCATGACTACACCAAAAGTGAGGCAAGACTAGTGGCCAAAGATAAGATAAGACCAAAAGACATGCGAATACAGAGAAATATAGGGAGAGAGAGAGAAACGGATATACTCATCCAATGTGATTACCGATTACCAGTCCATGACATATTTGTATTTAATAATACACAAAGAAAGAAACTAAATATACTAGGCCATATTTTCCTTTCAAATTGAAATACCTTAGCTAGGTTAGGGTACTCCACGCGAATGCAGTTCAAATTCATTACGAATATTTAAACAATTTGAAAAAGAATTAAAAGCACAACCCCTCCTGCTCCTCACCCTCACCCTCCTCCACCTACAGCTCTTCTCATCATCATCCACAGAAACAACATAACGGGATGCATAAGGGGTGGGTACTGCCTCTCTACCATATATACATATATATGTATATATGTATATATGTATGTTTGTGTAGGGGGTTGGTAGCCGGGGCGAGCCTTTCAAAAATTACAAAAATGTTTGCGAAAAGTACAAAATGCGAATGGCAAGCCCAAAGCAAAGGGGCAAAATGAGAGACAATGGCTACGACGACGACGTCGACTATGTCGACTAAATACGAACGAACAGAAACTGAAACTGGAAATACAATAAAATTCATAATAATAAAAGTAAAAAAAATAAATAAAAATCCATTTTACACCCCTATTAGAGCAGTCGACATAAAGCGCGGGCAGAGGGCACGGGACACAGGGCAAAGGCTACGGCGAATGTTGAGACAAGAGGACGTAGCGTAGGCAGAGTCGGAGACAAAAACAAATGAATCCTGCGAGACCAATTGCACGGGCTAGCAGCGAAAAGAAGCTCTCTTCACACTCACCCACACACAGAAGCATATTTGACTGTGTGTGTGAGTAGTTAGTTATGATAATAATAATAATGTTGAAGAGGCCCCCCTAAAATGTGGCTGTCAGTCGGCAACTGCTTAGACAGCGTTGCCAGGTGGTTGCAAATAAAAACACACAGTCGCACACACACACCCACACAATACAAAACATACACATGTATTTATTTAAATATGTGTGTGCGTGTGTGTGTTTCTAAATGCAAATCAAAACAACAACAAAACTGCAAACAACGCTTGCAGTCAAACTCATGAAAAACGGAAGGGGGCTGCTCTCTCAGTCATGTTGGCAAGTCTGGCCTCAAGGATGCCAATTGGCGCAGGTTGGCAGCACTCTAAGTATGTGTGTGTTTATATATATTATATATACGTGTGGAGGCTAACGGCTTTTCGCTATACAAATTTCAAGCAAAAAATAAAAGAGCGGGGGAAGGAGACAAACAAAAACAAACGACAAAGCAACCGAAGCTAAGGAGATTCAACGAACGACCTCTTCTACTACTACGACGCCCCCTACTACTATCCGACTCTATCCTATTTGTATCTTTTACCATCTTGTATCTCGCTTGCGCAAACGACAAGCCACGCCACGCCACGCCACGCCACGCCACGCGAGGCGACGCGACGCCTTCGCATTCGCCCCTGTTCTGTTCTTCGTGCATTTCCACGGTACAAGTGCGAGCGATTGATTATGATTATTAGTAAGTAGCAAAGCAATGGCAATGGCAACGACAACGGCAACGGCTTGACTTGCGGCGAAATGGGGTAGAAGAGACAGAGGCGGCAAAAACGAATTTAAATGAGCGCACAGACACAAACGCACTCATATGCTCGCACACATATACACTGAGCCATCCCAACTGGTTAACGTGTGTTTGTTTATTTGCTTGTCCCTGTGTGCGTGTATGTGAGAGAGTTTTGAGAGAGTAAGTTACACGGGCCGTGTAAGTGGGCAACGATTGTACATGTGAAATCTATAGGCATAAATTTATTGTTTTGTATTTCGTTTTAACTTTGCGGCTCGACTGACTACTTGGTGCTGCTGCCGACGCTGCTGCTGCGTGTCTACCTCTATCTCTGCCTCTGCCACTGCCACAACCGGAGCCGCCACAGCCACGGCTGCCGTTGGTTGTTACTTTTATTTCGCTTCTGCTTGTTCTTCGCTTGCTTTTGCGCTTTTTTTCTGCACGCATTCTTCGCATTCACATTTATTTCGTTTGCCAATTTGCCTTCATTTTAATTAAGTTTTTATTTCTTTTGCTGCATATTTAATGCAGTAAATTGTCATCGCATTGTTGTTGTAGTTTTACCTCCAAATAAATGCCATTGCTTAACGTTGTTGTTGTTGTTGTCGCTGTTGTTACTGCTGCTGTTGATTTATTGAGATGCTCGCAGAAAGCGGAGAAGCTGCTAAAATCCATGGGTTTAATAACCTCCATTTTGTATTAGACAATAGGCACATTCATACATAGAATCCTATGTACACACTCACGAGCACTCGATTTCGATATGCAATTGCATTTACAATTACAATTATAATACATATATGTATTTATATACATATATAAGTATGCATATATGCTATATCACAAATATTGAAATGGTTTTCGATTTCGACATTATTGATTTTAATTAAGCACTAATTATCATTCATTGCGGCGACACATTTGCCATTTGCACGTTGCTTGGTGTTGTTGTTACGGCGACGTCTGCACTCGCCACTCTTCTCTCATAGCTCTTCACTCGCGCTCGCACTCGCAATCGTCTCGTCGTCTACTTTTGCTTCAGCAATTACATTTTTCCATTCGTTTGATTATTATTTCTTCTATACTCTGACTATACACAGACACATACACACATACAGAAGCACATGCATTAAGCGGGAGAGACGAAGAGAGGGAGAGATACGAAAAGCCCCGACACGACGTTGTTTTGGATATGGATGCGTTTGCTGCTCAAGCACTTGGACTTTTTACAACTTTACACCGCGGCGCTCAAACAAATAATGAGCGAGCGCATTGCGGACTAAATACAAGAAACACTCCTCACACACAACCAAACACATACACACACACATAGATATATATATATACACACAGAGACCACAACGGGGACGCATACGCGCACGGAAGCAGCGACAGCGGCAGCGGCTGCGGCACTAGCAGCTAAAATCGAATGCGAATCAGCCAGCAACAGCGACGGCAACGGCAACGGCAACGTCGACGTAGAGAACGGGGGAGAGGGTCGCTAGTCAAACCAACAACAACAACAACAGCTAAGCAACTACTATTGAGCGAGGGAGCAGAGCAGAGCAACAAAACTGAGCTGAGCTGAGCAGAGCAGAGCAGAGCTGAACCAGTGCCAGAGCCAGAGCCAGAGCAGAAAAACCAAACGAAACCAAACAATCGTGAGATTAAGCCAAACGCCGTTTTGGGTGAATGTGAATATGAATGAGATGGGCAGGCAGAAAGGCAGTCACAGCCTGTCGTCCATCCACTAAGGTGAATGAGCGCGGCGAAGGCGAAGGAACAGGCACAAGGCACAGGCAAAACGTCACTTGCAGTGCCAAGAGAGACAGACAGCGTGAGAGAGAGAGAGAAAGAGAGCGCATTGGACGCGAGAGCGTCGCTAGCGAGAGCGCGTATGTATTTATTCTGTGTCTGTGTGCACTAGATGGACGAGTTGAAGAAGAATGAGAAGGCAGCGCACATTGTGTCAACTGTGTGTAATGTAAGCAAAAGGCAATGGCAAAGCCAGAGCCTGTCACACACACATATTCACATTCACACACTAGTGCACACATGTGTATATCTAGATATGGAGTGAGAGGGGGAGGGGCCGGGGGAGCCAAGCAATGAAACAAATGTACCACAAAAACTGTTGACGACAAAGCAGAAGGCAGAAGCAGAGGAGTCAGCAGAGGTAGCGGCAGCGACTGAGCAAAGGACACACAGCATAAAAGGGATAAAATAAAATAATGGATTAAAATTTCAGGTACAAAATGAGCGCACACACACATCAATACACGTGACGGAAAATACTTCTATAATGTCTATAGACAATTCTTGACCCTTGTTATAGTTTAATTAATACGACCTTTGGGCATGAGCAACAAATCTACATATGTATGTATATGAATACATATGCATGTATATTTACATAAATACATATATGAATCAACATGCACTGTACAAATACATATATATTGCGAAAGATAGAAACTGCACTAAAGTGCGATAAGCACGTAGCCAGCCATTGCCAAAGCAGCGAGCGAAAGAGCGCTCTGTCGTGTATAAAAACGAGATTATTAATCAATCTGTAAGATACAGATACACATCCAACAATCCCACCACCAATACCATCAACATTAACAGCAGCCGAAGCCGTAACAGCAGCACAAAGCGAGCTGCCAATCGACTGCGACAGCGACACATCTTCAGAAAATGCATATGACTAAACACACACATACATGTAAAAACATGATCGGCCGGTAAGAGAACAAGAGAGGGAGAGTGAGAGAAGCAACTGCACAACTGCACGTGAGAGTTAACGACCACAGATGTATAGGTGTGTCTGCGTGTGTATGAATAAGCGTGTGACGTTTTCTATGCATGTGTGGTCGTAAATTTGACTAAAGCGTAACGCAAAACTAAATCAAAAAGCAGGTAGATAACAACAGCGGCTCATTCGTACACGTATCCCAACATATGTATGTATGTAGCCATGTATGCGTATGTGTGCAACTTATATTGATGAACTGACCATTGCACACTGGGCAGGTTTTCTTAATATGAGGCAGAAAAAAAAAACATTTTTCTTAATAATTTATGGCCGACAGGTGTGAAGCGAATGCGCAGCTGCAACAGCTACACGTGAGAAGCACGCGTATAGTGGTCAAACTTGCTCTAAACATATTTAATAATATGTATGTTAATAAAAACGATTGCACCACTGTGCAACAAATGCTAATAAAATAATAAATCGAATAGCGGTCAGCAAGGTGAGCATCCAAGCAAATCGTACACCAGCAAGATAGCATAAAAAGAATGGCAAACATTCATGCCCACACACACACATGCCCTCACGCACACATCAGCTTCTACACATATACACATGTACATCTCATTCCCATTCCCATACACATATGTACATACATATGTATGCAAGGTTTATGCTTGTGTTCTAGAAGGAAACAACAAAAATATCTTAAGCTGCTGCTGCCTGCTGCAAGTGGAAAAAACAGAACAACGAACGAACAGTGGAGCAAAAGGAGCAGACAACAACAACTATGAGCTCAAATGAGCACAATTAGGCTTTGGCTTTATTGACGCGCCGCGGGCCTGTAAGCAAAAGCAGGAGCGGAACAGGTCACCATACCAAGTCACATATTCGCCATCTCGTCTCGCTCAATAATTCGCCCCGTGAGAGCGACGACACGGATACGGATACGCGGCCTGGCCTGCCTGAGAGAAACATAGCGACGACAACAGCATTTGGGTGGGCAGGCAATGAAGGCAAAAAATTAAACATTGGATAAATCCAGAAAATGTAAAATTACACACACACACACACACAAGCCTCGTCATGAAAAACTAATACAAACAACGACGCACAAGTACAGCCAACGTAGCAGCAGCAGCAGCAACCACCCGATACCGATACCGATACCAATACTCAACAGTCGGAGACCAGCGGCGTCCGCTGCCGTTGCCGCTGCCACCACGGCAACAATCATCGTCACCAAAGAAGAACTTCGTCAATACAACAAAAACAACAACAATGCGGCTTTGGCTTTGCCTGTGAGACGGTTATGCTTGCTCTTCTTACTGCTGCTAGGCTCTGCTTGCGTCGACGCTGCCTTCGGTATTGCTGATGTTGTTGTTGTTGCTTCAGCTTTGATTGATGGCGCTGGCGTTCGCTTCGCCTTTTGATAATGGCGTCGTCGTCGTCGCGCTGCTCTGTCGTCGTCGTTGTTGTTACTACAGTAAAATGCGCGTCAGGTTGTACAATTGAACCCCCCATCTTCAAGTCGCATCTCATAATTTGACCCAAGAGCCGTGTTGGCCAACATGTCTGTGGTTTTACTGTTTGCCTCCACATTTTGGGGCGGCTGGCTGGTTTGACATTTTCCTCGTTTGCTCGTTTGGCTGCTCATTCGCGCCTGAGCATCTCGTGTGCACCACATTTCGGGCCTGACTTCGCCCGCTCTCTGTGTATATTTTTTCCTCTTCTTCTTTCTTTATTTTGCATAAATTAAGCATAAGTGTATTTTGTATTTTGCATTTGTATTTGTATTTGTATTTTCGCCGCCTCCGCCGTTGCTGCTGCTGCTGTTCTGCTCACTCGGCATATCTTGCGTCTCGTTTTGTCACCGTTGCTTTTGTTTGAACATTCGGAAGTACACACATATATACACACATTCATACAGTTGTACGAGACAGTTATACAGTCGCATGTAGTTGACAGAAATCAGCGACGGCCACCACCTCGCACGGTGGGTGTAACTTATTTTATTTTATTTTGCCTCTTTCGCTGTCGTTGCCGCTGCTGCTGCTGTTGCTGCTGTTTGCCAGATTTCCTCTTTTGACTTTTCACACACTTCATTTATTCTCACTCCACATTTAAATTCGCTTTTTGAATGCACGCGAGCAAAAGGGGTTTATCGATATGTACAGATAGCAATCGAAACGTGAGAAGACAACGGTAATTTAGCAATAAATAAAAATGGCTGACTTAAATAGCGCAAAACTTATGGAATGCAAAGTAGTGAGTAGCTCTAAACCGGTTTCTGATTAGAGATGGACTTTTGACTAGTTAGTGGTCAGCATTGCTGCCATTACGGTTCAGATAATCTATCTTAATTTTTAAATGGGGAATTGCGGATTTTAAAATATTAAAAAATGCTGAAAAAGTAGATTACTATTTGTAATCAAAATATAAATCGATGTCAATTGGAGAAATGTCTTAAAAACTAATAAAAATTTGTAAATTCAATTATGTACAGAAAAATGATCTATGTATATCTATAATTATTGATCATGCTAATTAGTATGCACTCAAATACAACTGTATCAAAGGGTTAGTTAGATAAACATGGTTAACATGAGTGTTAGTAATTGTATGTATGCTTGTAGGTTTGTATGTATGTATGTGTGTGTGGTAAGTTATTGTCAGTGTATGTGGTGGGTTGTTGAGGAGGAGATGGAGAGCGGCATTGAGTATTTTCGAGTGGTGATTGGGTGGATGGGTCATGGTCTATTTAACGCCCCATGTGGACGGATTTCACAGAGAGCGAGAGAGTGAGCGTGAGAAATAGAGAGAGAGCAAGGGGGAGAGAGAGAGTGTGTTCTGCATGATATTGACGATTTGCGGGTTAAATTTGTGGGTGAGTTAGAGGTGGTAAGTTCTGCCGGGTATATGGGGTTCATTTTTAAAATTTTTGTTTTCGAGTATTTGAGTTTATCATTGTGTAATATTGTAATATTAAGTAAGATTGAGAGAAATAATGGTACTCATCAGGTTGTTTCACGTACATTGTTCATACTAACCAAATACATGGCCAGTTTGCTGATATCCAAATTGGCCAATTGGCTGACATCGGTGGTGTTGAGGATGCTCAGCATAAGGCTGATATCTGCGGCGGTGGGCATGGCCGGTACCTGTGTTCCGCCCACCTGCTGTTGCTGCTGCTGTTGTTGCTGTTGTTGCTGCTGCTGTTGCTGCTGTTGTTGCTGCTGCTGCTGCTGTTGTTGATGCTGAGCCACCAATCCGTGAGACGAACCAGGGCCACCGGCGGCGGCGGCAGCGGCTGCTGCTGCAGCAGCCGAGGTGCTGGCACCTTGTGACTGCATCAACGCCTGCAGGCTGCGATTGCTCGAGTCGAGCTGCTGCTGCAGCTGGCTAACGGACCCGCCGCCGACGCCAACGTTAGCGACCGCATTGCCGCCAACGCCAGTGCCGCCCTGCATCTGCATTTGCATCGATTGCAGGGTGGGGGTGGTTGGCACCGATAGCGGTGGCGTTGATGAGACCAAAGCCTGTAGCTGTTGAGGCAGAGGAGGAGGTGTAGTTGTAAACAACAGTAACAAGCGAACGTTTCATGAGAGAAAGATAGAAAGATAGATAGAGAGAGAGAGAGAGAGAGAGAGAGAGAGAGAGAGAAAGAGAGCATGTGTGTGTTTGTGAGAGAGCGAATGAGTGTAAACAGGGATAAGAGTTGGGCATCGTTCAATTCGTTCACTAGCGACTTGATCATTTTATACACTAGTTCACTTTAGTTCAGCACTTTGTTCACGACCGAAGATTCACTGGCTCCGTTTTATGAACAGTAAGTAAGAACAACACAACTCTAATGGAGTAGATTGAGCAACAGTGACAGCTCACGTATGCAAGGTAGACGCCTCTCACTTCTCTTTAGCAGATAGTTTTGTTAATCAGCTGTTGGTCGTTGTCGCCAAATACGTGTTTGTGGTCCTTTTACAGTCCGTCCGCGGTTTTGGTTATCGGTTCACAAATCTACTTTAACTACAATTTACAAATTCACAATTTTTGTTTTCGCAAATCTAAAGCAAGTATCTACGGCCAACAGCTAAGCAACAAAACTACATACTTCAATATCTTCTTTTGAATCTACGAATTTTGATTGATTTTTAGTGTTATTTGCAAAATACAAAACGATAAACACAAATTGCTTAAGTAATACAACGAGGCACAGCAAGACTGATGGATACATATATACAATCTATACAAATTATTAATCGATACATTTAATGAATTCATTTATCGATAACTAACAATTAACCAACAACTGTCACGTTACCGATTATTTTTATAGACTATTCAAACTGTACACATTAAGAAGATATTTAAGTGTATTAGAATTCGTTTCTATTTTTAGTCACTCTATAATTTATTATAATTTATCGATAAATGGTGATAAATAATATCAATAAATTTGCTCTCATATAAACAATACGATCAAAATTCATTATCATGAGACGATAGATCCGCGAAGTAATTGAATATTCAAAATGTTTCCATCATTCTTGATAGGGATATTTCTGATTGTTTGTTGTGTGAATAGTTTGGAAGTGCTGGGAACTTGTATATAACAAATTCGATAGTTACACTCGATATGTAATCGATATGTTTTCTTAACAGGGGTGGGAGCATAATGGGACACTGATGGAATGATTGTAATGGGGGCATCTCAAGAGAAGTACTTACCTTGGCCTTTTGCTGCTGCTTTAGCTCCTCCTTTTTGTAGTTGCGCTGGTAGGCGGTGATGACGCGACGCAAGCGCGTATTCAGATCCTGCATCGATGGCCACATGGTGGCATCCTCAGCGGCAGCCAGGGTTGATGGTGGATAGCTGCCAGCGACGCTTTCCTCTTCGTCCAAGCCTAAATTTGAGTTGGAGTTAGCATTTTCGCAGTTTTGACCCGCTGGCTCAGAGGCAGACGCAGTCGTAGTCGTTGTTGATGGATTGGTAATGGTGGTTATAGTGGTGGTGGTGGTGGTGGTGATATTTGTGGTAGTGGTGGTGGTTGTGTTGGCGTTAGTGCATGATTGAGAACCAGACTCGGCTGTTGCAATGTCAGCGGCATCAACGGCTTCGCCAGCGGCTGATCCTGTCGCTGCAGCGGCTCCATTGGCCAGGGCTTCGCTCTTAGCCACATCCAGATCAGTGTCCAATGCGCTGGCCGCAGCGGCTGTCTCAGCGTCGACGTCAACAGCAGCTGCTGCCGAGCTTGTTGAATCGGCATCAGCAGCTGCCTCGACGTCAACGGCTGCCACAGCCTCTGCTTTGCCTTCTGCTTTTTCACTACTTTTCTCAATTTCTTTAACAATTTCGTTTTCGTTATCTTTTTCTTTATCGTTTTGATTTGGATTTTGAGTTTCTTTTTCTTTTTCAATATCTTTTTCTTTTTGTGCCAATTCATTTTGTGCCGCTGGTTCCGCCTCGACGGCGCTGCCATTGCCCACAGCCGAGCCAAGTTCGGCGTTGGCTGCTTTTTGTACAATCGATCCATTGTTATCGCTGTTATCGCACTTATCGCTCTTACCCGACGAACTGGGACGCTCTGGATCTAGCGAGTCCTTGTTGTCGCCAGCTGTTAGCTTCGTGGAATCGGAGTCTTTGGTTGTGGTGGTGCCATCATCGTCCACCTCATCGCCGTCATCGTGCTTCGAATTTGCGTCGTCCTCATTTCTGCGAAGTGAACAATAATTTAATAATCGACTTAGTTATCGGCAACAATTTATCGATATGCACGCACACACACCATTTACATTTATAGACATTTTAGCTATAAAAGTATTTGTGTATTCAGTGTGACCGTACTACGGCAGGCCAATCATAAGGTATTCTATTGTATCTCTTCCTTAGTTTCAAGGAACATCCATTTGAGCAGTCCACACGTTTTCTATTCTAAATTTATTTTAAAACTTTCCTTTTGATCTATAGGGTCACATTGAATGATCAATCTCTTTTGGTTTATGTAAATGTAAATTAAAAACCCTCTCATTTTCGCTAGCAAATCTATATTCACTCTCATTTAAATAACGAAAATTTCTCAATACGGTCACACTGAGTTCCTGCATACAAAATATCCTATTTAACTCTTAAGCTAAATGTGTTTCCATGAGCTAGCTTAGACATAATAACTCTTAGTTACATAGAGAACATTGTCTCAGTACTTTTTAATTCTTATAAACCATATATAATATATATCTAAAATTTCTACCAGTTGCTTCCACACACATGGCTAGAGTCTGGTCTGAAGGCTTTTGTGATTAATATTAGTACTTGTGGCTTATGTGATATTACGAGAAATGGTCACCTATTTATGCGCAGCTCAATATGGAGGGAGGGGATACGGCGTGTGTGTGTGTGTGTGTGTTTTGTTAATATTGATAAATATGGTATGGCAGATATAGAGATGTTTGTACTTACATTGGCAAACTCGTGACGGCCAAATCGTCACCGGCACCGGCGCCCACATGGGTAACAAAGCATAGATTTGGATCGGCTCTCATTTGACGATACATTTCACAGCCGTGTTTATACGTTCCAACCAATAGACTCTTATCACAACAAATGGGATTCCACCATGAGGATGGCACTTGATCAGGCGTTGGTGGCGGCCGAATAGGTAGCTCGCTGCATGATTCGATAGATATGCACACACATACGATATGTATATATATATATATATATATATAGATATAAATATATACAAATATATATATATAGATATACATATATTTAGAGATGAGGGGAAATAGAAATGAGTTGTTTAGTACAAATTTTAAATAAAAATGTCGATTTTTTTAATGTTTCAATTTTTTGTTATGGTTAAATACAATTTGGAAAAAAGTGTTATAAAAAAATAAATAAAAATATTTAAAAATTTCAGAAATAAGAAAAATATATATAAATTAAAAATGTAATAAGCTTTTCTTTTCCTTTGTTAATTTGCCAATTTGTGCTACGGATTAAAAACAGTTGAAAACAAATTACATTGTACAGACTTTCGAGTACAAAAACTACAAAATGCAACTTAGGTCAATTTCGAGTTAGTTTTTGGAATACTGAAAAATGATAGACGAGAGTGAGCTGAAATAATTCAAAGCTAACAAAATACATATATTTTTCAATGAAATAATTTTTTTTTTTTTTTTAATTTTTATAAAAATTTCTTGAAGTTTCGTAAATTTTTCAAGCCACCCTCGTATGATAGTTTTTTTTTTTTTTTCTTTCTTTGCTTGATGTCATGTTTATTGGAACAATTCGTTGATCGATACGATATAACGTATAAAATGAGTTTTCCCTCAGTATTTTTGCGTAGCGAGATAGCGAGAGAGGGCGATCGGGCGAGCGAACGGGCGAAAGAGAGCGAAATGTGTGTGTTTGTGTGTGTGTGTGTGTGCATAGATATTACCTTTCCAGATTGGGTGCTAGTAGTTGCTTTGCTTTCGAACTGCAGCAGTTGTTGTTGTAGTGGTAGAAGTTGTTGTTGTAGTTCCAAAAGTAGTCAGTATATATAGAGTATATACATACATAATACACACACACATATATATATATAGATATTCGTATTCAAATTAGCAAATTAGATAATTCGTCAAAAGAAATTGTTCAAGTGCAACAAACAAAATACAGCGAGAGAGAGAGAGATAGAGAGAAAAGTTTTTGGAGCTTACGATGCGAATATCATTTTTTATTACTAGTATTATTTGTTGTTTTTGATTAAAGTTTGGATTATACAAAATGTATTTTAATAAATAGTTGCATAGAACAAATATTTGGGAAATGAACGAACTTCTAAACATGGAGCGAGAATTTTTAGTAACGAGCGAGTGAAAGAGGAGAGTTTAGTAACGAGTAAAGGAGTGTGTGAGTGTGTGTGTGTGAGAGAGCGAGCGAGCGAGAGAGAGAGAAACAGCAGTTAGACAACACTCTCACAAAAGCGATCAAATACCCAAATTTGGATAGAGTTGCAATCTTTAGTTCAATTTCAATTCAATTAGTTCAACTTCAATTTCAGTTATATTTCGATTTCAATTTGGAACTAAAGAGCGCAGCTCCATCCAATTAAATTTTCCATAGAGCAGAAATATTACTCGCGAGCTTAAGTAATAGAATCGAATGTTTAGTTGAAGAGTTTAAGACTAACTAGCATTAAAAACAAATTGGCATTTTTTTTTAAATACAATTAATAAGTTAAATAATAAAATAAAAATAAATAAAAAATATTTTAATGTATATAGATGTATATATATACATATATAGAAATATAAGTGTGAGAAGATATTTATGTATATAAAAGAAAACGAAAGAATGTCTTGGCACGCTTGATTAGAGCGCAACAACAACAATCAGTCAGTCAATCAATCAATCAATCAACGACAACAATCATGATGTGATGTGTGTTTAATGATCTACTACTATGTTCATAGATATGTCTATCATTTGATTGCCTACCTGATGGGCGTGTTATCCTTAATCTGCTGCACAAATTCGCCAATGACCTCGTGCTGTATATAATAGAGCATGCGCACGCGCAGCAATACCCTGTAAAAGCGTGATAACGAAATTAACACAAATTAAACATAATTTAAACGAAACAAAAACAAACAAATAGGTAAAGAGAGTGGGAGAGAGAGAGAGTTTTTGTTGTTGTTAGCAAATGTTAGTTTGGCCCACGAGTTGGTTGATTAGTTTAAACAAATTCGATTCCACACGACTCACTTATTGGCGTGTCTGCCCAAGTGCTTCTTGTAAGCGCCCTCCAGATACGCATCCGCGTCGTATTTCTCCTTCTTGCTCCAGTGATTCGGATCGTGGATGCTGGTGGGTGGTGCGGGCGGTGGTGTTGGGACAACAACAGCCGCTGCCGCTGCCACAGCACTGGCACTGACGCCACCGCCGCCCACCTGATCCTTCTCCGATTCCAATGAGCTCGATTTGTGGGCGGGCGTCGTGTTGCCACTATTGCTGCCCGAAGCAGTGCCCGGCGCAGGTGTGGAGCTGCCACAGGCCATCTCCTTATTGGATTTGCCACCATTGCGTCCTGTTGATGAACAAACAAATAGACAAATTTAGTTGCAAACCCTTCTAATCAGTTGAGTTATCCTGTCCAACAGGAGCTCAACTTCTTGTTTGATATGTGATTGATGCATGAGTTGAACTACTTTCAAATATTTCATTCTAGTTATGTACAAAGGCGATTATGATACAATATGACAGATGATATATGATATAAATGTGAATTAAGGTAAACAATATATGTGAAATACAAAATAAATTAAATTTGCAATGGCGCTTCGACTAGCCAAAGGCAATTTGAACTCGCAAAGTGATCTTGGAGTTTCATGGGGAATTTTCAGACATTTTTAAGTTTTTCATTTCTTTTAGAATTTTGTTTACATGTTCTATTTTAAATAATATTCATATTTAATTTTGGCTTCAGAAAGCTTTACTTAAATATTTTTCAAAGTTTTTACCATTTCTTTACCAAACTAAAATCGTTTATCAGTGAATGATCACTTTGCAAGTAAATAAGATTTACAGAACATGAAGATGTTATACATAAATAGATAAAACAAATAAATATATCATAAAACGTTAATTAAGATTATGTACAAATATTGTTATATATGTATATGGTGATATAAATATATGTATATATAAATGTTTATGTAGCTATTATATAAATCATAAAAAGGTTATAGTAAAAGGCATACAATTGCATGGCAACAAAACATACACACACTTTTCTGTATCTTTTTTTTCCAATTCAGTTCTTACGTACGTCTGGTCGCAGTCAAAGTCGAGTCAGTTACTAAATTCTATATAGAGTAATTGGTGTATATATAGATTCGTATGTATAAAACAGTTATTTGAACTTTTTTAGTGAAGTTGACAAAAGTTGAAGTTGGGCAAGAGTTAAGACATGGTGGAAAACACAGGAACCCAGTTAGAAATACAGATCCATTGAATATATATGTATATGTATATATGGTACGTATATAGGCCGAGTAGAGTAAATTAGCTGCCAGCTGAAGATTTAAAACCAATTAGCTAGTTAGAGTTAAGGTAGTCCAGCCCACAGGTAAATAGTGTGTAAAATTCATTTTTGTTTGTACAATACGAGTAAAAATTTCTAGTTCGAGGCAGCTCGCTTTTTTTGTTTTTGTTTTGGTTTTATTTTTATAACTCTCTACGTCCGTGCAGCAGTTTGAGTGCGTGAATGTATCTTTTACCATACCTTTGGCATTCCTACCTCGTGGCACCAAATTGTGTAGGCCACTATGATCCCTGCTGATCTTCTGCACCTCACCATCCTCGGTCGGTGTTATCAGATCCCAGATGAACGTCTTGATCTTCTCGTCACCTTTGTACACCTGCAGGCAGTACAGCAGCTAAAAGAGAGCAAGAAACCAGATTAGTTCAAAATTCAATCCATATTACAGTATATTGGGGAAAACGCATTGTTTTGCTTGTTCAGCATGTTGAGAAGTTGTGTTTTACTCAGCGAAAACCTGAAGTTTTCTCAATATTAGCATGATAAGTCATCATTAAGCAGATCTCATATATGGTATACATATGTACTCTATCTCTTTGCGATTCAGGTGTCACTTACTATAATGCGCGCACAGTCCTCGATGTCCACTTCGCGCCAGCCGCGCTTAAATTGACCCAATTCCAAGAGTTCCGTCCAACGACCCCAACTGCGAATGGTAAATTAGATAGGTTAGGCAAATAGGAATACTATACGTAATGATTTTATATATGTATGTATCAAAACTACCTTCTTAAGATGATATGTTAGTGATTTAACGTTTCGAGCAAAGGATTATTATCATAATGAGTCAGGAATTCGTATTTCTGATCAGCTTTTTATGGGTTAAGGGAAATGATCATAGTTTTAGTAGAGAGCATAGAAGGCTTAGTTGAAATATTCTCTGTATTGTAAACAGTTCTGCCATACACATCTGCACATCTACGTTCAAACCACAAGGCATCATTCTTTTCGGCTATAAAATTTCTATACTGCGCGAGAGATAGAGGGCGGAAATCAACGTTGCACTTAATTCGCGTGAATCTCTGCATATTTAAATATATTTAGTTGTTTTTTGTTGTACAAGCAGCCATCATGTTTAGCATATCAGAGAAGAGCATCGGCACCATAGAATCGAAATTTAATGTCAATCGATCGCAATCGCAAGCGCCCGTCGCTATCGAGCCGGAGACTTATGAATTGGATATTGCGGCCATTTCGCATAAATATCATTTGGATGATTATTTGCAAATGACGGATGAGGAGCGTCGAGTCAAATTAGTGCAAATGGATTCATTGGACATGCTGAAAACGGTCGAGGACGTTCAGAAGGAATTGGCCATATATAAGCTGGAGAACTATATAATGGTCGATTTTCTTGAGAAGAATGATCCGAAACTTTTAGTTGGCCTGCGTCAGCGTCGCACTTCGATGGTGAAGCGCATGCAGTCAAAATCGCGGCCACTGGACAACCTGGCACAATCGAGTCGCCACTCTAGCTCCAAACGCTCCATGAGCATGTCCATATACATGGGCGCAATGAGCCAAATTGGCGAGCGACGCAAACAGGTTGAGCACAAGTTGAATTTCAAGGCCAAAGCCGAACTGGCCGAAAAGGCGGCCGCGGAGGTGGAGAAGCGAGTGATCGATATTGAAAGGAATGGTATGTAAGAAAATAGCTATATAGTATATAGTAGTACTATGAATACATAGACCAATCTTAGAACATATTGTGGTATATAGGTATTCTTAGAGTTTTAGTATATAGAATAGAGAAGCTAGCAAAGAATACAATATATAGCTTATATAGCACTCATATATCCAATAACTTATATAGCGCATCCAATTCAATTCTCTTGCAGCCATGGTGGAGGTCAAGCAGTTGCGCGCTAAAATCGAGGAGCTGCATTATCGCAGCGAGGAGACCATTGAAACGGAAAAGAATTTTCTGCTCCACTTTTTGCGCGACAATAACGATATAGCATTTCTGGAGGGCGCTACGGAGCGGCAGGTGGAACGCAAATTGCGTAAATTTACGGCCAACTGGTTTAAGAACGCGCGCGCTCTGCTGGGCACGATGCGGCTGACAATAGTCTCGTTGCAGGAGACGTGTCAACAGCATCGCGCTGATCTGATAACCAAAGCCGATTTGAGTGGCATTTTGACAGCTGTCGATTTCGAGAAGCTGATTATCAAACGCACCGAGCTGACCAACGAACTGGAGGAGAAGAACACCCACATGGCGGGACTGAAGGGTGTTACGGGCAAAACATCGCTGGCCATGACTGAGGAGAAGCAGGCCATGATGAATTTGGAGACGGAAATGCGTAATGTACTCAATCGTACCGAGGAGATATCGCGCACGATAATCAAACTGGAGAAGGAGGTGGCCATGGTGCGTGTCAACAATGAAAAGGATTATGTTGTCTTGAATGAGCTGCGTGCCCAGCTGGAGGAATACGATGCTCCAAGTATTACCGAATACATTGAAAAGAAGGAAGAGGCTCTGCTCTTGGAAAAAGAAGAGAAGATGCTGCAGCGTAAGATCTATATACTCAATATGAAACTGAACAATGTGATGAGACGTTGCAGAAATCGTGATGATATATAAAAAGAAAGAAATTATCGCCTTACCCAAATGAAAGTAGTCCTTTCTCCACTTTGAAGCATTCCGACTTGGCCCAGTTGCCATACTGAATCTCCTCTAGACCCAAGGCAGCCAAGGCATCACGCTCCCTGGGTATATATTCATCGTGTCCCTTCTTTTCGCGGTTGCGATCGCGCTTCTCCTTGCGTCGCCTCGAGCGTAGACCTAGATTAAATCAGTTAAAATATGTATAACTATTGCAATGCTATAGTTCCTCTGACACCCACCAATGCCGCCCTCTTCATCGCTGTTCTCATTCGACGAATCCTCCGAGTTGATTTCCATGACATCCTCGTGTCCATAACGTTTGATCTGTGTGCGCCTTCTGGGCTCCGATAGCACCAGATCTTCGGTCTCATCACGTTCACAGGCATCTGGATCGATATCCACTCGTTTGGCCCACTTGGTCCAAAAGTCGGGATCGTCAATTGTAATATCTGAGCGATTGCCAGAGGCGGCAAATGAAGCTTTCGAGAAGGTAGAGCCCTTCTCCGACTCCATGGTAATGACTTGTGTACGGCGCTTCAAAATCGAGTCGATATCCTCTTCGCAGAACTTATCGCCCGCATTATCATCATCCATGACAGCGCCATAGGCGCCCTTTTTGAGCAAATCCTCGATCTCCTTCTTGGACAACTGCTTGTTGTTGCCATCCTTGGAGCCATGCGTGTTCATGGACTGCAGTACAGCCTTGTCCAGGCCCAGTTTCATGGAGGCCTTATCGAACATCTCTCGCTCGTAGGTATTCCTACACAATAAACGATAGATCTTAACCATTTTGCGTTGGCCAATGCGATGGCAACGCGCTTGGGCCTGCAAATCGTTCTGGGGATTCCAATCGGAATCATAGATGATCACCGTATCGGCGGCTGTCAGATTAATGCCCAATCCTCCAGCCTTGGTGCAGAGCAGAAAGACAAAACGATCCGAACCGGGCTTGGAATAACGATCGATCGCCTCCTGACGTAAATTACCACGAATGCGTCCATCAATCCGTTCGAACGGATATTTGCGGTACACCAAATAATCCTCGAGTATGTCCAGGCAGCGTACCATCTGACTGAAGATCAACACACGATGCCCATTCGCCTTCAGTTTGGGCAGCAGCTTATCAATCAGCACCATTTTACCCGCCGAGAGTATAAGATTCTTGTAGTAGGACTCGGGATCCTCTCCATGCTGTGCTTTAAAGTCGTATTGGATCTGCTCCTCGGCGCCATTGAGCAAATATGGATGTATGCAACACTTACGCAACTCCATCATTGTGTTCATTAGATTGGGTATGTTCGCCGAGGTCGTGCCCTTTTTGAGGAAACTGAAGTTTTGCTCCAATATGCCGCGATAGTATTTCTTTTGTATGTTCGTCAGCTCCACCTCAATGATGGTCTCCTCTTTCGGTGCTAGGGATTTCTCGACATCGTCTTTGAGACGTCGCAACATCATCGGCTTGAGTAGCACTTGCAGCTTATTAACTTCCTCCTCGGTGCGTAGACTGCCGAATTCCGACATAAACTCCTCCTGCGACGAGAATTGACTTGGCTCCAAGAAGTTGAGCAAAGAGAAAAGTTCGCTTATGTTGTTCTGCAAGGGTGTGCCCGAGAGCAGAACACGATGTTCGAGATTGAGCTGTCGTAATCCCTCAAGCAATTTGCAATTGCGATTCTTCAGGCGATGCGCCTCGTCGATTACACACAGCCGCCAATTGAAGGCTTTCAGATCCATATAGTCTGTGACAATCATTTCGAATGTGGTGATAAGGACATTAAATTTAATCGGCTCCTTAAGCACTTTGCCACTTTCTGTCTTGTAGTAGAACTCGTAGTCCTGTATCATTTGCTTGCTGGTCACCGAGCCGTGATAGACAACCACGTTCATGTCGGTCCAGCCCTCGAATTCACGCTGCCAATTGGGTATGGTCGACAGAGGAGCTATAACCAAGAATGGTCCTCTTATGCCGTATTCGTAGACCGAGTGAACAAAGGTCAGACTCTGTATGGTCTTGCCCAGACCCATTTCATCGGCCAAGATGCAATTGTGTGAATTATACCAGGAGAATTTTAACCAATTCAAACCCTCCAGCTGATAGGGGCGCAAGCTATTCCCACCCTTATAGATGGGCGTCTTCTCCAGCTTCTTCCACTGCTCCGGATGTGGACGCTTACGACTCTTCCATTCACATCTCAATGGTACTTTGTTGAAGCGCAAATATTGCTCAATTTTATCATTATCTACATCCTCTTCCAGCTCCCAGGTGCAGTCCTCATATGGCAATGATTTCCATTTAACCAAATAATGCTTGGTTGTCTCTCCGGTATTCTCATCCGTGTGGACAGACATGTCCAGAACACGATCCACCTCCACGAAATCGGGATTGAAGGGCTCCTCTTCGATATTCTCGAATATGTTGATTTGCTGTGCTTGCTTCTGCTGGAAGCGACGTATCTTTGCAGCCACACGGCGATCGCCTTTGAGGAGTTCCTCTTCCGTGCGCCATTCGCAGTGCAGATAACTGAAATTTCGGTACTTCACAAAGTATTCCTCGACATCGATGAAGACTGGTTCGGGCTTATCATCCTTTGTGTCCGTGGACGATTTGTCGTCTCCTTCATCTGCATCGTCTTCAGTCTGTTTTGTTGTCTCTTTGCCGTCGCTATCTTTATCCTTGTCTTCTGCTGTCTTTGCTTCAGTTGTTTCATCTTCTGTCTTAACGTTCTTCTCATCTTTCTTAACTTCAGCCGCAGTGTCGTCGTCTACTTCCATTTTCTCTGTCGCTTCGTCTTCAGCATCTTTTTCCTTTTCCTTTTCTTTCTCTTTGTCACTTTCTGTATCTGCTTCGGTTTCTTTTTCTTTAAGTTCCTCCTCTTTTACATCTTCCTTCTTTGGCTCAGCTGGCTTTTCTTGTGCTTCATCAGTCTTGGCCTCTGCTTCTTGCTCATCTTCTGCTTTGTCTTCCTTTTCTTTTTGATCTGCGTCTACAGCTGCTTTTTCCGGCTCTGCAGCCTCGTCAGTTTCCATTTTCTCCGCCTCCTTTTCGGACGTATCTTCGTCACTCTTTTCTGTCTTGACCGTGTCCAGCTTTTCATCCACTTCCATTTTGCTCTCGGCTTCAGCTTTCGTCTCCTCCGTTGCTTTATCCACTTCTTCTTTATCATCTTCATCCATTTTCTTGACTTCTTCGTCCGCCTTTTCTGCTTTGTCTTCGGCCTTCTCAGCAGTTTCTTTATCCTCTGCCTTTTCTGTCTCAGCCTCAGCTGCTTCCGCTTTGATGTCTGTCTCCGTTTTAGGCTCTGGCGTCTTTACTTTGGGTGGCTCGGGTATCAGCTCCCGCTTGCCCATGCGCAGGGCTAAGACAAACTGCACCACCATGCTGTCCTCGTCGCCCGTATTGATGTACACATAGTTGGGTTTCGAGGACATGGCTGATGCAGCCGACTCGTTAGCACTTTGCCTTTCCGCCTTTTCAGCGGCTGAGGTGCTAGAACTGGCCTCCAGTTGGCTGTTGGTGTCATCCGCTGCCACCGAGGGCTTCTCTTCGCCCGCTGAGCTACCAGCCTCGCCCTCAGCACCAGATTGTGGTTCTGCCTTCTCCACATCGCTGCCAGCATTCGAGTTGGCTGCATTGGCCGACGAAGACTTCTTTTCCTTCTTCACCGGGGAAGCTACCAATAGGGAATTCTCATCATCCGAGAAGCGTAGCATCACGTCGTCTATATACTTCTTGCGCTGTGTGTTTCTCGACGAGCGCCGCTTATTCGAGTCGAGCTCTGAATCTGGTGGCGGCGATGGCGGCGGCGTGCGATCCATAGTATCATCCTCGCCATCCGATTCGGGCACGATGCGTCCACGATTGCGTCGCTTCTTCAGAGCTTTGGCACTCAACGAGCCCCGATTCCGGCGAGCACTGCCGCCGTCTTCAGACGTAGCATTGCGACGACTGCGCGCCGTCGAACGCTTCCGATCTCTACGACTTGGCGTGCTGGCTGCATCACCGGCTGAATCGGGCACCGAGTCCACTGTCTCATCGCCCACTTCGGCGTCTTTGTCATCGTCGTTCGCACCTCTTGGTATTTTCGAGACGGGTATGTCATCATAGTCTGGTGATTCACCATCGACGCCTCCTGCTCCGCCGCTGGTCTCAGCTTCGCCTTCGCTGGATTTGGGCAACAGTGGCTTGTTATCCTCCTGCTCACTGCCCTCGCCCGTTTGCTCGGCTCCATCCTCCCCGAACTGTTTGCGTCGCTTGCTAACACTCGCTCGCTTGCGTCCGCCTCCAGGAGATTCTGTAGAGTTCGGATCATTGGGATCCCTCGGCTTTTTCACCTTCGGCGTGCGATCACGTGGTGGCTTATTTGGATCTTTGGGTGCGCGTGGTTTGCGCGGCTTCTTCTTCTTGCCACTGCCATCGGTGGAGGTGTCCAGCTCATTGGCCGAATGCACATCCTGCGATAGATCACCCATGCTCTCGCTATATTCGAGTAGACCCACAACGCTCGTATCGCCCGCTCCCTGGGTGACACAGTCCTCGGAGACAGGCAACTGAGTGGTGGGTATGGGAATGATGCTGCCACTGCTGCTGCTCGCACTGGCTGCAGCCACAACCACATTGCCACTAATGTCCATTAGTTCCTGCTGCTGTTGTTGCTGCAATGCAGCAGCTGCTGCTGCCGCCTTGTCACCCTTTTTGGCACGTGGCTTGCGCGGTTTGTTGGCCCCCTTGCCACGACCACGCCCCGTTGTGCTGGAGACCTGTGGGCTCTCGACCATCTGATTGTGCAACGCACTGCTGCCATAGAGCGGTGGCATGTTCTGGTACAACAAACACTGTGGTCCACCCGCACACTGCTCGGTCAGTTCGTGTTGCTGCAGCAGCTGGAGACGCTCCTGCATGCGGATGAGCTTGTCCTGATGCTGATGCTCGTGTCCGGGCGGCATGCAATAGAGCTCTTGTATTTGCTGTTGCAGTGCGGCAATTTCCTGCTGATGCAGCATCGGATATGGTGGATACATGGCACCTGTTGCGCCTGGATATGGCGGCAACATGGGCTGCATGTGCGTCGGCTGCGGAGGTGGCGGAACTGCCGTTGCTGTCTGTGCCGTCAGCCCCGGCTGCTGCTGCTGCTGCGGCTGCGGTTGCTGTCCCTCGTAGCCTGTTAGCGGGTGCATGCCACTCACACCCAGGGGTGTTTGTCCCAGTGGCTGTTGCTGTTGTTGCTGCTGCTGCTGCTGCTGCTGCGGTTGGCTGAGCGTGGTGTTGTCCATTTGCGTTTGGCTCTTGTCTTCGCTGATCTCTTCAGCGGATTTCGTTTCGTCAGCCAACTCGCTTAAGCTCTGCTCCGCCAGCAGCTCCTCTGTCTGCTGCTGCTGCTTGTTGCCGCTGTCCAGCTCCTCCGGCAACGTTGTCTCACTGAGAGTTTCGGGCTGCGTCTTCGAGACACTATTCTCGTCCTGTGCCAGCTGGGCGCACAAGTCATCAGCACCTGTTGCCGGCTGCTGCTGCTGCGGTTGTTGTTGTTGTGGTTGCTGTTGCTCTGGCTGCTCGCTTTTCGAGCTCTCGAATTCCGCATTCGATGATTGGGAATTGCTGTCGAGCAGCGCTGCGGCTGCATTGGCCGCATTTGAGGCAGCTGCAACGGCAGCAGCGCTTGTGGAGCTCATTGAATTGTTGTCGAAGAGACCAACATCCACGCCACTCACATGATGATGGGTGGTGTGCGTCGAGTCCGAGTTGCTGTTCAGCATGCCCCCGCTGCCAACTGTGTCCATGTTCGAGAGCAACGGCTGCTGGTTGTTGCTGTTGATGCTGCTCTGCGAGTTGCTGTCGTGCACCGAGGTGGGCTGGTTGTTGACAATGCTGTTGGTGCTGCTGTTGCTGCTACTGTTGTTGCTGTCGTTGGCTGCGACAGCCAGCGTTGACGAATCATTCGAATTGGCTGTTTCGTTCAGTATGCTGCTCAGATGATGCGAGGGTGTTGGTGGTGTGGGCGTGGGCGTGGCTGGTTGCTGTTGCAACTGCGCCTGCTGTTGAACCTGCTGCTGCTGCTGCTGTTGTTGCTGCTGCTGCTGTTGCAGCTGTGGTATGGGCGAACTAACGTGTGCTGGCGACATTGTTTGCTGTGTTGCAGCTGTTGCTGCTGCTGCAGCAGCTGCTGCTGGGGCTTGCTGTGTTTCGCCCAGTATATTGGCAAATGCATCAAATTGCTGCTGATGCTGCTGCTGCTGTTGTTGTTGCTGCTGCTGTTGATTGCTGCTCTGCTGCTGCGCATAGTTGGGCAAATGTTGCTGCTGCAGCGGCGACTGTTGCTGATGTATGGGCGATTGATGCTGCAACTGCTGTTGCTGCTGTTGTGGCTGCAATTGTTGCTGCTGCTGCTGTGGCTGCTGAGCTGCGCTGGCCTCCATCGAAGGCTGCTGCTGCTGCTGCTGTTGCTGATGATGCGCCGCAGAGCTCAGATGATGCATGCTGGGCAAACTCTGCTGATGCAGCGGCGAGGAGGACATCTGTGCGCTCAGTTGCGCCTGCTGCTGATTGCCACCGACAATATCGTTGATGGAATGCTGCAGTTGCTCATTCAGTTGCTGCTGCTGCTGCTGCTGTTGTTGCTGCTGCTGCTGTTGCTGTTGCAGCACTGGTGCTGGCGGCTGTGGTGGCGGTGCAGCTGGCGCTGTTTGCTGTGGCTGCTGTGTGGGCACAGAGACTGGCACGGGCACGGAGACAGGCACCGGCACCGGGACCGGCACGGGCACCTGTTGTCCCATACTCTGTCCGTACATGCTCAGCTGATGCTGATGCTGCTGGGCTGCAGCCGCCGCTGCTGCTGCTGCAGCTGCCGCTTGTTGTTGTTGTTGCTGCTGCTGCTGTTGTTGTTGTTGTTGTTGCTGCTGCTGCTGTAGCAGCGCGTTCGCTTGTGCCTGTTGTTGCGCTTGCTGCTGTGCCGCCTGCTGTTGCGCTTGAGCTTGCTGCTGCGCTGCCTGTTGCTGAGCCGCCGCCGCCGCCGCCGCCTGCTGCTGTTGTTGCTGTTGCTGCTGCTGCTGTTGTTGCTGCTGCTGTGGCGGTGGCTGCTGTGGCGCCTGCTGTTGCATCGCCGTCATGTGCGGCGCGCCCCATTGCTGATGGTGCTGTGGAGAGGGTGAGGCGGGCATGCGTGGTCCTCCCATGACCGCAGCGCTGCGATACGATGAGGGATAGTCCATGGGCGGCAGCCCATGCGCCTGTGTGGGCATAACCATTTGTTCGAGTGCTTGCAGCGTGTTGACCACAGGCGGAACAACGCCGCCGGCTGCCACACTGCTGACTGGGACCTTGGCATTGCCGACTGTGGCTGAGCTCGGTGGCTGCGCTCTGGGCGAGGGCAGACCCACCATGCCTTGAATGCTATGCTGGCTAGGCGAATTGACCTGCTGCTGTTGCTGTTGCACCTGCTGCTGCTGCTGCTGGGCTGTTTGTGGTGGCTTGGCGGGCGATACGCCGGGCCGCGGCGACATTTGCGGATGCGGCGACATTGTCGGCGGCCGCGGTGACATTTGTGGCGATAGCTGTGGAAATGGTGCACGATATTGTGGCGAGGAGTTGAGCTGGGCGCTGCCCTGATGCTTGCTGCTGGACATGTAGGGCGGCGCACTCTGCTGCTGTTGCTGCTGTGCCTGTTGCTGCTGCTGTTGTTGTTGTGCCTGCTGTTGCTGCTGTGCCTGCTGCTGCTGCTGCTGATGATGGCTGCCATAGCTGGGCGGCATGCCCATGTGCGGCGGCGGCAACACAGCGCCTGGCAGCTGCTGCTGCTGCATTAGGCTCACGTGGTTCGGTTGCTGCTGCTGTTGCTGCGCCTGCTGCTGCTGCTGGGTCTGCAACTGTTGCTGCTGTGCACTGGCTATATGCGAGCTCGGATGCGCACCCAACTGCGCAGCCTGCTGCTGCTGCGCGGTTAGATGATGCGACGGCGGCGCTGCTCCGGGCACGTGTTGTCCATAGGCGCTCGCCTGATCCAGTGCCGCATGACCGTAGCCCACATGCTGCGGAGCGCCGCGACCCGGCTGATGTTGCATCGGACTGCCGTAGGGACTGTGCGCGTATGCCTGAGGCGCCGCCGGCTGTGCTGCTTGAGCCGGCGCACCTGGATACAGCGGATGCTGTCCGGGCGCTTGTGGATAGTGCTGCGGCAGTCGAGCCTGCTGCTGGCTCTGCTGCTGCTGCTGTTGTTGCTGCTGCTGTTGCTGTGGCGTGGGTGGCTGCTGTTGTTGCTGCTGCTGCTGTTGCTGTTGTGGTGCCAGGCTGCCATAGCCACTGGCGCCCAGTGCACCCATCATGTTCTGCTGTGCCCCATACGGCACCAGCTTCTGCTGCTCCTGTTGTCCATAGGCGGGCATATGTTGGCGATAGGCGCTGGCATTGCTCTGACGCTGCTGCTGCGTCGGCGGCGCTGCCTGCGGATGTCCGTAGGCGCCTAGACCGGCACCGGGATATGCGGCCGCTTGGCCCGGCACAGAGGGCGCTGCACCCCAGCCGCTTAGATCAGCCATGCCGACGCCCATGGCCGCGTGCTGATCGGTCGGCCCCAGCCCGTAGAGATTCTCCGCCGTTGGCTGGTACGATGGATATTGTGGCTGTTGCTGTAGCGGATGCGGCGCTCGATGACGCGGCGGATAGCCACCGGGCGGGCCCATGGCTCGAGGATTTGCCGCTGCGGCAACGGCTGCTGCGGCGGCCGCATCATAACGGTAATAGGGATCTCTGTAAGCGGATAATGAAATGATATGAATTTAGCATCAATCGAAAATAAAGAAATGTGACCGAAGAATGTTAATAGAATTATTAATAAACTTTAAAACTACAATTCAAGCAAAATTAATGAATTACAAACTTTTTGATAATAAATCATCATAAGGAGTTTCTGCATTCGTATTCATTATAACATTCAAATTAATTATCATTTTAAATATATGTCTTTTAACATTGCTTTGTTTAAATTATTACAATTGCTTTAAGTCAGTCTATCATCTACAACATTTTCACTATCATTAAGTTAATTATTAAATATTATATTTTAAAATTGACCCATTATCAATATTATTATCATCACTTTGTAGATTTTTTTTATCATTAATAATATATTAATAATATCACAATTGTAATTTTTTTTTTAATGAATTATCATCATGAATTATTGCGTCTTTTTGCCATTTATACTTATAGTATATCTAACTATAACATACATGCACCCACAACTAACATACAGTATATAGCAGTATATAGTCATAGCAAAAAAAAAAAAAAAAAAAAAAACAAAGAAACTCTAGCCCTCACATAAGTATATGTATGTATGTAGAGAAAAAACTCGATTTAAAACTCACCCTTGATGATTGCCGTGAAACATATTTTGTGCATTTCCATCCATCAGATTTTTGAAACGCAGCGCACACAGAAATGTCCCGTTACGTGCGTCAAAGGACGCAACGCTGCGTTTTAGGTTTGGTCGTCGATTGGCTTAATTTTGATGCCGATCTCTGCGCGTGGCAAGGCTATACTTGATGGGTGGGGTTGTGCTGGTGTTGTTGGGGGGATGTCTACGGTCTCGCAGGTTGTGGTGCGTCCTGCTGCGATGACGTTGACTCATTTAACCACAATGCACTGGGAGAAAAACCTCTGTCTAAACGTCAACTTGAAATTATTGGTCGGGCTTTTCTTCTTCTTTTAAATTGTTGTTAAGTTTGTTTTCTAACTACTAAACTTAATTACAGCTTTTAGATTTTTGTTGTTGTGGAACGTCTTCCGTTTATTTATAAATATCTATATATATTAATATATGTTATTATCTTTTGTTTTCTTTTATAGTGTATACACATTTGTGTTTGTCCTTTTTGTTGTTTCGCACACTTCATGGCCGACCTTTGACATATTCGCAGTGAAACATTCGCTCACAGCTGTAGAGATAACAAAATTTTCGATTAAATAAAAAAATCTCGGTAACATAACCTAAAAATGCCTAATGCCTAAGGCCTAAACTTTTGCGTAAAACGGTAAATTAATGGGCTTTTATATGTATAAGTATTGAGCGTATTTCTATAAATGTAGAATCTGTAATGAAAAGAGACAAGGATAAGCGGTAATTAGTGAACAGTTTTTTTTTTAGAGGATTTCACTTCTTATATATACTATATATATATAGTAGCTATGCTTATATTAATATATTCTTAATTTAATTGGTTTCGTTTTTATACCCTGAACCCATTGAAAATGGGAAATCAGGGTATAATGGTTTTGTTAAAAGTATGTAACAGGGAGAAGGAGGCGTGGCAGACCCCACAAAGTATATATATTCTTGATCAGGGCGACAAACTGAATCGATTTAGCCATGTCCGTCTGTCCGTCTGTCCGTCTGTCCGTATGTATGAACGCGTCGATTTCTGAAGATATAGAAGCTAGAGACTTCAACTTTTTTTTAAAATGCTCGTATATAGCGCGCGCATATCGAGTTTATCACTAAAAATCGATAACTCATCCCGTTATTTTTTTATCGATCAAAAACCTTATCGAAAACCAGTTATAAAATTATATCTCCTACACCTTTAGAGCTAAAGTCTCCAAATTTTAAATGTAGACTCGACTGCACGTGATAGAATTTCGGTTTTTGTTATAATTCACCCCCCACCCCTATATCCACCCCCTTACCCTCATCTCTGTAAAAGGCGTATTTCAAATACTAGAGACTTGAGCTTTTGCAAATATACGCATAGTAATGATAAAACCACATTCTAAAAGTTTCATGAAGAACGTACGTCCAGAAAAAAAGTTATTGAACAATTAAGTTCCCATAGTAAGCCCACACTGCAGCCCATGCCTGTTAATGCGTGCGTGCCTATGGGTGTCTATGTATGTGTTTGCGTGTGTGTGTGTTTGTATAAGCTGAAAGACACTAAAAATGATTGAAATGGCTGTTGCTCGGAGGGTTCAGGGTATCTCGTAGTCGAGCAGTCTCGACTAGAGCTTTCTTACTTGTTTAGATTAAGAAACTTTTATTTTGCTATTTGTAAATATTTTAGTATATTCTTTATTAATCTGTTTGCTTTATTTTGCTGTTGTTTCCACTTCAACTTTTAAGGGGAAAAGCTATACGCTTATGGATTTCATTGTTTACACATACAACGTACAGTTTGACCCCCTAAACATTTGAGTGTTTTATTCACATTTGTTAAAATATCTTGTGAATCTTAAAAGCTAGGCTGTACCCAAAATACCATCCCCCAAAAGACGTAAGACATAAGCCGTGACACGTTAGACGTAACAAAAGAAGCTGCTAACAAAACTGAGCTGTGAAAAGTGTTGACGAAAAAGGGACACAAGAAGGGAGAATGAAAAGAGTGTTGGCAATTAATGAGGCGTGGATTAAGACTAGTTGTTCGCCTCAAGGCCCCCACCCCACACCCGCTTCAAATCTTTTTTGGAGGCTGTTACGAATTTTATATCATTTCGTTGTTGTTGCTATTGTCGTTGTGTTGGTGGTGGCGACATCTTCGCAGTGAGAAAAAACAATGCCAACTCTATCGATTTTTCGCATTGTCTGCAAAGGTTTAGCCCAAAAAAAAAAAATAAAAAAACAAAAAATCCAAGCAACCTAAAGTAGCAGCGCAGCAGCAGCAAAAAGCATGAAGAAAAAAAGTAAAACAGCATAAAATAAAAGCACACCAAAAAAAAGGTAATGCGGGTGTTGCCCGTTGAGCAGCGCGTTTTTTGAGGGGTTGAGCAGCAATGCCCAAAAGATATGCAAATGTTGCAAACAGCAGCCAGCTAAAAGGAACGGGGCATCTGCACAACTGTATGTGTGTGTAAATGGAAAGTGTATGCCAAGTGGAGAGATACAGCGAGACAAAACTACAGTTAACGAAATAGTACATACGAGAGATATGCAAGCAAGTCAAACGCGTGCTAAGCTACATACAGTGGTTGCTAGTTAATGAAACTATAGTGAATTTATATGTTAGTATACTTGAGATGTGCACATCAAATATTGCATTTAACTGACCAAATAAGTTAGCAATAAAATGATTGAATGAGAATTTTACTATTATTATTATTATTACAAATAAAACATTTAACTATGCAAATAATATATTGCATATGCATTAGCAAGCGACCACTGTGCAAAATATGCAGTTAGCAAGTCAAGCATACACACTCTCACATGCACACACATAGAGGTTCCAAATTGCGCTCTATGTGTACTGTTATAAATACGTGCGCACATATTTCGCTTGCCAGACAGTCAGTCAGCCAACCACAGTGGCAGCACTAGCTCACTCACACTCATACATACGCATATACATATACAAATATCAACAGCCATCACACAACACACACATGCATCTGAAAACTTATGTAGAGTGCATGACATGAGCGCTAAGCGCGCTTAGCCCATGCCATCAGCTCACTCTCCCACTACCAAATGCCAGCGCCTCCTTCGCCACCTCCTCTTTTCTGCTCTAATAGCACCAGCTCGCGCCCTCTCTCTCTTTTATCCTCTCTTGACTTCTTCGCACTCGCGCTCATTGGGCAATCATTTAGTCAGTCGTCGTTGTTGTTTGTTGTTGTTGTTTGTAATCAATTACATTTTGCTTTTGCAATTTCAGCTATTTATTTATTTAGTTTCAGCTTTTTTTTCTTCCATTATTATTAGTCTAGCTACTTGTGTGTGTGTGCAAAGTTTGTATCTAGCAGATAACTATGTATGTCTATACGTATGTATTTATATGCCTTTGTATACATGTATGTATGTATGTATATGTCATTGAGTTTACGTTTCAAACAGTTTTTTTTTTTTTTTTGCCTCTTCTTTCGCTACGTTTTCGGCGTCGCCAAGTAAATGCAAAAACAATAAACTAAAAGCAATAGTAATATGTAAAGCAACAACTACAACAACGACAGAGCATCTGAAAACATTTTTTGTTGCTTTCTGTGAAATTATGTGTGTATTGGCGGCTATGCGCGCACAACTGTACTTTTGTTTTAAATAAGCGAAAAATCGATTAAAGGTGATAATAGACAAGCAAATTTCTGTGTGTCCAACTCTTGGTGACGACAAACGTCGCCGCTGACCCGACGCAGCCGCGTCGCGACGCGCGCCCGCTGCTTCTACTTTGTCTTGCTGTTGTTGTTGTTGTTGTTAGATGTCAGACAGGCAGTGACAGAGGCATAGGCAGAGACTGAGACGTAAGCAGCAGCATTAACTTTGACTCTTATGTACATATATTTTTATTGCGGGCATTTTATTTGCGTCGAGCGTTCCAAGTGTTGATATTGTGAACCATCGATAATCAAATTGTGCTTGCTATCGATAACGCGATGCAAATCATATCAAATCTTGATCTCAATTAGAGAAGAGCAGCTTAAAGCATACATAAGTAGCAATTGAAGAAACTTCAACGATCTTCAATCAACAACAAAAACTAGATATCAAATTAAATGATTAAACATTTTGCAATAACAATGCGAGCACACAGGCAACCAAAGTTCATTCACCTTTACCAAAAAATAATAAAAATAAAAGAAACATCAAAACAAAAACCAGAAAACTTTGTGTAGTTAACGCTTTGCTTTTGCCTTTGCTTTGGCTTTGGCTTAAAGCTTGCGGCATTCGTGTTTTGAAATGTAACCAACATTTGACCCATAATAAATAATAATGGCATGAGAATGGAATGTGCAGAGTGTTTGTTTGTTGTGTCATTCCGACAGAATGGAAAGAAATGCGCCTCATACATATCTACATATGTATGTATCTGTATGTGTGCACATATTGCTCTCTAATGGCAATCAAGTCAAGTAGTCAAGTGGCTTTTGGCTTGTACGCCGTGCACTAACAGTAACTAAAAAGTACAGTTGGTTTTTGTAAGAAAAGCAACAACAAGCAGCAACAGCAGCCAGTCAGCCAAAGAGGCAGATGATGGGTGCTGCGAGCACACACACGCACACATGCATACATAAAAATGGTAATAAAATAGGTAAAGTTACAGCCACACACAGTTGTTTCTTCTTTGCTTCGCCTCTTATTTTGGTTTGGCTAAAGAGCAGCAAATACAGTAACGTATATTACAACACGTCGTAGCTTTTTGAATATGTAACGGTGCATTCATGACGTGCCTGGCCTGGGCAATAATTGGGTGGCAACACCGACTGTGCTAACGTTGCGATTCGCCAGGAATAGAGCAAGAAATATCAAAACCTCAAATTTTGACGCCATGTTTCCCGCTAGAATTTGCCGAAAAAGAAAAAAAAAGTATAGAGCAAATGGCCATAGCCTGACCCGATTATCGAGTTAAACTGTTGTATAAAATTTGCACCTGGACCTAAACCGGATAGTGCCATTGTGTATACAATAACAACAACTACACTAAACACATCCGAACTGAAACAAACTTGCAAACACACAAGAGAGCGCTACGCTACGAAACGAGAGAGAGAGAGCGAGCGAGCGTGAGAGCGCGCGAACGAGAGGCATTGGACGAGAGCATGTTAGCTGAGCGCCGGCTAGCAGAGAGCAAAGGCGAGAGAGACGGAGAGCAGAAACAGAGAGCAATAGCGGCGAGTAAAAAGAAGAAAACAAAGAAGGAAAAGAAAAAACAGCCCAACAAGTGAAAAAAACGTAACAACAAAAACATGTGGCAAAAGCATAGCGTGCGCTAAAGAGCCAGCCAAAAGCGAAATTACAAAAGCAAAGCGAGTATATCACGTGCTGCCGCTGCCGCTGCCGCTGCCACTTCTACAGCCGATGGCACAGACCGAGCAGAATGAGCATAGACGGCAGCGACGTGGGTTGGGGTGGGTTTTGGAGCAACAGCAACGGCAACAACGTGTGCCGGCCTTTGGCGGCAGAGACTGAGCGAGCGAGCAGCGACGCAAACTGAGGCGCCAGCCTCATGTTAGACAGATGGCCGGCAATGTTGGAGGCGACTGAACGACAGACTGCGCCGTCGGCGTCAGTAGCGTCGGCGGCGGCTTTCGTATAGAATGAGCGTTGAAAAGAGATGACCAGTTGACAAGAGCAGTCAAAACAAAAATGCGAATGAACTGAACGAAAAGCAGGGCACAATAGACGAGACGATTACTTTTTGGAGTTGGTAGAAGAAATTGTTGCTGTTGTTGTTGTTGTTGTAGTTGCTGTTACTGTGAATGCTTGTTAGTTTGATAACTTGGGTGGTACTACGGAAGGCGACATGGAAAGGGAGGCGGGTGGGTTGAAAAGCGAAATCTGGCAAAACGCCTGCGACCGACTGTGAAATGTAACGAACGCGCGTCGCGTAGATACAACAAAAAGAGTGTATAGAGCAGCAGCAGCAGCCATGATGGCGAGAATGGCCAGCGACAGCGATGATGACGAAGACGGCGACAAGTACAAAACACGTATTAAGTATGCATGTGCATGTGTATGTGTGTATGGGTGTATAAGACTGGCTGTGTTTCTCGCTGAGTGTATGTGTGTATTGGAGATTCGCATGATTCGTGGCAAATTCGCCGCATAGTTGCCCTGCTGCGGCGGCGGCTGCCGTTGGTATGTTGTTTGCTCTTGTTGTTGCTGTTGCTATTTTATTCGCATATCGTTTAAGTACGCGCGCGTATGAGTGTGTGTGTCTGAGTATCGTATCTCTGTGCTCTGTCATGGGCATGGGCTGCGCGTGTATTTGCCTGCGAATGGGTATGCGTACACGTACGTGTGTGTGTTTTTGTGTGTTGGTGCGTTGGGGTCGTCGTCGTTCATATGTTTTTGCTTGTTGTTTGGTCGGTTTTGATTCGGTTTTGGATGGATGATATGCTTTGGCTTTGGATCGCCGCCTGCTTGCCTTCTGCTGCTGCTCTGCTGCCTTTCATCCATCCATTCGCGCTCTCCATTTGCCGTTTCGGCTCTCGCGAACGACGACCGGTCATGCATGAGTGTGGACTGTAAGTACATGTGTGTATGTGTCGCTGCGCTCTTGCCGTGCTTCGATGAATTGTTTGCTTCAGTTTATGCCGTTGTCGCCATAGTCCAAGTGATGCGACGTCATCATCGCCCCGTCGCTCTCATTTGCACGTTAAGCTAAGCGCGTTGTAGTTTTTTTTATTACTTTAATTTTTCGCCGCAGCAGTGATACCCAAAAACTCAAATGGCAGGCCGGCCTTTGCTTGCTTGCTCGCTCTCTGCCTTCCTTCACTATTTCTCTCTCGCTCGTTCAGATGCAGTTGTTGTTATTGTATCACGTTGTTTTGGGGGCGCGTGTGACGTTTATTTTATTATTTTTTACAACTTTTTTTTTCATTCGGTCGGCCGTCCAAGCAAAGAGTTGATTGAAATTATTTCAGCTCGTCTGTATGTGTGAGTGTTCGCTTTTCGCTCAATTCGTCTACTTGTGTGTGTCTGTGTGGGTTTGCTCGTTCATTTTTATTTGCTGGCTGAGTGACTGACTGCTGGCAACGGCCGGCTTGTGTGTATATGTGTGTGCTTGTGCTTGTGTGTATCTGCTTTTGGTTAAAGATACATAATTATTTCTAAAAAGCATTTTCTGCCTTGCCATTGTTGTAAATTTCTCGAAATTTCACGTTTCGCCTGTGCATAGCTTTCGCATTTGAAATTTCATTACCGCACCCAACTTAATTAACTATAATTATAATATCAAAAGTACTCGTGCCTAGGTATAGGCTGTTTATATGTATGTAAATATTTATATTATATTATATATGTATATGTATATATATATATATATATCTATATATGTTTGTGTGCGTATAGATTTGTATATTTGCTGCTTCACTCACCTCATTGCTTCTGCTTCTGGGGGCTGCTAATCCGTTGGACTTTTTGCGTGTTTATTGCTTTGTAGTACACATTGAATACTTTTTTGATTATGCATTCGTTTCTGGTTTCTTTTTTTTTTTGCGGTGTTCGCGTTTGAGTGTTTGCCCGATTGACAGACCGCGGCGTCGAACCTATCGATAGTTATGCATGCAGCGCCATTTGCCTTTTACGCGACATCGACAACTTTGAAATGTGAATGATGACGAACAATGACGGATGGCGAATGCGAATGGCAGCAACAACAAGAACAACAATGCTAATTCGAGTGTAGATACACACATATAAATATACGAAGCAACACATGCGAAATAATAATTGTAGCACAATTGCACCAACAACTACGACTGATACTACTACTACAACAATAACAAAGCGAGCAGAAGAGAAAGAAAAAACCGACGGCAATAGCAGAAGTAGTAACTGAAACGGACGCGGCGAAAACTACAAAAGCGCAACGACTGAGCTGAAGCTGCTGCCCATTGCTGTTACTTCTTCTTTGTGCTGCTGCTGCTGCTGCTGTGACTTGAGCAAATAGCTCACACACACACACACACACACACACACCAATGCAATCACTAACACACGGACTCACACTCACGCGCGATAATTACAATTAAACATGATATACGCACAGCACTCGGCTATTGAGGCCGGCATTCTGTCACCGCCGCTGCCAGAGCCAAACACAAAGAAATCAATAGATATTGCTGAAAAGAAATAATAGGCGTATGAGCGGCAGACGTGAAAACGTTTGTGTAATTGGAAAAGGAAAAGCAGCCGTGGCAACTGATTGGGGCACAGAAAGAAGTCATGAAGAGCGCAATTCTTTTTTACAGCCACCACAGACGACGCAACTGCTGCTGTCAGCAGTGTTGCCACCTTGTGAGAGATGACAAAACAATCATCAGAAAGAGCTAATTTTTATTTAGATGTACGTAAACAAATTCTTGAGTTTTTGTTTGCTTTCATTTGCAATATATTTGCTTTATATTTTAAAGTAATATATGAATATTTAGTTGTACTTTTGTGGTCAATTGGCTAATCTTTAACTATTAATTATAATGATTGATCTCTAGGTCCTGCTTTTATTTTGCAATATATGCAATATATTGTGGCATATGTATTTTTTATATCACAAAGCAAAGCTAGAAAATTAACCGTAATTGTCGCAGTCTTCTTGCAGTTCAATTTTTATCTCTCATCAGTCAGATTTTGGCGTTAAATAAGCGCAATCGGCAGCACCGCTGCTTGTCGCTGCTGATGGCGCCCGTGAGCGTAATGAAAATTTACGCTCTCATCAATTGCGCGTAGTGCGAGAGATAGAGAGCGCGCGGATATAAACAGCGAGTGCCCCGTCTAGAAAAACGTGTGGCTGCCGTTGCTGCTAGCCTATGTGTGTGTGTGTGCAAAGGAGGTAGACAAATGACAAACGGTCACAGAGCTGAGACAAATCAAATGTAGAAAATGCAAATACAATGCTAAGCCCATATTAAGGACCGGCAACAAATTCTGCTTCGTCATTGCCCTCATGCACACACACATACACACACTAAATGGGTACCGTTGCATGCAGATGTTCTCTGTTTGTCCTGCAACTGTTCAAACGCGTAAATCGGTGAAAATATATTCACACACACATGCACATGAGGCACGCACTTACACACACACTCGCACGCAAAGTACGAAATATGAATAGAGCCCAAAGGAACAACAACAACACACAAATTGTAAGCAGCGGGGGCGCGCAGCAGCCGAACGACATGCGACACGAAAACGACGACTCGAACAAGCCAGCAGCGCACATTTGCACAGGTGTGTGCATCTGCATGCGATTGTGTGGCAACGCTGCAGCGACGAGAGACCAATACATACACATTTCAAATGTATGCTGGCTGCGAAAAACAGTTTTTTTTCTTTTCTGGGTGCTTGCAAAATCAACGCGGGACACACGCCACTCACACCAAATACATCTACAACAACAGCGTTCAGATACAAAACAAATGTAGCAAGAAGCAGCGGGTACAAAGAAGTGAAAATATAAATGGCGAACTCGCCACGGCAAATAATTACAAGCACAAATATAAGACATTTTATTGCAGTCGCACTACACAAACACACTCACACAAGCATATAAATGCCATAAGCTCACTAAATATCAGTGAAAATGGGCGAAAATCATTGACAAGACGCCGCAAGAGGCTCTGCACAAAGATGCAGCGACAGCAATTAAAATTTTTTTGTTTCAAAATGCAAATAGAATAATGAAAAATAAATTAAAAAGCACCACCATCACAAGTTAATTATTAGCACACACACTCACACTCATATGCATATTTGCACAAGAAAGACAAAAAGAAAGGGAGGCAATAATCATTATTATAATCAAACATCATCATCAAGCGAAAATCGAGCATCTCCATCACACTCACACACACGAATGCGCGTATATACATACAACTGCACAAAACTCACACAGCGACTGATAGCGAGGTCCATTTTTAATTATACAAAAAGGTAACGAAAAAGAAGCCACTTCGTTGCGAACGCATTTTAATTCACGCTTTTAACTGCATATATGTATATACATACATATATTTATATATATATTCTTTATACTTTGATTTCAATTTTTTTTTGTCTAGCTATGCCAATTAATTAACACATACACGCACACACACATATATATACATGCACTTGGCCATAATTCGGAAAAAACAATTGAACGTTGACTGCGACTGCGGCTGCTGCTGCTGCGGTCGTCGTCTCGCGAAATACATATTTCTTTTGCCGTTTTTCTCGTCGTTTGGGTTGTCGCTGTCGCCGTCGTCTTGTACTCTCGCTCTCTACTTCTTTCACATTTTTTCTTCGTTTGAGTGTCTGGTTTTCGTTTCGTCGATTTTGAAAATCATATAACATTTGAAATACGCTCAATACTCGTTTCGTTTTTAGCGCAATTTGTTGCCGGCAACTCTATTTACATTTTGTTATTAAATTTAATTAATTAATCAACTTATTTTTGCCGTTTTACGCAAATTTTTCAGCAGCACTTTGCCAGACATGTACGCACCACATCAAAGACCTCCATTTTGTTTAGCAGCGATTAGAGATGACCGATATACGGTATGCAGCCCTCATGTCAAGTATTTTTTAAGTAACGATTAATCGCATTAACATGTACTTGGAAATACGTGCTACTTGTGTGGAAATTGTCGTATGGATAGAGGAAATTAACGGCTATTTTAATATAGATTTAATATTCTTGTTTGCTATCACAAGTCTGAACAGTTTAAAATAACAGATTTGCGAACAAACTTGGCTATCGTTTCCGATAACATACTATCATCATATCGATACACTTTCAAGTGCGCGCACTATGTATGACCGTATAAATTTTGAAATTCGAGAATAAACTTTGCAGCTTCGAGAATTTTATGGAAGTGTTTTTCAGGTTTTAAAGATTTCCATCCCTGTTGATTGTTTATACGAAATAAATATACATTTTTGTTTATGCTACTTTCAGTCTTTTATTGGCTTGACTACTCTCTCTTTCTTCTGGTTCTTCTTCTTTTGTTTCCTTGATTAAAGTATCCATTTCATCAGCCAATTCCTCGTCGCCCTCATCGGAACTGTCGGAAAATACAATTGGTCCTTTACTTTTAACAAACATGATTGTTTTGCCCAAGCGGCGTGATTCGGCTCGTAAGAAAAGTTGCCGACAAAACAGATCGATTGCATTTTTGCCCTGATTTTCAGAGAGTCCAAATATGTAGGACCTGTTGAGAGATGTTCAAGATATAATAGTTATGACAAATAAATAATATTATAGAGTACAGCTAAGACTTGCTTAAGAGGTAATAAAGAATGTATAAAATTACATTATAGTTACATACTTTAACTATTAAATAAACACTACATTATTTTCTTACAAATTCGCCACATCGTACGGTCCGCGTAGTTGAAATTCGTGCAATGCACCGCTACTGAAGATAATATTTTTGGATTTGCCTTTGGTGCAATAGTTCTGAGCCACCTTAATCATATCCTTGCGATTATTTGAGTCTGCTATAGCCGGTGCGTACTTTATCTCGAAGTACATGCCTCTTCGCACCGCAATAAGATAAGGCTTACGCTGGATAAGCAAACGAGAGCCGGCAGTCGGATCAAAGGTAATGATATCGCCATTAAAGGACGTGCAGCAGTGCTGTAAGAAGTAAAAACACATCAAATCAATAAAAATTCATTTAAAACTAGAATTCCATTCAAAACATTGTATACATTCTAAACTTGATTTATTTTACGGCGTTTAGCCACCGTGCTTATTAATCAGCTGTTTCAATAAATAGGGATGACAGTAGATTTGAAGTCTTAATGAAAATTGTTATTTTTCATTTAATTCGGTTTAAATTTAAGTAATAATAACAATAACATTAGCCTCTGCTTGCATTTCGAAATTCTAGCTGGCATTGTTTGGATAGTTTACAATAATTATTTGTATAAATTAACTATCGATTAAGCAATATGTAAACAAAGCTTATCGATATAAAATTGCATTTTCTAAATTGCATGGAAACCGCGGCATGTGAAATGCAAGGTGCAGAGAAAGTGAAGGTAAAAAAAGTAAAAGCACAATTGCGACATGCAGGTGATCCGCTTACCGTTAGCGCTGCTTCCGTTTTGGGTTGTCCAGCAATTAGATTAAACTTGCGCAGATTCAACGAAACGCTCTAGAAATTTGATTAATCAAAATATACAATACCTTCTTAAAGTTAATATCTTAGCTTACCATTGCGTGCGCCACATTAGCATCCACATATAATATAGTTATTCGCTGTAATATCTTTAACTTGTTGGCAAACTCCTTGCGTATATTCTCTATGTTGTGTGGCTCGGGGAACATTTCGGAACCACGTTTACCAGGTTCCTTTTTGCTGTGATCAAAGCTCTGGTCAATTGCTATCGTCTTGTAACCGAGTTCGACCAATTCATTGAGTATGCCACGCAATATCTTGTCATCTTTGTTGTAGGGAATGCAGAAATCGTAAAATCCTTTTGTTTGTTCCATCTTCTGTTTAAGCAACAGCTGCAGCCGCAAAACGTGCCCACAGCTAGAGTGGCTAACAAAAATTATCGATATTTCTCTATATCGTAAAACGACTCTATTTTAGTCTTACCGCTAAATTCAAAATTACGTAGCTTCATATTGGAATGAACGCCTAATTAATCTCGGTTTTTTATCAAGCCTCTTTAACTCAGTTTGAAAAATTGTAATTAAAAAAAAACTAATTTACCCGAAAAAAACGAAAGGACGACGGGATAGTATAGTTTTGAAAAGAAAGCATGATCGATTTTTTTTTTTTTTAATTTATATTTATTTTTAAATAACTTCTTTTTTATTTTTAATATTGGAGACATTTTTTATCAGTGGTTTTTATTAGTACTCAGTATAAGTAATATTGATGCAATTAATCAAAATTTAATGAACGATGAAACTTCACTTATTCGTTAGGTTCAATTACTGCCTCCACTTAAATTCTTAAATAACATAATTTATAATTTTATCCACGACTTCCACCAACTGTTGACAAACGCGAAGGAATATAAAAAATCCAATCATCACTCCGCTCGCTTTTCATAATAGTAATTGTTATTCTATATAACAATTACTTACAACGTAAATATGATTTATAAAGTTGAACTTAATAATAATAAGAACATGGTTAAGAAATGTTATATGTTTTATTTTTAATGAACATATTTACCCAAAGCTTCAACTTTATTGCAAGAAATTTTTATTTCAATTGCTATTTAACGTTCTTAATTTTTAAAGCCTTTTGTCAACCTGTAAATATGGTTTCAGAAGTAAATTTTGAAATTTTGGAAAATATCAGATTTTTTTTACTCACCTGATTCTTCTTATACTCACACCGAAGAGCCCACAGATCTGTGCTTGGCGAGAACAGAGTTCAATCTAGCTTGGCTTTGCTTCGATGTACTTTCGGCTGCTTGGGCCTTCCGCGTATGAATGCTATAGAAGAGGAAGTAAATGATAAATGATAACATTATAAGTTCGTGAAAATGATAACAACTTTGACAATCCTACTTTGCAAAATAAGTTTATATGTGTGTGTGACCATAGTATTACTTGAAAAGCCCCGACTTTTCGATTAAGTATGGTGGATATATACATATACGCCCATAAGGGGCGTGACAAGCCGCAAAAGCTTATATCTCCCACAGTTCAAATGCTAGAAGCATCAAATTTGAATATTGGAATTACTGGTTACCTCCTCTATCGATGAGTCAAAAATAATTGTTACGCCTCTTTAGGGGCGGGGCATATCGACAAATACCGGGAAAAACTGTATTTTCTACAATATTAGAGCTAGAAACCCAAAACTTGCTGATAGCATCCTCTATTAATTTGCACAAGCAATCGCTGAACCTCCGATAAAGAGAGTTGATGATAAGAATATCGTAGTATATTCTAAGAGATCGTTTTAAGATCAGACCGTTTGAGTGTCAGCCCTGTTTTACTCCAAAGACTTAGCTAATTGACAGTACTCTCTAACCAAATCAAATCTCCTGATATGTATGAGATTTACTCTTTACAGTTAGATCTCCACTTGTTTCTACACTCACACTTTGTGCCTTGTCAGCGCATCCTTGCGGGCAAAGGACTTTCCACAGATGTCGCAATAATGCTTATTGTCCGCATGCGAGGCCGCATGACGTGTCAAATTATCCTTGCGCTGAAACATCTGGTTGCAGCCTTCATATTGACAGGGATAGATATAGACAGAGCCATGAGCAGTTCTGGCAGGGAAGTATCGATTAGCGCCTCCACACTTTATTTCAGTGATTCATTTACTCACTTGAAATGCCGTCGCAGCGATTCGACTGTTGTGAACAATTTCGTGCAATTGTTGCAGCCCCACGAAACAATGGGTGCATCTGGATCGTTCTCCTTGTGCGTGTTTAAATGTCGTTTCAATGCCGCCTTATACCAGAAGGCCTTGCCACAGCCGGGCTCGTTGCATTTGAAGCTCTTATTTGCATCCATTTGAAAATTCTTTGCATTTATTTTGCGTCTCTCAGCAGCAAATGCTAAGCCACTTCCACGTAAAGAAAAATAAAACTAAAACTAGTAAATGCTGCAAGTTATTTGGAATCACTCAACAGCAAGCTTTGTTGCTAGTTATATTCCCTTTCCTGGTTATTAATTATAAATTTTTACAATTTTATGAATAAATTTATTTGTTATTCTTTTTTTTGTCAGACAGATGTGTTGATTGATTGAATATAAAAGTCGGAATTGGTTCACGAATTTGAACCACTGATTATTTGACAGAGTTGGTTTTCTTTACGTTATCGGTAAGTTATCGAAAAATACTAAAAATACCATATACTACAATATTTTATGAAACAACGAAGGTAATTAATACTAACTAAAAAATGCATACTGAGCAGCATTCAAATTTAACGAAAGTAACGGCGATACAATTAGTTCAAGTTGAAATAAACACAATAGAAAAAGTACAATAAAACAGTATATTGTAAGAATAACCAAGTGAATCAAATAATAATAATTATAACTGAATGTCATTTAAGTACTTTTTGTGTAAGTACTTTTTGAATGAATGAGAAACTTTTTATTTATTTTTTTGGGTTTTTCATTTTTTGTTATGTCTTTGTATTTTTATGTGCACAGAAAGGCATAGGAACAATAGCACGCATAATTTCCTACATTAGACGGTACAAATTCGCTACGATTCCTATTCCTATATCAAGAAACATTATCAGCTAATGGTGCGTCGGCACTTTCGGTTGTTGTCCGACTCGCAGCTGAAACAATGGAAACTGAATCATTGTTATTCTCTTGCCTGCAATGGGCCTCAAACTGCTTGGCCTTGGCGCGTCGTGATTTGATGAGTATGCCATGTCCAGGACAATCACAATCATCCGCATAGCATTTGTCTCTACAGCAAATTCGGCACAGACGAAATTCGCACTTGGAACCCAAGGGATTAGCGCACTGCTCGCAATATTCGAGATGCCGTTCGTGACGCAGCTGGCATTGTGCATCCGTTTTTATAGGGCGTCGCTGGCGACGTCTCAGCTTCTTCATGCGCTTTCTAGATATTTCATTGCCAGCATTATCAAAATATTGTCGCTTGATGCGATTCGGATCAACGGCTTCGCGTTGTTTTTCTGCGATTTTCTGGCGATGTGATTCAGGCGAGGCGCGGATATACGGCTGGCACAACCAGGGCTGCAGCATGGGCAACTGCAAACACAGAGAAAGGATCAGTAATTAGATCAATTTTAAGAGATACTAATAATTGATGTCTTACCTCCTCTATCCCACCCGCACTCATATTCAGTTCCATTTCCTCTGGTTCATATTTTGTGATTCCCGTATGATATGGCTCATATTTCTCCTGCACCTTGGCCACTACGGCATGGAATTGAGTGAGCTGATTGCCCGTTGCCAGCTGTTCCCTCAACTGGGAATTGGAACGTATATTCATGCTGCGAAGGATTACGATTAGAATAAAATCGATTTACAGTCTACATTATTTATGCTTACATGTGATGAAACAGCTTGAAGAGATGTCCGCGTATATAGGATGTGGGACAGGGGTATTGATCAACAAATTCTAAGTACTCCTTGGCCATTTGCCAGACGGGTGGTGAAATGCCCTGAAATATTGCTGGATTATGCAGATTACCTTCAGCGCTCATTACCCCATCAACGCCTGTTTCGTCCAGACAGCGATGCACATCATCCAAGCCCAAGATATTGCCATTGGCAAACATGGGTATCTTAATCTGCTCTCGCACATCCTTTATGTAGCTCCAATCGGCAATGCCTGTCAGTGGTCCTTTCTGCTCTCGAGTCCGTCCGTGGATGGTAAGCAACTGACAGCCGGCAGCCTCCAGCATTTTGGCATATTGAATTGTCTTTTCCCGATCCTCGAATCGTCGTATTTTACAAGTCACCGGTACAGCGAGTTTCTCATGCAGCGTTCGCACTGCAATTGAATTGAAATATAAAGGTTTCTAATACATGTATTCATAAAATAATTACCAATGTCTGTGAGCAGTTCCCATTCGTCCTGCAGAAAGGAACCGTAGTGTCCACGCTTGGCAATCGCCTGTGGACAGCCTAGATTGATGTCCACTGCATCGCAATGATCTTGTGCAGCTAAAGCAGCCTCCAATATTTGCTGTGGATCATTACCGCAGAATTGTATGATCAATGGTCGATCCTCGGGACAGGTTTGCAGGGCATCCTTGCGATACTTCAGATCGGTGGCAAACAGATTCGCATGATACATGGGTGAATAGCAGAGCTGTGCACCGTAACGCCGGCAGAGCATACGCCATGCCAATTCACTTTGATCCACCATTGGAGCAACCACATAACGTGGGGAGCCCAACACTTGGTGATAGAAGTCATAGCCAGCCAGCTTGGGCTCACGGTTTTGATTTACCATTTCCGGCAGCTGCAATACCAATGCAAAGAGAAAATCAGTCTGATTTGAAAATCAGAGACACACATTAAAGCTATTTAAAACATACTTAATACAATTTTGCCACAAGTTTGAGAGAGTTATGTTTCAAAAAATTAAGATTCTCTATTTAAATAAAATTGTTTAAATACGTCGATAAACGATAGCAATTACTTGCGCACATCTCTGACATACTCATTTGCAGCGAATTTTCATATCGATCCTTTGAGCAATTATCACACACGTTGCTCACGTACGTACTTGTTGTTGCCCGCGGCGAATTCATTTTTTACTGTTCTTTGACATATGAAGCGGCGTAATTGACAAACTTTTGCACTGCTGCGTGCAATTGTGAAAAAGCCGCTGGGAGTTTTTTTTCTAACAGCTACACACAAGCTAATTAGCGTCACATTAGCTTTTTGCTAAAATATATAAAAATGGAGGAGAAAAACCTAGGTGCGGCCGTGCGGCAGCAGTTATACAAAGCGCCAAGCCAAATAAATTTACAAGGGCCACCAACTGTGGGCGGTTTTGACGAATTACTTTAAGTTCGCTCCAATTACGAGTGCATGTATGTGTAAGTATGTACATACATATGTACGTCTCTCTGTGTGTGCGCGTGTGTAACAGTGCCCTGAACAGAGGCCGGCTTGTATTTTCACTTTCCACACGATGAATTCGCTTTCGAGCGAACCGCGTGCAGAGCAGCGTAAACAAAATGCGCTTAAATTCAGTTACGAGGCAAATGCAACAATAACTAACAATGAAGCACTAATTGAGTTATGCTACGAGTTGCATGCACTTGCAAGTTGCAACGCGCTACGCAGCTTAACGAAATTTTCAATTTAGCCATCGATACCCATCAGTAGACACCACGGCAAAGTTCGTTTAAGCCGCTTAAAGCAGTTACACAAAAATGTACTGTAGCAAATTTTAAGGTAATTAATTTTTGAAGAGCAAATAAACATTAAAAATATAAATGTTACATTATCACAAATCTAGGTTCTTCAATATATGTAAGTAAATACATACATATGTATGTATGTAGTATATGTGTATATTATATTTTTAACTAAATCGCAATTTATCACAGCGTACAGAAAACTTGCATAACTGTAAATCTGTTTCGCCGTGCGACATGCACACAATAACAACAAAAACTTTTTATATTGAAAGTTTACTGACCGGAATTGGCATTGCAATTTTATCAATGGCGGCAGCAAGTTCTGCTCATCCTCTGCCGCAACTCTGCGCGTTAGAGCGGAGAGTTTTCGTTCAATATGCACAAATGGAACGAGTGCTGAGCAGCGAAGCAAGCAAGCAAACAAATGAACAGAAGCTCCAGTTCCTGAGCTACTACTAATATGCTGCGTTCAGTATGAAAAGAACCTGTTGTGAACGTAGCGACTCAACTCTAATGCGTGCCAAAGCTCGTTCGTCTTTTGCCACTTCTAGATATTTTCGCAAGTTGAAAAGTTTTTCTTTTTTCTACTTTTATTTATTTTTCGCTGACAATGCACGGCATTTGCGTGTAATTAAAGTTTTTAAATGTAGCGAAAAGTTTTCGCTTTCGGCCGGAAATGTAAATTGCATAAGTATTGCGAAAAGGCGGCGCTGGGCGTGCCTTGGCAGCCATGACAGATGTTGGCTGTGTCATAATTATGCCCAAATTACGAGAAACTTGCCCAGAGGCAACGACAACATTTAGCCTAAGGGGGCGGCGGCATTGTTGTCTGCATGTGCCTGTGCTGCACAAATGGGCATTTCGCAATTAAAAACTTTTCCAAAAAGCCAGACGCTACAGTGGGAAAGATGGAGAGGAGCGAGGTAGAGAGAGAGAGAGAGAGAGAGAGAGAGAGATGAAGGAAGTACAACTGCAACAAGAAGAAACTTGTAAAACATTGTTTTAAAAGGAGCAATCGTAGGCTGAAATTATTGAAAACTTTTTCTTGAATGCTCTTTCGCTGGCTTGGAAAAGGACACTATATGAATATAATCAATATATAAATGTAATCGATAAAAGTCGAAATTTAAAAACTGTAGAGTAGAAAGACTATAAGGGTGTCTGCTTAAAGTTAAAAATATGAAAAACGATCCAAAGTTTCATATATTATTTTAAACTAAAGTAAAGCCTATTCAGATTTTCTATAGTCTAGAAAATAAAATATCTAGTTCATTTTATAAATCTCTTCAACTTTTCTTAACCAAAAACAAAAGAAATTCTCTTCTCAACTTCTCACAAAGAACTTTTGAAGCACAACATAACCTCACTCCTCCATAGAGTAACTGCAGCAATGTAATTGCTTTAACCGCAAAAAGTAACCAAAACAAAAGCCCGTAATGCACTTTACTTGAGTAATTAGAAGACCACAGATAAAGCCAGCCAAGAGCCAAGTTTATTTATTATAGCCAAAGTTTTTTAAGTCGATTCTTTTCGATTTCCGACGCATCAAACATGGAAACTCAAATCGAGAGCAGACAGCAGCATCGAGATAATTAATAATTTCCGCACTAATTAAGACGAAAATCAATATCAAATATATATCTAAAGAGTATATATATATATATGCTTGTGCTGCATTCAGAGAGCGTGCCTGGCTTTCACCCGATAACAAATGGACAAGCCACATACATATACATACATACATATACATATACATACACACACACTGTGTTCGGGCAGTCAACCATGGACCATTGGATGCTTTATCATGACCACATAGCCACGCCTACCTCAGCTCCCCTATACTATTCGTTGCAACTGCTGTTGCTTTTCTACAGCTATTCCCAGACTGCACAAAAAAAAAAAAAAAATAAATAAAAACTCCCCTTTACACCCGCTTCAAATCATATTTATACTCTACTTACAACGTGTAGAGGAGTATATTCGTGGCTCTAACCACATTACAAAATCTAAGTTTATATTTCCTAATCTTGATCTCTTTTAAAAAAGCAACTACAAGGAAACTGCAGAAATGTAATCAAAGACTGTTAGCAAGTGTAGCGTATCCTTCAGTCAGTTACTGCCCATTTATGTACATATATATTTTTAATTTATTATGGCACGCGTTCGTTCTGCAATTTTAAAAATGGTCTCAACTCGCTAATCACAACGGGCCACAGCATTGTTTATTCAATGCTCACCTTTCGCTCACCTCTCCATAAAAAATGTAAAGGAAAAAGCAAAGGCGAATTGGAAAAGCAAACAGCGTTGGCCAAGTGCTGAATCAATTTTTTTCAATCATCATAAAATGTAGAAAAAATACAGTGTTGGCTGTCGTAAAAAAACAGTGTTGCTCAAGGCTTATGAGTGTCTTGAGCGCTGCTTAAACAAAGCTTCGATAATTCCCTAATTTACAGTTGCAGTGGGATATGAGCAACAAAGTATGGACAAACCTAAAGGTAAAACGAAATGAGATAGAAGAGATAAAGTTTAAGGCACGACTAACATATATCCTGTAGGCTTACAATCTGATTCAAGGTATTTGCTGTCAAAAATAAACAAAGTAGACAACTTCGACTACTTTGAAGTCTATATTTTTGCTTCACATAGATTATTCAACTACAGATATATTGTTTATACATAGAGCATTAAACTTGATGCTGCTCAAGATTGATCGATTGATCGTTGCGATCTCATTTGAGGAATATGTATTACAGGATATTCGCATTGCTGTAACTGCTTTCAACCAAAGGCTTGACTGTCTCAGCCCCTAATGCCACGCCCAGTACGCCTTAAACTTAGCCCACTCGAAAGCCAAATAAAAATTATAGCAAATGCGCAGCAAAAATGGTGAATTAACTGAATTGCAATCAACGAGGCGTTAAATCCTTTGAAGGAGCTGTGTTGTATATGTATGTGTGTGTATGTGTACATATACATTTATATATGTACATGTATACGTTTTTATGTATGTATACAAATACACAGTTGACATTTCAACTGCTGTCGAGGGGAGTCCCCAACATTAAACACTGAGCAAAGGACCCCTAAAATTGCTTCAAAGATTGCCCGCAATTTGGCTGCTGTTTTATTGTCGTTCGTTTGCTGGCGTCTGTTTATCTTGCTAGCAGACTGAGCCAAAAGATGACGCCAAAATATGACCTCATTTCGGGCAGTAAACACACAGGCACAAACACACTCGCACACACACACACACAGTGGCTCTTGGTCGCGCCCATTGAGAGCTCAGGCAAACATTACGCATACGCCATGTGGCACGGGTTGAGAGAATTGTTCTTACGCCACAGAAGCTCGAAAGCAATAACAAAATGCAACGAGCGTGTGGTAAATGAAAAACTTTTACTAGTTTGTGTTTTGTTTTCCATTTTGTTGTTTTTGTATTTTGTTTTTTTTGTTTTTCTTTTTCAGCCAATGACATTTCAAGTGTTTTTTGAAGTGGGCGTGTGAGCGCCCCTCTTTGCGTGCTACCACAAAGCCAAAAGCAATGGCCAAGCATGGCCGAGCACCGAGTCAGGCCATATAGAAGCAGAAAATGTCCATTATTTCATTCCATTGTGCTGCAGGTGGAAATTGCGATTAACCTATTAAAAAAAAAAGGGGCAACAGCTCACAAAGTGAATTAGCTTGTTGTCGGTCTAGCGATACCTGCTGGAATTTCCAATTTCCCATTTCCATTTCCATTATTTACTGTTCGTTTTCATTTCGTTTATTTGAGTCATATCTAGGCTCTATGCGCTTTCATTTATTATTAATATTAATTGAAATTTGGGTTCAAGAATCTAAATTTTTAATAGCGCTTTTATGTGAATATATGAATTGCTGTGTTTCATATTGTAATTGACGAAAGAGAATTAAATACACATTTTTTTGTACTTTAGCGGCATCACAATCTCATATGGAGACATATGCTGAACATGTGGTCCATCGATATTTATCGATTTTGTGCAAACTGAAACCAAGCCCAGCGTAGCATAGAAAGACTTCTTATCTTATCTATCCTAAGCTTATCATTAATGCTTTATGATTTTGTGAACAAAAGTAATTGATAATCGAAAGCAGTTTGAGGGTAGGAAAATCTATATTTATTGTTATTCCTAAGGCCTGTTTCTCCAACCGAATGTTGTCGACATGTTAAACAGCAGCTCCAATCGAGCTATGGTATAGTATAGTAGCGTCACTCTTGTTTGGTCAACAATTGGGCTAAAGTTAGTTACAAAAGACCATCTCAATTGCCTCTCACACTCTTGAGCACTTAATAATCTGGCCACAATTGAAATAAAAGACAGTTTCAAAATGTGCTCAAGCTGCTGTCTAATGGGGTTAACTGTGGAGGCTGTGTCAGCTGCAGCGGCCCCAGTAGTTGGCATTTTCTTTCAATGCGGCTGCAATTGTCAGCAGTTGACTTCGCTTGGCTCTCTGCAATTGGCGTTTGTCTTTGGTTATGCAACGAGGTCAAAGTCAGGGCGCTCTGCCAGCTGGCAGGCAGGCGAGGAGGTGAGGAGGCGAGATGGTGAGGGGGCATTCTGCTCCTGCAAGCCGCGCTGACGCAATAAACCATAATAAAAGACCGCATTGTGCACAGGGCTCAAGGACAATGTCGGGTCAGAGCCCAAAAGCTGTAGGACAACAACAAGAGGAGAAAGAAGAAGACGTCGCCCAATTTGGCGACGCTTTGCAAAGGGGCGTTACTTTAGTATTCTCAGCTAAATTGATGCATTGAGCAGAGGGCGAGCAGAGGGGCATCTCATATAACCGCCCATTTAATTGCAGTTAAGTAATCACAGCTGCAGCATCCACTCAAGCCTCCTGGCAATTGAAATTTTGCAATTTATTAATTATTTTCAACGTACATCGCATCGCAAGCTCCACCAAAATTTTGTTTTTGCACAATTTTTGATGGAACTTTTCGTTGTTATTGTTTTTGTTTTTATTACACAGCTCATTAGAACTAATGATGCTTGTTCAGGCTGTCAGGGCTCAAACGAACTGCCTGCCTGCCACACCAGCGGCAGTGTTCGAGCCAAAGCCTAGCAACAAACGTCAGCAGACAAATTACAAGCTCAAAGCAGGTGAAGGCTGAAAGAGTTTTGAACAAGTAGATAGCCTGTAAAAGGGCAAATGGAGTGATAGATGGATAAAAGTAAAAGGAGGAAAAAGAGTGAAATATAGAATGATAAATACAGACAGAGAGAGAGAGACAGGCAGAGAGAGAGAGAGAAACATATTGTAGAATAAGAGATAGACATGGAGGAGATAGACGCGAGGGATACAGAGAAAGAGAGTAAGAGAGAGGGAAAGTGAGAATAACAGAAACAGAGATAAAGACACTGGTAGAGGGGGAGTTTTAGAGAGAGAAAGATAACAAGAGCGAGAAATAGATAGAGAGAAGAAAGAGAGAAAGAGAGAGAATGAGAAGGAGAACGAGATAGAGAGAGGAGAGATGAGATGATGGGATGAGAGTGAGATTATTCTGAGCTCACGATAGTTCAACAATTGTTACTCTAATTACTATTTGAATTATTTTCACAGCTTAATAATTGTTTGTTTTGTTTGTTTGTTTGTTACACACATCTACTCAAACATGATCTACCCCTATAGCACACATCTCTAATGGGTGTTTTGGTATAAAAAAGTCAAGCGCTGCGCAAACCTGAGACTTGGACTGACGAGGCGCCAGGGAGGTAAGCGAGGCGTTAATGAAGCAACTGCCAAGACCAGCATCTGGCTCAGTTACTCATATATGTATATATATATGTGTGTCTATGTATCTATGTCTGTCTGAGTATGAGCTAGCGTGTTATCCTGGCACTTAATTATATTTGTGCTCGCATGGCCCAGACAACGACGCCTGATGAGTCCAACAAGCAAATTGAACGTGAAATCCACTGATTGACTGCGAGGCGACTGAGAGACAGACACACAAGCAGTTGGAGTATGTGTGTGATAGAGAGAGTGAAGGAAAGTTGAAGTGTGAACTAAGTGCTCTGAGCTGTTCAAGTTCTGAGCACTTGAAAATGCGCATTTCATAGCTGCATTCCTTGAGGTGAAAAGCAAAAAAAAAAATAGCTAAAAATAAAACTAGAATAGAAAAAAATCTAACAAATGGAAATACAAGTAGGACCAGCAAGGCGAACATTAAATGCGCTGTCAATCGATTAAGCTAATATGTATCAAAAAATCAATACGAGGGAGATTTTTAACTTCTATAAAAAACTGTTTGAGTTACTATAAATTTTAGAAAAGACTTGCACTACAGAATATTCAAAACTTAATGAGCTGTTTATCAAACCTTATTCACTAGCTAATATGCCTTAGATGTTAGCGCATCTATCTATGAACAGAGATCGCTTTGGCTGCCACGAAAAGGCGATTCACAGTTGAAGTGAGCGTTAAATGAATGCGAGAAGTTTGCTTGTTAAATTTGTTTATTTGTTATTTGCCTGCCAGCTGCCTCTGTGTGTGTGTGTGTGTGTGTATGTATATGCTTATGTGTGTGCATGCGTCGCACAAGGGACAAACGGGCCAAATGACACGTTCCCATAAATCCTCGACGTTTTATTGCCGAGTACGCGGCTTAAGTCGAAGCAAATGTGAAAATGTGTGGAATATAAGCACATATACATATATAAGCTATATATACAGACATGTCTATACTTCCACATACATACATATGTATGTAGGTATGTATATATGTATGTGCCCTGTCACATTTGTGTGATTTGTTTGGCCGGCACAAACATATGACGTCTCCAAGCCCAAAATGCCAAACGGCTAAAGGCGAACAGCAAACCATACACACACACACGCACGCACATTGAGCCACACACATATGCATATATATGTATATCTACACACACCTATAAAAGCTACAAAGCAAAAACAATTTACTTTGTTAATTTACGCAAGTATTTGCATAAATAATGCATCAAGCTGAAGCCCTCCTTGGGAGGCCCATAGCAAACTATCAACGCTGCGCCATGCGGCGTATACGCAATATTTATTTATTAAATATTTCAAACAAATATTGCAAAGCCATTTAATGTCAGAATTGATCATATCAATAATCTATATAATATATATGCTGTGCTGTCTATATACATATTCATTCCACTTGATTGCATACTTGGAATATAATTGTTAGACATTAGAGAAATTAGGTGAGACAAACGCGATTTGGCTTAGCTGCGAAGCGAAAACAAAACTCATTTCAATTAAATAGAAATTAAGTGTGATTACGACTAATATTGTAGAAAATCGAATAATATGAACAGCGAATATATAATAGTTAAAGAATTTGCGGCTAATTTGGTATCATTTATTTATAGTTATTTATTTATATAGCTCAATTTAGGCGTTGAATACATTGGGTGGCAACAGTAGGAGGTAAGGCTAGCCACATAAAGTCTACATAATCTAGATCAAGAATATGAACAGAGTTGATATTAGAAAAGTTTATTTGTCTGTCTATTCCATAAATTATATAAAATATATATATAAATACAGATCTATTAGTCCATCAGTCTGTAGACAGTCAGATATGAGGACCGCCATGACTCTGCTGTCTCTATCTTTCTGCTGTCTCACTCTGCGTCTCTCTCTATCTCTCTCTCCTTTTCTCTATCACTCTCTCACCCTCTGTCTCTCTCACTCTCTGTCTCTCTAAAATCTTTACTTATAAAAATATATATATATATATATTCTTTTTGTATACAAAAATATATATTTGAGTTTAGGCAGTTCAGTAGTTTATTTCAATACTTTCTAAACGATAAGAATCGATAATTTGATGACAGTTTCTTAAGGTATAATTGGAAACTTGACCTTAATCTTACTACTACTGCTATCGATATACGGATGCATATATGATTGTTTGACCCGTTTCAACCATTCGACTTAAAATTACTCTGACTGCGATTAAGATGTAGCTATTAATATATAGATGCATCTATATGAATGCAAACACCCTGAATACCTCGACTCGTCCGCCACAATATTGAAAGTAAACTAAACCGATCTCAACTAAAAGTTAGTGTTGGCATTAGGAAGCATTAAAAATGTAAAGCTAAAGCGGAAGTTATTCAATAATTAAAATTCAAAGAAAAACTGTTGGTGCAAGCATGTGGATATGTACATATATATGTGTGTGTGTGTGTGTAAATATGTAATATAATAATATATGTAAAATATAATATAGAGGTAAATAAGTTATGTAGGTATACAAGAGAGCTTCAGCAACTGCAACAACGAATCAGGTAGGGATATCTCTTAGTCAGGCATTGCTTACATTTTCCTTAAACTTGGCATGCACTAAAAACAGCTAAAATGAATAAGAGCAATTGTTTAAAATAGATATATCACAATATATGATCTCACACTTTAGACACAGTTAAACTGAAAATAAATCCAATTTAAAACTTTTTTAGTACATCAAATCCTAGCTCATAATGTCATGCAAGCAATTAGAATATTCTTTCAATACGCCAAGCCCAAAAGCCAAAACCAAAAAGTATAAGCTAAATGTGATACGCTTGCAAATATGTGGCTAACTAGCCACGCCTGCTGCTAGCCAAAGGACCGAAAGACAAACTTTTATGGCCAACTTTGATGGCTATAAAGTGTAGATAGTAGAGTCGAAACTCTGCGCCTCATCTAACAGCTCAAGTCAAATGTTTGAGTTTAGCAGTTAATCGAGGCCACAATCCTTCTGGCAAACACCAGGACGAGCTGGCCCAGCTCCTGCTACTGCTCCTGCTAGTGCCATAATGTTGGCCATGATGACCGCAGAGTCGCCTCGTACCCTGCTGTTGACCACATCAATGGAATTGTCAACAACTGTGCGCCAACTGTGCTGGTAAATATTTAAAATGCCATCAAGGCGCTGGAGCTGGCAGAGAGCGAATCATGTGCAGCGCCATCTAGCGGGCAATCGATGTGCTAAAGTTGATATTGGATTTGTTTAGGCAGCTCTTTATTTCCTTTTTGTACATAAATAAGCTATTTCGGTTTAAATTATTTTAGTATTTTATTAATTTTGAAGTATCAGCAAATATACAAAATAAAAGTAAAATGTATTAGCACATTGATAAAGTATACAAAATATATATTTAAATATTGCAAATTGCATAAAAAGCTTTATAATAAATATGTATTTCTCATTTTTATTAATATTTATATTTTTTATTTATTCGATTTTGCTTTTGTTTTATTTATTTATTTTTAATTGTTTTACATATATTTATTTTATTTTCGCTTGCCTAGTTTCAACTATTTTTTTTTGTTTGCATTTAAACATTGTTTTATGCATATTGCTATAAAAATATAATTTATTATAATTTTCTTTATTTATTTATTTTACTTTTTTTTTTTTTTTTTTTGCATGCCCAATTAAGTTTTATATAAATTATGCTGCATTTTTTTGCTTTTAATTAATGTAAATATTTGTTTCTCTCTCTCTCTCTTTCTCTGTGTCTGCTTTTCTTTAGCGTTTTTTTTCCGCTGCAATTTTCCAGTCTCATACACTTGGTGTTTGTTTTTACTTTTTTTTTCCTATAGCTTATTATAGGCAACAACAAGAAAAACTCTTTTAAAAACACGTAAAGCCCATCTCTAGTTACATTGTTTTGAATGGAGCCTAAACGGAAAAGTCATTAGCTTAATTGAAAACCATATTAAAAATTGTTAAATACTCATAGAGAGTGAGGGGCAGTGGGGGTAATGTATGTATGTGTCAACTAGATACCTATGCACTGTCTAGAAACAAAACCCCAAAAGGTTCATTGAACCAGCCAAAAAAAAAAAAAATAAATAAAAATAAAGGCAGAGTAAAGGAGTCAAGGGAGCAGCGTGGCAAGCAAAGCAGAAATTGTCGTGGCACGCTTCCGGGCCATGCAGACAGGTGAGTGCCTACCAAGCAGGTGGGCAAAATAGTAGAAAAAAATCAACAATGAAAAAGAGCGTCAAACAATGGCACTGGGCAACCAAATTGAGGAGCAGCAGGAGGAGAGACTGTAGGGGCAAAGCTGGCAAGGGAGAGGCATCATGAGGAGCGACAGCAGAGGGAGTAGAACGATAAGCTGGCAGTGCAGCTAGAAGAGAACAACAAGTAGAAGAAGCAGCAGTAATAGACGCGGGAGAGGAGTTGCAGAAGAGGAGCCAGGGAAAGAACAGGAGCAGAGGCAGGAGAAATTTGCAGCCTGAGCAGCAGCAGGAGAAACTGCAAAAAGAGACGCAGCAGAAGGAAGTCGAGGCGGAACACCAGCAGCCGACAGTTCCAAGTCGAGTTCGAGCTCTGGGTTAAAAACCTTCATATTCCGTTACCATTTTGATAGGCAAGCCCCATGACAGAAAGCGAGGGAGGACTCGCAAAGGATAAAACTCCAAGTCGAGTTCACGCTCTTGGTTACAGACCCTCGTATAGCTCATATCCCGTTACAGTGGAGACGGCCAAGCCTAATAGTAACGCCCCTAACGGCTATTGCTAATGACAACCAGTTATTTTAAGCGGGCGTACTAGCTGTTGTGGGCGTGTCAGCTATAGGCAGCAGTCCGTCTGCCTGACTGCGACTGTTGACTGCTAACAGCGGCACCCATTTCCCAGTAAATCAATCATAACTCGAGCACAACCAACTTGTATTCTATATATCAGATGAAGGGAAATTGTGTAGACGGACGCTCCTTGAAATGTTGTCTGCCTAGATACGGTGAAGACTCTGCTAAGGGCAGCAAGGAGTGATTAGGTTCAAAGTTAATTCAATTTTGCATAGCCTGATGGAATTTACGAAGAATATTTCATATAAGCTAAGATCAAGGAGAAGCGGAAGGAGTCGAATGATTGCATGTCTATTTCTTTAATAATGATAGATTTTCAAGATTTCTTTGGTCTCTTTTGCAAGCTGTTTTTACCGCTTATTGAGATCTAGAAGTCGTCTCTAACTTCTTTTTACATAAATAATCAATAATTTTCTAGATATTTCCAGGGTTCTATTCTTATTGCAAAGCTTTACAAGAAACTTCCCTTGCTATCAGCAATCATTTCTCTCTCTCTCTCTCTCTCTCTCTCTCTTTCTATCTATCTTCCTTTGCTCTCTCACTTCACATTTGAGCCAAGCATGGGCTAGCTTTACGTGCTATCTCTCTTTAAAAGGTTTCTAGAATGCGATTCTCAAATGGAGGAGCTCCTTGGAGCGGAGCTTGCTGATGATACATAGAGCTAAGAAGTTCTGGAAATAGCTGCCTGTATTAATCCTACAAAATGAATTTATGCAATGAATATCTATAATATCATATATTTACTGGATCCCTGAAGAAGTTGCAGCCGCAATTAATATTCAGTTTTCGCTCTAGGCTGCTTTCACTGTGAACAAGAGACACTCAAGCCGATGGCTATGCATCATAAATATGTACATACACATACATACATCAGAAGCATATATACACATATACGTATGCATATATTTTTGGGGCTAGTTCATTCAATTGTTTGCCGTGACACGCCCACAACCGCCCCGCCCCGCTCCGTCTCTGCTAGCAATTTATGCAAATTGTGTCTGCGCTTGTTGCGTGTCCGTGGCAAATGAAGGCGCAACGTTGAGTTTATAATTGATGCGGCTGCAACAACAACAACAACGATAACAACGACAACAACGATAACAACAATAGCAACAACAACTGGAACATCAAGTGGTCATGACAATAACAACAATGACTAGAAGTTACAATGGAGCCAGGCTTTGATGCGTGGGTGTCCATTGAGCAACAACATAAACAAACTTTAACGAGGAGGCAGAGGCGCAGGCAGAGACGGAGGCAGAGGCAAACGAGGGCGTTGCCAGGCGAAGACTCCAAAAGTCTTGCAAAACATGCACACGACATGTGCATTGCATTCAACTCCAAAATGTTTATCAAAATAATAAAAAGTAAATAAACACTGAAATTATATTTTTGCTGCCTGTCAACTGGCGCAGGCTCGAAAGCCAAAAACGAAAATCCTTGGCATTTTGGAAAGGTTTTTTCTCCTTTACTTTTGGCCACTGCACGCAGCGCAGCTGGACAGAATGAAATGCAGGCCGCAAATGGTCAGAGCTTGGCTATTTTTTATACGTGTGGCCAGTCAGGTGAACCGAGAGAGAGAGAGAGGGGAGAGCGGACGGAAGGTAGAAAAAAACGCGATGGCAATCGTATATTGCATTGCAAACGCTGACAGCTGAAAAATGTTGGGGACAAATATGCAACAAGGCATGAATATTACTTGAAAATTAAAGAGAAAAATATATTATTTTTTATGACGTATAAGCGAAATAAAATCGTTATTTTCAGTCAAAATTAAATTGATTTTGCGAATTTGGAGAGATTTAAAATTTTATTTGCAGTCAACCATAGAAATAGTGTATTTTTTTAAGACAATATCTGCTAATATTTCCTACAAATTCTTTTATTTTTTGTATATTTAAAAATGCAATTCTCTCTTTATATAAAGGTGTTTATGTAGCAAGCGATGAAAGAATTGAGATTTTCATGAAACTCGCTTAACTTTTGGATTGAGGCTTAACCAAAAATGAATACATGTATTTCGCTCTAAGCTCGATAAAATAGCAAAAGTAATGCCAGAGATACGTTGCATAACAAGTTAGCCCTAAAAAAAGCTATAAAAACCGCTAAAAAATTAAGAAGCGCTCGCTCATACGAAAACTAAAATATTTAACACCGCAGGCAGCAGCTAGAGAGTAAAGTAAAGGAGAATATCCATGTGGGTGTGTGAATGTGGGAGTATGTGTGAGTGTGCATGCATGTGCGAGTGTGAGTGGCAGGCAGGCAGCAGGTGCAGTGGTAAATTGTTAATGTCAAGTGTCATCAAATTAAACATTTTACAACGCAAATAAACACACACACATGCATATATCGCACACGCACACATACACACACATCTCTGCATTTATGAGCGCATACACCCACACATCCGCAGTCGATTGCGCCTCGAAGTATGCAGCAATTTCTTTCCATTTGCTTTGGCTTAATCGAACGGAAATGCTTTTGACTTTAGCCCAGTGCAAACCGACTTTGTTTCTGCCATGGAGGAGCCAAGCTAATTCATGTAACAATATTTGCTATTTGATTTTATTTCAGAACACCATTTTCACACGAAATGCTCAATTCATGGAATTCATGTCAGTGCGAAGAGCGAAGGAATTGATGAGTGAAGTAGCACAAGTCAAGTTACCTCAACAATACAAGTATATGTATATAGCAGCCATATAGTCAGGTGTGTGTATGTGTGTGTGTGTGTGTTCAGGTGTGAGCTAGAAACTTTAATTAACTTGCCAGCACTGTGGCACAATTGTCAATTCTTAGCGTAATCAGACATTTTGAGAGCATAAATACAGAACTAAGTGGAGGTACAGTCAACAGGCAGTATAAGGAATAGATGTAGAGATGTTAATTAGATAGGAAATTAGAGTAGATTAAAGTTAAAAAAATGTAGTTTTAATATGTTTATGATATGATATATAAACGAAAAGACAGTCGTATCTTTAGAGAACTGTGATTAATCTGAATTTAGCTGAGGCTCTCTTTCAGCTTGCCCTAAAATCTAAATTAGCATTGAAAATTAAAAATTTGTGTAGTATGTCAATGCAGAATTATAAATTAGTTATATCAAATGATGTTCAATATATTCAATATACTGAAATTACCATCTAGCTAATTGTTCGTCTTGCTGGGACTGCACTGTATACTCGTTAAGGCAACAGCTAGAATCAATTTTCAATTTCGCGAGTGCTCACTGTAGTACATAGAGTGCATTCAACTATGGAAAATAATCTGCTATCAAATGTGCTTCACTTTTTCTCCCCCTCTCACACTCTCTCTCAATCTGACTCTCCTCTCCCTCTCTCTCTGCGTTCGAACTTTTGCCATTGCTTTTTGCCCAACTGCCTGTCAGACTCAATAACACAAACTGCAGTTTCTCTCCTTCCCTAATTCAAGTGAAATCTGTCTGTCTCTCTGTCGCTTCTATATCTAGCCATCCATTTGGTCGCAGTCAGGTTGTTCGTCTGTTTCTCTGCTCGCCCTGTCAGGCCCGGCTCAATCACACAGTTTTTTGACGCGTTTCCATTTGTCGCTGTCGCATTAGTAAACACACTCATACACACACACACACTTACACACATATGTAGACCCATACACACTTGGCACTGTATTAATTATTCAGTTTTTAATATTTAATGAGAATTTTTGGGCTTTGTACGATATATAGCTGCATTTTTTCATTCCAATTTCCATTTGCCTTTTGACAATGACTGTGCGAAATAAGTTGGCCAAGAGGGTATATTGGTTTTGTTTAAAGTTTGCCTGGTGAACCGTGGAGGTAACTCCACAGCCCATGCGTTGGAACACGTCAGATTCGGAAGTATTCATTTTTAAATAAATATAGCTGTTAGCGTGAACGAGTATTAGATAGTCAATCACACCCGCCGGCAATACTCTTAGTTCTACCTATAAACTTTGTAAAGGGACAAATGTGGTCTGCCTAACTTTCTCTCTCTTTTTCGCTAGATTTTTCTCTATCTTTCTCAAAAATGATAGAAATTCAAATTGAAAATAAATAAGATATTCAAAATATAGTTTTTCTCTCCGTGTATCACGTGCGTATTACGCAATTTTCTTTACACTCAAACCGAGTGCGAATGTTGTTCGAGTTGGCAAAGCTTTGTCAGTGCCCATTGAATTGAGTAGGAATCAAAACATTTGCGTAACAATTTGGCAGCTGCAGCATGGACCAACCCAGCCGTAGCCATCATCCAGCTTCCTCTTCTGCTTTCTCTTTCCCTTCTCTCTCCCATCTGCCTTGCACATGTGTGCGGCTTTTGTTGTTAGCGCAAATGTTGCAAAAGTCAGAACAAGCTGCAAGCTCAACTGCAGATACGCAACTATAGATACAGATACAAATACAGAGACAGATATGTACATATACATATAGTAGATACAGATACATTTGCAGATACGTAAGCACCTCCTTCCTACGAAAGTTTTCCAAACGAAAATCAATATCGAAAAGGGGCTAAGCGTTAGAGCCTCCATACATATGTACATATAGATAAACATACATACATACAAATAAGTACACATACATATACATATATGTATATGCAATTGTAACTGCAGCAGTTGCTACTATACCCCCACACCCCACATCCAACACCAGCCCCCTGCCGTGTCGATTGTAAATGTCATGCTGTTGCATATTTAACGCGTTTACGAAGCCATCCAACAACAAGATACAACTACAATCCGTTAGCGGGCGTTGGGGCGTGTCAACGTGTTTAATGCGCAAATCACGCTTTGAATGGCAATACCTGAACAAGCGAAAGACATGCGAAATTCTATGAAACCGAATTGAAAGGATATGCAACGAGCATTCGCAAGGAGCATTGGAGGAAACAAAAACTGTACAGCACTTAACGAGCAGACATGGCTTAAACAAAGGCATAAACCAGGGGGTGTAGAGGGAGGGGAGGCGCAAGTTGTAGTAGAGAAATAACAGCATTTGACACTAAATAAATGGGATTTGAAGCAACAGTTCTACAGCAATAGCACCTAGAATTCGATTTTGTTGTACAAACTGAAGCATTCGCAAGAGGAATCTTAGGGTTAATGGATCTTATATAAATGAGTGTCACAGGCAGAAAGGGGCGTGGCTAATCTCATTTAATTTTCTAGTCGAGTGGATCTAGCTCGTACAGTCTGTCTGTCCATATCCTTACATAGGTCGAACTGAGCAGCATTTAAATAATGAAAATTAAAATCAATTTTTTATAAATAAATTAACATTTATTTTCGTTAATTATCGAACAGTGGAGCCTTTGTAACTCTCATAAACCCAAATAAATTACAAATTTTGAAGTAACTCAATAGTAAAGTCTTTAACCGAATAAAGATATTCCATCAGGTCTTCAGGTATATACGAAATACAAGATCTGACATAATCTATGACTATAGATCATATAAGATCTTGAACTATAGAAACTAGAAGTTTGTAGATAATATGGAAAATATAATATTCTATGAGATCTAACAATACTCTAGTTCTTATTAAATATTGAAATTAAAATATTCCACAAGATCTCCGAATACTACATAGCCCCATTATATCTCTAATATGAATATATCTGACATTAGAAATTCAATCAGATAATGAGATGTACATATATAGAAAATATAAAATATATATATTATTAAATGTCTCTTATTGGCTCTGTAATTGCCGAATATCCATTGAGATCTGCATAGAAAACAAACAAATTTGAGTATTATCATTTCTTCAGCATATTTAATTTCTCATAAAGCGCATCCATTTTAATGGGGTTTACAAGTTACAAGTGGTAATATTCATATAAAGCCTCCATTCGGAACAAAATCCTTAAACAAGTTTAACTAAATTAAAACTAAAATTGGGCTTTAACATTATCTCTTGGAATTGGATGGATAACGGCGTCTATGACTAACCTATGGACTAGGCAGAAACCAATGCAAGGAACTCTTCCACAATCTCCTGCTCACTCTCACTCTCACTCTCTCTCTCCCTCTCTCTATTGACTGCCCCTCTCTGTCTTCCTTTTGTATTAGGTGCTGCTTGAGTTGGAGCTGATGCTCTGCAACGAGCTATTGGATGCAGATTTCCTTAGAGCCTCGCCGGCTAGGCCACACAGATTCTGGACGAGCGTCGCTGAGGAGCGCGCCACATCCGGCGAGCACTTGGCATTGGAGCTGGAGTTGGAGTTGGAATTGGAGTTGGCCAAGCCATGGCGCAACGGTTGTGGCGATGTTGGATTGGATAGCCCCGATTCGTGTATGGGCGACAAAGTGGGCGATCGAGTGCGCAGAAAATGTTTTCTACGCTGTCGCCTATACACATTGCCCAGACTTGGCAGCTGACGACTGTTGGAGCCGGCAGTTCCATGAGTTCCGCTCGAGACGAAGCCCAGAGTCTCGGCCAGCTCAGCCAACTCGCTGGGATTGGGCATCTTGCGACGCGTGGGCGGCGGCAAGGCAGGCGGCAGGGTCAGTGTATAGCTGGTGGTGACACTATCATCCCGGATGACGCTGGTGGGCAGCAGCATCACCTCCTTGTTGCCAGTGCTGTTGCTGATGCTGCTCAGATCGCTGCTGCTGCTGGCGCTGTGGCTGGGCGAGCTGATGGGCGGCGGCGGCGTCGCTTGCGTCGTGCTCGTTCCACTGTCATAGCCACGATCCGGCTGCAATTGCAGTGGACGTATTTGATTCTGCTTAATGGTGGCCACCTGCTGCTCGGCCACGCCCACGCCGTGGCCATGGCCACGCTGACAGCGTGCGCGTCGATAACGTCCGAGCAGACGCAGCATGTGGCGCAACCGGGAGCTGCGCGTCGTCTTCAGTGTGGGCAGCTCAGTGGGCGTGGCAGTTGGCAACATTCCCACACCAGGGCCCTGTGGCATCTCCAGTCCACCATTCAGACTTCTGATGAACTGCACCGGCAGCTCGCTGGCATTAATTTTGCTGGGCGAGAGTGCGGCCAGCAAATCATTGGGCACATCCGGACTGTCTGGGACGCTGGCACAGCAGTTCCATTTTCGTCGCCAACGCTGATGCTTCGATATATTCCCTGCTGCCGACGCCGTCGATGTGGGCGTGGCCGTTTGGCTAGCCAAGGTGCGAGTGCTGCCGCTGCTGCGCCCGGCGCTGTTGCTGTTGCTCTGGCTGCCGCGCAGCGGACTGCGCAGCTGAAAGGTGCAGAGGGTGCACTGCTCTGTGTATTGTAGATACGATGCAGCTGCTCCTGCACTCGATCTCAGTGGACGCTGGCGTGGCTCCAGCGCCGCCTTGGCACTCGCTGCGGCGTTCACCCTGCGCTGCATCGAGGCAGCCGCATAGCTGGAACAGCAATGAAAGGAACGAAGCGGCGCTGCCTCTGTGTCCAGATCCAAGTGCAGTCGATCGCTGCGACGCTCCTGGAGCAAGGAGCACAAATAGATGGATTGGCTGGCCTGATGGAACTCCCGCGAGCTGGCACAACAATGCAACGCAGCGCCAGGAGTTATCTGCTCGTGCTGCTGATTCGGATGCGGCACAGTGGAGCAGCAATAGAGCTTGGACGGATGCTGGTGTTGTTGCTGCTGATGATGGTGCAGTGTGGGCAGATTGGGATTGAAATGGACACCGTTCTTGCCCTGCTCGAGCAGCTGCTTGGCCTTTGCCTCCTGCGCCTGCCGATGGTTCCGGATGTACTCGTACGTCGTCAGGCCCAGAAACGAGATGTAAATGTGAAAGAAGCAGAGATGCAGGAGTAGACCAGCACTGATTGCTGCCAGCAGACCGAGCACGCCCAGCAACAACAAGTAGATCGTCTCATGGACACCGATGCCGGCGACCAGAGGTGTTACTGTATGATTCAGAAGCTGTGGCTTCTGCTCCGGCTGCAGCGTGCTCTGCTCCAGCAGAGCCGTAAAGTTTTGCAGCAGCGTGGGCATGGTGGAGACTGTGAGATTATTCAGATCCTGCTCCTGCGACTGATCCATCTGTTGATCCTGTTCCATCAGCATCATGGTGCCGTTGCTCAAGCTCAGCGTTAAGTTGATATAATCAGTTGACTCCATGGGCAATTCCATTTGATTGCTGCACCAATAGAAGCTCAGCCAATCCGGCTGCACGTAGTAGAGCACGATCTGCCCCACAACGGCAGCCACGATAACCAGCGTGGCCACCACAGCACTGACGACGCACATTAGAAAGGCGACATAGTTCCGGGAGCCGATGCAATGATTCAGCCACTTGCAGTGATGATCGAATTTACCCACGCACTTGTTGCACACCGAACAGTGTTTGGTTCTGGGCGACGATGTCTTTATGTTGCACAGATGACAGCGTCCGTTCTCGATGACATGGCCGTGCTTACTGCGATCAAACTCGGGCACAATGCGATCGTTGCGATGCACGCGTCGCAGCTCCTTGTCAGCGGGATCGGTCAACAATGCAGTCAAATGGGCCACAATATGCACCACATACAGGCCGGAGATCAGGCCATAGAGTGGCCCTTGGATGGGCGCATGAAAGGCGGGTATCAATATCCAATAACTGGCGAAGCCGAACAGGAGTAACACGAGCCAACCGAATAGCTGTAGTGGATGCAATGGCAGCTGGAGTCCATGTAAGCGTCGGCCACGTCTATGTTGTACATCAGCTATATTATTCTGATAGCTAATCAGTTGACAGAGGACGGAGTTGGTAGTTGGTGCAGGATTTGCAGCAACTGCTGATGCTGCGGCTGCAGTTGCTCCACTTGCAGTTGTTGCTGTTGCTGTTGGTGCTAGTGCTGCTGCTGCAGGTGTTGCTGTAGTTGCTGTTGCTTGTTGTGCGTAGTGCTTGATGGGCGGCTCCTGTTGTTCTGTAAGGCTGGCAGTGCTGATGGTTATTATGTGATCCTGTTGCTGCTCCGGCCGCTCCTTCTGCTGCTGCTGCTTTGCTAATGGCGTCGCTTTGACAGCGTTTCGCATGTTGTCAAAGATGATGAAAATGTATTGGATGATTGAATGATGTGAAATGTTAACAACAACTGGCACATTACAAATGTTGTTGTTGTTATTGTTGCTGTTGTTGCTGCTGCTGCCACGCCCACGCTGGCGCCTATTTATATAAGCCACATGCAATTATCCTGCGCGTTGTGCACTTTGTTCAATGTTTTAACTCTTGGCTATGTTTACTATTGTTTACCGTTGTCTTTTTTGTTCAATGTCTGTGTGCTTATGTGTGTGTGTATATATGTGTGTGAAGCAATGGCGCAGTTAATAATCACGCATAAAAACACGTTTACGAGGGGGTGGTGCTTCTAGGGTTGTCTGTTGTCATGCTGCCACCCCCATACACCAAGGACTCTTGCTGAATGATTTTCCTTTTGTTGTTTATATTATTTTTACTTTTTATTGTACTACTACTACTTTTAGCCACACAAAACACAAACACAGAACGACTACCAATATGGGCACACACACGCTCTCACGCACACGCACGCAGAGCAATCAGAACGAAGAGAGCGGAGTGAAAGATAGAGTGAGAGCTGTAAAGTAGCTAATAGTAAAACCGAAAACGCAACGCAACGTAGCGCAACGCAACGATTAAGACGTACCAACTCGCTAGACGGACGCGAAGCAACTGAGCTGTGTTATGTGCGCAAAGCTTTGCCAAAGGCTGCAATTGAAAGCACACGATGCGGCGAGGCGAAACCGAAGCCGAAAAAACAGTTTGAAGTTGAAAGCGAATTGAAAGTGTGCGCTCCAAGCTTTGAGCAATTGAAAGCAGCCATCGTATGTATGTTTGTTTGGATGGGTGGTTGGGAGATGTCAACGGTAATAGAGTCAGAGAGCGAGAGAGAAAGAGAGCGACATGTCACAGCTGTCTGGTTGCCGGCAAAGCGTTTTTCGACTTAAAGACAGGCCAGGGACGACTACACACACATACTTGAACGAACTATCTGGATATTTGTATGTGGGTGTGTGTGTGTTTATGATTGTGTTGGGTATTGCTTTGAGGGTAGATTTTACAGTGTGTGTGTGAAAGTTAGTGTGGGTGGCTGCTCATATTTTGGAGGTGAGCTCGTGAGTGTAGAACAATTTGGAGTAAGTATGAGAGAGATGGTGAGTTCTTTAGTTAAACTTATATAGAATAATTCTAAATAAGACTTTCAATAAATTGTGTTCTGGTAAGCTCAGCTCATGCTTAGCTTTCAAGTTTCATTTATAAATTACTAGCTGCCCCGGCAAACGTTGCTTTGCCCTATCCATTAATTCCTCTACGTCTGTTGACTACGAATCTGCGCACTTCTCTTCGTTCTTTGCTGGTTTCGCTCATCTCGTGCCTCTTGCAATGTTGATGCACCTAACTGGATGCAGAAGAACTCCAGGAGATCATTTAGAAAATGCCTGCAGCAGCAGAGAATGTTCCCATTGGATCGACTGCAACGCTCTCTACCTGGCGCCCAGCTCAAAATTTGAGTGCCCCTCAGGCTTTGAGTGGAAATCGCCCTATATAAAGGGCAGCAGCTGTGGAATTTATTCAGTCGTACGTGTAGGGCAATGCAGTTGTTTGTTAAAAAAAAAAAAAAAAAAAAAATTGTTCAAAAAAAAAATAAAAAATTGAATAAAAAAAATTTAAAAAAAAAATTAAAAATTAAAAAAAAATTTTTTTAATAAAAAAGAATAAAAAAAAAAACAAAAAAAATAAATAAAACAATAAAAAAATAATTAAAAAAAAAAAAAATTAAAAAATTGCCCTCCACGTACGACTGACCCCACCGAGTCTGGACGACTGAATAAAGGCCGCAGCTGCTGCCCTTTATATAGGGCGACTTCTACTCAAATTTTGAGCAGGCCGCCAGATAGAGCAATGGGAACATTCTCTGCTGCTGTAGGCATTTTCTAAATGATCTCCTGGAGTTCTTCTGCATCCCTTGCTCTTCTTAGGCAGACGGACAGAGAGACAGACAGTGAAATATATATATATATATATATATATATATATATATATATATATATATATATATATATATATATATATATAGATTATTCTCTATTATAGTTAGCTTACATCTTTTATAATTAATATAATTATACTAGGCCAATATACAAAATGAACGCCAAAAAATTTACGAATAGAAAAATTACATACGATATATTGAAAACCTCTCACGACTCACGCGCACAGTTCTGATTCACCTGACAAACAGGAAGTAACTATTATATAACGGTAAATGGGTCAGACTAGGCAAGAACTTATCACCACAGATTGGCACGCACCTATGTTATTTTACTTTTTTTATAGTCTCTCTTTTTTTAGGATGCTAGGCATCATTTTTTATTTATATCAACGGCCGTCCAGGTGTGGTGTGGAAAGAGGCGATGCTGGTTTCGACTATTTGTTGAAATGGAAAGGCACAGACGAGAGCGTATTTGGAGCACGTACACTTAGTACTTGATGTGATTTTATTTTCCATGACAGCCGTGAGTAGAATTTTTCACACACACACACACAGAGATAAACTTATCGACGACCCACTCACTCAAAGACCGTCATACAGTCGAAGCTATTTGGCAAATATTTATGCTGATGCTGAAACTCTCTGTAAAACAGGCAATTATATAAGACATAGATATATATACATATAAATATATACATTTGTCTGTATGTATAAAAAAATACCCATTGTTTGGCGACTTAGGGCGATTCCAAATCAAGCGAGACTAATGGCTGGCAGGGCCAAATCGTGAAATTCGAATGCAAATTACCAATACAAGCGCACATACTGATACACACATACTCACGCACAAAATGATGTATCAATAAAATAAAAGAAAAATAAATAACTTTGTTTATATCATAAAAAGGAATTTGTGGTATTTGAGAGAAAATCTTATACAGTTCGTTGTTGCTGTTATACAGTGGCATAAAATTATTGAATAATTACGATACCTAATTTTCTTCTTATTTTATCTAAAGAAATATATGTACATATCAAATAAATGGGAAACCTAAAATTTCTGTTTTCCAAAGCTAAATACATATGTATAGGAAAGCATTCCAAACAAAATATTAGTGTTCAGACTTAAAACAATAGAAATCTGAGAGAATAAATTGTTCAAATTATAAAATATTAGAAATCAAAAAAGCTTGATCAGCTTTTGATTTCTTTATTGGCTTATATTTGTGTTCAAAAGATTTGCAATATTATTCTATTAAAAACAACAAAAAAGGAGCAATATACAAAATCTTTTATTTAGCAAAATCTGATTGAATTATGGTTGAATGAAATTGCATTTCATGAAGTTTCCTTTTCAATGTGCGACCCTAGGCAACGATACAACAAGAACAATAAGCACGAGCGAGAGAGAGAGAGAGAGCGGGAGAGTGGTAGAGCACTCAAGTGAAGTGACAACAACGAAAGCTTTGATAAGCAAAAAGAAGAAGAAGCGCCACAAACAACAGAAAACAACAAACAAACAAAACGGTAAAAGTAACAAGTAAAAAGGACTAACGGAAGCTGTTCGTTTACAGAGAGCAGACAGACACTGAGGCACTGAGAGAGTGAGAGCAAATGAAAGCTCGCACAGTAGGCTTGGTTCAGAGATTCATGCAGTAAAATAGGTACACAAACTAAATTTGTAATTTACTTCAGTTCTATTTTGTTCTTTGTTTATTAAGAATGTAATTTAATCGCAAAAAATAAATAAAACAAACTAAATATTTCCACTTATATATACACTAAAACACAAAGTTTCTTTCGAATGAATTTCTGCACGAATCGGTATACTACAAAATTCCATTGGTCCTAAAATTTGACCACTTCTATTAGCGTTTAACTGACATTGTTCAATATATACATACATACAGATATATGTATGTACACTGAAAGCAATCATGATCGATATATTATCATTGCCTCGGCGGAACAATGTGACCAGCCAAATGATGACCAAACAGCCCAGCTATAAAACTGGGCTGCCCATTAACAGTTTACCCGGTTGGGAGTTAATACCGCTCAACTGTAAATTGCCTATGCTCAAGTGTCCTGGTAATCAGGTGATATTCTCAAAGGATAAAATCGGAAATTCGGTAAGATTTGAATTGAGTAAATATATATATGTATATATATATATATATATATATATACTAATGGGAAGCTGCCCCATGAAACTTCATATATGATTTTCCTCTTGATTCCAGTTCAAGTGTAGCATGCAGGAATTCGATTCATCGGTAACGGTTCATATACCCGAATATAATCCATTGCACGATTCAAATCTGAAGACCTTCTACTCGAACGAGCGTAATTTAAAACGATTACGTGAAAATGGCGAAATAACCGATGACAATGAAGTGATATGCACTCTAAAGGACTTCAATCAATATCGTGAGGAGCTTCATAAGTCGCAGCTCTACTATGTGCTGCAAGCGTATAGGCAGAGGGAAGCGGAAAGACACGATCGTATGTTGATTGCCAATGCGGAAGGCATCTCGCGGAAAGATAACTTACAAACGGGTGTACGTCATCAGAGTCAGGAAGAAGTGATGGCTAGGAAACAACAACTTGAAGAGGAGAAACATGAAAGAAAAGTGAGAATCTATAGTATAACAGAGGAGAAATTTAAAAGAATGGAGAGCATGTTAGCTATGCAGCAGATGCTGCTTGAACATCGTAAAATGTTGACCAATATGCGAGTCCAGGCCCACATCAGTCTGCATCAAGATTTGCAGCGTAAGCATCTGATCAAGCTGAAGAAACTGTTCCAGTTCAAGAAGGATCGATATAACAAGAATATGCGTAATTTGCTTAAGCAGCGTTTGACTAAACACACTGAGGGCCAAATACAATCGTGGCATAAACGCCTTCACGAACGTATTGCCAATCAGCGAAGGATCGATCAGCTGCTTAAAGAGGTTAAAGAGGAGCGTGAACATTACATTGAGTCACATATGGAGAAATATCGCGAGAAATGGAGACGGATTCAGGAGCAAATTAAGCAGCGTTCCCACAACATCAAAGAGGAGAAAAAGTCTAAAGGACGCAAGAAGAAGAGGAAGAGCAAAAAGAAGAGTAAGGGCGTTGATGGTTCCAAGAGGGCGGCGCCTTCATTCTGCGATGAATATCAAGCAAGCTTTGAAGGTCTCCTCGATAGCGAACTATGCTATGCATTAAATGCAGCTATTGCAATGGGTGGACATGCTCCGTTGACCTTCGACACCGATGATCCCATCTACAAGGCAGCACAGTATATCCTCAATCACATATTGCTTGGCTTTGATTTGGATTTGAGTGAGGATCCGTGTGCCATGCACGTGCTATCCGAGCGTATTGCGAACTTCTTATGCGATGCCAAGAAATATGTAAACTATGTAAGTTATGTGATAATGCGGTCTATATTTTCCTATGCCTCTATCTTACACCAATGTTCCCTCTCATACCCTTAGAAAGCCATTCAGATCATTGGCTTTGCCCATGATAACAAGGCCATGGAGCTGCCATCAACACCTACCCACAAGTCTGGTATGTCGGGCAAGAATCATGCACGTACCTCACATGTCTCGTTCAATGGCATTGCTTGCACCATTGGCGTGGGCAGCTATGAGATACATCCGTTTGTGGACGTGCGTCCTTGTGGGGATCGTCGGCCAACGCCGGCGGGCTCGTTAACCTCGTTAGTAGTCAGCCAAATCGGAGACCAGGTCATACAGGAAAAGGTGCGCCTGCCGCACCTGAATCGCAAGGAGGTCATATTCATTGAGCACTATTTGGTCAAGTTCAAGCGTGAGCTGCTCGTTGGCATCGATAAGCAAGTGTTTGCTGCAATTCAGTGCCACTATGAGAATCGCATTATGGAGGTGCGTGAAGAGCTGCTCGAGCTGGACAAGGACTTCTTGAACAATCAAATATCTGTTGGCATACTCAGTTACGCTGTTAATCCACTTAACTATGAGACGGCTCTAATGCTGGCAGTCAATGTGATTGCGAATCAAGTCATTTGGGGCCTTCAGCAGACGCTGCTTAAGCCGGGCGTCGAGCCTACGGTAATGCCCCATCCGGTTAGCTGCGGCACCGAACGCGAACGAGAACAGCGCGCCCTCTGCACTAACTAGTTAACAACTCTGCCTTCCTCCCTCTCATTATACCATTTAATCACTACGAACAGAATCCACAGGTCTACGGACGCTCTAGTTCTGAGTGCACATAAATTTGATGTAGAAAATATATATATGTTGTGACTTACCGTGCTGAGCGTATCAACTATGCGTTTTTCTGTATTGATATTTAACGCGTAACTGCACTCGGTTTCACAAATTGCGAGGAACTCGGGTTTCTTGTAAACATTAAACAAATTGCAGCATGGCACGCAACAGCTGTGAGTTTGCCAGGGCTGCAATACCATAGGTTGTTTGACAGTCACAGGAAACGCAGACAGCCGATTGGTGCGACCATTTTAAAATTAGTTCAGCTAGTAATATAATAATTATAATACTTTTCTTAGCATATTAAGTATTTATATATACAAGATTTAATTTGATTTGTTTCTTGATCACAGATCGAGCCATCAGCTGTGCTGTGCTCCAGGAGTAAATGCTAGCCAACATCTGGCGCAGAAAAATGCTGACTTCATTTCAAAATCAATGATTTGATATGATCAAAATTAACTTTACACATGCTTTTTCTATTTAATTCTAAATTTATGCTTATAGATATAACATACATATATACAAAAAAAAAAACTTGTATACAAAATTAAAAATTATTTAGGAAAACTAAACTGAGCACCATATGGATACATTATCGGATTATATGGTGCACCAGTAGCTAGCAATGGGAAAGGATAAGCTGCGGGACCAGATGGCAAGCTCTTAGATTGCTTGGAGCTGCGTTTCCTTTTGATTTTAGTAGCTGGCTTTGCCTCAGCGCTGGAATCACTTGATTCTGTGTCAGTGGGATCTGCTTCTTCTAACTCATCCTCATCATCGTCGTCATCATCCTCATCGTCGCTTTGATTTGTCTCTATTTTGATTTTCTTTTTAGGCATTTTCTTTGACTTTTTATTCAGAACTCGTTTATCCTTTTTAGTCTTGTTAACTGTTGGAGTTTGTAGCTGGGCAGCTGGTAACTGTTGAGGTGGCGCTGGGACTAAGCCACCGGGAAATGTGAATCGTTTATCCATATTAAACACTGCCAACTGTTGCATGCTAAACTCCATGAAAGCCTGCAGAGCAATATTCAAATTTGGAGGCTGCGGACAGTTCTTCAAACTGTGATAGGGCGCCGAGCAATTCCTGCAGATCATCTGGCACTCAAATGAAGTGTGTCCCTATGTAAATAAAGATCTTTAGCATAGTAGAAATCGCAGATACCTTCTACCTACCTTCTTATCGCATATTCCGCATATGTGAGACGTTTTGTCTTTGCCTTTCTCTTCCGTCTCCACAACTTTGTCCTCTGCATCTGTGCTGGCCTCGGCTTCATCCTCATCTTCATCATCATCCTCATCTGGAATTGTGTATTTGCGACTTTCGTTTCCCATACAAACAACATCATCTTCTGAAGCACTTTTCGTTGAACTTTTTGGCGATTTCTGAAGAGTATCTTTGACTAATGTTTTTCCCTTAACAACAGCTGGGCTTTCATCACTAGATTCATCCTCGGACGATGAAGAAGAGGATGATGACGGTGCTTTATCCACTGGCTCGGGCTTAATCTTTACTTTAGCCGCTTCAGCTTTATGCTTTACCTTAGCTGCTTCAACTTTAACCTTCACTTTAGCCGCTTCAGCCTTAACAACTGTTGTCTTTTTGACTACCTCACCGGCTTCGACACTTTCATTGGAGCTGCTGGAGGAGCTGTCATCGCTGCTTTCCGCTGGTTTGGCCGGCGCCTTGACTGACGCCTCTTTCTTTTCCTTCTTGATATTGACTGGATTAATGAGGGGCGTTTCAATTATAGCTGCAGCTGGGGCTGCTGCACATGCTGGGGCTGCTGCACTTGCTGGGGCTGCTGCACTTTCTGGGGCTGCTGCAACCGCTGGCGTTGTTTCTTTCGCCGGCTCAGCTGTAGGCGTTGCCTCTGCATGTGCTTTTGTGGGAGTCGTTGTGATAGTATTTTTGCGTTTTCCATTATTAAAGTAAAATTCATCATTGCGCATATTGTCCTGGTACCAGGGACTAGGATTTTTGCCTCCGTTGTTTTGTTTGTTACGTCCGCCGCCTCTACCTCCATCGCGTCCACCGGCTCCGCCTCCACCTAAACCGTGTCCATAAAATCGTGCTCTCCTTCCGTCCCTGCCACATCGATCTCCTCTGGGATTGTCCCTTCTTCTGTCTGGACGTCCTCCTCCACCACCACCTCCTCCTCCTCCTCCTCCTCCTCCACCACGTCCACCTCCTCCACTACGTCTACCTCCTCCACCTCCTCCGCCACCAGCACCGCCACCGCCACCGCCACCGCCACCACCACCTCCACCTCCACCACCACCACGACCATTCATTAGAGACTGACGCGTCTGATATTGCTTCTGCGGTTGGTTTTGATCACGAAACTTTTTAAATGAATCGTCGTTCTGTCCTCGGCCATGACCCTCGCGGTTAAAGTTATTCTGCTCGAATCTTTTCTCGCTCCATTGCCCAGATTGGTCGCCACTATTATTTATATACTGATAATCGTTATGACCAGAATTATCATGCCAATTCCCACCAGAATGAGGCTCCATGTCGCTGTCGATTTCAGATTCACCGCTTAAAAAACTATTCAGAGCACCACACGTGCTACATAAGTATCGATTTACTGCAGGTTAGCATCGATAATGTATAGCTCTTGTCGATATTTAAAAACTATTCGATTAATATGAACGAATAAACATTGCAATTAAACGTTTCATTCAGTTATGCAGTAGACGAGTGTAAAGCAATAAATAAATACAAGTTTCATTTATCAATCCATTCAAGTTTGTTTGTCCAAGTCAACAAATTTTAAATTTTGTATCAGTGCGAAAACATCGGATATTAAATATCGTAAGAATCGATATACACAAATGCTTTAACCAATTGTTTATATTGATAAAAATTTATTAGCGTGCTGTTTACATTGTACAAACTGCTTTAAAATGTTTAAAGCCGATTTGAAAAAGATTCAGCGTGATTCAAATAGATTTAAAAGAGAAGTGTCTGAGCGCTCTATGAATTGGGGAAAGCAAAAGTTTAAGCCAAAAACTTTTGGACACTCAGAACCAGCGCCCATTAAACAGGAGGCCAAACCATGGCATCATGTGAAAAACGAAATGCTAGATGATGAGCATACACAACGGACCACTGACCGCTTTGACATGCAAAGCCAGAACGCTAAAACAATGGTAAAGCAACGGGAACAAAATTACCGCCGCAATATAATCGAAACAGGTCGTAAGGAAAAGCCCAAATGGGAATCGTTCGACGACAACGAAACGAAGACCAAAAAAAGGTTTAATACTGCCGACAAAATAATGAAAAATCCAAAAAATTTGACCTTTAAAGAACGCAATTTCTTGCGTAGGAAACTAACAAAAGCCGTGCTGAAAGAAAAAACCGGCAGTCTGCAATGCGCCATAGAGGACCTACAACATAATCCGAGACTAGTGAAGTCGACAAATAAATTTAGAAAGTAATCGAAAATATGTAGTATGAAAAAATGTTGTTTGAAATGAGAAAAATTGTACAATACACAACATAAGTACACTACACACTTTATATAAATCATCTTAAAAATTAGAAAGGAGTATAATGCGAAATGGGGTCTGCAAAATAAATATATATATATGTATGTAAACTAAATAGTATGCGATGTCCTCTCAGCGGTTTTCCTGCTCAACCGTTTGCATTTGCCAATTTCGAAATTAGCTGATTGTATTTACTATTCGAAGTAATGCTCTTTTTGGAGTTGCGCACCTGTTCCGGCGTATGTTGTAAAAAATAGATGACAATAAATTCGAGTGTTTGGTTGGCTTCCTTGGGGTACATCATGTTAAAGGTATAATAGTAGCAGATCAATTGGGCAATTATATCTGGTATATCAGCATCTGAAGCTGGAAACGTGCTCATTATTTGTCCCTCAATGTAGACCATTGCATCAGTATGGGCACCCTCATCGCCAACAGATATGGGCGTATCTAATCGAGAGAATACATATTAATACAAAACAAAATCGTTGATCGGAATCAAAAGTACTTACTGACTAGTGCCACCCAAGGCGCATTGGTTGGATTAATGTGCTGTAGCACATCATTGGGCAAGGGTCCATGATCGTATTGCTTGAATATATAATCAGGATCCTCATTGAAATAGTATGCCAGTCCACGCACCATATTCGCGTTGTTCTCTTCCAAGGCGTTCACTTTCTTATTTTTGGACATTTTAAAGAACTTGAACAATCGTTCCTTTTCATTGGCAAAACGCTTCTCTAATACACGCGGATCAATCGACATGAGCAATTCGAAATGCTGATAGAGCAATGGCTTATTGAAGATATACGGCCAATTATCCTTGATGGCAGTAATGTCCGGTATCTTTTCGCTATTGTTGAAGAAGGCGCGCTGCAACGGAAAGCATTCCTTCATATAGTCGTCTATGGTACTTTGCTCTACTTTGGCAGCACCACGATAACTGGATATCAGCAAATCTCTCTTCTCTTCTAGATCACGATTCAATGCCAACGATTTGGCATTGCCATTAGATGCCACTGCAGTGGCTCCACCATTTCCCGATTTACGTTTCTTACTGCTACTGCTGCTGTTACTGCTGGTAATATGCAGATCAGCTGTGCTCGAGCTGGCTCGTTTTTGTGGACGATTTAGCGCATTGTTGCGATTGATCATTTTGGAGATGAGAGACTGTGGCGTCGTGGCAATCTGTTGGCCCTCCCGATCCTTTTCCAGCAATGAATCGGGATACTTTTCAGCCGCTTGCTGTGCGACCTCTCGAAATACAAGTATAGGTATGTGTGAGGAGCGCTCGCGTAGTGCATCGACCAAAAGATTGGCCAATGCATTGAGACGCTTGCCCAGACTCGTTTTGCCACGCAGCAACTTCATAATATCATTTGGTACCTTACTCCAAGGTATCGAAAACTCCTTAAACGGCGCTGTAGATAGTTTTGAATTGCTTGGCGTGGCACTAGCCAGCGAGAGAGTCTCGTCATTCGATACTGTTGAGTCATTGGCATTCGATACAAAACTGGGATCCAATGAGCTGCCCGCACGCTCTGAACGATTCAAAGGCGAGGGCGGAGGTAGTATAACATATTCATCGCTTTCCGTAAGCAGCATTAATAAAATCTTCTCTTTGGCTGCGAAGAGCAACACCTCATCTTCACATATCTCGCAGCCATTGCTTTCCAGTACTATGGTACTTCCAGCCAAGCCGTACTTGTGTGCTATGGAAGAGTATACAAAAATAATTGTAAATGCAAAATTAGAAACTATTCACCCACACTTACCTTTTTCAATAACATCCTTTCTACTGGGCAATGACATGAATGTCTTTTTAATTTTACGATCGGCACTGCATATTGTTATTAAAACCATTTCATTGTTCATTTCCGATTTCGATTTCGTTTTTTGCGCCTCGAGCACTTTTCCAGTGTCAACGTTGGAATGCATTTCTGTGTGTGACAGAAACAACAATAATAAACAAATTGAAGTTGTGAGTATGTTAGTGCTGAATGAGTACACACTCTCATATATAATACGTACCGGAGCCTGTGGCTGTGCCCGTCGCTGTTTCAGATTTTTTTGCTGCTGTTTGTACACCATTTTCGTTTGGTGCAGCGGCCACCGGGGCCGGGGGTTGTGGCTGTGGCTTTGCCTCATTTGCAGCATGCGGCGCTACAGCTGGAGCGGCATCCATGGCTAACAATTATTATTAAAACCCAAAATGCACACACAGCTTTCAATTTCAAATCGAGGCTTCTTCTTTTCTTTTTTTGTATAATGCCCGTGTATAAATTTGCACAAGCCAAACTGTGGCCAGGGATGTAATAAAACGCCACACATCGATAGCTTTAGCGCGACTTTGGTCGCTGATTATCGATAGCCGATAGCTGTACAGCGTAGTGGGTGGTCTGCGGCAACAGCAATCAAACGTTCATTTGTTGCTTTCGTCTGTTCGCGGCGCGTTTACTTTTTATTTTCACTTCTGGCATTTATTTTTGAATTAAATACTTTGTAAATTTAAATAAAAACAACGCGTTATTTAAGGAGCATTGGCAACGCACACACAAAAACGACAGCGAAATGCATTGATTGCGAGAATTCGTTTGGTAGGCCAAACAAGGCGCGACCGTGTAGACATTAATATTCACAAAAGGCTGCGCTTAATATATGTATATATTATTTAAAAAAAAATAAACCGCTTCCGACAAATACAAAATGCAAACGTAAGTATGCAAACTGTGTCACAACCAATTATGATTATATTTTGGTATAAATACATATACTTATCTATCTATGTATGTATATTGAAATCTTCACCTGTTTTGATTTCGCTAGGAGCTGTTTCACTCTTTGTTGCCTGTTGCTGTCCAGCTGGCTGTCTGGCAGCTTGGGTAGCTTTAGTGCCACTAAATTAAATACGGGCTCAGCTACAGTTAGCTCCATTGATCTGGAGCCCATCAATGGAACCATGAATTATCGATTGTATGGCAAGAAGGGCAAGGACGATAAACCCTGGTTCGATGGCCTCGACAGTCGCCATATACAGTGTGTGCGTCGTGGACGTTGCCTGGAAGTGAATGGAACGCATAATACATGCTTTGGCTCCAAGCTTCCCTATGCACTGACCAGTCTCAGCTTGACTGACTATCGTAAGGAAAAGGAGTTGAACGAGGCTTTGGGTAGTTATTATGCTCTGCGACATGTACCCAAATGCTGGGCTGTTATTCAGGTAAGAGAATCTGCAATTTACCTGCATATGAGAAACTAATGCTTCCCTTTTGCAGCCATTTTTATGCGCTGTTTTCAAACCGAAATGTGAGGAAATTAATGGCCAGGATATGGTCTACCTGCCTTCATACGAAATGTGCCGGATTACCCTTGAGCCATGCCGTGTGCTATATAATACAACATTTTTCCCAAAATTTATGCGCTGCAACGAAACGCTCTTTCCTATGAAATGCAGCAACGATGCGCGAGAGATGAAATTCAATGTAACGGGCAAATGCTTGACGCCCCTTGTGCCGGCTGATAATTCAGCGAGCTATTATCCTGGCATTGAGGGCTGTGGCGTGCAATGCAAAGATCCGTTGTATACTGATGATGAACATCGTCAGATACATAAGCTTATTGGATATGGAGGTACGCTCTGTCTGCTCTCGAATCTGTTTGTGGTTGCCACATTTCTCATCGACTGGCAGAATGCCAACAAATATCCAGCTGTGATTGTATTCTATATTAATCTATGCTTTCTCATCTCCTGCTTTGGGTGAGTGGACTCAAAGTAAATTTCTATTACATAAACTCACATATATTTCCCTCCAGTTGGCTGGTGCAATTCACTTCTGGATCTCGCGAGGATATTGTCTGCCGAAAGGATGGGACATTGCGCCACTCGGAGCCTGCGGCTGGAGAGAATCTCTCTTGCATTGTCATCTTTGTGTTGGTGTATTACTTCCTAACCGCGTGCATGGTTTGGTTTGTCTTTCTCACTTATGCATGGCATTGGCGTGCCATGGGCCACGTACAAGATCGCATCGATAAGAAGGGCTCGTACTTCCATTTGGTTGCCTGGTCACTGCCTCTGGTACTCACCATTACCACAATGGCTCTCAGTGAGGTCGATGGCAATGGCATTGTGGGCATTTGTTTTGTTGGCTATATCAATCATTCGATGAGAGCTGGCCTGCTTCTGGGTCCACTGTGTGGCGTCATCCTAATTGGTGGCTATTTCATTTCACGCGGCATGATTATGTTGTTCGGTCTAAAGCATTTTGCCAACGACATCAAGTCAACTTCAGCGAGCAACAAAATCCATTTGATTATTATGCGCATGGGCGTTTGTGCTTTATTAACATTGATTTTTATATTGGTTGCAATCGCGTGTCATGTCACCGAATTTCGTCATTCGAATGAATGGGCAGAGAGCCTTAGGGAGTATATTATGTGAGTATTTTAACAAACGATCTTATTATTCAAACTTAATAACATAAATTCTTTCAGTTGTCGCATAAGCTCCGTTTTTGACGAGAACAGCGTCTGTAAGATCGAGAATCGTCCAAGTGTGGGAATTTTGCAGTTGCATTTGCTTTGTCTATTCAGCTCTGGCATACTTATGTCCACCTGGTGCTGGACGCCATCCTCCATAGAGACCTGGAAGCGCTATATTAAAAAGTGAGTAACCTCTGATGCAAGTATGTAAGTCTATAATATAGTAATACGTCTTCATTTTGCATTGCTAGAAAGTGCGGCAAGGAGGTTGTCGAGGAAGTCAAAATGCCAAAACATAAGGTCATTGCCCAAACATGGGCCAAGCGCAAGGATTTTGAAGACAAGGGTAGACTCTCTATAACGCTCTACAATACGCACACCGATCCAGTTGGCCTGAATTTCGATGTAAATGACTTGAACTCGTCGGAAACGAATGAGATTAGCTCCACTTGGGTGCACTATTTGCCACAATGTGTTAAACGTCGCATGGCTTTGACTGGAGTCACGGCTGGCAACACGAACTCCTCCAGTCAGGGTCATCAGGCTGGTCGCAAGAACTCACTAGACTCGGAGATAAGCGTTAGCGTGCGGCATGTGTCTGTTGAATCGCGACGCAATTCTGTGGACTCTCAAGTCTCTGTTAAGATAGCTGAGATGAAGACAAAAGTGGCATCGCGCAGTCGGCAACATGGCAAGCACGGCTACTCGAGCAGTAGCAACAAGCGAACGCAACGCCGTAGAGATTTCATTGCGGCCAGCAATGGACGTGGACGTGGACGCCGCGAGAGCAGCACCTCGGTGGAGTCACAGGTGATTGCTTTGAAGAAGACCACCTATCCGAATGCTAGTCACAAGGTGGGCATGTTTGCCCACAGCACCAAAAAGCACAACAGTAGCAGGCGACGCAATGCGGGACTGGATCCGAGCATCATTAACGATTTTATACAGAAGAATGGGCAATTCATATTGCCATTTTTACAGAATCAAGGCATGACGACCTCATCAGATGAGGAGGAGAATTCGCGTGCCTCGTTCAAGATACAAGATCTCAATGTGGTTGTCAAGCAGGAGGAGAAGGACGACGACAATGATAATGGACCTATAATTCAAGAGCTGCCCAACAATGGCAACAGCTCCAAAGCCTTGGAGCACTTCCTGAAACACATGCAAAAGTCCAACGAATCCAATTGCAATGGCAATAGGCAGTCACGTAATTCGCAACGCAGTCGCAAATCACGTAAGGAGAGCAGCAAATCACATCGTGAACCGGAATTGGATGTCGACTCAAATAGCGATTTTAAGCAGAACTATGCCAGGCAGCTGGCCGCAGCTCTGGATGTCAATGGGGACTCGCTGAGCTGTTCCTCTGTGGAACTGGACTTACCACTGGGTCTGGGATTGGGTGGCATGCTACATAGTTCCTACTCGGGCAAGTCGATTTCACGCAATAGCAAAACTAGTTGTGACGTGGGCATACAAGCGAATCCTTTTGAGATAGCCAATCAAACGCTGCCCACCTATGGGAACGAGGAGCTGCAGCAGGCGATGCGATTGCTTAATGCAGCAAGTCGACAGCGCAATGAGATTAATTGCGACGATGCGACCGAAATGCAAACACTGCTCAATCCGCGACATCATCATGGTCATCATCATCATCATCATCACCATCAGAAGGAAGCAACGTTGTTGAGTGAATCGGATAAACTTAAAATGTTGCTGCTGCCATCCAAGTAGGGCAACGAATCGAAATGCATTTATTTAAATTTATAAACAACAACAAAATGAAAACGGAATCTTCCCTAAGTTTACGAATACTCATAGCAATTAAGTTTACAAACTGCAAATTTTACAAAAACACAGAGCACAATGTATTTTTGTGCCTTTTATCCATGTATAATGACTGTTTCCTTAAACTAGTTTATAGTTTTATATAGTTTTTATATATATCTATGTATATCAAAATGTATGTTGTTTTAAATGTACAAACTGTCGCCCCTTTTGGGACCACGCACACAACGAAAGCGAACGAAATTGTATTAAAAAAGTGCCTAAAAAAGTTTATATTTAAGCATTTGTAACTAATAAAACGATTTTAAATCCAAATACATTTTTTATTTTCGTTTGACTTATATTATAGCTGCAGAGGCAGGGCTTTTTCGAACTGAGGCAGTGACTACAATTAGAATTTCTATGCATCTATTTTCTTGTATCTAAAAATAAATTGAATATAAATTAAATTGCGAACTTTGAAGCTTGGAAAAGTGAATAGAGCAAAACTAGAATTCAAATTAATCTACTTTATCTTTTAGCTAAATCAACGATCCTATATAAAATACTTCATTGATGTTTATTACAACTTAAATAATTTTGAGACTGAGTATTCTTGAGTAATTTTGGCTGATTGGGTTGAATATTTATTAAGAAATTTAAATAAGGCATATTATCAAATTCAAAAATTAAATTATTATTGATAGTTTTTAATAAATTAATTATATATTTTGATACAAACATTTTTTTTATTCATTCAAATGCAGTCATCTAAAAAATGCAAACTACTATGAACTTGGTGTATGTGTAGAGTATTACATTTTCGACTAGCCCGAAACTCTCAATTAATTCAGCCTTGCTCACATAACCATCGATATAATATGGATAGCGAAAACTGTGCCCTGAATAATAAAAACAATAATAATTGAAAACATATATTTATAAAAATAAGCATAAACCAAATGAAACTCTAGTGTTTTTGTTTGACTCTATAAAGTTTTGATGTTTATTATTTTTATTCATATGTATGTATATACATACATATATGTGTGTATGTACATATATAGATAGAATACATCCCGCAGGGCTATATAGTACATAAATAGAATACGAAACTGTAAACAGTCGTAATGCGTGACTATAAAAAGGAATGAGCGGACTTAGAAAGTTTAGCGTACATAGAAATTGTTAGTTAATAGCCTCACGTTGCTTAACCTGAAACTCGCACAGCAGGTAGCTTAAACGAGCCGACGGTCAGTTTTGTTACAGGTGAGAAATTACCTGTGAAGAAGACTAAAACGATTTTTGAGAAAAGTCACACTTGGTTGGGAATGAAACGCACATCCGCAGTGGAAGAAGACATTGCCAAGAGTTTTTTGGAAGCTGTAAATTTAAACTGGAAGGCTAACAGCAGGTTGTTTGTATTCCAGTAAACACACGCATATGTAATTCATGTAATTGCCGAGTAGCGATCATAACAGAGGAGGAGTTAGCGAACAGCTGCTCGTCAAATACCAGGGCTGCATTGTAAGCATTTTGTTGGGTGTGGCGGAACACCCACGCAGCATCCAACAACAATTGCGTTGCACTTTCGTAATTGATTTACTCTAATTTCAACTGACATTTATGGCGCCAATATTTGAATGTATGCAAAAATAGAATTTTACAAAATTAAATTTAATTGTTTTTATTTAGAATTAAAATGTACAATTTAACGCAGGTAAGTTTTAAGATTTTATTTTGCTGTGCTTCATATGCATTTGATATGAATTATTAGGCAATTGATAAATTAATGATGCTCATCTAATACAATATAAACAACGCATACTCGAACTTGCAATTTGCTAAAGTGCAATCTAATACTTGAACGCTAATTAGTCAATTTACTAAAGAGTTTACGTGTAGCATTAGATATCAGCAATTTAATTAAGTTTTCAATTGGTGTAAAATTCATCATTTTTATTATTTTTATTGACTACTTGAGGGGATTCTGTAAGACATACACAGCCTACTTGGATTTGCGCAGCGATAGTTTCACTTCCTTGGCCCAAACAACATTGTTGATGAACTCTCCGAGCAGATAGAGGGCAAAGGTGAAGCCCAACACTGCGGCGAAGAATAGAATGCGCTGTGGAAGCTGCAGGACCTCCAAAACAGGATATACCCAGACATTGGAGTAGTGTTTGATGATGTGTATCCAGACCAGATAACTGCCCATAAAGATGGCGAGACCAGTCAAGCCCTTGCTGCGCGTTGGGTAAGCGCGATATGATGTAAACATCTCCAAGACAATGAAGACAACAATATTTGTATGCAATACATGATTAAGCCAGCTGCGAAAGTACGACACAAGAATAAATTAATAATCCTTTATAATAGACAGATTTAAGTTCTTTCTTATTCACCTAGGGAACACAGGATCCAGCACCTTGGGAAAGACTAATTCACGATCGATGGCGTAGAGGGTCCAGAACGTTATACCCACATTCAGGGCTACCGGAAAGGCCAGTGTAGACAGCAGCCAATCCTTGAATTTGCGTATAGCGGGCGCTCGTCGTGGAACCAGCTCATTTGTGCCCACAAAATCATTCACGAGGGAGACAATGTAATAGAGGGCTTGTATTATCTGTAAGTGCAAAGAGATAGGCATGTTATTCTGATAGCTCAAAAGGGGGTTGATTAGCTGACAATTGAAGTGGAATGAATTGCAAACCGCTAAATCACTGAAGCTTGACAACAACAACAACAAAAAGAACTCAAACCGGTTGTCATAACATGTTTAAATTCAAATTGGCCTAATGAGTTATAATAGCTGCTAGTTAAACTCATTTTTTCGGTACCTTACCGCATTCAGAAACGTAAGATATTTGAACTTTCCACCAAAGGGATGATAGATTAATTTTGAATTGGGATCAGTTTGGGCTGGAAATTCAACGAATTTATAATCATAATATATGCCATAGGTGAATTGTACGGCAGCTGTCAAATGCAGCAATGTACGCAGCGCGCCAAAAACACTTTTGAACAGCGAGTTGGTTGCAGTAGCACTTGTGGCCATTATTATCAATTATATGTTTCTTTATTGTAATTAATTGATTTTTCACAACCGCAACAATAGCAACAACAGCAACCGGCGAGCAAAAAATTTATACTGAAGACGGTTGCACTGCTGTGTGACCGTGGTGCCTAATATGAGAAATTATCGATACTTTACAAGGATTTGTGTATCGATTTTCGCCTAATTTTGTTGGCTGGGCACATTTTGTAGTCTTTGGCGCATTTTATTGAAATAAACTCACGATGGTGTGAAAAAAGCATTACTTGATACTTAAAGTAAATTAATGATTAAGAAACATGCTAAAAACTGATTGATAATTATAAATATTTATTCATTATCAACTAAATAATACAAAATTAAGTATTGCTTTCATGTGTTATCTATGCTGAGAACACAAATCAGTATTAAATTGTTATCAAGCTGGAATAAGTAAAAACTTTTGATGTCATGGTGACTAAGCGATTGAAATTGGATATGAAGGAGAATAGATGATCCATATAATTTTAACACGATTTTATGAAAAGTATACTGAATAATTTTTCTGTAAATAAGGTTTTTTTTTTCAAAATTTATAGACTACACTTTTAGAGCAAAATTGCCTATCTCTTGATTTAGCTATAGATATTGATAACATCAGCACTTGCACTTACCGCACAGAGAAATGTTAAGAATTTAAATTGCCCACCGAATGGAATAGAATTTGGTAGGTCTAGGGTATGCAAGTAGTAAATGCCATAGTTTAATTGAATGGCAGCTGTTAAATGTAAAAGAAATTGCAATACACGATAAAAAGCTGAGAACGCGGAACGCTCATTCTTGGACTTGGATCTTGCCATGCTTAACACACAAAAGTTCACAATCTACTGATTTGTTGGCAGGTGAAAAACCAGCGACAATCAATATATACAAATATATATATGTATACATATATACATATATATGTTTATTTTTTATTTTTATTTTTTAAATACAAACATTAAGTATTAATTCGTGCTATGTGGGTGACTGATAAAGTTAATTAGTGAGGCAATAACAATACGTTAGCATAATAATGTAATTGAATCTTATTAGATGTAGATTCAGCTAATCAGCCATATATGTATATAGTATATACATATATTCATATCAGTTACGTCTATATATGTATTAGTAGGTGACTTACAGCACATAAAAACCGTTAGAGATAAGCCTATTTTGTAATTTAACAGCCTGCACTCTAACAGCAAAGCTGTTATGTTAGCAACAAACCCAATCCAGGGCTGCAATTGCACTCACCGCACAGATAAAGGTCAAGAATTTGAATTTGCCAGCATATGGATGAAAAACTGATCTTGGCAATTCCAAATTATAGAAATAGTAGACGCCATAGTTGAATTGTATGACAGCCGTGGTGTGCAGAAGTAATTGTACAGCACGATTGAAACCTGGGGATGTGGAGCCCTTGTTTTTGAGTTTGGATCTTGCCATGTTTCACACTCAAAAGTCAACTTTATACTGATTAGCCGGCTGTAGCTGGCAAATGCAAGCAACAATCTAAGAATATATTTTATAGATGTATGTATGTACATACAACTTAACATGTGCATATGAGCGACCCACTGATAACGTCGCTTATCAGTGGGGCAATAAAAACAAAATCGTGTTCAAAGAGCAAATTTAAACTGAAGCAGAATTTGAGTGAAAATTAAATTTACTTTCACCTCTTCAGCAGCAGTGCAACTACTTTAACTGTCGTTCATGTTTACAAGTGGACGGCGATATGCTATATATAGGTATGTATGTCTAGCTGACGAAATGCTATTGAATATGCGGCTGTCGCAACTAATGCGAACTATCGATTGAATTTCCAGCTCGTTTGAAAGCCGCATGAAGGTCAAGGGACAAACGCAAGCGATGTGACGCACCACTAACATGTACATATGTACATATATTTAATCGCTATCTATTATTTAGATAAGCAATCAATATTTATATTTAAATTTTTGTGGCTATCGTAAGCATAATTATGCTTAACAGAAATTTCAAATAATAGGGAATAGTGTGAGAGGAATGATTGAACAAAATATTTTATTTCAGATGGTAGACTTGATAGATTCATATATTCATATACATATTAAATTTAATTTTTAGAAACCAACTGGTGCTTCATTAATTTATTAGGAGTAGAAATATTATGTTAAAGGTAATATTTTACATAAGAATTCATTCATTCCTTGGTTTCCGCCTCATTTTCACTTTCGCCGTCAGAGGACTCCAAATTGATTTCAGTAAGCTCCTGCTCCTCTGCGCTGCAGCTGTCCAGTTCTCCAGTTTCAACCTTGGCAGTCATTGCAGTTGTCTCCTGCTGCTCTTCAATGACAGCCACCTGCTCGGCTTGCTCGAACATGGGATTATCAAAGGCACGTTCACGCACCTCTTCATTCTCCGCATCGTAGCCAATGACATCCAGGCGCTCCACTGCACTACCACCTGCTCCTCCTATTCCCATTCCACCTGTCACATTATCAAATCGATTGAAGAGCAAATGCTGCGGCAAACGCAAATCCAAGTGATGCCAACGCCAACGCCTGGGATTGTGTATCCATTGTGGTATGCGATTGAGGTACGGATTCTGTGGCATGAAGTGAGCGAGTCCAATCAACGAGACAACGCCCACAAGCACAATACAGAAGAGTATGAGCAGCACCGAGGCAAAGCTCACATTGGGATTATATGGATGGCCGGCATAGAAGATTTTCAGATTTTTCTGCTTCGCTAGGAATTTGCTTTGATTCCGTTGTGCAGCGAAACGTCTCATAAACTCCACGCTACGCTCACTATAGCCATGTCGATCCACAACAATCGCCTGCAAGGCATTGCCAAATGCTCTGGAGCCCACATAGTTCACATGCAACTGCAGCTCGTCCTGCAGCTGCTCCTTGACCATAAAACTATTGATGAGACCAGTCAAGGTCTTGCGATCCTCCTCTACGCAGTGCTCGCTGTTCACATGCATCATGGCGCCACAGACCAAGCAGCAGCCGTCATTCGTGCGCAGTGGCGAGACGCAGTGCGGCACTTCACACTGAGGCTCCACATGGGAGCAGACCAATTCCAGCAAGTTTTCATAGTCTATGTGGCAGCCACATAGCTCACCTCTATAGTACTCCACAAACACATTCTGGGCATTATGGAAGAGCAATTGGCCCAGATCTCTGCTTAGCAGCTCCTGCAAATAGTTGCGCGATATGGAGGAGCCCGCTAGGATGAGCTGACCCAAGCGAAGATACTGCACATTCTCCAAGTCAAATGAGAGCGGACCGCTATTGCCACTGATCACCACATGCTCATCATCGCAGGGCACGCGATCCAGGTCAAAGTAGCTATCGATGGCTGCGCTTGAGGGGGAGGCGCTGCTGGGCTGCCCACTCCAGCTGCTGGGATCAAACCATTTGCTCGTCTTGGCTGGCTTTAAGTACGCGCGTTTCTCATCACTCTCACAGTCTCTATTCAATCCCGAGCCCACGCCGAGTTGTATGGTGGCATCCTCTGCCAGCAGCAAGCCACCCAAGCGGGGCAGCACAAATCCACCCACCGCTAGCTCCTTGGGCAATGGCAGCACAGCCGGATAATAGCTGGGAAAGACAACCATATCCTGGGCACAGGGCAAGTAACCATCCAGCCAGGCATTGGCATTATCGAATGCGGCCCCAGCACTATGCCACTTGATGTTGGTCGTCTCCGCCTCCAAGGCGAGCAAAGCGAACAGCACTACAGAGATCCATTCCATCATTTTGACTGCTGAGCAAATTGTAGACTGAAGACCGACAATATGGGCTGAAGCTATGGCAGCGCTGTCATTAGTTTTGGGGGCGTTACTTCAGCTTCAACACAATCTTCAACAAGCATTTACACTGGCCAACAAAATCTGATAAAAATTTGACAGCTCTAATATATAAGCTTTTACAGTATAAAAGAGATTTTCCTAAAATTCTAATATCTATTTACGAAATCTAGAATTTGATATATACATATATAGAGATACTGATGCTGCAGGTTATCAATTAAGCAGTTTATCATTCGGGCATTCCATCAGTCAATTTATTAGTCTTGCCACACATTAAATTAGACATGAAAACCTAAACAAAAAATTTAAATTTCATATTTTTCAATTCCAGGCGAAAATTAACTACAAAATAATGGACATTAAACAATTTTTAAACATTTTGACTATATGAATTCCAACTGAGAATATTAACCATTTGAAAGCATTTTAATGGATAATAAAAATGTTTTCAAATAAAATAAGTAAAAACAAGAGTTTCTTAATAGTGTAGAGCTTATATAAATAAATGCAGAATTGTATTATAAGAGCAATGCTTATAAGGCTCTAAATGCCGTAATGATCAATTTCATATGGAACTTAAATCTTTTAAATATCCTAATTATGTTAGTTCAACGAATCTTCGATTAATTTTTGTTTCTATTTTTAAATCTATAGATGATTTTCAATAAATTTGTTCTAGTAATAAATTGTCGAAAACGAACGTGTGGCCATTGCACATTTTCAATACATAAATATACTAATATCTACATACATACATGTATGTGCATATATACTATATATAAATAGTATAGCTGCTCTGCTACACAATCATGCCGTATTAGAAGAATAGCGTTTATTTTCATTTTGCTATAAACAACCAACGTAAAGGAGAGGAAGGTATGCCAAAACAATAGAAGAATAGCAAAAATTAGAACCGGATGGTAATCGTGCGTGTGCATGACCCGGCAATGCGATGTGCCACGGGTTCCACATGAAAGCCATTTGCTAAAAAAAAAACACGACTAAACAAATGGCAAACAAACAAATTCCGAATCCGAATCTGTATCCGAATCCACGTGCAGAGATATCTGCCAGTAGATGGAAAGCACTGTTTCTCGTTTGTTTTTTTTTTTTTTTTGTTTTTTTTTTATGAAGATCAAAGAATTTATTGAGATTATAAATCAAGGGCGAGCAAGGTCGAACGAAATTAAAGATAAGCCTTAAAAAAACTAAAGAAAAGTTTCTTTGTTTGGCAAATCCTTGAACTTAAGTAGTGTAAAAGATGTTTGCTTGGAGGCAAAAAGTCGCATAATGAGAAAGAAATTTCAGAACAAAGAGATGGACAGGTTATTGTAAGTATGTTTTCGGCTAGTGATTGCATATATATATTTTTCAGTAAAGATTGACCAATAGAACTTGCAATTAACCAGTTTTGTAGCTAGTCCATCAAGGATCAATCCATCAGTCAAGTAGCCTTGTATGATCAGTGATCAATCGAACAATCAATCATTCAGTCAGAGAGTCACAAAAAATGCAGCTGTATAATTCGATAAATGTAATAGTCAATCAGAAGCAAGCCATCAATCACAGATGTAAACAAACAACATAATGAAAAATGTCTAATAGATATTATCTAATATTGCAGATTTATTTGCCAAATGATCTGCGAAAATTCAAATCGATGATCGAATCGAATGCCCAAACTATTTTACGACATGTAAATGAGTTACTCCCGGCCAACACGCCCCAGCCGCCTCCCACAGCGCAGTGGGTCAGCCAGATAATCTGGCATCTATCAACGCCAATAAAATCGGCCACGAAGATGCTGGGGGCCTTTTGTTTTTGGACCAATTTGATTTGTGGCCAGCTTTACAATTCAATAAAAATGGAAATTAAAAAAATCTGTTTCTCTCTGTGCCTTTACGGAAATTTCGCGCAATGAAAATAAATACATATTGCAAATTCTTTGTACGTGTGTGTGTGTGTGTAACACTTTGCAGCGACAACAACTGAATGGCCGGATAATGGAATGAATGGCATTTAAAATGTATCTGTAAGACATGTGCATGGAAAATGTATCTGCAAGATACGCCAACTGCCCGCTTACAAATTGCAGCCAGTTGTTGACCCCTCAGCGCGAGAGGTGATTAAATGAAACACAGAAAAAAAGTAAAACGAAAATCGACACAGCAGGCAAATAAACAAACATATGACAGACATAAATGGGAGACAATAATAAAAATCTGATTATACCCTGTAAACATTTGTGAAAGCGGAACAAGGGCAATCGAAATATTGGCTATCATATATGGTCGTCGTTTCTTTGTTATCTATAAATATCGATATTGAAAGAAGACAATTTTGAGGGCTATGGGAATTAAGGTAATCTTATTGCACATGTTGTTTAAGTTTATTTTTACCATTATTACATTTGCTAACATTGATAAATATCGATTTTAATAGGAAATCACAAGCGATTCGACATAAAGGTGTATAGTTGAAATTTAAACTATAGTATTGTCTATTGTTGAATAACAATGTAATCATAGTACCTAAATGTAGGGTATATGCTAGTCGTATACTCTCTGTTCCTGCAGCTCTACTTGTTACTGAATAATTGAGCTGGAACACACTTGAAACGAACTGTGGCTGCGGTCGTCGTATTTCCGTCATTTTATAATGACCACGATTTATATATGTATATTTGATATTTTATATCGTATCATCATCTTGTGTTCTTTAACTTACCAGCGACCAATAGCTGAGAAATCGTAATTTCTGTGGAAAAGTTTCGGGCACCAGGCGACGACTGAAGCTCGTCTTTAATTTGTAGCTGCGTTGCACCTCAAAGCTACTGTAATACAGTCCATAGGCGAATTGTCCCAGCGCACACAGATGAATGATTGTCACAAAGACACGCGATTTATAAAGCTCCACTTTGGTCATCTTGTATAGCTCTGAATATATATAGTATGTATATACAGAATTTTATTTAACTTTACTTCAACAATGATCTAGTTGGTTTTGGCCAAATATCCAGCAAACATCTCAATTTTTGTGGCTTAAGTGAAAACTGAAGATAAAAATTATAAACAAACTTTAGTCGGGACTTTCCCAATACAACCACAATGTACCCATCCGATGTAAAATTAAGCATATATGATGAGATGAATCTGCATAGATTTGTCTGATTCTTAGTCCTCAAGGAAGAAATGTGGTCAACTCAATAACAGTTCCAAGGTTTAGTCTTCCCAGAAATAGTTAAGCAAACAGCCTCAAGAACAAACATATCCTGCTAATACATATTTAAGCTTCATGATTCCTACTAAGTTTTCCTGTCTATCACATGCCTTTTATTCGAAGCATTATACCCTGTTTACGCATATCCCATGGGTACAACTGTTTGCGAACCACAAAAAACTAAGCAAATAAAGCAAAGGTGGTCAAAGGTGTCGTAAAAGCTAAACGTCTAAGCACTAGGCTTCTTAAAGCTTGACTGCATAAAAATTTGAAATCAATATTTGACATAAATATTTAAAAACGAATATTAAGACGAACACATAAAGAAGTTAAATTGGCCTAATAGCAAAAAAAAACCTAAAAAACTGAAATTTCTAAATGCATAAACAAATGCTTAGCAAGCCACATAAATTGATGAGAATTTGCTTGCTGGCGATGTTTATAATTTTTACATATGTTAATAAGTTAATGGATTTTATGGCTAGTTGTTGATTGTTTCAATTGTTTGAATTTCGAAACAAATCTTTTTTTCGCACACGACAGACAGCACGCACGTAAATTTGGATTTTCTATATAGTTTACTTTTTTATTCTTGTTTAATTTTTTATTTTGGCTGGTTTCTAGTTTATTTGTTACGCGCAAAGAACTGCGCGTATGGAAAACTGGAGTTGTACTGGCAGATGTATAAAAATGTTGCTCATTCGCCGCATTGGCTCGATGTTGCCTTTACTTGCGTCCACACACACACAACCCACACACATGTGTACTTGTGCTGTTGCTTCGCATTGCGTGCAACTGATGCGCATGTCCAAAAATTGTACATATTTCAGTTGTGTTACCCGTGGCAGTCGCTCAGCATTTGTTTGACCAAACATAACATTTATGTGGTAACCATGTATAGACTAAACAATGAAAGCCATACGCAATACTGCGTCAAAAATCACATCTTGCCCCACAGATAACGGCTTGTGTCAAAAATATTTAAATTGATAAGCAAATGCGCGCCTTTTGCAATATCGTTATCGCATTTTGTTATCAAAGCAGCTGTTTTATGCTGCAGCCCTAGTCGTTTGTTATGTCTATCGACCATTTTGAGCAGAATTTTATCATTTACGGAATTAACTCATATTTCTTAATAGAAACAAAAACAAAGTATTTGTATAAACAAACCGCAAAGTACTTATATAAGAAGAGTGCTTTCAGAACCTCACTTAAAATATATAAACCTCTCCGCTTTTATCCATTTCTCGAGAATATACAATACATCTGAAAGTCATGTCGTAACAACTACTTGGACGTATTAAATTAAATTCGTATCAAAATTAAATAACAAAAATTGGATAATCAATCATCAACAATGTCGTTAGCATCTAAAGTGACATTAGGTCTAGCTGTTTGCGTTTCCACCGCCATTATAGGTTATGTTCACTATAAACAATCGGACGACCGGCAAGTAAGGAGAATTCTTCAATGAAATTAAGTATTAATCGAAATTAGTTTACAGTAACAAACTACATGAGGGTGTTTTACGGGACGTAGAGCAGCAGCAACGACGCAAGCACGAAAACCGTTATGCACTGCAGCAACAAATCGACATGACCAAACAGTTAAAAGCAGCGCGAGAAACGGATACGAAGAAAAATCCGGACGTATAAGATACATAAACAACGGTAATGCCCGAGGCATCGGATCCAGGCTCAAAGCTATCGTCCCTTGTGTTGCAGCAATCAATATGTTAAGCGCGCCAAATACAGCTCTTTTATGCACACAATATATTTTTGTTATTCTTTGTCTATATATTATTTATAATTATTACTCAATTTTATTATTACGAATGTGTGTATAAGTAATTACAATTCTAATGGGCGCTCGATAAAATAATTCACATTGTGTCACGGTTGGTTTGTACATATGTGGTGGACACCCCTTACTAAATCATAGAAAAAAAACAAAAAAGGAGACTTTGTAGAGCTTTGAAATACACGAGAGTTGACGTTCTCTTGTCCGTTCTCTCCCACATTGCCACCAATAATGTATTTGATAAATAGTCCGAAGTCCAAACGATGTTTGGACCATTAATATCGACCTCCGCCTCCTCCTTTACGTCTATCGCGGTCGTTCCCATCACGATCGTTATTACGATCGCCTCGATCCGTGCCACCTCCAATGCCACGCTCGCCACCACGATCCGTGCCGCCAACAATGCCGCGCTCGCCGCCACGGTCAGTGCCGCCGCCGATGCCACGATCTTCGCGTCGACGGCGCGGCGACCGGCTTCGTGATCGTCGTCGCGGTCCACCGGAACGGGAACGGGAACGCGAACGATTGCGTCGCCGGCGCGAATAAAGGTACCTCCGCAACTCTCTAGATATGGGCTTCAGATGCATAAAATTGCAAAAGCCGGATCGTGTGCATTCACCCATTTCGTATTGTCTGCAGCAGGCCTCACGGAAATCGGTAACCGGCGACAATTCCGAATAAACGGGTCGTCCGCCAAACCAGCGATTGTTCAAATCATTTGCCGCCTTTTCGGCGTCGGCCTCATTACGGAATTTGATGTACACATTGCCGACTAAATGGTCACCCAAATTATCGCAAACGTTCATCTCCTCAATTTCTCCATATTTGTCCTCGCACTCGACGAAAACATCCTCAAAGAAATTGTCATAATGCTCCTGCATTTCCTCATCGGACACATTCGCTACCAAATGTGAACCGTCCGCCGATTTCGCTGAATTTTGAGGATTTACGTAGAGATTTTGCAGCAACACCGTTTGCGAAAATGTCGGCTTATTGTGTATGCGTGAGCAGCGGTCGCCATGCCGGCATGCTCCGATTTTAAAGTAAAACGAGCAGTTTACTCTGCAATAAGTAAATAGATTGTTATTAGTGTACCGGAAAATTTACAGAAGGTGCAACTGCAAAACATGCGGACCACTGGTTTTTTTTTATTTTTTTTTTAACTACTTACTTGTCCTTTTCTGTGCCAAAAATAGATGCCAAATACTCGGCCATCACGTAGTTACGGTATTGAGCTGCTGTTTAAAACGATTAGCCTTCCTTGCGTGCCGTTTGCAGCGAAATTTGATCAATGCCGTATTTTGTATATATTTTGACAAATTTATAATATAAATTTTTCCAGGCGCACGCAAAAAGCAGCGTCTGTCGTATTCTGCTACAGCGTTGCCAGCTTCAAAATTAATTCAAGCAAGTCGTTCGGCGCTGCCAACTGAGTTTTCAAGACACATTTAATAACAAAATATTGACAGGAAACTCAATTTCAAATAATTCTTTAAAAATATTTGGTTTCCTGTTTAAATAACTTTCAGGATTGAACAATTCCGACTATATTTTCTTGATTAATATATATTGTATTTTCTTACCAAAATACCATCCGGCAGCGCGCGACCTGTTACAGAGAGTGTTGGCAACGTTGCGCGTCTGACATTTCTGTGTGAGAGAGCAAGTGCGATAGTGCGAGAGCACGAGAACTGAGCGAACATTCACGACTCATGCATTTCTAGAAAAGTCCGACAGCGGCATTTTTGCATTTTCATAAGCTCACAACTTTGTGCGGTAAACGGCGTGTTTTTAACAACATAAAATACTTTAAACAGTTATAAAGGTCCTAAGTGAACAAAAAAAAGATAATTAAAGAAAAAATGGATAAGGTGCGTATTAAAATAGCTAGCAAACAAGCAAAACGATTCTCATATGTGAACGTTTCCTCTGCGGTCAACTGCAGGTGAACGAACTGAAGGAAAAGGGCAACACAGCGCTAAATGCTGAGAAATTTGATGAGGCTATTGCTGCCTATACAGAAGCCATTGCGCTGGACGCCAACAATCATGTGCTCTACAGTAATCGTTCTGCGGCCTTCGCCAAGGCCGGAAAATTTAAAGAAGCTCTGGAAGATGCTGAGAAGACGATCTCTTTGAATCCAACTTGGCCCAAGGGCTATTCACGCAAGGGTGTTGCGGCCGCTGGTCTGCGAGACTATATGAAAGCTCTAGAAGCCTACAACGAGGGTAAGTTTTGTTACATATGCTGATTTATTTTGACCTCTCCCCAACATAACCTCACTTGTTTCTTTGTGTGCACCTTAACAAGGTCTGAAGTATGATCCGCAAAATGCGATTCTTTTGCAAGGCTGCCAAGAGATTACGGCAGCTGTTCTGAATATGATGCAATCTCGCGGCGATATTCCCATGGACGTTGATCCTCAATCGGGCGGCTCGCCTTTTGAGAGGAAGTCGCAACCGTCCAAGCCGGCGGAGCCCCCCAAGCCGGCTGAGCCGCGTGTGGAGGACATGACCGAGGAAGAGCGTAAAAAGTACTTTGCGAAGAAGGAAAAGGAACTAGGCAATGCTGCTTATAAGAAGAAAGATTTTGAAACTGCCCTCAAACATTATCATGCAGCCATCGAGCACGATCCGACTGACATCACGTTCCATAACAATATTGCAGCTGTTTACTTTGAGCGAAAACAGTATGAAGAGTGCATCAAGCAGTGCGAGAAGGGCATCGAGGTGGGACGTGAAAATCGTGCTGATTTTAAGCTAATTGCGAAGGCCTTGGCTCGTATCGGCAACACCTATCGCAAAATGGAAAACTATAAGCAAGCCAAATTCTATTATGAAAAGGCTATGTCTGAGCATCGTACTCCGGAGATAAAGACATCGCTCAGCGAAGTCGAGGCGAAAATTAAGGAAGAAGAGCGACGTGCATACATTGATCCAGTTAAGGCCGAAGAAGAGAAGGAAAAAGGCAACGAGTACTTCAAGAAGGGTGACTACAGCACTGCTGTTAAGCATTATTCGGAGGCCATTAAACGTAATCCGGATGATCCCAAACTGTATAGCAATAGAGCAGCCTGCTATACAAAATTAGCTGCATTTGACTTGGGCTTGAAGGATTGTGATACTTGCATTAAGCTCGATGAAAAATTCATCAAGGGTTATATACGAAAGGGCAAAATTCTGCAAGTAAGTGTATTTTAAATATATAGCTTAGGGTTTATTTATAAATATACTACATGACGTTTGTTTGTAACAGGGCATGCAACAGACCTCTAAGGCTTCAGCCGCTTATCAAAAGGCCCTAGAATTGGATCCAAATAATGCTGAGGCAATCGATGGCTATCGTCAATGTTCAATGAATTTCCAACGTAATCCACAAGAGGTGCTCAAGAATGCCATGTCCGATCCGGAAATACAACAAATTCTCAAGGATCCGGCCATGCGCATGATACTCGAACAGATGCAGAATGATCCAAACGCTGTTAAAGAGTAAGTTTTCAACTTTAAAAAAATAACATTTTATTAAAACCTAATTCTCCCCTTGCAGACATTTACAAAATCCGGCTATAGCTGACAAGATAATGAAGCTACTGGAATCAGGCATTATACAAATACATTAGATTACAGAAATGAGAAGAAAAGAAAGTAAAACAGAAAAACGTTCAGGATATACATAAAACTTAACAATATGCATAACGAAGTAAAACTAATGCCCTGCCACAAAAAAAAAAAGAAAAAAAATCTAAACAACATGTTGAGCCTTAAAATATATTTTTAATGTAAGAAATTACCTTGAATATCACCGCAAACGCTGACATGACTATAAACTAAACTAAAGCAGACAAAAGAAAACTATTTGAAAAAAAAAAAAAAAAAAAACAATTTAAATGCAAAAGAAAATTCACTTTTGTTTTAGAATATATATATTTATAACATATAGTACATCTGTTTAGTTGATTTACGCAGATGCTGCTCTGGTTCTTTTTTCATACTACATAAAAATGCTGTAGCTTAGACATCTAAATAAATAAGTTTCTGAATGTAAAATAAAATACAAGTCAAGGAATGGAAATCGTATGTTAGATTATCTTGCATGAACTCGCAACTTTTTGCATTTCCACGTGCAGCACCTCTATTTAGTTTATATACATATAGGCGTCAAAAAAAAGGGTACGTTCCAAAGTAAATAATAATTTTTTCAAACTGAAAACAATTACGTTTTTCATTTGTATAAAGTATATTTTTAAATGAAGTTGCGACGCCCAACTGGACAACTATATTATCTTCAATATTCTGTGTATGTGGATATAATGTTTTCATATTATACGTAAAGGAATCATTTAAATAAAGTTGCAGTCGTACAATGGGACCACTTTTAATGGACTAAAAGTATAATTTTTATTTAAAGTACAAGTAGCTACAACCGTTACAAGCTCAAAATATACTAAATTGGAAATGCGGCCAGCAATCCGTATTGCTCGCGGTATTATTTAGTGCGTTTCACACAAAAGTGTTGAAAAGCGTATAATGGCCGCAACATGCTATTCAGTGCCAGTGCCAAGCAGTGTTGAGGACGATTTCTTCCACAAAAAAAAGAAATGGTGTGCTTGCTGATTGTGATTTCAATATAATAAATAATAAGAAAATACAAGTAAAACAATACAAATTAAAACGATTTAATTACAACGAATAAGAAGAAAAGTGAAGGCCTTTTTTAACTACCGATTCCTACACGCTGTTAATTGTTTTAACTATAGTTTATATGTATATATTGTGTGCATGTGTGAATTCGATTGTGAGCGTGTATGTGTAGAAGTGTGTGTTTGCCTGCGAGTTTCTCAGTTGATTCGCGAAATTGAGAATAGAAAGATGGTGCTCACTAAATTGTAAGCGTGAAATAAGTAATATATATAAATATACCAAAAAAACAAAAATACACTCTTTTGGGCAACAAGAAATCTCCAATTAATTGTGGGCAACAACGCAAATTCAAAAGTGAGTATAGAAGAAAAACAACAACATAAAAAGGGCTGATGCCTAACGTATTCGCTTTTCAAATGCGTTTCGGGGGCGCTTGGCAACAAGCAAAAGCCGCTACACGCACACATACATCCATACGCAAGCATGTAATACTTGTCCGTGCATATGTAAAAGTGTAAATTTATGCATGTGTGCTTGTTAGTTGGTTTGTGTTGGTTTTTAGCAAACTAAAATATGATTTCGCCCTACCCCAATTTTGAATGTGTTTTCGCTTTTATTTTATTATTTTTTAGTGCATCCCTCGCCGCTGCATTATTCAACGATGAGGCCACAGGCGCCGGCGTCTGTGGCAAGAGATTCAAAAAAGGATGAACTGCGCTCGGCTCCCTGGTACTGGGGTAGCATATCGCGCGAGCAGGCAAAAAACAAATTATTTGGCCAACCGGATGGAAGTTTTCTAGTGCGCGATGCGCAAGCAAAGGTAGCTTTATAAACAAATATATATGTTACAAGATTAGTAAAATATTAATTTAAATATAATTAATGAAATTTCAGAAGGGCGAATATACGTTGACTTTGATGAAGGATGGCAACGAAAAGCTTATTAAAATTTGCCAAATCAATGACAATTATGGTTTTGTTGAAAAATTTCAATTCAGCTCTGTGGTTGAAATGATCAATCATTATATGACCAATTCACTGAAAATGTACAACAAAACGTTGGATATAACGCTCAGTAATCCAATCGTTTGTCCCTTCTACGAAGATGCACAGCCTCAAGGCGATTTACGCTTATTATGCGATGCATTTGTACGCTGCTCTCAATTGCTGTTGCAGCAGGAGCAGGCGCTCGATCAAAAGAAGAAATCATTTAATGCCATACGCGAAGAGTTAGCCGAGAAAAGGCTGCATCAGAGCGTTTTTGGAAATGCGGAAAATATGTTTCGCAGTCAAATCGCATCGATAGAATCGTTTATGAATAAACCACCTGTAAATGCAACGGGCATTGGAACAGGCGCCGGTGGAGCAGGCGGCGCGCAATGTTCGCGGCAAGAGGTGGAACATCATATGCGTGAAAATTTGCTAAGGATGCATACACACCTGAAGGTGATGCATGCAAAAATGGAACGTCTCAATCAGGAAATTAAGATGCGCAAAGAGGAGGAACAGTTGCTCGAACGTCAAATAAATGCCAGCAAACCGGAGCTACAGGAATTGCAATTATGCAAGGACAAACACATTGAGTAAGTGCACATAGCTGACGTCATACACATAAAGATATATATATATATATAATATAATAATACCAACATCAGACAAATATTCATATACATATATCTATATCATACTACTGCGTCAGCGAAATAGACAAAAAAAAAAGAAATAACTGCAGCTGAACGAGCCAAGCGGTTTAGTCAGTCGCTCAACCACTCGTTCATTACATGCTCAACAGCTATATATATATATATATATATATATATATATGTATATATATTTCTATATTATATTTGTCCAATGCATTTTATGCCAGACAAGGAATTTTAATGCCTCTGGGTTCTGGCTCATTTTTCACGCGGCTCGCTTGTTGTTGGCCATTTTACTGCCTTCTTCTTCCTCAGCTGTTCTGTTTGGAGCTGCATTTGACTTTGAGTTTTGCCGTTTCCTTTGCCTTGCCTTGCCCTGCCCTGCCGTTTTTGACCGATAATAATAGAAAATTTAACTCGGCGCTCGTCTGGTTTCGGCTTGCAAATTCGCCACGCTGACTGGGCTACGTGCTACCCGTATGCAATATATAATACGCTATATAGTATACATCGAGCATTTGTTATCGCCCCCAACCACTCCGTCCTATTGCCCTGCCCCCTTTGGCTGGCAACTGCAAGAAATGTTCGCCCATAAAGCCAATGACAATGCTCGATAAGCTGCTTGCCCGAGCAATTGAGGCAGGTAACAAGACAATGAATGCATTGTCTAAATACGATATATGATAAACGATAGACATAGTATATTCAAAATAGGAGTGTAGCACTCTGATTTATGTTTATCCTAAGATAAGGCAGGATTTGCTTTTTGAAACAAAGAATTCTTTTATCGTTAAAACTTCTGAATATATCAGAAAAAAAAAACAATTCTCTAATAGACTAAATTGTATAAATTCGTTATGTGACCAATTGCATTGTATAGACGAATTCGATACATGGATAGGTGAAAGGGAAAGCTTCATTGAATAGCTTTTAGGCAGACTCATCTTGAGAGTACTACGATTCCAAACAATTTTTGAATATTCCATAGAATATCTATCTATTGTAATGTATATACATATATACTTACATATCATGCTATCATATATTAACATTATTGCACATATTTTATACCATTTTATAAAAACATTTATTATATAGAATCATAGAAAATAGTTTTGGAATATGTTTGCTGTACTTCAATACGCCGAAACAAATATTAAAATAGAAAATGTTTTCTATTTTTATCATGAACATTCTTGATCAAAAGATTTAAGCGTTTAACGCTTAGTTTGTATATCTATATGAACAGGTAAATATTGCGACAATTATATAAATGTATATATAGTGCTCGTATTTGGCAGAGTTTCTGGAGTTTAGCGTATAAATATATTGTAAGATCAGAAGCGTTTTTCTGTCTAGCATGAGTTCAGAGTATGGGGGTGCTGTTCTAACTAAACAAATGAGCCGTATATGAAATTCAGCACATCGTAGGTGCAACGTTTATTCGTGGAGTTCTTGATATACACTAAAAGTACAAACGTATGAGCAAGCGCAGCTTGCTTAGAGCTAGGCGAATTAATGCAAGTAATGAGAGTTTACAACGCAAGAGAGGAGAGTAATTAGGGTGAACCCAAATGTAAAAATATAGGTATAAAATTCAAGTTAAACAAGAATATAAGTGAATTTGGCCCAACATCCCGGCCCCATTGAATGACACAGTCTTTCAAGAGACAGGAAGGATTGCTATTTTGTGAACTGGTCTCCGGATTATGCCCTTGGCAGTGCGAACATCTACCACTCGTACTCGTTGATCTCGTCCAGGAATTGTAGCTGTAATGCGACCCATTATCCACTTCTGAGAAGGTACGTTGTCTTCATGTATGAGAACCATGTCCCCGATAGAGATGCTGGGTGATGGTTTGGTCCACTTGTAGCGCACGTTCAGCTCATTGAAGTAGTCTGTCAACCAGCGTCGCCAAAAATATTGTTTGATACCAGTTATCAAACGCCAGCGATCCAAAGATTTCAACTGTTCATCCTCTATGTTTTGTTCAGGCAACGCTCGCAGGGAGTCTCCAATTAGAAAGTGACCAGGTGTCAGAGCACCCAAGTCGCTTGGATCTGATGATAGTGGGGTGAGCGGACGTGAGTTGAGGATGGCTTCTACTTCCGCTGTAATTGTGGCCAATTCCTCAAACGTGCAGCGGGCATTCATAAGGCTGCGCGTCATGAGTCCCTTGGCACTTTTAACTGCCGCTTCCCAGAGGCCGCCAAAGTGTGGTGCTCTGGGTGGGATGAAACGAAAGTTTATGAATTCATTTGTGCAAAAACTAATAATTGATTGTTGATTTTCTTGCTTGAAGAGGTAGGTTCGTAGTTCCTTTAATTGATTGCTTGCTCCAGTGAAATTCGTGGCATTGTCACAAAATATATCAACAGGCAATCCTCGTCGTGCAATCATGCGCCTCAACGCGGCTAAGAAAGCATCCGTTGAAAGGTCAGATACCACTTCGATATGCACAGCCTTTGTGGCGAAGCATACAAATATGGCAATGTAGGCCTTTCGAGGAGGCTTGCCCTGAATGCGGAGATAGACGTTGACTGGTCCACAAAAGTCAACTCCACAGTGAGCGAAAGGTCTCGATGGCGTCAATCGCTCTACGGGTAGATTTCCCATAAGTTGCTGTTGCAACTTTGGCTTGTAGCGCACACAGTGCACGCACTTTCTGACAATAGAGCGAGCCAGGTCTCGAGCATTTACGATCCAGAATTGAAGACGAATTAGTGCAACAAGTGCCTTTGAGCCAGCATGGTAGTGCTGCACATGAAGAAACTGCACGTAGTGTCGAACGAAATCATCTTTACTGGGAAGTACGATTGGATGTTTCTGAGCCTCTGGTGCATTTGCCAATTCGAGACGGCCGCCAACCTTCAACAGTAGATATCCGTCTGTAATCTGTAAAAATGGATTTAGAAATTTTATGTGACTTGATATTTGCCTATTTTTGTTCAAAGCGTGAATTTCATCTGCGAAGTGTTGCTGCTGCAGATTCCAAATAATGCAATTAAATGCACGCTGTAGCTCTTGAGCCGATGGCGAGGGCGTAGACAGCTCAACGGGTTTTCGAAGCGCGTGTATAAAGCGCAGCATCCAAGCAACAATTCGCAAGCAACGACGATGGGAACTTATGTTTCTGAGTGTGTCGAGTAGATAGTTGATATCTGTCGTAATCTTGAACGCTGACTTGCGCATCTCAAGTGTTACAACCTCAGGATCTGGTTCATGATGTTTGTCCTTTGGCCAAGCGTTTGAGCTCTGCTTCAGATACGCCGGCCCCATAAACCAGATTGATTCGTTCAATTCGATGGGTGTACACCCCCTCGAGACCAGATCGGCGGGATTCAATTGAGTTGGGACGTGTCTCCAATGACAGTCCGGTGTAGCTTCTTGTATGTCAGAAACGCGGTTTCCAACAAAGGTTGATAGTGTCGCCGAATGTTGCTTTATCCAATGAAGAACTATCGACGAGTCGCTCCACAGGTAGGTTTGTTTCGGTGTGAAAATCCCCTTGATTTTCACGTAGAGTTGGGCCAGTAGGTGAGAAGCAGCGAGTTCCAGTTTTGGTAGCGATAACTTACGAGTTGGTGCTACTCTGCACTTTGACGTGATCAGGTGAACTTGAACTCTGCCGTCCGCTGCAACTGTGCGTGCGTAAATGCAGCATCCATATGCACGTATGGAAGCGTCACAGAATCCATGCAACTGCAACTCCTTGGTGTTCGGCTGCATACAGACTCGAGGTATTTTCAGCGACTCCAGTGACGTAAGCGATGCGGCAAACGATTTCCAAGCTAGGTAAAGTTTTTGCGGCACAGACTCATCCCATTGTAATTTGAATATCCACAACTCCTGTAGGATGATCTTTGCTGTCACAATGACTGGCGCTACCAATCCCAATGGATCAAAAAGTGAAGATGCCACAGATAAGATTGTCCTCTTGGTGATTGCATCAACGGAGCATTTGGGTCGAAAGGCAAATAGCAACACGTCCAGACGTTGATTCCAAGCTAAGCCCAATGTGCTTGTAACTGAGCCATCTTCTAGATTCAAATCTTTGATCGTGCTGTCGTCGACAAAGTCCGGATGGTTCGAATGCCACTTTGCTAATTCAAATTTGCCCTTGCCAAGTACTTCGATGACCTCTGCCTTGAGTTGTTGCAGGCCTTCTGCTGTGTCGTGCCCACAAAGAAAGTCATCCACGTAGAATGATGAATTTATAGCTTGTGATCCCAATTTGTGAGTTTGCATATGTAGATCAGCCAAATATTTCATACTGCGTATGGCGAGATATGGTGCTGAGGCAGTACCATATGTGACTGTGTTTAGTGCATATGTCCGTAGTGGTTTGTCTGTCGAATCTCTCCAAAGAATGTATTGAAACTTGCGGTCCCGATAGTCCACCATTACTTGCCTGAACATTTTCACAACATCTGCAGTCAGTGCATATTTGTACGTTCGAAAGCGTAGCAGAAGCGTATATAGATCGGTCTGAATAGTCGGTCCAACCATTAGCAAATCATTGAGTGATTGTTGCGATGAAGTTCGATTTGAGGCATCGAAGACAACTCTGAGCTTCGTTGAAGTGCTATTTGGTTTGAAGACGCAGTGATGTGGTATGTAATTATGTGGTTCGTCAAGCCTTGGTGAGTGTACCAAACTCATATGATTCAAATCTTCATATTCGCGCAGAAATGCTATGTATTCCGCCTTTAACTCAGGATTGCGATTTAAGCGCCGTTCCAGTGACTCGAATCTCAGCTTAGCAGACTCGTATGAAGATCCTAAATGTCTTGGGTCATCCTTGAATGGTAGCCGAACAATAATTCTACCATCTGCTTGTTGGCGTACAGAGTGAGTAAACATTTGTTCGCACTGCAGTTGCTCAGGTGTGAACTTGTCGATTGGTTTACTCAAATCTTCGATACGCCAGAGTCGTTCCAAATTGTTGTTTATTGACTCCTCCTGTGAGAGCGAGTAGCAATGCGCCTGTCGCTGTCCTCCTTTATAGCGTCCAGACACAATCCATCCAAGTAACGTTTTCTGAAGCATAGGAAGGTTTGGACCCAATTTGATTTGTCCCACCGCAAGAATTTCAAAAAATGTTTCAGTGCCAATAAGTAAGTCGATATGACGAGTTTTGTGAAACTCCTCATCAGCTAAAGGTGTGTTCTTTGGTATGTTCCATGATGAAGTGTCGATGTCCGAATCCGGCTGATATGCAATGTGTGACGTCACGCAGAAATCAATGGGCATCTTGAAATCCTCCAAGCGTGACTTGATTGTGGCCGAAGTGCCAAACTTGATGTATGTGTGCGACTCACCAACGCTAGAGATTCGCATATGCCGTTTGACCTTTGGCAAGCGTAGTGCTTGTGCGAAATGTTCTGAGATGAAGTTCACCTGTGAGCAAGAATCCAATAGAGCACGACCGATCCTGTAGTTTCCAGATGCATCCATGACCTCGACGATGGCCGTTGCTAGAATGACTTGGTCTGTTCGATTGGTGTGTGTATGTGTCACAACATCATTTGAATTCGAGCCGCTGGGCAACATAACTGTCGATCTATTCACAGCTGCCTCTCGATGTAGTAAGCTGTGATGAAGTCTCGAGCAACATAGACATCTTTGAGTAGAGGGACACTTGGATGCCTGGTGGCCTTTGCCAAGACAGTTTAGGCACAGACCATGTCGTTTTGCTGCTTCATAGCGCTCTGCAACCGACATCTCTTGAAGTCGACTGCAACGTGACACTCGATGCTCTGCGCTAAGACAAAGAGGACATGAGTGAGTTGAACAATTAAAAGACAAACCATGTCGCGTGGTTGTCTGACTTCGTGGTTTGCTAGCAGTCGCAGTACGGGCTTGGTTCGATTCGGACTTACCGCATGATTCCAAATATTGGCAATGCCTCTCAACTACCTGTACACACAAATCCCACGTAGGCAACTTGGAATAATCCAATGATTCGTTCCATTTGCGCTTAGTTTCCATGTCCATCTTATCCATAACAATGGCTATTAACATTGCCTGTGCGATTTGTGCCTCGTTGCCTAATGATTTTAGCGAGTTGTACAATGCTGTAGAGTTGTCAATCAAACTTCGAATTTCATAGCTGTTTGACTTTGATACACTCTTGAGCATAAATAAGGACGAGATATTGTCCAAGAACACTAATGTTGGATTGTCGTAGCGTTGATTCAAACGATCAAGTGCCTTTCGGTAATTTTCAGGTGTGATCTGAAATGCCCTTACCGTTTCTAATGCTGGTCCCTTTAAGCAGCTGATCAGTTGATTAAACTTCTCGATGTTTGATAAGCTGTTCTGTTGATCCACCATTTGATTGAATAGTGCGCTAAAATTCTTGTAGTCCGCATATTTGCCATCAAATGTAGGTAACGCAAGTCTGGGCAGCTTGGCCGACGATAAGAATGTGGGCCCAGATACCGCAGCGAACGTTGATTCGTGTATATCCTCCGTGAGTTGCTCTGTAATGCAAACCTTTACTTCTACATACAGTTCCTCCAATTCGGTGCGTCCTGTATCGGTCGAACATTCCTTTTCAATTTGAGTCTGCAATACCATTGCTTGCTTAAAGTAAGCTTCCAAAATTTCCAAGCGACACTTTAATTCAGCTTGAACTGGTGCAGATTTCCCTTCTCTTAGTTTGGGATCGACAACATTACGAATGCGGCTAATATTCCGGCGAGTATTCGCACGCTGTGTTTTAAGGCTCTCTAGAGACATGATTCGATCCACAACGACTTTAGGGTTTATTTGAATAAACGATGATCAAATTTGCTACCAGAGGTAAACCCAAATTACGCAAACATTTATTTGCCCGAAGAAAAAATGTAAGAGACAAATTTCACTCAACTGAGCACTTAATGCTGCGTGTAGAATATAAGAGCGACGAACAATGCATGAGACGAATTCCACTCAAATGCTTGCAGAATATTTGACGATGAGTTTCACTCAACTGAGCGCATACAATCAAGCGAGAAGAAGAGTAATTCCAGCGACGACTCTCAGTACAGTTGGTGCGTATGTATATAAGTGCATTTGTGATTAACTGCACTTATGTATTTCTAATTTGACGAATATGATAGCAAGCGCACTGCCGATAACTTGCTGCTGTGATCGCGGGGGGATCGTAGGGACAGCGAAGTGACGAAGATTGCGAAGCAGAAGCTGCTGTTGCTGCGAGAGATTGACGAAACGAAGAAGATGACTCGGTGATGCGACGGCGGGGGTCGCAGAGCGACAGCGAAGTCAACCAAAGCGAATGACCGGTGCGAATAGCAAGGCAAGCGAGTGTATGCACAGCTAATTGCTTGTATGCTGATATATGTATCCCACTTATGCACAGATGTATGTATGCAGAATATGTCTGTACATAAGCCAAATTATAACTCCAAATGCGTTACACGAAACTTGAACAGCAGGGCCCGACGTTGGGCGCCAAAATGTAAGATCAGAAGCGTTTTTCTGTCTAGCATGAGTTCAGAGTATGGGGGTGCTGTTCTAACTAAACAAATGAGCCGTATATGAAATTCAGCACATCGTAGGTGCAACGTTTATTCGTGGAGTTCTTGATATACACTAAAAGTACAAACGTATGAGCAAGCGCAGCTTGCTTAGAGCTAGGCGAATTAATGCAAGTAATGAGAGTTTACAACGCAAGAGAGGAGAGTAATTAGGGTGAACCCAAATGTAAAAATATAGGTATAAAATTCAAGTTAAACAAGAATATAAGTGAATTTGGCCCAACATATATCTATATCCACGGGTGTATGTATATATAAATATGTATATTATATATATATATATTCAAATCATATCAAATAATTCTGCAAAGCTTTCCGTTGAAAGTATTACAAAATTTCCAGGAAAAATGTCGATAGTATAAATTAGTGAATTAATGAGAGATACAAATATTGTATATTGCTCATGCAGTAATCTATTGTGAGTCTATGGTAGGCTATATCAATCACATCTGAAAGTCTGCCTTAAAGCTTAGCTCTAGCTTAATCATAAGCTTTACGTTAAACTTATGTCATTCGTTGTGCTAATCAAACTTCAGATTCGTCATCGATGACAGTAATGATAATGCTTATTATGACGTTGATGATAATGATGATAACGGTAATTAGTGAAACCTTGAACCATATTAGAACTTTGACTCAACTCCATATATAGTATATATAAATACATATATATTTTAGCAACAGTTTGTCTACGCTTTTATCAACGCGTAGATTAAATCTTTTTTTATTTTATTATAATTTTTTTTTGCTTTTTGTAGAACCAAAATACCCACTAAGCTTACGTTTTATCAGTCTTACGACACATCTGTTCCTTATCTGCTTCGGAATTATACATTTACTGCTAAATGAAAAGAAAATCTTGCCGGGGGGTTATATAGATATATATACAAGCATATATAAAAATACAATCAGAAGAGCCAGCTTAGTTAACTGATCCCTAGATATTAATAGATTTCTTATATTTTTATATGCAAGTCGTATTTATGTACATATTCCCAATCATAAAAGAGAAACGACATTTGTAGTATTTAAACTATTTGAGTGGGAAATTCCGTCTAGGTATAGCCTATAGAAACTTTCCCTTAGGAATTAGTAACGTTCATGCTTTAAATGAAAACCATTAAATCGTATTATATTCTACAAGAACTTTTGTAGCACTGCACTAAAGCTACTACACCGCCACGTATATGTGGATATGCATATCGAATAGATCCTATGAGATTGGAACATATCTTTATATCCTAACTTACCAAATACGCAAACTTCTAGGGAGTGGGACAAAGAGAACCTTTATATTTCGTTAAAATAAACAGACAAAAGTAAGGTATATTATGTCTTTCTACCTCATTATAAAAGATCGTAAATCTTTTATTATGGCCTTGTCACCCCATAAATATTTATATATAGATTTATCTTTATATATAGATATCTATCGCAAAGGTTCACATAAACTTTATTTATTTCTGAAGATAATAGATTTCTCCTCTGTTTATACTTTATTTATCTCTTATGTCTGAACAATTATTTCTAGTACTACCTAAAAATTTGTCTCTTATCTTATATAGACGAGTCTAACAAGCTCTTGGATGTATTTTTGTAGTCTAGTAACTAGGGTTCATATATCGTACTACTTATCTGAAGGAACAAAGCGCTTAGCAACTAAATATATGATTTCTCACTCTCTCTGAAGGCTTTTGTCATTGCTAATTGTTGCGGAAAGGCGGCTAAAGTTTGTCTATAATTCGACTCTATGTGTATATGTCTTTATATACATATATATGCCCCTCTAGTTGTCTGTCTCTATTGGCTTGTTGCGCATTGTAGCAGATAAGCCACTATAACCTTATCTTCTGCTGACCAGCATTTTTTGTTTGCCAAATACTTAAAAATATTGTTGCTGTTTTCGCTTTTTCCCCTAGCTTATATATGTATACACATATATAATATATATTCGCAAACCTTTACTTTGTTGAGTGTCTCTATTTTGATTGAGATAAGAAGCAGCGAAATCTCTGAACTGGCATACATGCGAGTAAGCATGTAGTTTGCCTTGTTCTCTATATACTATGATATACCGAAAGTATTATTCCTACGAGAGGTATGTGTCCCACTCTCTTTCTCTCTCTCTCTCTGTCTCTCTCTCTCTCTGGAATTCGAAATTCTTTATTTCATTCGCGTCACAATTCCCTGTACAGAGGCGTAGGTCATACGTTGAGATGACAAACAGCAATTCGCAATCGTGCACTAAAACCAGATAAGAGACATTTGGGAAGGTCGTCGAAAAGTTTGAGCGATCCTTTTAAAATGAAATAGTTCTGACATTTTTGTTCACTTTTAGAAATTCATTTATATTTTATTTATAAAGTATTTTAAATTTGCGAACAAACTTTTATTTTTAGTTTTTTGTTCTTTAAGCAATAAAGCAACAAAATATGAAAGGCATATTCACTACAATTTTATTCGCCAAGCATACTAGCACCGAAATATGAAAAACCACATGCATAGACATAATAACTGTTGCTATAGAAGAATTATCAGAAATTAGCCATATTTCCGCTAGAAAAGTTAATAATCTTACCTATACTATGTATGTATTTATATTTAATTGTAGGAAATGATGAGAGTACGAATGTTTCATAATCAAAAATCGTATAAAAATTTACTGCAAAACCGGATATGAAATTTAAGATAACAGCTAAAATAGGGGAACAGATATATGTATATGTATATGTATATGTATATATATAAGTCCATGATATGTTTGTACTATCTGTATATAGTATATATAGTATGCTGAAGTTGCATTTTCATATTAATACTGAAGAAAGAAATACAAATTAAAATCTATTAGTTATCAATTAGCTAAATATTTCCATTTCGCGCCCCTTAATTAACAGGATATTTAGAATAACCGTCCTTCACACTACTTAAATTTCCCTGTAGAAACCATCATTAGCTAAAAAGAAGGCTGCTTATTTATTTGAATTGTGTGAATGAGCTATTTTATAAGTGGTATATTTATTGTTGCATAATATTGCAATGGTCACGGTTTTACAATCGATTAGCTGATTAGTCAGGCGATTAAGTTGAATATAAAAAGTTCTTTAAATATACATTTTCTTAGTTAAGTAAAAAAGGGAACTAAAAAGTTCGTGATATAATTGGGAATCCCGGGAATTTGAGTTTACGTTAGAGTAGAAGAAATGAGGTCTTTACTGTGCATTAATTAAAAAGTACTAATTTCTAACTTGCTTGGAGGTAATGCCTTTTACTTATTTATATTTATTATATGTTCTCTGAATATGCTCAAGGTATTTCATAATAAGACTAAATCTAAGTGAACTCAATTTGTATTACTAATCATTAAGTCAATCGCGCACAACTTTTGCCAGTTATTGGTGTCTATATATATAATATATATGTACCATGTACACGATAAGCCCAATGTCCATCAGGCAATGTGAGCTGGCTTTGTCTTATGTTTAATACAATTTAATTGTATGTATTTTGGGTAGAGAGCGATGACATCATGCGAGCAGTTTGTGATAAGAATCAATATAAATATCTATTATATTTGTATGTACATTACTCAAATATAATATTCTTTCTTCTGGCAAATTGATTTATATCGAAGTAGACGCTTGGTCTCGTTGGTTAATTCGTTGCTAAAGATTATGTCGTTATTTCAATATTACAGGCGCCTGAAAGGTTTTGGTCTAACCGACGACGATTTGAATGTTATATTGGAGAAGGGCTTCGACGAGCTGCAGCAGAACTATGAGAAGGCCTCGAATCAGCCGCATCGAAACGAGTCACTGTGGCTGATCAAGGATGCCAAGCGACAGGATGCCGAGGAGATGCTCAGTGGAGCGCCCACCGGCACATTCCTGATACGAGCCCGAGACGCGGGCCACTATGCGCTATCCATAGTCTGCAAATCGGTTATACATCACTGTATTATCTATGAGACGGAGAGCGGGCTGGGCTTTGCTGCGCCCTACAACATCTATCCCACGCTAAAGAAGCTGGTCGAGCACTATGCCACCAACTCGCTGGAGGAGCACAACGACAAGCTGACCACTGTGTTGCGCATACCCGTGCGATATTGGATACAGAACAAGCAGCAGTTAATGGAGCAGCTGCAGGAGGAGCTGGAGCTGGAGCAGGAGCAAGAACGCTTGGCCCAAGAGGCGGCTCTGATGCCACCACCGCTGCCTCCCCAAGCGGGGGCAAGCAGCGCTCCAATACCCACAACCAGATCCAGGGAACATCGTGGCCATGATTCAATTGAGACGGAAACTCCGCCAGCTTCCATATCGCCATCAAATTTTAGTACATCGCAGTAGGCAAACCCGCATACAATCTCTCTCAGAAACACACACACCCACATACATACCCAAACACACATATACGAGTATCCAATCTCCTATTCACACACATACACACCTACACACCCACACTGTCCAGGCCAAAGGCTAGGTAACTCTCATAGATATCCAGACCATCAGCAACACCCCTTCCCCGCAAATATGTATATCTCTCTTAACTATTATAATATTTAAAGAAAAAGTGTCGTTCACACTGTAAAGCGAAAAAACAAGTAATTTGGTGATTCATGTTGATGTTCAAATATCTCTGTATAAATATATATATATAAATATATATATATATATATATGTATATACATATACTATGATATATATACGTATGTATATGTATATGAAACTAAGTACGTATTTCTGTCATTGTTTTTGCATTTTGCTTGATTACAAGTGATAGAAGAAAAAGAAGTTAAAAGTCAAGCCAATTGCTATGTGAGTTTTGTTGGTATGTAAGCCACAATATATATAACTTAAATTAAGAAGCTATAATATATACATATGTATGCATCAATATATATATATATATATTGGTATTTAGCTCACACGCTGCGCGTTATCGAGTCATAAATGCCAATTTGAACAGTTAAAAAATCAACTTTAAATACAAGTTCTTTGTAAATAAAAAACACATACATATATACTATATGTATGTATATATAGCTTCACTTTGAAAATTGTTTGAATTGTTTTGAGCTGCATTTTGATAATACAGCTGGTAAAACGAAAACAATTCGACCACCAAATTATTTGTTGTTAAAAAGAGTCTTAAATGATTTTGAATTAGTTTTTAAGTACAATTTACGAAATACGTACGTTTATGCGCGATCAGTGATCAGAGGTCAAGCTCTAGTTCTATAACAATTTTTGTTTGTTTCTATTTTTTTTACAATATTAAGTTTAATGTTTCTAAATACCTTAAAAGCAACAACAATTACACATACACATACACATACACATACACACACACACACACACACGCACATACATACAGCAACAAAAGTGCAATTGGCAAAACGAAACAAAACAAAAAAAAAAAAAGCAACAATGAAACTTTTTACATTTGTTAAAAATTTATGCTCTATAAAAAGACAAAAAAAAAAGCAAAAAAAAATATATATAGATATACATATATATATATATATATATATATATATATATATATATATATATATATATATATATATATATATATATATATATATATACATATATGGAATCTGCTGCAATATGCAATAAACAAAAGAAGCTTCAGTTCAGTTAAGTTGATAAATTAAACCAATTATATATGCCCACCTGCTAGCGGTTTTTTATATGCTCTTCTACGAAAAGGCCTAACAAAAAACTAACATTTAATATTTGATAAGTTTTGTGCAATTTGTGTTTGTTTTGAAAGAGCAACAAGAAAATAATAATAGTAATACTTATGAACAATGTATAAAGAGTATGTAAAGGGCAAACAGAATTCGCTAACAATTTTCCTTTTTATGCATCCACACACAAACAACAACACCAACACTCAATGTTTATTTTTATTATTTCTGTACTGTAAATGTAAATCTTAATATAATATATATATAAATATTTAATTTGTAATATCTATAATTTCACGTGTTTATACTTTATATATATCAACTATTTAGTTATATATATAAACATATTTTTTTTTTATTTTCTATTTGCTATGAGATTTCGTTGGATCTCGTACGTTTTGTAGTATTTTATAAGTTTTAAACATTTAGAGTGTAAAAAAGAAAAAAAAAAATATGCGAAGAAACAACAAAAGTTGCAGATTTTTTGAGTCTTGTTAATGAATTTTTTTTTTCAGCCATACTTCAATGAATGAGAAACAAAACAAAACTAAATATATATATGACGATCGATATATGATAACAAATTACAAATTTGTTATATTTTTTATATGAAATATATATATATAATATATATATATATATAGTTAGATATGTGTGTATATGCTATATGTTGTACTTCTTAAGCGCTAACCTGCCACAAATTGGTTCAAAACACAAAAAGTCTTTTTTTGTAGTAGATTTTAAAGAATTGAAAGAGAAACTGAGAAAAATTAAAAATATTTGTATCTATTTGTATTTTGTGTCTAAAAAGCAAACAACAAGAAAAACAATGTTCGTAAATAACAAAAAGAGAAAATAAAATGAAACAAGTAAAAAAAAAATATATATATATATATATATGTATATGCATATATCTACATATATATATATTGATGATGATGTTGAAAAAAACAAAAAGAACAGTTGATTTTACTTTTGGTTGGGTTTCTGCTTTCAATGGAAGCGTTCGCCCCGAAAGCTTTTCTGCTGAGCTGGTTGAAACGCGACGCGAACTCAGGGAATACAGTGGAAATCACGCGGCTCGCTCCACACAACGAATGGCGAGTGGCAAACGGTTTGGTTTGGCAGCAAACGGGCGCACGAGATCAACTCATGATATGGCGTGGTCCAACATCAAAAATATAATAATTATAAGTCCAAAGGAATGTCCGTAACAACTTGGACGGCGTCAAATTCAATGCCTGCTGGAACCTTGGACTTGCATAAGTTTATTTGTATACAGAAAAGTAAAAAGGAATATGAGCTATTGTGCAATAAAGTTGTAATTTATCGTTTCATTTTATTACTATTTATATGTTTGCGCATTTCATTAGCTGAAAGCCGTCAATTTTGGTAAACGTACGCAAATTTGTATTTAAATTAAGCGCCTTTTAGCCTTTAGTACATTTAGAAAAAGGTCCATTGTTTTATGACGAACGTATTAAATTTCCCTCGTATGAGTGGACATTAAATGTTCAAGTATGATACATGCTTGGTTTAGAGGATATTTGCACAAAAATTTCCTAGCTCATACACAAAGCACTTTTAAGGTTTTATTTAAAAATAACATAGATGGCAATTTTCGATTCCTCATTCGCATAGCTTATTAACATAAATTTTATTTTAAGAAGCAATTTAGCCCAATATATGCAGTCAAAATTTAGCGACTTTTAGTTTTTAATCTACTAACATTAAGAGTACTTGACAGACTATAAACATCCCTAGTATAAAGTAAATTCAACTGATACCCTTTTTTGTGTGTTATTGTCTATTGATTTTGCTTCTAGTGCCTATTTGTATAAACCAATTAACCACAAAATTCCTTTAGTAGAATTGTCATAAATTCCACTAATCCCACTAAATACACGCTGATGAAAAGTCAACAGTAATTAAATTTCCCCAATAAAATTGTGATATGCAAATGTAGAACATAAAAATTTAATTCGAAAAGCTTTATGATTTATGCGATTTATGCATGTATACTAGTACACTAGCACTCATATATACATATGTACACCTAATTTATTTTTACGCACATGTATATACATATACATATGTATATATGTGTATATATATGTACGAATATAAATATGTAGAAAAGAACATGTGCATATCTATAATTTTATACGCAGTAGTTGAGCTTTGAAAGTCTGATTGACACGAAAACTAGTACTTTCAAATAGGAAAAAGTAGTATAAGCGCGTGTTAAATTAACATTTTTATAAATATTTTATGACTAAGAAAGAAGAATTACAAATCCCCAATATGTAAAATAAAAATTTCGCGCTTAAAAGTATGCCACGAGCTTAAACACGCTCAATGCCCAGGGCTGCACAGTCTAAAAAACAGCAAGAACAAATAAAGCAAACCAAACGTTTGCAGCAAACATAGAGTACACACACTCATGTATGCTTGCGGTTATTTATGAGCTTACAGATATGTACTTATGTATGTATGTATGTATGCATGTGCTCATTGTTAAGCAAATAGTTGATATCACTCTGTTTGAATAAAATTTTATGCGCAATACACGAGGCGTTGGTTTGTTGTTTAAATCCCAAGCGCCTAGCCGCCAACGACAAAATGTGTGCTGCGGCGAATGCTGAGGGGGCGAATTACGCTAACTGCGCAGTTGTTTAAAAATCTATTTTTTGCCAGGCTGCTGGTTGCTTATTCGTGTGTGTGTGTTTGTGTATGTATGTATGCATGTTTGTGTGTGCCTATGTCTGTTGGCATAGACAGAATGTGGGTTATGAGCGTCTGCCACGCGCATAGTTTGAGAGGGGCAGCTAAACTTGTTGTTCGTGTTTCTTATTATTGTTATTGTTTACCGTTTAAAAAATAGGCGGCGCCTCCGCCAACATGTGCCGGCCGGCATTTGGTATTTCCAGCAGTTCAACAAACCCCAAATAATAAATTAACAGAAAATATCTCAAGGTGAATCGCAAAAATTCGCAACAAACATTTCTTATCATTGACGTAAGTCGAATAATTGAAAATCCTTTCAAGGTTCAACAACTGATAAAATAATCAAAATCAACTGTTAAATTTTACATTATCATTTAATGTTTATTGCATTTGATTCTTAGCAACTAGAACTATAAATATTTAGTCAATGTGACTTAAAAATATCATCAAACAACTTATATATGTATGTAGTTGAGTGGGAGCTAAATATCAGTATTAATTTGTTAATAAGGGTAGAGGCTAAAGGTAGTTAACTAATAATGAGTTCTGGCAGTTTTACTTGGAATAGGGTTAGTAGACTCCACATGGAGACATTTACAAGTCCAGTTGGAACTGTTCTTGTTCCTCAATTTTCAGCGATTGAGTTTTCTTGACCAAGTCAGTGGGCACGGGCACACATTTGCGGAACGGAGTGCGAGGAGTGCCGCGCATCAGGCAGCTGGGGATGTTGCTGGGCGGAGTTTGACTAAGAGGAGAGCCACGCAGATTCTTCATAAAAGCTCGTTCATAGATCAGCTTAGTGCCTGCAAGAAAAAAATACCAGAGTGAGCTATTAGACGACATTCAAAAGAGACTTGCATCAGACTCGTCCACCACAGGTGATAAGTCTCATAGAAATTCTCATGAGTCACAGACGTGTGCGACTGATCGGACCGAGGGTGATACTCTCTTATCACAATTCTTCAGCTGATTCACAAAAACCAAAATATCTCACCAACTTACCGCCAGGCGTAGTGGAGTAGAGGGTGCCACCGGGCGTGGATGAGTAGACCTCTGGCATCTGTATGGGATCTGATATGACGACCTTCTTGGTCTTTGTCGTGGCCATGGGCACAGCATGCGAAATGGCTTGACGGGCGGTAGGTGATGCAGACATCTTTATCTTATTGTTTATTAAACTTTTAGTGTTTACAAATAACGGTTATAAATCGTAATCGAACGACTGTTGTTTGTTTACACGAAATTGCGTTGCAGCTTTCTAGTTATTGCTATCCCTTTCTCCAACGTTCTCAGTTCGCTTTGCGAGTCCAATTGGCGGCAGGCTTCGATGTGGGGTGCTATTTATACCGGGCGCTCTTCGACTTTCAATCGAATCGCGTAAACAAAGCAAAGCAACAGCAGCAAACACACGTTCCATTGAACGTCATTGCGCGAGCGCTCGTCCTCTCTCTCTTGCTACTCTTTATACTCTCGTACGCTTACGCTCTCTCGTTCTGGCTGTCTCGCTCAGCTTGCTCTTTTGCTTTGTTGTGTTCTTTCTAGTTGCTCAAGCGTGCTAGCGCGTGTTGAATGAATTTAGTTAGAAATATTTTGCTGTTATTGCTTGTTTTGTACAACAAAAGTGCTTAATTTTGTGGTCTGTTTTTCAAAGGATGTTTGAAAACATATCTTGATTAGGTGCTTAGGCTTCTCGCGAACAATCTTTATCTATGAGAAACTTTGTTTACACATTCTTTGCTGTTTACTGTTATGTTAGCCATTAGCCGTTGTTGTTGGCCTTCTGTTTACAATTTCTTGCATATTAAATTAAATGCTGCTCTTGTAGTGGGACAATATTAGGCTGTTTAGGAAAGTGAATGAGATTTGCTTAATTATTTTACAGACAAACAAATTGCGAAAGCTGAAGTTATTAATTATTTTTAGCCACTATAATCCTTTATGAACTTAGAGTGGGATGAGATATGAATGCATATGTATGTATGTATGTATGTATGTATGTATATGTATTTATGTATATGTACTTATGTCCTTACCTATCAGTCAATTTCTTATATGGGAACGAAATTTTTGTATTGAATTCGTTAATCCTATCCTGTAATTATTTTTATGCATATTATGTATGTATGTACATATGTACATATGTATATATCGTAGATCTCTTAACTCATATTTTATAGTACAGATACTTCCTCGAAAGTTCGCGAAGAGAGATATCTATGTTATATATGCAGTATGGTACATCTAATTAGATGCAAAATATTTTATGGATCTTATAATTGAATTAACATAATGTTTAAACAACTTTATATATACAAGATAATATATGTATATATATACAGATTGCCATGATATACATATCTTCTACATATACAGCATATTTAAATCGAGCTTTTGATCTATGTATATATTATACATATGTATATTCATGTAATTGCAGGTCGGTATTTCTAGTCCTGCCACATTTTGTCTCATTTCAGATATTCAGAAAAAGTTACATTAAAAACATATCTTATCTAGGATATACACTTAGATTTTTAATAGATATGAGATAAATCATGTGGCATGTGGCACGCACCACTGGCCTGTCTACAACCGTCGACTCACGCCATCTACAGGCGGAAATGTGCATGTGTTACTGATCCATTTATTTTGATCTTGAAGTCTCTATAATTTCAGAATTTTATATTATTTGCATTAAAAAATACTACTATATAAACTAAATTGATTTCAGTCAGATATATGTACATATGGTTGCTCTGGAACATATAAATATTATATATGTACATATATGTAGATCGTCATTTGACATTTCCTCTTAACATGTTGTCATCATCTGATTTTATGCATTTTGGTCACATGTGACTGGATCCGAGAAACTGGCTAAGAATTGCGCAGTAGTTTCTCTACATCTTATGCCGGTAATATCGAAAGAAAGTTCAACAAACCCCCAATAAAATCTGATATATTTATAAATATGTATATGTACATATCTATATATTCAAGGTGTACGCAGAAAGAAATGAATATATGTACGTATATATATGCAGATAGCACTGGTATATTAACATCAAGGTTAAATAAGAAGTACTCAAGTGGCTTATAGATAACTTGATTAGTCAGCTTATGAGCCAAGAGGCAGAAGCTCAAGGTTTCTCCAACTGATAAAATAAATATAAATCACTCTTTGTTTTCAATAATTTAAAATGTTTATTTTTTATATTGCTTAGTGACTAAAAAGCTAGTAAATATATTACATAATCAAATTCAATCAATATGACTGAGAATTAAACCAAGAACTTAGATATAAATGATGAGAGCTAACACTATAGCAGATCATGGATCCAGTGAGGTAATACGAGCTAGGTGAATGTGGCTAACTGATAGAAACATGAATTTTGGCAGTTGCTGCTTGGAATAGGGTGGCTCCATATAGGGACGGTTTACAGGTCCAGTTGGAACTGTTCCTGTTCCTCAATTTTCATCGATTGAGTTTTCTTGACCAAGTCAGTGGGCACGGGCACACATTTGCGGAACGGAGTGCGAGGAGTGCCGCGCATCAGGCAGCTGGGGATGTTGCTGGGCGGAGTTTGACTAAGAGGAGAGCCACGCAGATTCTTCATGAAAGCACGTTCATAGATCAGTTTAGTGCCTGCAATAAACAAAGTAAAAAGTGAGCCATTATGCGACATTCAAACGAGACTTGCATCAGACAAGAGATAAGACAGCAGCACGAGCTCACAGAAGTTCTCATGAGTCATGGACATGTGCGAGTGATCGGACCGAGGGTGATACTCTCTTATCACAATTCTTCAGCTGATTCACAAAAACCAAAATATTTCATCAACTTACCGCCAGGCGTAGTGGAGTAGAGAGTGCCACCGGGCGTAGATGAGTAGACCTCTGGCATCTGGATGGGATCTGATATGATGACCTTCTTGGTCTTTGTCATGGCCATGGGCAGCGCATGAGAAATGGCTTGACGAGCAGTAGGTGATGCAGACATATTTTTTTTAGTATTTAAAAACTTTCCGTTATCTTATAACAGTTCCACTTGTAAATCAAAATCGAACGACTTTTGTTTGTTTACACGAAATTGCGTTGTAGCTTTACAGCTGTTGCTAGCTCTGTCTTCCAACCTATGTGTTCCGTACAATGTGTATGGTTCGCTTTGCGAGTCCAATTGACACCAAAGAGCAATGGGCGCTGTATTTATACTGATTGCGCTTCCTCTTTCCACTCAGCGCGCAAACAAAACAAACGCACACACTCACACGCTTCCACATATACATAGTGCACGTTGGGCGCTCTCTCTTTGCTTCTGCTCTCTTCTCGCACTCTCACTACGGGATAGCCGCCTGCTGATATTTGTATTTGCTTCTGCTTCGGCTTCTGCTTCACCTTTTGCTTTTGTTGTTTTTTGCCCGGTTTATTTTCTACAAAATTTCTGCGTAGTACAAGTCGCATGTGGTTTTTGTTATTCGTTAGCATATACCGTTCAGTTGTTGTTTTTTTTTTTAATTCTATATCTTGCCAATTCAGACCAGACTGTTCGATTCGGTTAAGCAGCCTTGATCGAATGGAGGTGTGCTGACCGGTTCTAATCTGTTTATCATTACTGTTTGTTTATGTGTATTTATTGGTCAAGAGTTATGTATGGGTGTAGAAATGTGGAGACAAAACGCATAAACAAGACGAACTAGTCTTTTAAATAGTCAATATCGATATCGGCGCCATGACTCACTTTAAAAAAGAGCATGAAAATGCATACGTAACTGCTTTGCATAAAGACACGTTGCCGGTATAATTGGCTGACGTATTAAAGGTAACATAACAATTAAATTCAGAGGCACGAGCCGGCGAAAAACAAAATTAACAACAACAACAGCTTGCGGGGGCGCCATTGACGACATTTTTAGACGCAAGCATGTAAATATTGTGCCAATGAATTCGACGTAGTTTGCCATTTTGGCCATTAGCCAGGTAGGGAGAGATCATGTAATGGCGCCACGTGTAGGACCTCAGCTATTAATGTGGGCCACATTCGCCACTCACGATCATGCACAAGGCTAATGCTTAATCCACGTGCCTTTATTTATGTTCTCATCGGACATATCTGTGGCAGAGCACGCACTCACTTTCCTAGCTGACCTCGTTCTAAACATAGCTGAGGAAAATTTTGAATATCTATTTGTTTCCCCTCTCGTTTTCTGCACCTGTGCAATTAACCTCATTCATTGCTCTTTACGGGGCATTTCTATCCAAACATATCTATGCCTGAAAGCTGACCCCGAAAAATTCAGGCGATAAACGCATTACACAGAATGAGAACGACAAAACTTGCCGTGTCATCCCGCACGTAGACCCCAGCATAACTGACAAAAAACAGCCTTACGTGCGGGTGTGAGCCTACGACAGATTATCGTGGCCTCTCTTTCTCTCCAATGTAAGAATATCACGTACTCTCCCTTTTACTTATTGCGAGCATAATTCGTTCTCTCTTGCGCCTTATCAACCCTTGTGGCTCAACGAGTTTTTTGTTTGTACCTGCGCAGTAGCAAAAGAAAATTGCGTCGTGCGTCGCGCCCACAGGTAGGATGCGTTTAGGCTAACCCCTCGTAGCCACGCCATAGACATACGAAATGTGTTTATTTTGTTGTCGCCAAAAATTCGGCATGGCTGATGAAATTGCACGATGTCATTTCAGCAGCTCTCTTAAGTACAATCTAGACATACACACGAATATATATATATATATATGTACATATATATGAGTATATACTCATACGTATATACAAATTTATACATACATATGTGTACAGAATTAGCATCTTAATTTAGCTATTTCTATTCAATGATAGTTTCTCATGAATGAAGCGCGAGCTCGCTCTCGCCTTAGCCTAGGGCTCGAGTGCGTTTGAGAGGCATCTGAGCAGCAACAAGTGTCGGGTATGACAGAATGTTGTTTACCCTATAGTTAAGTATCTTTTGGCGTTGGCAATTGGTAAAGTAACTTTTGAGTCTTTTATAATTGAAAAATGTATATTAGCTTTTTTGTATCATCATCGTCATTTTTAGTGTCCAAGTCATAATGCGTCTTATTTATACACTTTATTTTTAAATACTCTATAAACATATACATATGTACGTAATATGTTAGTTATAAGATACAAGTTGTATTTGAGCTTTTATCATATAAATTCTGTTCTATTATATGTCATAGTAAATGATTTTTAGCTTATTTATTAATGATTTACCCAATAATACCCAACAATACCTAATCATAATTATTATTTTTTTCTTTTCGTGCTGATTTCTTATTTATTTTCTGATTCCAGTTACTCTATCATTCAGACTGCACTTCAACTTATCAATTTAGATGAAATTTAACATTTATGTCTGTGTGGCTGGTCTATTCATTCCAGTCACATTTGTCATAATGGTATTTTTTCAGGCGAAACTCTGATAAGGATTGTAAACAACAAATATGAATATGAATCTATATTAGACTACTATCAGATAATATTGTATTTATATAGTAAATGACTTTTTAATATTGTTTAATAATTGTTATATTTAAAAATATTTTAGTTAATTTAAAGCATATAAGGGCTTAGCAATATTTAATACGAAAAAATAAATAAATATATAAACAAAAAGTTAAAAAAAAATATGATTATATATGGATTAGCTCATAAATATGTCTTTAACCATGCTCCAATTATAGGGTATACGAAAACGCTCTCTGCTCACTAATAACGTCGATGACCCAGAAAAATAAATGTGCTTACAAACATAAATACAGACATATATGCATATTCATACGATATAAATATACAAACGTCTAGAAACAAGAAAAAACATCTGCATTTGCTTATATTTTCAACGTGTATTTAATTTTGAAAACAACATATCGAATCAGTTGACTTTGTTTATGCGAAGTAAGAAAAACAAAGGCAACAAGTAAGAAAACTCTAGTCGAGAGTGCTCGACTACGAGATCCCCTGAACCATTCAAGCAACAGCCATTTCAATCATTTTTAGCGTCTCCCTGCTTACACAATCACACACATACACACGCAAACACACATACATAGACACCCATAGGCGCGCACGCATGGGCTGCAGTGTGGGCTTACTATGGGAACTTAATTGTTTAATAACTTTTTTTCTGGACGTACGTTCTCCATGAAACTTTCAGATTGTGGTTTTATCATTACTATGCGTATAATTGCCAAAGCTCAAGTCTCTAGTATTTGAAATACGCCTTTTACAAACTTATGGGTGAGGGGGTGGATATAAGGGTGGGGGGTGAAATTGAACAAAAATCGAAATTCTATAACGTACATATCAATCTACATTTAAAATTTGGATACTCTAGTTCTAAAGATGTAGGAGATATAATTCTATAACTGCATTTCGATAAGGTTTTTGATCGATAAAAAAATAACGGGATGAGTTATCGATCTTTTGTGATAAACTTGATATGCGCGCTGTATATACGGTCATTTTAAAAAAAAGTTCAAGTCTCTAGCTCGTATATCTTCGGAAATCGACGCGTTCATACATACGGACGGACGGACGGACGGACGGACGGACGGACGGACAGACAGACGGACAGGGCTAAATCAACTTCTCTCGTCGCCCTGATCAAGAATATATATAATTTGTGGGGTCTGCCACGCCTCCTTCTCCCTGTTACATACTTTTAACAAAACCATTATACCCTGATTTCCCATTTTCAATGGGTTCAGGGTATAAAAATAAGACCAAATAGGAAAAATATCGTAAACAACAGTCCCGAACAAAATACACATTTCAATAGGCCTATAAATCAGTTCTGGTTATCAGCGAAGCTTTCGAATTTCGGCGCCAGGTGAAACGATCTAATCGAGGCTTAACGCCGCATTCAGACTGCATGGCACGTTTTTTTCTTTCCTTTTCAAATTGCGCCAATTTAATTGAAAACAATCGGCGCAATGACTAGCTCAGAATTTCAGATGCAGTTCAATAGCCAAAAGTTGAGATAACTCAAAACTGATGTGTATATTTTTTCCAAAGAATTGTTATAAAAGAATTTGAAGTCCATCGAAATGACAAGTGCAAAATTTGGGATCGAGCATAAGCCGGTTCTTAATGCTCGCCTACATTTAAAATTTTATTTAGATTAGATGAACGAAAAAAGATTATTAAAACTGTGAATGATATAATTTAAGTTTCCCGATTTGCCATAGAAACGCATATACCATATATAAGCTTTTTTATTTGAATCTGAGAGAGCTATATAAAGTTCAATTTAAAATTCTCTAGCCTCAATAGTGTAAATATTAAAAATCTCGTAATAATTCTTCATTGAGTGATAAATCAAGTGAGTGTAGTCAATTAATTTTTATGTTAATCTTTATATTAATCTCAAAATATTCAGATTTACCTTGACGTAAAGCAGACAAACCTTGCGTACTTGCTAGTATAGCCGTTAGCCTTATACAATATAAACTAGCATACAAAAATTAGAGAACGAAATTATATTCTTTACATTTCTATCTGGGTATCATCCTTGCATAGATTAAAATAATGCATTCGAAAATTCGTAAAAAGAAAAGCAAAAGTAAAATGCTAAAGAAACTATGGAAATTTTTGCATCTCGATGTTGAAACCTTCGAAACGATCAATGAACTTGCTCTCTTTCTTCTTCTCGTCTTTTTTTCTTTTTCTTATAATTTTTTTTTTTCAGAAAAGGCGAGTTTCATGAACTTATTGTTTTATTGCCTTTCTAGAATCGATGACGATGTCTGACAAAAAAGTAAATAAATAATAGTAATTCTTTTTCTTTATTGCTTAAGCTTCCTTTACGTTCTTTTCAATATTCATATAAAGCTAAAATTAATGAAAGTTTAATGAAAAGAATCTCAATTGTTGTTCCATTTCCTGTTTAAACTAATGTTATATAATGTAGGTATGTATAAAATGGACTATATGTATTCAAAACGATGGTAAAAAATGTATTTTCTTTCATCTGATGCGATGCTGTCATTCACACAGGCAAAACGCCCTATTGACTCATTGCATTCCACTTACTTGTATTTCATATTTGTGACACTAGTCCTATAACTTAATTAATCAGCTAGCAGATCTTACATTAATCACATTAGCATTTGTATTTCAATTGTGCAACAGGTAATCGCCGCTCGGGCACCTTATCGCATTTTGTTTGCGCGAGTCTGAACCGGGCAGCAGTACTTCAACATTTTACATAATTTACTTAACTGAATGTTAACTGTTCTTAAATGATAAATGCATTATTTTTAATTAAGTCGTAGTATTAAGAAATTTTTGCGTTTGGCATGAATTCGATTTTCTCTTTCGATTGGCTCAGTTGTAAGAAGATAAGATATAAAGATGAAATGGGCGTAGTAATATGTTCTTTGTTATGAATAAAGAGAAGAAAGAATGCATTATAATGCATTAATAATACACAAAATAAATTTAAATTCTGAAATGCGAATGCAAAGCTATTTTTGCTTAATAACATTTATTCAAAATATACAGAGGGACTGCTGTTAGCGCCATCTAGTGATATAAATGAACAATGTAGCGATTCTATCGATAACACAGCGAGACATAACATGCACATCGATCGTATAATCGGTAGTTAGTTCTTTTTGGCGGGAGGTGTGCACACTCTTTTGCTTTGCGCTGGGATTTGTAAAAATTTCGTTTAATTAAAATATTTAAAAGGAATAAGTAATGGATCTTAACGATGCCGTGCTAACATGCGCGGTGAACATACACTGGACGAATGCGGTGGGCATAACGGGCCGTAAGCTGGCCTACCGCACAGCAACGTTGCGTCTGGTGCGCAACGATTTGCGCGAAATGTTTGTTGAAGTGACGCCCGAGAAGCTGAAGCCGCTCAAGTTCAAGCTGAAGGACATAATGGTGCACAAGAAATTCATGGCCGAGGGCAAGGCGACGTTCAACTTCAAGGCGGAGAAGTGTGCTCTTTATCTGTCGAATGCGCCTCCCGGCACCTTGATGCTCTTCCTGCGCACGATTTTCATCAAAATGAACGGCGAGACGACGCCACAGGACGAGGCAGCCATGCAAAAGAAGCTGCGCGAGCATATGCTGAGCTCGCGGCCCAGCACCTTTGAGGAGATCTCCCCGGTGACCACAGCCGAAATGGTTTTGGCGCGCAAAAAAGCGGGGCTTATAACGCGTGGCAGCACGACGACGCCCTCGCCACAGGCCACCAAGAAGCGACGCTACGACGAGCTGAAGGAGGACAAGAGTGTTGTGCCAGCTGCCAAAAAACTGTATCAGCCCTCACCTCTGGCCAACAACACGGAGTCTGAGGATTCGCTACGTCTCAGCGCCGAGCAAATGGAAGTGCTGCGCGCTTGCACCTCCGGCAAGAACGTTTTCTTCACCGGCTCAGCGGGCACGGGAAAAAGTTTTTTGCTGCGCAAGATCATCTCGGCGCTGCCGCCAGATGGCACCGTGGCCACGGCCTCGACTGGCGTGGCCGCTTGCCTCATAGGTGGCACCACGCTGCACGCGTTTGCCGGCATAGCTGGCGGCGATGCCACCTTGCAACGCTGCATGGAGTTGGCGTCAAGACCTGCAGCAGCGCAAACCTGGCGCAAATGCAAGCGACTGATCATAGACGAGATCTCTATGGTGGATGGACAGTATTTCGAGGTGAGTTATTTGAAATATATGTAACTAATTGTAGTTTATACATGCAGAAAACATTTTTTCAATTCAATTCCTTAACTGCAACGAGCAATGGGACCTGCTACCTGCGCGATCGAGCGGGATGGCAGCTCCGCTTAAATTTTTGCCTGCGATCGAGCGAGATAGCAGCTACTGAGACACATTTTTCTTGTCCACTTTCTATTGCTCTCGCAAATATGCACATGTGTGCGTCATTTCGGGAGAGCGAAGCGTTGCAAAATAGTTAAGATTGTATGGGTGCACGTATGAGCTATGATAGAGAGCGTGTCCTATGGGTATTTTTGCAAAGAGTAAGAAATAAGTTGGAGATTCCTTATTTATTTATTCTTTGCGCAGACCACTTACTCATGTAAATATATATACATACATATATACCTTTGCATTAGATTTTATATACACTCGTGTATTGAAGTGATGCTGCTGTTTATCTATACATACATATTTATCTTTCCCATATGGGGTTTGGCAAAAATTATAAGTTAATAGATATCTTAATTCTTGCAGAAAATCGAGGCTGTTGCTCGTCATGTGCGCCGCAACGAGCGACCCTTTGGTGGCATTCAGCTTATACTTTGCGGCGACTTCTTACAGCTGCCACCTGTAATCAAAGGCGAGACAGGTGTGCAACGCTTCTGCTTTCAGTCGAGTGCCTGGGAGAGCTGCATTCAATGCGTCTACGAGCTGAAGCAAGTGCATCGACAATCGGATCCGGAGTTTGTGCAAATCCTCAATCATCTGCGCATTGGACATGTGAATGAGAGCATCTCGGCGAGATTGGTGTCCACGTCCAAGCAGAAGATTGAAGGCAATGGGATTTTGGCCACACAGCTTTGTTCGCACACGAACGATGCGAACTCCATAAATGAATCAAAGCTGGAGAACTTGAGCGGCGAAAAGGTGCTATTTCGTGCAGAGGATTCGGATGCATACATGAGCAAGCAACTGGATCAGCAGGTGCAGGCGCCGGCTCAGCTCTACCTGAAAGTCAACGCTCAGGTCATGCTGCTCAAGAATATAAACATAGCCAATGGTTTGGTCAACGGCGCACGCGGCGTGGTTGTGCGCATTGAGAAGGGTTTGCCTGTGGTGCGCTTTAAGAACAATCAGGAGTACATATGCCGGCAGGAGAAGTGGATCATTAAGACTCCGACAGGTGGTCTGGTGACACGTCGCCAAATACCGCTGAAACTCGCTTGGGCTTTCTCCATACACAAAAGTCAAGGATTGACGCTTGATTGTGTGGAAATGTCACTGTCCAAGGTCTTCGAAGCTGGCCAGGCTTATGTAGCGCTATCCAGAGCTAAATCGTTGCAATCTGTGCGAATTCTGGATTTTGATGCCAAGCAGGTGTGGGCCAATCCCCAGGTGTTGCAGTTCTACAAGAACTTCCGCAGGCGCCTAATTGACACCAATATGATACCGCTTGGACCCAGGAACAAGGATAAAAAACCTGGCGAAAGGGAAGCAAACAGCGCTTTGGCCAAGCTCAAGAAGAGCTTAATGAACAAGCCACTCGTCTCAATTAGCTAACTTAAGTTATGAAATTATCTAGTTAAAGCCATTTTATTGAGCGCAAGGGTTTCCATTTTGAAGGAGCCAAACGCTAAAGGCTTCCTCAAGATCCAAATCCTTGATATATGATTAACTTATTAATGAGGTTAGTCTGAAATTGATGCAAGCTTAACATAAAATAGCCAGATTGATTTAATTAGCAATAATTAAACATTTCTTATGCAAGGGGCTATCAAGGTTTCAGACTACTCTCGTATGATACTGCCACAGCTCTTAAGACTTGAACCCACCTTAACTATATTTTGTAAGACAACCCTATTCAACTGCCACAGTGCATAACGTTATAATTAATCTTAACATATCCAAGAACGTTTATTGAACATTTTGGATTGTTTAGGATTGAATAATATTGAGACTAATCAAGAAGCAGAAAATTTGCTAACTAGATCAAGATACAAAATAACAGTTCTAGATGTCTAACAAATGTGCATGTTTAATTTAAGTTGTCATGACTAGCAAATATCTTTTACTATATCTATAAAACAATATATATCTATATAGGGCAATTCGAATGTATTACGGCGCATAACTTAACTACATAAACTAAGAAGAAGCTCTAATCACGCTTCTTTTGATATAAAAAGAACAAGGAAAGAAGTGTAGGGGAATATATTAATTTATTTAAAATATATTAAACAAAAACAAATCACCTTTTATGGCAATAAAGAACAAATTTTTATAAAACTTAAAAATTAGTTTGATTTCTTCCAGGGAAAATAAGTTGTCATATACATGTATACGTCATATGTATGTGTCATATAACTAGGCTGAGTCTGCGTTTAAAGTTACAAAAAAAAAATATTTTTCTCAAATTTTGCTTTGTCGTTGCAAGATTTTTATAAAAATTTCAGCCGAAGTACCAGGCGAACAGAAATCGCAGAAAGCAACTGAAAAATTTGACTATGAAAAATTTCATTGCATGCAACAGGGGGCAAATATTTGCAAGCTCCCATTTTCGTTGCATACTTTTAGTTGCCGGCAAAATTACGAGCGCTTAAAATTCCATTGCGTGCAACCAGGCATAAATAAAATTCGGCTGTACAAAATTTTCACTGCATACTTTTAGTTGCTGGAATATTAGGAGACAGCAAAAGTTGTATGCAAATTTTAAACATTACTGCTTATTACTCTCTGGGTATATATCTGCAATATATGCAGATATGTATTTATTAAATAATCTATCATGGGTGTGAGAAAAGGGGTGTGGCAGTTGTTGTGAGCAGTTTCGACCAATTGCAAGCATATTCGCAAACTAGACCTATTGTAACTATTTTTGCAGATTTTTGTTTGAAAGACTTATGTGTGGCTCGATATCAGCACTGTAGACCATATAGTATGTATTATAAACGCATTAGTAAGCTATCCATGCCGCGGCGAACATATTTAAGGCGTTATAAAATACATTTCAGCTTGCTTTTATATACATCAATTCTATTTCCATGTGACATTCCAGAACTTCACTTGGCGAGCCAGATGATTTCATTCACGACATACATATATTAGCCTCAATTTTTCTACATTTTTTATGTGTGTATATTTGATGTAAATCCACGAACATTTGCTTGGTGTGTTGGAAAATTGTAGCACGAAATATTTCTATTTAATGGGCAGGTATTTGCTCGTCATCCTTCATGCCGCTGCCAACGGGTCCGTGGCGACGCTCCCAGATCAAACGATGCTTCTGCTTCATAAAAGCGGTCTTGGCATTGGCAAAGCCGCCCAAATCGCCATCTGCAAGGATATAGAAAAAAATGTTAGCAAAGATTATAGATGTTCTCTTTATCTCTCTGAATGTGATCTGATTCCTACACTTGATAAACCAATTCTCGGCAGCCTGCTGGTACTGATCCATCAACGGCTTGCACTTGACCATGTGATCGGGCGCCTCGTACAAGGTGCAATCCTCGAAGCGTTGCCGCAGGATATTCAAAATCTCGTTGTCCACCATGCGATCGCGCCGGAATTGCTGATCCGCTTCGAAGCGACAGACGGCATCGTCTGTGTAGCACTCATCGATGGTAGGCACGCGGCGAAAGCGCTGATGATACCAATTCGATTTCTGTTGGTTCGGCTCCACAATTGTCTCTTCGCATGTAAACAAAAACAAAGCCGACATTAGATTTGAGGTTATGTCATTATGTAATTTCATAAATTGCATATTAAAAACTATTCAGCTGGCGATTGCTTGTAATTGCCATTGCTTGCTGTCTGCACTCACTGCAAATACAATTTGCTTAATAATATTTATATTTATTTACCGCGAAACCAAGTAATTGGTCCATCGATAGCATTTTGCACGGATTGTACAAAGCTGGCCATTGGGCTGCGTGGCTCCGGCATTTTGTTGCGTCTCTTAACTGCAAGTGTCGGGAAACACAATTAGTACATCTCTTACAGTTTATTCTTCAGTAATTATAATTTTTCTTGCATTTTCTTCGAAATTTACCCAAATTCCAATCAGCAGCTAAAAACAAGAAACAGCTGTTCGCTGCACAGAGAGTTGAGCACTAATGTGCGAAGAGTGTAACACTATGTGTTTTTCACCAGCTGGCAGCACGAATTTCGCGTGCAGCCAACTTTAAGTAACTCAATTTTGCGTGCGATAGTCATGCTCGATTTCTGTCGATTTGTAGTTGTCGATGAATCGCAAGTTGCCCTGTTGCTGTTTGTATAGGCACATGTTGCTACGATATGACGTGTGCAGCATGATGCAACATTCTAGATTGCACAGCAACATTATTCTTCACGAGGGCTAATATGAAAGTTGTAAGAAGCTTTTTTGCAATTTAATAAGAAATATTTAATATTCGATAAATCAAAGCTACTCTTACTGATTTTTTTTATATCAATCAAAAATTATTCGATGTCGCTGTCATAAATTTAATTGAATAATTAATGCGACGATCATTTAATAAACTTCTGTACAGAACCATAAATGTCTGTCTGTATTTTTGTTATTGGCAAATTCGCTTTGCAAATTCGTCTCTGAGATGGAAGAGAGTGGCCGCCAAATGCTGCAGAGCAAATGGTGGTTGACTGTGCTTTGCCAGAGAGACCAGACCGTCTGTCTTTTGTATCTGCAAGTTTAAAGAGCGAACGAGTGGGAGAGCAGTGCGAGAGAGTGCGCGCGAAAAAAGATACGTCTGCGGTGCGCTCTTTGCAATTGCCGCTACGCAGCGAATACATTTCAACAGTTTTGTGGCGGTCGTCAGAAAGCTCGCACGTGCGAACGCGTAACGGCAAGTTCGGCAATAGCACAACTATAACGACACAACAGCAGCAGCAATAACAACAATAACAACGTTGAGCGCAGCAGCAGCAACAACAACAAATCAAAGAAACAAAACAACAACCTAAACGCCGTGTATTTTGAGTGCGCGGCTGCAGAGTGCAGGCTTCATATACATATATTTGCGTGTGCGTGTGCGTGCGCGCGCGTTTGTGTGCGTGAGTGTGATAGTTCGTGTTGTTTTTATGGTGGCAGAGGAGCCAGCCCAAAGAGCAAAATTCCTAAATAAATATTCCAATAGATGCAAGCAAAAATAAGAAAAATTAATTAAAATACAACTACAGCAGCAAGAAGAAATAAAGAAAAGAAAAAATTAAATAAATTCAAATAGTTTATAAATAGTGCACAAACAAGGCGGCTCGCAATTCACAATTGTCAGGCGGCGACGTCGACGTCGCAGTCGAAGTCAACGCACGCCTGTGTGAGTGCCGCTCAGCCAATCTATCTCAGAGTGTGTGTCTGTGTTAGCGCGTCAGTGTGTGTGCGGCCGGTGTGCGTCTGTGTCTGCCGGCCTGCGTCTTCGTCTGTGCCAGCGTCTGCTCCGCTCTGCTCTGCTCTGTATCTCCGTATCCGTCTCGGCAGCGTCGCCATGTGTCGTGCGGTTAAATATTAAGCATACGAAGTGGAAATTAATTTATGGCAAAATTTAATAATAAGTGAGTGCCGCAACAACAACAACAACAACAACAACAACAAGAGCAACCAAAGTCATAACAGCGGCAGCGACAGCAGCAGAAAATATATTAAGACAACAATTTCGAAAATATTGTGCACGCCGCCTGCAGCGACGTCAGCGTCGACGTTGACAGAGCGCAACACGCGCGCCTTCAAAACATACTCACACACACCTAGGCAAATGTACATATGCAAATGCATGTAAAAGCTAGCGGCGCATAAAGCGCCAAGCAGCGCAGCGCCGTCGGCAAATGCAGCAGCGCCTAATTTGAAAGAAAGAAAAAGATAGCGAAAATAAAAACCGGAAAAATGCGCGAAATAAAATGAAGTTCAACAAATTGTGCCAAATTGTTCAAAATCTATACAAATAAACCAAAAAGTAAAATTGTAATTGTAATATTGAACGAAAATGTAAAAGCTCGCCCAACAGTTTTTTGTAGCAGCAGAAGAAACAACGTCAATAAAACATAGTGAACTATCGAGCGCGTTATCGATAACTGTGCGATGACCGAATACGTAACGCCGATGATCAGCAGCGTGCTGAAAAAGTACCAAACGAGCGCTACAAAAAGTTTGCAGGGCCCCGCCGTGGCGTTAATCAAAAAGGAAATAAGCAGCTCACCGGAACCACATGACCTGCACACGCATGAGCCGGCAAACGCAACAGCTAGTTCCGCTGCTCACAGCGAACGGAACCAACAGATATACGCAGCGCCGCTGCCGCTGCCGCCAGAATTGTCACAGCCCATCCTAACGCAGCCGGACACCGACTGCGGCGAATTGTATGAGACACGCTTGGAGGGCAAGGCGATTGGCTGCTTCTCGATGGGCGGGGAAATGCGCTTGTGCTTGCCGCAATTTCTGAACAATGTGCTTAGCGATTTCACTTTAGATCAGATCAATGGCATTTTCGAGGATCTGGGCATCTCCTGTTCGCAGTGCACGCCCGAACAACTGGTCGAGTTCAAGGCCGCCAAGATTTTGCCATCGGATGTGAAGGGCAGCGGCCTGATCACACGCACCGATGCGGAACGTCTCTGTGCCGCTCTCCTGCATCGCTCCGATCGGAACAGCTATGTGCCCGTCGAGAGCCTGGGCAAGGGTGCCCTCAGCTTTCAGGTGTATCACAAGTGCTTTGGCAAGTGCGAGGGCATCTGTACGCCGGATATGTATTCGTATCAGAAACCGACGTGCATTCAGTGTCTGGAATGCAATTGCTGGTTTTCGCCGCAAAAATTCGTGGGTCATGTGCATCGCAAGGTGGAGAATCGCACCTGCCATTGGGGCTTCGACTCAAGGAATTGGCATGATTATCTCCATGTGGCGCTCGATGTCGAAAATCGAGAGAAATATCAACGTATTTTGGATCAGCTCAAGGAGGTGGAACTCAAGGAAATGCACAAGGCGCAATGTGAACTGGATCACAAGAAACGAAAGGTAAGGGCACCAAAAGAATGAGAATTCACAATACGAATAAAACTTGTGATTCAATTAGATAATAATACAATAGATAAGTGAACTTCTTCAGTAGTTTCAACTTCTTTCTTATACAAGCAGTTGAATTTAAAAATAATTTCATTTCTAATCAATCCAAATAAAATTACATTTCCAATGTGAATACAAACTCTATATAAATGCTTAATTGGGAGTCTTAATGGCAAAATAAGATTGCAAATTCTACCCAACGTAGTTAACAGGCGCATTTGCTCTAAATACATTTGCTTTACGCATTTTCGCATTTCACGCATTTTAATACCGTTAAAGCTTTGACAAGAAAAAATAAATAAAATTAGGTTGGCAGCCCGCTGTTCCTCTAATTATGTTTCAGCTTGGGCTCTCAATTCGCTCGCTTCCAATCAGAAATGAAAAGCGCCGTCGCTTGCTTCACACCTTCGGCTACTGCAGCGCCCACTAGCGGCGTTTGAGGCGGCGCCATATTTGGTTGTCATTGCTGCTGTTCTTCTTCTTCTTCTTCTTCTTCTTCTTCTGCTTCTCGTTGTTGTTGTGCTTTTATACTCATTCACATTTCGCATTCGCATTCAATTCGATCTTCTTTAACGACATTTCGTCGCTTGCGCGCCCGTTAAAAACTCATAAAAATACAAAAGGCGAAGTCAAATGCTGTGTGAGAGTGATAGCAATATCGTATTTGCGGCGGCGTGACAGAGCAGTACACACATATAAATGCGCAGCATTTAAAATTATGCAAATATTATAATATAGTATGAGTGTGTGAATGCGAGTGAGTGTTTTTTTGTTCTTAAATATATTCTTATATATAGATATACATATATATATTTAAATGCCAGTGCAATGTGCTATCTCTTTCTCTACCTCACTGCACCAAAAAAAAAATTTGCTGTTGATCCGGCCACGTTCGTTTTTTTTTTTCATTTTTGTTGTGTTTATTTATTTAAACTACTTAATTTTATGCTTAAACAGCGCACTCGATTTTTTTGTTGGATTACAATAAATACCAGAGTTTTTTTAGCTGTTGGTTTGGCCCAAAGCAATTTTTTTTGTCTTTCTGCTGCTTGCAGCCAGCGCGTCTGCTGTGGCCGTGGCCAAGGCGGTGACGGCAACGACGTCGACGTCGACGCTCTGCAGCGACGACAAGTTGTCTCTGCTGCTGACGTCTGTTTGCTGGCAAACAGCAAAGAACAATGACGAACGTTGATTATTTTTAGTATGTGCGGCGACAATTGAGTTGTCAATTTAGTTGAATCGATCAAAATAGCCTAGAGCAGAAATTAAGAGCAAGAGAGAGCAGAAGAGAGCGAAGGCACATGCAGCTTATGAGATCCTCTCTCCCTCTCTCTCGCTCTGTCGCTCTCTTTGTATTGAGCCAATTAACTCCTTAGGAACAGCATATTCTTATGAATTTAAACTCGATAACAAATTCATCGATACTCAACTTTGGTGTGGTCGGATTGTGCTTTTGAGTAGTTGTTTTTATGTTTTGCTATTTTTTTTTTGCTTGTCATTGTTGACTGTGCTTTTTTCGATTCGCACCAGATTCAATGTTAAATATTCAGCAAATATGTAATAATAATGAGCAAAAGGGTTAACTGAAAGAGCCGGCGGCACAGCGCAGTGCAGGGATAGCAAGGGCAAAAATAAATCGCAAACCGGTTGACGATTGTCTGTTGCTGTTCGCTCTCTTTGCCGGTCTCCAGCTCTCCCTCTCTCTATTCGTCTTTGTTGGGCTGCTTCTGCTGCTGCTGCTCTTGTCTGGGCCGCCGCGCAGTCGCAGCAATGCCAATAGCCAGCGGCGTTTCGTTGCGCAAAAAAGGAATACACAAACATTTTGTTTGTATGTATGCAACAATAACAAGCAAAAGCAGAAGCAGCGGCAGCAGTCAGCGCTGGGTGTAGTTACCGCAGAGCGCCCCCAAACGGGCGCAGCATGCAAACAAAGTTGCTTTCAAATGCCAATGAACGTGATAGACGACGACGGCAGCAGCAGCAACAACAAAAACAATAACGACGCCTCTGACGTTGTCACGAGGCGCAGACATTGACTGAGCAGTCGGCAGACCTTTTTTATACATATGAACATATGTACATATGTATGTATGTATGAAATTGTGTTTTGTTTTTGTTTGTCGCCCTTCGCAGAGTTGCGGCTGAGCTTTTGATTTTTTTTTTGGTTTTTTGGATTGTATTGGCGCCTATGTGTGACTAATCAAGTTGGCAGCCCTCGCAGTCGCAGTTGCGTCGCCTGTTGACTTTCGCTGCTTGTCTCTATTTCTCTCACTGTATTTCTTTCGCTCAGCTGCTGCTGCTTTCTGCTGCTGCTTACATAACCGTCTAAGTGTTTTTGCACTCAAGAATCTTGAAATGCGCAAAACAAAAAAATATTTTTGGGAGCAAATTTCATGTTTTTAAATTCAGTTTTAACTGGTTTTGCTGTTGTTGATGATTGTCATAAAAATAATCCAAATTTACATACAATTTAATCTTTAAATATGTATGTATATGTATATATGTAAATGTATGTTTTTTCATTCCGTTTATTTTGTATAAAAATTAAGTTTTAGTTAATGTTTTGCTTGCTTTTTGTTTGTTTGTCGCTCGTTCAGCGTGTTTTTCTGGTCGTATGCATGGCACGTTCGTTGTTGTTGTTCTTGGTGTTGTAATCCATATATTGGACATACATATAATAAGATAAGATAAGATAAATATCTCGCTCACACTCAGCCTGATAGCTCTGCGAAAAGTTAAGCTGACCACGTTTCGAGTTGCCAAAAAAAAAAAAAAAAAAATTAATATTAAGACAAAGGGCGAATAAATATGGCTAAAAACTGAATGTAGTCAGGGTTAAGCGCAGCTGATAAGATCGACCAATCGCTCGCAGCGCGAAGCTCTCCTTGTGACCAGTAGGCTGACACGTGTTCTCTCTCCCTCTCTCTCTCTCATCATCTCTTTCCGCCTCACTCTTTCTCTTCCTCTTTCTTTGCTTTGCTTAGTCTTGTGTTTAGCTAATTGGCGTATCATGCTGAATTCGCTTGCAATTAAATTCGCCTTGGATTTCCCCAAAAAATATTTCAAATATTTTGATGTCGCAGTTCTGAATTAGTTCATGTGCACGGTTCATGCTAACTATTAGCTCGCCAGTTCACAGCTTGAACCAGTTATTAAGCAGGTGTTTTCAATAAGCCTTATCTGCCACCCACCAAATCCGAGTCTTTGGACTCGCTCGCTCTCTATATATATTTATATATATAAATTTGCTCATACTGTATGCATATGATTATTAACCCCAGGGATTTGCTTCGCTGAGCTTGTTGTTGGCCGAGCTGACAGTTGGCGATGTGATAAGCGCGATAAGCTCGAGAGATTGAGGTTTTGTTCTTGTGTTGTTGAATGTTTTTTCCTCTCTCTGTGTTTTTGCTAGGCTTCGCTCTCACCCTCACTGGTTGATCTATTAAAAACCCGCTGGCTAGTCTCGAGACCTCCTTGCATCATCATCATCATGATCATCATTAGCTTGTCATGTGATGTTCGCTAGCTTTGCTTGTTTTTGATACCCTGTGCCCATTCAAACAGAAGCAGGCATAATGGGTATCTTGTGGCTGTGCCTTATTATGTGACGATCATTTGGAATTACTTCGAGAGTTTGATGATATAGATATGCCTATATATGGATATGTACAGATATTCTGTTGGTGATCTCAATGATAGATAAATCTTAATATTGTATTAATAGTATTGACATCATATATAGTCAATGAATGTATAAAATGTACTCAGACCTTAATGATTAATTGAGAATATTTAATTGATCGTTCGAACATTTTATAGTTCTCAGTTATGTTGCCCAAGGTATTATATAATAAATATAATAATTTTCGCATCTTGGTGTGCGAATCGCTACAGATCATATCATAGTCGTTCATTCTTTGCTCCAGCAAGCTCTCTGCTGCTTTTCTATTATGGTTTATAAGACTAAAAAACTCAGACAGACAGACAGATCGCGGCGCAAAGGCAAAGTCTGTGGAGGTGCGGCCGGTTCTGGGCTTGGGCTTGGGCTTGGGCTCAAGTACAACTAGGAGTACTGAGTACTTGTTGCTAGCTGCTAGTTGTTGTTGTTGTTGTTGCTGTTGCTGTTGCTGGGACAGGTGTGTGCCTGGTTGGTGCCTCGAGTCTGGCGGACAACGTTTAATGCGTCGTTTATCGTTGATCTTAAATCTAAATAGTTTTCCAGTTGCTGTTGTTGTTGTTATGGTTGTTGTTGTTGTGGCACTATCATTGGTGGCCTCCAGGCAGACTAGACCCAGAACCAGACGCAAAAAAAATCGTCTTAAAGTGTCTGCTCACATCTGCTCCCCTCTCTCGCTCTCTCTGCTCTCCACTTAGCAAATATTTGAAAAGAAAAAAATTCATTCTCATGTTGATTTTAATTAAGCCCAATGATTAAATTTGAACGTTCGACCGTTTTTATTTTTTTCATTTTATTTTTGTTGTTGCTAATGATATGTGATGTGTTGTTGTTATTCTTTTAGTTGTTGTTGCTGCGTATCGTTTTTCAATTGATTTGAGAAATTCGTGTTTATTTTTTTCGCATTCACACAAATTAGTGAAAATATTTAAATAACCGAAACGTGTTTCCAAATATTTTTCCCTACACATATATAGATACAGATGCGAGATATATATTATTATTTTTTTCTCTTTTTTTTTTCAATGGAGGTGCAAAACTGTTATGTAAATATTTTGTCAACGATTCGTTTGTTGTTGCACCTATTATTGGCATCGTTAGAGCGGCCGGAGATCGTTGTAGGTTTTGCCTCTTTTAAATTACAGTTGATATTTGTATGAAAGGCATTTTTTGTTGATAAGAAACAATTTCTTTTTTTTCTAATGAGATGCTTGTTGCAGTTAGGTTGCGCAAAGAATGTGGAGATTGCTTTAGTTCTACTTGATTGTCGCTAGAGTTTAAGCTAAGAAAATGTTGTTTACTTTTTTTTTAAAGATATTTCATTTCAAATGCATATGTAAGGAACATTACAAACTTCATTTATTGTTTTTCAGTTTGTTCATCTTATATAAACAAAGCTCTAATGATTAATCAGTAATGATAAGAGAATTCAGTGTTGTTGCTACAGTTTTATCTACATTTACAGCCCAAAATGTTGCGTAGCCCACTAGTAGTACAAGCAAATGAAATTCAATTACTCAAGTTACTCAAAGTTGTCGCACTTCTTCAATATGTTATTGTTTCCCAAAATCTAAGCTAATTAAGCTATGTATATTTACTATCGAAACTCAAAAGCAATAGACATCGTTTCCATTCGCTTACATAAAAAGCATACCAAATATCACGTAGCCGACGCGTAGTTTACACCGAGAACTCAGAGTGCTAAAGCGTAGTTTTCTGTTTTTACATAACCTAACTAAAGCTCTTTTAGTGTTGTTGATTTCCCAATAACAATTATCGCTTCGATTGGCATTGGTGTTAGCTAATATCAAGTAGCCGCCGCGTAGTACAAAACAAAACATTATCTATAAAATATGAAAAAAAGAATTCAGAAATTGAATTTATTTGCATTGTTCTTGAAAGGGCATTGCGTATTCGTCTTGCTGGACTTTGGCATTTTTGCTTTTTACATTTAATTTTTATTCACATCTATTTATTTTCACTTATATTGCTAATAGGCAATGACCTCGTTTTGACTATTTGTTTTTATTATTCTTGCTCTTGCTGTTGTTGTTGTTATATTAGTTGCGACTTAAAATGTGTTACAAATGTAGCAACTTAAATTTCATATAGACTACGCACAGATTGTGTGTGCCTGTGTGTGTGTGCTTGAGCGAGAGAATGAGCGGGAGAGAGAGAGACAGATAGATCGAGTATGTGTGGGGTTTTTCTAATTTGTAATTGAATTGAAGCTGCGCAGCTGATAACATTTTATACAAATATGAATACAAGTATATATATGTATATATAATCATGTGGTATAATACAGTTATATATATGTATACATATATTTTGATATTAAAAATAAATTTTCTGAAATATGTAAAACTCTCAAAATGTTAGCAAATAATTTGAAATCTTATTCGACGACAATAGATAAAAACAAGCTACAAGTATTTCGTGTTTAAACTGAAATAGTTCTGAGCTCTACCGACTTTCAGCAATATATTTATTGTCACTTGTTCGCGCTGAAATTCTTTCCATATATTTGCCTGATAGCTGATAGCGGGCTTATCAGGCGCGCCAATTGCTATCGCTGGCAGTTGCCTATAATACACATATGCATATCAGCTGAATATGTATCCCCCCATTTCGTATTGCCCATTTCGTATCTGAAGAACCACGTCTAAGCGTCGTCTTCCGCGCCAGACGTGACAGAATTTGCATATGAAATGCAAATCGCACATCTTTGCAGCAATGCTGATAGCGTAATGAAATGAGGCTGATGTTGATGACGATGATGATGATGATGACGATGATGATGATGATGACGATGATGATGATGATGATGATGAAGTTGATGTTGATGGTGATGATGATCATATAGAGTCGCCGAGCGAGTTGTTTACAAGCGATTTCCTAGTGTCATTTCCCATGCTCGCGCTCGGCCCAAACGTTTCCGTCAGACGTGCCACACGGCCCCCGTTGCACCGACACCACCCCCCCCCCCCCCACAGTATCGCCGCCCCTTTTTGGTGGCAACAATCTGACAGCTTACACCTGGCATACAGGTGACGGTCCGTTGCGACTTGCTTCACTGGTTCTGTTACCATTTCTAGTTCTCTAGTTTTCTGGTTCAGGTTCTTGTGCGCCGTTTTCTTCTATTTTTTGGATCACACAGTTGATTTCCTTCCTATTTGCTTAACGGCTCTTGGGTCTGTCGTCTAGGCGGAAATTTGCAACAAGTGTGTCTGTGTCAGCAACCTCACCTCCGCTCCCCCCTTTGCACACCTTGCCTTAGCACACCTGAGCTCTCTTTCACTGCTATAGCTCGCACAATTCTGAGCTCTGCTTTGCAATCAGCGCTAATTGTCAGCCAATTGTAGTTAAGCATGGCAAACGCTTTAATAATGTATTTGTGGGAGCAACTATTTGTTGTTAATTGACCATTAAATTACTGGTAGATATATCTATCTATATCGATATACAATTTTTTAAGATTTCGCCAATATTTTTTTTGCCAAAAAAATTCAGTGCGAATTTTTTGATAGAGAAATTTTTTCTTTAAAAGCGATAAGAAACATGTCAAAAAAAAAAAAAAAAAAAAAACAACCACAGCAAAAGCAAAATGAAATACAACAAGACAAATGTATTTTTTAACAACCTTTTTATCTCAAGTTGTTTTTTTTTCCTGTCTTCTCTTCCTTCTTTCCCTCTCTTTTTGGTATTTTGCAGAAAGCATAATTGTGCTACATGAACGACCTTGAGCACAAGAAATCTCAAGTAAATTCCATTGAATGGTTATTTATAATATTTGTCATTACTTTAGAGTTTATCTGGGGCTTTCACTTAAGATTCTGAGTTTAGGAAGAAATGCGAGAAACGGTAAAGAGATGCAAATAAATACAACGAGAGTTGAGGATAAGAAGAGATCGAAGAGATGAGGATAAGGAAAGTAAAGAAGATACGAGGGAATGCGAAGAGCAAGGAGTTTTAATTAAAGGCAGATCAAAAGCAAGTAAGAATGGCTAGGAGATGAAAGGAAACAAGAGAAGCGATGAGAATCGAAAAATCAGGATAAATTAAAATAGATTATGCGACAATAAGAAATAAGATAAAGTAATAAAACACTTGCAACAATTTCTCAATGCAATGCAGTTCTAATAAAATTAACCTCAATTTGATTTATTACCATGAAAACTACAGTTAATAAAATTTGCAATTGCTTGCGGTCAAGCTGGTTGTCAAAAGGTGTGCAATACTTGACAGGCAGTGTTGGAAAGTGTTATCATGTGCCAGTGCTTCGAATTGACATAACCTTGTCAATAGTCAAAACGAGTGGCATGCGGTCTCTGTCCCTCTCTCTTCCTCTCTCAGTCTCGCTGCCTCTGTCTGGGTCTCGATTTGCATGGCGAAACTTTTAGCTGTTGTGCACTTGTCAAGCAGTAATTGATTGACAGCTGGGCGTAATTCGAAACTTGACAAACGCTTTTATCGAGGGTTCATTTTGATAATGATGACGATGCGGATATGTAGAATGAGGACGGGCAGAGGAAGGTATAGAGCTGTCTAGCCCACGCCTACGCTTTTCAGCTGCCCGTCTGAGTGGATAAATCTCCAGCAAGTTTATCTCGATTTGTTGTTGCTGTTGCTGCTGTTGGGCTGCACTTTCATACGCGACAACAACATTGTGTTACATTTGCGTGTTGTTGCTTTTTGGTTGGCTGTTTTAAATTTCAACGGCTACTCGTGTTGAGCATCGAGAGCCAAAAAGCCGTCAAGCGAAATTCTAGACGTTTTGCACGTCAAATGTGGCAGTTGTTGCTATTGTTATTGTTGCCGTTGCTGTTGTTGTTGCTGTTACTGTTGCAGCTGCCCGTGTTCACTGCGCATGAGTGAACATTGTTGAGCCGGGAGAGTCTAGCTATGCGAGAGCATTTGAAACAGCAACAACAACATCTAGAAACCCAAACAACAACGTCGCCAACGACGTCAATTGTAAATTTCGCGCGACATGGCGGCAAATGCAACAGCAGCAGCACCAGCAGCGGCAGACCCTCCCACCTACCCTACCTGCTCTGCCCTGCCTCTCTCAATCCCTCCCATCAGCCGGCATTTGCTTGTTGTAAATGATATTGTAGTCACACGAACGCACACACAGAGACTCTAGCGTAATAGTCTGTCAGCTTGTTGTTGGTGACGCCGTTGCATGCCACAGCATGTAATTCAACACCCACCCCACCTGCTCCTACCCAAATTGAGCCCGCAACCTCTATGACGTTATACATACGCGAAGCAATATTGGCATTGGCTAGTTAGATGATCTATTAGAACTCAAATCCATTAGATGGATGTATTCACATTGATACAAATTAATATTCTTCTTATCTGTTTTTATTCATATGCATAGTCACTTTAATGTGGATATTCGTTAGCATACTCTTATTGATATTCATGCGTATTCATATTTATATTCATATTCATATTCATATTCATATTCATATTCATATTCATATTCATATTCATATTCATATTCATATTCATATTCATATTCATATTCATATTCATATTCATATTCATATTCATATTCATATTCATATTCATATTCATATTCATATTCATATTCATATTCATATTCATATTCATATTCATATTCATATTCATATTCATATTCATATTCATATTCATATTCATATTCATATTCATATTCATATTGATATTCATATTGATATTCATATTGATATTCATATTCATATTCATATTCATATTCATGTTCATATTCGTATTCATATTCATATTCATATTCATATTCATATTCATATGCATATACATATTCATATTCTTACTCATTTCCATGCTTATATTCACATCCATATACATTTTTCTCATATGTATATACCATATTATTACTAATATTCATACCCACATACTCACATTTTCCGCAATTTTCATATTCTCATTCGTATTCAATAACAAAATCTCTCGTACAAGATTAACATAAACATCTGTCTGTATGTTAAAGCGCATGTTAAACGTATTATTAGCGCAGTCTGCCTACTTCTGTAAGCCTTCCATTGCATTCCTTATAGGGTATCTGTTTTACATCAGTCACTTGCATCGCTTCCCTCTTGCTGGCCTATAAAAACACATTGTTGTCAGACCCGAATACCCTCCCACTCAGACGCCGTTTGCTTGGGTCTCTTTTTTCGTAATTGGCGCACGCAAATTGCGCACATAACCTCAAATTGTGTAAAGACCTCTAGCTTCAGCTACCCTGCCTCGCTCTCGGATGGCCCCTCTTGAATGCCTTGTAGTCTTGGAGTCGGGAATGGGGCACGCGACTCGCAGCTCAGCTAATGAAATATTAGAAGCTGACAAGGCGTTGAAGACGACACTGAGCTGGTAGTTAAGGCAACGGCGGGGAGCGGGGCTTGAGGTTGGGACTTGTTGAGGAGGGCCTTCCGAGCGAGAGAGAGAAAGGGAGATAAAAGAAGAGAGCGGGAGGGTGGCTGAGGCTCTTGTCTACTTGGATTCGTGTAATTATAACTTAACGTGCTTTTAACATTTTTTCGCAGCTGTTGTTTTAATGAAATGTTTGCCTTGCCTCTCAGCTGTCAGAGACAAGACTCGCTCTCCCTCTCTCTCTGGCTTACACTCTCTTTCCATCTTTTCTTCGGGGCTCTATTGTTTACGGAAATATTTGACGCAGCGCAGCAAATGCGAGCGACCTCTTTATTGCCAGCCAACAACGCTCGTTGCCCTACTCGCTCTCTCTCTCTCTCTCTCTCTCCGTGCACTTGACGCTGTCTTTGTGCAATCTATTGACTTTTTACACGTGACAGGCTACACTCAAGCTGTTGTTGTTGTTGATGTGTTGGCCATGTGTCTGGGCCGGCTTTTGCATTTGTCGTTGCCATCTAATTGCCTAACTAGAGAGCCCTTACAGCTTATGTCAACGTCTGGCGTTTCAAGCAACAGCAACTGTTGCTGCTTGTCAGCATTATCATCATCATCATCATCATCATCATCATCATTATCGTTCGTCGCATTGCATTAATCAAATTGCAGTTTTGAACTTGATTTGCAAAAAACTTTAGTCGCTCACTCAACAGACGGCTATTCAAATTTTCTATTTGTTTGGTGTTTGCTTCTTTTTTTTTTGGCCGCACAGAACCGGTTAAGAATTGCCAATTGCAGAGCTGCAACAACTGTTGCCTGCCAAATGTTGGCCAAACACAACAATCTTGTGGGCCAGCAACATTTGGAAGAAACATTTGAGTTGAAACTGAGCTAATAATCATTACTCAGGCTATTTCTATGCTCGATTTTATAGAGCTGAAGAGGCTGAAACTGGGGTTAGTTGAGAAGACAGAAAAGCGATAGAAAATCAATAACATATTCGGTAAACGAGCGATAGCATCGATAGAGCGATAACAAGATTAACAGCCTTATGGTATAAAAAATCGATAGAAAGACGATAGAGGATCTATACAGTCAACAACAAGGAACAGAAAGAAAAAGAGCAATGGTTCTCGAGACAGTTTAAGGAAGATACTAAAACGATTGAAAAGCGATAGAATATATATCATTTAGGCTCACATATCACATATGGGCTCTGCTTCATGCCTTAGCCAAAGAATCTGAAATCTAAGTACAGAATATTCCATCGTCTGTTACTAAAGATCCTGGGCATATAGAGTAAAACACTTAAGTGTTGCCAGCTTAATTTTTTTCAGCTGAAAAACATGTTGCATGCAACATTTTGGAGTTGTTAAACTTTCGCTCTGCGAGCTAAATCCAATTGCAATTGCAATTGCAACCGATGTGGCAGCAGCAACTTGTTGCCAATTGCCATTGCAGCTGGCACGCCCATGCCGCCGCCGCCGCCGCTGACATCGTCGTCGTCGTCGTTGCCGTTGCGCCTCAATTATGCCAATTGCTGCGCCATGACCTTAAAAAAGCAGGCAACATGGAAATGTCTGCGCCGCCAAACAGCTTGCCCCACTTGCCACCGTTCGCTGTCGCAGCTGGCAAATGCGAGTTATGCAATTTGCTTCTCTTTTTGTTGTGTGTGATACGCGCTCGTGGTAGTGCAAAAGCGGGTATATTGGTTTGTTGGAAATGCTGTAGATGCAGTAAGATTACATTCCATTGGGTCTGATTATATTTTTGATGATAGAAATGATATTCAAGCTAGAAATATGGAATGCTCGATTATACCAAGTGCAGATCTGTAATTGAGCAAAAGACTAAGACAAATAATTTTCAATAATTTCTTATTCTTCCATAGCTGTGCACGTGTATCATGCAGTCGTTGACGCTCGACTGCTGCAATCTAAGTTTTTCGTTTTTTCGGCTCGGCAATTTTTTCGCTAAATATTTTAAGTGGTTTTGGCCAACGAGCTAAGGTTGCAGCCAAAACGCATTTGACCCACTAAGCAGCAGCAGCAACAGCGGCAGCAACAGCGGCAGCGGCAGCGGCAACAGTTGCTGATGGCAGAGCGATTTTCAATTTTCCATTTTCCGCTCGCGCGCATTTTCCAAACTTAATTATTGGCGCACACATTGTTGTCATTTTCATTGAGCAGCTTGCTATGACTCACAGCGACAACCTTGTCAAAAATCTTGCCGGTTTGTTTGCCACAGCCAAAAACCAGCAGCAGGAGCAACAACAACAGCAACAACAACAACAAGCAGCAGCCGCCGAAAACTCATGCAAAATTCTCAAAAAATTCGTTTGAAAAATTAAATTTTTTATTTTGTGGCGCAAAAAAAGGAAAAGCAAAATTGCACTGAAAAATAAACATACAGACACTAAAAAGTATATATGTATGTGATACACATTCATGTGTTATAGAGGGACAGAGAGAGAAAGAGAGAGAGAGAGATGTGGGCGTGGCCAACAACGTCGCCAACAAGCGACAAACAATTTTTTGACTGCCAGCAAATTATTTTCCTTTTCATTTCTTTTTTCCTGAAATATGCCGAAAGTGCAAACAAGCAAAATTTTTGTAATTTATGGGAATTTCGTCTGGTCTAGTTCGCAAATGGGGCATATGAGCTAAGCTATCCCAAAAGGACAGCGAATGAGAAGACTTTAAAAAATTCGGAAACAAATTGAACAACAAACTGAGCTACATTTTATTAGTTATAAAAGATGTTTATGAGCTTTTATTTTGATTACAAATTACCTAACATCAAATTTGGAAAATAAACAAAAATTGTGTGATATTCGAAATGTTCTAAATATATTTGAAAATACAGAAATTTTATGAAGTAGATTCTTCATAGAAAGTTTCCACATTACGTATACGTAATCTCTTAGGTAAAAATTGCATTTTCAAGCAAAATATATAAGTATATATAAATTCGTTAATGTAAATAGAGCATCATAAAGTCAATAATATTTCTAATTCTATTCACTCAAGATATGCATATAAAGTATAAAATATACTATATATGTATATGTTTTGTATCGTACGGGCCTTTTGCCGTTTTGCACAAATATTCAATTTTTCAATAACTTTGTTGTTTTTCCTTGTTTCATTTTTCGTTTTTCTTGCCTTGTCAGCAACAATTAGCTGTCGCCTTTGGCTTTGCTTAAAAATAGTCGGCAAATAAATCAAATTTATGTGCGAAAAACAAGATGAAAAACTTAAAACAAGCAGCGCAGCTGCTCAATAGACAGAGAGAATACATATAACACATAGAGATAGAGATAGAAAAACCCTCGCATTGCCATACATGCATACATACGTATATACTTTCCGAATATTACGTATACGCAACATTGTCTGTTTTAATTACGAATTCGCTTCAGCTTTTGTGCTGCATTTATGCTTTATCTCTTTTATCCTTATCGCTTTGCATTAATCGTTCGCAAAAAAGGCAATTAAAACGAGACAAACCCCCAACGAGCACCGGCCACCACTCACCGCCCACCCCTGTCACATTTGCAACCCTTTGGGTACACTTGATGCTTGTTCTTATTTTATCTTGCGCTGCAGATGGTTTTAATTTTTAATTGCAACGCATTGCAAATATTGACGAAAGTGCGTGACACCCTCGGCCTAAGACAAAACCAGGGAAGGCAGGCCTAGTACAGCCATACCTGCACAACCTGGTTGAACCCCCTGGGCAAACATTTTTTCTCTTCTCGCAGGACCACAGAAAGCCAACCCCAAAAGCGAAAGACAAAAGTAAATTGCGTTGCTTCTGTGCTGCCGTTCGGCTAAAAATGCGTAGAGCCATAGACAAAGCAACACCTTGGAATCGAGGGGTTGCTTTCATCTACATACATAAATATTTATCTATGTATATGTATATATTTATATATGTATATGCATAAAGGTGTGGACATATGTGACATGAATATACATGAATATACATATATATATATATATATATATAAATATATATATATACATAGTTATATATTTCTTCTCACATAGTTGTACAGTTGTGCGCTTGGAGGGTCGCTCTTTAAGTAATATTAGAAGAGTTAAGATAGAGCTACCTGCTTATGATAAAATAAGAACATAATGTACTAGTCAATAGGTAATATCATTTATCAATTACACAATTATTGTTAAAATGAAACCGAGCCTTAATCTTGAGTATTCAGATCTTAAGACAGCGGATTTATTTCGTTTTCTTCCACACATTCTCTCTTATTTCTATCCTTATCTCTCGCTCATTCTCTCTCATTTCCCTTGTCACACTCTAACTTATTCTTAATACTATTATTATATATCTTTTATATCTCCTTTCACAAACTCTTCTAACGTACCTCGTTTTAAAATTTATTTTTCATCTCTATCCTTTTCTTATGGCCTTTGCTTAGCTTAGGGCAGTTGCTTTGTTATACATATATGTATATAGATATATATTTATTATTCTTTTGCTTCTTAGGGGAAGAGCCTCTTTCAGGTAGCTTAGCGCAGTGCGTAACGCAACTTGTTTGCCCTCTCACTCTCACGCTGGCTTCTCTCTGGCTTGAGGTGACCCTCTGCTGCTTAGCTTAAAGTTCATCAACTCTTGCTCGACCCTCTCTAGTTTACATTTTATTAGATTTTTGCACTCGTTTTAGTATTTTATCCTTCTATGAGATCTGCACACACAAGCGGATGTAAAGGACGATCTCCCTTTCCACACACACACACACACACTATCACACTATCTCGTTCTTTCTCTCCCTCTCTTTCTCTTGCTTTGCGTGTTAAGTTGCTTCATTGCCAGTTGTTAGCTCAATGTTCAATAAATGCGAGTTGGTGAATGTCTAGAAAATCCTTGAAAGGTTAAAGACTTCTTTAGCTCCCTCTCTCTCTCTCTCTCTTTCTCACTGTAGATGATGACGTCGTCGTTCTCATTGTCGCTGAACTCGTTTGCCAAACCTGCGCTGCGGTCGCTGCCCCTGGCCTCGCCTTCGCCTTTCCCCCCGCTAGCCACTCTGGCGACTCCTTTGGCTGTCGCATTGTTGTTTTCTTGCTTCCTAGTGCCACGCTCAAGTTCCTTTCAATGACAATGCGTTTCGCCTCTGCCCGTTCGTACAGCAGCAAAGAGCAGAGGGCTTCAACATGTCGTCATCGTCCTCAGTGCGTTGTACTCAACTAGCTCCAGCTCCAGCTTCAGCTCCAACTAAAGCTACAGCTTCAACTCCAGTTACAGCGTGTCCCGTCCTTTTCATTAGGGGCGCTCAAATCCTTTTCCTAAATGCGGCAGTTGGGGGTGTTTTAAGTGAGGTTATGCTGGGGACGCACATTCCATTACGATTTCTGCATTTGTGCAATTTCTTGTGGCAAACTCATCCATGCAAGCGGCAAATGCATTCGAGTCGGGCACGTGACAAAAGTCACGCTTCAGTTTCCACAAATTTGAAGCTTTTCAATTCTTTTTGCTTTTTTTTTTTTTTTTTTGTTCCCAGACAATTTATCGGGCATCGCAGTCACAATTAAGCTTTAAGCTGTGACATTATTTATGCGGAGATTGACTTAAAGACTGCATTGCATTCAATTTCGCTTAAATAAAGATTTCTATATCACATAATTTCATTCGGGCTGTGGCATTTGCGTGAGTCCAAGCAAAGAATTCTCGAATAAACTGGAAAATTTCGAGAGGATTCTAAATCTGTTTTTATGCTAACTAAAATTAATCTGTTTGGGATGTTTCTTATGCTTAAGTCAATTTTCCTAATTAAGTTTATGGTGGGAAATATTTAAATTGTGAATCATGTCTTTAATTTGGTAGACCTATTTAAAGTGGGACTATTTAGTGATTCATTTGACATTTCTTTAATTTTGTTATTCAATGTTATAATTTATAATCCCTCAAGTATTTATTTATCTATAAACATCGATTGGTAATGGGAGAGAGTGAAAGAGAGAGGGAGAATAAGTAAAAAGTACGGAATTTATATGTGAATAGATAGAGCGATGGACAATGGATGGGTTAATAAAGAAATAATAATTAGAATAGCGAATTAAGTTTTTGAAAGAGGAACTGATATGTGAATGAATATATATGAACATTGACAGATATATGGAGAGATATACAGAAAGATATATCAGATAAATAGATTCAATATAATAAATAGGAAGGTTGAAAGGAATATGGTATAAGTTTATTATATGTCTGGGAAGGGGATGAATATATAGTTAGATTAAAGAACAGATAAATGAAAAATTAGGATAAATAAGTCTGCGTGGTATAATCTTCTAGTTTAATATACATATATACATTTATGAAAGCGTAGTTGAGTTAGATGTAGAATAAAATGTTTAGAGATAGTAACACATAAATTCTTCTCAATTAATAGATACTCATAAACGTTCCTACTGTGAATTGTGCCAAGTTTTCTATTGAATATTCATAAAATTGAAAAATTATTTTCCTTTGTTGTTGTGCAGACGTCGCGCCTAAAGTACGGATGCTGCGTAAATGCTTTGCGACTGCCAGACTTTGTTGTTTATTTGTTGTGCGTGCGTGTGTGTGTGTGTGTGTATCTGTTAGATACTTGGACCAGCTGTGAATTAGTGCCGCGACGACGACGACGACGTCGTTGCCTGCGAATTAATGCCGCCAACATAAATTATAAATTAAGACAATTTTAATTAAAACATTTCGTTGGGTTTTTCATATTTGCCCCCAGTCAAAATACAGACAGACAGAGCGAGAGAGAGAAATGGAGAGAGGAAGAGGCAGAGCATTTGCTGCTCTTGCATGTGATTTGCTCTAGTTGAAAAAAAAAATAATATGTGCCTTGTCTTCAGGGCACTTGCTGCTTGCTTGCTGCTTTTATGATAGATATACACATATATAAATATATGTATATATAAAAGAATATATGTCTTCTTCTTCTTACACTTTGCTGTCGCCAGTCGATGTTGTTGTTGTCGCTGACAATTGGCCAAGCGCCAATGATTTTTATACATTTTTGCCCAACTGTCATTGCCTTTTTCTTTCTTTCTCTCCCAACGTGTGCCATTTTTGTCTTTTATTGTATTTCCCCCCATCTTTTATTAATATTTCCTATATTTTTCTAAATATTTATATACATATTTATAAATATAGATAAATAAAACATATATGTATGTAGCTATAGACTACTACGTATTTTGCTTGGAACTGTTATAAATCTGTTTTGTTAAAATATAAAACAAGTAAGAATACTGCGGTCAGGTCTTCCCAACTGCAGCATACTCACTAATAGACAAGAAATACTAATAGGTATTACAAAATCAAATAAAATAGATATATATATAAATTTGTACAATTTTTAAATAAAAGTGCCGCGCTTATCTTAGCTAAGATCGATGTAGCTCACTCTTCAAACTCACCCAATATAGGTACATACATATATAGGTACATCTATATACATTATATAATTATACATAAGTGAGATCATTTTTGCAGCGTATCTTCTAGTCACATAAGACCATATAGATCATTTTCATTATCTATCTTTCTCCTCTCACTCTTGCCTCTCTATTTATTGTTTTTACAATTTTCGTTTTCACTTTTGTTTTTGGTTTTTGTTATTTTTTTTTTTTTTTGTTTGATTTGCTTTTCGCTTATCGCTGAGTTTTATTTTTGTCTGGTTCGTGGACAATTTTTTGTTTTGTTTTTCTATTTCTACTCTTTTTATTTTTGCTCTCATTTTATTATTTTGTTGTTACTGCGTGATAAGAATATTAAGCGCCATATCATGGAGCTTGTATTTCTGCTTCTTGACGAGCAGCTGATAAGATTCGCTTGACGAAAAGACGTCAGCGTCTATAGCGGCGTCTAAAGACTGCGCTATATATAATATGCAACGAATATATGTATTTATATATATTTTTATAATCCACCCATATTTCATTGAAAAACTTGATGGGGGAAAGCAGTGCTACCCCTCGCGAGTGAAGGTCAGTGCTAGATGTCAGCAGTTGTCACCAAATGGGCCGCATCAGCATCAGCATCAGCACCACCATAATCATTATGATTATCATCATTATTGTGATCTGGCAGCTTTGTCATGGCACTGTGGCAACCCCCGGGTTAATTGTGCATGTCAAGGAGCGTGTCAAACGCTTTGAACTTCATATTAGATCAATTTGATCGTTTCGTATTATCTTTCGACTTGCGTTTTATTGCTGGATGATAATGAGATTAGGCTGTTTTTGAACTTCAGTAGCTTTATTTTGTTATTTGTTTACTTCCAAATGTGCATTGCGTTGCTTATCGGACGCACTTTGAAATTCGCTTCGATTGAGATTAATTTTTGTTGTTATTCTCATATATTTTGGAGTATATGTATGTATACTTAAAATATCAGGGTTATTTCGTTAGACTTTGTTTGCGTTACATATTAGTTTTTAATGGGTCACACGTGGCGCTCTCCAAGGGAGAAATATCAGTGTCAAGGAACTGACTAGTAATTCTTCAGCCCTAGCTCATTCAGGGTAAAATTGTTGTACATGATATAATATGTTTGTACATATTTTGAGGCTCATATATATATTATAGACATAATACAAACATATGTACATATATAGACACTACATATCATATCGTTGCGACTTCGCTTAATTATACGCTTGAGTTTATTTTTAATGGTTTACAAATGTTTTCAGTTTTAGTTTCTATCTAATTCCCATATAGCACTAGCTCTATCAATTTTAAGTAGCCATAAAATGTTACTGTTCCTGGTTGTCTAGACACATATGTATGTATTTGCCTTTAGTAGATAATATTAGCTGATTTTCATAATTTATGTGCAGCTTTTTTTATGGATATGAGAAAAAAGATGAGAGTTAAAATATAATAGAATAATAGAGAGATGAAATATATATTTTATAATACATGGAAATATATATAATTAATTTTATCATTTGTAATATTTTGTGGGTAAGATTATTTAATATATTCATAATATCTATTTGGTCTTCATGATTTAGACTAAATTAAAATAGTTCATTTATAAATTACAAAACTCTCAACTAATTTCATGTGATGTCTTTTCTCATTCCATTTCCAGGTATGTTCAGCACTTCAATTACAGGCTCCATGAAGAAGATGAAGACTAAGAATAGGAGAAGAACATGCCCCTCCCACTTGCCCCATGCTGTTGCACTGTGGCAGCTATGTAGCTTGCTGCAAACCATTCATCTATGCCAATGTTTTGGGCTTTGCAGCTCCATTTCAGCGCTGCATGTGCAGCATGTGGCATGCCACTGCGCGCTGTCGTCTTTTGTGTCATTTGCACACAAATGACAGTCGCCTCGTACATTTCCGGTTCTAAATGCGTAAGTCTAGTCAAATTAAGGCAAACTTCGTTGCCAACGTTTTCTTCTCGGACAAGTGAAAGATAAAAGTCGCGAGTCGCCACTGTCGTCTTAAGCCACAGCGTGCAACATGTTGCAGCCACATCTGCATGTGTCCCTGTCTCTGTGACATGCCTGGCACTTACTGCAAAACACCTGCTCATCTGCCTGTTGCATGCAAAATGTTGCAATTAGATAAGCAGAAATTGTTATGTTGACATAAAAAAAAAAAAAAAACAAATGAGACGCAATACAGTTGCCTTGCCACATGTGGATGCCACAGCTTGACCGAAAAAAAAAATTAGCTAGAGTGCTCTAGTCGGAAATGCTCGCCTAGCAGATACCTGCACTTTTTCGGTAGATGATTCTGTTTCGTGAGGTAATCTATAATATAGAAGATGTGACATTGGGTTCTATGAGTGCATATCAAATGGTAATTATGAAGATATCTGCAGATGCTTTCATGATGTATTTTGTATGCATCATAGAAACCTATATAGCACATTGGATGCTTCTAGCTTGTATAGTCTTTAAGCTATACTCTAAAAACTTGCTTACATTTTAATGAAGAAATAAAAAGGCATAGAAAAAACTAAAAAGTTTGCAAAGATAAATGGTTTATAACAATATATTTATAGAAAATTATTAAGCAGAAGGTGGTGTCTAGCTGTCTTTATGTGTCTATATCATCTACCTGTTCACCTGTAGCCACCTGCCTTAACTAGACAAACCTTGCATAAATGTACTAAGTTTATTATTTGTATGGATCATATTCATATACTCCTAGATTCTTATAATATATATATGCTACATATATCGTTATACTTGCAATATACCCTGTTTGCTCATTTCGAATGTGTTCAGCGCATGTAAAAATAAAAATCCAGGCAAAGATCTGGACATGTTGTGTGCCATTATTTGCGCTCAAGTGCAACTCAGCTGTCAGCTCAAAGCTCGTCTCACTGTGCACAGTCTCTAACTGTGACCCGTTCTTACTCTAGCTCTCCCTCTCCCTCTCCCTCTCTTTCTCTCTCACTCAGACAGTCTATCTCACACATTTAGCGCGACGCGTTTGCAATTAGTTTGCAATTGGGCCGTGAGACTAGCGCCAAAAGCCTACAGCTCATTAAGCCACTCGACAACAACCACAACAACAAGAGCGACACCTAGCGTTAAAATATCAAAACGTGAAATACACGAAATTAAATTACAAGTTCCGCTTTTTGGCTTCGGGTTTCGGTTTCGGTTTCGGTTTCGGTTACAGTTTCGGCTCTTACGAGCGTTTCTTCGTTTGCTGTTTTAGTAACCCAAATGTTATTATTATTATTTTTTTTATAAATATTATTTTTCGCCTGCTTCTTCTTTTTGTTCACTCGGCTGTTGTTGTGATTTTTTGTTTGTTAACTGAGCTTTGGCCTGCGGCTAGTCGCATGTGTCTTAAAGTACCAAACGCGCTAGATAGTTTATGCTAATGATCATTATGACGTCGCACAGTGGTTAGAACTGTTTGGATGTATATATGATATATAATTCTTTTTACATTTTAATATATATTATTTATTTTTTAGTTTCAATATCTGTAAATTTAAGTAAGATATTGTACAGACCTAGTTCAAATGAACTGAACTTGAACTCGAATTTGAACATAGTGTTGGAGTGTTTGGAGTGTTTGCATACTTACCAGCTTAATCAAAGCCATTAAGAAATGTTAATGGGCTTGACACCACTGTGCGCACTGCGGAGCTTGGTCAATTGGCGGCGGCATTTGGCGGTCGCTGCGTGTGGCTGCTCTCTCAAAGCAACGTTTAAATGTTAATAATTTTTATTGTCGGCGTTGATGTTGCTGTTGTTGTTGTTGTTGTTGCCGTTGTTGTCGGCAGGGCCGATGATAATGCTAATGGCTCGTTCGTTTGTTGGGTCATTGTCTGGTCATTGGCCGCGCGACAAAAGTTTTGCACACATCAAGAAGAAGAAGAAGAAGAATCAGAAAAAGAAGTGGAAGTCGACGAAGAAGTAGAGGACAAGAAGAAGAAGAAGAAGGTGACACACACAGCAACGCTGACGACAAATGTCGGGAGCTGAAAGTTTGAAGTTGCAGTTGGACGCCAAAAACAAATGTTAAACAATTGATTTATGGTCAGCATAAGAATTATTATTATTACTGCTAGTAATATGCAGCTAGGCTGCCGGCCATAAAAGCTATAGTATCTATCTGTATATCTATTATAGCTGCGGCCAAATCCAAAGGTTTTTCCATTTGACATTGATTTGAGTTTCCGCAACAAATGCAAATGGCAAAATGGCAAATGGTTAATTAAAATATTTACAACAACAAAACCCATTCTGCGAGTCAATCAAAGCCTGCACTTGAAGTGCACACAGTAAATATATATGCATATGTATATGTAGAGTATCTATAGCGCATAAAAATTTCTGTGTAGAGCAAAACAAGTCTCGTAGAATGCAATTAACAAATCAAAGGCAACAAGACATCACAATCAGGCGCATAAGCCGTCCACTGCAGATACGGATATGGAGCTTGAGATGCAGATATAGATGCAAATAAAGATGCAGAAGGAAATTGAGGTGCAGATGATACAGATATAAGTCCAGATACAGATACAGAGATGTAGATATGATTAACAATAAAAAAAAAGATGGAGATAGAGATACAGATACAGGTACATAGAGACAGATACATAGAGACAGATACATAGATACAGATACAGATACATAGAAGTGCATAGAGAAACGCCTATCTAGACAGTTTCAGTATCTGCTATAGCTACAGATACATTCAAGTTTAAGATACTTATGAGAGTGCGCTGGAAATTAGCGTTACAATTATCAGTGATACGCCTGACAGCTGCCAACTGAGCCAAATGCTTAAGTCATTCATAACGTCAGTCGTTCGGTCAGTCAGTAAGTCCGTCAGTCAGTCAGTCAATCAATCATTCGCCTTTACTTTGGAGGCAGCTCTTGATAAATGGCCTTCGCATTGTGGCAAACCGACGCGTGCGACTGTCTCACAGCACATTTATCTAGCGTGTAGACGGTTCTATATCTATATATACAAATATTTGTATATACATACATATAAATACATTCGCAAACAGATCTTAAGACCCAAATGGAACTCAACATCGGCTTCGACTCGACTCGACTTGACATAACTCAATCTGACTTGACTCAACTCGATTCGTTCGCTTGCGTCGCGGTTGCGAAAATCAAAGCAATTCATTGATTTTTTTTTTTTTTTGCAACAAACGGAAAAAACAGTTTCAAGTTCAGTTGATCATCAATCAGCAGTGCGACAAGTGGTAGCGCTAAAATTAAGAGAAAGACGACTACCTGCATGCACTATGAAAAATAAAAAATGAAAAGAAAGTGTTGAAATCTCTAGAAGATCATTAATTACAGGGAACAATACCAGTTTCGATAACTGATGACTGATTTGCCTCTGTCCCTATGAAGCAAATGATCTATGTTGGAGAGTATAGTGTTGACTCTAGATAATAGATCTATTTATAGACATCGAATGTTATATAAAAATTATGAAATATTGCATGGCGCATGGATCAAAGCTCCTAAAAAAACCCATAGGCCAAATATAGCAGAAGTATACACTAATTAACTAATTATGGAGTCTAGTATATCCATATGACTATATAGTTATTAGACCATTATCTATTTTCGGTCATATTTATGATTCAGTTTAAGATCCCCATGAATGATGCGCCATAAAAATATGCATAATTCGAGGATCTAATTAAGAGACAACATTTCAGCAATATTAGAGCAATAACAAAAGCATAAAATACCAGACAGATACTGGGAATGTATAAATATGGCTAAATATGAGCGCCACAAATGGGTAATGCGCAAATAGCAGTAGCTGCAGGTTAAATATTTACAAGCAGATTGTAAATGTAAATAAATGAAGAGTCAAATAGTTGATGGGTTAAATATATATATATATATATATGTATATATGTATGTATATATATATATATACTAAAATAAATTCAAGAAAGTCACATCTTCATTGTAAATATTTAAAAGGTGCTTACAATTATATTGCTTATATGTGTATGTAAAATGTTTTAATATGTAAGCCAGGCAGGCTAAATATAATCGAATCAACTTCATGTCCAAGTGCACTGTAAATGTTAATGTCATATCTGAATATGCACATTAAATGCATATAGTTAATAAATATTATTTTTGACAAGTTGTTTGCAAATGTGCATTTAACCCGTTTATCTCGGCTTATATATCAATAGGGCATATACATAGACTGTGCGCGTGTGCAAACGTGTTTAAGAGGCACAGCCGGTTAGTCAGTCAGTCAGTCGAATAATTTAGCAGGTTGTCTGACCCAGACGGCAACATAAAAATAAAATAAAATTTGTCTGCTGAAAACTAAAAAAAAGTTTAAAAGTATTTTAATTATAAATATCTATAGATTCAACATAGAGGGTTAGATATACATATGTATGTATGTATATGTACAGCTACTTGTACTACAGACAGTTGGACAAACAGCCGTCGCTGTATGTAAACATCAAAGCAAATTGTCTGGACGGCTGCCTCGTTGTCTGATCGACAGCTAAACTCGAAATTCATTTATTTTATTCTTTTCTCTCGCTACTCGATTTGATTTGTAGCTGCTTCTACGCAATTTTCCAGCAAAGTGCAAAAATAAACAAAGACCAATAGAGAGGGAGAGTCGGACTGACAGAGAGAGAGAGCGAGAGAGAGGGAGAGATAGGTTGCTTGTTTGCTTTGCTAATTTATTTTCGAATATGATGTAGAGCTTTTAAAATAAACAACAAACCAAACGGCAAAAACTTTGACAGCTAAAGACTGAATGAATGAGACAACGCGAGAGAGAGGGAGAGAGAGGGAGAGATAGATATAAGGAGAGCGCGAGACTGCTAGCTCCATGCACGATTAGATTTAGTTAAAAAATAATGCTCATACGACGCGTTGACCGATAACCCGCTACTGTTAGCCAAGGTCACATAGTTTCTAATTCTTATTCCTTTATTCTAATACTTTTCTTGTATTTGTTTGCGGATTTTGTCGGTCTTTTGTCTGAAGTTTATTTCGCGGGTACTTTTCCGCCATTAACACCGAAAGAAAAAAACCTATTCATAATGCGACCCGAGGTCCCAGGTGCTAACAATGGCGCTAATGAATGGCACGTTTCCAACAGACACTGCAGACATGCAGTAAACGCGTGGACAACAACCAAGTTAAGAAGTTGAAGTGGTAGCAAAAGGGTGGGAGAGAGCAGAGCAGGAAAGAAGGTAGAATTATGAAAATTTAGCAAATTTTGGTAAATTGCCTTCGATGGCGACGTATTGAAATTAATGATAAAAAAAGTAGAGCAGTAGAACGGATTGTAAGAAATTAATCTTAAGCTGAGAACGAAATTAAATATATATATAATGATATAATATATAATGAATGAGTTTTAAAAATAGCTGTTAATATCAGAATCTCAATATAATCTTTAGTGTGTTGAATCTTGAAGATCAATATATCTTATAAAGAAAGAGGTTAAAGAATTTCAATAGAACATATAATAGAATATTTAATCAAAGAATGTCAGAATTTGATGGGAATCATTTAATAATCAAAGTAACATATAAACAATTCTGAACTTTAATATTTTAATTTTAATATAACAGTTTTTATAACATATGAAGAATGAACCTTCAGCTTCAATATAATTCTCACTAAATGAATCTCTAATAAAGAAAATTTAGATTAAGTACTTTACCTAGTTCAAAGCTCAAAGTCCGGCAATAAACTTTTACAGCATTATCCATGACGCTTGCCACACGGTGCCAGCGTTGCGTTTGTGTTTTTGTTATCTTGATGCGATGTGCGATAATCAATCAACAGGCGACAATAACAATGGCATACAAGTGACGATGACGTCATGGCTAGCACTGCAGTGCCGCAGTCGAAGAGAATTAGTGAGCGCGAAAGAGAAGGAGAACGAGAACGTGAACCAGTACCAGAAGGAGAAGGAGAAGGAGAAGGAGAAGGAGAAGGAGAAGGAGAAGGAGAAGGAGAAGGAGAAGGAGAAGGAGAAGGAGAGGAAGCAGTTGCTGGGGTCAAGCGTGCGCGCAAAGTGCACGCTAGGTGGCGCTGGCGCTCTTGTCTAGACTTTGTTTTGACTTTTTAGCTTGATATGCTAATTGATATGGCAGCAACTGTTACAGTTGTTGTTGCTCGTGCTGTTGTAGTTGTAGTTTTTATTTTTTTTTTTGCAACTGAGTATTTGTCTAATTTGAAAATTGCAATGGCCTCCGTCTTGATACTGCTGTTGTTGCTGTTGCAATTTTAGCTAACCCTCCCCTTTTTGCACGCACATTCAATTTGCAGTGGTTCTAACTGTAAACACGACTCGCCAGCGACAGCGTCGTCATGTCTGGCCTAGCTGTGAGAACACACACAGAGTGAACGAGAAGAAGAGCGCGCGAGAGTGGCACTGAGGGAGAGGCGTGGCGTGCGGGGGCCGGGCAACGAACTCAGTTGTTGTTGTTGCTGTTGTTGCTGCGGCTCCTCGACATGAATATGAAACGTATGCAAAATGAAGGGAAACGCGCGCAACTTTTGCAATTTACAGATTGTGGCGCTGTGGCGGCGGAAGACAGAGAGAAAGAGAGTGAAAGAGAGAGTGAGAGAGAGAGGGGGGGAGGGGTAGAGGGATAGAGGGATAGAGGGAGAGATAGAGAAAGGGGCAGTGGTATCGCTTAGTTGCTGCTTTTAGTGTAGAGTTTTTTTGTTGTTTTTGTTTTTGTCATGGCATTGGCTTGTCAGAAACTGCTCCCCCAATGCAATGCATTGTTGTTGCGATTGCTGCTGCTGCTGCTGGTGCCTGTCGCTTTATTTATTTGTTCAACATTTCATGTATTTTGTTATGCGCTGCCTGCAGCCCGCAGCAGCACCACCAAAAACAACAACAGCAACAACAACCATCGCATCAACTGAGCTGCGTTAACTGATGGCAGTAACTGTGATGCTGCTGTTGCTGCTGTTGCTGCTGCTGCTGCTGCTACTGCTGCTGCTGCTATCGCTCCCTTACTTCAATTAATTGGCAAACGTGCTGGCAACATGACAGCTTTATTGTCATTAGGCATAAAAGGGGCGTGGCTGGCCACAAAAATTCCATTATGCTTGCATACTCTATACCCTGTAAGTAGTGTGTATAGCTCTAATAGGGTATAGGCAATATTAATTGCAAAAAGGGTGAGCATTTATACCCTGTACTGATTAGCTGTGGGGTATACAGATGGATGTACACTACTATATACCCTGTAAAGATTGTTTTAGTTCTAATGCAGTATAATACTTTTGTAAGAATGGCGCTTATAGGCTATAAAAATAAATGCGAATCAATCAATCAGTTAATTAATAAAAAAAATTCCTCAAATTTCAAATCGATATTTATCGATCTATCTAGTCTATATAATGATTTAGAAGGGAAACTCTTAAGGCATTGTGGAATTTAGCGGGTATCTATGAGTCAGACACATTTCCTCAATACTCAGCAGCATGTTGCCAGCACTGCTGTTACGGCAGCTGCAACATTGATGCATCTGCCGCTGTTGCCTTTGCTCTATCGCTCGTTCACACTCTCGCTATTTGTCTCTGTGTGTGTGCGTGTGTGTGTGTGTGTGTAGCTGTGCCCTGGGGCACTTTTCTTATTTATTTGCGTTATTTATTTCTTGGCGCTGCTTTCGCTTTTGGCAGCGCCAGACGCCAACGTCGCTCTTGTTGCTGTTGTTTGCATTTGTGACAAAAATAAATGCGCTGGCATTAATTTGCCGTCTGCAATTTTTGCCAGTGGCCAGCGGGCACCAAACTCTTCCTGTCCCACTCACACCTTATGCCCTCCCTCTTTCTTTCTCTCTCCCTGTCTGTCCCTCTCTCACTCTCTCTCTCTCTCTCTGTCACTGTCTTTCTTTTGCTCTTTCACTCTTGCTGCAATCAGAAATTCAAGCGAAATGCAAATGTTTGACAACGAACTTTTCCCTAGTTGCTACCGTTGTTGTTGTTGTTGTTGTTGCTGCTGCTGCGCTGCTGCTGTTGCTGTTGCTGTCGTTGTTGTTGCTGCTGGCTGAGTCAGCGAACAGTTTAGCAATATGTTAAGAACTTTAGACTTAAGTCTATGCGATTATTTGTGTGGCGCTATGCAGCAGTTGCTATTGCATTTAGCTTAAATGGCAAACAAAACTAAACGCAAGACAATAAAACAAAAAGCATGAAAAAAATAAAAACTAAGCAATAAATTGAGTGAGTGAGATAATATGGCTTAAATTGCCGGATTATGGCCAATGACAATCTATTATTAAAGAGAGGGGAAAAATAAAGAAACGGCACAAAAAGGTTAGCTTACAGAATCGAGGTGTACACGCCCATTTAGTTGATTATTCCTCAGGATATTGGGTATCTGTGAAGCCAAAAATAATTTTGAATAAGTTATTTAGGAAGATTTTAAGATTTAAAAACCTTAAACTTAAGAAATTCTTGATTTATTTATAATAGAAAAATGACTGCAATGACTGCAATTATTAAATATAACAAAAGTTTAGATATTTTAAAGCTTATATAAATATTTTTAATTTCAATTCATATGTCAACAAAGAGAATGAAAATCGTCATATATACATATGTATAATAAACATTTTAACGGCAAAAGTTTACAGAATAAATTTTCTAAAGAAATTCAAAATTGCAATGAAAATTTTCGTTTAGGACGGAAAAACTTTTTGGTTGCTAGCACAGCTCTAGGGGATTCTCTGGCCTCCCTAGACACATGCTTGCCACAGAATAATAAACTATAATCAGAGGGCGAACTGGGAAAAAAATGAATAGGGGGAAGATCTGTGCGAAGCACAAGAACAAATACGTTAAAGCCAACAGGCAGGCCATGCTTGCTTTGAGCCTTTTGGCCAGCCAAAGTTTTGTGGTTGCAAAAGGCTTAACGACTTTCAAAGGTGTCAGCCAAGCAAACAAATTTGGCCCGCAAAGCGGCGGAGGCAACAGCAGCGGCAGCGGCAGCGGCAGCGGCAGCAGGTGGCATGCAACAAAACGGCAGTCAGCATTAAGCAATTGCGGCAACTGCGGCCATTGGCTGTGCAAACACGTGTAAAGTCAAAGCAACAGGCCAACAAACGGGGCCAACAAACGTGGCCAACAAACAACCAATCACAATAAACCAAAGCCAACCAAAGCAATGCAAAGCGGTGCAAAGCAAATCAAACAATGTCAAAGACAAAGAGACTACGATACAAAGAGTTGTGCGTAGTGCTTGCTCCGTCAGTCAGTCAGTCAGTCAGTCATCAATCAGTTAGTCAGCTAGTGGAAAGACTGAACAAAGCGAATATTATATGGAGAGAGAGCTCTTTGCATATGCTTTGTCAGTCACAAAGTCAGTCAATCCGCCAGTCAACCTAATAGTTGCTCAAAGAGCGTCAAAGGGCATGCGTTAGCTATAGAGAATAAAATGGTGATTGCATTAAGAGCTAGTTAAACAATCAGACTATCAATTGGTCAATTAAATAGGCTAAAATAGATAAAACAGATAAAAGATAGCCTGTGCGAGAGAGACAGAGAGATAGTTATAGGGATAGAGACAGACAGACATTGAAAGGTATGATAAAAATATTATTCGATTTGACGTATCAATCATTCAATTACTCTATCAATCTATAGACTTTTGTCTATGATAGGTCGAACAAGAAAGAGAGAGACGCAAAGCGATTGACTGTCAATACTTTGACTTAACTCATAATTCACTCAGTCAGCGTCAATCAGCCAGTCAATCACTTGACTATGATCAAAATATCTCAAACGCTATTGGGTGCTAAAATAAAATACGTTACAACTGAGTCTCCATGCATTCAACCAATCAATCCATCAATCATTCAGTCAATTTATCACCTGTGCATAATTGTTGGCATTATGCTCAATTGCTGCTCGTGCCTATACCGCAAAAAAAAAACAACACAATAATAATGTCGTTAAAATGTAATCACTGAGCTTATCTTAAGCACACATCAGACACATATGTATATGTATATGTATGTATGTATATCTGTATAGCTATATATCTACTTATGCATTCATGTTTACCATATCAACATGACTCTACAATTCTAATCTCTAATGAGCTTTGCACTTAACGTTTGATTCCTTTTGCTGTTTGCTGTGATAAAATCTACTCGTAGTTTTTGTTAGTTAGTGTAGTTAGGTATGTACTATATAATGGGGGGGAATGCAGATAATTATATATATGTATACGATATATCCTATAATTTGACGTATTTATTTTCTTATTTTCTTGAGCAAAACATCTGATAAAAATGGAATAATCAAGCATCGGTTTTCATTTTGCTGAAACGTTTTTCGAATTGATGAACCTTGAAACATAAATCTATTTATATTCAACTATTCATATTCGTGCAAATATTACGTATACGCCAGGCATGTCCATCAACAGTTGATGTAAATTTATGATCACGATTTATCGCAATGTGCAAAAATTAAAAAAAAAAAAAATCAAAGTTAAAGCAATATATAAAAATATAAATAAATAAATACAAAAATATTGGATCACATTTTGTATGAGCGAAAGAGATGGCATTAATAGCTCAACCGAGTCAAATAGTCATAGAAATGGTAGAAATTTTGTCAAGCATTCACGCAGGACTAGCTTGTGCTTGTGTGCGTATGTGTGTGTGCTTGACAAAATTTATGAATATAACAGGAACAACCGCAACAACAACAACAACAAGAACTAGAACTCGATGTGTCAGCAACGGCAAGTGCAGCGCTTCTTTCGACCAGGTGGCGGTCCAATGCATGCGTTGGCAATTAAAACTGAAGTTTTGCACGCTACATTTAAAGCAACTGCAACAGCAGCAGCAACTGCAACAGCAACGGCAACAGCAACAGCAGCAACAATGTACAAATGCAAACGGCGGTCATAAAAATTTGTGGCAAGCGGCACGCCGCTGCATGCAACATGGACAACGCGGCCTCAACTCATGTGGAATTGATGTGCCATGCCTCGCCTGTCATTCACTCGCTCACTCACTCAGTCAGTCAATCGTTCGCTTTTTGTTTGAACTTTGTTTTCCATCAATCCCTCTCTCTCTCTTTCTCTCTAAGTCGCTCCCTCTCGCTCTTTGGCACTTGTACATTAGCTGATTTGCAATTAAAAACCAAACACGTTTGTCGGCCCACCCACCAAGGCTCTGCTGCAGGCGTCGTGCTGTTGCTGCCACATCATATGCAGCCAAGGCCAACAACACGTGCTGCAACTGTGAGCCACACACGAGTACGGCCAAAAAGATGCCATAAGCCAGACGTCTGTACCAGGCTGTTTCGATGTGGCTAGCGATGAGCGCGTGTGAACTATGAGAAAGCTAAGTATATGTGGAGATTCGTTGAATAAGTTGAGGCAGTAGAGTAGTTGCAATCTTGAATCTACACAAAAAGTTTATATAGGTTTATAATATAAATATATAATCATTCAATCACTAATTTCACTCAATGTAGCTGATATGTCCTCAACATCTCTCAGAATACTTTTAGTTTTGCTCAGGAACCCATGCACACGACTCGCTCACGTGCTCACGTTAGCATCTCTAAGATGCCAGCTCATAGTTTTGTATGCACATAACTCTCCCATGTGTGTGTGTGTGTCGCATTGGCATTTGCATTGGCATTACATTTGGAGTTGGGCCGACTTAGCTGATTATCGGACTCAATGCCATTGCTGCAATTGTTGTAGCTGTTGTTGCTGTTGTCTTCAGAGCCAGATCGATTTGTCTGCACAATGGCAAGCGCAAATGTCAATGCGACAGACAGGCTGAGCAGAGCAAATCAAGCCAAAAGCCGCAGCCCAAGCCAAAACGTGAGCTGGCAATTAAGCAAAACTTGGCTAGCTCACAGAAGACAAAGACGAGCATTGAAGGATTGATTGAAAGACTGAAGACCTGAAGGCCTAAGAGACTAGAAAAGCCTGCAACTTTTTGCCTGGCCACATGTCACAATATGCCACATTGCAAATATTTGAATGACCCTCCCTCTGGAATGATGCCCCCTCTCCCAGTCACTCTCTCGCTCTCTCTCCCCCTCTTTGCTTGCCTCTTTAAGTAGCTTTCCATATATGCAAGAGAATTGACTTTGATTAGTCTTATTTTTTTACATACCCTGAGCATATTGGAGGGGTATATTAGTTTTGCGAAAGTGAATGTGAGAGGGAGAAGAAGGCGTGGTAAAGTGAGACGTAATCTTGAAGAGGATATGTGGGTGCTAAAAGAAGTCAGGCTGATTTCCCAGACGATTGAAAAATTATCTGCGATTAGGGTGCGGGGTATCTGCTAGTCGATCAGTGCCGATTGCTGAACTCTTACTCGATGCTTTGCCAGTTTTTTTTTTTGCCCGCTGAGAATGTTGAAGAATTGTGTGACGAATGAGCATCAATATAGCCAAATGCCACAAGTTGCGGCAAATGCAACTGCAGCAGCAGCATCAACAGCAACAGCAACAGCAACAGCAACAGCAACAGCAACTGCAACTGCCACAGCAACAATCTGCAAACTGTGGCCAATTTGTGTAAAGTTTTTTCCATTTCCGGAGCAAATTGAAACGAAAAGCGCGCGAAAATTCTGTGAGAAAAGTTTTCCAAGAAGCAAATGATTGAAGAACTGACTGAATGGACGGACGGACAAATGGACTGATTGACAGACCGACTGAGTGAATGATCCAAGATTTTAATCATTTAATTAAAGTTTACATTTTAAATGGATTCAACGGAAAAATTGTTAATCCGAAAAACAAGACGTAGAGAGTGGGAGAGATAGAGGGAGCGAAAGAGAGGGCGGCAAATGTCTGCGCACGCAATTTGTAAATTTGCTTTAATTACAGTGAAGCTCAAGTATAAGGCATTTGGAATTGCACTTGCACTTGGCATTGCGCACGCAATGAAAATATTTATGCGCTATATACAGAGATACACACACACATCCATGTACCGCAGATACAAATAAAAGATAGAAATGTATCTGCCAGATACCGCAATTACAACTTGTTTTATTGTGCGAATTGTGCGGCCATTTACATCAATCAAATTGTTGTCTGGCTGGTTAATAGTTGTTTGCTCGATTGTTGTTGTTACTGCTGCTGCTGCTGCTGTTGGTCAGCGATGCGCATTGGCTTAGCCACGCCCAGCTGGCCAAGCCCCCTCCAGCTGTATGTCTAATTGCCGTTGGCTATGATATGTCTGCTCTAGCTCAACTTTCCAGGTGGTCAAAAGTAATTCAAGGTCTTTGCCAAGAGCTTGAGATAGTTTTTTTTTTTTTTGAGTGATGAAAGGTAATTTTTTGAGAGCGTGAGATACTTTTCAGCTGCTTGAGATACTTTGCTATAAATATGAATATCTCTTATTATATTTCAGAGAATAGTTTTTGAGATACATTTTGTACACATTTATTCCGAATCCTTTTACAAACTTGAGATGCTTTTATGATGATTTTCAAAGCTTGAGATATTTTCGTTTGAAGCTTTAGATACATTTATACCGTCGATACATTAATACAATTTAAGTTACTATTTGAGACATTTGTGAGAGATACATTTTGCGATTATTTTTATGCAAGTAAACTGAAGATATTTTAAAGAACCTAAGATACTTTTAGGATAGTTTTTATATATTTTTTATTGAAAGATTTAGATACTTTTGAATATTATTGGTGTTTTAAAGATTGAGATACTTCTGTGGATGTTATTTACTAACTTTGTGAGAGTCCGAAGCACAAATTTGCTCTCTACTTTGGGTCCATTTTTCTTTGAAGCCTCTAATTGAAACATTGCCTTAAAGTAGCTCTAATGGCTATCATCTAATTGAAGCAGAGTGATTTAGCAAGGTGAATAGAATTTGGGTTCATAGCCAGGCACAAATTTCGATTGCCAATGGGCTGTACGATTTTTGAGGAAGGCTGGGGCGACTAGGTCGGGCAGGACATGGCGAACATGCCACAGTTTGGGCATGTCCTGCGGCCAACTGACAGCAGCAACAACAGCAGCAGCATTGGCATTGGCAAACAAAACACATAACTCAGCTGCTGTTGCTGCAGCCGTTGCAACTACTGCTGTTGTTGTTGTTGTTGTTGTTGCTGTTGTTTGTTTGCCTCGCCTCGGCAGGATAATTTCTATGGCAGCCTCTGTGTCCGCACTCATCAGCAGTTGTCAGTCGCCCCACTCTGCCGCTCGCTCGCTCTGCGTGTCCCTGTGCCATTTGCATGATAACGTGTTTATAATTTTGACCCAGTTTGTGGGCAGGCGACGGCAGTCGGCCTGCACTCCTTTGGGCCCAAGTTGTTGTCCACTTTGCTGCTGTTTGGAAAAGTGTGGCACAGATTTTCACAGAATTTCCCACAGTTATGTGGCTGAGCTGCGGGGCGCTCGGTGTGGGGCGTGGCACGGCATGGCATGTCTGTGCATTCCCGTTTGCCGTTGTCCTTAATTGCTGCGGGCCGATGTCCTTGCTGCAGCGGCTGCTGTTGAGATTAACATGTCGACTTTTTGGGCAACTGCCTGAGCAGCTCAGTCTGATTGCATTTCCTTCTCGCTCCCACCCTATTCTCGCCCTCCCACAGACCCCTATGACCCACTCGGAGCTTTTCTTTTCAGCAACATTTTGTGCGCCTATTTTTAGTGCGCCACGTTTTTATTTGACTTGGGCGCTAATTAATATTTCACTGCAGTCGCTGAACAAACAAAAACAATCAGCGGAACTGAAGAGCGGCAAGAAATTGGCTGGGGGTAGCAGAAATCTGTGGAAGCAGTGGGCGTGCCGGGGTGTGAGCATGCGGTAAAGATAACAGCGGGTCGTGACACGAATAGATCGAAATGGCAAACAATGCGATTCAAAGAGTTATGCATTATGCATATCATTAATCGATATGTTGTGGTATCAATAACATTTTAACACATTTGAATTGCATATTTTGGGTTTATATATAGAATACGATGTCTAAGTGCAAATATACTTTTAAGTCAAATAAAAACACCGATAAAAATATATCGATGCTGTTATCGATAGTTCACAGCTGCAGTTTTTGTCAAATTGAACACATTTCTTTGATTCTCGAGTTTCTTTTTAGTAGTCGAACAAATCGCTATCGTGCCTACGCCCATCTCTAACTCTAGCTCCCTCACGCGCTGTGGCTTTTGCCACATTTGATGTTTGTTTTGAATGGCATTAAGAATTTTTCCTTGCGAGCTTTTCAATTGCATTCGCAGCGCGTAATAATTGAAATTTTTTTCTGCATTGGCAGAAAATGCAAAACGAAATTCATATTCTTGTTTATTTTCCTACGATTTTCATACCCGCTCATAAAGTGGCAAAGAGTGTGTATATATGCATTACGGACTTGAGCTATGACATTTTTATATCTTTATAATAATATATTGCTTTATATATATAATCATAAAAATACTTAAATGATCTACTATAAGTCACATGGGGCGAGGCGTAGCAAGCGCTATTTGAATACAGTTAGCTACGAACGAGTATTGCGCAGTCGGATGTATTCGATTGCTTGACTTTTGTTGTTGCTCTTAGCATTTTCCATTTGACGTTTTGTTTGTTGGTTTTTCATGTTTTGTTGCTGGGTTTTTCACAATTTTCTGCCACTTAATGAAATCTTTTCTTTTTGCAACGTTTGTTTTTCCTTCACGAATTTTCTTTTTCTTTTTTTTTCTGATTTTTATTTTTAAATTTTTTTTGTCACATTGAAAGGGTTTTCCTGCGTTTTATTTGTTTTGGCGTCAAGTCGGGACGCATTAATTTAAATTAATCACGTCGCTTCGTTTTAACGGCACTTTGTGGCAAGCAAGACATTAAAAAGGGGCGCAATCATAAATTCCAATCATGCCAGAGACGAGAGTAGCAAAGGGCAAGCAAGGAAAGAAATGAAATAAAGACAGAAAAGTCAGACAAACTCTGAGGATCGAGCAGTTAAAGTGAGAGAAGGTTAAAATGGCGTCGGAAAAGCTCAAGAAAATGCAAATTTATAATTGCGAACGCCGCACAATGGGCCTGTTTCGCATGAGAAGGAGGCAGATTATTTTTATTTAAATATTATTATATTATTTTTTCCCAAGAAACGTAGAGATAAGAATTTGCAACGATTCATTTTCTGTAAGGTTCAACCAATAAATTGTAATTATCAATATATCTATGTATCTATAATGGATTGCCCTTGGTTCCTTTTTGTAGCTTGCATATTTACCGATAGATGTATCGTATGAAAAGTTATCGATTGCTCAGAAACTTATGTTTTGCACATTTTCTTTGAAATATTCTTGTTATTTGTTAACTTAGCTTATTAATATTTATCGTCAAAGTTACATCAATCGATAACTAATTGATAACAGCAGCCTACTCTTATTTTTGTTCGTTTCTATCGGTTGAATGTAGTATAAGATGCTGTGGCTTTGCCCTCGTTCGTAGACGGCAAATGGTAGGCCCATCTCTTTGGCTAATTCTCTCCCTCTATCTCCCTCGCTCTATATTTTTGCCTATCTCTTTCCATCTTATCCCGCCTCATGGCAAGCTGCGCGAACTCATTTTAATAAATTATGCAAAAACAAGCCGAGCAAGTTGACAGCCACGAAAACTGTGTAATTAGAAGCCATTTTCTAGCCAGAGTTGCTTTTGATGTGCTTGGCAACCCTGTCGACCTATCTATCTATCCGGCTATCTATGCAGCTTGTGGCGCGTGGTTTGTGGCTCGTTTTGTCACTGCATAACGCTAATAATTAGCTTGAATATAGTGTGAGCCAGAGAAGAGAGAGGAAAAAGTTAGAAAGGGAGTGAGAGGGGAGGGAGCGACTGGACGAGGTAGGCAGAGTAGAACAGTGGAAACTTTTGCACCTGCATCCGTAGTTGTTGCATAATTTTTACCGCAGCTTGTGATTTATGGCGCCCGCCTCTTAAAACTGCCTTGGCCTGCAGTTGTTTGACTCCCTGTCTCTCTCTCTCTCTCTCTCTCTCTCTCTCTCTTGATCTTTCTCAGCCAAAAGTTTTAAAGTTGCGCACATTATTTATAAAGCTGCACGTTGTTAAGTAATGTTCACACTTCAGCATTTGCTTCCATTGTAAATCAAAAGTTTATTTCGTCTATTTTTATACCCTGAACCCATTGAAAATGGGAAATCAGGGTATAATGGTTTTGTTAAAAGTATGTAACAGGGAGAAGGAGGCGTGGCAGACCCCATAAAGTATATATATTCTTGATCAGGGCGACGAACTGAGTCGATTTAGCCCTGTCCGTCTGTCTGTCCGTCCGTCCGTCCGTCCGTCCGTCCGTCCGTCCGTCCGTCCGTCCGTCCGTCCGTATGTATGAACGCGTCGATTTCAGAAGATATAAGAGCTAGAGACTTGAACTTTTTTTTAAAATGACCGTATATACAGCGCGCATATCGAGTTTATCACCAAAAATCGATAACTCGTCCCATTATTTTTTTATCGATCAAAAACCTTATCGAAATGCAGTTATAAAATTATATCTCCTACATCTTTAGAGCTAGAGTATCCAAATTTTAAATGTAGATTGATATGTACGTTATAGAATTTCGATTTTTGTTCAATTTCACCCCCCACCCTTATATCCATCCCCTCACCCATAAGTTTTTAAAAGGCGTATTTCAAATACTAGAGACTTGAGATTTGGCAATTATACGCATAGTAATGATAAAACCACAATCTGAAAGTTTCATGGAGAACGTACGTCCAGAAAAAAAGTTATTAAACAATTAAGTTCCCATAGTAAGCCCACACTGCAGCCCATGCGTGTGCGCCTATGTGTGTCTATGTATGTGTGTTTGCGTGTGTATGTGTGTGTTTGTGTGAGCAGAGAGACGCTAAAAATTATTGAAATGGCTGTTGCTTGAAGGGTTCAGGGGATCTCGTAGTCGAGCAGTCTCGACTAGAGCTTTCTTACTTGTTTTTTTTTTTTTTTAGTGAGAGGAATTCGGATATCCTGGCTGCTGGCCCAAATGGGGCTGGCTGACTGCCTGTCTGTCTTAGCGAAAAGATTTATTTATTTATTTTAAATATATGTAGATTTGAATATATTAAGATATATTAAGATTTATGTTTTTGTACTAGATCTTAACTGTATCGTAATCTGTTAAATTTTTCAATTAGCTTATATACATAGCTACCATATAAGTTCCTATCAATTTCAATCATTATTGATCTTAGTTTTTACATTGTGGAAACTACAGAAATGATCAATCTTTGATCTTTTAAGGATCGTCTTATTTATTATATATTCATAGAACATAATCCTCGCAATTTCAACATTCGCAATACTTTTTGGGCACACCTCGCATACAGATAAAATATCTAACTTAGGATCAGATTCTTAGTCATATATACGTTCATATGTATATTTATAGTTATGCAGCCGCTGAGGATATTTATTGCTGCAAGGGTATTTCAAGTTGCTGCTGCTGCCACATGCCACACAGAACTGTCCTTTGCGCAAATGCCTTCGTCTTTTCATTTTTTTTTTTTTTTCAGGCGTGGCAATTAGCTGGCCAAGCAAGCAAGTGACTAATGCCTGTGTGTGTGTGTGCATGCGTGTGTGTGGCTGCCACGACTGGCGGCACAGGCGACACGCAATAAATTAGCGTAAATTTACAACATTTGCTAAATTAAAAATGGCAAAAAAAAAAAAGGAGAAAAGAAGAAGCAGAAGCGGGCAGCAACAACGTCAACAGCAACATCATGTTGCACGCACACTAACACACACATACATGCACAGAGGGAGACAACATTTGAGCAGCATTAGAGACGCATTAGTGTACGCCAAAAGGCTGTTTGGGGGCAGCAGAAAAAAAAACGCATGTGGCATGCCCCACATGCCCCAGCCAACTGTTTGCTCGTTTATCGTTTGCTGTCAGTCAGACTCAAAGGGGGCAATTAACGCGCCCAGTCGACGAGCAGCAGCGGCAACCACAGCAACAGTAACAGCAACAGCAACAAGAACAACAACAACAACTTGCCACAACGTGTGGCACATAGGTTTTTTTTTTTTTTTTTTTGCTGTGCGTTGTGTTTGGCATAGACGTTGTCGCCAATGCCGCGGCGACAAATTGGCGACGCCATTTTGACGCTGTCGCTGTCGCACGCAAAGGACAATACAGCAGCAACAACAACAACAGCAACATCAATAGCCAAAACAACTTCTTTTCGTCTCGCCGGCGACACAAACAAAGGCTGACGCCAATTTTTAGCTCAGTTTCAGCTAAACTCCAGCCATACCCTATAAACCAACCTCTCTCTCACTCTCTCGACTAACGCCCCTCTAGTCGATTTTCATTTTCATTTGTTTGCCGTTTTCCAGAATTTATTGCATTAATTTATTGTGCTTTGGCGCATTTTGCATTTGCATTTGATTGCAATATATTTCCATAATTTATTTCCAGCTCCGATTCACTAATACCCCCATAAAATTAGAAGTTTTCTTCTAATATTTATTTAATCTATATTACATATATATATATTTCAGGAATAAAATATTGGAAAATTCAGGCAAATCTCTGAAGTACTGCTAAAATTCTTTAAAATTTCATATCTGAACCAAATCCTTGTTAAATTTTGAAAACCATTAGTATTTTTAAATGAGAATGTTGAACTTAAACTGCACCCTTTATCCCTCCCTCCACTCTATCTCGCACTTAGAAGAGGAACACAAATTGGAAAAAAATCTAAATTAAAATGAAAATGAAAAATGATTTGCCAGGCCACGAGCCAACCAATTTAAGAGCAGGGGGCCACATGCCTAGGAGGGGAGCGAATTGGCAGTGCAATGGAAAAGGAGCTGGGTGGGGGCGTGGTCTACAGTTTTGGCAAGCGGCACAGCATAAATCTTGGCACACACAAGTCAAGCGAACGGCGAGCCCAACAAAAATGCATTCGCAATAATGCAGAATCCCTTAGCACACGCTAAAGCCCCCCTCCCCATCGGCGATTCTCCACATTCCTCCTGCTCTGCCCCTGCCGCTGCCCCACAACTGTCTAATGCAATTTTTATGTGCATTTCGGTTGCTCTTTCACTAAAAGCCAAATGAATTTTATTGACAAATTAATTGCAGGCAATGCGGCAATTAAAATTGCAAGCTGAAAAGCAAACAACGAGAATAAAAGCACAAACAAAAACCACAACAAAAATTAATATTAAAGAGCAAGCAAAACGCACTAAAAAGCTCCTCAAATCATTTAATTTCGCTCTCTCATTTCTTACGCTCTTTTTTCTGCTCTCTTTCATTTTAGGTAAGTTTGGAGCGCTGCGATTGGCTGTCGATCTCAATATCAATAACAACAACAACTTTAACAGTTATTCACGCAGCGTAAGTTCAACAAAAATGATGAGCTATAAGTTGACCTGTAATGTTTGCGTATAGAAAGTTTGTTTCTTGACCTACAATTATTTTAGGACATTCGCAATCAGGACTTCAATTTTGCTATTCCGTTTTTTATATGACTATGTACATATACATATATCGGTATATACATATATAATAACTTTAACCGATAACAAAGCGATTCCGTTTCGTATTTAAGGTTAATGCAGCTTTTAGACGATTATTTTGTCCGGCGCTTAGTTACGTAATTCATTTGTTATACGCCCGCAATTTGTTGAATGATGAATAATTAAATTAAAAAGTAATATAACAAGCCGGAATGCCAATCAATGGGCATTAATTTTATGTATTTTTTTTTTATCGATTTCTTTTAACTGTCATATTACAAACAATTAGAGCAACATATATGTACGTAATTGAACTTTTTTCGGGTACTTAAGGTTTTATTTGAAATGACTTTTTTCTATCTCTCTCTCCATCTCTCTCTGACTCTGTCTGTCATGTTCAAACTAGTTTTGACTTTTGTGTTGTTGCTCTTTACTTTGGCACCTGTTTACACGCTTATTTGCGCTTGCGTGTCTGTGTATGTCTGTAACCGTAAATCATTAAGTAGCCAAAATAAAAAAAAAACTGAATTGACAGCAACACGTGTCGTTGTCTGCTGGAGACAGAAACACCAACAACATCAACTGTAATTGCTACAGTTACAACAAGAACAACAATTGTAAAGCCCACGTGGGCTTATATATATGTATGTATTTATAAAAAACTTGCTTTTTCAAGTCTTACAATTCATTGTATTAAAATTGAAAAGCTAGCAAAAAAAAATTGACACCATTTTCAGCTGAGCGACACTTGAGACGGCAGCAAAAGTTACCAGCGCAAAGAAAGAGCAAGCAAATGGCCGTTGGCAGGTCAGCAGTCAAATATGTATGCAAAGCCCCGACCCAATCCTCTTACTCGTCATCTCGCTCTCCAGTGCCCCTGAGCAACAATAAATTTAATATCGAGACGCGCAGGAAGCATAGAAAGCAGCAAACTAAGAAAGAAGAAATGTAAGAAGAAGCAGATGCAGCCTAGTTTCAGGGCTGGCGGCACTAAAGCAAAGAAATTACAGAGAAGAGAAAGAAGCAAGAGGAAACAGAATATTGGCAAAGGCAGAAAAAAAATGTTATATGTATATATAGCATTCAGCAGCAGCGTCGACAAAAGTAAAACACCCTTGAGACAAAAATACATACACACACACACATACATGCATATAGACATAGCGCGGATGCTGATAAACAAAATATGACAACAGAAATGTCGTAAGAACAAAAATAATAACAACAATGAGCATAGGAAACAGCAAAAACTTAGCAGCAGCAGTAGCGCAAAAGCAGGCAAAAACTTTTTAGCAAAACACACACACACACATTTACTCACTTACACTCTCGCTCGTGAGAGCGACCGGCGCAAATACACAGAACTTTCAACGGTTTTTCCTTTTATTTTGTCTGCCCAGGCGTCTGACTGTTATGTGTGCTGTGCAAAAGGGCGAGCTTTTGCTTGCCCACCATCGTTGGTGCAACGGAGATAGCAATACTCGAAGGCGTCGCGCCCTCAGACGTATTTTGTTGCTGTAGGTTGTGGTGGGCAGCTGTATGTCGCCTGCTTTTGGAGTTTGCTTCGTTACACAGACAGGCAGGCGGCGGCGGCAGAGACGACGGCGTCGGTGACGGCGACGGTGGTGGGTCAACTCATGGCTTAATTGGGTGGCTGGGCAGCGTCTGCCGAGACGCAGTCGATGGGAAATTGCTTGTGGGGTTTTTTTTTCACTTTTTTTTTCGGCAAAACTGTAAGCCGAACGCTCGGCTGCACTTCGTATGTCGGTCGCTTTGTCGGTCGCACGCTTTTACATAGGCGGCGCCCGTTGCTGTGTGCGCCTATGTATGTGTAAGTGTGTGTGTGTGTCTGACGCTGTCTGCCTTTGCCAGCTTTACTTGCATGCGCGCTCTCGCTCTAACTCTTGCTCCTTGTTGCCTTTCAGATTGGTTCAACGTCTGCGCTGCGACACAGTTTTATGTGCTGACTTGTATGTGTTTGTGTGGCCCTGTGCGTGTGTGTGTGTGTGCGTGTTCATCTAAAACTTTGTTGTGTACTTTTCTGTGCCAAATGTCGGTCGCTGCGTGCTCGTACATGTATGTGTGTATGAGTGTGTGTGCGTCTGTGTCTGAAACTTTGGCGCGTGTTTGGCATTAGTGACAGTCATGTCAGCAAAAGTTTGAGGCACATTCAAACATTCCAAGTTGTTCGTTGTTGTTGCTGTTGTTGCCGTTGTGTTCGGGCGTGGCGCTGTGGGCGTTGGCAGACATGCTTTACGTTCCACAAGCTCGTCCTGCTTGTCGCCTTCTCATTCATTTGCCTTATTCCTCTGCCGCTCTTCCTCTGTTCCTCTTTTATTTCCTACACACATTAAAGCTACGCTTAAAGCACCCAAAATTCACGAGTTTAAGTGCATCATTTAGATAAGAGACCTTTTTGTGGGGGAGGAGGTGGATTGCCTAATTTTCAGTATCTTCGTAGTTTGTGGCTTTATTGAGTGCGTACATTAGTTTCCCCCGAGTGTGGTGGGGTCGGGTTAATATTTGTCACTTATCCCAAATCAAAAGTTGAAATTTTGCTCATTTGCAGTCGACTTGAGAGCTAAAGCTATTAAAATCTAAATGAAAATCCCCTTTTCATGTTACTAGTTCCGTGCTGAAAATCTTAATGGTGTTTTTGGGTTGGATTTCATCATTCAAAGCTGAGTTCGCTTTGCAGTTTTAAGTTTTGCCATTAGGACACGAACAAGAACTAGTTCTTGAATACTTTATTTCTGCGTTACTGCTTGACTTGTGGAACTCTCTCTCTTTTCTATGATATCCTTTGCAAGGCTTTGTTTGGGTTCCTTAGGTATTACCATTGTGCAGTTACAGTGATGCTTTCAATACAATAAGAACTAGTTATTTTATTTGTGATGTACTTTGGATACGTTATGTCTACTTCTTCCTTCTGAGTTACTTCATTTCATTTAGTTTTGTCTATAGTATTGATAAGGAACTGGTTATGCTTCCCTAGATCACGCACATATCGCTGCGTTTCGTTAGCGATTTCCTGGCGTTTCGCTAGCGTTTTCTGCTCTTCATTTTTCGAAGCACGTTCAGCAATTACTTTCTGTTAGCCGAAGCGCAGTCCCAAGCGGGCATCAAGCTGCTGCGATGCCTATCAATTTGTTGAAATCATTTCCGCAATTTTATTGGCTCAACAGCTCGTGCCATTGGAACCAGGAACGTGGACGGACGGCGTGGACGTGTAACGTGGAGGCGTCTCCCGTCAGCGCCCTAAGTAGAAAATGTTCTGTGGAGGCGTCTCTAACCGTTCATAACTCCTTCATTTTGCCAGCTCAGGCCAGCTGCTATGTCTAAATTCCAGCGGCTAGGTCAAGTTTAGCTCATTCGAACTGGGTTGAACACGAGCCTCGTTGTAAAGCGCCAAAAAAGAAGCAGAAAAACAGAAAAAAACATTTACTTGGTAATAACTTGTTTTGTGTTTTTTTTTTGCGCTGCTGTTGAGCTGCCAAATGGATTTTTGCATTACAATGTCAGATTAATCAAAACGAGGCAGCGGCAAAAGCTACTAAAAACAACGTGGAATAATGTTGACTGATAGATACCCTGTACACAAGTCTAATAATGATGAGAATCGTAGCTCTAAAGGTAACTCAAATTCGTAGCCCATCTGGCCTTGGTTAATGAAGAATTCACTAAACTTATTGAAAAATCTCAACAGAAAAAGCTGCAGAATAACAATATATAATCGGTTATCTGTATATATGTACATACTGTATATATATAGTTAGCTGATACACCCGACAGTGAAGCATTTGCTACGACAAAACGTTAGAGAAAACCGACAATTGTTTGGCCAAGAGGCAGGCAGCCAAGGTAGCCAGCAGAGGGGGCTGGCCAGGCGAGGCGCGGGCGGGCAAGCGGTTGGCTGGAGGGGGCCTATGGAGCGTATAGTGTTTGCTGCGCTTCACAAGAAATACGAATGCATAAAATTTTATGTTTTTCTGCTACTTGACGTTGGCAACAAGTGGGCCAGCAGCAAGAGCCATGGCCACAGCCACAGCAGCAGCAGCAGCAGCAGATGATTATCGTATAGACCGACAACAAATGCAACAACAACCGCAACAACAACAACAACTGCCACTGCATTAGTTTTTATTGAGGCAGTTGGCTGAAGCTGAGGCTCGCAGCGGCAGACAACGCGGCATTGCAACAAACTGCCACAGCAACATTTTCATTACCATTCATCACCTGGCAACGTCAACAGCGCCCAACAGCTCAACGCCGTTGCGGAGCTGCCCAACAGCCACTGCCACTGCCCCTACCCACTGCCACTGCCAGTGCTGCCTCCATCAACGGCAGACAGTGCTAAACCTTGTGCCACAACCGACGCAAGATATGGAGACCTCGACTTCCTTTGGGTCGCTGCACAGCAGACCTTGTTAAGACTCGAAGACTCCAAGACTGAATGACTTGAAGACTCGTAGATCGAGCTGCTGCTGCTGCTGCTGCTGTTGCAGTTGCAGTTGCACCTATTGAGGCGCAGCCCGCAGGCGCATCCAACTAGCCATGACTAGCTAATTTCTTATTAGAATTATGCGCAGTTTCTTATTGGAATCAATGTCATATGACCGCACTTAAAGCTTGATACTCTTTCAAATATGCTCAGCTTTTGAATATTTACTACTATACTAATTGCAATCGAAGTACTTTAATATATACATAGCTTATATCGAAGAAAGTTTTAAAATAACTTATATTAGATTAGTTTTCATATCAGTTCTTTTTTGGAACAATCCAGGATGAAACCAGTTCAGTACAATTTTTGGAGCATGTACTCTATATAACTAAATGAGTTCCATTTTGAATACTAGTTAGTTGGGGTATTAACTTTATGAATCGATAAATAGTTCAATTATTTATATTTCAGATACGAACTAGTTCACTTCTCCTTTAGTTCCTGTTGGAAGCTAATTCGTTTAATTCCATAGTCAGCTATAAATTGAAATTCCGGTTCAATTAACACTCAGTTCGTTTCATAAATTGATATGTCAAATGCGAACCAGTTCACACCAGTTTGCAGCTCAGTCTAAGGTCCATTTATTAACGAATTTCATCAAAAAATTTGAGCTTATAAGCCGAAGTGTAAATAGATCGTCATAAAAATAATCATCTAAGATTACCTCTTATTCATTTAGATCCATTTGTCTCTCTCTTGACCCCATTCACGTGAGCTGTACTTTTCCTACCTCCTCTCATTAGCAGCTCGATTCGCATCGATTTTGATTAGTTAGGATTGGCTGAGATTTGTTTTGATTTCGCTCATAAATGATTGATTCGATTATTTAGCGATTCGCTGTTAATTTCACGCGAAGTATTTGCCCACAATTCATTTAAGTTTTTTTGCTTCGCTTTGTTTTTCTTCTTTATGGGTTAATTGACGTACAGACGTTAAAAGTTTGATAAGGATTTCATTTGAGTCTGACGCAATGTCCTCTTGAATTGTTAATGAGTTCTGCGTCTCTCCTCTGGCTAGACATTTGCCTAAAAATAATCGACAATGGAATGCGACGACAAAGGGCAAAAGTTTCATTTCATGTTGTGTCCTTATGTCCTCGCGTATCCTCAGTTGTCCTGCTGTTCTGTTCTGCTGTCCTTAGCTGTAACATTTTATAGATTACGTTGCCTGGACAGCGACAGCAACAGTGACAGCTGGACAGCGCCTTCCTTTCTAGAACGTTAGTCACAACAGAAGAGGAACAACAACATGAAAATTGTCACCACGGGGGGTCTTAACGACATTCCGACTCAGACCCAGCCCGAGCCCAGACCCAGACCCAGACCCAGACATCGGCCCAGACCCAGACCCAGACCCCAACTCAAACTCAAACTCGAACTCAGCAAGGGAGCTCGCTCCGAACTAAACAATTTACACACGCAGCCATTTCTGCTGGTCATTATAATAGCGTAGGGTACAGCATTTGCGGTATCTCAGCTGGAAGATCAAAGTGGTAACAGATCGAGTTGGATAAACATAGATGTTTACAAGACTCTAGCTCAAGTTACGAAACAAAGTACATTTTGGAAAGATTTTTCTGAAATTTCCGGAGGGAGTTAATTATGTCTTTGTCTCTCTAATTCTCTTTCTCTTCTCTCTCTAACTCTAGGAATCATTCCATCTTACCTTCAATATTTATCTCTATATTTTCTTTCAGGATATTATCTCTATCTCTTGTTACCTCTTTGTCATTCCATCTTTTGTTTATTTTCTCGCACTCTCAAACTTTCTATCTTTGCTAGCTATTTATTGTTTATCTCCCTCTCTCTCTCTCTTACTCTCTGTGTGTTTAGCATTTAATCTCACTCTCCTCTCTCCCCCTCTTCCAGTCTGACATTTTTCCTCTCTCTCTTTCTGTCTCTTTGTTCTTACATATCTTATTTTCCTATTCCCTTTCTCAACATTTCAATTCAATTTCCCTCTCTATCGCATTTAAAAACGTTTTATTGGCTTGCACTTATTAAATTTACCGTCTGCCAGACTCCTCCTGCATATAGTGCTCATGCTTTCTTCCTCTTTCTCTTTTAGCTTTTCAGTTTTTCACTCAACTTTTTACTCTGTTGTGTATAAAGCTTTGTTTTCAAATTTGGTTTTAGTCATCGTTTTGTAAATGTTTTACTAGTGGTTCCCCTCAGCAATTCGATTTCCATATAAGCTACAGTTATTTTCTCTCCCCGCATCTATAAATTTTACATTTTACATTTATTTTCAAAAGGTTTTTTCATCAAGTTTTCGAAAAACATGCTTAAAGTTCTGATAAAGCGTATTAAAGTTTCGTGAGGTCAGACAAGGATCATTTGTTTTACTTTCTGTTGTTGTTGTTGTTGGTGCTGCTGCTGCTGCTGTCGCTTTTATGACATGTCGTGAAGGACACAGCAGCAACAGCAACAGCATTTGCTTTTAATGGCACAAAAGGAAAGTAAAGCAAACAAACGGACGAACGAGCGAACGGCGAGTCGAAAAAAGGACAAAAGAGGATGAGTTGTGGACTAGGCCGTAGGTTCATAACTGTGACTGCGACTGTGGACTGGATTGAGGTTGGGGTTGGGGTTGGGGTTGGGTTTGGACTTGGACTTGGACAGGGGCGGAGAACAACATCGATAAGGAACGAAACAGCCACAATGGACAATGGGCTGACCCAGCAACAGGACGTAAAGGACACGGACACGAACACGGACACACAGCCATAGCTATATAGAGTCGGCGACGACATCCTTTTTCCTGTTCGTGTGTCTGTGTGCCATGTCTGTGTGGCAGTGTGTGCGCGCGTGTATTGGTGCGCGTGTCTGCCGCGTCCTGGCCAACACCGTCGCCCGGCAGCGCCTGTCGAAAATGTTTTCCATTTCAGTTAGCAAATTATGTCGGCCAAAAGCGAAGCACGAAGAGACGAGCACAAAAAAAAAGAAAACGAAGAAAAAGAGACGGCAAAATAAATGAAAACCCAGACGCGACGCAGTTACCAAATGTGTGTGTGTGTGTGTGTGTATGTGGATGTGGGTGGGCGCTATACGGACATGTTTTTATGACATGGCGGGACGAAAAAGGACACAAATAACAAAAACGGAACGACAGAAAACAAGTCAGAAACGTGTGTGGAAATGTGATGGACGCAGAGATATCTTGTAGCTGACAGATGGAGCGAGCTGATATCTTGTATTGTAGATAGTGGATTAAAAAGGACTGAAAACTAAGAAGAGGAATGTTGATAATAGAGGTGGAAATACAGACTAGGGACTAGAAACATGGACGAAGTACTATTAACTAAGGTCTAACAAGTGAAGACTTAGGGAAGTTTCTGAGCTTAGAGCTAAAAACAACTGGACTCTTGAGTTTAGAGAAAGCTGTAGGAATTCAGGGTAACTGTTGGGGGTTAGAGCTACGATGAAGGATGCAGGATCATAGAGTATATAATCGAGGGATTATGAAGCACTGTCATTGAAATGCCCGTCATGGTTGACAGATACGAATCTCTCTCTCCCTCTCTTCATCAAGTCGAAGCTCACAATCCCATGCTAACTCTCTTCGCATGTCTACAGGGTATAGCAGTAACTGTCGGATGATCATTTGCGCTCTTGTTATGTTGTCCCTGTCCGTGCGCCATTTGAGACCATTTTTACTTTGCGTCCTTCCTCACATCCTTCTTGCTTTCCTTTTCCATTTCCTCTTTTCCATTTTTTCAGCGTTTCATTCTTTTTTTTTTTTTTTTTTGGGTGCCCAGCATTTTTTTCGGCCCATTGGGGTTTTCTGTTTTGTTTCTGTTTTGCTGGCGCTCTGCACTTGGCTTTTATGGTTGCTGGCGACGCGTTCCGCTCGAATTACGTGTCCATCGAGCCATGAGCAGCGGCTGCGGCGCAAATAAAGTTAAAAAAAAAAGGAAAACGGAAAAAATTGATGAATCGAGTGCCTTGCAGCCATTTTGAAAAGTCAACAGTGACAGGCGACGGGGAGGGGCAGGAGGTTGGGTCAATCATATTGTGTCATAGATGATAGAGATTAAAGAGCGACCAGCTCGTCCATAACAGCAACAAATAGAGAAATAGCAGCTGCAACTGCCATTGTAAATAGTCAGAGCACTCAACATGTAAGCGCACACACACTCACCCAAATACACACACACACACACACACACACATATATATGTATATATACATATGTATGTATGTATACATACATGCAGTTTGCTGCATTTGCTTGCTTCTCCATTATGTGGTGCTCGTCAAAAATGTGTATGTGTGTGTGTGTGTTTCCCCCGCATCCATGGTGTGTGTGAGTGTGTGTGTGTACAATGCTGAATGTGGTTGTGCAAAGTGGTACAAAGTGCTAGGCTAGTGGACTCTTTTAGGCTCTGCCAGCGGGTTTTCAAGCCTGCGAGCTGCTGGTTTGCTTTTTGCTTTCTGCTGTACTATTTCTGCAGTTTCATTTTTTCATTACAAGCAAACGACCTTCAGTTAGGGTTCCCAACACGCCCATGCCCAAGCCCACGCCCATGTCCACGCCCCCTGCCAGCGGGCAAAAGAAGTGCAGAATCAGGTCATGCGGGCATTGCCAGCTGCGGGGCGTGGCAGAGCAGCAGCAAAAGCAGAGCGCAACAAAAAAAAAAAAAGACCGAATTGTAACCAACAACTTTGTATGGTCGAGGCAACTGAGTTCTGTGTGTGTCGCATTTGGCATTAGAACCAGAGCAAATACATTTAGCACACGTACACACATACACCCGCACACCCACACACACATACATGCACAATAGCTAGCCAAGCAACCACATGCAAGTGGTTGCATTGAGAGCTGTTTCTCGTACTTCTCAACATCGAGCAGCTGTCGAATTTTCCTAACTGCAACATACGAATGACAAAAACAAAATAAAATCTATTTTTTCCTTTTTTTTTTTTTTTGTGTGGTGTAGTAAAATGCTGTCCGTAGATAAGAATGTAGTGAAGCACTCAATTCAATTGTCTAAATGTTCTTAATTTTAACTGCTTTGCTGTAGACGAATGTGATAGGCGAACTACATGGCGTATACGTAATATCGATATTAAAGGCTAATAAATTAGAAATGTAGAGAGATGGGCAGAGAAGGTGGAGAGATAGAAATAAAGAGTGACACACAGTGAGTGAGGGAGATGGATTCAAGGGGGCGGAGACTAATAGAGTGAGACAGAGACAGGCAGAGACGGTTGGAGGCATGTCTAGCCCATTAGCAACTGACACGTTAATTGACATATATATGTGTATAGATAGAGTTCGATTGCCGAAAACATGGATGTTGATCTATATATACCTACAGGTATAGATTTCCAATACAACTGACATTTAGTTAACCTTAAAATGTGGGTTATTATAGCCGTACTTCCTGCAGCTATAGCTTAGACAGCAGTAATCATTTAATCATTGATGAAAAGTGGGAATTGGGTTCATATTCCATGGAGAGAGAGAGAGAGAGAGCAATTGAGAGAAGTAATGAAAGTGAGGAGAAAAGAAGATAAATCGAGTGAAAGAGAAAAGGCAAATAAAGAAGGTAGAGCGAGAAAGCAGAAGAGAGACAGAGGATAACGAGAAATGAAGATTAAAAGAGAGGGTCTTGAAGAGAAGCATAGAGAGGGTAAGTAAGAGGAAGAGACAAAGAAATCGCTAGAGCAAGACAGAGTGAGGGGAAGAGGAAGAAAAAGAGAGAGACAGTGATAATAAAAGAAATAGAGAGCGGAAATAGGTAGAGTAGAAGACGAGAGAGTAAAAAACCGGAGAGATGGAACGAGACGACACAAAGATAGATAAGCAGTGTCTTCAGGGATGAAATTGTTCCAGCGTAAGTCAGCGCAAGATTTCTAAAATCGATTATACGATAAATATATACATTATCTACAGTATTAGACAGAGCTACATGGGCATTTGATGCCCCTTTGTCATTTGCATGTAAATTCTTCAATTTCAAATTTAAATAATAATTTTGCATCTGAAATGGTTTCGTTCAACGGAGCAGCGCAGTGGGCAAAACTGGCCTCAGGCAGAGGTGGCATGCCTCGCACGTAGCGAAATAAAACCCCTCCACACAGCGACAATTTTCCATGCACCCGGTTTTTGCAGTCAGTCACGAATAACAATGAGAAGCAGAACGACATCGACGGCGGCAGCAGCAGCAGCAGCAGCAGAGCGAGCCACCTGACCCACTGACACTGCCCGCGACGGGCAGTCAGGCAACAGACCTACCCCACATAGCCACTCACACACACGCACGTACACAGCGCACAGCATGTTGCATGTTGTTGTTGCACATGCCACGTCAAATCATATTTCCGTTTTTGTCGCCCTCGCCATTACCCACTTGACGCTCGTCAGCTGCCAGCTAGGTAGAGATAGTTCGGCATCAACATCATCATCATCAACAAAACTCGATCATCAGCTAGCTCATCAGCTGGCTTCATCATGTTAATCGTCATCTGTCAGACGCATTTGCGGTTGCCAGCAAATTGAATGTAGGTCGGGCCCCTCCACACACAAGCACACACACACACACACACACAGGCACGGAGACAGAGAGCAGTTGATGTCGTTGCGGTTGGCATTCGCGTGACCACAGCCATCGATCAGACAGAGCTGGAGGGGATAAAGCGAGAGAGAGGGAAAGAGAGAAGGCCGGCTGATTGGGCAGCTGAATTGCGTGTGGGTGGCTGTGGCGAGGGTGGGGGGCATGGTCGATTGGCTGCCGCCGCCGCCAGCTTGTCTGCTCTCAGCTTGCATCCACGCCCAATTAACAGGGCAGCGCCCTATTCCAGCGACTGTTCCACTTATCGAGCGACACTTGCATATGTAAGCTGATATATAAATACATATATATCTATATAGTTCTATAATATTTGGGCACTACGGCGCTTAAAAGTATGCTATGCTTTGCATGCAACGTGCAAAGGCTTTTCGGCTTAAGTTGTTAAATGAGTGGGGCATAGATATAGATATTGAGTGAAGTGTCGAAAATATATATCAATATTTCTTACCTGAATATTAGCATCCGCATTTGCATAACATCTATAGACATGTTACTAGGCACCTCTATCTGAAATTGAAAATATTGTCTATAAGTTTTAGTAATAATATATTATATGATATACATATCATTTTTCTAAAAGTTATTTCTATCATAGATAAAAGCCTATAGAGCTAACTGCTGCACATTTCTAGATATTAAAATATAGTAAATATATAGTAAATATCCTAACAAAGCTTTAACTAAATAAATTAGTATATACTAAATTTTAGAGTTAAGCAAGTATAAAATATTTAAATTATTTTAAATCATGCATTTTCTCCTCTCTTTCCCTCTTCCTGTCGCTCTCTTCCGCTTCCCCCATTCTCGCCCTTTGCAGTTTTGGACGTTATCAAGTCAAGCTCTGTGGGCGTGGCAATAGCAATTATCAGCTATTGCTTAGCCTGAGCTCAGTGTATTCGGAGCACCTAAAAAATCGCATTACCCTTAGTCCGACTTCGACTGTCGCCGCTGTTGTTTGTATTAAACTTGGCTGCTGTCTGTCTGGCTATGCATATATAATAGCAGCCATAATGTATGCACACACACACACACATATATACATGTATATATGTGAGCCCTTGTTTAGCATCGCAAAACTTGCGTATATGTGTTTGCCCCAAAATGTATGCTATACTTTTTGCTTTCTTTTTTTTTTTTTGGTTGAGCGCAGCTGCTGCTGCCTCTGTTTGCCTCTGCTGCGGCTGCTGTTGTTGTTATTATTATTATTGTTGTCTCGTCTCTAGAGCAGACACTCCTTTTGCACACACAGCCACACGCTCACCCACCCACACACCCACACACACACAAACACATTCAAGCGAGGACTAACTGATTTTTAGGTCGCTGGCGCAAACGACAGAGCGACGAAGCGACGGCTCAACGTTAGCTCACACATACACACAGACACTCAGACACACACACACACACACACACACATGTATATAAACTAACTGGCAGACAGGCAGACAGAGCAACAACAACAACAACAACAACATCGTCGGCGCTCGTTAGAAAACAGCAGCCACAGCCACAGCCGAAGCATTAAAAGCCCCGTTACCAACAGACATCCAGCCCAATTCAAGCACACACAGACCCAGAGGTACACACACACACACCCATCCAGCCGCGCCCCAGCTACACAATTTGGTTAGACATGAACCAGTTTTTATGCCATTTTTATTTTATTTTACTTTTATTTTTGCCAGCATTTTCGCGCCTTCCTTTAGCCCATTTCTGCTCTCTAACCCTCACTCTCTCTCTCTCTCTCTCTCTCTCTCTCTCTCTCTCTCTCTCGCTCTTTCTGTCTCTCCCTTGCGCACTCTCTTCATGCTTGGCTAGTGCCGCCTGCTGCCGGCAGATGGCTCGCTGTTCCTTATATATTTAGCTGCATTTAAACGAAAAATGTTCTTGCTTCTTTATATACGACCCAATGTTTGTATATAAGCTATGTAGATATACATATATATGTATATATATTTACTGTATGCGTGTGTGTGTGTGTGTGTGTGTGTGTGTGTGTGCTATGTGTATATAGAACTTTCAGCCATTCATTTCGTTTTATTGTCGTTACTGTCGAGCGCAGCAGCAGCAGCAGCAGCAGCAGCAGACAGCCGTCTGCGTGGCCCGTGTGGATTTTCGGTTCGTGAATTGTTTGCTAAAATTTTTTCCTTTTCGCTGTCATACCCTGTACGCAAGCAGAATGTAAAGTGGGATGGCATGAGTTGGGCTACAATCAGTTTTGGTCTCACATTCATTTTTCTGGTAAACTAAAGTATCGATGACCGTTTTCATAAGAATGTGAAAATATATTATATAAACTATTTACACATATGCATTGTATGACATTTGTAACTTACGGGATTTATTATTTCATTATTTATCTATTCATTGTTTATTATTTTATTTACTTATTTATTTTATTGGACTTCAATTTAATTAGATTTCGTTATAGAGCGTATGAGCGTACGTATATTAGGAGCCTAAAGCATTAATCTTTAAGCATTAATCAGTTTTCTCAGCAGGAATCTTTTGTGCAGTGTATTCAATGTAACTCATAAATAATCGATAAATATCGGAAATATTTTGTTTTGCTTTTACTTAAAGTTTTTTCCTCAGCATAGTTCAGAAAATCGATAAATATCGAAGGTGTTTCCAATGGTATTTGAGGAATTTGTTCACTAGCAGCATCTAATGAAATACCTAGATATAGGACATGCACTTGCCTAGCATGCTCGCTTGGCACACTTTTGTTGTTGCCATATTTTTTATAGCTGGCGCTTAGAGTTGGCAGTCAGGCTGCCCGCATTGTGCCTCGCATGTGCCGCATGCCACATCTCTACACCGAAGCATCCAGCCTCGCACGAATTCGCTCACTTTCGTTTCAGCTGTTGGTGTTTTGGTTCGTGCGCTTCACGCTCTGCCGAGAGAAGGTTCTGTTTTTTTCTGTTTAATTTTGTTTTTTTTTTTTTTTGTTTTTGGCGCTTTTGTCTGCTTTTGGTTTTTATTCCTGCCACATACACTCCATGCTACATCGCCCTACGCGTCCTGTGCCCGCCCACTTTCCAGTGGTCGGTTTTTGTGTGCTGCAGCTTTTCGCTTGCTTTTTGGCGTCGAGTTGGGGCGGCGTCGTCTAAGCTCCAAATTTATGTGCCATGTGCGTTTCATATTTTTACTGCTGCTATGTGGACCAACGCTCCTGCTGCTGCTGCTGCTCCCTTGGGCTGAACAGACACACATATATATACACATCTACACACACACACACACAAACACATACACATGCCTTCATATTTTTCCTTTAGAACATTCTTTTTCTTTCGATTTCGTTTTGGAATTTAAGAAATATTGAAAAATGCGGAAAGTTTCGTGCATTTTAAGGGTTTATTTAGTTAATTTACCGTTAGCTAACAGAGTTTGTCATATGCAAGTGTTGTCTGTGAACGAGCAAGCAATTTTTGCTGTATTTTTATGTGTAAAGGCCAACAGCTCCTAAAATGTGCTTAATGGGGCGTATGCGTAATATTTGTATGAAAGCTTTACAAATTGTACGCAACTTTACTTAAATTTGCTTCATGAATTCGTTTAAGAGCGTTTTGTGTGTGTTTTATTCGATAATCAAACTTTTAATTTAGATATTTGTGAACAAGTGTTTCTTCTGTTGATATTTATGTGAAAGAGTGAAGGTGGACAGGAAGGAGGATTTATTCATAAGAAACTCTGATCTACTACAGAGATGGGGCTACTATAAAAGATGGAATTGTACTGGGGTTGATCGGTTCACAAGAAAGCCTAAACTACAGAGAGAGAGAGCACAGCCTTGATCATTGGTTTGTTATAGACATATATAAATATCCATATATAGCTGTGTTTTCCTCAACCTCTCTCGCTTACTAAATATGTTCCATAACAATGTCTAACTAGCTAACACACTAACAGCTATTTTTATCAACATCAACTCAGCTCTTTCATCGTCCAAGAATAGCATAATACTACACTTTATCTGTATCTGAGAATAATACCTATGGTAATTTGAGTTGTCCAGCTAATGGCATATCCACATGAGATATATCAAGTATCTAGAGCTAAGCTAGTCTGTAGCCTACTTATGGGCGTTGCCTGCGCATCTCGCCTTTTTTTGGTGACCCGCTTAGCCATTAGCTGTGGAGTGGCTTTTGCCCCATCCACTAGGTGTTGCTGTTATTGTTGGCATGCCTGTTACGTCAGCGACCGCCGAAAGCACAGCCTGTGGCGCAGCTAAGCTCAAAAAGAAACAAAATAAAAAGGAAAACCAAACAAAAAGTGTCAAAAGTTTGACTCAACTTTCACACGCGCGCTCAAGTGTGTGCAAGTGCGAGTGTGAGTGTGCGTGTGGCCAACAGCCATGCCACAGTCAACTTGTGAACTAACCACAATCACACACACACACACACACAACTTCTGTAGGCAATTGCTTTGTTGATTATGCCTTCCTCGCCTTCACATTAATGCGCATCCCTTTCGCTTTTTGGGGTTCGTTTCCTTGCCACACCCACTTGGTGAGTCGCCATCTCTCTCCTCACCTCCTCTCCCCCTCTCTGTTTCGGCTTTTGCGTCATTCGCCAGTGTGTCGTCGTCGTCGTCTGTCTCCTGTCTCCTGTCTCCGTCTGATGTCTGTGTGTATGTGTGCCGCTGTCTTGTGAATTTCCTCTTGACTTGACAGCCGTCGCTTCCGCTGCGCTTCCCAAGTAGAGGCTGGCTCAGGCCCGCGCCTGTGCCTGTGCCCGGGCCCGGACCCAAGCCAAGCCCAACCCAAGCACTAATCATCAACGACGCCGTCGTTTCGCCTTGACTCTCTGACATTTGTCTCACTGTCTGTCTGCCTGTCTGGCTTTCTGCTTAGCTGTCTATCAGCCAGTTTCCTTGTTAAGACATTGCACAGTGGTGCCAAGTGTGGCAAACGGTGATCAAATAATCAAAGCTCTTTTTTTTACTGAATGAATATACTGGTTTACAGTTTCAAGAGCGAGAGAGAGAGAGAGAGAGAGAAGAGATGGAAGATATTAAACGACAAACTCCAGCATTCATTTATTTGAAGCGAATCGCAGTATTCTAAATACAACCCAAGTTTTCATAATTAAAAATTCTATAGTTGAACAGTTACGAAATCAGAATGAAAGATAAGAGTACTTTTCAGACAAGAGAACTGGACTCAACACACTAAATAAGAATTTGATAATACATACGAGATAGAAATATTGTATATACAATTCTCTCAAGTATTCTCAGTCTGTAGACCACTGTGCCATCTGACTTGACTGACTTTGATGCAGACACACACATTTGTCTCCATCTCACTGTAGCCCGCTACCTTCCACCCGCCACGCCTTCTTCTACGTGTAGCTGAGTTAAGTTTAGCAAGTGGCGCCCCCTGGTGGATTATTTCGGCACAATTTGCATATTCAATGAGGCTTCGACGTGGGGCCGGCTGTCGCCTCTGGGCGAACAGTGAGCGGAGAAGGTGTATGGCCAGACATAGCCACACGCACGTGTTACATAAGTTTTGCAATTGCTCGCTCTCTCTCTAACTCATGTCTGTCTCTCTCTCTCTCTGTCGCGCTCTCTCTTGTCTAGCGCTTTGCACGTGGCCAAAATTTGTTTCGTCGTCAGTAAATGAAATTTGTTTGCCTAGGCGCAGCGCAGGACACATCCAGCTCATCCTCTCCGCTGGCTCGTCTACCAAAAATGCCAGCACGTGGCTGCCATTTGCCAGCTGTGTCTCTCTCTCTCTCTGTGTGTGTGTGTGTATGTATTTGCGTGTGCTTGTGTTTATTTTATTGATTACTGCGTCTCATGCCTTTTAGCTAGCACTGTTTATGCTTTCCATTTTATTTATAATTATCAATGCTGTTCGAGGGCTTTAAAGCTTTAAAGCTTTGAGTGATTGACTGACTGACTGACTGAGTGACTAACTGGCTGGGCTGTCTCGCTCTGTCTGTTTGCTTGCCTGATGGCTGTATTTCATGCGCATTACGTATACGTCGCGTGTGCTTCAAGGTCATTTATTAACTACGTGTGTGTGGGTCTTTGTTTTTTTTTTTTTTTTTTTTTTGTATGGCTGACAGGGCCCTTAAATACTTTCCAAATGCTTTTGTAGACAGCGCAGACAAATGTTTATGGCCCGGGCCACACGGCGTATGCGTAATATATTTTGTTTGCCAGCTGCTTTAAGGCGTCGATGCCTTATGCCTCCCTCAGATACACCCACACACACACACACATATATACATTTATGTATATATACATATATTTATTTATGAAGTTAACAACATGCGCATCAACTTTGGCGGTAATCCAGTGCCACGTCAACAGCAGCAACTCCCTTGACACACTCAAACCACTTCAAATGCTGCCTACAAACTGTCAACTTACTTTTGACAGCCATTGCAAATTGAGTATCCACTAGACTGACAAATACCACGCAATATATAACAGAAAGTCTGAGTTAGCTGCTTTGGTTCTTCTTCTTGTAGTCAGATAGTTGGATCAAAAATGAAGAAAAGTTAAGCAAGGTATTTGAGTTGTTTACTCACTTCTTCTACGGAGATGCCCCTTGTATATCTGAAAAGTAGACAGCACAGAGAATGATGTTATACAGAAAGAAACATTCAAGAAGTTCGCTAACAAGTCTGCATAGAATATCATTGGAATTCAGAATCATTTCGTGCATTCATAACAAATCTTTAGTTACTTTTAAGCAGTGAATAAAAATCAGCCAAAAGTCAATCAAATATCGTCTGTTTGTCTCTCGTATGACAGCGAAAGTCCCCGATAATTCAATTTGCGTCGAGTTTGATACCCTAGAAAAACGATTTAGAAGCCCAAATCGAAGTGCATTAAATGCTCAATCATATTCCATTTGCTTATCTTGCCTGGCTAAGTATTTCATAAACACTTCCTTTGGTCTGGCTTAAAGGGGCATCAAAAACTTTGATTGAAGTGAAGCTGGCAATGGAATGAGCAAATGCCAGAGCCAAAGGTCTGGGCACGTTTTTCACATTTCACAACAGAGCAGAGAACGAAAAAAGTGGGCGAGAGAGAGAGAGAGAAGCAAAAGGAAAACCGTAAGCAGGCATAGAAACTGGCCCGCAGGAGCAACAACAGCAACCAGATTCAGGATAATAATGAATGTGACTGTAACCTCTGCTCATCAACAGCAAAATCTGATTTTGAGTGGCAACTGCTTTAGAGCAGCAGGAGCGACTGTAGCTGCTGTAGCTGCTGTTGTCCTTTATGACAATGACATGGAAATGAAAATGCGAAACAGCGACAGAGAGATAGGGGGCAAGAGTGAGTGGGTTTGTGAGTGTGTCTCTGCAGCTGACTCGGCCTCAAAGTTAGCCTGATGCTTAGGCTTTACCCCAGCTTCAGCACGGCAGGACTTCCACTTCAATTGTTGCACAGGATACGCGCTCGTTCGCTTGCTTCGTCTTTCGTCCTGCGACGACGTTAATCAACTACGCTCAGCGCTGCGCTGCTCAATCCGTTTCTATTTGCTGCTCCTGGACAGCGCTCATTAGAGCGTTTACAACTGTAAAACTGGCGAATTCTGGCTGCACTACAATGCAGAGTCTATGACTTATTCTAAGCAGTTCGTTAGCCACTCAATAAGTAGTTAAGGAAATCGCATTTATATAGGCAATCGAAAGCTTAGCTCTTTAGCTGCTCCACATATGAAGCCTAAGCCATTTCAGTTAGGGTATTCATGTAGTAAGATAACCAATGCAAAATTCGAATTACTCATTCTACTTTGCATGAAAATTCAGCTCAGATATCAGCATTGCCTTTTAAGAACTCCTACATAATTTAATTTGTGCTCGAATTCTATAACTTTAAATCATAAATTTCAGTTTGAGCATTCACATATTCGGCTTCACTCAGTTCACTTTTTAACTTTTTTCTAGTATTTTTTTCTCGCGTTTGTTTCATTGAGCACGAGCAGGAGCTGGAGCTGGGGGCTGCAGCATACGTGGCTATTTTTTGCTGCGTCTTGCTTTTTGCGCTTTTGTTTATAGTTAAAACGGGCTTTGGGCGAGCGAGATGGCAAATGAGAATCCGAGAGAGAGAGAGAGAGAGAGAGAGCGAGAGAAGGGAAGGTATACAGCGTGTGAGTGAATGAGATAGTGCTACGCTTGACAGGCGCAAACATGCACCACATTTGCTTTACTTCAGTTTTCATACTCGCTGGCAAGGTGCAAGAGGAGCATATTGGCTTAATTATTAAGAGAGCTACGTTTCTGTAGAACTGAATAATCTATAATCTATAATCATAATCTTTATTCATCTGGGCATCTGTTGGGGACAGAATAGCGAAGTCTCTAATGCTATAGCCATGTAATAACTGAAATTATGGCAGACTTTTCAACTGCGATAGGGCATCATGCAGTCGATGCTCTGCTCTATTTTCTTGTTTAGTGGCAGCCCCTCGACTGGTTACCTTTGTTTTTTATTTTTTTGCTTAATTTATTTTGCCTGCATACCAACACACCAGCACACACACACACGTGTGCCACGCCCACACACACACAGATACAAACATCATCATCGCTTGGTAAAAACAAATAGCGTCCGCGCGTCTATACACAGAATCAGACGCTCAAGGACTCTTTGGTTGTGCCAGCCATAGTGCAGCTACTGCTTTTATCCTTACACACACACACACACACACATGCACACTCATACAAACGCACACCCTCTTGAAAATGCCGTGCAATGAAAGTAATTTTCGCCAAATAGACTGCGCCCTGCTTCTTCTGCTCCTGCTGCTGCTGCTGCTTGTGTTTCTTCTTCCATCCACTCGCATTGCTTTACGTTTTGCACAGCTCGTTGAGCTCTCGGTTTACTGCGACTGCAACTGCAACTGCAAAATGGGCTGCTGCTGCTGCTGCTGCTTCTGCAGTAATGCCACAGGACAACAATTCGCTACGCAAAAAGTTGGTCTGCCAACTTAATAAGTGAGTTGAGGGATTGGAAAACGTGGGTTTGGGTTGCGAGGCGACTTATCCCTTACATCCTTCATGAAGTCAAATTTAACGATGGCTGGCATTCAGTTTAAAGACTATTTCCAGACCATTTTATTACTTCATTTATGAATGCTATGCAAGATGAGGGGAGGTCAGTTTTCCGAGTTATTCCTAAATAGTTTTTCTCATAGATATAAAAGCGAGTTGTAGCTTAACGCAGTTAAGAGCAGTATAAGTAGTTTAGATAGTTTAGCCATAGTACTTCATTATTTAAATAACTATGGCTTCGATAATTATCGATATTAAAAGAATAAGGGATTAGATAAACATGATAAGGTTAAAAATCAATTGAGAAATGTTTGATGTTCTTTTGATTACGCTTTTCTAAGAACTATCGATACTTATCGATTATTACAACTAAAGTACTCGATACACACTATTTATATGTGAATATATAAAATAAATAATGCGATGGTTTTTAAGGCTCTATTGAATATGATTTGAATAGGATTTGCTTGCCAGATGTAGTAAGTCGTCTTGTATTGATATTCGATAGTTTTCGATAGGCAAACATAATTTAAACTTTCTCTCCAGCAACAAGCTACTGCAAAACTTTAACCAACAACGGAAATGATATTAATTAGAAAACTTTTAGTTCTACCAGCTCCAGCGACGATTTTACAGAGTTCTGATGAGCTTCTATCTATGTATATGTATATACATGCATATATGTGAAAGGAAAACTCTCGACAATCAGCAGTTCTAATTGCTTTTCATGGCAATGTCACAACAGCAACAACAACAGCTTGAATGTCTTCAACAATAGAGCAGGAGAATCTCTTTGGGGGCCACAATTTCCTTCATTTTTTTTTGTTCGCTATTTGCTCTTTGCTCCATTTAAGTTTTTGGCGTCTTCCCTATGCCCACGACAAAAAAAGTTGGTCTGAAGCAACCGATCCCCCTTCCCCTTCCACACTTCAATAAAGTATTTTCTATGCAAGTTGAAACCGAAAAGCGCAAAAAAGTTTTTCATGCGGCTTCGGCTCTTTTCAAATTTTCATGCCTTACCGCCGCTGTCGTTCTATCTCCCTCTCGCTCTCTCTCTCTCTCTCTCTCTCTCTGTTTCGCCCACCACACACCATTCATTGGGATTTTCCATGGTTTTATAAGCGACGCTCGGGGAAAAGAAGCTGACTTGCAATGCCAAAAGCTCACTCTCTCGGTCTCTCTGTATCTTGCTGTCTCTCTCTCTCACTTTACTGTCTGTCTGTCTGTCAGTCAGCCAGTCTCTGGCTATATATCCATGTCTGCGTCAATGTCTGCCGTCGTCTTCCTCTTCTTCTTGCCAACTTGCCTATTTCCTTAGCCTCTGCATCTCTTTTCCCCCTCTCTCTCTCTCTCTCTGCCTCTCGCACTCCCTCTCTATGCTATTTCTAACTGTTAGCTGTCGGTTCGTCTGTTGCCCGTCTGTTTGTCTGTCTATTTGGCCGCTTTATTTGCCTCTGCTACTTTTGCAGTTTGTTCTGCTCTCCTTCTTCAAACTTCTTGCTCTTCTTCATCCTTATATTTCTTGTCTCTGTTGGCGCTTTTCTGGCTCCGTTTCCACTCTTCCCCCTCTCTTTCTCTATTCTCTCTCTCTCTCTCTCTCTCTCTCTGTGCGCTCGCATTATTTCGCCTGGCAACTTTACATTTTCATGCTCGTGTTCCCATTTCACAGCTTTCGCTTCCTTCTCCACCATCTCTTGGTCCCTCCCTGCACCCCTCCATGCCCCCTCTTTATTACCCTCCTTTTCCTCGTTGGCCACCCAGTTGAATTGCCGCCCCGTGTGCCACCCACTTCCGTTCTATTTTCATCTACTTGAGTGGAATTTTTATTTGTCTGCTGCCATTTCTCGTCGTCGTCGTCGTCGTCGTCGTCATCGTCATCGTCGCTCCTTTGGTCGCATACCCTGTTCCCAAATACTATATGGAATTTACGTAGAGAGTGAAACAGGTAAATGAAGCAGAAAGTAACATGCATTAAAGTCTACCCAGTTGAGTGTTTGTCGTAGCAAATTTAAATTAAATTTTAGATAAATGTAATATCGAATAGTAACTATTACCTATCGATATATTTGCTATCGTTAGTAATTGAGGAGTTTTGTTTAAGTTGTACAATATTAGAGTGAGTCAAATGCTGTTATCGACATATTTAATATCAATAGACTTTAAATAGGAATAGGATTGTAAACTCTTGAGGTTTAAAGGCTAAAGGCTTAAAGGCTTATATAGAAGTAAGCCTTTATTATGTAAACTGCTGTCATTGTTAATTTGCTTATAGCCATCGATAGTTGCATAATTTTAGCTGAGAAACTATAGGTATTTACTTAAGCTTGCCGAATGATGAGTAATGTAGTGCTATTAGAAACAGTCTCTAGATAAAACTCATGGTATAGGTATTTTAGAGTCGAGTCACTTCCAAAAGAATTGCAGCATCATGCTGATTGTTGGCTTTGCCAGAAGCCGCTTTAGCCACAAATTACCTTTGGGTAATCAGCATTGCCTTTACTGCAGCGCCGACTCCTGGGACTCTGGCTTGTCCTTTGTCCTCTGTCTTGACATAGTAAATTTATATGTATATGTGTGTGGATGTGGGTGTGTTTGTGTGTGAATCCTTTTCTGCTTTTAATTTCTAACTGCGGCTTGCTGGGAATACCCCAAACGCAAATTCATTATGGACCACTCAGCGAGGATTTCGTTTAAGGCAAGGGGAATGGCCTGGGGATAGCGTAAAGGCAACATTACAAGGGAAAGAAGCTGGGAGAAGCTTGTAACCAAGTGCCTGCCATTCTCTCACCCCCTCTCTCTATAGTTTGTGTGTTTTCTCTCTCTCTCTCTCTCTCTCTCTCGCTGTGTGTGTACACTCTCGATCTCAGTCACTCTCTGTATTTGTTTCCTTATTTTTGCTCTTTCTCGTTCTCCTTTGCCTCTCGCGTTTTCTATAAGCTCCTGTCTCCTGTCTATCCATTCTCTCTCTCTTTCTTTCATGACCTCTCTCTTACAGTGTCTCTCGAATTATCTATCCGATTATCTCCTTTTCTCCCATACCCTATCTCTCTCTCACTCTCTCTTTCACTCTCGCATATTCCCTCCGACTCTTCTTGATCTCTGTCTATGTCTCTTCTCTTCTATGAACAGTTTGCTCAGCGGCTACTTCAGTAGCCGCTCTGCCTTGCCCAGTTTTGTGCCGCGATGCCAGTGGCCACGCCCACAGCCTACCGCAACGTCGCCGTCAACGATTTATCTTAAGTGGTTGCCGTGAATTACGACAAATTTCTATAATAAAGCAGACAAAAATCTAACCAAATGGTCGGCTAGGCCACAGAGCCGGAGGCGCGTTCCACTAAAAAAAAAAACAAAAACAAAAACAACCGCTACTTGAAAGACTTGGCCAAGAACATGGCCAAGACCGAGACCAAGATAACAATATGCCTTAATGTTGTTGTTGTTGTTGTTGTTGCTGTTGTTGTTGGCCCCGCTCGATTTCACCATGGCAAATCAACTGTTGCTGCAGATGAAGAGGAAAGAAAGCACATTTGACTAATCAATAAATTTTGAGTTTCGTTTTATTTTTGTTTTTTTTTTTTTTTTTTGTATTTGATAAGGTGGCAAAGGTGGCCAGAGAGGAAGAGAGAGAGACAGAGAGTGGTAGAGGCAGGTCTTCTGTTACTGTGCCGCCTTATCAGACGAAAACTAAGCAAATTGCGTGGTCCGCTTGTAAACAAAAACAATCAAACGAATGCCAACTGCGCGACTCCCGCGGCGCATAGATAAGCCCCAAACGGGGCGACCTTTGATACTGAAAGAGATAGCAAAAGAGACAGCAAGTGGGAGGGGGAGCAGCAGAATACTGCGACATGTTGTCAGTGCGTGTCGCAGTTGTTGTCTATCAAAAAATTCGCAACGTGCCATTGTCAAGGCAATAAATACGTATCAGAAGCAGGCGACATAGATGAGAGGGAGAAAGATGAAGGCGAGGAGAGAGCAGGAGAGGGAGGAAGCAGCAGCAGCAGCAGCAGCAGCGGCAGCGGCAGCGGCATAAATATAACCCAAGACAACCAAAGTAGAATAGAGCAAAAGGCGAAAGGGAAGCAGGGAGAAGCAATTGCAAAGAGACAGCCGGATAGAGAGAGGGAGAGGGAGAGAGGGAGGGCTGCCATGGCCATGGCACCTGTTTTTCATTGTGGCCCGCTAAACCGGCTGCTACTTATCAGCATCTCTAACCAAGTGGCTACTGCTGCTGCTGCCGCTGCTGCCCCGCCCACTCCACTTGCCGCTCGCCCTGCCTCCCCACCGCTAGAACGTGTCGTTCACATTGCAAACGAGCAACAGCAGCAGGCCATCGATATCGTCTATTGGCTTCAGCCCGCACAGTGGGCTCGTTGCATTAATCTGCGATTAGATTGGACAACAAATTTGAACGAGAAATCCAAAATAAAATAAATAGAACGAAATCATAATGAAAATCGATTTGCGGCCAGAGTCTGAGTAGGCTGGAAAATGAGAAAATTAATAAATGTTATCAATCTAATGGCTGAGACACACAAAAAGTATATTAAAACGTGCGCTGGGATTGGACTAGTCTATAGGAAGATGCATTGAGAACCGAAATGGGACTAAGGCAGGCAGGAAGCAGTTTAAATAGAATGAAATTAATCTTAAAGAATCTTAAAAGAGGTATTATCAATTGTTTAGGTAAGATATAGATGGATAGAACGGTATACAAGATATGAAATTATATCACTGATAACGTCTATCTCACGAACAATTTAATAACGTTAGCAAAATTTTAACTTAATCTAACAGAGCGCTCATTTGATGTGCTGTGCAAAAGCTTAGTTTTCACTTAGAGCTTAGATATTTAGTTTCTACTTAAAGCTTTCATTTAACATTTTTGCTTTAATGTTCTCCCTGAAGCTTGCCTACTTCTCCTGAAAGCTTCCTGAGCTTATAGAGTATTGTTAAAGCTCCCACAGAAAGCTCAACGAGATTTACAAAAGTTTCTTGATAGATTCAATAAAAAATCAAAGCTCATTTTATTAAGTTTGCCTTGGAAGTTGGTTAATTATTTATATTAATCAGTCTGGAGCCACTGTGCAGCAGCAGCAGCAGCAAGAGCAGCGGCGGCAGCAACAGTAATGGACACCGCCACAACCCACAGAGCTCGTGCGTGGCATGAACCTAGCCTGAGCCGATTGGCTGCCACCCCTCTGGCCTGGCATGCGGCACTCCACGCTTGTTCATAATCAAAATTAATGATTGAAATTATCTAGGAGCTAAAGTAGGTAGCAACAAAAGCAGCAGCAGCAGTAGCAACGGCAACGGCAGCAACAGTTGCAGTTGCAGTTGCAACGTCAACAACATCATCGACAGCTGAGCCAGCCTTAGCCTGATCTCTCCTAGCCTGGCCTGGCCCACTGATGCCAGCACTTAGACAAGGCTATCAGCAACCAATAGCAACAGCAACAGCAACAGTTGCTGCAGTGCCAGCAAAAGTTGGCCAACAATTTCATATTAAATTGCCAAGTATTAAATGGGCAGCAGGAGCAAAGCGAATTGGACTGTCCATTTTACTTCCTTGTTCTGCAAGGTGCTTTGGCGCGGATTAGCAACAGCAGCAACAACAGCAGCAACAGCCGTTGCAGCAGCAACTAGAGCTAACTGTGGCAAAGTTGTTGTTGCAACATCAACTCCTCCTTGTTGCCTGCAAGGGCTAATTTGTGCAACGCGCGCGCCTTATAAAAGAATAAAAATACACTAAATCAGAGTTGCAAGGAAACTCGACAGAATTTAGCTGCAGCTTGATTGATTGACTGATAGACTGATTGACGTACTGCAATATAGCAAAGCAAAATGTAAACCGAGTTATCTAAGGAAATGAAATCAGCATTTGGGTTATTAATAGAAGAAATTATGATTGATGGTTATTGAATAATAGATTGAATGATTGATTGCTGCGGGCGCAAATTGATGCAGATTGACAGAACTAGGCAACGAATTGGCTTTGAGAGTTGGCTAGATTTCTGCTTTATATCTAGGCGTCAATTTATGCTTTAATATATATGAGATGGCTTGATTGATTGACTGATTGAGGAATAGAAAGAACTAAAGTGAAGTCAATGGTTTTTATACCCTGAACCCATTGAAAATGGGAAATCAGGGTATAATGGTTTTGTGAAAAGTATGTAACAGGCAGAAGGAATCATCGCAGACCCCATAAAGTATATATATTCTTGATCAGGACGATGAGCTGAGTCGATATAGCCCTGTCCGTCTGTCCGTCCGTCCGTCCGTCCGTCCGTCCGTCCGTCCGTCCGTCCGTCCGTCCGTCCGTCCGTCCGTATGAGTGCGTCGATCTCAGAAGTTAAAGGAGCTAGAGAGCTGAAATTTTGTATGCATACTCGTGTATACCATACGCAGTACGAGTTTATCATATTTTTTCGATAACTCATTCGATATCTTTTTTATCGAGGATAATCGATAAATTGATATTGTTTTTTCAGCCTAATTTGAACACTATTAGACCTAGAGACTTCAGATTTACTGTGTATATACATTTGATGGGCACACACATTTTGTAATTTACAGATTTTGGATACCACGCCCCCTTCGCCCCAAATTTGTAAAAAACGTATATCAAGTACTAGAGACTTGTGCTTTGGAATGTACACACATTTACACATAATGATTACGTTCTGAAAGTTTCATTAAGATTGTACGTCTACAAATGAAATTATTCAACAAATAAATTCTCATAATATTGCCCACACTGCAGCGCAGCCCAAGCGCAGTCGCTGCTTACTGCGCAGTTAGCAGAGCGCGGGCCTATGCGTGGGGGTGGATGCATGTGTATGTATGTGTGCAGAATGATTGGAACATCAGCACGGAGGGTTCAGGGTATCTCCTAGTCGAGCAGTCTCGACTAGAGCTTTCTTACTTGTTTTTTTCTGTGGTATTATGTTTCGCATCAATATAATAATAGTTTGATTGAATGATTGACTGACTGACATGAGTACAGCCCGAAAGAAGCTAGCTAAATCATTGAGTTTCAAAACTTTTAAGATTTGATTATATTCCAAATCAATTCAGTTAACTACTTGCCACAACTCCGCACGGCTAGGGCATTCCCGCTTCGGCTTTAGTAATCCAGAACTGATCTAGTTCTATTCTCTGGCCGTATTTGCTGGGGCTGGCAATAAAAACTAATTATGCCAAGGCACCAAAGTCGAGAGTTTAGTTGCCAGTCGAGAGGCTCAACGCTCGAGCTCCTCTCTGATAATAATCTGGCATAATGATAACAATGTCCAGCTGAAAGTGTAGCCAGGCAGCGAGGCATTTAGCAACGCTTAGCTGCCACTTGTGGCAGCAACCAAAATGAATAAGCGCGCCATCTTCAGCAGCGACCGCTGCTATGGCTGCTCCTCCTGCTGTTGCCTGATTGGCAGCCTCCGAGCGCAAACCGAAAACTCAATTATTTTAATTAGTTCGACTTTAGCAATTGGCTTTTTTCACACGGCAAGTGTGGCAGCCAATTAAAATGTAAGTAGCTGCAGACAGATAGACAGAGAGGGAGAGAAGGAGAGGGAGTAATAGAGGGAGCGAGCGCACAGCTGTTTCCTGTTTTATGCTCAAGCGACAATTCCTTTGACTTGGCCCATTGACAGCCGATTTCCGCTTTGAGCTTTGGCGTAACTCTTTCTAGGCGGCCCCAACCGTCGCCACCGCCATCGCCACCGCCTCTGGCCCGCTCAGTTGTGGCGCCACTCAGACAGGCGCCACACACACAAATTTGTGGCCTAGAGCTGCCTGGCTGGCTGGCTGGCAGCAGGAGTCGCAGTTGGAGTTCACGTTGAGCGCTCATTAAATCGTTGCAACGTTTTTTGGCCGCAGGGCCAGCGGCCACGCCCACTTTTGGCATTGAGCCTGGCTAATGATGAGTCTATGCGGCAGTGCGGCAGGTGAGCTGTGCCACGCCTTTTGTCTAGCGGACAGTCGCCGTCTGGGCATGCCACAAGTAGTTGCAAGCTGCAAGCGGCAAGCTGCTTGACTATTTTACTTTAATTAGCATTTCCGCACGGCCTGCGGCATGTGGCAAAGTGGCCGAGTGGCAGTATGGCATGTATTCCACATCGATAAATCGCATTAATTAACTTGTTCAATTGCTATTGTGCCGCCACGCCCACATCAACGCCCATCAGCAGCAACTGCAACTGCAACTGCATTCTAATTAGCTATTTATGACTGCATCGCTCGACTTTGCTCTAAGCCAACTGTTATTGCTGGGCTCGGCCTTAAGCTGCTTAACTGCGAGGGGAGGGGGGACTCTCTGGCCACCCCACAGCCCGCACCTTATCAAATGCAAGTGCTGACATGAATGTGCCCGGGGCGTGGCTCAATCGTAATACCCTTTCCATGTCCTAAGCCGTTTACGGTAAATGTCTTTGAATGTCTGTCTGCGGTGGCATTTCATTGAGATCCTTGGGGAATGAATGGACTTGAGGCATGTCTTAGGAGCAGTGCTGTAAAGCGACTTGGAAGTGGGGTTTCAATAGATGAATACATAAATTAAAGCGTAGAAATTATGAAGAACTCTCCTTCTATTCAATATACTTGTAGAAAACTCGCGGAATTGGAATGAAAGGAAAAATATTCCTTTAAAAAATTGTAATATTTGTATTAAGGAAAATATTTGTACTCTAAATACTTCTAATATCGCAAAGAATTTATGAAATAACAATTTTCGAAAATTAATGCAGACGTATTTTATAGTATTTAGGAATATTTTTACTTCTATCTAAGTCATAGCAAAATATAAATAAATTTTATTTATTATGAAGTAATAATTTTTAGAATTCTTGAAATATATTTAAAAAAGAAAATTATTTTGAATTTAATTAAGTAAGTAAATATAAAAAATAAAAACATCTAAAAATTCTTTGAAAAAATTCTAAATTAATATATTGAAAATATCAATATCTGCCTTTTTTACTCCCAGAATCTTGCTAGTTTCTAATAAATGTAAGCAAAAATATAAAGAAAGTGGCTTAAAATTACATATAAAATATTCATATACATATGAGCATTATATATCTGATTAATTGAAAACTTTGCACCTTTTCCACTTCTGCACACACTCACACTGCAGACCTTCTGTATTCATTATAATCCACCTGCAGATAGATAAAGAGATCTTATCTAATTCAATTTTCATTAAGTTGTTATTGTTATTGTGTTTCTTATCGCTGAGTCGACTAGTTCCACTAGCCAAAGTGTTTCATGCAAATTTCTGCGAATCTCTAATCAGTTAACCAAATGCCACCACTTTTGACAGCTGCTCAGCTAGCGGGGGGCTGGTGGTGTTGCTACTGCTGCTGCTGCTGGTGGTGCTGGTGGGTCAAGAAGTGGCTCAGCGCTTGGCTGCGCATTGAGCGGCTGTTCGCGCTGATCGTTATGCTTGAGCGACTCGAGCTCAAACGTTAGATCTGCACAAAGAAAAAAGTATAAAACAGATCTCTAAAGATCGATAACAAAAGCGGGGGCGACTAGCAAGCAAGGTGGTGGTGGTGGTGCTGCTGCTGCTGCTGCCGTTGCAGTGGTGCGCTGTGGTTGGGTGCAGGCCAGCAAAATGATCGTAAATAAGCGCTGAAAACTTTATAAATGCGCCATCGCATAAACTTGGCCGCAACTTGGTCTCAAAAACTTGGCGTGTTTACGAGCCGCCAACCACAATGGTGGTCACGATCAAAAGCGGTCAAGACAACAACAACAACAACTGCAACTCAGCAGCTGTTGTCGTGTGACACAACGTGAACGACTTGGAAAAATAAAAACGCTCGACCAACACCACAGCCCCAACAGCGCACCACTGCAAGTTCACTCTGCAGCACTGCCCAACTGAACCACACTGCACCACTGTCATCATCCAGCCTGATCGTGGGCAGCAGTCAGCAGTCAGTCGAACACGTCGCCAACGTGGCTGCTGCTTTGGCATTCCTCGGCATAAGGCAACAAATATTTATATCCATCTATATATACATATAACTAGCTAGCTAACTAACTGGCTGGCAGGCTGCCAATTGATAGGTTGATAGAGCGCCTGATACCCTGTGAAAAATGGCTAAGCTACGGTTAGAGGCGGATGGAAAACGGTTTCAAAATACAAATTGGTTGGCTCGAGAGAAGAGCGACAGAGAGAGAGAGAGAGAGAGAGAAAGGAGAGACAGGGCGAGAATTTTGGGTAATTGGTGCATGAGAGAACAGCAGATACCCTATAAAAAGTATAAAAAGCAAAACTAGATTTTTGGCACATAGAAACGGTCTAAATGAGAGTAACTGAATAGCTTAAGCGAATTATATGGCAAAAATGTTGAACACCAATTGCATATTTATTGATAGAGTAACACATACCCTGTAAGAGTTTAACACTTAAACTAAACTTCAAAAATATGTAAAGTAGCTAGAAAAGTTAAGCTAGAACGCTTAAGAGGGAGAGAGAGAGAGAGAGAGAGAGAGAGAGAGAGAGAGAGAGACTTAAAAGGCAATTGGATTTTAATTATATTAAACTAGATAGAAGAGAGAATACCCTATAAGCACATTGTATATGCCTGTGCTTAAACTGATGACTAATAATATACAGAAGCATGCAATTCATAATTTAATGTGAAATATTATCTACAACGGAATGATCATGTATTATAGATACCCTATGATTCCTAGACTTCTCAACGGTCAAGGGGAGTTTTCTATATTGGTCGATAGATTAAACGACAACGCCTAACAGCTGCGTAACACAGAGCATCACATAATAAAATGTTGGACCTTTAGTTTTAATCATATTCGAAATGTTGATATTTATCAATTCTTCCAATACTTTTCAAGCATATTGTAACAACAGTGTGCACAGTCCCACTATAACTCACTCTGCATGATTTACAGGGTATTCTCACTGCGTTGTCATAATTATTAATGCGACTTTGAGCACTGCATTTGAATGTGGTCAAGAGACAGTAGCGGGAGCGGGCAATTCGTCTTTTAATGTTGACCGACATTTGTCATTAGAGCGAAGTACACAGCAGGTGGGCGTTACTCAGGTGGGTGTGGCAGGTGGCAGGTGAGCAGTCACTAAAGAGGTTAAATAGCAACTGCAACTGCAACTTGCAGAAGTTGTCTAATTGCCAACAGACATTGGCAAAGCAAAGCAAAACTTCTTCAAACTTCCTCAGCTGCTTCTCTCTCTCTTTCTTACACTCTCTCTGGCTCTTCTTCTTCTACTACATTCAACTTGTTCCTCATTTAAATCACACATTTGTACGCGTCATCTACATCCACATTTCACATTCACATTCAATTCTCCATCTGCTGATCTGCATCTGCATCTGGTGCTTGGGGCTGGGGCTGGGACTGGGGCCGGGGCCATAGCTGGCAGCTAATTTCGAGCAAAAATTAACTCCCCAGCGTAATTTTTCATTTCTTGGAATGGGTTTTGCACTTGCAACACGACTTGCTGCCCCTTGCCTCCCCTCCTCTGGCTGCCCCTACACCACTTTTGATAGCTGCCCCTGCCGCCAGCCCGTCCTTTGCCGCGTCTGTGTAGCATAGACATTAGAACATTTCGTCGTTATTCAACTTTCTATATGCACCTACACTCAGAGAAATTCCCAGCCATCTGCTTCATATTTATGCTACAAACTAGAGAAGTTGTTGTCGTAGAAAAAATAAATAACTAAAAGAGTTTTTGTTTTTATTGAATTATTCAATTAAATTGCAGCTCACATTTGGCTGAAGATTTTCTTACTTTATGACTTGCAACTAGAACTTTTCTCTCAGTGCATGTGCATGTGTGTGCGTGCTTTGCATACATATGTAAATATTGGCTTGAATTATATCATTTGCAAAAATCTTGTGGCCAGCCAAGCAGGCAACATAAATGGCAACGGCTTTGACTGCTTCCTCTCCTTCTACGACAGCTAAGACTGCTTCTTCTTCCACCTCAACTTCGTCTTCTTCTTCTGCTGCTGCTGCACCCCAAAATGCGGAAGTTTAAACAAAAAAATCTAATGCAGAGAAAGTTACAGAGGCATTGTGTGTGCGTGTGTGTGTGCTTAGGCTTATTTCTTCTTTTGAATTGTGTGTGCCACATTTAAAATCTCTTGCAACATTTGCAACTGTCAACGCGACAGCGACAAACTAAATTTTTGCTCTGACAGTTGCCAATTTGGACGAGGGCCAATAATAATGATAATGATGACGATGATGACAACGATGATGAGGGACTGCAATGCTCTGCATTGCTTTTATTGAATTTTTCTGGCATTTGCCTGAAGTCAACTAATTATGTACAAGCATTTGCCCACTTGGCTCCAGCATTCATTCAATAGAGCCTAGAAATCAGTAGTGCCAACTGTAAATCTAGGCAACATAGGGTATATTAGCTTAATGTCACTGTATGCATCAGATAAGATAACCATAAAATATGTATAGATAATGAGGAACAACAGCTGAGCCTATGTACCTACATCTATCTGTCTTTAAAATCTTCTCTCTGCTTTCGATAACACTTAACTTTAGGTAATTATCGATAGTAAGATATTCTGTTAGAGTTAAAATTAGAACTAGAATCGTAATTTGCTGTTCAGTTTATTCACTCCCTCCCTTCTAGATCCTCTTACTTGTATCTTTGAAAGTTCTCTAAAACTTTATTATGCTTATCTGCAATGTTTTTGCATTATCTTTAGGCTTATTTATTTTATTTCAAGCACATCTTCATAAAAACGTGCCTTTCTTTTTGCCTAATACTCATTGATATACATACATATGTACGTATATAGTATGTATATGTATCCTTTCGCCCACGTTGCTCAAATTGCTGTTTTAGTTGTTGTTGTTGTTGTTGTCGCAAACCTTGAAGCAATGTGGAAAAGGCAACAAATGGTTAAACACTCAGTTCCGACGGCTTGGCGCAGTTTCAGCTGTCAATGACATGAATTGCAAGCAGCAGGCAACAACAACTACAACAACTTGCAACCACAAACCGAATCCAAATCCAAATCCGAATCGAAAGCCAAAGCCAAAGCTAAAGCTAAGCAATGCGACTGCGGCACATGTGCGCGCCGCCAAATCAAAACGTCAAATTATAATTGTCTACGAGTGGTTGAAGCGTTTTTTGGCTTTTCCAAAATACCCTGTACTTAAGGCAAATTATTGTAAATAGGGTATATTGGTGGTTCTGTCAGTGAGAGCAAACGTAGAGCAACGAAAGGCACACTATATGAGAGTTACAGCTGCGATTATTCGATTAACGATAAACATGAATCGATTATACTAAAGAAAGAGAAAGAGACGAGAGAGAGAGAGAGAGAGCGCTGCATCAATATTCCAACGGTCCTCTATGCAATTCTCTTGATTTAAGGCGCATGAAGTAGTCGATATACAATATATCGATACGTTTGTAAACAACATACCGATATATTGATATACACTGAAACTATTCATCTAACTTCTGAGTTATTTAAGCTTTCGCAATCTATTCAGTCTACAGGGCATATTTTAGTCATCTCTCTTTGGCATGTCTCTCCTTGGCTTTTTGCTTTTGGCACGAGCAACAGAAACAGTTAGAGTGCACGACAGCAACAGCAACCAAGCCCCAAAAAATAACAACAAAAGAAGGCAAGACAAACGCCCACGCGACTGCAGGAGACCCAAACTCAAAGTCAAGTCGTAAGAACAGCGAACAGAGAGTCGAGTCTAGAGACTGTAGATTAGTCTTTGCTATTGGCATTGGACTCGCATATGAGGCGCGCCTCCTACTTCAGCTGCTCTCTAAGTTCTCTCTCTCTCTCTCTCTCTCTCTCTCTTTGGCTCAGCTGCTGCCTTTAACTGGGTTATGTCGAGGTCAGCGCCGGGCTCTGGCTCTCTGCATAGGCAATGAGTCGGTCGTCAAACTGTCTGCAAACTGTTTTGCTCGATTGGCAATTAGCTTCGTATCGAGCCATAGCCAAGCATAGCCAGCCAGCTAACCAATCTAGCCAGTCTTCCAGCCAGCCAACGAGCCAACTAGACAGCCACACACAAAGTTCGCGGCCCAAAACACAAATGCAATGTTGTTTTTTGCATTTGTGTTTTAGTTGTTCCCCTCTTTTTCTTTCAATCAACTCAATTGTTCAATTTTTTTGCAGTTAATTGGTTCTGATTGTTTTCGAGGCGTGTGCTTTGGGAAGGGGAGTGGTAGAGTGAGGAGCAGAATAGGGAGAAAGGCGAATTTGTCACTCGCAAGCCCTTTCCATGCATATTTTACTTTATTTGATACCCACAACCAAAACTAAAAATTTTAAAATATAGAATTAATAAAATTAAATTTCGACGCAGCTTCAACAGCTTCAATTTTTTGTGCGATTTAAACAGCTAATTAATTGGAGTTGTTTGCATTTTTTAGCTGTTTGTTTGTCTGTATCAACATACATCCATATGTACACATATGTACATAGACATTTAAATACGTACACTTAAACCGATTAAACAATAATTTTGCATATTCAAATTTTCTCTACTTTTCCATCTCTTTGCAGGTAAGCCAAGTGTTGCCCTTTCTATGTGTTGCTGATGCATTGGCGAACTATAATTTCGTAAGTCGGAATTGGATAAAGGGGAGAGGGAGTGTGTTGTGCGCATGTAAGACAACAGCTAATTATCGCTTAATCCGTAGACGTTTTGTCAGACGTGGGTGTGACCCACGCGTCAGTGTTGCTGTTGTTGCTGCTGCTGCTGCTATTGCTGTGTGGGCTGCTGCCACTTTGCATGCAACAAGATAAACAACAAGCAGCAACAATTGCAGCTAACAACTTGATGCATTTTCATCAACATCGTGCCGCTGGCAATTATATTTCAGCCAAACAATAAATTAATTAAATGGAAAATCGTGCGCTGTCTTTTTGTCAGCGGCGTTGTTGTTGCTGTTGCTCTCATTGTTCATGTTGTTGCTGTTGTTGTTGCTATTGTTGTTGAGGTTCTTAAGAGGCCGACAAAAGATGCCGTGGTTTAAGTGTATGTAATTTTAATTGCCCAGCTGCCAAATATGGGCGAACAGTAACAACAACAACAACAGCAATAACAACAACAATCAAAAGGCAAGTGCGCACACAGCAGACAGCAACTGTTGCTGCGGCTAAATGTTGCTGCAATATGTTGATGTCTTTGCTGTTTTCTGTTTGCTTCTTGCTTTTGCGCTTTCCCTCTCTTTACTTTTGCTCGTTGGCAACATTTTCTTAGCAACATTTTTATTAATTTTGTTGCTGATTTATTGATGCGCAACATTTTGATGCAATCTGTTGCTGGTTTGTTAGTAGTCAATATTTTTAATGAAAGTTATTATTAATTCAATAATTGTTAGCTGGAAATTAGTTGAAAAGTTTTGCTAGTAATGGTAGTAGATCAATGGCTTAAGCAAAAGTTCACTTTTGCTGCTTTTGTTCAAGCTGTTGCCCCAACGACTCTTAGCAACATTTCCTGGCAGCAAGTTGACTTGACTAACTACACAAATATGTGCATACTTACATACGACCATACTTACATACATGTATGTACAATATTATAAGCTTAAGCCTGATTAACACGCTTTTATATTGGCATTAAAATATTTAAATTTGATTATAAATTATTTAAAAATAAATCTTTAATTCTACCAGCGCCAAGCCGCAAAGGATTTCATATTTAATTACCAGGCTCAGCTCAAAAGCACAATGAACACACACACACACACATACACACATTTGCGCTTTTGTTTGTGCTTTGCGCTTTGTGCATGCCAAAATACTCGTGAAAAAGGCTAATCAAAGGATAGCCAGAGTAAGAGAGAAGGAGACAGAGGGTGCTGGCAGCGGGTGGCAAGGGAGTTAGATTGAAGCGGGCGTGGCTGAAGTTGAGTGACTGACTGACGGACTGCCTGATTGCCGGACAGCTGTGCTGACCGCTCGCCATGCCCATTTTGGCAAAAGGCTTTGTGGCGCTCGCTTCGCTTATGCACACAGCACACACGCCCCGCCCCCTTTTGCTCTTTCATTTCGGCTCTTTTATTTTGTTCTTTTTCTTTTGCAATTTGTTTATATTACATGTGGCAAGGGGTGGGGAGCTGGCGAGCTGGGGCAGCATAGCAGGGCTGACAACTTCAATTGGCTTCAAAGGCAACGCGCCGACTGACATGCCACGCCCCTTATGGGGCTGGCATGGACTTTTTGGAATAATTGGAGCAACGGCGCAATTTGTGGGTGTTGACAAAAGTGTTTGCCATACATCAAAGCGGACAACGGGCCGAGGGAGGAGAGTTCAACTAATTGTTGCCAGCAGCAAGCAGACGGCATATTTAAGCAGCATGTTTCAAGCATGACTTCATCTTGACCTCGCGTCGACAGCAGACGCCAGCGGGGCAGCGGCGCAGCGGTTGCCCACGCAACAAATGCCAATGGCTACACACACATGTGCCCGAGTGTGCGTGCAGACAGCTTGTCTGCTGCGATTTTGGCGTCGGCGCTTTAAAAGCTCTTTTTATTGATGAAGCCAAGTCTGAGCGGCGCAACATTGTTGCCAGCACTCATAAACATATGCTTGTATGTATGTGTGTATGCTGCGGCAGCACTGTTGCTATGCAGCTATGAATGTATGTATGCATGTGTATGTGCCATGCAATGACAATGACAAACGGCCCTACAATTGATTCGCCGCGCGCAGCCTTAACTGTTCTCGTTGTTGTTGTTCTTGGTGAACTTTGTGTGTGGTCTGCTTTGATACCCTATTAATAGACTGCATCGACTAGAGGGCATATTAGCTGTGCGTTAACGCTGCGGGCGTGGCAGACAATCAAAAGGAAAAATCCCCAACAGAGTATGGCACAGTCGTGTCGGCGCTTATGCGTTTTATAGCCGCGCTCGCCATTTAAGCTTGAGTGCCTTTTCTAATTCACACTTTTTTTGTCGTTATCGTTGCTGCTGCTGCTGCTGCTGCTGGCCCGCCGGGGCATGTGACGACGTTTGCGTTTTTATGCGTCCGCACAAGAGTCGCAGACGAAGAAGAAGAGCTTGGACCACACACACAGCCGAGTCTAGGCGTACATAAAGATCAGACCCAAGTTGCAGACATGCTCGGACGTGATGAATGAGCAACGGACAGACAGACAGCTAACGTCATCATGATCATCATTATGAGCATTATGATCATTATCATATGGTCTGCTCGTCCGTTGTCAGCTTTGTGTGTGACTTTGTCGCCGCCGCTTGTCATCGTTAACATCGTCGTCGTCGTCGTCGTTGTTTTTGCCTTTGTCAACGAATTCGCCGTCGCCATCGGCTTCGCTTTTCACGGTGTTTCGTTTAATTTGCAAATGAGCTTTGCTTGAAAAGCTCAGCCAAGCGTCTGACAGTAGGCGGCATTTGCAGTCGCCGTCGACGCATCATTTTGCGCTTTGGAATGCGACGTGCAGCGTGAAGCAAATGCAAAAAAGGCTAAAAAACAGCCGCCACACGTGACTGGTCAAATGGCCGTCGAGCGACAAAGTTTTCCGCTGCGTTAGCAACTCCAGCTGCCTTCGCCTGTACGCTAACCTGACTCAGCTTCAGGTAAGCACACAAATGCACGTATTCCTTTGAACCATATTTGAAGTTGAACTTAACACATTTGCCAAAATTTGCTAAACGATTTAGCTATTCAAACAATGCGATTCTATTTGTTTACCTTATGTGCGGAATACAAGTGTGGGAAGGGAAGAGATGATGTTTCGATGCTCTTTCAAAATGTTTGTAAAAAGATAAGGTCTATCCATCTGATGTAGAGCTGCGTATCTTTTCCAAATGCTAAACGTGAGGAGCTTTCATGTGCTTTGGCGACATTTTCCATGTAACTGTGATACCCTTTCTAAATGTGTTAAAAGCGAAATTTCTAGCTATTAGCTGCAAACGAGCTTTACTGAGGTTTAAAAGCAGTAAAGCTTGTACAACCATAAACATATGAGTCTTACTGCATAGCAGATATGTATTTATGTATATGATTTATTAGATCTCTGAGAACTTTCTACACAAGCAAGGTCTTCAGTAAAGAAGCTTTAATCAGCTTTTTTTAAATATTTATTATTTTATAAACTGCCAATACTAATAGCAAAGCCTCAGACAGGGCAAACATGTTGTGAATTCCACAATTGCCAACAAAGGGTAGGGCAATGCGCTTCGCATTCCAAGCCGAAGCAAAGGCAAGGGGGCGGGGCGATTAGAAGCGAGCGATGGCAACGCCCGCGTCTAATGACAGAGCCGCTTTAAAGTCTGGCGTCTAGCTTTTTGGTATAATCTTTTTTCTCCTAATTTTTAGGAATTCGAAATTTGCTTAGATGTTGGATTTGATGAGACCAGGAAAGCGGTTGGCCACGGGCAAGGGGCGGCTGATGAGGTATCGGGGCACATACGAAGCTATTTCCGCGGAATTGTTTGTCTTTTGTTGTCGTCGCGTCTGGAGCGACGGCTTGAGGCTTTGTTTTTCTTGTCTGCTTCTTCTTTTCATTTTTGTGAATTGAATTTCGAAAAACACAAACAAGAGATGAGAGAGAAAGGGGGAGGGAGAGACAGAGCGAGAGAGATGATAATAATAATAATAAAGATCAACAACAATAGCAAAAAATAGGAAGGAATTCTAGGAATTCATAGGACAGACAAATTCATTCATAGGCTCAGCTCTCGATTGAATTACGAAAGGCAGGTCGGGGGGCAGATCAAATCTAAACTGCTTACAGGTAAGCTGGATAGGGGACTACACACAGTTGTAGATCCGATCCAATCTAAACTGCTTTAGGGCTGTTTTCTCATTGTAGGCGGGATCTGTCGATTCGCAGAAGGATTTGCGACAACAATTCCCGGAAGTTGGCCAAACAAAAAACAAAATAAAAACCTGAGCAATTACTTCAACTGTTTCGACTAATCTGAACTGGTTGTTGACCTAAATTTGGGCTACGAACAGCCACGCCCACTCGTGCATTTAGTTACATAAATCACGGCGAACCGATGTCAACTGGCTGCGGCCCATCAACGTGTGGGTCACTGGCAATGCCTAAAAACTTTTGTCGTATAAATTTAGAAATTGAAAAACCGAAAGAAATCAAATTTGGTAGACAGAGATATCATACGATATACATATGTATGTATGCGTTCATTGGAATAAAGACAAAAATATGTACATATGTATATATAATCTAAATATGTATATATGTGCACTTTTATGCTCGCTTACAATATCGATGGGCATGCGAGAGTATATTAGTTTCTATGAAATTTATGACTTGCCTATTACCTATAGAAGATAGGGGGTTTCCCATATTTTACCAGTTCTACCTAATACATTATAATAATAAACATTATTATAATGGACATATATACATATATATAAATATGTAATTAGTATCACATTATTCTTTACTAGTTGGAGACCCAGTAACTTCCATTAGGGTATCTAAATTTCAGTCTAGCCGTACTCAAACTCACTTTCCATCTCATCTTTTAATCCATAAAGCAGAATCTCAAATATGCAGGCCACAAGTTCAGTTTCTACGTCAGACAACACCTCTGCAAAGTTTTATTTCACTTTTGATGGTTAAGAAAAATATTATTTTTGTTTTTATTTTTTTCCCCCAATTTATGCTAATCAACCTCCCACATGGACGAGACGAGTGTATCAAAATATACACATACATATGTATGTATGTATGTATGCATAAATATACATATCTAGAGACGAAACTCGTCTAGCCAAAAATAAATATGCTTTGTGCTGGTGTGTTTGGATTGCCTCTTCATTTGGATTTATTATTTATTAATAGAGTCGCGTAATTTGTATTGACAATTTGGCATCTCATTTAAACTAAATTAACAGTCCGCCTAATGTCCATATACATATTACTCTAGAGTCTAGACCAATATTCTTCCTTAAGCCAAAAGAGGTCTATTAAAAGTTAACTGTCCATAAATTTGTTAGTTCGATAGCTTTAAGATCTATAAAGTTTTTTTCTTTTACTATTTCGCACTATTAAATCGAATCGTCTTTAGCGTTTAATGGATGTAACTTTGCCATATTGATAACTATCGACTTTTTATAGTTCCATAAAATCCCTAATGAACACGAACTCTTAAGTACTTGGGTAGTTTATAGTTTTTTATTCGGAAATTATTAGAATTCGATTGCAAAAAATGTTCCTATATTAAATATCGATATTTATATATATTATATATATACAATATTTATAAGCATTTATAAAAGTTTTTGAGAAAAGTAGGCGTTATAAGTCTAAACATAGTTTCAGATTTAGAATGAGAGCAACTTGTATTCTTATTAATTACTGAGGATCTCTAATGCTACTATCCCTGAAGCTAAAAATGTTCGAACATTAAAGATATAGAACGAAGGAAGGAAGCATGCGGCCCTACAAAGTAGTCGTAACTCTATGAAGAGCAATTGACTTATTTTGCACTATAGTTTTCTAGATATCTCTAGATCTCTATATGAATGAACTTGGGAACTCCTCAAGTTACAGAATGCTGTCATAATCGTCATTATCAAGATCCCATGACAATGTCTAGATCGGATCGGATAGGTGTTAGTGATAGATATGCGAGCGTGGCGATGGAGGCGTTAGAGGCGATGCTTCGCTGCGTCTTTTGAAGTTGTCGCAATGCGCGCGCGTTCGCTGCATCAGGTGCCCGCTAGATGATTAACGGGAAACGTAAGCAGCTGGAGCGCTGGGCGCGTGGGGGGCATGGCCAGGGAGACAACAGCGAAAGGGCGGGGCAATGCGGAGCGAGGCGTTAAAAGGGCAGCGACGAGACGCCAACGCAGACAACGCAGTGCAGCAGCTGCGGCCAGAAAGAGAGAGAGACAGGCAGAAAGAGAGCGAAATATATGCAATGCAACATAAATAAGCATAAGGCAATGAGAAAGAGACAGTGAGATAGAGACAGAGAGAGAGAGAGAGAGAGAGAGAGAGAGAGCGCGAATAAAAAATACAAAAACAGAAAAGAAAATAAAACAAAAAATTGTCTTTTATGATGTTGTTCGCTGTGCTGCACATTTTTTTTTGCTTGCTTTTTGCTTTTCTTTTTCTTTATTTTTTTTTCATTTCTTTTTTTTTTGCCGTTTTGCAGTTGGAGTTGAAGTTGAAGTCGGTTTCCTGCAATGGGCGAAAAGGGCTGGAGAGAAGAAGGGGAACAGGCGGGCAGGGCAGGGCAGGGCACTTAAAGGTGCAGCGCGTGTGCCGACGCACAAGCGAAAGGGCAGCAGAGTGAAAGAGAGAGAGAGAGAGAAAGGGAGGCAGCAGCAGCAGCAGAGGCAAAATAAGCGGAAAGCACAAAACACAATGTTGTGCAAAGAACGTTGAACTCGTTGAATTCGCCGCTGGAGTAGAGTTAGAGTAGGGCGGAGGGCAAAGAGTGTGTGTGAGATAGAGAGAGAGAGAGAGAGAGTGATGCAGGAGATGCAGGAGTAAGAGTGAGTAGAGATGGGAGTAGATGTGTGTGTGAGTGAAAGAGTGTGTTTCTGTGTTGTGCACTTAGAAAAAAAAGAATTCATAGATATGCAAATAGGATAATTTATTTACAAATGAATATATATGTATGTATGTATCTATGTATATTAGAAGTCATATATGCATATATACAATTTATAAACATTTACTTATTCTACATTTTGTAATTAATTATCCAAAAAACCCGCACAGCTTACTTCATATAAAATTCGCACTGATTGCGCTCAGTGTACTCATGAATTTTCCATAATTTTTCATTTTCACGCACTGCTGGGACATTTGAGAAGTAGAAAAATAAAAGAAAATGCAAAATGCAATGCACTTGCTGCCATTTGTTGTTGTTGTTGTTGTTGTTGTTGCTGTTGTTGTAGACCCCTAAAGCATTCTGCACTTAGCGTAATTAGCGGGCAGCAGGATGCAAAAGCGAAACGAACTGGAAATCAAACAACGCCCCAGCAACAGTTTTGACAAATCGTTTTTGGCTCAAGCCACGGAAAACGTAGCCAAATCAATTCACGCACAACAAACTGCAACACACACACACACACACACACATGCATCGCTTGCTGTGGCTGTGGCTGTCATAACTTGAGGATAATGCGGCCTGAAACCATTTTGTTGTAATTGGCATAAGAGTCTCTAATACCAAATGCATTTATTATTTCGACATGGCCAACATGGACAGACAGACAGACATGGCCAACAACAGATGAGCAGCTGAAACTGAAGCTGCAGCAGTTAGCTGTGGCAGTTGCACGCTGCAAGCTGAATCGGATGCTGCAGTTGCTTCTAGATGAAGTCGCAGTTGGCTAACGTTCTTCAAGAAGAACTTCTGCTGACACGCAAAGCAGCTTCGCACTCCCTGACTGCCTGACTGCCTGACTGCCGCCTGACTGCTTGAAGCCAAGAGGCCAAGAAAAGAACTCGTTTCGGTTTGTTGCTGTTGTTGCTGTAGCATTTCTCATACCCTCAATTACAAAATGGAAAGTGTAGCTTGGAATTGAGCGGCAATTGGCGTTTCGGTTGCAGCTGAAAGTTGGCGGAAAATTGACCAAGAAAATCGCTAGCATCGATCAATAGTATTATCGATATGAGCACACATAGTTTTTATAGCCTCGGTACAATAATAAGTGAACCTTATAATTTTCTGTCTAGATAGTAATGTATCAGTATATTAGTATTAGTATCTTCTGCCTAGATGATAATGTAGGCAGCAAATACAATATTTATCGATCAAAATATCATATTAACGATATCAAATGTATTCGATATAGGCATTTAATTTATATCGTGTTATATGATACTATAAGGTTATATATTTAATTGTTATCGATAACAGAAGATAAATAAAAGTATGTACATATTTTAATTCAATGGGTCTCGATAGCGATAGCAGGCAGTCTCAATACAAAATCGAGTGTTATCGATATGATTATTGTTTTGTGCATCGATAATTGTCATTTCTAATAAAGCTAATGTTGAGAGCAGTATCGTACTATCTATAAGTATAAAAATTGTTATTGCATCTGCAGATTTTGGCTAATATGATTACCAAAACGTCTCTCTCTCTCTCTCTGAGATTTTTATGCAGAGAGAGAGAGAGAGAGAGAGAGTATCTCCGAGCTGTGCATGACTAGCGTACTTCTTTCGATTCTCCTGAATGTTTTTTTTTTCTTTTTCGCATTCATTTTGGACTGCGCCTTTACGACTTTGTCTTGACCATTTTACATTCGTTCGGTCTTATTTATTTTGCGATTTTGTTTTCGTTTTTTTCTTTTATCTGTTTGCTTTTTTTATTCGCTTTGATTTTCTCGAGGACGTAGCCTGCAAACCAGCTCCAGCTGCTATTGAAGCTGGTTTGCCTTGGAGCAGACGCGACTTGGTTAGCAACTCTGCGTTCGGACCCGTTCGATTCGCCATTTCAAGGTCTGACTCAGATCCAAACAAGGAAGGAAACGCGTTGCGCCCTTCTTCCACAGATTGTCTCGCATCGAGTCTGGTTGGCTCTGTGAGCCACATTCCAGTTATGGCATGGCCTTTGCCTTTGCCTTTTGCCTTTCGCAGACACACCTATGTAGTTTCTTTCTTTATATGCCCGCTCACCAAATATGAACGGGTATATTGCTGTATTTGAATCTAAAGATTTGAAAACTCAAAGGACTCTTTTGCACATCGAAATCCGTGACGATCAGCCAAGTTTAATTTCAAATCATCGATAACTTTTTTCGATTAATGCCGATTGGATTTTGTGCGATAATCTAAGACTGCCTTAAGCTTAGGGCCACTGAGTCTCTTATATAGCTTCTATTAAAAGCTGAATTAGATGAGGCTTTCACATTTCAGTTGCGTCATCAATCAGGGTATGTGTTATTCATGTACACCCGACAAGAATCTTGAGTTTTAGTTCAGTTGATGATATGCACTATGCGCTCTTCGATTCGTCATAAACACTCTTATTCATTATTTATCCTCATATTGTTTATTCATTCCTTTTCTTTTTTGGTTTAGCCTGACTCCAGCTGCTCTGCCAAAGTTATTGAACTTTTTGGCATCGCTCGCTTGACCCTTCTTTCAGTTGTTAATCACATATGACTTGGCCACATGTATCAAATATCAGCTTCAGCCGAAGACCAAGCAACCCCCTCCTTGCATCCCTGGCTTACTGCACTGCCTACGCCACTGTTGCCTCACCCCTTTTGCCTTTTGGTCACTTCAAAGGCGGCCGCGCCGTTTGACATTACAAGCAGCAAGAAAAAAGCGAACAAGTACGAGCATTGTAGTTAGACACGGTCGGACCGACTGCATAATACTCGTTCACTAGTTTCTGTTTTATTCCAATATTGATATGCCATTGTTTTATGAAATGTATGTAGAGCTTCTTCGAGTAGGAATGAAGTACGAAATTTGTAAGGGGATGTAGATTGTTTTATTTTTTTTTATTGATCTGTCACGATTTTTGGTTATATTTTCTGGCAATACTAATCTAAGTACTTCATATATCATGTAATAAATACCTAGCTTCACTTTAGCTTCACCTATGACAGCAAAGTTAAATGAATAATTAATTATATAAAAATCTATAAATCCGAATATGCTCTCCTTTTCGCTTGCTCAACGAGCATAAGTAGTCAAACAATTTAGTTTGATTTAACACTGCAAGCACACGAGCCACAACCACTGCACCACTGTGCCACTTGCACCACTCTTTTTCAGCTGCTTCTTATTATTTTTTTTTTTTTAATTTTTCACAAGTCAAGTATTTAAATTATAAAACGGGGCACATCAAAGCGTTGGCGCTGTCAATGAACCTCATAGCGCTCGACTCCCTCGCGCTGCTCCTGCCTCAGCTCATTTCGAGGCTTGAATTACGCGCTAGGGTAAAACAAAAACAAAAAAATAAAAAAAAAAACAACAGCTAAAAGAAGAAGCAGCCGCAGCAGTAACAGCAGCACAAAAGGCCACTTGAGTAGCAATTGCCAGGGCGTGGGCAGGTGGCAGGTGGCAGGGGGCGTGGTCGCTAAAAATCCTTTGTAGTGGGTTACGCCAAAAGGTTTCAATTACATGGGAAGAGCAAAAAAACAAAAAATAAATAACAATGAAAGGGAAACATACAACAAGCAATGCCGACAGCTGCCAACGCACCGATGGGCGGCCAGAAGCAGCCAAAGTGGGCGTGGCAGGGTGCACTTTTTATATGCACTCAACGCATGGCGAAAGTTCTATTGACCATTTCAGTATTTGGCGCCACTCGAAATGCCAATAAACATTAAAAATAATTGCAATTATGTCGGCGCCCCAACAGCCCCATACCCCAGACGGCTCCCCTCCGCGTCTGGCTGCCCCTCCATCGCTGAAGGTGCGCACACAAAGCATGCCACGCCCCCAAATGGTGCCAAAGTCCAAATAGCAAAAATTGGCATTCAATGCAGCGCGCGCGAATCTTAAATGCATTTTGGAATCAAATGCGTTGCGAGCAGGCAAACATTTTCTATGCCATGCCCCATTTGACGCATAACTCATACGCAGTGTGTGACGGAACGAATGAACCGAACGTGCAACTAGTACGGGTGACTGACTAACAGATACCCACACACACACACACTCTATTGTGATGAGCTGAAATAATGCGAAAGGTGCTCATCTACTGTATATAAATATATCGATTTCAAATAGTAGAAGTTATCGATTATTTGAAACCGAGTTGAGAAAGACATAGAGAAAGATATATCAAGAAACTTTAGTTGGTTAGATAGATAGAGCTGGATTGTGCTTAATCCAAACCTAAACTAATATACCCGATATATTTATACCACAAATGGAAAGCACATGCAATTGCCAAGTGTTGGGGATTTGTTGAGTGCAGAGAATGCTGAGATTGTGGATTGCAAGAGATGAAAAACTGTGCAAAGATATTTTTGGTAGCTATGGAAAGTATGCAAAAGAAATTAAACTAAACTATTTTAATGGGCTTACAAAAATATTGAAGGTGATCAAGTAAAATGAATTAAACTTTTGCTAAAGTATAAGAGAGAGAGCAAGGGAGAGGGAGGGAGAGCGGGAAATTGGTTTCTTCTAAATATTCAGACCAATGCAACAAGGCTTCAGGTCTTATTCAGAGACCTCTTCTGACGATTTGACAGAAGATATATACGATATATACTATAAATTCCTACTAAGCCTATATAAGTCTGAAAGTAAAGAATCGACCAGCTCAATAGCTAAGCCAAAATAGCTAAATATTATAATTAACCCAGAGTTTATCTCACAGTTAGACCAATAAATTATAAAGTCCGCCAATCGATATATATATATAGTAGTCGATTTATCGTTCATGATTGCATCGCGTTTACTTCTCCATTATTCATATTCTAAATATACATTTGCTCCTCAACTCATTTGCCTATGGCTCGAAAGGCTTTAAACGACGCTTGAAAACGTTTTCGTTTCGATTAATGCGCTGCATTTAATCAAAAGGCCGCCAAATGGATTACGAGCTGTCCGTTTAGTTCGCTGTTAGTCACGACATTTGTCACGTGCCAATCGCTCAATCAAAATGCTGAGCACTTAAGCTGTTGCTCTCCCTGTTACTCCCACTGTCTCTCTCTCTCTCTCCCTCCTACTCTCATTCTATATATCTCTCAATTGCCCACTCTAATATTTTGGGCCATATTTCAAGCTGAACTGAATTTGGCTTTGGGCCATGCAACTACCGTTCGCTGACTGCATGACTAAGGAGTCAATTGTCTATCTTTATCTCTGTCTCTCTCTCTCGCTCTCACTCACGCTGACTATCACTGTCTCGCTCTCTGTGTGCAACGCCTCCCACAGTCAATCAGCAGCGCTGTCTGTGGCGCATCTCTGCCGCAAGCTACATTCGGCTACTGTTGCTGCTGCTGTTGTTGTTGTTGCTGTAGTAGTTGCTGCTGCTGCTGCTGCTGCAGTTGTCAGTTGTAGCTGCAATCGCGGCAACGTGGCAATTAACTCTTTGATGGATTTACTGCTGCTCGCTGCGCTGCTGACTATTAAAAATGGCCACGAAATGCGTTTTTGAATGCGTTGGCCAAACTGCAACAGCAGCAGCAACAACAACAACAACAACAGCAGCAGCAACTGCTTTTCGCGAGCCCACAATTATAAAATAACCATCATTTATAATGGTCCACGGCGTCGTCTGCTGCAAAAATTCCCAATGTGAGCGGAAATGCAACAATAGCAACAACAACAACAACAACAACGGGCAACTTGCAACCTGCAACGTGCAACTGCGTGCGGATTTGAAATATTCTGCAGACATTTAGCGACCGCTGAACCAGCGGCTGCATATGCGAGGCGCCTCCACCTCACTCTCCGTCTCCGTCTCCGTCTCCGTCACCCTCACCGTCTCAGCGTTAGTCAAAGCCAAAGCCAAATGTTGTTTTTCCGAATCAGAGAAGCGTTTCAAATTACAGACACCAAATAAGCCGACGCCGACGCCGAGCCCCTTCCCCTGGACCTCTTTTGTTCTGCTGCAAGTGCAACATTTTGGTTTGCCGACAATAAAATGCGTGGCAAAATGCAATTGAGAAATTAATTTCATCCATTCCGACATTCGCATTTGCGCTATAATTAAAACTAATTTGTGTGTGTGTGTGTGTTAGCTGGGAGCAACAGCAGAAGCAGTAGAATCAGCAGCAGGAGTACCAACAGCAGCAGAAACAGCAGCAGCAGCAGCAAAAACACCCGCAGCAACGCCTTAAACAGACACTTGGCTTTGTGCTGCTACGTTGCACACACACACTCACACCCACAGAGAGAGAGAGAGAGAGAGAGAGAGAGAGAGAGAGAGAGAGAGAGAGAGAGAGAGAGAGAGAGAGAGAGAGAGAGAGAGAGAGAGAGAGAGAGAGACACATACACATCTACATATATATATGTTTATATACATACAAAATAAAAGAATTTTTAAACTTAGAAAATAAATTATGAATTGCTTCTGAGCCTAATTACATTTTATAGAACCCTGAAACACCTATTAAATAAATTAAAAAAAAAAAAAACTAAACTAGAGGCAAATTAAAAAAAAAAAAAATTTATTGAGAAAAAATTAAAAATATCATAATAATCGAAAAGAAATAAAAATAAAAATGTATACAAAAAAAAAGTTATTTAAATATCTTAAATATATTTTCAATGAAACAATAGAATACGCTAATATAATAATAAAATAATAAAAATTAATTAATTAATTAATTAATAATAAAATAATAAAAATGAAAAAGAAAACTCATTCAGAAACAAAGAATGATCAAAAGAGCTTAGTTAATAATTTACGGACAACTATTTGAAGATCTAGTTAATCCATAATATATCCATAATATATATCGATAGTTGTGTGATTATTATCGACAATATCGATTACTTTGAAATAGTGGAAAATAATCTGATATTTTGTAAATTTGATTATTAACAAAATAAACTTAGGGCGGGCTCCCATCAAAGGCAAACGAAGTCTATATTTTACAGTAAATTTAATTAGTAAATTTAAAATAAGCATATGAAATGGTTAATCAAATAAATCTTGATAGAAATGCTCCATTCGATATATAGACATAATACGATATTCAATGGAAACTATATTCAATGAAACCAATTCATGCTAATGTAAAATGTGTTACATTGAAAAGGATATATGTATATACGTATATATGCATGTATATATACATGTAAATTGGTATGTACTTGTACAGATTTGAACAACTGCAACTGCAACTCGAATTGATATGCTTCAGAGGCTGTAGAGTAGCACACTCGAAGCGCAGTAAAGCCCAATTAAAAAGCATTAAAAAACAGAAAAAGTAGATGTATATATATATATATATATATATATATGTAAATGTATATATATTTAAATTTGCATGCCTCAAATTGCGTCAAGTGAAACCGTACTTTGGTACTAGTGGGCGGTGTGGGCGTGACTGCCGCTCTAATGAGCGCCAGGATAGCAGCTGGCATAGGCTCCCAATGGAGCCGAGAGCGAAGCCCGGCCGAGCAGAGGCAACTGCAACTGCAGAGGCAGCAAATGAAGTGCCAGAAATGTGAAGCGAAATTGCATAAACCACTTCACACACACACACACACACAGAGAGAGACATATAGCAGAAGGCAGAAAAATCAACTCGAGGGCGTGGCCGAAGGGCCTAGAAGGGTTGCGAGTAGTGGGTGCTCGGAGTGCTCGGGGCGGTCGGCATTTGCAGAGGGACTCAAGTACTATAGAAAATAAGTAAAACATGGAAATTTCCCAGTTCTTGCTTTCTTTTTTTTTATTTCTCTCTCCTTTATTTTTGCAATGCGGCTCGAGTTCATTAACATCAGCTAAAAAATGAAATGAAAAATCAGGTGCCAGTGGCTGCAAAACTGTGGCAGCAATTGCACCAAGGGAATGGGGCTTGGTCAGGGGTTGCTGCCATATCTACCCCAAGCAGTGGTAAATCTAAATGACTTTATTACTCTTTTTTTTGCATATTTGTTTTATTACTTTTTTCTTATTTTTAAACTCATTTTTTTGCTGCATCTTTTACTGCTGCTTCTTCTTCAGCTGGGCGCTCTAGCTCTTTAGCTCAAACTTTCAGTTCAAAAATCCCGAGAGACTCAAATGCTGCTATGCAAATTGAGGGGGGCGAAGGGAGACAGAGCGAGTGGCAAATACAAAAGCTATTAGGCGCCTGTATACCCTAGAAGAGTCTATATAATTAAACTTAAGCAGGACTTCGGTATGGTACACTGAAAATACTGGGCATATATCATATCATATCACATCAGTAATAATTGAGGTTTATATAAAAAAAGATCTTTAAAAGAGGGGTTTATTAGGCCTAAAAATCGTATAACAGAAGGAAATATTTAGCAAAATCGATGGCATTGAAATCACTAGCAAATACCCTGTAATTTATGAACAAACTTTTCCCATAAAATTCAATATTTGCTTCAATGTTATACAAATTACAGGGTATCAAATGCGAGGCATTCCAGATGGACTTTGGGCTAAGCACATACACATACATACAACTCTATAAATAAATAACAAACTTACCACAACACACACATGACTCGCTCACATTATCGGGCAATTTACAGGGTATGCAAAATGAAAAGAATTGCAGCACAGTTGGTTTCACTCGGATATTCTTCAGTTTGGTTTATTTGCCTAGCCACAATGCACGCGCCGTGAAGTGCTGGGTGGTTGCGCAGGCGGGTGGGCAGGTGGTCGAGGGGCGTGGCAGAGCATGGGATTTGCCTTTAAACAACAAAAAATAATAATAATAATAAAAAAGATTTAATTAGACAGCGGCAAAAATCATGAGGGAAATAACAGCAAAAGTTGCGGCTACAGGAATTTCGATGCAGCATGCGGCATGTTGTGGCATGTGGCACACAACGATAAGGAGCAGCGGGCAAAGCTGAAGGATATTGTGAAGTGTGCATTGTGCATGTCGTTTCAAGGGTAAGCCGGAACAGAAAGAGAAAGACAGAGACGGAGCGACGAAGAGGGGGAGAGAGTTGGAGCCGAGGCAATATATGGGAGCTAAGAGTTTCTTTTTGTTTTGTTTTTTTTCTGCTATTGTTCGCCTCGTCGAGGCTCGAGAGGCGCCCAGGCGGTGGGGCCAGCCAAGGCAAACAAGGGACATATTAATTGCATTGCATATTTTTGACCCCCTCTTCGTAGACCCCCTACCCAGCGTAGGCCCCTCTGCATTGTGCTACCCTATTATTAATGAATTAAACTTGACTTTCGGTTCGTTGCTCGCCGCAGCAGCAGCAGCAGCAGCAGCAGCAGCGGCAGCAATCAACAACAACAAAAACAACAACAATGAATTGTGGAGCCTAGACGAAGCTAATAATACCCTAGAGATTGATTATAATGTCTGTGTTTATGTAAATATATTTGAATACATATATTTTTGATTGATTATTATTGAGCTCAAGTTTAGATGCGATTATGCATATAGCTCCTAGATCTGAGTGTTAAATGCTATAGGAGTTATATTGTAGGAGGAGGAGATAGACCGGGGGACAGAAGGTTTGAGGGGGGAAAATATATGTATGTATATAGAGGGAAGTAGAAAATAAAAGAGGGACAAGGAGTGTGGAAGAAAGTGTGTAGAGAGTGAGAGATAAAGAGAATGAAAGATAAAGAGAGGGAGAAAGAGGGAGAGGGAGATAGTATAAAAGTTGAGTGAGAAAAAGAAAAGGAGACAGAATAAAAGTTTAGTATGAGAGAGAGAGAGAGATAGATAGACAGAGAGAGATAAATAAAGAGAGGGAGCGGGAGCGTGAAAATTGAAAGAAAGCATGAGTGAGGAGCAGAGAACATGAATAGGGATAACAAGAGAGAGCCATCAAATTTAATGTTCTAGAAAGGAAGATAAGGAGAGAGTCAAGTTCTTAATGGAAACAATTGAACAAGAAGGTGTCTATCTATGTCATCTCTATGTCATCTTATACAGAATCTGAATAAAAAACGTATGTATATTGATAATTGAATAGCTTGTATTAGCATTTAATATATTCTAGCTGCATTTCTCAAATTCTATTATTCCCTGCTTCAACTACAAATGCATTCTTATATACCAAAATCCAAGCTGAAACTAAAGTAATGGACTTCTCGGAATTTAACGAATGTTTGTTTACATCAACTTCGCCTGCTAAATTGCAGCCCTGTTGGGCGCCATGTGAAACTTGAGCTTAAAGTTTTGCGACGTTTTTACATTTGGGTTTACATCAGATATTTTAATTTCATTTAAGCAGAGCATCAAGTCCGCCCACAAAATCATGGCGAAGTAGGCGCATGCCCCCGGCTATGCACTGGCTGTGGAAAAAGGGCGCCGGTTGGGGGTGGCATTAAGGGGGTTGACAGCCAGGAGGAGGAGGAAGAGAGGGAGTTGTTGTTGTTGCTGCCACATGCAGAAATTTTGCTTTAATGTTTTTTTTTTTGGCAGCGCCTGCTGCTGAAGAGGGAGAGAATGGTAGTAAGAAAGAAAGAGAGAGAGAGAGAGAGAGAGAAGCAGGGAGTTGATGCTGCTCTTCTTATTTGATTTGGGTTTACTGCGCTGTGTTTGCCTGCTGCTGCTGCTACTGCTGTACGATGTATATATGTGCGACATCGTTTGCAGCAGGTTCAATGTCCGCTGCCCGTTGCCCGTTGCAGATGCCACATAATGGGGCAACAACATTAAGTTGGCTCAGTCACGCCCCAAAGCGGCCAACCCGCAGCTTCTCAGTCAATGTAATGATCTAAGCTGCAGATTCTTGGCGAACTAGAGATTCCCTCTCTCTCTCTCTCTCACTCTCACACTCTCTTTCGGTCTTTGTCTCCTGCTCACTTAATTAAGCCAAACTCACAATTAGGATGCCTGTTGGCCCACATGATTTTGGCCAAAGCGGCGATTGTGGCACCACTGGCAATGCCCCAGCCTCAACCGGGACGAGCCAGCGCTCATAAAATAAACTTTGCCTCTGCCGTTGCCCATCTTTGGTGCTTTTGGCGTCTCGCAAATAAATCCCACAATCTAAAGAAGGACACACGGCTCGAACATTTTCATAAATTTGCCAGCTACAAAACCGTTCGCTATTCGCCATTCGCTATTCGCTTTATCGCATTTTTGTGCAAAGTTTTTCAATTCTAACTGTGAATCCCACTGCCGCTCAATGGGATTCGAATCGATGAGGATCGGCTCAACTGGCCCAAACGGTGCGTTAACTCCAAGAATGCACAGCTAAACAGCGCATAGAACAAAGTGCTAGGCTGTTGAGAGAGGGAATGGTCGAAGCTATTGGGGGAGGAGATGACAAGGGTGAAGGTGAACTACCAGTAGGTACCCTATGGATAACAAGCAGTATGACAAAAGTTTAGCTATTGCCAAATACCCTGTAATTATGAGTAGAATGAAATCGATGCACTGCAATGTAAGATTCCCTGTAAATAGGGCTAGCTGTAATGCAATATGTTACTCTCTAATGCGAAGAAGATGGACTGTATAGATGCATATCTCTATATATGTACGTATATTCCTTCTTACAGTTATTAGCAACATATACCCTGCAAGCATGCCCAGTAAGCTGCTACGCTTTGTACCCAGTCATACTAAAAGAAGTATACCCTGTAAAAACTTTGTAAATATTTGTTATTACATATGGTATATAAGCTAATAAAAGTATAGTGAATATCTCTCTCTCCCTATCTGCCTCGCTCTCTCTCTCTCTTTCTTTCACCTCTCATACACACTTGCCTAAAACCAATATACCCCTTGTTAATCATTTTCCACGAGGTATTTGGCATTAGAAACAACTTCAAGAGCAGCTTTGCCGACTTTTTGGCCTTCAGTGCGTGTCAAACTGACAGTTTGATAAACATTGCCAGAAAACTTGAGCTGCAGTTCTCTCTCACTCTGTGCCTCCCAGTCCCTCTCTCTGTCTCTCTCTCCCTCTTTGTCTGTGTCTTTCTATCCTTAATGCTGCTGCTGTTGGTGGCTGTCAGTCAAGTGTTTCTCACATATTCTGACAACTTTGACTTAGTCGAAAGTCAAGAATCTATAGCATATATGTATATGCATATATGCATATGGACTGCAGTTCAACTGACGTTTCGACCTCTCTAACATTTTTTGTTGTTGTTTTTTTTTTTCATTTCATTTTTGCTGCTGGAGGCTGTAGGCGTGGCATGCAGAAACTGTTTTCCTGCTTAGTTCTTGTTTCAGCTGCTGTTGCCTGCCTTTTGTTTTAGACTTTGCTGTATTTCAACTTTTTAATTTAAATGACATGAGTTTGGCCGCAGCAATGGTCAACGCCCATGCCACATTTGATGGGCAGGGGGCGTGGCATTTAGCTGCTGCCAGCCAGCCAACCTACTTGATCTCTACGGCCCCGGCAGAGCAAAGGAAATCTCACAACAACTATATCGAAGCTATCAAATGTCTGGGCAGAGCAGCAATTTACCGTTCAACTCTCAGTGCTCCCCTCTCTCTCTCTCTCTCTCTTTCTCTCCCAGTAGCTGTCTCTCCCTCGGTGTCTCTCACTGTTGCACAAATCATAAATTTTGCTGGCCCAATTGCTCGGGCCAATTATGCAGCAAACAAATGGCCCATAATGAAGGCAGCCCAAGCTGGCCAACTGACAAAGTCAACATTTATCTTGCCCATATACGAACGGGACAGTGACAGCAGCAACAGCAACAACAACAACAACAACAACAACTTCAGATAAAAATGGGGTAAACGAAGAAGAGGGAGAAAAACTATTAATGACATGAAAAGTGTAGAGCATTCACGCTGTCTTCCATATGAAATCAGAATACTCTAGCACACGGATGCACAATTTGGGAAAAATTAAAAACAATCTCTGAAAGAATTTTAATGCATAAAAATTATAATCAATTGAAGAAGACAGTAAAGAAAAGTAACACAAATTTATGAAGTATATTTGTGATTTTCAAAAATATAAAATATTTCAGTTGTACACTCAAAACAAAAATTGGAATTTTTAAGATATGAATATAATACTCGAGCAATTCATTAAGACAGATTTTCACCCCATTTCCACTTATCAAAGGAAATAAATATGAAGTGAGAAATGCAGCTCTAGTCATAAACGAGTCGATTAGCAGCAATAGATACACATATATGTGTGTGGTAGTACATAGTATGTACATATGTATATACATTGATATGGCTCTAGTTAGTTCAACAATGAAATGCAATCAGTGTCTGTTCATAAGAATGATAGCTAATTCTTAATGAAATTCCACGAATGCAATTCAATGCAGCGGCACACTTTGATGGCATTAGGCCAAGCAAATTGAATGACAGACTGTAATAATGCCATAATGTTAGGGTATATTAAGTACAATGTAGCTGGAGTAACAAATAAATCTAACTTAGCTAGAAGGAATGGAGCCAGGATTGAAGTGGCCGATGCTGCACTGCTGGTTGGGGGAAACAAATGTGGCCAGCCTTAATTGCCATGTTGCGGCAACATGTTGCCGATCAATAAAAGCAGCAGCAACAATCGAAGCAGCAACATCAAAGCCATGGCCAATGATAATGACAATGCAGTTGCGATTGCGATTCAGTTCGCCATCCATGATTAATGACAATAAATTTGATAGCGAGGCAGAGAGAGAGAGAGAGAGAGAGAGAGAGAGAGAGAAAGGGAGAAATTGCAGTTGCTTGATTAGAGCAACAAAAGAGGGACAGGGGAGACAACTCTGCAGTAGCTGCAGCTATATACGAATAGTCGTAAATTTGAAAAATATTGCGCGGCAGCTGTCATAAAAATGCAATGCGCCCAATGCAATTTGTTGCTGCTTTTTGTTATACGCTCAGCAACAAATTAACATAGCACAGAGCGAGAGCGAGAGAGAGCGGGAGAGGGAGAGATCAGAGAATGGGATTATGCAGTAGGGTAACCCTTGCTTTAAGCAGCCACTGCAACTGCAACTGCAGCAGCGACTGCAGCAGCGACTGCAGCAGCGACTGCGACTGCGCATTGTCTGACTGACGGTCATCATTCAAAACGTCGCACGCTAATTGGACAGTGAAATTGTAGACGACGAGCGGCAGAGCAGCAGCAGAGCGGCAGAGTGGCATAGGGGGAGCGAGAGAATGCACGAGTGTATGTGCACTGAGAGAAACATAGGTAGCGATTGAAGGAATTTTTAATTTGAAAGTACATATTCAAATTAAAGAGATTATTTTTATCTTAGAAATATTTTTAGCAAAACTGAATCAAAATTTGATCAAATTATGATAAAATTATGAAATTAATTAAAAATTCTGATTTAAGCATATTTTCCTAGGATTTCCTTTTATACATTAACATCAGACATCTCTTTGACAAGAGCTTAGGAATATATAAATATACACATACATATCTATTCATACAAGAACATATATAACAAGCGCATCTTTTCTCACAGTGCACATTAGCTTGCGGGCCTACATCCAATGATTTAGTGCACAATGCATTAGCCTTTTATTTATTTTACGCGCGGTTTCAGTTTCATTTAGTCGCTACAGCTACTAAGATCCCCTCTCCCATTCTCTCCAGCCCTCTCCCACCAAGCCCCTCTCGCTCGCACGCTCATTAAATCCAAAGAAATATGCAGCCAGCGAGGCAGAGCAACTACTGCAATGGAATTTGTTTTCGACTTCATTAAAGTTGATTTAAATATGTTCTTCTTTTTTATATATATTTGTTGTATTCTTATTCCCCCTCGCTCCCCCTCTATACCTATACCATGCTATCACTCTGCTCTCCACTTCTCTTTCGTCTGGTTGCCTACTTTTTACAGTTTTAGTTTAATTGTGTTAAGGTTTTTTTTTATAGTTTTATTACGCCTCTATTTTACCGGGCACCATAATTAAATCCCCCATTAATGAAGATACATATATGTATGCTATATACATACATATATGCATTTATGTATGTATGTATATGTCATTATGATCTTTGCGATTGTTAGACATTCGAGATATGAGCTACACAGACATCAAGAACTGAATCTCACAAGTACCACCAGGTGCTATAATGCCTGCTCTAATGAATTGAGTCATATGGGCAAAATATGTGAAAGATATACATAGATAAGAACTGAGAGCTCATCAAAATGTTCAGTACAAAGCTGAGAAAATCAGTTGCTGATTAGATTATTAGATATTTCACTAGCTCTAGCTCAGCCGGAAGAGTATAAGAAACACCTTAAACAATATAATAGCTCCGATACTAAAATAAATTTACCAATGATATACATACAAAAAATTACTTACAATGATTTCAAGGGTATTAGAATAGCGTGCCTTTCAAATGTTTTGCATGCGAAGCTTATTGTAGTTGCGCCTTCTTCTTCGGCGCTTGCTTTGCTCTTAGTTGAGCTGCTCCAACTTCCTCTCTCTCTTCGCTCAGTTGCCATCACTCGTTTACACACGCTGACTGCACCGACAAGATCAGCAACAACAACAACGAAAACAACAAAAACACGAATTAAAATTGTAAATGTCGCGACTTTGGGGGATGGCAATGTCGACTCTCGACTCGCGACTCTCGGACGTCGATTCGATTCGATCCGATTCGATGCGAATCGCGCTTGGCAAACAAGTTTAAAGCCCGCGCCAGACGCAGACAGCGACAGCAGCTGAGTGTGTGAGAGAGGAGGGCAGCGAGAAGGTGCGCTGAGAATGGGGGAGGGGAACTGGCGTAACGGACGCCAAGAAATGCAGATGTAGCGGACAGCGCAGCCGCGACGCCAACGTCGACGCCGCCTGTGTTGAATCTTTTGCAAACTTTATACTGTACAGTATGAACAAATTGAGTTTCGAGTTGATATTTTTTTTAAATTGTTCGTAGAATGTTCATTTAAGTGAATTTTTAATTATAACAATTATTGATTTGATATTTAATATTGTCTGTCGTCTTTCCACTTTCAATGTTATCCGCATTGGCTGAGATGCCAAGCAAGGCAACCCGTAAGAACTAGCAAAGCTCGCTCTGCATAATTGTCAAACTAAATCAATGGCTTACACATGCACACACACATACACACAAGCATCCTCTCTCTCACACACACAGAGACATTCGAACGCTCGCCTCTATGCTCTCTTCAACATGATCTTATCGTCAAGCAAAGTCATGTCGTCTGCCAAGGCTCTCCTTGTCGTGTCGGTTCCTCTCTCCTCTGCTCGTCTCTTCTTCTTCATTTTCAGCTTCATGTTCTTCTTTTTGGTGACTCTTCGACTGCCGCCACTTGGGCGCAATTATTTTATTTTACACTTGCAATTGGGGACAACATAACTTTGCTCATAAACTTCGCTAAGGTGTGTCTCTTCTACTCTGTACAAAGAGGAGCGCAGAGTAGCTTAGCTCGTCGCTCTAGTTAGTCAAATCTAACAGAGTGAATTTAGGTAGATGTATGTATGTATGTAAGTGAATCTACACTAAAATGATCTTAATATTTTGCATTTCATTTCACATATGTATGTACATACATATGTATGTATGTACATATGTATATTTAATATTTATACATACTTGCTTTATATTTCATATTTCCTTAACCTCTATTATTTTGTTAATTATACTACAACATTATTTACACACACATAGTTTTTGTGTAGTGTATTTAAAGTCTCGCTCTGCTTAGCTTTTTCAATTTTTTCTCCGAGTGTTGAGTTATTGCAAAAGACCTTGGACTTAAGCAGCAGAGCAGCAGCTGCAGCAGCTGCCGCATTGCAGTGACTGTACCGATCTGCACCCGCACCCAGCTCTACATGCCAGCCTCGGCTACCTAACATACTTCGGCTGCTCCTTTTGCTGCCTCTCTTTCTCTTCGGTTCACTTCGACTGTCTCTTGGTGCAATTTGTCATTGCGCCGTCAGCGAGACGACGAGAAGCGTGCGCCAAAAGCTAACTGCAGCCAACTAACCAGTAGCACCCGCTACAATTCCTACTCTCTGCTCTCTTCACTCTGCTTCTAGCTCTGCTGCTGTCCTCCTCATCTATCGCTGACTGCCATCTGCGTACAGTTAAAAAAAGACGGACAGCCGGCTTTGGTTCTCCCGCTCGCACTCCCACTCTGGTTGTGATTCAACTGTGAGTGGCCATCGTATGTGCATGCATGCGTGTGTGTGTGAGTGTGTTCGTGAACTGCTGGCGAACTGCTGTTTGGCTGTACTCTGTTTGTTACTGGCGCTCCTTCGACGACTTCTTTATGGCTCTTGATTTTTATGATTTTGCTGTTTAATGGTTCATTTGTGTCTTGCAGCGCCCCTCACTCTCTCTCTCTCTCCCTCCCATCCCCCCGCTCTCTCACTCTCCTTTTTTGTGTTCTGGCTTTCAGTTTGCTTATCGCTGCGTCTATATCTTTAGTTTTTGCCTTCCTTCTCCTCCCCCTCCCCCACTCGACCGCTGTTTACATGGCTTAGTCTTGGCTTGCCTTCCGCTCTTTTCTCTCTCCATCTCATTCTCTCCTGTTGTTTATGTTTGGCTTCCAGTTTGCTTATCGCCGCTTCTATATCTTTAACCTCTCCCTCCTTTCTTTCTTTCTCTTTCTAACTCTCTTTATGCTGCCTTTGCTCCTGGCTTAATCTCTGTTTAACATTTTTGAACAGAACGCAGTCGCCGTCGCGTCGCCACATTTTGGCCAACTTGTGTTTAGCCATCGTTTTGGCCAAGTTACGGCTGCAGCGCTTCAGTTAACTGCGTTGTTTGTTTGCTTGTAGTTTGCATAGTTAGTGAGGGGTTTGCACTCTCCTCTACTTCTATTACTGTCTTCCTTCTGCCACACCCCTTCTTCTGCTCCTCTTGGCGTCATTTTTTGTCATTTAAGTTTTTGTGTTTTTGGTCTGCTCAGCTGTTCGGCAATTTATGTTGCATACTTTGTAGACATGCGATTTGTTTGTATGATCTTAGCTTAATGGATAGATCAATTAACTTAAAATACATATATGTCAACCATAACTAGACTATGTGAGGGGACTAGGATGAGCTATATATAGGTATATAACGACATGAATTTTATTATATTTGAATCGTTAACTTAAAGCTATTTTTTTTGCCTAGTAATTATAGTAGAGCTTGATCTGCTTCGAAGTATATGATATTTGATTTTAAATAAATCGATGAATTGATTATCGATTTAGTTAATAATAGCGATGATACACATTGAGATTTCTAGATCTGTTGTTACTTTGATATATGTACATATATGTACATATATCGATTGTTTGTAATGGTGTTATCGAATGTTATTTTAGTTCTGGGAGCCAAGCTTTCACTAATCGAATGTTGATTAAAATATTAACAATTTCTGATCACGTTGCCATTATATTCTAAAACAACTTCATAGCTTGCAGATAGTTTTAGTTTTAATAATCGATAACTTATCCATTATCGGTATACTAATATACTATATTTGTGTTGACAAGCTTATCAATGAAAACAAAGCAAATAAAGCTATTAAAATTGACTTTCAACATTAACCTATCGGAACGAAATTACACAATCAATAGACAATTATCGAAGCCAAATCTTCCGCAATTGTCTCGACAGCTTTAGGCACTTGAATGCAACTTTCCACACCTCTTCTCCAGGGTCACATCGATTGGCTGCATTGATGCTGACATTTGCACAGCTATCGAATGGGTTTAATCGTAATCGTAATCGTTTTCACGTTTTGGCATTCTCAGTAGCTGTGCTAATGACTCCACAGCTAATGACAGCTCATCATTATCGGCTAAGCCAGCGATTAGTTGGCTTGTAAACTTCTAATGGCCAAGTGCTTGGTTAGCCAACAGCCGAATGGCCAACATCTTGGCCATTTGCTCAACTGCCGCAGTGACACCTCTGGCAAAAGCAGCCGAAGACGAAGAAGAAGAAGAAGACTTTGCAACGAGCAACTGACAACTGGCAACTGGCAACTGGCGCCGCCTCCATTCAAAATCACTTTATGGCTGAGTCGACGGGGCCATAATTGGCCGCGGTGCCAATCATTTTAACAGCTAGGCAAACACGCGAACCCAAAGCAAATCGAAAGATAGAAGAGCCCAGAACCCGAATCGAGAACCAGTCAACCATCCACCTAGCCAGCCATCCGGCCATCCTCCAAGTGCCTCATGACTGCGGGAATGTCGCTGAATGATAATGCAAAATATGCCAGTCAAAGAAGCCAAACAACTCCTTTTGACACATCTACACTGAGCGAAAAACGAGACAGAAATTTAGGAAATTCGCTGCTTCTTCTTAGACGGATGGACATATGACATATTGAACGCATGGACAGATGGGAAGATTAAAAGACGGACGGAAGCATTGAAGTGCGGAAGAACAGACAGACTGAAAGACGGCGGAAGGATAGAGGAATAGAATGACAGGCAGATAAACTGAAAGATGGGGAAGGATAGATGGACCGATGAAAAAGGCAGATAAACTGAAAGACGCACAGAAGACAGAAGAGATAGATGGACAGATGGACATTCATTCTACCAATTGAGAATTTACCGATAGACTCAAATCCAATCCATTGATATTTAGTATCTAAACACAGTTGATGAAATGGAATAGATGAAACCTCATGCTACATGCAAGAGGATTCAATTTGACAATGAAGCAACCAAACTTTATATTGTATTATTTTTTAATGCAATGCGAACTCTTTCCTAATTTTGTGCAGTGTATTGCGTTTAGGCATTCGCTCTGGCTGGCTGTCTCAATGACAATTGGCGCCAGAGCCGCGGGGCGTTTAGCAGTTGGGGCTGTTCGAAGATCGTCGACGCGCTGGGATCCACTCGCTGCTGGCGGTGATCCTGTCTGGGCCAGTTGTTTGTTTATAATTAGCCGCGTCGAAAACGATGCTGGCGACGGCGCGCTGGCAATTCAAATTAATGGCCAACGGCTACTGGTTTCGCCAGCATCTATTTTTATGGCCGATCAATTTTCTAATAACAGTCAGCTAACTCACTCACTCACTCATCCTCTCTCTCTCTCTCTCTCTCTTTCTCTTTATTTTGCTGCAGGTGGAAATGCTGATGGAGGACTCGCTGCTGTTGCCGATGGGTTTGGTGGCGCCAGCGCCGCCGCCGCCACTGCCGCCATCGCAGCCGGCGGGAGCGCATCAAACGCTGCCCGCCAGCCTGAAGCATCATCCGCACACCCTGCCGCACCATGGAGCGCGCGTCGAGCTGTTGGACATTCCGAGCAAGAAGCTAAAGGCAGCCGCCTTGGAAAACTACTATCCGCTGGACCTACAGCACTACCAGATGATGTATGCGCATTGCATGCAGCACAGGGAGCGAGAGCGGGAGAGGGAGCGCGAGAGGGAGCGTGAGAGGGAGCGGGAGCGAGAGCGTGTAGTGTCACAGCATCCGCTCTCGAGCAGCGCCTTCCAGCCGTGGCACGCCGTAAAGCCCACGGCTAGCGCCTACCTGCACGCGTACACAGCTCTCTCCTCGCTGCCGTACGCCTGCCAGGAGCCGCCGGAGCTGCAGAATCCGGAGCGTGTAGTTAGGAGCACAGATCGCGAGCGCTTCGAGCGCACCTATCAGCCCAATGTGGCGCTCGCTCCGCGCAAGAGCATCCTGAGCAAGGAGCGCGAACGCCAGCGCGAGCAGGAGCAACGCGAACTGCAGCTGCACATCAAGCAGGAGCGGGCAGCAACGCCGCCGGCCGGGATCAGCGAGCGCGAGCCGCCCAACGGCAGCCAGAGCAGTCACAGCAATCACAGCAACAGCAGCAGCAACAGCAACCATAGCAACCACAGCAACAGCAGCAACAGCAGCTCGCCCATGCCGAAGGCGGCGCCTGTTGTTGTCGCGCGCCAGGTGCCGGCCGAGGAGTTCTCGGCGGGCAGCAATGAGATTACCTCCTCCACATCGCCGGTGCCGGCCGTGGCAGCAGCAGCGCCAGTTGCTGCCAACCAAGCAGCAGCAGCGACAGCAGCAACAGTTGCCGTCGCTGCAACGCCGCTGAGCAACCACATCATAGCCACCGTCAATCAGCATGCCAAGCTGCTGCCCAGCAGCAGCAACCACAATGAGCCGAGTCGCATTAGGATCAACAAGAATCTAATGAGCCAACCGCCGCCAGCAGCAGCAGCAGCAGCAACAGTGGCAGCAGCAGCAGCACCAGCAACAACAATTGTAGTAGCACCTGCGGCGGCGGCAGGAGCAACTGTTGCTGCTGTGCAGCCCATCTATTACAAGGCTGGCTACTCGCCCACGCAGTCTTCCAGCGCAGGCCTCAATCTCAGCACGCACTCCTCCAATGTGGTTAGCTCGCCACATGCCAAACAGCAGCAGCAGCAGCAACAGCAACTGCTGCAGCTGCAACAGCAGCAACAACAACAGCAGCAGCAGAAGCAACAGCAGCAGTTGCCGCTGAATGGCAAATCACATTTGGGCAGCGAGTTTGAGCTGTCAACGGATACGGATGATGACAGCCTCCATGGTGAGCCGGACAGCAGCGCGATGCACTTGCCGCCGTGGGAGCTGGCGGTGGATGCGTTGCGGGACACAAGGTCGAAGGACCGGGAGCGTGTGCTGCATCTGTTGCAGCGACTGTTGCACGAGAACCAAAAGTATCGCGAGTCGAATGTGCAGCTGAGCGAGCTGCTGCACAAGCGGGAGGAGGAGATTGGAGAGCTGCGCGAGCAGCTGCAGCGTTGTCGCCGCCAATTGGAGACGATGGACAAGCTGCGTGTGGTGCCATTGAAGCAGCAGCAAACGTTGCTTGACGAGGAGGAGGGGGAGGAGGATGAGGAGATGGAGGAGCTGGACGATGAGGAGGAGGAGGAGGAGGAGCTGCTGTTGGGCGCCAATGAAGCCGATAGCAATGAGACGCTCAATCAGGATCAGGCCAACAACAACAACAACAAAGTAATTAGCTCGCTCAACTGTTGCGCAACCGTTGCGCAGAAAAAGGAGACCCCACGCGCTGAGGAGGAAGAGGCGCCAGCAGGCAAGCGTCTCAAGCTGCAGTCGAATGGACATGCCCAGAGTCCAAGTGCAAGCCGCAGCAGTGAGGAAGATGACGAGGAGGAGGAGGAGGACGCGGAGTTGGAGGAGCATGAGCACGAAACGGCGCTGGCTGAGCGCACGGCGCAGGCACCGCACAGCAGCGCCCTGGCTGCGCCGCCCACAGCGACCACGCCCCAATCGCCCGATTCAGCTGCAACCGCTGGCCAGTTGTTCGATGGCAGCAACAGCAGCGTAGAGACGGCCATGAAGAAGGCGCAGATATGCAGTGAGGAGGAAGATGAGGAGGAGGAAGACGACGACGACGACCCGCAGCAGGAGGCAGAGCAGCTGACGCGAACAGAACAGCGACAGCGACAGCGACAGCAGCAGCAGAAGCAGTCAGAGGATTCGGATGATGATGAAATGCCGCTGCAACAGCGACAGCAGCAGCAGCAGCAGCAACTGCAAACACAACAGCAGCAGCAACAACATCAACAGCAGCGACGTCAGCGTCGCGAGGCCGCTGCGCTGCCAGCGGCAGCAGAGGCGACGCCAGCGCCTGCAGCGCGACCCATTTTAATGGCAACCAAAGCGAGCAAAAAGCAAACGCCGCCAATTACAACAACAACAGCAACAACGAACTGCGAATTACAAATCAAAAAGGAAATTGTCTAAGCCGCACAACCTCAGCCCCGCGCCCACTCAAAGCCCTGCCCGCCAGCTGCAAACGCATTGCAATTAACACTTAGAACTTAGCTCATATAGTCGTCTCTTTCTCACACACTCACACACACACACACACACTAAGCATACGTAGTATAAGAGTTTACACAAAGCAAATGAAAATAGAAGCAAAAACAGAATTATGCTCAACGCTGCTTAACGCACACAAAATTGCTAGAAAAGAACAAAAACTAAAACAAAACAAACACGATACGAAAACGAAACGTTTTTCAACACTTTCTCTAAAACCATTTTTATTTGTAGCTTGTTTTGATCTCACGTATAACACAACAAATTTGTTAGGCTTCCAAAAAAATAAAAAATAAAACGCTCGCTGTTCTTTATGAAAAACAAATTCATAAAAAAAAAAAAAAAAAATTTAAACTTAAATATTAAAAACTATTTCTATAATTTCTTTACAAAAATTTCTTCAACTCTGCTGCAGAAATGACGAACATTGAAACCAAAGCTTTAAATGAATAATAAAACTAAAAAACAAGAATGGAAAGGAGAAAAAAAAAAAAAACAAATTATTAATTTATGCGTGTGTGTTTCTTATTATAAATTTTAATTTTAAAAATTAGTTTATAACAACTTTGAAGACATTACACAAAATGAAGATGACTCAAAGCGAGGCTTGCAAAACATTTTTTTTAGCAAATTATTGAACACTGGATATCTTTTTTAACACTAACTACAGGCATCCACAATAAAAAATACCTTCTAATCAATATTAAAACTTTTTTATTAAGCTTTTTATTTTTTATTTTAGTTTAACTGAATTAATTAATTTTAAGTTACAAGTTTTAGAACGAATAAGAGAGAACGGTAACGTAAGAGCAAAGCGCGCGTTGCGAGAGCGAGACAAAAAATACACACACAAAATGAACCCACCACAGAATAAATAAAAAACAAATATTAAATACTTAAAATACAAAATAGAAAACAAATTAACAAATGTTAAGAAGCAGAAACACGAATCGCTTAACCAATCTTAACGGAACGTTACGTTATGTAACGTTACGTAATAATAATGACACGAAGCGTAATATTAACGTATCGTACTGTTACGCGATGCTATGTAACGTTATGTTGAGCGCAATTCGATGTATCGATCTGCAATTACAGTTATCAAAGCATCACGTAGTGCTATGTGGCATATTACGTGAGGCAGCGTAACAAAACGTAACGTTACATAACGTAACGTACTAAGCTAAGATAAATGAATTGCTAAACCAATCTTAACGTAATGTAATATTAAACATATTTTACTGAACAAGTTGGCGCGTTTAGTTATATATATATATATATATATATATTTATATATATACAAATATATATTATATATAACTTACATACACACACACATATATATGTGTATATATATATATATATATATATATATATGTATATGTGTATATATATATATATATATATATATATATCATATATATGAACATAAATATTTATTATACAAATTTAAATTAATTATAAAACTTTTCTGTTTCACTTTGTAAGCAGCGCTTTGTAGGCATTTAGTTAATTAGTTTATAAATAAAATTAAAAAAAAAAATTAAATATTTAAAAACAAACAACAGAAGAAATGCTAAAAAAAATAGTTCTTAAGCTATTTCTATTGTGAACGGCAAATACTCGTAATTGTTATTGTAAATATCATTTCTAACGATAGTTATCGCTATCTGATGATCTATCGGTATGTGACAGACCATTTCTTTATTTCGTTGCCAACACTGTTTGGAGAAAAATAAGAAGAAGCAGTTGATACAAAAAGAAGAAGACGACGAAAACGTAGCCAAGCCAAGAGCCAAGATTTCAAAAATCTATAAACTTTTGTTAAATATGTATATATACATATATATGACTATATGTATGCATATATATCTTAAATTTTAATTACGCCTGTGTGTTTTGTACTTTCTAAAAGAACACTGACAAAAATGCGTTCTGAGTTTGAGTTTTTAAGTGAATTTCGAAAAACAATTAAAAACATTAAACCAAAATTTCTAAAATTGTGTAAAATTGTAAATTTAATATGCAAAACAAAACAAAAAGAAAAAAAAAACAAATACAAAAAAAAAAGAAAGAAAAACAAAATTAAAAGTAAACTTAATATTAAAATTTAAATTTAAATATATATATATATACATACAAGTTTAATAACTTAAACAAAATAAAAAAAAGAGAACAATTGTTATGCAAATTCAAAAGTTATTTAAATTATACGCAAAAAAAAAAGAAACAAAAAATGAATTACAAATTGCTATGCAAAAGTAAATAAAAACAACAAAAAACAAAAAATCCATTTATTGTACATTCATTATTTTTTATTTTTCATTTAGAAAAAGAAAAAGGAACACGCAAGCAAACAGAAAACTTCCCACAGAACCAGCAATAAAATTTACACAGGTTAACATAAATTTGAGAAAAATTAGTGAACGAATATTGGAAGAAAAAAGTGAATATCTAATTTGTTTGAATTTTTTTTTACTTCAATTTTGAAAGACAAAAACAAAAAAACTTTTTTTTTCAAGAGATATCTGACAGTATTATTTCTTAGCTATAAAATGAGTTTACAAATTTTTTAAAGAGACTTGCCATAAGAGTTGCTAAAGCCAGAACGTGAGAGGTAGATAAAGGATATAGAAGACATGCAGCAGATGTAAGATCGATTCGGGCAAAATAAAATTTTCGCTAATCATGATATTTGTCAAACATTTGTATAACACAAAGTTGTTATTCATAGCAAAATTTAGCTTTGATCTAATAACAAATCAAATAATTTGTTTCGTTATTATTTATGTCAAAATTTAAGAGAAAAAAAAAATGCAATCAATTTATATTGACCTGTGTAAACAAAGAGGAAATAAAAAATATATAAATTCATACAAAAAATAATGGTTAATCAAAAACGGTTTTCAGCAGATTTTTTACAAATAAAAGGCCAAATTTTACAAATTACGAACTAACCAAATTATAAACAAAAATTAATATAAAAAAACTTTTTTGTATAATTTTTATTTTGCTAATAATCCAAAGAAGTTTTTTTTATAAAAATAACAAAAATAAAGAGGAAACTCAAATTAAACGAAAAGAAAACTTAAAAAACAATCATTTTATTAAAAACAAATTTTTACAACAAAAAATAATACCAGCTGCTTAAAAAACTAAACAAAAAAATTGTTTTACAAAAATTAAAGATTAAAAAAAGAAAAACAGCAACAGTTAATGGCATTAGTTATAAACAAATACGCAAAAAAACATATACAGAAATCCGCGTCTTGTCAATATATACATATAAACATTATTATTATTATTAATATAATTTATTTAAATATTTATTGTGACATTCAGAATGCAAATAAAATGTACAAATTGTGGAGCAAAACAAACAAAAATGCAGCCACAACGCGATTTAAAAAAATAAAAAAAAATAAAAAATACAAATAAAAAAAAAACATGTAAAAGTTTAATCAAATTAAACAGTTAAAGGACAACAAGAAACAGCAACAACAAAATTTGACTTCAACGTTTCATATTTAAGTAGTGCAGCAACAAATAAAATAAAAGCAAACAAACAATTATATAAGATAAAAACCCTAAAACAAATTTATTACATATGTAATGTCAAGACAAAATATAAAAAAAAAAAAACAAAAACAAATGGTAAATATTATGCATAAATAAATATTTGAAAAACATATAAGATTGAAGTTTTTTCAATTTTGATTTGCATTGGAAAAGAAAATGTTGCTTACATTCAGGCAGTTATTGTAAAAGGTTTTTGTAGTTTAATGTAGCATACTCTTAGGCTGCACACAGTAATTTAGCAGAGACACAACCCTACATGAATATGTAATTGCCAAGCTACTCGCCGCTAGATGGCGACTAACATTAAACGTTATTTAGGTTTACGTACTGGTTAGTGTATGCACAAACCTCAGTAATACCTGGGAATTTCTGCGAGGTTACATAAAAAACTGTTAGATGGCGCTACTAGAATTGTCCTTTTAAAAATTGCGCGATTAACGTATTTTGCATTCATATATACAAAAAATTTAAGCTACAAATGTTTTAAGTGTTGTATATATATAGAATATACATAACTTTTAAATTTGGAATATTCTTATTTCGATACATAAGGAAGCATTCTATATCAACAGCTTATCAAAAACTAAAATTTCCCTCAGGATTCACTTATCTGTTGCACCGACTATTAACTTTTTTACTCTGCCTTTCTCTCGCTCTTTTGGAATGACCTAAGAGAAAGCAAGCAGAACAACGCTCCAGAATCCGCTAAGAAGAAGAGGGCCAAGGGCCCGACTTAACGGTGTGCCGTGATCGGAGCGTCTCGGCCAGCCTCTTCTTCAGTCTGAACGAGCTAACGAAACGAAACGCGGCGCGTGCGCATGAATGAAAATTTATTGTTAGCTGCAAAAAAGTGAAAAGAATTTAAAATAAATAAAACAAAATTAACTGGAAATATTGACAAAAATAAATTAAAGCTTTTCAGTCAATTAAAAGTCTGTACAAAAACAATCTACAGTATCGTCTAATTGTTTTTCTCAACTCAATTTAAGTTCGTGGCGTGGGATATTTTACTTTGTTTTTTGTTGTTTCGTTTTGCCTTTAAGCATTTTCAGGCGAAACCGGTTTCGCTCTCTTCAGAGCGCAGACGTGTAGGCAAAGCGGAACGTGGAAGTGAAAACATAAACAAAACAGAGCAAAATATTTGCACAGCAAAACAACAACAATAACACCAAAACAGTAATTCAATTGAAGCCGAGAGGAGACCCACTGTAAGAGAGATGAGCGCACGTTCGCCGCACAACGATCCAGCATTGGCTGGACTGCCACAGTTAATTGAGGATTTACAAAGGCTGAGCGAGGATCAGGACAGCGCGGATGTGGTTTTCATTTGCGGCCGAGATGATGAGAAGATTTACGCACACAGAAGCATCCTCATGGCACGGTTCGTAAATTGCAGCGTGAAGTTGGGGAGATAGCATGTGACAAGCAAAAACGTGAAGCAAAAATATTTATAATATTTTAAAAGATCAATATAGTAAATATATTTTGTCCTATATTAGCCTTACAGAATATTGTAATGTAAATCTTTAAATGGTATGATATTTACTATATATATACCCATTTTTATGTTATTCGCAAATCAAAACACGTCACGCGCTCATCTCTAATGATTGTCAGACAATTGGTCTGATTGTCCTTTTATGGTGGATGCTCCACTGCGTGTTGGTATTTTGTGGCCACCGCACGTGCCACTCATTGTAGTGATTAAATAATTAACAGTTTATGTTTTTATACTAGCTGCAAGAGCTTTAAGACCGCAAAGCGTGGCGAGGTCTGTCGCATTCCCATACCAGGTTGCACAGTTTCGCCCGCTGCACCGGGCACTGGAACGCCGACTGCAATACGTTTACCGCATATTAATGCCGAATTGTTCCGACAGTTCATATTGTATGTTTACACTGCAAAGGTAGGCTAGATGCATAAAACACCTGGTAATAGCATGCTTACCTTAAGTTTTTATTTCTTATAGCTAATGCTGCAGGATTATCGAGTTTTTGAAATGTTAACACTGGCCCAGGATATGGGCGTATTTGAATTGCGTGCTGCTTGCGAAGATCACGTTATTTCCACACTGTCTGTAGATAATGCGTGTACTTTTTTAACTGCCGTTATGGATATTCACGAGAAAGCAGGTGCGTCACTTATATTTCACATTTATAATTTTGCTTTACCGCGCTTATTCGATAAGAAAAAAACATTTCTGTCATTCAGCTGCTCGCGTTTCGATTAAAACAGCTGTTGCTTGATTTCATCGTAAAACTATCGATGGCAAGTTACCAAAAATACTAAAATATTGCAAATCGCAAGTTGGTGCACCGATATCCCGTAGCACGTTTTATTTATACAAAAAATATAAAACATGTATGAAACATTTAGTTTTTGGTTTTTATTGTTTATACAACGAGTAGAACTAAGTAGAACTAACTATTAACAACGAATAGCGCCCAAGTGCAGTCGTACGCTACATCAGCAGAATATCTAGCTCACATATTTGATTGCTCACGTTGTAGCCTTTGGCCATAGGTTCGAGAAATTAAATTCCATGAATCCATGAAGCGGTCCATGCACAAGGATACGCATTTCTAGCAAATAATAAGTTTTGTTTAATAATAACAATAATGAAGTTACGATATTGCGGTATTGGATCATCAGCTCACCTGCTCCGATGCATCGAGCGAGGTTCCAGGCTTGTTAACGCACTTCTTAAAACATTTTGTGGTCATCTGTGTGAGCAACTCCTGTGCGTTGGCCACGGCAATTTGTTGCTTCACCTGATCCATAATTTCCCCCTTATCAACTGTAGTGTGAGCCATGTTTATGTTTATTTTTGGGAAAAAACTTCTCAAAACTTCTCCAACTGAGACCTTCTGACGCAACCGGTCTGTAATCAACTATCGATATACTCGGCTACTATGTTATCGTGTTTTCCAGTGACTAAGGTTGTATTGTCGATAGTATCGCTTCAGCGAAAAGACGCCGGCAACAAAAGCAGGAGAAAAAAAATAGCAAACGTTTCTGCGAAAATTTTGTAAAAACGAAAGCAAAATCCAATAACAAATCACCAAAATGTCCTTCAAAGGCAATCCCAAGGTGCAAAAGGTGATGGTGCAGCCCATCAATCTGATCTTTCGTTACCTGCAAAGCCGTTCGCGCGTCCAAGTATGGCTATACGAGAACATTTCGCTGCGCATCGAGGGCCACATCGTGGGCTTCGACGAGTACATGAATCTGGTACTGGACGATGCCGAGGAAGTTTATGTTAAAACGCGCCAACGCAAAAATCTTGGACGCATCATGCTCAAGGGGGACAATATAACGCTTATACAGAATGTTAGCCCATCTAAGGATTAAGCTAAAATTCTTAAACTAATTTCTCTGAAGAAGATTAAGATTAAGTGAATTAACTGTAAATGAAAAAGTTAACCAACAATAAAATAAACGAAATTTTATATGAAACTGGCGACTTTTGAATGGGAAACCAGGTGAATTTGATTTTGAGTAAACGCAGCTGATAATTGTATTTATTTTCATTTACAGGTGCCAAATGCGCGGCTTCGTTTATGGAACGTTGCATTATTTACATTGGAGAGAATGCCAGCGAATGTGTTAAAACTAATTCCTTTCTCACGCTCACCAAGGAAGCGCTTATCAAAATCATATCATCAGATTATGTAGGTGATTCAAGTGATCAGTTACTGCATAGTGTATAAACTGTCTTTGTCTTCCAGTTCTGCTTGGAGGAGGCGGAGGTATGGAGATGTGTTTTAGCCTGGGCCAAGTATCAGGCCGGCGTCACCCAGCCCACAGCCCATTGGACCGAGGAGGAGCGAGCTCGAGTGTGCCAACACTTAAGTGGCGTCATGGGTCATGTGCGTCTGTTGCTCATAGACAGTCAAGTGTTTGCCGAAGAGGTTGAGCCTACTGGTGCGGTGCCCATGCAATTATCACTTGAGCGATATCGCTATGCTGCCCTGCATCCCAATATGCACTGCATCGACAATGATAAGCGGCTGCAGCCACGACTTGCCGTAAATATGTTTCCTGGTTCCCAAATCTTGCGAAATGACAAGCTCGCACTGCAGGCCGTGCTCAATGGCTGGTTTGGTGTGCCCAAACAAACTTGGCGCTTGGTGTTTCGCGCCTCCACACATGGCTTCAGTTCCAGCTCGTTTCATCGCTATTGCGATGGCGTTGCAAACTGCATTGTGATTGGACTTGGCGCACATGGTGAGATTAGTGGTGGCTATACAGACGTCGCGTGGGCCAAAACAAGCCGCAAGGGTGGCTACATCCATTCGGAGCGCGCTTTTCTGTTCATGCTCAATCCACCTAATGGTGAGCAGCCGGTCAAATTTGATATTGTCAAGAAACCATATGCCATCTGCTATCATCCAGAGTGAGTGGGGGAGCGAGTGTCATACAGTTGATCAAGATATTCATTTAATCTCTTTGATAATCCACACAGTTGCGGTCCCACATTTGGCGCTGGTGCCGATCTACTCATATCGAGCAATTGCAATGTGAACACCGATTCTTACTCCAATCTGCCGCACTCCTACGACGGACCCAGCGCCGCCCATGTGACACTTTTCGGCGACTACAACTTTACGATCAGCGATTATGAGGTGTACACGCTGGCCTCCACCCACGGTCACAGTCAGAGCCAAAGTCTAAGTCCAAGCTTGGCGAGCAATGGCCAAGCGCCGGGTGTGCCCAGCAAAGCGAAATACGATCGCTACTAAGTTAAGCAATTAGACACAAGACATATTTTGTAGCTGTCCAGCGAGCAGCACTCGCAGTTGGCACTAAAGATTCTGATTCAGTTCATAATCCCATTCAGCGTCTCGGATGTTTATGACAAAGCAGCAACAAAAAGCTCGCCAGAAATGGAATGATAATTAATGATTGGAAAATTTTTGACGGACTTCTGGGTTGTCAAGTACCAAAATAATGAACTTGTTTCCAGGTGTAAAGTTGAGCAGGCGAGGGTAGTTAAAGAAGTTTTTACATAAAGTTGTATTTAGAACAGATCATATATTGAACTCTATGCTATGCTAGCCTGTATCTTTAAATATGTAAGGACTTCCCAAGAGGAAACTACTGTTAAACATATTTATGACTGTCGATCTTCAGTAAGTCATATTTTTTATAGGAATCCAAAAATAACTGCGAGGGCAGTTCTATAAGTTTTTAGGAATCCTTAAAATATGTAATAATTGCTGACATATATTCCAGGATAAAAATTTGTGGTACACAATTTCAGCAAGAGTAGCTTTCGAAGTTTATGTAACAACTTCATTAAACTTGGGGGAAATCTATTAACACGAAAATTGCATATTTTCAATCAGCCAACTGAGGAAAAACAACCTTGATTCGAGACCCTGTCCAAGCTCCACCTTCAGCTTGTATTCAAGTTCACTTAGAATTCCATTTGGGACAGCTGCTGCTGACATTCAATCTCTGACTTCCAATCAAACAAATTGCCCTGGAGGGTTCGTGCCCCCTGCGCCCTTTCAATTTCTAGTTATTCCTCTAGCTCAGCTCGCAAGCAGCTGCAAATAACTCAAGTTTATATACCTATATACATATACATAGCGACAGCCATGTGGCGTGTGCACTTGAACCCGGTGTTTGGGGTCCACACCTAGCCGCACAATAAACCATATCAGAGCGCAGACAATTGACAAAGGAAAACGAATGCGTAAAAGATAAATTTCAATTCAGTTTAGCTGGAATAATAAGTCACTTATAATGGCCAATGTTTGAGTTATAGTTCGATCTATAGAGTCCGGAGTCCGGACTGCCAAGCAAGTAAACAACAACCAGCCACGCCTCCTACGGCCCGCGCGCCCCCTTTGGCCGCACTCCCTTCAGCGAGGTGTGCACATGGCGCTGAAGTTGATCTCAACTGGTTTTCAACTACTTTTCAAAATGCTTCTGATAAATTGGTCCACGCTTTAAATTGGTTCTAATTAAAGCGATTTTTTCTATTTTTCTATTTTTTTTTTTTTTTTCATTCTTTAAGTTTTATGCTGATCGAATCGATCAACGATCTAAGAGCATTGGCGAACCGTACCCCGCCTCAGGCCTCCCGCGTTGCGTGCCCCACGGCAATCGTCTCAAATATTTTGGTGTCATTCGTCTCGCAGCTCGGGAATTGGTATTAGGAATTGAAATCGAAATTGAAATTGAAATTCGAACAACAAACACTTGATGTTTGGCGTTTTATATGTTTTATTGTGACTGCACAAAAGATTGGCAGTTAAAATTTGTTAAGGCCAAAGCTCGAGAGCCCATTTCGATAAGGCAGCTCTATAAACAGATATACACATATAAGTATATATAAATGATCGTGTATGATCTTATGTTGTATTTTATATTGACTTTTGACAGTTTCCTTTTGGCAGAATGTCATTTATAGATCTTTTCGCTTGATTGTCGAGTGGATTAGATAAGTTCAGATTACCAATTACCAAGAAGTGTTGCCTCACTTCCACACATAGAAAACTATAAAAAAAAAAGGGAAAGGCAAGGCACATTAAAACTGGCGCTAGCTTTTGTCACTCATTGTTGTTGGTGGGGTAAACTATGCGCGGATACTCATAGGAAACTAGTTCTAGCTTTTGACTCTATGCAAACAATTGCCAGTGCATACGTATGTGGGCACATGTGTGTACATAGAGAGCATTATCTCTATGCATTGCCACTCGATTGGAGGGCTGGCAAAATGCTAAATATCTTGATTCAAATCGAGTGACAATGCTAACTGAATTGATTGAATAGCAAAAAGGATGAACATTTTCTATCATTTTACTTGAAATCTATATCATATATGTACATACATATATTTGAGTATATCTATATAGCATTTGTTAGAAATTCAAAATTTGATGCAATGTGATTCGGAATTAAAATTCATGATTTCAAGCGAGGCTTACTTTATTGAAGATAAATGGCTAAGACTACCCAAGTAACTTAAATATTCAAGTTTTTCTTTAGTACAGACACTATAAATAATCAATAGATTTCAATTCAAAGATATTTGTCGACAGAGTACAAAAAATCGTAACGAATACATTGAAGTATACAAATCGAAACTAAAACTTAGAGAAGATTTAAAAATCTTTACTACGGGAAAGGATTCAAGGTTGGAGAAACAGAACCGAACGACGGAAAACTTCATTGGTAGACAAAATAAGCTCCTTTGAACCACACAGCGTCACATTCAATCTAGCATAAACGTGCAACCTATGATCATTGATACAATTGTCTACGCCAATAAGAGTCAGAGGCAAGCCAGCCCTGGTCACAGCGAATGTGCGATATTTGTTGGGCTTGGTCAGCGTTGTCCGTCATACAAAAAAAAAAAAAAAACATATATAAATATATGTATGTATATATAAAATAAAATAAATAGAAATAATATGCCTGCTATTAGCCATGGCCATGGCGTGGTCAACACTCTCGGTCAACTGGAGCAGCTGGCCAACCCAAGCAGCAGTAGTGATATAGTTTAGGTATAGCTCATTTACATGCAAGTGCAGAGGTAGGATGTGAAGCTGAAGAATGGACACGAGCCTTTCTAAAAAAAAAGAAATAAAGAAACACACACACACGCACACAGAGGCACTGCCTTCAACATTCCAAAGTCAAGTACAAGCGACTTATTTATAGGTTTTCCGAGTGGAATAAATTCCACTATCAATTGCAATGAGTGTGAATCACTTTTTGGTATTCGTGTCGATGCAATCGACCAGGAGCTAGACGCTTCTCATTGGGCGGGTTTTCCTGACACATTCATGCGATCGATAAGATCATATGGTATGTCAGCTGTTGCATCCGTTTCCGTAAACGGAACAGATTCAAACTCGATGCTCAACGCTTGCTGAGAGAGTGGGAGAGGGAGAGCGTGAGAGAGAGAGAGAGAGTGAGGGAGAGACAGAGCTGGCCGATCCAGTTAAGAGGTGTTAATATGCAAATCGAATGTCTTTGCTGGGCTGTGACGTAGACATGTCTACGCCCGCAAACAGCTGTCTTAGCCACACTCATCAGCAGCATCATTATCATCATCGTCATCGCCATCATCATCGTCATCATTATTAGCTTTAGCTCATCGCAAATTGCTCTCCAAATTACAGCGACATAGCTTACAGATACCACTCCAAAATGCTGTAATGGCTAGACCCTAGTTCTAGCCAAAAGTATCTCAAGAGAGCCGAGAGCGCCAAATCTGAGAGAGATAGAGAGCTAGTGGGAGAGCGCTGCGCCTCTGTTTACGCTCTTAGGCAAGTGTAACTCTTTGATCGCTCTTCACAACCTGTTTTTTTAAAGCCCACTTTAAAAATACTTTTGCTTTTCATTGCCTTCAAGACGACAACGACGATTTTGTTTGGTGATTAATATGCGCTTTTCGAAAATGAAACAAACGAGTCGCCAATTGAAACAAAACCAATAATCCATCCGCAAGTCGACCCAGGCCCATTAGCGCAGATAAAAGACTTTTTAGAAAACTAAATTCGAGAGCTGAAAATAAATATTGACTTGTTAGGCTGACGAGTAGAATTTTTATTTTGTACTCAACTTATAATATTGAAAACTTTGGTAGTAAAGGGGTAAATTTTATTAAGCCTTAGTTATTTTTAGCCGTAATCATATAAATGATTATATATATTATTATACTTTCCGTAATGTCTTCAAAATCTGTAATATATCATTCATTTTATATAAGTTAATAAATATATTATTAAATTGAACTGAGCTTTAAATTTTAAAAATATTTTATTAGTTTAAATTTTTTAGCATATTAATTTCAAAATTATTTTTATTTTTATTTCCCACTGATCCATTTATGTTTTTATTTTGCTAGAGTATTTGTTGATCGTATTGATCGATTCGCATATTTTGTCCGGTTTTGTTTTATTTTTCGTTTTGCCATTCAAAAAAACTTACGTCGCTGTCGCTGAGTGGAGCGGAGTGGCGCTGCTTTAGCCGCTCACTCTTTATATTTTGAGCAACTGTTTTTAAAAGTCGGTATTTAGTTGTTTTTTTTTTCGCTGTTGCTGCTGCCGCTGCTGCTTTTCTGTTTCTGTTTTTGAGTATTGAGGCTGGTTGGAAATATATATTTTTCCCATTAAGGTTTTTTTTGTAAGGCGCACGCCGAGAACGGCTCAGTCTCGATTGTCAGCTTGTCGTGAATGGTTTTTTAGCACAAGAGTCGCGGCTGCTCAACGGCAACCCAAACAGATCGCGCGCAACTTAGATTAACACAACACCTCAGCAGCAATAATAACAACAACAATAACAACATATACAAATACATATATAAATATAATATACTATATAACTCGCGACGCTTGTTGTGCGTGTGTATGTGTGTGTGCCACTGTATTTAACATTTTGCATAAATCATTTTGAAAGCGTGCGCTTCTGGTTCTAATGCTGATGCTGATGCTGATCGATTCGATTATGCTATATGTAGGTTAGCCAGCAAGTTCGTTGCCTAAGTCTTTCGTATAACATGCACTGACGCAAAAAGTTCAATACAATTTACGTAATACGGAACGTGATTTGCTAGACGACATAGACGACAGTCGGTGCGAGATGTCTTTGGCCAACTTCTCGCTGCCTTTTGGCGGGCTTGCGCAGCCCTGGGGCGTTACGCTCGCCCCGCTACATCCCATCCATCAGCTGGCCAGCAATACAAACAACTTGCTTTACTCGCCGGCTGATCATCAACAGCAGCATCATCAGCTGCCGCAACAGCAGCACACACAGCAGCAGCATCCAGAATATTACAAAAATCAGCCATACGGACCGCCAGCGCTGCATCAGCAACAGCAACAGCAGCAGCAGCAACAGGATAACCCTAGTTATCCTTATGGCAGCAGACGCAAGCAGGGCACCGCCTACTTGCCACCCACTGGCGCCTCGCGCAACTCTGTCTACCACATACAACAGCAGCAGCAACAACATTCGTCGCAGTCGTCCACCCAAGCTCAGCTGGAGACAAATGATAACAGCGTCTCTTTCCAGAGCAGCAGCAGCGCCGGGCAAAGCCATAGCCAGAGCCAGCTGACGCAGTCGGCAGGCCGTGGCCCTGCTGAGGGCTCCTATTCGCGCTATCCGGGCCAGGCGCCGGACCAGGCTGTCAAGCAGAAGCAGTACTACAATGTGCACGGCACCGCCAGTGCCAGCGCCACCTTCAGCAAGAACAGCGGCAGCTTTAGTATTACGGGCTTCGGCAACAGGCAGCAGCAGCAGCAGCAGCAGCCGTCCAATTCGCAGCCACAGTCTCAGCAGCCGCCGAGTTCGAATCCTCAGCAACCACCGCCTCCGCCGGCGCAGCGTGGCAGGCAGCCCGGCAAAACGGAAACACCTGCTGCCACATATGGCGTAGCGCCGCCTCCACCTGACAACTATCCGGAACGTGCGCCCGGCTTTACGCGAGTTCAAGCCGGACAAGGATCCAGGACGCAGGTGCATGCGGTGCTTGACTACGATGTGGAGGAGGGCGAGGAGGAGGAGGAGGATGAGGACGGCGATGAGAGCGAGTACTATGATGGCGAAACGCAGGATAAAGGTGTGTAAACAAATAATTTGGTTATACAAATCTCTACTACACTGAGATAAAAAATGTGTAGTATAGGAAAACAAATTTTGCGCTATGAGAACTTAGGTTATTACAAAATAAAAATTGTAAAAAATGTCTTAAGAATATGAATAATTCGGAGTTGTGTAGCACTTGAAAAGGATTTGAGATCTATGAAAAATACTGAATGAAACTGAAGAACTACGAATAAATATAGTATGCATAAATAATACAAATGTCAGTTAACTTAAATTTATATATTTATATATATTTAATATATATTTAATTTTTTCAATTTCCGGCTGTCCGTTTGTGTATATAAACGTAAGCCATTTTAAAATTGATTAGTTTATCAAGTATTTGCATTTTTCCCATACGCCCACTGGAGGTGTGGCAAATTAGGAAATACTAGATTTTCTGTAAACATTAATGCTCAGATTTAAGACTTTTTGCAAGAGAGACGTCGAATTAAGAAGACATACTTGTGCTCAATATATACAAATACATATGTACTATCTATATTAAAAAATCTATTTATTTCATAAAAATGAAATGATTCACTTTTGACCTCATCCCCAGATATGTATACCTATAAACTCTCCAGGTTGGCAAGTTTATTTAGAAGGGAAAAAGGTAGCCTATCTATGATACACCCATTATATTTGTTTTAGATAGTATGCATATATCATGCGGTGTGCTGTAGCTACTATTTGAAAAACAAATTAACTTGGAATTATGTTTCTAAATTATTTATTAGATGTGTTTTTGGCTTATCATTTAAATACAATTATAAAAAAATAATAATAATAATTCACTAAGAAATAATTTACGAATTTAGTTGAAATTTATGGAATTCTAAAAATAGCGACATTAAACTACAAAAATTTAATTGACGACACACTGAAAACAGATTATGTCTAATTTAAAATTTAGCAATAGGAATGCAAGTGTGAATTAACTAGGAAATAGCTGGGAAGCAATGCGGAAATGGCATGTATATAAAGTATATGTAAGATGTATGCATATTTACAAAATATGTATAGCACATTATAATGCTAATAACAGGCTATGCAAAAAGTAAATGTCTTGCTATTTTGTGAATCGTATGGATCTCTCTTGCTCTTTTTCTCTCTCTCTCTCTATCTCTATCTCTATCTACATATTGTTCCCTCTCTTTCTATCTATCTCTCTATATATATAAATCAATATCTTTCTCTCTCTCTATTTCTATATCTCAATCTGTCCACACCTTCCCCTCGCCCTCTCTGTGTACACTTCTCTGTTGCGCTACTATCCACATTTTTCTCTTTCTCTTTCTTTCTCTCCTTAGACATTATCTCTCTCTTTCTCTCTCTCTCTCTCTCTCTCTCTCTCTGTCTGTTGTTATCTATCTATTGTCGATCTCCCTCTCTGTTTCCTATAACTTTTTCCCTCTCCTACTCTTTTTATCTATTTGGCTCTCCCTCACCTGCTCACCTTTTATCACGCTTGCACCTGATTCCCCAAAATTCATGTGAATTGTTGTTGTTTCTGTTTCTATTTTACTGTTGTTGCTTTTGTTTACTTTTTAGTTCGCATAGTTGCTTTGTGTATTTGATTTGTGTATCTTTCCAATTGAGAGCAACTTCTGCACTGTTAGACAACAACAGTAACCAGAACAACAACAACAGCAACAACAGCAACAACAACAATAACAGCTGAGAAATAAATACAACTACTAAACAAGTAGACGTAGCAAGGTCAAAGGTCTACAAACCGCTCAAACAAGGTCGCCTTTGGGACAGTAAATGGTCAGTGTTTGACTTTTATAGCTATCGCTGACTAACACACGATTTATATAGCAGCCAAAGCTCTTCTTTTTTTTTGTGGTATTTTTTCTTTCCCAAAACGTAGATGTTCACGCACACGTATGCGTGTGAGTGTATGTGTGTGTGTGTGTGCGGCTCTTCAACTAGACATTTAGTTGCCCTCTCAAAGAAACAGAAAATAAAAACTGTCAGCGCATTTGATAATTCACTTTTAGTTTTGTTTCTTGTCTTTTGTGTTTTCGCGTGGCGCCTCTTTGTTTGAGCTACATTTTGTGGCAACAGCCTGAACAGGCTCAAGTGACTGACTGAGCTTATACTTATATACTCACATGTGCGTGTGTGTGTGTGAGAGTACGTGTATGTGGGTATTATTATTATGCAAGAAGTCGGGCCCCATTCAACAGATCTCGACTTGTCTTAAATGACGACGAAGACGTGCACACGCGAGATCACATACAGACGCACACGCACATATATAAATATATATATATATAAGATCAAGTACATATACATATACATGCATATACATATGTATATATAGTTGCATTGTTTAAGATGAGTTTTTTGGGGGGTTTTCACCTTTGTAAAAAAACGAGTTCAACTCGTAATTGTAACGGCAACAGTTGCGAAGTAGTTGCAACAACAAAAACAATAACAGCGACTACAACAACAACAACAACAACAACAGCAACTGCAATCAAATTCTATGCGCACTTCGCATAAATCCTTTCCCTGCATTACATACGCATGAAAAAGGGAAAGGGAAAGTTCATGCCCAGTTCACGCATTAATCACAGATCCGTTTTATCCATTACAAATGCTGTGCAGCATGCTCACTTTTCTTTTTCTCCTTCTTCTTCTTCTTCTTCTTCTCCTCTTCTCTGTTTTGCACTCTTATATACATATTTATATAGTATATGTGTCAACTGCAGCTCGATTTGTATGCAGCACTGCAGTTATTTGCACTATTTCACATTTCAACTTCAACTTGGGGTTTTTTCTTTGCATTTACATTTTAATATATGTACTTCTTTTTTGTTTTGTTGCAGATAAATCGCATAAAAGCCCAATGCCAACCGTGACACCCATACAGGGTCCGATCTTTTTGAAGAATGGCAGTGTGCCGGTTGTGCCATTATTTTCCTATCCCAAGTCGAACAATGGCAGCTTCTTGCAAATTCCGGTAAGTAAATAAAGCGAACAGAATAACTAAAAAAGCATATATATATGTATAAATAGAAATAAATAATTAAAATATGTTATGCATATTTAATGTGGCATTTATGTGGATAGTAAAAGAAAATACTTTATTAAAAAAAGAGTAGAAAATTCTTTTTAAATTATAGCATTTGATCAATGTCTAAACATATTTTCACTGAGAAACTGGCGGTTATTTAATATCATACTATATCATATGACAGTTATAGACTTTAGCTTGAAGTAGCTGACATTTTCAGTTCAAATTTTGATTAAGTCACAATCAATAATCATAAAATATGCATATCCAACAACAAAAAATATTATGATATATTCGTAAAATGTTATACATTGATTAACATAATAATTTTTGAATTTATTTTAGCTAACTCAACCATTTTCATACTTTACTTCTTGATATATGTATTATTAAAAACAAAAATTGTAATTTAATTTCTGAAAATAGTAAAATAGAAAGTAGTAAGTTAAAATATAACGATAATCTCAATATAAAATCCATTACAAAATATGACTACCCATCACATCAGACAAATCCCATCAAGATATCGTATCATTTAGCATCATTCTCTCAAATCCCAATAAGTACTCGCCAGCCACCGTTTGAAAGCAAAAAATACTTTACTCATGCTATAACGGAAAAGAGAATTTCGCAAAACTGATCGTATCATATCAGTTATATCATTATTTGCATCAATTCCGGCAAGTACACCCCCTCCATTATTGAAAAAAATAAAATAAAATAAATAAAAGAACGAAAAAAAAGTCTTAAGTCAAGTTTTAAAACGGACACGCGCGCGTGTTTTCCGAAACTTTGCTTTGCGATTACGGCTTTAGGAATAAGTAACAAAGTATATCGATCGAGTTTGCTCATTTGCGGAAATAACTTTGACGATCTTCGGCGAGTGTGTGAGAGTGTGTGTTGTTGTTGCTGTTGCTCTTTATGTTGTTTTTGGCGCACGAAGGTCGCGCGAGTTCGTTTCGTTAAGAGGTGTGATGATAATCATGAACCGTGCGGCTGCTAAGAGACTCTCTGATACCCTAAGATTTCGGATCGTTCGACAATTAAATGAAATTCTTGTTTATTTTTTTAATGTCTTTGAGTCATTTCATTTTCACACCCTGCCATAAATTTTGTTATAGGCCGTCGATGTCAATGTCGCTCAATCACTCACTCTCCCTACCTCTCTCTCTCTCTCTCTCTCTCTGTGTCTATCTCTCTTTAGATCTGGTGGACGGCGCTCTCCGTTGCACTCGGCCTGGATGTTCGAGGCGATGTCATCAAGGGCGTGCCCTGCATCAAGCGTTATCATCAGCTGTTCTGCCCCACAGCCGGCAACAGCTATCCCATGTGAGTAAATGAACAATCAGCATATAGCCATAAATTATCATAAAACTGAACCTTCTAGAGTGGAAAATAAAATGTTTGTGGTTTTTCTTAGCTTGGACTACGTATGATTCATATTTTTTGTCTTTTAAACTTTGCGAAATACTTTTTGACGTCTCAACATGAGTTGCTAAAATAGTTGGAAATGCGCATAGAAATATATTTAATTATTTTTATTAACAATTTTTAGCAAGTTTTTACGTTCATCTCAAGGAAATATTTATGACAATTACTCATAGCTTGGCTAAAGATCGACTAGAACCTATTCAAAGTTCGTTCAACTGAGCGGCGACTGGAAAAAGTTTTACTCTAACGAACTTTAAATATACTAGGGGCTAGAGAAGTTATATTAGTTGGAATTAATTCCATGACCGATTCTTCATATGGAGAACTGTATATAATATAGGTATATTTTGTGTGTAGTAAATCTATGTGGGAAAGAATGAAAATTAAGTTGTCAAGATAATCCTCATAAGTAACAATCTGAATTATAAACTAAACTTATCTAAATTCTTCTCTCTCACTCCTCTAGCGATAAAATTGAACGTTTCATAGACGACAACAAGGCGCTGATGCGTCGCATGTATGGCGACTTCGAGATGAATATGGAAGGTGGTGGTGGCGGTGGTTCAGGTGGGCAGGCCAAGGTTCGCAAGCGACGCTTCATAGATGAGCCGGATATATTCATACCACCTGGCGCGTATGCGGCAACGGCAGGTGAAGCCGGCGACAGTTACTTTGGCGAGCTACGGAAGAAGCGGCAGGCAGCAGCTGGTGGCAGTCGGAATCGAGGAGGTGCGGGTGCTGGCGGTGGGGCAGGTGGGGGTGGCACCAGTAGAGCCAGTAATCTGCCCGGCAACGCGAATGGCAATTCGGGCACAGGGCGACTCGATGCATGCGAATCGAAAATTGAAATTGTGACGCCCTATTGGGCCTCGAATTCGGCTGGGAAAATCAGAGCCATTGTGAATACGCAGCACTTCGAGCAGGCCATACACCAGGAGGTGTGCAGGTGCGATAAATATATAGAAATCTCTATCAATCTGATATATATGTATATGTATATTGTTTCGTCCTTTGTAGCAACACCCAAACGTCACGCTGTGAGGGCGAATGCGGCTGTGAGCAGAAATATAAATGGCACCGTCTGTTGGCCTACGATCCCGATAATGATTGCAAGGGCATATTTATGGATTGGTTCCTGTTTCCTTCATGCTGTGTCTGCCGCTGCAATCCCTAAATCATATATAGTAAAAGCTGATGATGATGATGAAGAAGAAGAAGAAGAAGAAGAAGAGAGAGAGTGTTTCTTTTGTAGAATGCCACTGAATGTATTTTAGTTGTTCTTAAGTAGATCCTAAAACAATTAAGTTACTCGTAGCGCTTAGTTTAATGTTTAAACTCTTTTTGTACGAGCCATATCCCATCTATATATCATATCGTAATATCCACCTACAGTCTCCATTTTATGTTGTTGTATTTTAAATTGTAATTGTCATTGATGAACGATAAATGAATAAAATTTAAATTCGAAATCAATGCGGAGCAAGGTTATTTGTTTTAATTGACATTTTATTAGTTTTATTTTCGGATTTAACTTTTTGAGTTAATGCGATTTTAAAGCTGACGACTTTATTAAGAAATTTACATATTTGCCATTAAGTCAAAGAAACAAAAGATTTTGATTAATATTAACATTTTATTTAGTTAATTTTTTGTTTATGTTGCGCTGTTCGAGGAGCCTGGATGAATTTCCTTAATATTATATAATATTCCGGAAATATGTATATCTTTCCGTTTTTCGAATTTATTATTTAAGAATGTAACAATGTACCAGTGTTCTAATGTACCAATGGACTCATATACCAATGTACCAGTGAACGAATGCTCACCAATGTATCACCAATAACAATAGTCCCATGTACTAATGTAACAATGAAGCAATGTATCAATTCTTTCTAATAGCACTGTGTATACAAATAAAATGATGTGCACATACATATCGGAAAATACAGGTACAAACATTTTATCTTATAGTATGTACACACTAGCTGGCCCGGCAAACGTTGCTTTGCCTTATCCATTAATTCCTCTACACCTGTTGACCACAACTCTGCGCGTTTCTCTTCGTTCTTTGCTGGTTTCGCTCATCTCGTGCCTCTTGCAATTTTGATGCACCTAACTGGATGCGGAAGAACTCCAAGAGATCATTTAGAAAATGCCTGCAGCAGCAGAGAATGTTCCCATTGCTCTATCTGGCGCCCTGCTCAAAATTTGAGTGGAAGTCGCTCTATATAAAGGGCAGCAGCTGTGGAATTTATTCAGTCGTCCAGACCCGGTGGGGTCAGCCGTACGTGTAAAAATTTAAGATTTAAAAAATTAAAAAAACAAACAATTTTTCAATAAAAAAAAATTTTATTAAACAAAAATAAAATAAAAAAAATAAAGAAAACAAAAAAATAAATGAAACAAAAAAAATAAAATAAAAAAAAAAAATAAATAAAACGAAGAAAAAATAATTAAAACAAAAAAAAAAAAATAATGAAAAAAAAAGAAAATTGCCTTGCACGTACGACTGACCCTACCGGGTCTGGACGACTGAATAAATTCCACAGCTGCTGCCCTTTATATAGGGCGACTTCCACTCAAATTTTGAGCAGGGCGCCAGATAGAGCAATGGGAACATTCTCTGCTGCTGCAGGCATTTTCCACATGAAGTTTTTCAAGTATTCGTCCAATTTTTTCAGTATTTTTAAGATCTACTATCCTACTTGTGGCGGAGACAAATCCAACAAATCGAAAGCCATAAAAATTGGTCCAGCACATATCAAGTTATGAGTGTCGTAACACTTTTACACAACTTTCTTTTATATATATAGATAGCATAACTTATTTACTTGTTAAACTTATTTAACCATAATATCTATCTATATCCTATGTATGATATTACTTATGCTATCATCCCATGATTTACATATACTATGTATTTATATGTATTTAAATTTAAAAAATCAACTTTTCCAGGTAATGAACCATTTAGCCAAGCCCAGCCCAAAGCTACTTTACCGTTACCATAAGCTTTGCTCCCATTTCATAGCAGTGAGCTTTCAGTCGCGCTGCATACAGCTTCCATTTGATATGAAGCTCAATGACAACAACAAAAAGCTTGTTCATGAATCACTTAGCAATTTTGTGGGTCAGAAGCATTTTATTCACTTAAATGCGATGCGAATACCCTTTGCATGTTGTCCTTCTGCATTCCTTCTGAACTGTTTCATAAAACGTTTATGCGACTGCGATTCATAAATACCAAAAAAAAAAAAAAAAAAAAAAACAGTAGAGGAGAAGCAGAAGCAGAAGCAGAAGAAGGCGATGATGAAAATAAAACATATTCATTCCTTGTCTTTCAGCTTCAGGTCGTAAAAATAATCCCTTGGAATTGCAGTTCGCATGCCAGACACGTATTCAATCACAGCAATGGCCACACAAAACTGCGCTATATCAAAAATTTTCGGCTTGGGGAACTTGTAGTCGTGCATGGTATACAAATGGTAACATTTTTATTAGTTTATTTTATTTATTTTTGTTTTTTTTGTAACCAGCAGCAGCAACAACACTTTGAGGAAGCATTGCAAAACATTTGTGTCTGGGCAGTTAGTTAGTGAAGTGGAGATTCACATTATAGACGCCCGCTCGGCAATGTCAACAACTTGCAGCCATGACGACGACGCCGTTGGCAACGACAACAATGAGAACGAGCGTGATACCAGCAACACCATCAACGAGAACAGCAACCAGGAACATTGCAATGGAGCCCAATCGACTGATTAATACTCGTTCGGGGTACACAGTTTGGGCGTACCATATCATAGGACTGTCTGTAGAATATATTAAAAGTGGGCCAAGTCCAAATACTGGGAATCTTCTATTGGAATATTTTATCTCTGCTATGTCCCAGTAGATATAATCGGAAAATTTACATTATAAAACTGTCGTAGATATCAACAAAACTTGTTGAGCCAATCTCTTAAAATGTGGAATATCTGGTCAAGCCATAGGCCAGATGAAAGTAAAAATCTTGCTGAACTGATTATTCATATTAATTTGAAAATTTGAAACCGGAGCTCCTTATTAGATAAGTAAGAAACTTAGAGTGTTTAGTTTAACAAAGTACATTGCACGAAACCGAAACGCCTTCTGTATCAGAATGTGAACAGGCATTGTAATACCTTCAACAAGAACAGCAATCGCCTGCTAGCCATGAGATTTACTAAGCGAAAACATTTCACCAGTTTCTCTTCTGTTGGGGCGTGCCAGGCGATATGACGCCCACAGCACATAGACAGTACAGATATGTAAGGGGACACGAACACACACAATAACAGACTTTCCATGGAATACGCAAATACCATGTCAATGATATGGATGCTGATGTTGCTGCCATTGTTGTACCCTGTACGAGAAACTCAATAGCTAGCTGGTCTGTCAGTTGGTGAGACAGTGATGTCAATAGGTCAATAAGTCATCATTAATCAATTCAGTTAGTTATCAGACACCAGTCATTAGTCTTGGTCATTATTTGACAGTCATCAGTCATTAGTCATTAGTCATTACTCATTAGTTATTATTAATTTGTTCTTAGTCATCAGTTCTTAGTCATTAGCCATTAGTCATAAGTTCATGAACATCATTAGCTCATCAATCATCAGTTATCACTCATCATTCATCAGTCATCAGATATCAGATATCAGTTACTAATCATCAGTCATCAACTATCAGTCATCAGTTATCAGTCACTAATCATCAGTTATCACTCAGCATGCATTGACATTTTGGTATTCTTTCCTTTTATAGGGTATCTGACGATCGAGTAATTTCTTAACTCCTACTTGTTGTTGCCTCTGCGCGCGCACACATTTGTCCTTTAAACGTAATGCGAAATGCGAAATGCGAAATGTGCAAAAGAATTCGGCATTGGAGACGTGGTCAGAGAAAACGTTAGCCGCATACCCAAACAAGAAATTTTAAGTAAGTCGAACGCTTTGTGTGTGTGCAAGTGTAGTTGTGTGTGTGCCTATTTGTGTGTGTGTGTGTGTGTGTGGCGCATGTGTAGGACGTCATATCCTGGCAGAAGAAGCACCAAGAGCAGAGCTCTGTCATCAGGGCCAAATGTGGCACTAAAATCTCAGCCGCTGTCGCCGTTTGCCTATAAATACAAATGTCTGCACGCAGTTTGGCTTAAAGCAACATTGTTATCCTAGTTCAGCGCATCGTGAGGACGAAAGTGGCAAGAAAAAATTCAAATATCTATATAGCTGAGTAAATATTAGATAATAAACGTACAGGCTCGTGACGCACAGCGGAATCAACAACAACAACAACAACAAATATTCGGTGCAAAGTGAGTCAGAGTTCAGCCTAATTGGAAATTATAAAACTGCATTCAATCCATTCTGATTAGTTGCTAATAATATTTAAGCTGGTTAAAAGCTGTGCAACGTTTTTGATTTTTTGCTTGAAAGTGTTATGGGTATATTAGCTTAGTGCAGTGACTATTTGCCTATTCAAAAAAAATTAAAAATTAATAAATAAATAAATAAATGAATAAAATTTTTAATTCATGATAGATATATCATATGAAGAAGTTTTATTCATATCCAAAGCATTACAAATATTTGTCCATATATACACCTTTAACAGACGTCACTCAGAAAGAGAAAGAGATATATAGATAGATAGATAGAGAGAGAGAGAGAGGGAGAGAGAGAGTACGAACTGCTCGATCAGTTTTCGGCACCTCCTTTAGTATCAAATATAGAGTATTATGCAGTCTGGTGAAGTATGACTCTAGTTTTTCTAGGCAAAGCTTTCATTTATTTATAGCTTGTTTTCAGCTGCCAGCAAATCCTTTGAGCCTCTGGCATATAATATAATATAATATAATTGACACAGCTTTTTCTCCATTCTCTGTACTCGCAGCAACAAAGTCAACTCACTTGCAGCCGCACCTGTAACCACAATAACAACGCCCACATAATGACCCTAACTGCAACCAGGAATCAGGCTCCATCTGCTCCATCTCTGTCTTCATCTCCATCTCCATCTGCGACTGCGATGCCGTCGCCGAGGCTGCAATCGTCGCCGTCGCTGTCGCTGTCGCTGCCGATGCCTCTGCTGATGTCGCTGATGCTGCTGCTGCTCCTGTTGGTGCCGCCGCAGCCTTGCGAGAGCCGATACCTGCCGACAAGGTCGCATGGCGACGAATTGGATAAGTTGCGTGAGCTGATGCTGCAGGTAGGTAGCCACCGGCTCCCAACCACTCCCCCTTCAGGCACTCAGCACCCTTTTGCCAGTGAATAGCCTGTTGAAAGACCATTGTTAATGCGCATTTGTGTGCGGGAGATTGTGAGAGAGTGTGCGCTGTGTGTGAATTAAACTCATATGCATACTCTATATGCAAGAAATGGGGATTATTCGTTGAATTCTGACTCTGAGTATGCAAGACATCCTTAATCTCATTAGTATATGTATATATATAGATATTAAATTTGTTTATAGGAGATATGTATTTAATATATAAAAATTAAAATACAAGATAAGATTTGATATATAGAATATTATTTTATAATTCTTGTCATATTAATTTTTATGGAATATTTCATTTATATTTATTATATAAATACCAATTTGATTTCTATATAGACTCATCGTATATTAGTTAGGGCATTTCCACTTCGACTCATCAAGCTGTTCTTGCAGCATTTTTTGTTTTTCACTTATTTTTTTCTTGCTCTTCTTTTTGGTATGTTATTTGGATGCTGTTGTTGTTGTTATTGTCGGGAGGTTATTTTTGTCGATATAATTAACTAAATGAAAAGAGTCAAAAGCATGGTATTAAGTTGCAATTATGTCGCCAATTATTGGGGTTTTATTTTTCAACGTGTTTTTGTTGTTGTCGCTGCTGCTGCTGCTGTTGTTGTTGTTGTTGTTGTTGTTGTTGTCATTGTTGCTTTTCTTTTGGTTTCGATCGATCGGTCAGAGCTGTTGCGGGTTACCCATTTTTCGGTTGCGTCATGCGCCCAATCAATGACTCTAGATAGGGTTACCCGAAAGAAAAACAAAAAATAAAAAAACATAAATAAATAAAAGTGCAGAGCTCCTGAGCAGCTCAGGTATTTTTGACTGCTGTTGTTGTTGCTGGACTCGTTATTGTTGTTATTGGTTTAGCTGCGTCTGCAAAAGCGTTTCACAAATATTTTACATCTTTCGCAAGCAGTTGTTGTTGTTGTTGGTCATCTTTACGTTGCAAGCTCTGCACAGCAACAACAACAACAACAACTGCTGCTGCTGCTGCTGCTGCTGACTGACTGAGCCTGCCCGGCTACAATCGCCAACCTGCTGAGCTACAAGCTCTCATCTTTGCAACCTGACCAAACATTTATATTTAAAAAAAAACCTAAATTCCTCTGTTTCGGCTTCTTCTTCTTCTTCTTCTGTGTTATTATTATTATTATTTTTTTGTTGCTTGCCAAGTTTCCTGTTCTTTTTCGCAACAGCCGCAGCACAAAAATGCTGCTCAACCAGGAGGGGGGCCAATTTTTAATGGATGCTTCACATCATTTTTGCCACTCGATTTTCAGACGCAGCTGCAACTGTGCCCCAGCAACTGCGAGTGCAACCGCAACAGCAACTGTGCAACGGCAACTATTTAGTTGACTTCTCAGTGTTTATGTGTAGCATCTTGACAACTGCGGCTGCAAGCCTTGAAGCCGCTCTGTCTATGCTTTTGATGAGCTCCGTCTATGTGCTTGTCCTTGAGTCTAGCTCTGAATTGGTCTTTAGGTCTGAGTTGGCTTGTTCGCTCTGTTTTTAGCAACAGTCTACAGGTCATCAGCGCTCTAAATGAAACTGCTTAAAGTGATGTTATTTGAATCTGCCTCCAGGTCATGTAGAGTGCCTTCTGATGAATGTACATACATATAGAGTCATATATGTACATATGTAGGTCAACAAATGGGTCTGTATAAGGGCTTGTAATTTAAAATGTTCTTAGGTTGACTGGTCTGCCTTCGCGTGTGTGCAGGCTCTAAAGTTTAGTGCATTCTTGACTCTACAATTAACATTAGGTTCTTGCTGTAGCCTGTTTTGAAACATGTATATAAATAGTGAGGCGAACTGGAAATTCTATGGAAATATCTATAACTCACTGAACACGCTTAAGGTGTAATAATAGGCCAGTATACGTTGCGTATAAGGTTACTAAGAAGTCACTTAGTCTAATCTTGAGAATAGTCTGTAGTCTAGTCTAGCTTCTATAAAGCAGTCTCTCACCACGCTTTCTAGGCAGCTATTTGTTATCTCTTTCATAAGCTGGCCCCACTCCAAATGGATTCTCTGTTGGCATTACACTCCATCTAATAACATCTCTCAATATAATTGCCTCAATTTCATTTGTATCCGTACTTGTTGCCACATGTGAATCGAACTGCTGCTGGCACAACTTCATTCATTCATGCAACTGTGTGGGGCTCAAGGTCAATTCCAATATTTTTATGACTTTATTTATGGCTGGAATACATTGTTCCTTTAGTCAGAGTCTGTCTCTGTCTAAGCCTTTCTCTCTCTCTCTCTGACTGTTGGCTCTGGGGTGTTGGCCCGTCTCTTTCTCTGTCTCTATCTCTGGCTGTTGTCTGTGCTTTGCAGTTTGAGTTGGCGTCTCAGCGTTTGAGTCTCTGACTCATGGCAGGGCCCTTGCGAATCGATAAGCCGCTGACGTGAGACGCGCACAAAGTGATTTTGGCCAAGCGGCACAAAGAGCCAACAAGACAACAGACAAAAAAAAAAAAAAAAAAAAAACTAAAAACGCCAAAAAAGAAGGAGAAGAATGGAAAAAAATAACATAAACGGCGAAATGAAATAAAATGTAGCAAAACGTGAAGGGAAAATCAAACATCAAATAGCATGAAAAAAAAGAAAGAAACAAAATGTTGAGAAGATGACGTCGCTGAGCTGAAGCTGTGTCTGGGGTCGGACGCTTGATGAAGGTTGACTTTGACTTTGTCGACGTCACGCAGAAAATAATATATAAAGGAAATTCCACTTGTCTGCCGGGACGTAATGCATTGAACCTGCAGATCGTGAGTTGGCAAAGAGCTCAGCTTATGTTTAATTAGCCTTCGCCTGTCACTCGCGACACGAGACTTCACTTGGACCGGGAACTGTAAATACAACAAGCAATTCCCTGTCGCACTTACTATATGAAATTTTAACCAATGTCAAAATGTTATTGGGGGTACTTAAATACTGCTTAGAGGAATGAGAATAATTTGAAATGGATTAGTGCCTGAAATGGGGGTGGCTCGTAAAGCCAAAAGATGCCTGGGCTTTCAGATGTTCTCTTAATATGTTTCAGAGATCTACATAAAATAATCATCTCATCTCCATCTCCAGCGGAAAGGCATTTAAGACTCACTTAAGGCTCACTCAGCGTCCGCCACAAATCACATAGAGCAGCAACTGATTAGGCCCATGTCTAAAAATAAAATTGACCACGAAACGTAATAATACACACAAACAAACAACTATAAATACACATAATAATATAAATTATTAATTTTAAAAATAAATTAAACCACATCTAAGGTCAGGCGTGCGAAATAATAATAGTAACAAAAAATGCGCTTGATTTTTGGGGGGAGAAAAAAAGCAAAATATGTGTGCCGCGATGATTCGATGAAATTTCACATGTTAAATAACAAAAACTTCATGGTAAATTTAATGATAAATTTTGAAGTAAACAATTTGTTTATACTCGGCCTTAACAGCACTCCGTATTCATTTGTGTTGGCATTCAACGGCGTAATATTATCATTAGTCTTTAAATTAATTTAATCTTTGGTATTTTAATTATTAGCCTTATATAGTCAATGTAATATATAATAAATTATATAATATGGGCTGAAGCAACTGAAGTCAAATGCAAGGCAAGAGTTTTGATATTGGCCATTCGTGTCCCTGATACAAGCTCCAGGATTTAGCTTAAGGGATAGCAATTGGATAATATGTCTAAATATGAAATAAGTCAAGCATCTTAACCCAATATTACTATTATAATTACTAATATTTCTTTTACTTTTACTATTATTACTATTAGCAATACTTATTACTATTACTTTTATCACAAGATTAATGGTTGCTATCATTAATTTGATGGCTAGCCTATTGATTGTTAATCGTTTAGCTCAATATTTAACAACATTTGTTTGGCAAACGTGTGGCTAGGCCATTAAGACTGTGACTGTGGCAGCTACGAAAATTGGGGTTGCAACATCTATAGCTGCCCCTTCCCCCTGCGCGACGATACCTTAGCGAAAACCAACAATGACGACAATCGCACAGACCCTTATCCAATCACATAACTTTGCACTTAACGGCAACTCTCAAATTAAACTGTCCGAACGCAAGGATGCTGAGTGAGGGGCCCAGGGAGGAAGAAGAGGAGTGGAGTGGGCATATGACAGACCCTGCTAACTGCGATGCTATGCGATAATAACGATGGTCGCTTCCTTATACGATATATATCTCTCGACTGCAATGGCTGCAGTTCGCAGTTATTAAAAACAAAGGGGCGGCCATTAGCGCAACAGAGATGTCATCAGTGTGAGGGAGAGAGAGAGAAAGAGAGTGGACTGCGATGGGGAGAGAGGAGCAGAGGAGCAGAGAAAGACACACACAATCTTTTAAATTAGCAATAACATAATTGCCTGGCGCAAAATTGTTTTAAGGTATTTCTCGTCGCTTATTTATTTTTCTTCTGATGTTCACACATCGTTCGCCAAAAAGTGAGGCGATGAAGAAAAGACAAAAGAGTTGGGAGGCGAACGAAAAAGAGGTTACCGTCTGATAATTACACGACAATACCCCCCATTAACACATTTTCAGTCAGCGCTCGGCGCACAGCTTCGCGCCTCACACTGAACCCCACACTGAGCTCCGGGTGTAGAGCCTCAGCTGCAGCAGCAGCAGCAGCAGCAGCAGCAGCAGCGGCAGCGACAGCTACGGCGTTACAGATGATATGAATAAAGTTCATTTGATTTAATGAACCGCCAAAAAAAAAAACATAAACAAAAAAAATCATCATGTGACCATGCTTCCCACACACATAGCCTACCTCTGCGAGCATATAACAGGCTACACTGAGAGAAATGCTTAAGAATCAAGAGCAATGATTAAGAATATGTAGATTTTCATAAAGAAAAACATAAATAGTCATATAGTCAAAAACTATTTAATCTCAAGCTAAAAAAAAAAAAAAACTAAGGAAACTTTTTTAGGCTAAAAATATCAAACATTTTTTGTCTCAGCCTCTAAACTTTTCTCTATATGCCTTTTTGCCAATCTCAAAATCGAGCGAATTCTTCATATCAAACTGCTGATAAAAACGTGTCCAAATTTCGCTCCGTGTAAGATTTCAACAGATTTTTTGAAATAGCTAACAAACTCCGCTCACAAATTTCATGTAGGCTACAACAACAACAACAACAACAATAATAATGATAATAATAACAACCATAACAACAATAACAAACAAGCAACAACAATTGTAAGTCTAACTCTTTTTGTTTGCAGATTTTGGAGTTGAGCAATGAGGATCCACAGCAGCAACAACAACAACAACAGCCACACCAAATGCGTCTGCACAATGAGGCCAACAATCCGCTGACCGCTCAGCGTGGCAGCAACAGCGGCAGCAGCGCCAACGCCGCCTGGCTCCAGAAATTGGGTGCTATGGGCGCACTCGATACGGATGCCGGCTATGGGCGCTACTAAAGATGAAACACCAAAATCCAAACCAACCATGACGACCCCCCATAAAATTATAGAAAAACGAAACTAGGAATGCAAACGAAAAACATATTTGAAATGCCTAAAGTCTATTTTAATTACACAAATCAGCGATAGCTAGTTCCAAAATTACACAGATTACAAATTGAGCTCTAGATCTTAACTACTTGAAGTCCGAATTTATATGAGTCGAAAAATCTCACTTGAAATTTCTTATATAAATAAGCAAATCGGAGAACGAGTGCTGGAATTGAAGAAATCTAAATTGATATAGAAATGCTAACATTATTGAATATTAGAACAAAATAAGTGAGAACTAGTTCCGAAATAGAACATATTTTAAAAGTAAGGAATATAAGGAAATTAATCTCTAAAGAGGTCCATACAGAATTTTAAAATATTGCATTTTTTAAATATCTATTTCCAAATAAGAATTATTTTAAATGCATTAGAGAGAACTAGCTCTAAAGCTAAACAATTTATAGGTTTATTTACCAAACTCATTTGAAATTCTAACTATTATTAACTAATTGAATGTTCACTATTTAAACAAGTTACAATTTTGCTTTATTAAGAAGCAAAATTCAAATTAAAAAAAAGAATAATAATTTGTTTTAAATCAATACATTCAATTATGTTGCCCACTATAAAACAAAGCTATAAAGAAACTAATTCTAAAAGTTCATTCGTAGTTCGAACCTATGAAGTCTTTATTGTTTTAGCAATGAAGTGGAGCTAATAGTTCCGTATTAATTTATTAATAGTTCGCATTAGAATCGTTATTAAGGAACTTTTCAAATCTTTAAACTGGTTTGACAATATGTTGAGAATGGACATTACTGACTCTCAATGCAAAGCAAACAATTTTACAAGTCAATTCAAAGTAAGAAAACTAACAAGCTAATTTGAGATGGATTTAATAAGATTCGGGTAGAGACGAGTTAGGGCATTTCAAATATCTTTTGTTTTGCTATTTGCATTCCGTAAGCAAACACTCAACGGTTTTAAATACTGAACTCAAAAGAACTTAAACAGTTCCTATATAAGAACAATAATTTTTAAACTTTTACGATTAGACAAAAAGCAACAACAAAAAAAACTAAAAAAAAAGATATGTACTATATATATATATATATACATGAAATGAGTTAACTTGTAATCAAAAATTATACCATTATATTATATATGTATATTATACTTTATACACATGTAGATGTTTCTGTATACATATGTATGTAGTTCCTTAAACTTTGTTTCGTGGTTGCCAGATTCTGTTACATTGTTAGTTGAAAGAAGAAGAGTCAATTGTAAATATGTAATACCCGTCCCTGAAAGCATAAAACTGCGTGTATTTCTTCTTATTCATACATTTTACTTTGTTTTAATGGGCCTCAAGGCTGGGCAAATAAATAAAAATTATGAACATATTACAAGCGAGTGCCACAAGTTTAAATCTCTGCTGCTTACATTTTTGTGCTCAACTCTGGCCTCCAAGTTGAATTTTATGGCGCCATATACCCTATATTATATATATATATGTATGAATTTATATAAATATATACATATATATATGTGGGCAATGCAGCTCGGTTTATATAATTGTTACCTTTAAACGTATATTACCTTATGATCAAAAACAATAAAAGAAATCATTTTCAATGCAAGGCCTCTGCACATTTATTTTTCATTTTCAGTTATTGTTAATTAGATCTACTGATAGAGCATTGCATCAGACAGAAGCTGGAAAAACGCTCGCTTATGCAATACAAAACACGCACTCCCGATTTGTATCTAATAGTTACAGATACAAATAGTTTTACTGCCGGACAAATTGAAAAACGTGTGAGACTGTGGGGAGTGCTCGACTAGCAGATACTGTGGACATACCCAGAACGAGACATGACACACATGCATGCATGCATTCATAGACTCCTCACTCGCATACTTGCACTCACATAAATCCTCATAGACTCCAGGACTCCTGCAGCATGTAAATTATTTACTGAAACGCTCCCTCCTTCCTTCCCTTGCATTTATTCACAAATCCAATATACCCCATTTACTCATCTCTAAATGTGTTTAGTGTATTGGAAAAAAAAATGTAGAAAGAAACAAGTAAGAAAGCTCTAGTCGAGACTGCTCGACTAGGAGATACCCTGAACCCTCCGTGCTGATGTTCCAATCATTCTGCACACATACATACACATGCATCCACCCCCACGCATAGGCCCGCGCTCTGCTAACTGCGCAGTAAGCAGCGACTGCGCTTGGGCTGCGCTGCAGTGTGGGCAATATTATGAGAATTTATTTGTTGGATAATTTCATTTGTAGACGTACAATCTTAATGAAACTTTCAGAACGTAATCATTATGTGTAAATGTGTGTACATTCCAAAGCACAAGTCTCTAGTACTTGATATACGTTTTTTACAAATTTGGGGCGAAGGGGGCGTGGTATCCAAAATCTGTAAGTTACAAAATGTGTGTGCCCATCAAATGTACACAGTAAATCTGAAGTCTCTAGGTCTAATAGTGTTCAAATTAGGCTGAAAAAACAATATAAATTTATCGATTATCCTCGATAAAAAAGATATCGAATGAGTTATCGAAAAAATATGATAAACTCGTACTGCGTATGGTATACACGAGTATGCATACAAAATTTCAGCTCTCTAGCTCCTTTAACTTCTGAGATCGACGCACTCATACGGACGGACGGACGGACGGACGGACGGACGGATAGACGGACAGGGCTATATCGACTCAGCTCATCGTCCTGATCAAGAATATATATACTTTATGGGGTCTGCGATGATTCCTTCTGCCTGTTACATACTTTTCACAAAACCATTATACCCTGATTTCCCATTTTCAATGGGTTCAGGGTATAAAAAAAACGGAATTTACTTTCTTTGTGCCCCGTTCAAGTGCAACACTTGACAAATTAAAAACTAACAAGTGGCGATTGCCAGACCCAGTTAACCCAGAGCCGAGCCCATCAGATACAGGTTACAGATACATATACAGATACAGCTGAAGATACAGCTAAAAGATACAGATACTTTGCCTTTCTGTGTCAGCGTTGCGTCCGTACAAGTGCCCACGCCAAGTGAGCCAAAGTTCCGTTGCCTGTCGTCGACATTTCTGTTTTGTAAACGCATTTTAATTGCTTTTCGCTGCTTTTTATGTAAATACAATATTATTTAAATGGTCTTTGACTTCATTCATTTCGAGCTATATATAAATACATATACGTATATCTCTATATATACATATTTGCCTGTTACATAAAGTCCCAAAAAGATACTTAATAATAATTAGTATGTGTGCATGGCTGAGGTGTCGATGGAGATGATGATGCCGCCGCATGGCTCTGCAATGGTGAAAGCAGAAAGATTTCAGATGAAATATGATTTTTCCAGCTGCTCTCACAACTCAGAATCATGGGGCTTGACTTGCTATAAGCATCTGTCACGGTCTGCTATTGAAGAGAGTTATTATGAAAGTGGTTTGAAAATTATGTAAAAGAACTAATTAAAGTCAGATATAATTGAGTTAAGAAAGAGATATGCGCAGATGAAGATGTAGAATTGTTAACATTGATTTTGATATAACAATCAAAATTATAATAAAAGCATAGATTATACGTATTACCTGGTGTCTGTAAGCCTCTTTTTCTCATTCTACAAGGATTGCTATATTTAAATGTTTCAATGCCAGTTCCTTTCGTTTTCTCACTTTTTGTCCTTGTTGTGGTATGTCCTCTAATTCTCTCGCTATTCATTTCTCTGTCTTACATTCTATCTGTCTCTATTATTTTTTCTCAATCTCTCTCGGATGCTATAAATTTCATTCTCGGTCTATCTCTCTTGTTCTGTCTGATATCGTTTCTTTTTCTCTCTGCTCAGCTATAAGCATTTCGTTGTCTTCCTCTTTCCCGCTTTCTTTCTCTCTCTCTCTCTCTTTCTCTCGCTTTCTTTCTCTCTCTCTCTCTCTCTCTAATTCTCACTGTCATTTGATCGCATTTCTGTCTTCCTTCTCTTTCAATGTCTTCCGATTAACCGAATTCTTTATTTCTCTCTCTCTCATTCTCTCTCCCTCTCTCTATCTCTATCCCTCCCTCTCAGTCTATTTTTGTACGATCTGCTTTATCTGCACGAAACTTTAAGATCAACGTCGCATAAGTCACTCTACCTAAATTCATATAATGAGCCTTATCCACCCATTGCTATTAATATATCAATCATTATCACTGTTTCATTCACCATCTATCCTAGCAGACAAAACATGTTGTATTTTTAGTCATTTGTCCCCTTCTCTCACCATTCATCTCACTTATCTTTCCATCTTATCCATTCGTGTTTATTTATTGTAAACATTCAATTAACATTTGCTCTTATCTTATGTATTTACAACATCGTTTACACCGTACCATATATCTATATAGACAGAATTTCCATTTAAAAATTCGACAATCCATTAATTTTTGAGTATCAACGTTGTTGCTTAATCGATGTTGATTTTTATTTTTCCTTTTTCTTTTGTGACTGAATTGAAGCCTGCACATGTTTTGGACACCCAGCAGCAATCATTGCAATGAAGTTGAAAATGATAATGATGATGATGATGAGAGATGGGAGACGGGAGATGAGAGCTGGCAGATGAGAGATGAGCTGAGCTGAGCTGAGCTGGAAATTGAGGAAATGCGATGCGCTGCAATGCGATGTGCTGCGAGCCTCAAAATGAACAGCAAAATCAACAGGCGAAAAATAACAAAAAAAAAAAAAAAAAAAGAGAAGCAGATGGAAAGGCGAAGCACTTGCCATTTGGCTAACGGCATTATAAATGATGCCGCCGTGAAAAAGTGACAGTTAGCGCGCAGTTACAGTTGCAGCTACATGGCCCATGCTACATGCCACATGCCACATGCCCCGAGCCTCGTTACTAACCAAGCTTCCCAGCTCTGCAGCCAGCGAGCGATTCTCCGAAAACCGAATTCCGGCAGCAGCAAAACGAACAAACTTGGCCAAAGTTTCCCAAAACAAACAAACTGCCATACAGGAGTGTTTGATATTCGAACTACACTGTCATTTATTGATTATGCGCATCTCAATTTGAGGCAACACCTCGAGCGAGAAGCCGGAGTGGGAACGGGAGCGGGAACTAGAGTCAGAGTCCCCCGATCGAGATTGCATGATGATCGTGACAGGGGCAAAAATAAAAGAAACGTCGCCAATAACGAAATATGGCTAATCATATTTTTCTTTCATTTTAATAGGTAGTACGACTGCAAATAATGTCATTGCCGAAATTATTGAATGAGCCAAAGGAAAGGAGACGAGCAAAAATAAAATAAAATAAAATAAAATATATATACATATATAAATAAATGAAAGAAAATCATAGTCAACTGCTATTGCATTATGGCCAAAAAATGGAAATGAAGATGGAGCTGGGCGATGGTAAAGCTAAAGCCAAAGCTAACTGATCGTAACCCAACAAGACCGTGAAGCTCATAATGAGCATTGCACAAGACAGAGAGAGAAAGAGAGAAAGAGAGAGGGAGGGAATAGGAGTAAGCGAGAGAGAGAGAGAGAGAGAGAGAGAGAGAGATTGAATGTGTGAGACATGAAGAAATGTGAAATAAGACCAAGCCTCAGTCCAGTTCCAGTTCCAGTTCCAGTCGACTCCAGATCGGAGACAAAGCTTCCTCACCTCCTCCCTCACCCCTCTTACCAGTATTTCGCAGCGTATGCATTGAAATTGAAAGTGAATCGTGCCACACGATCCGAACAGCCAGACGATGATGCGATCCTCCAGACCGAACCAAATCATCAAAACAACAATAATGTAACAAACACAAACAAGCGAAAACAAGCACAAAACTAAAACAAAGAAACCACTAAAACAATATAAAACCAAGAAGTAACGCGTAAAATTGCTGTAACCAGCGTGCAGAATTTTTAATACACTACCAATTGAGTGGTTTCTTTTTGGGGAGCTTAGGGAAAAAGATATGGTTTGCATTGTATATAATTTGGCAATTGAATTTTCGAAGCTCTTATATTTACCATTCAGTTAACGATTTAAACTCTATTATTAATCAAGTTGTCTAGCCCGCCAATTTTTGTTAGACTGGATAGTTTCATTCGATACCCAGTTAAGTTCTTATCGAAATTAAATTTAACATATTTAAAGAATTTTAGTGTTTAGCTAGCAGCATACATGATCCATATAGTCTAACGACTCGATATAGAGTATTAGTTCTCTATGACCCAGTTCATCTAAAGAGCATTCATAATTCTAGTACTTGCCCCACTCTTTGCCCATTTCTCAATATATTTTAAATATGTGCTTCTATATCTTTCACAATGAATCCCATTCTCCCAAAGGTTACTTCGTATATCCTGCTCCTTTTTGTATACCCTTCTCAATATATTTCGTTTGATAAACTCTTCTCCATGAGCATTGCTTTATAAATCTCATTTTATGTATTTCATTCATTCGACATGTTTCGATAAGCTCAATTTTACACAAATGCTTTATGTAAGTCCAAAATAATCTTGATGAAAATGTTACTTGAAATTCGGCACACATATCAAATTTCCCTGAACTTCTTTTCTTTTATTTCAGTGCAATGAAAATGCAGTTTAAAGTTCGATTTATGTTGAAAAAATAAATTGAAATTGCTTTTAGGTAAAAATAAAATTGGATTTCCGGGATCGAATCGGTTGCGCTTAAACTCGATTTGACTTGCTTAACAGCAGCTGGAAATATTTACTTATTAAGTGAAATTCGTATAATGTTTCTTACTATATCTTAATCTGTTGTTTTATAAGTGTTATATATGATTTATTTATTTATATATATTATATATATATATATATATATATATATATATATATATATATATATTATAACCGATTGTGGCATCATGTAAAGTTCACTCTTATAATCATACCAATCAGCCAGAATTTGCGTACCTGCTGACCCAGTTACCTGTACCTATTCTCGAACATATCAAATCACTTGAGCATATCCAAGCAGCTTAAGCACATGCTGAGGATTGAAGAGCTAGTTTTAACTACTTGAGCTTGTGTGAATTTTTAGGAGGGTATTAAATCAGTTAAAATTAAAAAGGAAACCCGCAAAAGACTAAGAAACGGTCATCGAAGCGCTGCTGTTGCTGCTGCTGCTGCCGGCATCGCTGCTGTCGTCGACGTCAGCGCCAGCGTCGCAGTCGCAGCTAGGAGCGGCTGCAGAGGCAGCTTTGGCTTTGGCCTAAGCTACGGTCTACCCCTAGGCCCAGATGACTTGCCAGCTGCTGCGCTGCTTTAAGCCGTGTTTTGCTGCTGTTGGTTTTGTCTTTTTGCTTTTGTTTGTTTTTTGTTGTTTTGTTGTTTTGGCTGCGGCTGCTGCTGCTGCTGCTGCTGTTGCTGTTGCTCTTGTGGTACTTGTTGTTGTTATTGCCGCTGTTTTATACATTTCAATTTCTTCATGGTTATGCGCTCTTTGCCAACTGGTGCGACTGCTGCCGCTGCTGGCGTCGCTGCTCGCGTCGTCGTCGACTTCTGCTGAATTTTTACTTAATTTTTATTTCTCGCCAATGAGCGGCACTATAAAAGCAACTGCAACAATCGTTGTGGCATGCAGTCAGTGTAAGAGGTTCCGCGTCGCACAAGCTCCAGCGAATCAAACCAAGTTTCTCTCTCTCAAAAATAAATTCATAATTGTAACGGATTTTAAACGAAACTTGAATCGTTCAGTTTTTACAAGCATTATGCAGTCCAGTTTTGTGGTATGTTCCAGTGGATCACGCTATTTGTGTGTGTGTGTGTGTCTGTGTATGATATACCCTATTGAAATTCAGCCTAGAAGGGTTAAGGATGGCCAAGCCCATACAGTATACAGAAACGCGTTCAGGACGAAGATCCAAAACGATCTATCCTTGTTCACCTCTTCGTCCCTTTGTCCGATCTCGGTAACTACGAAAGTTAGAGACTTGAAATTTTGAATACATATTCTTGAATATCGAACGTAGGAAGTTCTTTTCGTTTTTCTTCAATATTGGCGCTCAGTTGTATTATAATAATAGCAATATTTATAACGGGCCTTTTCACTTGGAACTTGAAAACCATTAAAGATAGAGCTATCGCATTTGGTATATATTGTATCATTGCATATACCTAGCAACATTTTTTTGTTATTCCTGGATAACTCCGCACCATAAAATTTCGAAAGTACTCAAAGCTTAGATTTTTGTACATTCTCAATCAAGGTCGTACCAGTTCGGGTATTTCTAAGTCGGCTAAAGTCGACTAGAGCGCATACTTAACCGTTGCTTATGGTATTTTATTTTTTTGTTTCTTAGTTAGCGATTGTCTTGGCCGGCGTAGCGCTGGCTGCTGCTCGTCCAGAGCCACCGCGTGATACGTACAGCGCCCCACCATCGAGCAGCTATCAGCCGAGCGGACCCAGCGGCGGCTACGGTGCACCTGCACCACAATATGGACCACCACAACAGCCGCCAGTGGTGCACAAGCATGTCTACGTCCATGTGCCACCACCAGAGCCAGAGTACCAGGCCCCCAGGTGAGTCAAAGGGCTTAAACGATATATGTTTCTTAAGCTTAAGAATAATTTGAGTTCAGATAGATAAGTCTCTGATTTGTTCAGAGTAAAAAAATATATAAATGATACTAAGTATTATCCTTAGAAGGTTATTATTTTCGATTATTAATCTGTCATATCTTTACTTATAAGAAGTAGTAAAACTGATAGAAGTAAACTGATTATATCTATGAAATAGAATTCTCACTAAAATTTCAATTGAAGCAGAGGAACAAATATTCCCGAAATGGCCCAGATACTATCATCATATCAGTTAAATTTTACATCCTCTACGTTTCAATAGTTTTTTAGTATTAATAGGGTATTTAAATGTTATTTTCAATATTTTTCAATTTTAATTAAATCTTGTGATATTTATAAACATAAACTGCAACAAATTCCGTACCAAATTATATCCGTCGTCAAGTTGGTTAAGTTAAGTTTTAATTAAAGAACTTTGGTATGCAAAAAACTCTTGACCCTTTCAAATATTTTCCCTCTACTATAAACCCTCTTAATATTTGTACTTACTCAACTTTCATTCATTTTACTATCTTGATAATGTACTCCTAGAGATCTCTTGTTTAACTCCACTTTAAACCTTGTTTAGGCATATCTTCAATCAAATTATGTTTACAGCAGTTTCTTTTTACTTGGTCCAAATTGTGCAAACATAATTTGCCAGCTGATTGCAGCGAGAGATATATATTCCCACATTAAGGGAGCTTACGAACCATCTGGTTTGTTTGTCTGATGTCCCATTACAACTAATTGCAAAATGAATTGTCGTGTGTAGCTCCAGATATGACTATCCATGTACAATATGAGGTATCTGGGTAATGCCCCACAATTATGAAAATTCTCCCACAATTCATGGACTCTATGAGTGCTTGAGTACTTTGCTTAATATCTGACGCGGCAGCTGCGAGACAACTGTTGCGAAAAAACTATGACCGTTAATCATCTAATCCAGCTCAGGGCTACATAACTGTTTAGTTTTTGTTTTCGTATCTTTTTTTTGCATTATCATTTTTGTGAAGGGAGTAACAAGACTTTTTTGCATCTGTGCTGAAAGCTTACTTAATCGAGGAACTCCTCAAATGGGCAACAATTTAAGCTAAGCTTATCTATGTATCTCTCTCCCCCTCTCTATCTCGTTCTCTTTCACTATTTGTCACTGTAGTCAGAAAGTAATGTTAATTGCCAGCTGGAAAAAGATATGGTGCTGAAGACAACTAAAGCGTGACTAAGATGTTACCTAAGCTACATACATATTTTTAGCTTTACGAAGCTAATTATTCCATACGGAAAGGGAACTGGAAAGAGAGAGAGGGACAGAGTGTGAGGGGGAGAGAATGAGTGCAATTACCATAGCGTTAATATAGAAGACTGCATATAATAGTTTATATAAGAGTTGAATTTCTAGTAGACTGCAAATTGTGACAGTTTTCTTCTCTTTTTTATTTTTATTTGGCAACTAATTATTGCATACGAAAAGGAGAGTGAGTGCAATTACCATAGAGTGTGTATAAGAGTGGGCGTATAAGTGTTTATATAAGTCTTTAGGTGAACTGATAATGAGACAGCTCCAAGTAGCTGAGCTAGCTTGTTATTACTGCATATACAAAGGCAGTCAGAGAGAGGAAGAGAGAAAGAGAGAGAGGGAGAGAGTGTGTGAGTAAAGCTACTATGGAGTGCTTAAAGAGTGTGAATATCGCACTTTATATAAGAGTACAATTGCTGGTGGGCGGTAAATGGACACAGTTCTTAAGCTCGTTTATTACTATTGCAAAGGGAGTCTGAGGAAGAGAACAGGCAATTATTATAATGTGTGCATGAGGGTTTTTAAAAGAGTTTATATAAGAGGTAGCTGTGATAACATCGTATAATCCAGATCATTAGCAAGCATCTGCTAACTCTCGATCACTTCTATGAAACCTCTCCTTGACTTCATCCGCTCTTTCCTATAGGAAACCTGTGTATGTGCCACCACCACAGAAGCACTACAAGATTGTGTTCATCAAGGCGCCATCACCACCAGCACCAACTGCTCCAATCATTCCACAATTCCCACAGAACGAGGAGAAGACTTTGGTCTATGTGCTAGTCAAGAAGCCAGAGGAACAGCCAGATATTGTTATTCCAACACCGGCGCCAACGCAGCCCAGCAAACCCGAAGTCTACTTCATTCGCTACAAGACCCAAAAGGAGGAGACCGGACCCTACCCGAATGCCATTGCACCACCTTCGGAATATGGTGCACCCGCTGGCCCACCAGCACCATCGGCACCCAGCAGCTCCTATGGAGCACCTTCCCATTAAACGAACCAACTCTGCCATCTCTGGCCACCCATCCTCCTCTCCCCACTTCGAGCTAAACTTTACTGATTTTTTACTCATTTTTTTATTCATAACGAAAAAAAGAACAAAAAAAAAATCATTTTGACGTGTGACAAAATTTACGAATTATCATTTTATATAAGTATATGTATATGCCCCGATCCCTATCATTATTATTGTTGTTTCTTATGTAATTTTTTACCTCTAAACATTCTCCGCATAGGCTGTTTGTTTCAAATTGTTTTTGCCTAATCTTAAGTATCTAGTTCTTAAGGCACATGCGTTATATATACGATTATCAGTTATACATATATATATACACCATATATATATCTATATACTTGATATGCATTTCAACTAGGCAAATATTAACTACGAATATTTCAGTAAATTGTTGTTGTTGAACGCGAACGAAGAAGACAATGAAAAAGCTACAAAAAAATAAAAGTAAAATGAATGATACTCAAAACATTATTATTGTATATGTATAAAAACAATGGATCAAGAAAAATAAAAGTTATCTGAACTTACTATCTGATGCGCAGTTTTTCACTTAAAGAAAATTTAATAAATATCGTAAAAATATTAAAATCTGACTAATTAAAATTTAAAGACATTTAAAAAAAAAATATTTTTCAGCTAGAATATTACAAAACTTGAATTTTAAACTGTGACCCAATATAAGCGCATAACAGCGTTGCCATACTATGGAAATAATAACGGAATTGCCAAGCAGCGCACCGCCAACGAAAAAAAAAAAAAAACTTTCCAACTTCCAGCTTAACGCCTCAGACTAAACCCGAAATCAGAGGATTATTAAATTCGCGAATTCGCGTTAGTTAAACATTAAATTTAAATTAAATTTATTTCATTCTCAGTTATTTTTACTGCCACAATAACGGTAAACATTTACCTCGCATAGTTGAGAGCTCACTTCAGCTTTGCAATTTTAATTGAGACATTGTCAGGACACTTTCAACTGCTTTCAAACTGCTCTGCCCCGTCTATGTGCATATGCACACGTATCCTGTTCAAAGTCCATCCAAATCCCCGTCATAGATGCTTTTAAATACACACACACATATGTACAAATACATACAAATACACTCACTCAACGGCTTCTACTCGGCCTGTCAAATGTAAGCGAACTTAAAACACATCGTTTGCATTTTGGGCTGCCTGCCTCGGCTCCTCCCTTCCTTTCCGCCCCCTCACCCAAGCCCTAGCCTACTGCAAACACTTAAGTGACGCTTCAGCTCCTCAACTATCAGCGTGAGTGTCTGTGTGCGTGCTTTTTGCTCCTCTTTTGTTGTTTTTCCTTAAATGTGTATGAGCGTGTGTGTGTGTGACTTTTTTTTACAATATAAACATCATTTGCGTTGTTCCTTTTGTTTGAAGCCTTGCTGATTTTGTTTACCTGTGACTGCCGCCTGCCTGGCTGGCTGGCTGACTGCCTGCTAACGGCACTTACTCGAAAGAGCACGCCAGCCACTCTCTTAGTACAAAAGCGAAAGTCGTACAACCCCCACACAAAGGTGTACAGCATTGCCAGCTGCAAGCAGTTAGACATCGCTCTCTCTCTTATCGCGCAAGCGTCGCGTGAGGCGGTTAGCATAAAGAGCGGCCAGAGCAGAGCACTTGCCAAGCATTTGGTAGCGCCATCCTGTGTTAGTTGCGATTGTAATGCCAACGCAAACGGAACGCGGCGGGCGTTCGCGTTGCGAATTGTGTGCGTGTGTATGTGTTCGTAAAATGAAAATGTGTTTTTTTCGTTAGAGCCGGAGCAGCTAAAGAATCGTAGCTAAAATAAATAATGTATATCAAAATCGAAGAAGCCAAAGCGTTGCAGCCAAAGATGAAATCAACAACCAGAAATTGCCAGTCATAAAAAAAGGGTTTGTGCACGCTCCATGTGTATATGTGTATGAGCACTAGATGTGTGTGGCTGTCGCTGTGTGTGCGTGTGCTTGGTGTTGTGCTAATATTGTTGTCCATACAATGCCATGGCATTCTATATACCCCCTCTCCTCTCCGTCTCGCTCTACTCCACTGGTTTGTTGTTGTTGTTGCGTACAATTAGAAGGCATTGCCAATCGATTTGTGTGAAAAGCCAAAAGCTCAAAAGGTGGAACGCCTCAAAGAAGTTCGCTGTCGCAGGTGCGCGACATCTGAAAAATGAAGTTGAGCCAAACGTCGGCGTCAACGTCAACGTCAACGTTGACGTTCGAGTTGCCAGTCATTCACAATAGAAACGTGCCATCAAAATAAGAAAGAAGGAAGCAAAAAAGCAACAGTAAAATGAAGAAAAGGAACAATATTAATGAAAAGATGTTGCAAAAAATGTCACGTTCCTTATTTGAATTCGCATCATCATGTTAATGAAGCTGCTCCCCTAGAACCCTAAAGGCGAGCGTCTGCAATGCTTAAAGTTGAGCTCTTCAATTTATAACAAAGAATGTATATACATAAAGATATCAATGGGGGAACTTGATCGATAACTGAATTCCAAACTTTTCAACGAAATTTGGAATTGTTCAAGGAATTTCTATTTGTATACAACACAGTCCTTAAACTTTATTTCCATTTACTTACCCACCATATCGTTTGGAATGCCTTGAGTTCTACGCTTCAAATTTCTGACTTAACTTAAAGTTCGTTTTAATAACTTTGTAAGATATATAGTCGTATGAAATATATAGAAAAAAATATAGCCAGAGCTTTATCTATTGTTGATTTAGAAACTCAAGTAAGCAGGAAATCTTTAAATTCAACTAAGCTCTAAACTAAAATAATTAAATTAGAAACTTATATATTTTTAAAAAATTAATGGGTTTAAATACAACATGATTGACAAGAAAGGATTAATATTAAATTAACTAATATATTGAAGTGAAAAGCCAAACTGAAAGAAAATATTTGAAATTAGAAAGTTTGTTAAATCATTATGCTACAAAAAGTATTTCTTACAACAACAAACTTAAAAATTAAAACAAATATATAAATAAATTAATAAAAAAATATTTGAATTTAAATTAATAGAAATTTTCAAAGATATAATACAATAAAAAATATGTATTACAAACAAAAAAAGTATTCCCAAAAGTACTTCCTAATAGTGAAATAAACTGCCTACCAAAAAGTTACTTAAAAAGTGGTAAAAACAAACCCTTATAGACCAGACTTAAGTGAATTTTATAAACTAAGCCTCAAATGAATAAAAAATGCAAATATAACATAATAAAAAATATTACTTATAATAAAAAAACAAAAGCAGCATTCTTAGATCTAAGCACCCGGAAGCTTACAACAAAATAGAAGCTCTTCACTTTTTGGTAAAGTTACGAGCGCCCAGAACATAAACTTAAGAGTCAAATATAAGAAGAGCACTTGCTGCACGAATAACTGATATAATTGTAAATAAACATAAAATAAACAAAAGAGTCCTTACTGAAAACTGCTTTCTGCAAGAGAAATTTCAGTGAAATAAAAACCAAAGTACCGCAAATAGATAAAATATATATACATCTATGCTTGGACGATGCTACAAGTGAATAAAAACACCCAAACCCTCCCAAAAAAAGCAAAACTCAGTGAATCATGAGAGTGGGCAAGAGAGAGGTTGAGCCGAGTCGAGTTGAGTTGTCTGCGAAGCATATGCCCAATAAACAGATGCCCCATAACCATAAAGCGAAAGTGTTATGGCCATTACCATAGGACGCCAGGACCTCGTCCTAAGTCACAGTTGTCCCTTCTTGGCAGAAATCACAATTTATGACATTACACATAAAATCTGCACACAATGTAGCGAAAGGAGAAATTCTTGGCAAAACTTTTACAGCACACTGTTGGATCCTTATTAACTAGTGGTTGCTACATGTACTTCTTCTTCTTCTTCTTCTTCTTGCATTCTTTCCTGCCCCATGTTTGGCCAATACAGAAGTGCTTCCAACAAGTAAGACACACACACACACATTCACACGGACATTAAGAGTATGGAAACGGAGTTTTGTGGCCGTGGAGCAATGAGCACCAGCCAAACGCCGCGCAATGGCGGCTTCTGTGGTGCACTCCAACGTGCACCGCCAGCGATGCCGCCGGCCCTACAACGCCGTCTCTCCAGTCGGGAATGCTACGGCGTTGGCAAAGTAAAAGTCATGTTACGCGTCGCCGACAAAGCGGACAGCAGCGGCGACAGCAGCAGCTGCCTTGAGTCTGGCAGCTTTATGGCGCTCGACAAGAAGAAGCGACAGGTGACACTAACGGATCCGAAGACCGTTTCGGCACCGCAGGCCCAGGAGCGAGCGCCCATGGTTGCGGCACCTAAAATGTTTGCCTTCGATAATCTATTCACAGCAGAGGATAAACAGGTGAGTGGACGTTAGAAAATAGATGAAATAGTTAGATAAATGGAATAATTATTGTTAAAGGCAGAAAGCATAAAAATCTATGAGAAATCTAAGAGATATGTAGAGTCTTAAGAGAGTTATAGATCTAGTTCGAGTTTTTTGGAGTTGGAAATGGAGAACCGATAATAAGCAAAAAGGGATTGTACTGAAGTAGATAATGATAAAAGCAAAAAATAGAAGAAACAAAGAGTCCCCAAATATTGCTGATACGAAACAAAAATAACAGAGCGAGTAGTATATTAGAGTAAATATAGATCAAGACTAAATCTATTAGAATTCTAGAATACAAGAATACACGATAAATAGGCGTCAGATATAGATAGAGAAATTGAAAGGGAACAAAAAGATGATAATATTAGGGATACATTTTGGAATTGTTAGTAAAGGATGATGAATATTATGAATAACATATGATACTAGACAGATTTAAAAAGTATAAAACACTGACTGATCTATTTCTTGATAAGACTGTTAGATGTAGTAAAAATATATAATTATTTGTACTATACTATTCATTATATTCATACTATTCCCCTCTTAATTACACACATCAAATGTAGATAACTTTTTCAAATATATATAAAAAATAATGCATGTTTTTCATTCGAAAGGCTTCGTTTACCTTTCTATTTCATTCCCATGCCAAATTATCTAACATACCTTAGCTTCCGTTCGTTAGTACTATTTCTTTGGTTAGGTCTTCTGAAGTTTTACCGGATATCAAATAAAGCATACCCAACGGAATATTCTTTCATCATATTTATAATCCCCGCATGCCCTCTCTTTCTCACTACTTTGCAGTCGGATGTTTGTGCGGCGGCCTTAAGCGAGGTAATACCCGCCGTGCTGGAGGGTTCGGATGGTTGTCTGCTGGCCATGGGCTATCCGGGCACGGGGCAAACGCAAACGGTGCTCGGCGACCTGGGAGCTGGTGCTTTGGGCGCAGCTCCCTGTGCCATTGCCTGGCTGTATAAAGGAATTCAGGAGCGTCGACAGAAGAGCGGAGCCCGGTTCTCTGTGCGGGTCAGTGCGGTGGGCATCAATGCGACCAAGCCGGACGCTCTCTCCACGGATTTGCTCATCTCACATGCAGCTGGTAAGCAGAGCAAAGCAAAGAGAGAAAGTACAAAGGGCCGCCACCTGTTAGCAGAAGTTGGGCCATAAAGAGGAGGGCGTGCTTGTGGGCGTGGGCGCTCATAATGTTGCCCCTGGGCCAGCTGATGATAATGTTGTAGCGGGGACGTTGAGGGTTAGCGGGTTGCGGGGGTTAGGTCCCCAATTTGAATAAAGTTAACCTGTGAGGCTGTAACGAGCAACCCCATAGCCCCACAGCCCCACAGCGCGACGCTCGCTTCGACTCCAATGAATGCTAACTACAGTCGAGTGGCATTTATATGAACATAAAAGCTAATGCTCTTTTCATTCACTCCACACGAACACGAATCCCACACAGAATCTGACGACTCCCCGGGGATTTATTTGCGTGACGACTTCCTTGGCGGCCCGACGGAACTACGTGCACCCACCGCGGAGCGTGCAGCGCTATTTCTTGACTCCGCATTGGCCGGACGTTTAAAAAGTTCCGGAACGGGCAATTCCAGCAGTTCAACAGCGACGCTGGAGTCCGCACTCATCTTTACGCTGCACGTCTACCAGTACAGCCTGTCCCGCAAGGGCGGTGGTAAGTCCTATTACTACTCAACCACTTCAGGCACCAGCCCACCCAGCTTACCCCACTCCATATGCTTTGTTGTACTGCGCTGTGCCTTCCCCTAGTTGTAGACATTGTTGTTGCCACACTCAAGTGGCCCGCTAAATGTTTCACTAGACAGGCAGACCATTAAAGTGTCGCATTTCTCACCCACCCCAACCACTACATCTCTCTCTCGCTCTCTCTCTCTCTCGCTCTCTCTCTTTTGTTACAGTTGCTGGCGGCCGGAGCCGTTTACATATCATCGACTTGGGCGGCTGTGCCAATCGCAGCGGTGGTCTTCCACTTTCGGGTATTGGCAATATTTTGTTGGCCATACTGAGCGGACAGCGGCACCCGCCCCACAAGGACCACCCGTTGACGCCGCTGCTAAAGGACTGCCTGGCCCCCATTACCTGCCATGTGGCAATTGTCGCACATGTCCTGCAGTCAGCGCATTCGTATCAGGATGCTTTGGCCACCATACAGATTGCCTCGCGTATTCATCGCTTGCGTCGTCGCAAACACCGCGTGCCCATGCCTCTGGCTGTGGGTCTCGCCCAGGGCCTGAACTCGGGCGGTGCGGGCTCCTCGGCCGGCTCTGGCGCCGATCCCTCCAGCTCGGAGATCTCGGCGGACACTGTCATCTATATGGGACCCCATGATGATGCCACCGACGGCGAGCATCCGCCCGTCTATCTGCCCTCGCTCAATGGCACCACGGATAATCGCGGCCTGCTCGGCAAGGCCTTGAAGGGCAGCGGAGCAGAGAAGCCAACGGCGCCACAACTCAAATCAAACTGCGCCAGTCCACTGATGAAGAAGGCCGCCGTGGAGAAGGGTAAGTGTTAATGTTGTCGGCCAAACTGCTGTCAACCCCTCGTTCATTAGTTCCAGATCCAGGCATTGACAGGCTTTGCTTATGAGATTTTAATTGAAATTCCTCGAGTCATTAGATTTATGCCCCAGAGATAGTCAACAATATTACTCTGACAGATTCAGCTTGGATCTAATGTCACTTATCAGCATTGAAACAGCTCCAGGACTGGCTCAAAGAGCGACAGCTGGCAGTTAGTCTTTGATGGGCTGACTCTATGCGGGGGTTGTTAGCTGGATGAACACCTTGGGCTTACAAATACATGTTGACACTTGAGAGATTTACATTAGAAGTAAATGTGGCATGATATGCAATCAAAATAGCGACAGATATTTCGAATTAATTAAAGCTTAAACGGGATCTCGTGGAGGTGGAACCGTTGAGACTTGCTCTCTTTAAAGAATTTATTGAATTATCTCATTTGTCTAGAGGTGGTTGTAGAGGGACTTTAATATTCCTTAATGATCTTAAGAAAAGATTGCAAAGTGGTCTTACAAGTGCTTAGCTTATAAGCAAGTGTGGATTCCTGTTTCTAGCTAGTGTGGATCCTTCTCTTTATATATAATCAAAATGTGCTGTACTGTGCACGAATTTCTTACCCTACAATGGAGCATAACATAGCTGTTAGACCTAAGATATTGAGCTAATCCTATGTTAATCCTATGTTAAACATCAAGTCCCAGCTCGTTAAGCTGTCCCAAACTACATTTAAAGAAATCTCTTAATAAATTAACTGTCTTATTCAACCACTTCCTTTTCTTTCCTCCCTCCTTCCCCTACTTTACAGCCAAGAAGCTGCAGTCCTCTGTGAGTTCCACAGGCAGTTTGAAGCGCCACAATGCCGCCACAGTTGCCTCTAGCTGTGCCGCCTCCGCAATGCTGCCACAGCACAGCGCGCTGGCTCAGGAGCTGCTGCCGTCAGCGCCCGGCTCACCCATTCCTAGACACATGTGCTCCAAGGCCTCGAATATGCCAACGCCCAAGGGCTCGCCACTGCGACGTCCGCATGGCTCGACGCCAGGCGCCGCGCTGGAGCAGCTGGAGGCGGGCATGCGACAGATCACCGAGGAGCAGTGGATCGACGGGCCACGTGTCTCGCGGGCCAAGGTGGCCGAGGCACGGCATCTGATGCGCGAGGTGAACCACGTGAAGCAATGCGAAACGTGGGTCGATGGACCCAAGTCGCAATCGTGCCGCTCCCTGACAGCGGGCAATCTGCCAACAGCTGCCCCGACGCAGGGCTACGGCTTTATGGATGCGCACAAAAAGACAATGATCAGACAGTGGGTGGAGAATCAGACCTCGCAAGTCTTCCAGGGTGCGGCCAGCGTCTCGGCGAGCAGTTCACCCACAGCCCTGCATCTGAAACTCTCCCAGCTCAAGCAGAAGTCACTTGACCTGCCAGAGCGACCTCTGTTCCAGCCGGAAGCCATGCTGGAGCTGCCCCAGTGCCTGGATAGTCTTCCGCTGCTGGGCAGCTGTCCAGATGCGCAGCCCGATGGTGATGATCAGGACAGCGGTCCGTCGGAGGTGCCGCCCGCGCTGCCGCTCCTAGACGATCCTCTGGGCTCCCGTGACATATCGCACGACAGTCTGCATCGCATGCTCTCCAGGCACGACTCGGAGCTGGCTGTCAGCCGTGCCTCCTCGCAGCATCCGTCGCAGCGCAGCATCGACTGTGGGTTACAGGTGACGGAGGAGGAAATCGCTCGCACCATGGCACGCAGTGAGAGGGAAAGGGAACGCGATAGGGAGAGGGAGAGGGACAGGGATAGGGAGAGAGAGCGCGATCAGACGCATCCCTTGGCCGCGCTCAGTCACTGCGACAATATATCCTTTGTGTCCAGCTTCAACATGGCCTGCGAGTCCTTTAGTGAGTGCGGAGAACGCGCCAGGTGAGCAAACTAATTTATAAGAACATTTCGCCTGTTCTTGGGAGTTTCAATTATCCTGTAAATCTGCTTGCAATCGATATTATTTAACTTTGTACTACAACCGATCCTTCCCTGCCCTGCCCTGATTCCTCCCTTGCAGACATCAATTCGACCAGCTGGCCCGCCTGCACGAGATCTTCACCTCGCAGCTGGCCATGGCCGAGGTGACGCCTTCGTCGGCGCTCTACCGCACGGAGGTGGGCAGCGTGTTCAGTGAGCCCGCGTTTCGCTTCAATGTGGGCCAGAGCAGCGTTTGCAGCGAGCCCGCCTATCGTCTGACGCCAAGTCCACCCAAGCAGCCGTCGCACAGTCCGAGCCAGGGCTCGCTGCCCAGCTTGAATGGCATCATGGAGATAGCGGGCATGGACGACTATGCGCTGCTGCGCCAGCCGGACGGTGCCTCCGATCCCAGCCTGCCGAAGAGCGAGAAACGATTTGCGCCGCAGCACGACGACATCAGCGAGCTGGAGGAGAAGGAGCGACGCAGCTCGCTGGAGGATGCGCAGCACAAGCTGAATGAGATTACGAATATACTGCCGCTGGCGGCGCAGTCCCGGCTGCCGCTGCTGCCACTCAACACCAGCTCGGAGGCATACGACAGTGGCCACGATTCCTCCACGCCGCGCACCTCCAAGCATTCGGGCATCTCGCGGAGGGCAGAGAGCGGCTATCATAGTGTGGCGACTGTGCGGGATTCGGACGAGAGCAGCTTCGCGTCCGGCATGTCGAAGAGTCAACGGCATCGCATCACCGTTCCAGGTGGCCATTATCAGCGACACGGCAAGAAACGCCAAAGGCAGGAGGGCAACAAGGGTCTGTGCAATTGGTTGCTCCATCCGTTCTCCTGCACCTATCCAGAGACTGAGGGCGAGATCAGCGACTTCTAGCTCCGAACGGAGACCCCCCACCAAAACGAAATTCAACCAGTGAAAGCATATGAGAGATACAAGGCCAAAGAATTTGTAAGCACACGCTCACACACACATCGAGTCTCACACACACACATACACATCAAGCAGACACATATTGAAGCAAAGGAAAACCAGCGACTGATTAACTTTTACTTGACACCGGCTGCCACAAACCAATTTTAAACGAAAAGAAAGAAGACGAAGCACACGACGAAGAGGAGGAAGCGAAACCTAATCTAATCTAACCCAACTACCTAATTATACCTATGCTATAAAGAAAGGCGCCATTAACACTCACACACACACACACAAACACTCACTAATACACGCATTAGTTCAAACGGGGCTTTAAATATTTTAAGTTGCCAGCTAGCATAATGAGAATATTACGCATTAGGTAGGGGTAGTCACGATAATGGGCAAAAATAAAGCAGAAAAAAGTGAAGGTTGAAAAATACTTTAATCAGACAGAGAAACAATTTTAGAACAATTATTTATTAGAGTGGCATCTGCTATTTTATTTCAGGTACTGATTTTGTCAATTTATATTCATTGATTTTAACAAGATAAAAAGTAGAGTAATAATATTTTTAAATTGGTATTTTTATTTTTTTTTTTTTTTAGTAGCATGAGTATGCTTAATTGTTTAGTTGGTTATAGCTAATACATGGCATTATTACCTCTTATATGTTACCACTAGTTATATCAGCCCCATTCAAAATTCCCTTACAATTCTAATACAGTTTTTCCAATATCTTGACTACCCCTGCTGCTGCTATATAAATAATATAAACATATGTACTTAATCAGGCCACAATCACTACAACTTTACAAGAAAAAAAAATAACAGAGATACATTTATATACATATATCATATATATATATATACATATATTATACATTATATCATAGCTATTTATTGTTTATTTATTTATGATTTTGGTTTGTCGAGGAAGAAGAAGAAGATTGATAAATTGTATGCTAAATGTTAAATGTTTGCTTATTCAAACACTTTATTGCCAATTATAAGTTACAAAAAAAAGTGAAAAATGAAATGAAAAAACAAAAATGTTTAAATTAATTGTTAGTTAGCTAAAGTTATACATCTACTAAAAACAAATTGTGTAAGACAAGGACAACAACAACCACGAAGAAGAAGACGACGAGGAAGAACAACCAAGTAGACAAATGTTAAACATACAATTTTGTTGCCATTTTTGCCTAAATCAACTATGTTACAAAAACAAAAACAAACAAACAAAAAAATAAAAATAAAAAAAAGATATATATGTATATCGTATATATATATATATATTTATCAGAGATATTATATATGAGATGCAAATTTTATGAAGCTATTTAAATATAAAATAAATATGAATAAACGCAAACAAATATATATACATATTATATATATATATATAAATCGCAAAAGGCATGCAAATGGAAGCGAAGCGGCATTAAGAAACGCACGCCTCAAAGCATGCAACACACAATTTTTCACATGAATAGCTAAATTTTTCGCATCGCACATAATTTATTTCCATTAACAAAATATGAAAAACGAATCACATTCCTTCATTGCCTTTTTAGTCGCATTCATCCATAAAAAATTAAAAAAAAAAGACAAAAAAAAAAACATAAATAAAAATCATAAACTTATTGAATTAATTAACAAAAGCGAGAATCAACTAATTCTATTGCATTATTATATATTTCGTATTATTCCAATTATCCAAGCGTAGTAATCACCAAAAACAAAAACAAAAGGCTATACTTTAATCAACCCACTCACATACCACAACCCCCTCACACCCCCCCCCCTCCTACCTTGTTAATGAAACAAGATGAATATTACATATATACTATATATACAATATCATATATGATGATTCGTCGACTTCGACGCTGAATACAGACTAATTATTTTTTATAATATAAAGCAAATCGACATCTGGTTTTATTGCATTTTTATCGGGGTGGGGTGCGGGTATCCGAATCGAGTCACAGTTGGCTAAAAAAAAAAAAGTTGACATTTTATAGATAGATATATATATATCAAAGCTCCACTGACACCCCCTCTAAGTAAATAGGGGTTGGGGGCCTGAGCAATAAAACAAGCTGGCAAAGTTACGATTCCTTGTGCGTTGTTTTTGCGTAAAGTCGAACTGTCAAATACACTTGAGGTACGTTTTAAAGGAATTACGGATTTTATGACTTGCGAACTAGTTTTGAATAGCAATGACATCCTATGATGTGGAAATACCCTAGAAATGAAGACCAAGCCAAGGAGTTTAGAGAGTGTACTATAAATATAGGTATTTATGACAAATATCTTAAATTCATTTGCTTAATATCGTTTGTAGTCGATTTCAGAAATAATATTTAGTAATGATGGGAAGAAATTTGGAAGAATTATGTCTAGAAATTCCTTTTAATTCTTATACTGTTCGACATCTACATATTAATAGTATAGATAAACCGATAAAAGTGTACGAAATGGGTTTATACGTTTCTATTTTTTAAAGTAAGTATGCTAGAGTTATAGGTTATATATGTATGTAACTTATAGCTATATTATTGTTTAGGCATTTATTAGACGAAGCGCTAAAATGATTTAGGTAATATATTTAAGCATTTAGTTAAGCTGACTCAAGCAGAGAGGGGATATATGAGATTTATTTAATCCTCGCCTGCCAGCTCTTTACTACTTTAACTTATTCTAGATATGAACATTTACCTGCATTGAGAAATTCTTTATTAAAACGAAATACTTTATATACAATATTATATATTATATAATATAATATACGCAGCTCAAACGCTTCACATAGTTTCCCAAGCCGTTTCGCTGGTTAGAGTATTTGGCGCAATAAAATTGTGTTGGCACCTTCTGGCAAATGCCACGCAACAATGCGACTACACTAAGTAGAGCTTCCACTTCACACACACACACACACACACACTCAGCGCCATGCACACTGTCAACCCGCTACCCCCAGCCAGCTCCCTTGACTTGCACCCCGCAGCGATTTTTCTTCGACTTCGCCTTTTGTCTGCCGCCTTTTTCGTGTCGCGCTGGCAAACGTCGCAATTTCTTTTGTACAACCCTCTTATCACGGCAAAACTTTAAAAACGAAAGAAGAAAAAAATTTATTCGCAATTCGCAGTCACAAATGCAAATGCTGCCACGCCCACACCCACACATCAAGAGAGAAAGGGAGAGAGAGAGAGAGAGAGAGAAAGAGTGAGCGTGGGCAGGAGCAGGAGGCTGAATGTCCCGGCCGCGCCCCCTTCGAAGTCTGCTCGCCATATGTTGCCAATTGAGGCGAAAATCGAAAAACGCGTCTATGCTGGATTGTTTATGACCCTAGAGGCTGCACGAGTCCAGGGATGCCAGGGCGGGGGCGAGCGGCAGGGGCTTGGCAAGTGGCAGGTCCTTTGCCAGGACTTTCTTCTGCAACAGCAACAACAACCACTACTGGACCTGTCGCCTTTTAATTATGGCTCGCAAATTATTTTCGAATTTTTCATCAGGCTGCGGAAATAAATGTTGACTGCAATTTCCCTTCAAACAGGATGCCAAAAGGATTCGAACCATATTTTCCCCCTTTTTACCTGCTTTTTTTAACTACTGTTTTCCCATATTTATGCGTATACGTATATATACATATATATGTGTGTATGTATTTAGCTGTTGGACGTTGCTTTGACGTGACCTAAAAAAATTATATTCACACTCACTTCACTTCGTAGAGTTGAATAACGCGACGCGGGCGGGATTTCTCCTGGAGCGAGTGAGGGCTTAAATATGCATATATATGTGTACTGTATGTATGTATGTATTTATATGTATTTCTGTATATACTCATTAAAATATATGTTCCACTTGCAATTAGAGTTTGTCATTTGGCAGCGTGCGAGTTAATCCAGACATTCGGATATTGTTAACAAGCCCGCATCCAGAATATAACACAAAATGTCATACAGCTATATATGTATGTACAGATACATATACATGTATACATATGTATGTGTATTTAGACTTTTTTCAAGTCTCACTGTGTCTGCCCCATTAGCTTTTAGCATACTCGAAATTTTCCAATTAGACTTTCATAAACTTAAAACAAACAGAGAGTTAGCTATGAATAGGTAGAACAAAATCTAAGAGTACTAAGAAGTGGAAGACAAGAGCAGAGTAGAGAAGATAGGAAAAGAGAAAAGAAGAGAGAAGAGAAGAGGGCACACGTGAAGAAAAAAGGAGAGTATATAAGATAAATCGAAGAAAAAGCAAAAGAAAAGAGTGATTCATCTTGATCCGATGATATAGATATAGTATTACTTATATCCCTCCGTTATATAACTTGTAATGTTTAATCCGATTAAAGAAAGAGAAAAGGAGTGTGGAAAAGGGAACAGATTATGAGAAAATAAGAAAAGAAGAATGGAAGAAAAGAAAACAAGTGAATGAAAAGAAGAAGGAAAGTTAAGAAAGCAAACAAAATGTGATTCATCTGCTTCTTTTTCTCTTCTTGTGCTCCCTTAAGATGAAATCCGAAGCTGATCTACTAATACCTCCATATGTCGTAATCCTATAACTTTTAATATTTAAGAGAGCAGAGAAGAATTAACTCTTTTTTCTCCTCTAAGATATCATTTAATGATACTCGAGCATTACTTATGTCTCTCCTAAAAATTTGTTAATTTTAATCCGATTACCTTTCAGACATTGATCAGATTGAAATTCAGTTAACCAAAATTATTTATGTAGCTCGCTCGCTATGAGCGAACCCGTCTCGAGCCGTGGGCGTCGGTTCATTTTCAATGCCGTTCTATTAGCAACATCCGGTCTGGCGGCCCGTAAGCTGAGTCCGGAGCAGCAGCCCTTCGCGATGGTCGCCTGCGTGGTTGGCGGAGTCGCTGCGGCGCTGGGTCTGCTGCGCGTCGCGTTTGGTAGTGCAGGCGAAGGGCCGTATCGGAGGTACCGGGGCAACGAGCGGGAATTCCGCATGCTTCGCAATGTCAGCCAGGGCGTTTTGGAGCTGATACCCCTGCCTTTGGTGAACATGGAGCTGTACGCACACTCGCTCGGCCTGGGTCCCCTGGCCCTGGCCCATGGCATTTTCGTGGTTCCGCTGCTCTTCGATTTGTACTGTTCGATGGTGAAGCAGCGCAAGGACTGTGACTTAACTGAATCGCTACGCGATCTCTCCATGTTGGGCAACATCATATCCATCGGCTTTCTGTCTGTGAAGGAGTCAAACTTCATATATATGCGCATGACCGTAATCATGCTGGTGGTCAGATTCTATCCGGTGATAATGGACACCGCCCATGAGGAAGCGGGTGAAGACTTGGTTGTCTGTGGCGCTGCGCTGTTCTTCCATATGCTCGGCAAAGTGGCTCAACAGTGGACGGAAGCATAGAGTTGGCATTCAATCATCATCAATTCACATTGAGATAATCCCAACTTTCAACTCATTGTGAGTGAAATCAATTTGTCAATCTTCAATCAACCAACATCAGTCAGTGACCATCTTAAAAGATAGCTGAGTAGCCGAAACAAATTTAGATTCAACTCTGATCAATCTATCAATCTTTATATTGTCTTTTAACTTCGACATGGTGACTTTACAATAGCCAACTAAATATATGTGTGTTCAATCATGATCAATCGTTGTAGTTGTAGTTGTAGTTTGTTTTCCTTCCATTTAACTTTAATAATCAACACACAATCATCATCAATCCCCCAACGGCTGCCGCCTGCACTCTAAGGCTTCGATTCGATTTCGAGTTCACCAGAATTAGCTTGACTTGTATTGAGTTACGTTAAAATCACCTTTTCAATTGTTGGTCATGTTTTTCTAATTGCCAAACTCGCTTTAAAAATGACCCTCAAACCAGCTCCTAAGTCCACTTGTAGGGCTTCAACTGGTGTGTCATATGAATTCGATATACCCCTGAATGATTGATTGACTGAAAATGTGCTGGAAGTGGAACTGAAGTATTGAAGTAGTAAATGAAGGCTGCGATGTGAGTGTAAGAGATTGTCAGAAAGTGAAACTTTGAATATTTGAATATATGAAAAGGTTTTCATAAAACATGACTCTCTTAATCAGTGCCAATTGATTGATTGATTTTTTCATGACTAACTTTGTCAAACAACCTAGCGCCTACTTATGTGATGGCAAATCTTACTACAAGAAGATTTCAGGCTGCGCATTCTGCTAACACATCGAATGACTGGCTCTAATTGATTGATGGCTGTCTGATTGACACAGTAGTTAAATCTCTTGCATAGGAAGAATCTTGCGTATGTAGATTGTGGACTGATCGATTGAATTGCTGATAATAAGAATCATGCAGAAATGCTATAACGATTGCTTGACTGGCTTAACGATTGAACTGAATGGGCTTGAACAAATGAAAAGCTAACTAATTGACTGTCTCGATCTGAACGATAGATTGACTGACCAAATATGTAGGTATTCAACTAGGACTGAATATCCAACTGACTGGCTGATTGCCTCATAGATTGAGCTTTCGACTGAATGTCTGATTGAGTGATTGCATAACTCGCATCCTTGTCTTAGTGAATGGCACAATTTTATATTATCAATTTAAATAATATCTATATCTTGAATCAATATTTGACTTTAAGCGAACGCAAATACTTTCAACGCCAAACCCAAAGAGCAAAGTCATCAATTTTTTTTGGTAAACATTTAGGAATTTGTGATAAAAAATGTATTCGAGCACCTTTTCATTCCTCTCTTGTTTTTTAACCGAATTGTATTGGCATTTGGTAAAAGGTCCGTTTAATCTAAAACCCAGATTCCTAAAGAGCTTTGCGTGTCATTCCAGTGACTGTTCCAGAGGCTGAGCGCGGCTCTGCTTCCATTGGGCTAACGATGCGGATATGCAATGGCAATGGCAATGGCAACACTTGAGCATGCCAAGCACGTGCCACGCCCCCTGCCAAGCAGCCCACGCCCCCAGACCAGGCATAAAGAAAAATAATAATTCAACTTTATTTGTGCCACATACCTAGGCATGTGTGGGAGGATGGGAGAAGGCGAAAACGAAAATGAAGGCGGAGGCCAAGGCGGCGGCAAAGCCGAAGGAGCCTTCCCTCTGCACACATCCCCACTCTCACTCTCCCTCTCTCACTTTCTGTAACTTCCCACATAGTTGTAGCTGGCAGCTCGGGCAGCTGTTCCTTGTCAACACCCAAACAACAACGGCAACAACAGCAACAACAAAGAGCCATGGCAAATTTAATCGAAAGCGTGTAATTGACCTCAGCAAATGGCACGAAGGCGGCCGTGGGTGTGGGTGGGGGGCGTGGCTTTGTCGAAAGCTTAGCCAGCTGCCATCAAATCATTATCAGTTAAATAAACGACAGCGCCAAGTTAAAAAGATAACGAAGTCGTTGCTGTTGCTGCCGTGTGGCGACACCAACATAAGCAGCGCCAGCAGCCGCAGCAGCAGCAGCAGCAACAGATGATATCTGCTCCAGCAATGCGCCAATGTGCCACATCCTCTACCCCCAATTGCCCCCGCCCTCCCACAAGCACACACACACAAACGAGCAGACCCCCAACTCTCTCACTTACAATAGACAGACGTAAGCCGCCGTCGTTTTATGCTAATTCAAATGGAAATGGAGCCAGTCAGCAGCTGCTCCTGCTAGCAATGGGGCTAGAGCAGAGCAAGTGTCACGACCCAAGCCGATATATCACGGAAGTAGATTGGTCTTCGGCACAAATGTGTGCCAGCTCGTTGAGTATAAAGATGAAGCTACTATATTGCTTATAATTCATAAATTAGTTAAATGTTAAAAATTAAAAAATAAAATATCATAATCCTAACTTAATCTAATAAAAAATAAATAAATAATTAAACAAAAAATAAAATTAAAATAAAAAAATAACAATTATTATTATTATAAACAAATTAAAAGTAAAATATAAATTTTTATGACAAAAATTAAAATGCTTAAAAACTAAACTCAAAAATGTATTATTATATATTCAAATATTAAAAAAAAAAGATGTTAATTTAATTTTAAATAAATAAAAAATATGTAAATAAAAAAAATCCCTATTAAAAATAAGATGCATAAATATTGGCAAAAACATAAACAACAAAAAATTTTGAATCATATAAAAATAATTCAAACAATACAAAATTAGGTTCTTAAAAAATATGTCAAAATAAATAAATATATGTATAATAAAATAAATAATAATAGACATATATGCTACAATAAATAATAAAAAAAACTTCATAGGAAAAAATCAATCCTATCTGTGCTTAATGTTCATATTCATATATTTTATTTATATTATTTTAAACATATTATTTAATATTTTTGATCGCATTCGATAGCTGGAAATCGTGCTCGTGTTTGGTTTTGGCTAACTAGAATCGCGGCCATCTCTACTTCCGTGGCTTAGCCAGTGTTGTCAACGACCGTTTGCCGTTTCATTATATGCGACTGGGCGTGGCTGCTGGCGCCTTGATCGGCCCGCACTGATAGCCAAACCAGAACCGGGCGGCACTGAGACAGGGAAGGCAGCTGGAGGTAGTACATACGCGTACGTAGTATGCAGATGCGTATATGTATTAAAGGAGACTCGACTCGCCTCGACTCGACTCGACATTCCTTGCAAGGCAAATTCACCATGATTTTCATATAATTTCCGCATCATAAAGCTGCGAAAGTAATTTTCCACTCGAAAGCACAGAAGGCATAGCCAACAAACAGAGCCACAACCAGGGCCAGCACCGGAGCCAGAGCCGTAGCCGTAGCCGTAGTCGTGGCCGTAGCCTCAGCCAAAAAAGTGTGAAAGACTCAACTTTAACACAGGCCTGCCTATATATATGTGTGTGTGTGTGTGTCTGTGCAAGTGTGTGTGGTGTATTTTGGGTCTTGTTTTTGTTGCCACATTTGGAACATTTTGTGTTGTCACCTTTTTGAAGCAGCAGCAGGAGATGGGGCTGGATGGTGGGGCAGGAGGCGGCATGCAAATAAGAGCAAAAATCAAGAGCTGAGATTTCTCAGCACATTAAATCGACAGGCGAAGCTCTTTAAGGCGCACATAAGATTAGGCTAAGCAGCTGGGCACACACACACACACACACACACACACACACACACACAGACAGTCAGGGAGTGGCACAACAAATTTCATTATGCCGCTCACGTGCGAGACAACCAAATTCACTGCGAAATAAAGAAAACCCAAAAAGAAAAGCTAAGCTAAAATGAAAAGCAAAAGACGAGCAGCCATGCAAAGAGGGGAAGAGTGAGCGGGACAGCGAGCATTCAGAGAGAGCGAATAAAGCATATCGGAAGGAAGCGGCAGTTGGCAAAGCAAAACACGCACAAACGCTGCCAGCAGGAAGAGACGAAGGTGCAGGCGCACGGAGCAGGTCAAAAGAGGAGACGCCAATAGAGGAGTCGCAGCAGCTAACGGAGCTCAGTCAATGCCCGCAGCAATGAAAACAAAAAAAAAACAAAAACAAAAACAAAATAAACAACAACAACAAAACAAATCAACAAAAAGAACAACAACAGCAACGAACGACAAAGTAAACACACACAAAAACAAAACAAGCCAAAAACTCTAACAAAAGCCTCCTTTCCAGCCCATGCCACGCCTCTAGCCCCAAGGCATGGGCTGCTATAAAAATGCCCAGCACCAATTTGGAGATAATTGAACAGGTGTAACAACAACAAGAACAACAACTGCTGGCAACTGACAATCCCAGCCCCCACAAAGTGCGCATCCTTAGGCCAGCCTCCCAACTGTAGAACTCTACTAAATGCGTCCACGCCCACCTTTCGTAACGCTAAAATTGGCCTATTTATAGTTCCCATATGATTTCGTTCCATGGCCATAAAATGTTTAAATAGTTTTTAAGGGTTCGTTTCTCTCTCTCTCTCTCTCTCTCTCTCTCTCTGGGAATGGTTTATTGTGGCTAGAGTTTGCTTTAGTCGTCGCAATTAGGATGTCTTCTATGATATATAGTATGGATGCATGTGTGGGATGATTCGTCATAGAGTCAATGGCAACTCGGGGAACAGCTAAGCACACGTTAAAGGGATTTTAAATGATTTAAGGCTTGCTGACAGCTCATAAGTCTATTAAGCTTCTATATACACATACACATATGGAAGCATGATATATTGACAGCATTATTATGAACTTTTCCCCAAATTTTATAAAAGGGTTTTCTTTACGAACTCCCAGAGCTACCTGAAATGTTTTCAAGTATATAAATTACAACAATATCCAATTTAGCTGGTTTCTGAAATTTTCTTCTGTAAGCTATAAACTTTTTATTTTGTATATTCGTTCATAAAGTGGAGAGAGAATATGAACCATATTTGCCTTGATATCCGTACTTTTGAATGTTAAATGATTATAATATAATATGAACAATAATAACTGCAATACAATGATAAGAAATACAGTTAAAAGATAATTTTGTTTAGCTATTTGTTAATTCTTGAAATAATTGTGTTATGGTAACTCAATGAATTCCTTACGAGTCTCCCATAGCACACATTGCTTCACGATGCTTACATCAACTGCGAATCAATAAAAAAGTAAATTCATAGAAGAAAAAAATTTAAATATATTAAAGTTAAAAGAAAAAGTGCCTTGAGACGTTGCGCGAAACGTTGGGGATTTGCAGGCATGTCAAAAAAAAAAGATAAAGATGCATACAAAATAAAATAAAATAGGGAAGAACTCTTTGGTCGCAGATGTACGACTAGCAGCTACCCTAAAGAAACCCTAACAGTGATGATCTAACGTCTCAAAGTTGCTAACTAAGTGCTGTAATATTATCGGATTGTCTACGAGTAAAGTTTACGGAATTATAATATCATTTATCAATCATGATATATAATAATATCATATATTAACTTGAAGCTTACTTACTTGTCTGTATATTCCACAGGGATATTTCTATATCTAGCTCTTAGAAAGACCCAAATCAACGCGACTATTATTTTAGCATTCGAATACTTTATGATGCCAGCCCTGGTTTCTTCTTGTTACATAAACTAGAGTGTAAGCGTTATACCCTGAATTCGCAATTTCCAATGGATTCAGTGGGTATGACATAAAATAAAACGAAAGGCCGTACAGAAAACTTTGTTGAGTTAACAACTCCCGAAAGAACTTTTTGGGGTATTTAGCAGCAATCGATTTTCGTTGATTTTGGCCCCAAGCTCAACTCCAGCTTCAACTGGGATAGCCAACTACAGCTTCAGCTGCAGCTACTCGTCCAGGACTGACCTTTCAACCTTTTGCGGCACGTGGCGTTGCCTTTCAGTCATCAGTGACAGCAGCAGCAGTAGCATCAGCATCAGCAGCAGAGGCAGCTCATCATCATCATCATCTTGGATGTCTGTAAAGTTTATTTAGGCAACGCTTCGGCTACACTCTTCAATTTTATAGCAACAAATTTGCATCGTAAAAGATACCCAACCTGCCGCCTCTCCCTCGGCCCCACCCACAAACCAGACGATAAAAATACAAAACGTTTGTTTAGGCATGCCCCAATGACTGCCGCACACACACACACACACACACATACACACGCACACACCTATTTAGACCCAAGCCCCAACATTTCTGGCATCCATAAACTAAGGACAAAATCGTAAAAACTGAGCAGTTCATTTAAATTTTTAATATTTTTCCCCATTCGGATCTCTGTCTTTCTCTCACACTCTCACTCTCTCTCCTTTCCACGCACTCCGATACTCTCTCGCTTCTGTTTTATATGCCCCTCTTATCTGGAATCGTTTCGTTTTAAATTTATGCCTTTTAATTAAATAAAATTTACCTAGATATTTCTACTTATATTTCATCTTCTTCTTCTACTACTTCAACTTAGACTTCGACTGTGCCCAGATATATGAACTTCATAATATCCCCATCAAATGTAGATGTTTTCCTTCTTTTTTTAAGCAATGATTTCTTTCATTTATTTTCGAGTTTTCATATAGCCCTTCGCCTCAATAACAAAGCTTTTTTGGAATCTTTTTCTAGTTATACTCTGTAAAAATTGAAATTTTGATAAGGGGGAATTTCGCGTAGATTTATAATATATCTAAAGTAGATAAAACGAAACATTTATCATATATTTTAGTATAATATATATGTATACATAACGTAATCTTCGGCTCTCTGTATATCAAGATCGATAATATACCATATTTTTAGCTTATAGTCCCCAATATCAAAAAGTATAAATTTGCAAATAAGTTTTTAATTTCCTGAAATATGAACAGAAAAGTGTCGAAAAATACGGTTCTAAGCAACATAGTCAAAAATTGAACTATAACAATGCAAATATTCAAAATTACTATTCTTCCGTTACAGGGTATGTGCTAGCTGAGCACCCTCGATTGTGCTTCAACTTGTTATTGTTGTTTATTCAGCATCCTTTGCCGAGCATCTGTACACGCACTCAGGATTTATTTTCACATTTATATGTATGCGGGCGGGGTATTGGGGGCTGGGTCGTGGGAGACAGGCGGGAGCTGGGACGCGGGACGCTCGCGGCTATGTAAATTTTTCAGTAAAAATTCACTTCGTGATAATGGATTTTCCATGTCGCATACATCGCAGTAGCTGTCGCAGTCGCAGCCGCAGTTGACGTCGAGCCCCCGCAATAGTCCCCAGCTCCAAAAATAAATAACAGCAGTCGCCCCCATCCCCCTGCGCCTGCCAGTGACAATTACCCTGGCCCCCAACCCCGCCCACAATCAAGCCACATGCTGCAGCATGATAGATGGCAACTCTCTCTCTCTCTCTTTGTCTGTAGGTGTTTGCTGGCAAGTTCTGAAGCTACTTCAGAATCTGATATATCAGAATTCATATGTGCATGGCCATGTGATTATGTGTGTGTGACAAATAAGCAGCACTCAGATTTCAAACTTTTTCTATTGCCATTGTTGTTGCCGCTGTTTATTGAGCAGAAATTTTGGAAATACGGCGAGGTCTCAATTAAGTGGCAAACCACAACGAAAACGCCTTGTGCAGGCGGCGTGTTTACGCTCTCACGCTCGCACACATACTGCCAAAATGTGCCGTTAGCTGGCACAGCGTTGCCAGCTACAAAGCTTGCAAGAGCGTGCGCTCTTAACTAAGGCACTCTCTTAAGCAAATAGCTCTTCGTCTGCTTCCTTGGCGTTGCTTTTGTTGATTAACAGCTTCCTGTTTACACACGTTTGTTTGTTTTTGTTTTTTATTATTATTAAAGTTACATATGAACTTAATTTATAATCAGGCCTGTGCCCGTAGTCACTTTCACTGCGAAAAATTAAAAAAAATGTTGCGATTTATTTTTTTTGTTTTAAATATATGAAGTTTTGATGATTTGTGTATGTGTTTGTGTGGGTGTTTTTTTATGCAGTAAAAGTGAAACCCGGGCACAAATTATCTGAATGAATCTGGTTTTGTTCTCATTTCTTGTTTTGTATAATTTGTTTTTAAATAATTTTATTTTACCTTTATTTTTAATTGTAATCAGTAATATTAATTTTTTATCTTTTTATATATATTCTTTTTTTTTTACTTTGAATCGCCCTCTGCTCAATCGCTCAGACTGCCCCGCCCAAAAGGATTTCGCTGCTGCTCCTATTTCTTGTTGTTGTCGTCCTGCTAATGTGTGTGCCGTGTCCTGTCCAAATTGTACGTCTAATGTCAAAAGAAAATAATAATAAAGGATAGGAAGGAAAGGAAACCCCAACCAAGTCGTTTCCAGGCCAAGTTCATGTGTTATACTATATCCATCCATCCATCCATCCATCATCTTTAGGCTTACTTCGTTATTTCATAAATTAACAAATTTAGCTAAGTAGTTGTAGTGTGTGTGGGTTTTCTTATTTGCTGCGTTGTTGGTTGATTGGATTGTTTATCCGCTTCGGCTTCTACTGGTGCTGCAGTTCCTCGCTGCATGATATCGACTCGACCGGCGCTTGCCCTCATTCGTCTCCCCCACCCGCCAATTGTTTACTTTAACAATATTCGTATGCATTAACAATTGTTAGTATTACAATACATAAAATGCATCGATATTGTTTTTTGTTGTTGTTTTTTCTTTTCTGGTTTGAAACAATTATTGGTAGTTTGTTTTGTTGCTGTTGTTTTTGTTTAGCATTTCTTATTGTTAATTCTCAAAACGGCTTGCCATACAACTTTTACTTATTATTTTTTTTTTTTTTCTGTTTAAGTTTTTTTTTCTTTGTTTTTTTTTCTTTTTTTTTTTTTTTGTTATAATGCGGTGTAATAAGATGTGTAAATGTTGGTAAGCTGCAATTTTGATGCCGCGCACAAAAACAGCTTAAAGGAAATAATCTGGTGTTCTTCGCGTAACGTGTGGCTCACCGCGTCTCGGTGCGGGATCAAATTGTAGGCTGTGTGGATGAAGACAAGAGTTAACATAAAAGTTATTGGATCGATAGGTTAAAAATAATAAAAACATACAATGAAAATTTAAGTGAATCATCCAGTTCCATGAGTGCCGCCTGATTACCGCATCTATAACAATAATTGGGCGCCGAGAATATTGTGACAACGTTTCTATCGTGACACCAGTTATAGCCCTCCATCACCAGCTGATGAGCACGCGAGACCAAGGTGAGGCCGTTTGTGTTGTTGAACGTTTCCGATATATCCTGTATGAATATAGATATATATGCATATATTAGTTATATTGAAATATAGTCCAAGTAATTCAAGTACTTACCTGACCAAAGGTATAGCCCGCTCCACGTGGCGAAATGCCCCAGCCGCCCCTATCATCGGGATCGGACCAGAGCAAATCGCACATTGGTCCCTCGTGGGGTACCTCCTGTAGACGATCCAAGGCCCGTATATGATCCAAGCTATCAATCGACGGGCTGAGGCCGCCATGCAGGCAAAAGATTTGGCCATCCACCAATGCCGTCAGGGGCAAGTAGTCAAACAAATCGGTAAAATACTTCCACACATTCGCATTTCCATACTTTCGCAGGCATTCATCGTAGAAGCCATACACCTGTGTTATCTGCCGCGATTCGTGGTTGCCGCGCAATATGGTAATGCGCTCACGGTAACGAACCTTTAGCGATACGAGCAGTGTGACCGTTTCTACAGAATAATATCCACGATCCACATAGTCGCCCATAAATAAATAATTTGTATCGGGAGATTTGCCGCCTATCCGGAACAGTTCCATAAGATCGTGAAACTGGCCGTGCACATCTCCACAGACTGTGACGGGGCATTTGACCTCCTGCACATTGGATTCCTTTGAAAGGATTTCCTTAGCCTAAACAGAAGTGGATAAAAATTGATTAATATTTTGTTTTCATTATTCTATTTTGTATTCTACTTAATTGAAATAGGTGCAATCAAGATTAGATATGATAAGAGCTTATAGAACTGATTGTAAAGTATATATGATATATGAAAGTAACATGACGCAGTGAAAGCTTGGCTAACAGCAATTTGTCAATTTGACTAAGAATGTTTTCTATATTATTCTAATATTCCGAAACTTCACTTTCCTAAAAATAAACAAATGCCTAACCACTATAAATACCCAAAACAAAGCGAAAATACACTTGATATCAGTATTCTTTGTTTTGTTTAACAAGCTTCGCCCACAAATAAATATGCGATTCAATATGTATATGAGATATCATATAAGCTTCTTTGACTGAAATCATACACACATATGTATGAGTTTATTTAACGGTTTGTTTGTACTTTGACTTGTTTGTCATCGTTTTTTACTAGACTCGCAATTGTCGACTCCCAGCGAACTATCACTGTTCCTATTTCTTGTTTATAACATGCATTTGGTGTAAAACATAATTTTGTTTGCTGCGTTGAATGAGGAATGACATCTGAAAGATATGTTTCCGGGTGCGAGACGCAACAGATTTATGGGAGCCAATTTAATTTCTTTTTTCTTATTTTGCTCTTAGCCATATTGCCTTGTCGGGTATGGTGTGTCTGGCGTCCGCTTCCGCTAGAATAGTCTATGAACGTCTTTTTGGCATTACGATGCGTGAAGAAGCAGAGTTTAGAACAATTGGGCACAACAAAATATTTGGGTGACGCAAACATAACCCCACTTCTAGAGGCCCTCGATATCGATGTTGAGCCTGCGGCTACAGTGAAATCAGCAAATTGAAAATAATTGATATCGACGCGCGTTTTGGTGTGAATATCTATACGCGTGAGCTTTTCATTAATTTGTTTAATTGAATTCAATATTGTTGAAAAAAAAAAAACAACACACACACACACACCGCTCGTGATGATAGAACAAGTGTGTGTGCGTGTGGGTGACCGCTTGTATATTGAATACATAGATACATATTCTAAGAGCACACACCAACGCACACAAAACATTAAGTAATATTTACTTAAGACGTATGACGCAGATACGGTCAGTCGAACAATCGCAGGGTCGTTGCAATTTATGTTTTTGTACAACTCAAAAACAATTACGCACGTTTGCCATTATCATTAACTAAACAAATGCTATTTAATGAATTGTACAAAAGAGGGGAAAAAAACCGAAAATATTCTCGGCTAGGCGGCGCACATCGATTTGTCGCAGTCGCACATGCACGCAATGCTTATTGGCATCCTGCTCACACGCACGGCTTGCTTGGCGGAGCTTGGCTGTTGGAATTTACCAATATGGCGACGCATCATGATTCATGAGCGAGAGAAAAATACGCACACCATTTGCAAAAATTATAGTGCCGAGGCACACACAAGCGATGATGAAAATTATTTTTAAATCATTTTCTACGTGGTATAGGGGCGAACTGGCAACTCCTTACCTTATCGCAGAGAGTGCGAACTTGTGTTTCTGTCAATTGATTGCATTCGTTTAACTGCTCAATCCATTGATCTAGATCTTTTGTTGTTGCTTTATCCTCCATAGCAGTTGATGGAGGAAAAGTCTCGTCAATCTTTGTCGACTCAATTTTGACGGCTTTTGTTAACGAAGGGGGATTAAAAAATGTGTATGCAGTGAGTTGCTAGCTATGTGCTGCACTTGTTTGTAGAAATTTTGCTCAAAATGCTGAAGCAAAATTTCGTTTCTTTTAACTTTTTCTCGTATTTTTTGTTCACAAAAGCGACGACGACACGAAGTAAAATACGAAGGAGAGACTAAATGTAAAGATGAATGATTAATTGTGTCCCGTGTTATCGATATCAGACCTGCGTTGCTAATGCAAAAGCATCGCTGAATATGATTCCAGTATCTAATAATATATTGGCCAGCCTCCACAATCGAAAGCCAATTGAATTACCAATATGAATATAATTATAGGTAAAATCAACATGACGTGAAGTATAAGGATACTTATTTGGAAAAAAAAAATGTATACGGGAAGATAATGCTTCTTAATGCAGGAGGAGCTATTTAAAATTCTCGTTAGCGCAAAAAAGAGATATGCGCACGAAAGAGCAATGTTAACTCAGTAAACATCGATATATGTGCTGACTCCATAACATCGATTGCATGATAAGCCGTCAATAATTATTAATCGTTTGCCGCCACTTCGATGAGAAGCAGCTACGGCAAAAATTTAATCAAGTCATCCTAACAACGTCGAAGAGTCAAATAAATATTGTAATTCCAAAATGGAAACTCTTCTGGGCATCAAGGGACCTGATTTTGTCATGCTCGCTGCGGACACAACTCACGCCAATTCCGTGATAGTGATGAAAGAAGGTAAGAATCGCCACAGGCGGCATTCAGTACATTTTAGTCCCGCCGGTTGTCAAATAGTTTTGCATCATTTTTGAAGATGAGAACAAAATCCACCAGGTTGCGGAAAACTTGTTGATCTCGACGGTTGGCGCGTCTGGCGACACTGAACAGTTTACAGAGTTCATAGCGAAGAACATTGTGTTGTACAAGATGCGCAATGGCTACGATCTAAGTCCCAAATCAGCAGCACATTTCACGCGCAAGAATTTGGCTGAGAGTCTGCGTAGCCGCACGCCCTATCAGGTGTTTATGTTTGTTGCAGGGTGAGTAGCAAAGGTGTATGCTACTATAATGATATAAATTAATGATAAAAATCTCATATTAGCTACGATCCCACTGAGGGCCCTGAGCTGACTTTCATTGACAACCTGGCCTCTGCCCAATCCTTGAATTATGCCGGTCATGGATACGGTAGCATGTTCTGCGCCAGCATCTTTGACCGGTATTGGCACCCGAATATCACCCAGGAGGAGGCCTACGATGTGCTAAAGAAGTGTGTGCTTGAAATCCAGAAGCGTCTCATTGTTAACTTGAAGAACTTTAATGTTTCGGTTGTGGACAAATCTGGAGTTCGTCAATTGGATCAAATTAGTTCCAAGAGCCTGCTTGATTATAATGCTGCCGCTTAATTATGTAGCCATTAATCTTATTATAAGCATTTTAAATGCACATAGTGAAGCATAATAAATGATTTGGATTTTTGGTATAACAGAGTGTTTGATGACTTATTTGATTTGGATATTTACCATGTTCCGTTCAAAAGAACTAGTGTTATTTTTTTTCTTATGCTGTAAAGGTTTGCTTGGTTGGCATTTAACCATTTATCGTAACGTTTAGTTTTAAGCAATAGGAAATTGTCATTATAAAAATTTTAAATATAACCATGCAAATTTAGAAATAAAATTAACTTAATATTTATAGTAACTTGCCCATTAATTGTGTATCACTTATCGATAGGTCTAGATCGAATTGTTTGGTTTGGCATTCACCAAATACGTCGACATTAATTGTCTTATCAGCCGTTCTTGATTTACATTCCGTTTCCCAGTTTCACAACGCATTTTTTATTCAAAGAAAATGCAAGCGCCGCCGCCAGAGCACTGCCCCGGCGTTGAGAGCGAACAGGCCGGTCTGGTTAGCGCTTGTGCTGGCTGCCCCAACCAAAGAATATGCAGTGATCCGAACAAAAAGCTGGAGGATCCTGGCAAGGCACTTGTTGCTGCCGCCATGAAAGATGTCAAGCACAAGTTGCTGATACTCTCGGGCAAAGGAGGTGTGGGCAAGAGCACGGTGACCACACTGCTGACACGTTACCTAGCGCGCAGCTACCCCGACAGTAATTTTGGCGTACTTGATATAGACATCTGTGGACCGTCGCAACCGCGTCTGCTGGGCGCTCTTGGCGAGAATGTACATCAATCTGGCTCTGGCTGGTCGCCGGTGGGCATCGACGACAACGTGTGTCTCATGTCCATAGGCTTTCTACTCGGCTCTGTGGATGATGCCATCATATGGCGTGGTCCAAAGAAGAACGGCATGATCCGACAGTTCCTTAGCGAAGTAGATTGGGGAACTTTGGATTTGCTGTTGCTTGACACACCCCCAGGCACATCCGATGAGCATCTGTCAGTGGTCTCGTATCTCAGGGATGACTCGGCTCCCGACTCACTGAAGGCAATCATTGTCACCACTCCACAGGAGGTGGCGCTGCTCGACGTGCGCAAGGAGATTAACTTCTGCAAGAAGCAGCGCATCCCTATTGTGGGCGTTGTCGAAAACATGAGCAGCTTCCGTTGCGGCAACTGTGGCAACAGCTCAGAGATCTTTCCCGCCAAGACGGGCGGCGCAGCGGCTATGTGCCAGGAGATGGATGTGCCACTGCTAGGTTCGCTGCCGCTCGATCCGCAAGTGACGCGCGCTTGCGATGCTGGCGAAGACATCACAACCATCAACAATGCCACAACCGAAGCTCTGGCCACCATCTGCAGCAAGATTATGGCTAGCCTTTAGAAATTAACTCATGATTTGTACTGTTTATTAAAGTTATGTGTAAAGATATTTAAGTTTATTTTGTATATTTGTAGATAGCTCCTAGGCATTGATGGTGGTCAGCGTACTCTGACTCTTCATGGACAGCTCACTGGTATTGGTATTGGAAACCTCTTCACTCACTTCCTCCTGCACCGGTTGCGTTATCACCGTGCTCTCCAATGTGGGCGCAAAGGTTGTGTCTCTGCCACAAGCTCTCGAAACGTCTGGTTGCACGGGCGGCAGCTGCTCCGACGGCTCTGACTGCGATTGTTGCTCTGGCTGCTCCGGCTGCACCGGCTGTTCAGACTCATTCGCCAACTCGCCATTCTGGCTAGTCTCCAAGCTTACATCTATTTGTTGCTGGCTCGCTGTTAGACGCGACTGCGTGGGCGGCGGCAGCGGATCAGGCGGATGATTAACCAAAGTCACCGAGTCCGTGCAGTCATCCACCTTGAAGATGCCAACCAAATAGTTGGACAACTCAAACATATTGACGCGCAGCGAGACGATGATGAACTGGGCATTCTTGGTGCGCTCCTAGAGAATAGAATGAGATAAAAGAGTTTATATGAATACTCAGGCATAATTACAGAGCAGCAGCTCCTCCTACCTTTATATAATGCCCCACAATGGACACATTCTTAAAGTCAAGAGCGGCGTCGATCTCGTCCATGAAATACAGAGGCGAGGGCTTATAGTAATGTAACGCGAAGACCAGGGCGAGGGAGGAGAGCGTCTTCTCTCCGCCCGACAAATTCGAAATATACTTCCAGCTCTTCTTGGGCGGGCGTACAGTGAACTGCACGCCCTCTGTGAATGGATCCATGGAGTCCACCAACTCCAGATCCGCGTCGCCACCCAAGGTTATCATGCGATACATTTCCTTGAGCTTGCGCGTGATTATGTTGAAGCCCTCCATGAACTCGGTGTAGCGACGCTTGCGAACCTCTTCGTACTTGTCGCGCATCTCGTTACGCTTGGACGTGATGTCCTCCAGGACGCGAACACGATCCAGGTAGATGAGGCGCTTCTCTGTGAACTCCTTGATGAAGCCCAGATTGGGTTTCGTTTTCAGCTGCTCCTCGAGCAGCGTTTGCTTATACTGCATGTCCTCCAAGTTCTCGGTCTCCAGCTCCTCCTCGGTGAGTGTTTTGAGCGGTGCCAATGGCTTGGTTTCTCCTGGAATCTCATTGAGCTTAAGCGGCTTCAGCTGCTGCTGCCAACGGGGTATATCCGACTTGACCTCGTTCATCTTGGCCGCCGCCGCTTGCAGCTTCGTCTCAATCTCCACGCGGGCGAGATTTCGCTGATTCTCCTGCTTGCTGAGCTCATCAATTTGCTTTTTGACATCCGAAGATTGAGATTTGGCATTGCCAATGGCCTCCTCGGCCTTTTTAGCCTCCTCCTCCAGCTCTTCCTTACGCTCCTGGCATTGCTGACGCTCCTCGTTGAGAGACCGCAGTTTGTCCTCTGCTGTTTTTATATTTTCTCGCAAATTATTGTTGTTATTCTTCAAGCGCTCAATGCTACGTTCCGCCGTGGTTAGGGCGACATTCAAGGAGCGCACATTCCCTGCCAGCTTCTCGATCTGTCCGGTGGTTTTCTTCAGCTTAGCCTCCACAGGCTTTACGGTATTTGCGCGCAGAGAATCGTATTCCACCTGTACCTCAGTTATCTGACTTGACATCGCTTTCTCATTATTGATGCACTTCTCCAGCTGCTCGTTCGCCCTCTGGATGTGCGCCTCCAGCTCCTTGACGGCAGCTTCGTCCGTGGTGTGAGCTTCCATCTTCTTGCGCTGCGCTTCGCATTGCTTCAGGCTGCTGGCCATTTGCTGCTGCTGCGATTTGATGCTCATCGTCAGACGCTTCTGTTCTGTTTCGCTACGCTGCAAATTCGTCTGCAGCACTTGGATCTCACGCTCCAGCCGACCCTGCTGTTCCTGGCAGTAGTTGATGCGCGTCTGCAGCTCCTCGGCCTGTACTTGCATATCCTCCAGCGCCTTCTGTGACACCTGCGAGTTGTCCATGGACTCGGCTGTCTTCGTGCGCACCTGTGTGCCCATTTTGCCGCGAACAGGTCTGTTGCCTCCGCCGGACATGGTGCCCGCCTGCTCGATGATCTCGCCACGCAGCGTGACCACACGGAAACGTTCACGGCCATAGGCAATGCGTGAGCCCTGCTCCAGATCCGTGGCCACCAGCGTGTTATGCAATGCCATATAAAAGGCGGTCCTAACGCGCTCGTCCTCCACCTGAACCAGGTCGTAAAGGCGCGGCACGTTCTCTGGGCTAGAGACGGATAACATTAATTAAGGATTACATAATCACTTGAGCACCATCCTCCACTTACGTATTGATGCGATGGGATTTGCTGCGCCAGTGCTCCATACGGTTGAGGGGTATGAAATTCGCTCGGCCCACATTATATTGCTTGAGCGCCTTGATTGCAGCCGTGGCCGTATCATACGTATCCGTCACAATATTGTCCAGTCGCCCACAGGCTGTCGAGATGGCTATATCATATTTGGCATCGATGCCGCCCAGATCTCCTAGGCGTCCCAGTATGCCAGGTATTTTGCCCTCCGCCTTCATGCGCATCAGGAAGTCCAGGACCTTATCATTCGAGCGCTGTGCTTGCATATTCGATGAGCGCTCATTTATCTGAGATAAAAATATACAAAATATAGTTAATTATATATAGCAAGAGAAATCAAATCTGGGGTTCACCTCCTCGCGCAGCTTGCTGCACTGCATCGCCAAATTACGCTCCTCATGGCTTAGCTTCTGCACCTCCGCTGACTTGGTGCGAATCTCCTGCTCCAGCTGTGGCATGTTTGTATTTAGCTCCTCCAGCTTGCTTGTCATGGTTTCCAAGCTCTGCTGTGCCGACTCGTAGGAGCTCTTCAGGGATTCATATTTGCGCGCCTCTGTGGTCTCCACTTGCTTCAGTATCTTTAGCTTCGACTCGTGCACTTGCACCTCCTCTCGCGCCGTATTAACCGCTTCCTGCAGTCCAATCAGCTCGTCACTGAGCTTGAGACGCTTCTCGGTTAGCGGCTCCGATTGCTCTTTGAGCAACTTCAGCTGCTTCTCTAGCTCCTCGTTGAGCGCCAGCTTCTCCTTTTCCAGGCGTTCGAGTTTGTGCTGGCATTCCTCGATCTCTCGCTCGTTCTTCTCTGGCAGCTTATGCAGCTCCTCGAGTTCTTTTTCATTCTTTTCGATTTGTGCTTTGTCCTTCTTGCGCTGCTTATTCGTGTTCTCCATGGCGCTCTGGACTTCCGTGTAGCTGCGCTCAGCGCCCACCAGTTTCTTCTTGATGTCCTCGCGCTGCTTGACCAACGCCTCATAGGCTCTTCAAATATATGGGAATAAGGAGAAGTGCATGTTAATAAAGGAATGCTATAGCCAGGCCTCCCACTTACTCCATTTCCTTGCGGATAATTAACTCCTTTTCAGCGCGCTCCTTCTTGAGCGCCTCGGTGCCTTCGTCGTGGCTCTTTATCTCCTGGCTGCACTCGTCGTGCTCCTTGGTGTACTCCTCCAGCTTCTGCTTCTTGATGCTTATGTACTTCTGAATGACCCAGTTTTTGGTGCGCACCAATTCGTTCTCCTTGCGCAAATACTCGACGGCTTCGTTGTAGGGCTGCTCCAGATCCTTCATTTCACGCTCCGACAGCTTACAGCGATTATGCTTCTCCGTGCGATCATCCGTTAGCTGGTCCACGCGCTGATTGATCTGCTGCAATGGCCGGATGTAGCGTTGAGTTCCTATGATATCCTCCAGATACTCTAGCATGCCTGTTTCGTTCTCTGTCTGCCCTTTGGTCTTCATCATGGCTATGGACTCCACCTCGCCCTGGAGTATGAGAAAACGATTGTGCTCGAGATCTACGTGATGCTTCTTTAGCAGCTTAGCCACATCCTTCAGCTGAGCCCGTTGATTGTCGATTTGGTAGTAGGACGAGTTATCCGACATAGCTGTGCGTCGCACGAAGAACTGTGAGCCGGGAACAGTTTCGCACTTGCCGTCCGGCTTGTCCACCACCTGCTCGAAATGCACAGCCACCGAGCAGCTGGTCAGATTTGGAAAATTCTTGGAATTGTGGATTAATGTGGATAGTTTCTTGCAGCGAATGCGATTCGCCCGACAGCCGAATACAAACATCATGGAGTCAATGACGTTGCTCTTGCCACTGCCGTTCGGCCCGATAATCGCTGTAAAGGAATGATGAAATGGACCCAGCTCCACCTCGCCTGCATAGCTCTTGAAATTGTTGTTGACAATACGTTTGATGATCAGGCGTGGGCCGACGCTCTCCATCGAGCAGTGCGGCGGCACTGGCGGCGGTATATAGATGTCGCCAATGCGTGTGCCCCCCTCCTCATCATCGAAGATCAGCGCATCATCCAAAGCGTCCATAGCGGCGGCATCATCTGCCTCTTGTTGGGCTTTCAACATTTGCTGTTGGGTGAGGCGTCCGCCGACACTGGTGCGACAGCCGCCACGTCCCTGGGGCGTACCCAGGCTGGGTCGCATTTTAGCAGCAAAAATTCTTTACAATTTAGCAAGAAACTTATTTAAAATCCTTAACGCAGTTCGCAACTCCTGGCGCTAAAATAAAATATGACGCTACGGCAGAGCTGCATGCGCTGCGTAACGCCTCTAACGGCTTTTACGGAAACTAAAACATAGCGACTTTCGAGCGAGTTGGCAGCACCATGTATAAAAGACCGTTTTTGCGTTGCCTATTCAAATGCTCAATTCAAATTAATTTGCAACTTTATTATAATTAGTGTAGAAATTTAATTGCATATCAGATTAAATGTAATTGATTGTAAGCAATTGAATCATAAGCATCAATGTTCACACCAAGCGTAGTATACTTCAAGCATTCAAGTCTTAAATTAAATACAGGGTGTTGCAAAAACATTACATTTGCTTTTGCAATAAACTTTTAGAAAATGTGATCAATTTATTTATGAAAATAAAATCAAATACATTATTTTATCCGACCGACAAGTCATTATTTTCAAACCAAACATGGTTCTAAGCTAAGCTTTCACATGCAAAACTGTCAGACTATTTATTTTGAAAATGATAACATGCCGCAATTTGAAGAAAAAACACTCAGGTGCCAGCCGTAGAGAGCTTTCTCTCGCGGCTCGATATATATGGCCCGGTCTGCAGCGCCCAAGCCTTCAGTTTCTTTTAGTATTCAGCTGCTGCGGTACGCTGCGCTACACCTCGGAAATAAGTTAACGTGCCGGTCGCATTTTCGTAATAAGAAAAGCAAAAGAGAAAGAAAAAGGAAAAAATAGACTAAAAGTTGGCAGAAAATGCTGCTCCGCCGGAGGGAAAATTTAATGAAGCAAACCAGTTTCACAGTCAAGGTCGACGCGCACACACAAAACCGTTATATGCGCTGCACATTTACAGCTATGCAAAAATCGTGGGCAATCGTTGTTGTTGCCTTTGCGGCCATCTTCGTGATTATGTCGTCGTCGATAGCGACTGGGGCGACTGTTACAAGCATCGGTAATTTCTCCCTCCCTCTCTCACTCTCGCTCTCTTTTGCTCAACATCCACAAATTTACTACCTGACTTTTGATTGGGTGCGTCTTGTTGCTGCTGCTGCTGTTGTTGTTGTTGCCTCCTTTTTGTCTTTGGCATGCGCAAGCGCGCGCATTGGGTGTGAAAGTTGTTGATCTGTTTTTTGTTATATAATATCAACTGGAGGCCTGTGCATTGAACCCCAAATGACAGTTGCTGAAAATTTTCCTGACCCCACCATTTTAGGCAAAGCATTAGCAACATACATATGTACACACATACAAAAAGTGCTTTAACTGTTACTTTCTAAATGCTGCAGTTGCCACTCTACCCACACACACATCGAGATATCTATACACGCAATCCACACAAAATACACATCTCTGTATGCATCGTATCAAGAGATCGCATATTGCATATTACACACACACATCTACTATACCGAATCTAGAGATCGCATCTTGCATTTTACACACATGCGTCGCTTGCCCAATCGTTTGAGTTACGATCTGCTCCAGCTATGCCGCCAGGCCAACTGAATGCGTGTGTGTGTGTGTGTGTGTGTGTGTTGCAAACGCAATTGACTTGCTGCCACCAAAATTGTTGCGCCGCACAGGGGCGTAGCTTAATTTACAGTAAAAGACCCCCAATTGTCTTAGGGCAGCTTCAGACATTCATATTTTGCATAGAATCTATTTTTCTTGAAAAATCTATAAAGAAAATAAAATTGAATAGAATAGGAAGCCAAAGTTAGGATGATCATCATAGGCCATATGTCTAGCACAATCTTGGATTGTTGTACGCATTCAACTTTAATCTGTAAAGGAAATTAAATTTACAGATTTTCTTTTTAGAAACTTAATGCACATATATGTGCATATGTAGCAAACCAATACAAACGTATGTACAATTACAGTGAAAGCTCGCTTGAATGAATATTTATACTTTCAGTTCCGCTTACACGATGTACTGTAATTTATTTCTGTTAGATCTATATCAAAAGTAAGTCAAATTTTCGTGCAGTTTCACCTTTTGTTTTAAGCGCTAGGAAATCTCTCAATTTCAGATAGTCTGAGTCAACTGTCAGATATAGACTATAAGAATAGAGCTATATCTTTAGGGACCCATAACATGATAGAAAGAAATCGCATTTACAGGTTTTGTTGTACTTCAGATGGTGACGCTTACAAAAGTCACGGATGTAATTTATATTACATATAAACATATACATATTTCCCCTTAAACAAAGGAGTTGGCAATTAAAGACTCTATTGTAAACCCTCGCGCAGCTGCGTGATCTGCAAGCTAGCCAAAATTATTGCAGCAATGTGGCCAAAAGCTCCGCTCTAACCGCCCCACCCCACCCCACATCCATGTTGCAATGTGTGGACGTGCGCTTGGTTTTTGGGTCAGCGTATTAATTAGTTTTTGGTAGTAATTAGATAATGCGCCTATCTCACACACGAACTGCTTTGCAGACAATGCCAGCAGCGAGACACGGACCGAGATTGGCGGCAATCACAGCCGACATAGACGCTCCAGCTCAACGGCTGCCTGCATGCAAGATGCACGCTTCTATCGCAATCCCAATCGACCGGTGCACAAGATATGGACGAACAGCGAGTGTGCCAAGTATTTCCTGTGCCTGGATGGCGAGGTTTTCGAATTCAAGTGCTCCGAGGGGCTGCTCTTCGATGTGGTGCGACAAATCTGTGATTTCAAAGCGAATGTGGACAATTGTGATATAAGCGCTGAGACGCCAGTGCCCAAGCCGTTGCTTGAGATGGCCGACTGCGCTGACGAGTCGCAGCTAGGATGTGCCGATGGCACTTGTCTCCCGCAGGATTACTTCTGTGATGGCTCTGTCGACTGTCCGGACGGCTCCGACGAGGGCTGGTGTGATGTTGATCATGATCCTAATGCAGCGGGTGCCTGTGATCAGCGCAAATGTCAGCTGCCCCATTGCTTCTGCTCGAAGGATGGCACACAGATACCTGGTCAGCTGCAGGCGCAGACTGTGCCACAGATGATATTGCTGACTTTCGACGATGCCGTCAACCATGACAACTGGGAGCTGTTCTCCAAGGTGCTCTTCACGCCCAATCGTCGTAATCCAAATGGTTGCCCCATTCGTGGCACCTTCTTTGTCTCCCATCCGTATACGAATTATCAGTATGTGCAGAAACTATGGAACGATGGACACGAGATTGCGGTGCATTCGGTGACGTAAGTTGGATAACCTTCTCCTAAAGATCCCATTCAAATAGATTATTTGCAGGCATCGCGGGCCAGAGTTGTGGTGGTCAAAGAATGCCACCATTGAGGACTGGTTCGATGAGATGGTCGGCCAGGCGAACATCATAAACAAATTTGCGGGCGTTCGCATGGAGGAGCTGCGTGGCATGCGTGTGCCTTTCCTGCGCGTTGGCTGGAATCGTCAGTTCCTTATGATGAAAGAGTTTGGTTTTGTCTACGATGCTTCTATGGTGGCACCGCACTCGAATCCACCTCTATGGCCATACACGCTGGACTTTAAGATGCCGCACAGCTGCTTGGGCGCCAATCAGAATTGTCCGACTCGTAGTTATCCCGGCATCTGGGAACTGGTCATGAATCAGCTGGAGGCAGGTGCAGGTGAATACACTTGCGGCATGGTCGACAGCTGCCCTCCACACCTGACTGGCGATGATGTTTACCGCATGTTGACTTATAACTTTAAGCGTCACTATTTGAGCAATCGTGCGCCATATGGGCTCTACTTCCACTCCACCTGGTTCAAGAAGATTGACTATTTAAATGCCTTTCTGGTGAGATTCCTAGACAGCTCACTAGCTCAAATGTGTTTGCTAATGACATATCTTCTAGAAATTTTTGGATGACATGCACAAGCTGCCGGATGTGTACTTCGTGACCAATCAGCAGGCTATTCATTGGATGCGACAGCCCACGCCCAACAATCATCTGCATCAGTTCGAGCCCTGGCGGTGCCAGCCCAAACAACTGGAGAAGCACGAGTTGGTCTGCCAAACGCCCAATGTGTGCAAAGTTCGGAGTCGAGTGCTACAGGAGGATCGCTACTTTTATACGTGCATGGAATGCCCGGCACAGTATCCTTGGATTCGCAACGAATTTGGTCTAGAATAGTCAATTGTTTAGTTTCAAGTTTGTATTTATAGTATGTTACACAAATTTCATTATTTTAAATATGTATGCAAAACGTTTTTATCAACCAAAATGTGTACTTAGCCTAGACCAGACAGCATATTTTGTCTATCCGTTTACTGCGTAATAAAGGGATTGGCTATGCTCTCGACTCCATCTTGTGGACAGATGAGCACCAGAGCCGTGCCTCGGCATACGACCAGGCCGAGACTTCGTGTGGAATCCTCTGTAAGTTTGTAGGGTTCGTCTGAATCTCTTAAGTACTCCACGGTATTGTCTAGCACCAGATTTAATAGCGCATCGTAACCTTTCAGTATGCCAGACGCCTCGCGTCCTCCCGCGAATTTCACACGTATTTGTTTCTCCAGGTATTTGGACAGATCCAAAATAGACTCCTTTCGGCGCTTCTCCTTTCCATCATTGTTGCCACCTGTCTAAAAGGCAATTAGCTTTAATACACGGTCTGCATGTTTACTTCCTTTCGAATTTACCTTTTTATCAGCCATTTCACCTTAATCGTTTGCCGGTTTCGTGAAATTCTACACAATGTTTTTTCCTTATCGATATCGATTGGCGGTAATGTGAAAAAACTCATTGATAGTTTTATATGCTTTGAATCGATAGCTTTCAGCTAGTATTTATTTTAAATATTTAAATAAGATATTAAAATATTTTTATATATTATTTATTTATTATATTATATTATGACTTAATATTTATTGCCATGTTCCTATCAACTATTAGAAAAACATTTAAAAACTGGTATTTTCTTTACTATTTGGATTATTTTGAACAAACTGCTTAAATAAATGTATGTGGAAATGATGGAATGGATGTGGAATTTACAGAGCACTTTCATTATTCACTAACGCTGTAACATGAATATTCAATTTTAATATTAAAAATCGACTGTGATTGTCAACTATCGATGATGAAAAATAGCAATGATGATATTGTTAGTTTTCCATCACTACGACACACTCCATTTTGTTTTCTTACGATACCGATACCGACACGACGCTTGAAAATAGTGTTTCTTTTGTACAAAAACTTCGTAATTTATTAGTATTAAAACAAACGCCTTTTTATATTCAAGTGTTTAAAAAAAAGTTGAAATAATGGGTCGTAAGAAGAAGAAGGCCTCCAAACCCTGGTGCTGGTATCCTTTTCAAACAAACCAAATGAAAAATTCAGCAGTTCTCGACTTGCCTTTACGTGTGCATTGGGAGCCTCGCTAAAAAATTTGTATCTACTCACGTACACACACATACATACAAACACATTCATACATACTCATACATACCCACACTTATGCATTTATATAATGGCGAGAGTTGTTGTTGTTTTGCGGGAGCGAGCAAAGCAAATAAAAATTCTTGAATATTTTGTTCTTTCCTTAACCCATATAACTAACTAATTTAGGTATTGTAATCGCGAATTTGATGATGAGAAAATTCTGGTGCAGCATCAAAAGGCGAAACACTTCAAGTGTCATATATGTCACAAGAAGCTGTACACGGGGCCGGGCCTATCCATACATTGCATGCAGGTGCACAAGGAAACTGTGGATAAGGTGCCAAACTCGTTGCCAAACCGCTCCAACATCGAAATTGAAATCTTCGGCATGGATGGTATTCCTGCAGAGGATTTACGTGATCATGAGCGACAGAAAAACGGCGGTAAATCCGACTCCGATGATGATGAGCCGGCTGCCAAGAAAAAAGTTGAATGTAAGCAAAGTAAATTGTGCAAACACATTTAAAACTACAATTGGAAATCAGAGTGAGAAGTCACATAGTGAACTTTGTCTCCCTGCACTGTTGTGGCTAAAGCCCAGGGTTTCAATATGTTTACTTTGTTGGCTTAGTCGTGTAATTTCTATTTAACTTATATTTATTTTGGTTTTATTGTAGATCCCATGTCTGTGCCGCCACCTATGATGATGCCACCCAATATGATGCCACCGCATATGTTGGGCCAGTATGGGATGGGCATGATGCAGCATATGCCACCATTGCCTCCATATCCGATGCCAATGATGCCACACATGATGCCGCCGCGGCCCATATTTCCGGCGGCGATGGCGACAACTTCGGCGGCAGCTGCTGCAGCAGCCGTTCATCATCATCATCAGCAGCAACACCAGCAACAGCAGCAGCAACACGCCGCTGCCATGGCTCAGCAGAAACCCACGTTTCCAGCCTATAGGTTAGCTGAATACTAACTGCAATTATTTGTATATATCTAAATGAATTGATTGCTTGCAGTAATGCCACCATAAGTGCTCCACCTACTACCAATAATGCTGGTTTAGGTGGCGGTGCGGCGTCAAACGCTGCACCCTCACTTACACCGGATCCACACAATCAGGGACGACCACCAAATGCGGCTAATGCAGGTGGCGGCAGTCAGGTTGTGGCCGCAGTTAGCACAAAGATAATGCATCCAGCGGAGGATGCCAGTCTTGAGGAGTTGCGCGCCCGTCAACCCAAGTATCAAGCGCGTGTGGCTGCCGCCTTAGCAGCAGTCGCTGCAGCGCCGAAAAATCACAGTCCCAGCCTCAATAACGGTGGCGGTGGCAGTGGAGGTGGAAATGGAAGCGTTGGCAGCGCTGCCTCATCAATGCCTTCGACACCGCCACCGCCCGCACTGTCCGGCATCTCGCCAACGGGCAGCGCGGCCGCTGCGAACGCAATCGCTGTGAGCACGGCCATCTCCAAGGCACAGGAAGTGAGTTCTTATCATAGTTATAGAAACCATAGTCAATATAAATGAGAGTAGACAAGGACGCAGACGCACAGACACTGACATGGACTTGTACAAAAGACAAATACACACATACAGAAACAGTTGCAACATAATTCTATATATTATTATATATAGTTCAGATAGAGATCTGCTAAGTTTTACTGAGACTGTGTCGTGTGAAACGCGTTGCGCATTTTTAAACAATTCCATTTTGATATCCATGCAATTAAACGTTGGGCACTATATACATAGTTTGATTTTACTCCAAATATCAATTGTTTTTGTCAATTTTTTTTGTAATAACTTTTGGTTCAATAATTATTTTTGCAATTTCGAAGAATGCGTGCACGATCACAGAAAAAACGGCCGACAAATGGAACACGGAAAGAGTTGAAACAAATAGAAAATATATTACAAAGAAAAAAATTTATTAAAGTACGAAAAACAATTCAGATTAACAATTTAGCATATAGTATGATATATGTCTGTACAATTTTTTAATTAAACATACAAATTAATGGCAACAAAAACTGAACGGCGGCTTTCAATTTTACATTCTTCACACAAAGTTAAATAGCGAAAAAAGAAGAGAGAATCGAAATAAATATTCAAAGAAAAGCAGCGGCGAGCGCGCATTTCGAATTTGCAAAGATATTTACAACCGAACTGTGCGAATTTCTTGTTGTTTGTTGTTATTTTTTCGCTTGGTTTTTAAAAACGAACAAAGAAAAACGTCCCTTATCAAATTTATTTACAGACCGCTGCGCTGGTGGCCGTGGCGCAGGCGCATGCACAGGCTGCTCAGGTTGCGCAGGTACAAGCTGCACAGGTGCAAGCTGCGCAGCAGCATATGCAGGCTCAGGTGCAGGCGGCACAGGTGGCGCACGCCGTTGCCGCACAACAGCAACAACAGGCACAGCAGCAGCAGCAGCAGCAACAACAGGCCCAGCAGCAGCATCAGGCACAGCAGCAGCAGCAACAGCAACAGCAGCAGGTGAAGCAATTGGAGGAACTAAATCGTGCTGTAATGCTGCAACGTCTGCAGGCGGTACGGCAGCCGGGCAATCATGGTGCAGCTGCAGCGGCGGCTGCGGCCGCTGCCGCTGGCCTGGGCATGGTAAGTGTTAAACTTGATGCAAGTGCTGCACACAGCGTTCGCTGCCAACAACGACATCTATTTCAATCTGACTAAAATCCATGAATATATATATATGCTACCCTACTCTATATATATATATTTGGTTAACTCGTTCTCCTTAGCTACTAAACCCAAACATTCAGAATGTATGGGATTATATATATATGCATTCTTCAGTCAGGCTAGCATAGCTATATTCCTTTACAAATATATATCAAATAAATCCCAGTGTAGAGCTCATCTTCATCAAAGCTCATTTGCAATTCATTAAACTTGAAGCGTAGGTTCTAGTTAAAAGTCATTCTAATCTGACGATTGTTTACAATTAGAAACTGATCTATAGTTAGTTAAAGAAACCCTTTGAGAAAAACTTGTTACAAAATGTATAAAAAAAACTTTACAAATTGAGTAAATAAATTTGCAGGGAATCAAATTATTATATTATTATCATACATCTAATTAAATCGTGTCAGATTATTATTTTTATATATAATATCATATCATAATATAAATTCCTTTTTAAAAATAATAAAAAAAAAATTGTATAATTATAGATTAGTTTCCCAGCGTATACAATCAATTTTAGGCTAGTTGAGGGCTGTAAAAACGGTTCCTAACATCAACCCAAGCGATATATATATATAAATAACAGTTAGTTTTCTTACTTCTACCTACACCCACATATTTCATAAACTTAGTCCAAGTTCAACTTCTAGCACAGTGACCATCTATATATAAATTTTATATCAAAAGATTCTAATGTTGCAGTAACAAAATTAAAAGTTAACATTACAATTATTGCAGTGCAGTACAGTTGAGTGTTGATAAACATAATGCCAATTGCAGGGCCGACAAACAGTTCTATACTACAGTATGTATTTTTGTACACTTCACTTTTCATATATATAAAAAAAAAAAAAAAACAAACAAAAAAAATAAAAATTAGCCCAAATGCGAATTACGAAAGATAAGTAAATGCCAAAATTTCCATTATAATATGATATGTATACAATACTCGTAATCGTACTCGTACATTACCGTACTTACTATGCAAGTATTACTCGTAGTAGTCTAAGCAAGTTCCTCAAAACAAATTACTATCCATCTTTTCCACCTCCAACAACAACATATGCATACTTACATAAATTAACACCTACCCATCCATCCAATAAAAAACCCCAACTGTTTCCCATCGACCATGATATATTTCTATATATAGTGATAATGGTAATGCAAATGCAAAGTTCCATAGTACATATTGCCTTGCAAGCACATTATTACGTTACGTTAGCGATACGTTACGTTACGTCAGCGTTACATTACTTTACGTAAGCTTCCTATAAGTGTAATAACGAAAAAGCTGAAACAATGTGTAATGTAAACGTAACGTCAACGTCACGTTGTCTAGTACTGCCGTGCAAGCTTATATAACGTTACGTGAACGTCACGTTGTCTCTTGCTGCATTACAAGCCTATCTTACCGTTATGTAAGCGTTAGCGTCAGCATTATATCACATACTGCCTTGCAAGCTTATGTTACCGTCACGTAAGCGCTAACGTGACGTCACGTGTTAACGTAACGCAACTTTCAGAGCTTTGAACTATATATATGCATAAACATTTATCTGTATATATAGTGAAAATAGCACGAACGTATACGTTAACGTAAACTTCAACGTTACGTTACGTAACGTAATGTTGAGAGTTATAAACTATGCAAGCCATGTAAGTACATTTTGTATAATTAATTCTATTAAAATTACTTTGAACTTGTCGTAATGGTTGCTGCGTTGGTTGGTTAATTGATTGATTGATTGATTGATTGATTGGTTGGTTAATTGATTAATTCATATCCACACAAAAAACAAATCTTTAAAAATAAATACACAGCATTGAATATATTATATATTTAAATGTATATGACTATTGATATATCTCGTACACACAACACACTCACACATACACTCACACATACATATATATCCACAAGAAATCTATCTTATCTAAATGTCTTTTTATCTGTAAATTGTACTATCGTATTCCTATCGATATACTCATCCATCATTTACTGTTAACATCCCCGAAAACGCAACAGATTTCTCTCTGCTGCTCTTGCATCCAAAAATGTCTATCTATCTCTCTATCTTGCTATACATACCATCCATTTTCTATGTGTATCATCCAAAAACTAACACATTTAGTTGTATTATCCAAAAGGCTTGGATACTCAAACTATATTAAACACATACATAGACACAAAACACTTCGAGCTGGTACCATCTGCGCTTTATTTTCAATTGTTATAATAAATTGTAATGTTCCACTTGGTTTGGTGGCGCGTTTATTAAGACCAGCCCTTGTTTGCTCGCCTCTTCTAACTGTCCTATAATAGAGCTGAAAAACAATAGACATTTTCTAATATTCAATTGTATATATATTTTTTTGTATTCATTCGAAAAAAAAGTAAAGGTACTTTATTTTTCTAAGAAATATTTTATTATATGAAGTGCAAATTTTTATTATTTTAAATTTATATTATTCTGAATTTTTGTTTCACAAATGTTATATATGTACATATATTTTTTGCTACATATACATATATTTTTTGTTATTATATATATTATTTATATATATTTTTTTGTATATATATTCTTTATATATATTTATGTATATATAGTGATTTTGATTCCAATTTATTAATTTCTCTACTGTCAAACTTTATTATATTTATTTATTTATTTAATTATTTTTGTTTTAATTGGCGGCTTTCCCAGCATTTAGTGTTATCAAATTTGTATGATCTATCGTTAGTTTTTCAGCTCTGCTCTCTACGCACTACTAACCTAGTATCACCTAGTTATATAAACATATGTCACGCCTCATATGGCGACCACGCCCACCATATCATAGCTAAGTATAAAACCATGAAAAAACTATACTTAATTATAATAAAAAACAAAAATCACAAAAGTATTGGAACTTGAACTCGACTTGCGCTGCCTGCCTGGTTAGTAAAAATTTACTATTTTTTTTTAACTCAAGATAAAACATATGTAAAAATATTATTTTACTTTGTTTAAGTTGCTTTTGACCTATATATTAACACAAACCGTCGCGCGCATAGTTTTTAAGAATTGTTATAAAAGTGTTCTTAAAGGTTGAGATCGTTAAGATCGGCCTGCCCCCCCTACATATACCACCTACTCATCCGTCGTCAGTTCAGTTTACGAATTGTAAGTACGTTTCTTTTTTAAACAATTTAATTTTCTATCATAAACAATTATCTTAATTTTTTTTAAATCATTTTTTGTAATTAAAAAAAGAAGAAATTGAAAAGAGGAAACTTGGTCTCTCTTTATTTGTCTCTCTCTATCTCTCTCTCTATATATATAAAGATATAAATATTTATATATATTTCATTGTAACATTGTAATGCGATGTAAAAGTTTCGACAACAACAAACACACACACACACACAACAGTACATACAACTATTTTATTCATTTAAATAATAAGTACAAAAAAAAACCAACTTAATATATTCTTACTACCAACAAGAAAACCAAAACAATGAAAACATAATTAATAACAATTTAGCTAATTTTGTGTACAATGGCTTCGATATATATACACACAAACCAACACACACACACACACACACACACAGACTCAGTGACAAGCGACATTCACCTCCATTGGAATGCAATTAAAACTGTCCCAATTCTACCTCTCTTCCATGCTCTTCTATATATCTTTTCCATCTGGTCGACTCAATTTGCATAGATGCCTCTGCCTGGCGGCCTGCAGCTGATGCAGCCCATGCTGCGCCCTGGCACAGTGGCCATTGGACCTCACGGCCAATTGATAGGTGGCAGTATGCTACGTCCTGGTCCGATGCCTGGCATGCCAGGTGAGTACAACTTCATCGTTATCTGATATAGATCTGTAGTTGATTTTACATCAAATTTTGCAGGTCTGCTGCCCATGCAGGCAATTGGCTTGCCTGGCTTGCCCGCGGGTGCCATGCCGATGCCGGGCATGAGCGTAATGCTGCCTGGCCATCCGAATATGCTGCAGATGATGCAGCCACGCTTCAGATGATGCCTGCCCGCTGCGCCAGGACTCTTGCAGGCGCCATCACAGACGCATCCGCACAGTGTGCGAGCGTTTCCACGAGCAGCGGCATTGCCAGCGCTGCATCCAGCGCAGGCGCAGTCATCCCAGTTGGTGGGTTTGCCGTTACCCTTGTTGTTTCACGATTGAAATGGGATGTGGCCAAACAACCTACTAGCAACAACAGCAACAGCAACGACAAAAGACTGCGACAACAACATCAACAACAACTAGTGCAAAAAGCAATCACAACAACTGCAAGCAAGTTTTCATACTCAAGCTACGCAATTCCACAAAGCTCTTTTTCTTAAATGTATAACAGTTTTGAGACACTCGATACATACACATACACACACACAAACACACACACTTACATATGTGTCACACATGCATTCACTGGTCGCACACGTACTAACAGCAATATGCGTAGCTTTATACTATCTATACACACATATATATTCAGAGTATTTTCTAGTCGATGCATCTAAACTTTGCTTTTCGTTAAATTACCAAATTCTTAACTTGTCTCCAACTAAATTCGAGTGTATATGCAAAACACACACACATATATATACAACAGCATATTTAATTTACTAACACTACCCTGTATATGTGTGCTAAATGAATCGCAGCTCGCTTCTCATCTGGCGTTCTTAATCTGTCTCTCTCTCTCTATTGCTCTTTGTGCTGGCACGCGGTTCTCTTTGCTATATTGTTTCTGTAGCGCCTAGTTTACTCTCTCTCACTATCTCTCTACATATAATTGTATATATGATATAACACTCTCCCTGGCTTTATAATTGTAACTATATTTGTACAATACCAGCAAATTTCATAATATTTAACATACTAATATAATATTTAAAATAATATTTTTTGTTTACATTCTTTTTTTACGATTATATACATTTTTTTTTTTCATTACATTTTAGTGTTTTGGGGCAAGAAACAAGTTAAAATACGCCCCATTGTTAAACTCACTCACTCACACAAACTCTCTTTCTCTCTCTCTCTCGTTTTTGCCATGTTTATTCTCAGATAGAAACGAAACAGTATGCTCCCCTCTCCCCCGGGTAAGAATCGGGCGATTTATTTAAAATACATACATATACATATATGCATATATTGTAATATTGTGCGAATTTGTATTATCTGTGCGTAGCTTTTTAGTTAATTGTCCAAATGTGCGATGCTCCACAAACTGTTATACATACTGTTATACAATATGAATATGTGTAGCCTCTTTTAACTGCATTTATGTACTTCTTATCCCCCATTCTCCCCCCGCCTTACAACACAAAAACAAAAGCAAAAATGATATCAGTCGTCTTTCATCCACTCGTTATTCGTTACCCGTTACCCGTTACTCGTTACTCGTTACTTGCAGCTGACAAACAAGTGTACTCGTAAGTTATTTACAAAATTTACTCTTGATTTCGATTTCCGCTTCAATTTCGGTCGGCAACAATGCGATCCCACAATTCAGGTATCTACATTAATTTTTTCTTTCTCAATTACATCATTTATATGTAACAATATTACTGGTTATGGTATCGTACTAATATGCAAACAAAGCAAACAATCCTCTATCAAGTCTGTAGTTATAAAGTAATTCTCTCCAAAGCGTTTCCGCACATTGTTAGTAAGTACATTCATTTATAGTTCGTTTCAATATACATATATGTATCTAGCAATCCATAGTTAGTTCCTTTGTTAACGTAGCGCTCTTCCATTGGTTCACGGACTTCAAAAACTCTAGCTTCCTAGCAAACTAAAAACAAGTTTTTAACAACAATCGAGCTGAAGCTTTATCAATAGATTAAAATAAGGTCCATGTACAACTATTACTAATTCAAACGTTTTATAGCTCCTAAGTTGGTCACTCAAACTCTTTTCTTTTTGTATTTGTAGCTTTTAATTGCAGGGTATACCTATATCTATATACATATATATAATAATAGAGTTCTGGCATGATTTTCAGAATCGGTCTCAATCGGAATACTCGCCCAGTGTAGGCTAGCCAAATTTTTTAGCACTCATCCCTCAACCACCCCTCTAACAAATAGCCCGTATGTACACTAACTTGTATTTGTAAAACATATATCTGGACACATACATACAAACATATATATGTTATGTGTAACGGTAACTATATATAATAAATACATATGTAGCATCAAACGTAAGACAAGTGAAAAATCCGCCAGAGTTCAGATGGTAATTTGTGCCGCGTAGTCTCTGGTTGGGTTTAGCGCAAAATTGATGTTGGACTCTCGGGTCTGGCATATTCGCCGCATTGCCTTTTTCAATGCCACGCCCACCGCCCAACACTCTATCTCTGTTATCTTTAGGTGGGGCCGTTGGCATTTATGCGATGTTAGAACGGCGTGCTTCAGACGAGAGTACCTCAATGCGGGACAGACAGACTTAAATCAATTTGGTGGCTCTCTAAATACACACTCACACACACATACTACTTAACTGCTAGTTAAATATTTGACTAGAACTATCGTATATCTCAACTGTAAATATCTTTACTGAGCGCGTTTTAAAATTGTTTTTTTTTTTTCTTTCTCATCGTTGTCTTTTTATTAGTAAATGTAGTTTGTTGATTTTTCATTAAGCGCCAAATTATTCTTTTCCCATTTTGAGCTATTGGTGACGGTCAGATTGCGTTCGAGCAGTTGAACTTATAGTCTTGCAGTTTGTGAGGGAAATTGAGTATAGATGATATATCGTGTTCCGACTAAGTTTTGTTAGTAATGTGAGATTTTCATGAAAACATATTTGTTATATCAATGAAACTGAACCATTTCTTATGATGAAGTATTTTCCTAAAATTCGAGACTTAGAACTAATTTAACTTGCATAATCTAAACTGCCATAGGGACAATCCATTGTAAAGGTCTACATACATATGTATATATAAATAGTGTAAAGCAAATTAACTCAATCTCTGCTTTAATATCTGCAATTCTATTCGAAACTTCGGCTTGCCGTTGGTCATTCTTCATTTATTTTATCTCTTTGATCTATAACTGTTGAATTTTGCGATATACATGCATAACTCTGTATCATATACAATAACTGTAAATGTAAGCTGCACGCGTTGTTTGAAGTACAAAAAAATGAAAAAATCGAACTCGTTTTCTCATAGGTGTTTTTATATATACTATATAAATCTATATGTCAAGCCACCAAAATTGTCTGTCCTTAGCGCTGGGCGACACGCGAGTAGCTGAAACAAGGCGCAGATATACACACCGTCTACTCTATATACCCTACTAAATTTTATGTTTAACATCTGTCTGCGCTGCTCAGTCGAAAACGTGTCACATCAATTTTGCTGAGCGAAAAGTTCCCTGCGTCTAAAACTTAAAGATATCGTAGGATATCTCGAGTGTGTGTTTTTTGTAGCATGTCCCATTATCCTTATACACATACACAGACCCTCATGACGCAGGCGATGTGCTGCTCCGCCCACTTTGTTGACTCTGCCCCCAGCCCAGTTATCATCGGCACATCACAGTTGCCCAAAAGTCAACTGTTGGACTTTTCGGTCCTTGTCTTGCTCTAGGCTCTAATACTTTTGAATAACTATATAAACACACACCCCACACACAAAAACACATACATCAACATATAACTCACTCTATCATAGAAGCACGCAGAACGGGAGGCGTTCACGATGACTACCACGCCCACTTTCATGCGAGGGCACAGAACAAGACAGTTTTGTGTTTCGCTTTTATAGTGTTAATTGTGATCATTGAAAAAAGCTATTTTTTGGATGCCCTCTCACCTTCTTAAATTAAGTTTTAGTCGATCGCAAATTTCGATATTTATCGATCAGAAATAATAAAAATATATTTAAATGCTTTAATAGTCAAACGGTGCGGCGTTCAACAATCAAAAAGTCTAGTTAAAATCTTTGCCAAAGATGATTTTTGTTCGCCAATCTAAATGTATCCTATACAAATATATATATAACTTCTTTATAATAATTCTTGAATAATATGTTTCACAAGCTTTAAGCCGTTAATCTTATTTTTCTTTTGCATTGCATTTAACTAAAGTCTAAAAAATATGTTTGTATTGTTTTTGGCTCTTATTTTCTTTCTTTTTTGCCAATTACAATCGATAAACAATTAAATACACAAAATACTTAGCTAATGCAAATTAATACTTAGTGCAAATGCATAAAATCAAAACTATAAAAAATGCGTATGTTAAATGTTTTTAATGTTGTAAATGAGTAAAAGAAAAAAAAAAAAAAATCAATTTTAGTGTTTGTACAAGAAATGTTTCTACCAAAAAAAAAAAAAAAAAAACAAAACAAAAAGAAAAGTAAATTAAAATGAACATACACAACATACTCTAAGCATAACAACAAACAAACAAATTTATATAAGCAATAGTTTAAAACACTTTTAAACAAGAAAAAAAAAAAGAAACAAAACATATATATATATATATTGCATACTGATATATTTCTAGTTTAATGTTTTGATTGTTCTCTTCTTTTTAAATTTAAATTAATTTATTGAATTTTAATAAATAAAATATACTATAATATATATTAAAATTGAATGTGCGTTTTTATATGGATTTATTTGTTTGGATCGATTTTTGTTGATCTCAACTTTTTTACTACATTATATGGATATGAGTGTAATAAGTCTCAGAAGGAAATAAAACAAAAATTTAAAAAGTTGGCAACCATCTAAATCTCTTCACTTTATCGATTCATAGACTTCTTACTGATCATAAAAATCGATAATTTAACATGGCTTTCACTGAAAACTTTGATATCAATGGTAAAATGTAAAGATAATTAATAATAAAAGTAAAATGCATTTAGAGAAAACATTAAGAACTTTTGGGATTATCATCATCATCATCATTATCGTCTTCAATGCAACTGAGCCCAATTGTTTCTAGAATAGCTCAGCTAGCCGCAATAACTCTCAGCATGACAAAACGAAGAACGTGTTTCAAGAAAAACCCAAAAACCGTCTTGACTCATGGGCGATTCCCGATGGAAAGTTGCGTTGATAATTATATGATAGAGATACATATGCCTGTCATTTATATAGGCCTATGTGTGGGATTTATTTCAGGGGCTTGTCTGCCAAAAACAAAAGTAATCAGCTGAGCTATGTGGGCTGGCTAATAGAAATTGTTTGAGCTGTTAATTTGCTGGAGGTATTGAGGGAAGGCCTAGGTCTGCATTGGGCTATACGTAATATTTCGATGGTCTGTCTGACTAATTCAAGTTCACTGGAATTCCAAAGACGGCGCGCTCAGGCAGCTTCAATCACAGCTCCAGCATTAGTCGGCTTCAATCGTGGATGTTGTCTCGTTTGGCTTTCAGTTTCGTTGCAAGCTTCGTGGCTGTCGGTTGTGTTTCTTGTTGTGCGATAAATTTAGAGGTGTGTGTTTGTGTGTGTGTGTGCGCGTGCATAAATTACTGCATTAGTCCAAACAGCTAAACTAGTTAAATAACACTTGACTTACTTTCGGCATCGACAACAAAAAATCAAAAAATAGCCAACTAAACAAAAGACTTAAGACACAAACTTGGCTGACGAATGTGCGACAAAAGGGGCTTGCATAACTACGCCACGCCCCCCTGCTTAAGCCTTTACTTTCAATTGTCACTGGTGCATGAACTAACAGCAAAAATTAGATAATGAACTAAATAATTAGTTGCCAACTTAGCCAGACCAAAAAAGCAGCTACAACTTTAATTATTTCTATAAATTAAGAAATATTACTTATGTCTTTAAAAGACTTCGCTTGCTCAAAAACTTGAAATTTTCTAAGCCTCTAAACGAGTATCTCAAGTGTTCCGCAGCCAAAAGTCCCAAAAAGCGAACAGTCCATAAAACAAAGCTCGCAAAAAAAATAAAACAATGAAAAAAATTCTTGTAATAAATTATAGAAAAAAAAAAAAACAAGACAGCTTAGCAGAACGCGCAGCTCATGAGAAACAGAAATAAATATTTCATTGCCCACAAGTACAGTCATATAGCTATATAGCGACCATGACTCGAGCGCTGGACAGACAGACGATGCGGCGCTCATCAAATAATCTATTGAGTGATTTTTTGTATTTGTTTACGTCTCTCTTGGCCCTGAGGCCCGATTGACCCAAATTATGACACGAATTCAAGTTATCTGAGCTATATATCATTTGAGCGTACCAGAAGAGGTATAATACATTAGTTTTACCTGTGCGATCTATGTAGAACGATCATTAAAGCCTTTAAAACTGTCTAAGAGCGGAGTCATCTCAATATTTCTTTCTAGAGGATATAAAAAATCATCTAATTATAATTAAATGTCATTCCTTGAGTGTAAATGCTACAGGGAAGACTACAAAGACTAAAACTAAGCATAGAGTATGTTCAAACTATAAGTACTTTGGTACTTGAGCTCTGATCTATGTACTTAAATTATTTCATACGAGTTTGTTAAGTTTTTATGAGGCAACAAGTGCTCAGTAAATAATTGTGGACCTCAGATCTGGCTGGTTTAGATCTCTAAAAGATTTAAACTTAAAACTCAACAACAAACCTTAACTAATTATTTAGAAAGTAGCTTGTCTCCATCAGGCGATTGGATTATAATAGATATGGCATTATTTAAAACTGTTAAATTCAGATGATTTCGAATATACTAAAAATATACAGATCTATCTTCATCTTATATGTGGCTGATATAAATGTGTTTAAGCTAATAATAAATACCATGTTTATATTGCGCGAGCTTAAATTCGATATTAATTTGATATATGTATAAATGTTATTTAAATATTAGATTTAATATATATGTATTTGTAGAATTAAGATTTCAATTAAAATCTTCGATATGTATTGGGTTTCAGCCAAAGACCGGGCAATTAACACAGCTTGATTTTACTCGCTTGCTAAGCAGCAGTTGATTTGATAATGATTCATAAACTAGTTACATGCATAAATATACAAATACGAGGGGTGTTCGAAAAGCTAACAAGATTTTATTATTAAATATATATATATATTCGAATTAAAAAATTAAATAAAAATAATTCTATTTGAAAAAATATTAATTTTAATTTTCAATTAAATATAATAATTAATAGTTCATAAAGTATAATCAAAATGATATAGAATATAATGTTTTAAAAAAATTTCATATAATGTTTAATTAAAAAAAAAAAAAAAAATAGTATTTAAAACATAACTATGCGTCACGCTTATACATATATATATATATATATATATATATATATATATATATATATATATATATATATATATACAGGGTATGTCGAGTGGCAACCTATCGAACTTGTTACAATATGCCAAACTTAACTTGTATCTAAGAGTCTCTAAAAATTGTTGGCCAAGCCAGAAAGACAACTTTCAAATTAACTTTTCGCATAGTGGAGGCGCGGCATTAGCAACGAATTCGAGTTCGAATTTGAGCTCGACATCGAGTTCAATTTCAGTCTGTTTAGTTCTCTGTGGGCCTCCACTTAACGCGAGTCTTTGTCAAGAGCTATTCATTTCGAGCTCTTTAGCTTTATTTATGGCTATGCGAAGGTCGGAAGTCTTTACATTGATTTGAATTAAGACATTTCTGTAATATTTTTTGCAGCTTTCAATATGAACGCCGCCTGTATTGCTGTGGGCGTACTCTTGTGCGCGGTCGTGGCTGTGGCTAAAGATAATCTACGTGTAGCCTACGAGTGGCGGGAAATGGATTTCCAATACGATTCACCCGACCAGAGGTGGTCGGCTATAGAGCGCGGGGCCTTCAAGCCGGCTAATGTAATCCCCTTCGGATTGGAGGTCTATCGCCAGCGATTGTTCGTAACGCTGCCCAGATGGCGAAACGGTGTGCCCGCCTCATTGGCCTACCTTGATCTTAATGGTAAGTACAGCCAGAGACTTCGCTCCCTCCACTAGACCCACATCTACTTACACCAATTTGCGGCTTTGTTTATGCGAGAGAATTGTTCTGCACTGAAATCCCAGCTAAAGCATTGTCTTTACGCGTGGGAGCTGTTCGACTAGTTGCATAAATTTGCATAGTTGACTTTTGTTAGAGATGGGAGATGGTGATATTAGATCTATCTAAATAATGTTGTGGATGTATATTATTAGTTGTACGGATGCTGATAATCGTGACTCGAACATAACTCTACGTAACTCTCAACTGAAAACGAGGTAGCTCGGAAGATTCTATAGCTAACAGTGCTCTACAGCTAGAGATATACAACTTGGAATGAACTCACGCTGAAGAGCTTTTAGCCATGAACTTGGCCTAGTTCAGTTTATTTTATCATTTGCATATGAAAATGGTGTTCGTGTCACGCTGTCATATCGATGCAATACTCGTTCTAGGCAATTTAGTTTTCTTGCATTCGCATTTGTTGCCATTAATTGCCTGTTGAGAGTTCTGGGATATTCGCATCGCTTACGTAATTAAAATGCTGTAAAACCACTACAAATAACGCCAGAAGCGATAGCAACAGCAAAAGCAACAACAATAAACAAAAAAAATAACAACAAATAAACAACAGCATAATAAATTGAGTAAATAAACAAAGGCAAAAGATTATGGAAGACTACATAGATCGTAGTTGTATATATGAAATATACATATGTATGTATATATATATATTTGTGCATGATACATACATAGGAAATATTTATACTCTTGACGCATCGTAAATATGAAGAGTATATATCTATATCTATATTTATATATATATATATATATTTGTATTCTATAGATCTGATCGAATTGAAAAGGTAAACTCACGTACCTCGATTCCGAGTGTGAGAAAATATTTATTTGAATTTAAGAAAATTATAATGCGTAGCATTCGGCATCTTAAGGCAGATAAAGCATATATATTCCCCATCAGTATATAGCTAATTATACATTAGATTCGATTGTAGAAAATGCAGCTCTAATATGCAGTCATATATAGCTCTACCTAATTAGTTATTAGTTATTCTTTATTTCGAAATATATCTCTATATATGAAAATTTATAGTCCTCTTCGCATCTGTATCTCTAGATAAGATTAGAGTTTCTATGGAAATGGTGAACCGGAAGCAAAGTTTGTTTACTGTAAATAAAATTTGTTGGTTGGCTAGGTAAAAGTAAATACAAAGCAGGAAATTTCTTGTTCTCTTCACTGCTCAACACATGAAAATGAAACGCATCATGTTTAATAAACATATATGTAAATATAAATCGTTTCCTTAAAACCCATTACTCAATCAATCTCAAGGTGTCTTCTTTTTGGATTTGACAAAAACCAAACGACCTCTCGAGTCGCTCTTCAATTTTGGCTTCCTGAATACCGCATTTAGTCTATCTTTAATTAAATTGAAGTTTCTTTTTGGATTAAGCTGAAGTGCAGATACGCCTTATATAGACCGTTATTTGCATATAGGGTATTACAAGTTGTGCAACAAATGCGTCCCATACATAGAACTTGTATACCAAACGCTGCGCAGCTGACAAACTTGTCCCGTGAATCAGCATCTCAGTCATTGAATCACACGGATCGCAATCAGCATCAATGCAAAATAAGTCAAAGCGATTTGTAGAGCATTCAACATGACTGTAACGCCTTATAAACACCAATTTGAAGCCAATGAGTTTAGGAGTGGTTGCATACCATTCCCTTTTATAATAATTGACATTATTATATATGTATGTATATACGTACATATAATTATTCTGTGAATACAACAACCTCTCTTTCCTTGGATAGCCTCAAATCTCCATACTGGCTGAATATTATACCCTTTCTTTCTCTGGATACATGAAGTATGATATACCATTTCTTTCCCAAGCATGTCTTTATTTCCCTATTTCCTATATGTATGTATATTAGTATATCCCATTTCCTTATGCAATATGAATGAATATCAGGAATACTAATTCACTTTCCCTTACTGTCCTTTCAGATACCTCCAGTAAAATGCCCGCGCTGCGACCTTTTCCAAGCTGGGTGTCGCATAGCTTGAGCGACGCGGATCCGGAGCTCGTCTCACCTTTTAGAGTCAAGGCGGATCGTTGTGGCCGCCTTTGGGTGCTGGACTCTCGCATCGCGGGCGTGCTGGAACAGACGAAGCTGTATGGACCGGCGCAACTGTTGATCTACGATCTGCACAACGATGATCTGCTGCGCCGTCATATCCTACCCATGGGTCAGTCGAAGCAGAACTCCTTCTTTGCCAATTTGGCTATCGAGGATGCGGACTGTGATAATACCTATGCGTATGCTGCTGACCTGGGCAGTCCTGGTCTGGTGGTTTATTCGTGGCGGGACCAGGAATCGTGGCGTGTGCAGCATCATTTCTTCCATCCCGATCCGTTGGCGGGCAACTTCAGCATCAATGACATCGAGTTCCAATGGGACGATGGACTTTACGGACTTGCTCTGTCCAAGCCACAGAGTGATGGCTACTCCACTCTGTATTTCCATCCACTCAGCTCCACCATGGAGTTCTCGGTGAAGACCTCTGTGCTGAGGAATAAAACGTTGGCTACATCTGGTGCTATTTATCGAGACTTCAAGATCCTGGGCAATCGCGGCGTAGATGCGCAGGCAGGAGCTCAATTCCTGGATGCAGAGACCGGTGTTCTCTTCTACACGCTTCCCAATCTGAACTCCCTGGGCTGCTGGCAAACCTCGAAGGGCTACAACGTACAGGACCGTATCTATAGCAACAACAACAGTTTTGTATTTCCCAGTGATGTCAAGGTCGATGATGAGCGACGCCTCTGGGTGCTGGTCAATCAAATGCAGAACTTTATCTACGATGAGCTCTATCCAGGCAGCATCAATTTCCGCATCTACATGGCGAACGTAAAGGATGCCCTCGAGCATACAGCCTGCGAGGCGCCCAAGTCCCTGCCAGATCTCGTTGGCAAACTGGGCGAGGTGCTGAGGACGAATATCAAGCTAAAGACAGCAACGGATGAGGGCTCCAAATCCGCTGCAACTGCTCTGACACTGAGTCTAGGCGCTCTGCTGTTAGCTCTCTCCTCGATGCTCTAATGTGGATAGGATTTTGTATATACACCACAGAAAATAATCCCACTTAAATGTAGCTCTCTAGTTTGTAGGTTTTGTGCATAAATATAAGAGATTTATTTAGACAAAAGTTTACCAACGGCTCAGTATTTGCCCAGCTGCGTTTTTTCTACAGTGTATACATCATTGATGTCCAGTGTCTCGACACTCGTCTGGGACTCCCCATCCTCTGGGCTGTTGGAGCGATTTTTCCCCTCATTTTTCAGTTGCAGTCGTCGTATGCAATCGCCACAGAAGAACAAAGTTAACTGGAACGAAAATAAGGTTTGGATTGGAATGTTTGAATATTCTTAGTCAAACTTACATGCTCCAAAATGCCTATGATGCCAAGAACTGAGAGACCGAGCAGAAAGCCCAAAGAGCCACCAACATCAGCTATAAACTGGGTTGTATCATAGCTGGGACGCTCCTCAATCATCTGCTGAAACATAGCGAAAAATCGGAAAAGTATTTAAAAACTATAGTGAAATAATTTCCAAACTACATATATATGAATCTACAAAATGTGCCGAACCCTAAGTTCGTAAAGCTCCAAACTTATATCAAACAAGCCGACATACACAATCAATTTCTATCGATAATATGAAAAGGTCATTGCAACAATAACTCATAATTGAGTTTAGTGAATGAACCTTTGTTTGTCATGCAGTGGGTCTAATCAGAAATTTACAATATATGCATATTTGGATTAGATAACTGAAGTAAATGCATTTCTTTTTGATTATAAACAATACTAAAACAATTACCGATATCAGCTTGGTGGTGTAGTAAATGTAGAGTAGGGTCCGTGGCTCGGGCTGGTAAAAGGGTTTCCTGCTCTGTATATAGGTTGTAAAGATGCGCGACTCGCAGGGTTCCATGCAATTGCATTCGTAATCATCGCCGCTTTCGTAAACCCTGAGAAAAATATGGGCAGAATAACAGTATAAAATGGAATCGACTGACAAAACGTGCCTTACGCTTTGTAGTTCTTGATCAGATTACGCATGGAGTCGGAATCGTTGCAGGGTTCATAGCTAATATCATGCATCCAAGGACCCGAACAGTCTGACTCATCCGATAAGTCCTGCCAGATGCATATCTCGCCACACTGAAATGATCGTGGATATATACTTTACCTTTAATTACAGGGTATCTCACTATATAATACCTTTAGATCACTGTAGCCCTCTTTTCTTGAACAGGTCTCCTTGTGCGTCTCCACGTTCGAAAAATATTGACTTTGTAGCTTTATCTCGATTTGCTCATTGATGCCCGCAAAGACATATTCGACGCGGCCCGAGCCCTTCATGTTGATCTCTATAGCGAGTGACAACTGTATCAACTTGTATGCAGTTAATTCAAATACAACTCCTACCCGTAAAATTTTCACGCTTATCGTGCAGAAAGATATGCCAGCCCGCACCAGAACCCAAGTCCACGTCGCTCACCGATGTAACAATATTGTGCTCTAGCGTTAGGGAATACCCGACCGACTTGGATACCCTTTTCATGTCCATGAGTGGACGCACCGTATAACAGCGACCCATATAGAAGTGAACGCTGCTATCGATGGCGACATCTATAGAAATAACATTTCCGTATATATATATATATACCGAACATATGTACATATATGTTTCTCATTCTTACTAGACTTCTCCCCATTGAGCCCATACGAATAGAACGTCTCCTCCTGGCTGAAGGTGGCATTGTCAAAGAAATCCTCAAACGATACTTCGCCAAAGGGATAATCCATCCAACAGGTGGCAAATTTTGGATGTGGACAGTAGCCCCGCGATAGATTCTGAAAGTGAACGATTGGAGATTAGGGTCAAGTATGCAGTGGTTTACCTTTGAACTCTTTATACCCTGAAACCATTTAAATGGATAATCAGGGTAAAAAGTTATTTTATGTATTACAACATTTCCGTTTGCTTTCATTTAAGAAATTTGTGATCATAAAATATATATGAAATATTTTGTACTTAATTTAAGATATGAGCATTGCATATAAATTGATTTATATGAAAAGGTCATATTTTTTACACCCATTGAATATGAGAATAGTTTCAGCTGTCTGTCTGCCAGTACGTAAAAACTAGATATCTAGAAATTTACGATGTAAGTATTACATTCACTTAATATAATAAGCAGATAGAGACTGTATCAAATTTCCAAGAACTTTCCTGGGTCTGCACATACAATATATGTGTGTCATAAAAAACAAGTAAGAAAGCTCTAGTCGAGACTGCTCGACTACGAGATACCCTGAACCCTCCGAGCAACAGCCATTTCAATCATTTTTAGTGTCTTTCAGCTTATACAAACACACACACACACGCAAACACATACATAGACACCCATAGGCACGCACGCATTAACAGGCATGGGCTGCAGTGTGGGCTTACTATGGGAACTTAATTGTTCAATAACTTTTTTTGTGGACGTACGTTCTTCATGAAACTTTCAGAATGTGGTTTTATCATTACTATGCGTATATTTGCCAAAGCTCAAGTCTCTAGTATTTGAAATACGCCTTTTACAGAGATGAGGGTAAGGGGGTTGATATAGGGGTGGGGGGTGAATTATAACAAAAATCGAAATTCTATCACGTGCAGTCGAGTCTACATTTAAAATTTGGAGACTTTAGCTCTAAAGGTGTAGGAGATATAATTTTATAACTGGTTTTCGATAAGGTTTTTGATCGATAAACAAATAACGGGATGAGTTATCGATCTTTTGTGATAAACTCGATATGCGCGCGCTATATACGGACATTTGAAAAAAAAATCAAGTCTCTAGCTCTAATAGCTTCGGAGATCGACGCGTTCATACATACGGACAGACGGACAGACGGACATGGCTAAATCGATTCAGTTTGTCGCCCTGATCAAGAATATATATACTTTGTGGGGTCTGCCACGCCTCCTTCTCCCTGTTACATACTTTTAACAAAACCATTATACCCTGATTTCCCATTTTCAATGGGTTCAGGGTATAAAAATGGAATGATAGATGTAGTAACGTGCATAGTACATATATCTCGAATTGAAATGGGTGTCTGCCAGGGCATTATTATTATTATATATAGTATATAAATAAAATCAGAGAATTTTCAAATTAGCTTTGTGTGAGGTATATTCTAGTGTACTCTTCCCTAAATGAAGAAACTGTATATCCACGGTAATAGGTTAAACGTTTTTGGAACCCGTATTTTTATTATTTTTTTTTAATAACTTAAATTAACTAAAAATATCAATATTCATTGCATATTGACAGTTTTTACACTGCTAATTTCTCACTAAAGTGAAACATTTTTATTTTATTAAATGTCCTTCACAAAACTCACTGACAAGACTTCCTCTCTGTAGGGCGGTTCACGACATACAGTTATGGCAGGCATTTCAATCGTGTGATTCACATTGTAATAGGAATGCGTGGATATAGGCGGATCGGATAGTTTTGAGAAGCATTCGTATAGCTGCACGATCACAATGATGCTGCAGATGAAGAGAACGAGATAGCGTATTAGCTTCGCAGGATCGCGCAGGAGCCAGGCGCGCAGCTCTAGCCAGTAGCCCATGATCGAACGCACGCAAAAGTGAAAAACAATTGAACGGCAATGTCTCGTCTAGAATGGTTCTAGACCCTGATATATCCGCAATATCTTTGTTAGGCCTGCTGCATAAGTTCTCACAGTTGGTCATGATAAGCTAATATTGATTTATACCATGTAGTAAAGTGTAGTACACTGAAGGAAAATAGAGTCACATAAGCATAAACATTATCCGTTTTTCAATTGTATTACTATAAAATATTTTCAAACTGTTCCACAAATTAAATGTAGACATTAAAAATTTTATTTCTTAATATTTATTTTATGCCCGTTAAACTTCATAAATTTATTTTCTTATTTATTTATATAATATACATATATTTATACTCTTGATCGTCCGTTTTCTCCCAGTGTATCGATAAGGTTGCCAGGTGTTGGGGCGGTTCTCTAGCCAAATATTCGTAGGCAAATGCAACTGTAACTATATAAATCGGCGTATCAAAAAAACATTTGTACAGCTCATTCGGATTATGGCCTTGTTTGCCAGATATGTTAGATAGATTTGTATAGTATTTAACCGAAACGGCTTTTGGGGCGTTAAATTGCCAAAACATATTCTTTATAATTGTTTATGGTGGGTATAGATGGGTATAAAAAATCATATTCATATATTGTCAATGGAAAATTTCTGTGCTTGGTGTCTGAAACAAAGACGTAAGGCAGAAAAGTTCAAATATTTCAATCATTGCAGAAAATTGCATATAAAAATATCTAATTCCTAAAAATTTTAAAATCATTATTTATTGATGACTCTAAATAATTTCCCATTCTGATTACTGATTCTGTATTCGATCCTTGACCATTTGCGGAGCTTATATTTATGTATCAGAAACATCTATCATACATGTTTATCTCTAGATGAATATATGACAGATTGTAAAACGTTTCTATATTAATGCTCGTTCATGAAATGAAAAGGGCATATTGGTTTTGTGCGATGTCCCGCCTGTTTCAAAATGAGGAACATATTCTTGGGATTCTTTGGTATGTAAAGAGTTTATATTATTATTCAATTGGGGAATCTATAGAGTTGGAAGACTGAAGACTCCATGTGGAGATTTCCAAAAATATGTGAGCGAGTATAATGCAGTCGACAATGCGCGACTGCAGCATTCTGTCTTGTTTGTTTTTTAAATATTTCGCTGAAATTAAATAATTTTGGCTGGTCTAGCAGATCTGATCTGTGTAGATCCAGCTTACGTAAAGTAGCTGAAATCTGTGTACGACTGTATTTATATATATTTGCACTATATACAAACATTTGTATATGTGTGTATATATTATGACACCTTTGCCTCAAAATGTTTTGACCTTAGCGCTCTGTGCGCTCTGATCGAATGCTTGAGATATATGCATATGTATTAGGCATACTGCATAAGTATAAGTATATGTTTATACATATATATTGTATGTAGGTATGTGGCACGTAGAGAGTATGTATTTAGATATACCTTGAGCTTTACAGCAATAACAATTGTGGGTGCAAATCACAAATGAAAGACAAGCTAAAACAATGTGTGCGTATCCAGTGGAAGAGCCACAGCCAAAGCATTCCACAGTTGTGACGTTCGATCGGAGCAGGGGGTGGAACGAGGGGCCGTGAGGGGCGAAACATCAGTCGAATCGAGTGCGACCCACTGCTACACAAATACATACATATATACATACATGTACATATACATATATTTCGACTATATACTACTCTAACATATAGACATCGAGCAAAAGGCACAAAAACTAATAAACAAAAAGAAACTTGCGACTAAAAATAGATAAATTGAAACATTTTGCGAGATAGATGAAAAAATAAAACAAGTGAAGAAGAGTCCAACACAGCGCTACAGAAACGGGAGGCGAGTGTGGACATGTGAGTGTGGATGTGGCTGTGAGGCTCTGGCTGACTGCCGCAAGAGTTTTGCTTTACTAGCGACAGATACAGATGCAGATGCAGATACAGATACAGATAAAGTTGAATGTATCTGTGAGATACTTTTCTTTAGACGTACCACACGGCGTATGCTTTGCGCAGGACACAGCCACAGATTCGCTTGGCCCAGCTATCTCGCTCTCCTCATCTATCTCTGTCTCTATTCTTTTCCAATCTCTCTTTCTCTGTCTAGCTAGTAAATTTTAGATATTCGTCTAGATATGTGTGTATATATTTTGAAATAGCCACGAGATACGGCTGCTCAGTCGAAATGAAAAAAATTTCATTTGTGTTGAAGTTCTACGCTTCTTCGCAACTGAATAGCTTTTGTTTTAAATTTAGACCAAAGCAGCGGCTATATTAAACGCATATGAATGTTTTTTAGATTTAGTAGATACACACACACACACACAGAGAGGAGGAAAGAGACAGAGAGAGAGAGAGAGAGCTATACACATAGGGCTAGTTAGTATATAGTCAGAGTATATAAACTGGTGTTGTTTATATTCAGTCTGCTTTTTGGGACAGCTCAACACATGGCCTGACTATGGCAGGCATTAAGGATATGATTTGACCTGAATGTATATATACACTTATACATACATATCTACCACATCTATCTATCTTTTACCTGCACATTCATTTTGGAGTGTGATGTATGCTTTAAAAATACGTTTCGCTTGTCGTTAATAAATTTGAAAAATATCTACATATGGATATATATAGATAGATATATATGTATATACATATGTATATACATATCCCTCTGTACTGTACTGAGTCACTGTGGTTGGCTGTCTATAGCATTTCGCATATGATTAATCAATTGCGCACAGTGGCGTCGCCAATGGGGCGCTGCTTAGCCAGCGGAGGGTCGCAGCGGCTGCCACTGAATTAAAATATTTTCATTTACAATTTTCACTCATCATTAATAAAAAGTCTGGGCGGACTCTACAGATGCATATATGCACCTATGTCTATCTAAATTCAGCACTCGCATTGCTTGAACTGCAGTCAATTTAATTGGGTGACAAATGCTTACCAAAATAATTTTAATGCTCCACACATCAGTGACTAAGTCGAAATGATTCGATTTTATTGGCTAATTAAGAAACGATATTGCACATATATATGTATATACATGTATATATGTTTGGTCATATATATGTATATAAGTCTTTAATATAGATTTTAATATGCGCGTGCGATTCTCAATTGAGCCAGGGCAATTAATCAATATATTACCACACACACAGTAGTAATGTATTACAAAATGTCAATGGCGTAGCTTAAATGGTTTTTTATCAGGGGCATTTTGGCCCAGCTCAACTTATGTATTATAAGATGACCTATGTGAGCTTGGGTCTATGTCATGGTAATGTGAGATTAGAGTCCGATAGTTAGGTTTAGATAAGTAAAAAATATTTTATATAAATTTTAGATATCAAAAAGAAATTAAGAGAATACTTCATGAAAGTTCTTAAAAAACGAAATATGTGGACATATTATTATCGAAAATTTATAGAAATAAATAAAACGCAATTAATCTTAAATGTCAGCTAAAACTAAAACGATCAATTCAGATAACATTTATAATAATAATAATGAAGGAATAATTTGAATGATAATTCTTCTCAGATAATAAAAAAATACAACTTTTATAACCATTTTTCCCATATAAAGATAATCAAAAATATGAATAAATTATATAAATTATATAAATATAATTTTTTAGTTTATTTAAAAACGTACTTCCTTTTTTTATCCGTTTATTTGCATTTTATTGTTCTACTGTTTAAAAAGATGTCAAGAGGATGACAGAGTAGTTTTTTTTCTACACATAGTTTGAACATAATTGATGTAGTCATAAATCATATAGCGCTGGTTCAATGCCAAACTAGTGCAAAACGGAAAAACAGCTGATGGAAGCATTAGTGATTGACAGTTGCAAGTGGACTTTATGGTGGCTTTTCCGATGCTAAATGGGTTATTTAACGGCAAATGAACTTAACGTAATTGTAAAGGAATCGTCTTTCGACTCACAGATATCTTATATCTGTCATATCTCTGACAGATCTTGCAGATCTTACATAATGCTGGGTGCCGTAATTCAGGAAGTATTCATTCATTTGCCATTATTTACGAGCGTTTCGAATGGCTTCGGCTACCTGGTAACGAGCTGTTCATGATGAGCCAGCTAAGCAGACAAGCATGGGAGAGAGCGAGATCGGGAGAGGCAACGAGAGTGGGATAGAGAGAGATTAGAGACAGTCACTGCACATGGGCCACACGAGAGCTGCAGTTGGTCGACGACGACGACCGGCTACATCGGACCTGACGATGGATATTTTTATACCAACAATTTGGATATGTTCCAATGCATTTAGAGAAAGACAAGAGTTATCTATAGAATATATGTATGTATTTTGGTCACGGTTGCCGTTTCACAAAAATATTTTCTGCACCAATTGCTCAAGCAACGAAATTTTCTGCAGTTTTTGCCAGAAGGCAAGCAAACAGCCGGCGTTACTTATGGAACATTTTAACGTGGGCTCACAAATGAACCGAATCGAGTTTTTGTTTTTGAAGATGAACTGAACTTAAACTAGAATCGAGACTGTTTTAAGACATTGGGTTCGATGAGTTAGCCATTGGAATTCAAGTTGTTTAATACATTAATTATATACATATATATTGTTATTGTATTTAAAAGGAATTTTGACTGGATTTAGGTTCCGTTTCAGTAGGTTTGCGATTTGGTATATAATGTGTTAAGCTTATTTAAAGGCAAAATTAATTCTAAAATGGTTACAAATACTTAATGAGGTTTTGTTCTCTACGATTGAAAGCAATGCGAAACATTCCGAACATGTTAAAAAGAAGCGCAACCGTGACAAGTTCCTGAGAAAATTCTCAAACCTCATCTCCCTCATATCTCTTGATTGCGAATCCCATCCATTTGTATCCCATTTAATATCCAATCTATTTACGATCATATATGATAGCCCATATATCATGAACCCATTTTTAATTATTCTTAATTCCTCACAACAGATCCTCTATTATTTGGTTAGCTTGTGGGATGTTTAGCTTTTTTTTGGCAGCCGTTGCAGTGGCGGGCATTTGATGGACATCGTTTGACGTTGCTTCTGAAATAGCCCATTGCTTGCAATAATTGTTGCTGCCTCGCATTTTGCCAGCCACGCCCTCTACTCGGTGCCCCTTTCATCTTGAAACATTTTGTGTTGCGCATGCCAAACATCTTGACACTAAAATGCAAAAATTTCTTTGCGTCAATGACTCAAAACCGAAAATTTTCTCTCATTTACACAATGGGAACAACAACAACAACAACAACAACAACAACAACAATAAATAGCAATAACAACAGTGACAATTGGGGACAACCATTTATTCTGGGGGATCTGCTTTCCTATATGTAGCAGTAAACAACATCATCAATGCGAATACTGGGCAATCGCTCTGAATTATCTGAAATAGCTAACAAAAGACGATCTCCTAATTCATGTCAACCAAATTATTAGTTATTAGTATACTCTATATATAATATAAGTTAAATATATAGCTTTGGAATGTGAAAAGTGGATGACACAATTACATCAATCGGTTCATATAATATTAGAGAAAGTGGATTACAATTTCAAGACATTTTAGAGTTTGAAATTTTTGTTCTTCAGTTACGATGTTCCAACTGGAAAACATAAATTACTGGAGAAGATATAACAATATTAGTATTGATTGTTACATATAAAATCTATGAAATTATAATTATGTTCATATAAACAATACTGAATTTAAATTTATTTAATTATTCAAATTTATATAATAGGGGATTGACTTTCACTCCGTGAAGAACGGGGTAAGTAGTAGACGAGTTACATCAGAATTATTGACAGTACAGTATTATTATTAAATTAAGCAAACACTTATTTTGTCAGGTCAAAAAAGAGTATACAAAAATTGTTTGATTTTATAGCAAAGAAAATAAAAATGCCATTGCTTATTTCTGGAACATTCGAATTGCACGAATCAAACATTCGCGACAAATCAGTGCATACCCTATAAAATCGTATCTATTATACATAGATATTTGGCTCTCAAGTAAAACTTGTGTGTCAAAATACATAAAATATTCTTTCTGATTTCTGAATCTTTGCAAAAAATAAAAATTGTTATTTCAAATTGTGTTGATGTTGGCAATATGCGACGCAATTGTTGTTGGATCTCTCTATCTGCTTGCTACTCTTCCTCTTCTGCTTGGTTTTGTTTTTTTTGGTTAAATTGCGTAAAATTATTTCTGACAATGTCGCAGATTGTGTTTCAACAAAATACACAAAAACATTTTCATGTATAAAATGAAATTAGAAAAAAGACTAACAAAATTATGATCATTTTATCTTATGTGCGAAAAGAAGCGAAGCACATTATATGTGTGGATATTGCTCATCTGGCTGAAAGCAAGCATAGAAAATGTTGAATATGAATATTTTGGTTTTTTCGGTTTATAAAGTTTCATGAAGATTCCATTCAACAAGCGTTGGCGGCGCAAAGATCCTATCCCAACCTCCCGTCCACGTCTATGCTACGCACATGAAAGACTTTCAGGCACGTTGTGGCGAAAGCGAATCAAAATTTATAACTATAAATAAGCTAAAAAAATTTTTTTATATTATTTTTTCAAAAAATATTCACAAAATTGTTTGTCTTGGCATTTTATTTTATATAGTATGTATATATATTTTGTTCATTTCTTTGTTAGTTTTAATATTCAAATCATTTATGAAAGGTATTTCTGAGTTTGTATTTTGTATATTATATTATTATTTTTGTGTTGGATGGGTAATTTAGGAATCTGGGAATCGCGCAGAATGTGCGCTGCGTTGAAAGGATTCGCATTCTTATGAAAAATGCCGAGCAGGGCGGATGGGTTGGGATTGTACCTACATATGTTTAGCACAGCAGTGCAGTGCAAACTGCACGCTGAGCGTTTCGTTTAGCATTGAAAAAAATGCATTGCATTGCGCTGAAGGACGCCGACAACAATTTATTTGATTTGGCACTTCTCATCAGTATCTATGTATCTATTAGCATCTGTATCTCTAGCTGATGTATCTGTAACGCTGGCGTCTGCGGCCTTTCTGTGTGTGTGTGTGTGTGTGTGTGTGTATGTGTATGTGTGCGTATTTTTTGAAGTTCACAAGAATTTTCGCGATTTGTAGCGATGCGTCTAAATGACGCCAAATAACAAATACTTTGTAGAATATCGAACTAGAATTTGAACTAAAACTCGAACTTGTTCTTTGTTATCTATAATAATTCAACTGTTCATCAGTTACACACCTGATTTCCCTTATTATAATTAAACTAAATGCTGCTTCTTAACTATGAACGGCTCGGTAACCCCTCCCACCCCCTTTTGAGACAGTGGTATATCAAATTGGCATTGAGGTGACCAGAAAAGAATAGAATCAAACAAATAGCGAAAAATGATCACCGAGCAACAAGAAAATCAAGTAAAACAACAAACAAAGCAACAACAAAAATGATGTGTGAAATAAGTAAAAGCTTTGCATGGCACAGAAAGTGAGAGACGGAGAGAGAGACCGTGCTCTTTTGAGCGACCATACTGAAGAGCGCAATGCAAACAAAAACAATTTACAAGGATTTTTTACAAATGCAAAGTTTGTCATTGAAATATATTCAATATACTCATACACACACACAACGGCTTTCTCAATTACTATGTACGTGTGAGAGAGTGTGCTCACGCAATCGTTGCGAAGCTTTCGCTCACTCTCGCTCGCTGATCCTGCTGCTGCTGTTGTTGCGATTGCATCATAGTTTGCTCACTCTCACACACACAGCCTCAGTGAGATAGCGATGAGCACAAACACATCGGCAGTGCCCACTTGCTTCGGTGGGCGCCGTGAAGAAGAAGAACAACAACAACGAAAGCAACGGGACAGTCGCAAGATGCTGATAGACCGAAAAAGGGAGCAAGAAAATGCCGAGACGTAGCACAAACAGCAATAGCTAGCTACCTCACGCACACACACGCAAACACACACTTACCAATACAGAGACAGCTTGAGAGCTTTTTTCACGATTGTGCGGCACAGATTATGGGGTATCAAATTGCCACGTATAAAAGGCAAGTTTACCGGTTGCACGGTTCAGAACGGCTTTCGAGCGCGTAAGTGCAACACCTTTGATGTGCGATCTAATTTTTTGGATATTCTCAAGCGGCAGCAGACACAGCACAGCACAGCAAATCACATCCCAGCATAGCAATAAAATTTCTACAATTTCAGCTGAAAGTGTAAAAGAGACAGCAATAATTTGACCTTTTTGCCGAATAAACTAAAAAAAGGAAAAAAACAAAATTTCATATATAAATCGTGTGTGTGTGTGTGTGCGTTGACTTTTTTGGCTTATCCTGTTCAAAGGATCTTTGCCGAGAACAATAAACTCTTAACGGTAAAAAAGCAACAGAAAAATAAATACCAATTGAAAAGTGACTCGGAATACGCTTTATCTCAACTCTGGATTTATTCGAAACGCCCCTAACTGGATTATAATTAACTCACATTTTCGCCAACGAAAAAAAAAAAAAAAACAGTAAACTACGTAACTCTCTCTGCTTCACATTACTTCAATTACCATAAGACAACTTATTCGAATTCGATTTCGAATTCTGTTCACGCATAATCAGCGTCTTGTGTAATACACAGCTTATACTAGAAAACTTCTCCTTCATATAACATAATTATGTCAATATCAATTGAAGGATCGTTGACATTCCCATACAATTCAAAAACAATTTTATTTGAAGCTTGCAAAAAAAAAAAAAAAATTTAAAATTATAATACCTATATATGCATAGTTTCCATATTTAAAAATACTTTTAAAAATTTGCAAAAGAATTTAAAAAGTATTTTGTCTAAATTTCATATACATATTTGATAGTTGATAATTGCAATCAATGCCTTATATAGAAAGAGATAGCACATCTGCGTTTCAATTACTTGCTCGAATTCGAAAATGCTGTAATAGTATTTCGAATTACTAGATTAGAACAAATCATATAGTATACCTGAATACCTGTGCGTATACAAAAAGAGCGCACAGACGATATCATATATATACATAGATATACATATGTATGTATACATATACATGAGCGAAATATTTCGAAAATGTTTTAAAAATAACCATAGACATTAGAAAGAGAACGATATAGCCAACATATGTATTAGAAAACGGCATGCGGCGATTCGAATAGGAAAAGCAAAAGCTTCGCAACCATAGACCAATGATACATACATATATTTATGTATGCTTCTCTCTATATATAAGTGTTTGTTTTAATTTCGAAATAATTTCGAGAATTTTAAAAATAACGCATTCGTTGAAAGTTCGTGTAGTCTACGTTGTTTTGCCTTTTTTATTCGGTCGATTTTCGAAGTATATATACATACAGATATGTATATCGCTTAAATCGCAACGATCTAGAAGCGTGTCAAATGCGATCATTGCATTATAGCAACTTGTGTGTTTTAGAACACACGCCCGAAGTCAATATTTGAGGAAAAAACATATATATCTCGTGGGAAGTTCAAAAATTGACGTTAAATCTAGCGAAGTGAGTGATAAATCGAAGTTATCAAATAAGTGGTAAATCAGTGAAACCTGCATTCTGAAACGTTATATAATACATATATATTTCAACGGGAAATTGAGTGAAAACTCGGCATTACGTAATAATAGCAACGCCCCACATAGAGCATACATATAGACGCGACGCGGACACGCAAGATCTATATATGTTGCGGGTATATGGCACTGATCTATATTTAGGCGACAACCCACACAAGTCAATTTATGCTGTTGTTGTTGTTCCTTTTCGAACACTATTTATAAGCAACAACAACAAGAACAACAATGAGGCCTAATTAATTAACTGAATCGAGGGAGGTGCTCGAACAAACGAATATCCGGTTACGAAATTTACAAAAAAAAAAAAAAAAAAAAAAAAAATTGAAAACTTTTCGTGGAAATATTGAAACATGTACATATACGGAAAACTCAAAAATATATCCAGAAATATATCGAAAAATAAATAAACACGCATACACAAAGCGAAATCTGTGTTTCGTCTGCTGCCAAAATGGGTCAAAAACATAAAATAAACAAAAATTGATTTGGAAACAAAATCTTGAGAAATATCCAAAAAAAATAAAATATATATTTTTTTTGTATATATCAGTGCGATGTCTTGAATGCATATTCAAATAACAATTCTTTATTCTTCTTTATATTATAGGGAAGTTTTGGGCTCACGACGCGATTGAAACAAGAATTTTTAAATAGTCCCAATTATAATTTCTCGAGTTTTTAAGTTTAAAAGCGAAATTTAACCAAGATGCCGAAGCCACAAGCCAGCCAGGAGGATGAGGATCCCACCCCATACCTGTTCGTGTCTTTGGAGCAAAGACGTATCGATCAATCGAAACCCTATGACTCGAAGAAGAGTTGTTGGGTGCCCGATGAGAAGGAGGGCTATCTCCTTGGTGAGATCAAGGCCACCAAGGGCGATATCGTCTCTGTCGGTCTGCCTGGTGGAGAGGTAAATAATGCCGGACCAATTGAACCTAGACTTTATATATAGTAAAATGAGTGTTATGGTTGGACTGGGTGCCACATGAACTGACATCGGCTAAAACAAACATTTTTGGTACTACAAAAATACTTGCTTTAGCCAATATCATCTAATGTGGCACCCATTTGATTTGATTGTTTTATTGCCAAAACCATAATCTGCATTAATGTACTATATATGACTAGGTAAAAGATTTCAAATCCGAGAAGGTGGAAAAAGTCAATCCACCGAAATTCGAAAAAATTGAAGATATGGCTGACATGACCGTGCTGAACACACCTTGCGTGCTGCACAATCTGCGCCAGCGCTATTATCATAAGCTTATCTACGTAAGTGTACCAAGTCAGAAACTCACTAATATATGGGTTTCTCTTTTTTTCGGTCTCTTTTCTCAAAAAAAAAAAAAATCAAAAAAATCAAAATATAAACGAACTGCTAACCTCGCCTAACCAACAACTATAATAAAATGTAAAAAAAAAACAACATAAATTTGGGTTACGAAATGGGTCGACTGTTTGACATAAAATAAAACTAGACGAAAGACTTCAAGAAAGATCAGCTCCAGCAGGTGAACCCACCGAAATACGAAAAAGCTGAGGATATGTCTAACTTGACATACCTTAACGATGCCTCTGTGCTCCATAACTTGAGGCAGAGATACTACCACAAGCTCATCTATGTAAGTAATTGCCGTACCGGTATGGCAATATCAAAGAAAAGTCAACGTGTTCTATGTTACTAAAATGCTTTTAAAACCAAAATCATCATTGAAATAACAAACAAATATTATTCCAAATTCAATACTCAGATATACCATCAAATACGACTAAGGTATATTTCTATTAAAGTAGTTTATTGATTAAAAATTCATAAACCTTACACAAAATCATTTTTTTCATACAGCTCTATAAATCCTATACCTAAACCTCGCTAAAAACCCCATTCACAACTTGTATTTTGTACGCCTTAACAACGCTTCTACTAAATACGAACAAATTCAGCCGTCCAGTCCGATGAAGGCTACACTGGAAATGAAAAACGGTTTTACACAAAAACACATACACATCAAGCACTCACCACAGCACAACATATACAATGGATGCTGAGCTGACACCTTGTAAGGATCAATAAAGATCTTCATCAATTTCCCTCACATAAACAAAAACCCACAAAAAACTTTAAACAAGTATCGAACACCAAAAACTGGTTGACTATGAAAACAAAACAAAAACAATACAGACAACAAAAAAATTAGAAAAAATAATAATAAAAACCCTCTACTAAACTTTTGTTAAAGAGGGTTTCTCTAAAGCATGACATGAAAACACCAAAACAAACACATTTATGTCAAAGGTCTACCAATGTTATTAAAGAACCCAAACAAAACTAACTAAAAACCACAAAAAAAAACAAAAAAATGTGAATCTAACAAAAATCGTTAAATTTTCAAATTTCCTCGTATTAATTTCTAAAAATGTTCTATCCCCTTCGATATGGCGTATATAGACCTACTCTGGTCTTTTCTGCGTTGCCATCAATCCTTACAAGCGCTACCCCGTCTATACCAACCGTTGCGCTAAGATGTACCGTGGTAAGCGCCGTAATGAGGTGCCACCCCATATTTTCGCCATTTCTGACGGTGCTTACGTCGACATGTTGACCAACCACGTGAATCAATCTATGTTGATTACCGGTGAGTCTGGTGCTGGTAAGACTGAGAACACGAAGAAGGTCATTGCGTACTTCGCCACTGTTGGCGCTTCGACCAAGAAGGATGAATCGCAGAAGAACAAGGGCTCCCTGGAAGATCAGGTTGTCCAGACCAATCCTGTGCTTGAGGCTTTCGGTAACGCCAAGACCGTGCGTAATGATAACTCCTCTCGTTTCGTAAGTATACAAATCTCAGCTACTCAGATACATCTCAACTAAATTGAACTTCGAATTGAACAGGGTAAATTCATCCGTATCCATTTCGGTCCCACTGGTAAACTGGCTGGTGCTGATATTGAGACCTGTAAGTCTTCACATTACTTAGTATACCCAACTGCTACTATATATAAATATATATCATCTACTTTAACAGATCTGTTGGAGAAGGCTCGTGTCATCTCCCAGCAGTCGCTGGAGCGCTCTTACCACATCTTCTACCAGATCATGTCTGGTGCTGTTCCCGGTGTTAAAGGTATACACAGAAGTTCACAATGTCGCTCATCAACCATCATCCATATCTCTCTCTCTCTCTCACACACACTTTTTATATACGAATAGTATATGTATACATCTTGGGTAGAGCGAGAGTTGTCTCTTGTCTCTTCTCTATTCATTGTAAAAGTATTGATTTTTAGCTGTGGTTTAGGTGGTTCAACAACTGAACACAAAAACACATACACACACATACACTCACACACACTCCCACACACATATACAGGCAATATTGATTAATCTCCACTCAAATATCTCTTTAGACATCTGTCTTTTGACCGATAACATCTACGATTACCACATTGTCTCCCAGGGCAAGGTTACTGTGCCCAGTATCGATGATTCTGAGGAATTCATCCTCACCGATGTAATTGTCCAAAAAGTTTTTACTTTATTTGTTCTTTTTTTTATTGTATTTTTTACTTACTACTAGACTTTACGTATTCTCGTAATTGAAGTAATTTATATAATTTTTTTTATTTAACTATTTGCTATAGCTATCGTTATCGTTATCGTATATCGTTTATCGTATATCGTAGCGTTTACGTAGGCCAAAAACACACACGTCTATACGCTTTAGCTGTAGCTGACATTTATTCCAAATTGCCAAACGAAACCATCCAAAGATACGGATTATTGGAATATGTTGAAGGCTTTAATAGTATCGCGAGCGAGCTCAATCCATTCAATATACCCAAATATACTCTCACCTATTCCCCTCTAACTCATTTGACCTCCCATTAATGCAATATATATTATGGACATTTCATATTAAATGCCGAAATTTCTTACCTTTTACATATATGTACACCCCCAACATACCCTCAAAAACAAACAAAAATCAAAAATCATATACGAACTATCGTTAAATGTTGTTCGTCTATGCGGTATATTCTATATATCTATCTATTAATATATAGACTATTGTCTGCTATCGAACAACATTTACGACTATCGCATCGTATCCCAAGGCAAAACGACAATACCAAGTGTCAACGATGCCGAAGAATGGATCGCTGTGGATGTAAGGCCATACAGAACATGGTTACTTATACCGATCTAAATTCATAACTATTCCAACAACAAACAACATTTGTGTTCTAATCCAAAATCAACTTAATATTCTCTTCGTGCATTCTGTATATATAAATATTTGTTGTCTCTTTAATGTTGTCTTCTCTATACGAACATATCTTAAAATTCGAAACTATCTCTATCGATATTTACGTCTTTCAATGTGTGTTAGCCTTTGTCATGTTCGTCTCCCAAAATCAGTAAATTCATAATGCTTTATCAAACGCCAAAGCTAAGCAATTACTATATATCTATGTAAACATAATCCTAATCCTAACCCTAATCTTAACTCTAACCCTAAACATAAACTAAAAAAATTGAAAATCGAAAAACTCGATAGTTTTTGCTATAGGTAGGGCCGAACTCATTATATAGAAACAAACCTCTTTTTTACACATTTACAATTTCGTGGAGTATTTGAAATAATTGAATCAATCAATCCAATCAATAAATAGAGATGGTATTTCTTACCCAACATATTGGTGATTATCCTGGCATTTGCCAAGGTAAAACACGGATACCCGGTGTCAACGATGGTGAAGAATTTGAGTTAACTGACGTAAGTTGACGTAGAATCAATCAATCCAATTCAATCCAATCAATCAAAATAAGTAATACCCTACCCCCAAACAGATCTTTTGTAAAATATTTAAAAATATATATATATCTCTTTCTATCACTTGTATTCTTTATCTCTCTCTCTCTCTTTTATCCACAATTTGAAGTTTTGTAACGTACACCGATTTAAAGAAAAAAAGTATATTGTAGTAGCTATGATAAACTTGTATATATATTTTACAGTGTGTTAATTTTCAAATGTTGTTCCGGAATTATCTTACGCTTTTACTATCACACACTTTTCTTTTCTCTCTCTCTCTCTCTCTCTCTCTCTCTCTCTCTCTCTCTCTCTGTCACTCTTCAACCTTCTTTGTCAGTATATATCTATCGCGTTTTGCACTTTTTACCTAGTTTTATATGCAACCGTAATACCTATCCCAAAACGCTGGGAGCAGGAGGTCTCTGTAGGCCTAAGCTATCCAAAATTTTGTTGTACAATTCTCGCTTTTTGACACCGGGTAGAACGTTAAAGAAATATGTTTTGTGTATTAGAAATGCCATTAGGTACTTGAGAGAAGCCCGCTCCTGGCTTAAATATAACAATATCTATACACATCAACTGCACCAGGGTAAGACCTAGACCCTGAAAATACAAACACAGCACAGCACAGCACACGCACACACACGCCCACACACAGACACACGTACACTGAGAGACCACATTGATCCCGATTTTATCAAAACCATATCTGACTTAGACCATAAGCTCTGTTCTATACTTCTATTTTTTTCACGTTGTTCTTGCTGTTTAAACCAAACAAAAAATACCTTCTCTCCGACGATATATGTAGAGATGTGCTTCCTCTCTGATAACATTTACGACTACTATAACGTGTCCCAGGGCAAGGTCACTGTGCCCAGTATCGACGACTCTGAGGAATTCCAGCTGGCAGATGTAAGTGACGACAGTTGCAGGCCCACACATACATATATAGTAGATCGATCGAACCTATCTAGATATATATGTATTGGGACTATCTATGTTTCCGGTACTGTCTGAACGACATTCGTACCACACACACCTACACGCCCACAGAATCAATATTTTATATGTTTTTTTTTTTGTCATTTGATTACCCGATTTCCAGTTTCCAGACCTAGTACTACATATTTTCTCTCTCTATATATATATATCCACATATATATATAGCCAGTACTTAGTCTTTTCTCTGTGTGTTTTTAATTGGAATGCCTATAGCGTAAGATTTGTATGACGAATGACGTATCCTTTGCCCGGTTCTTTTTTTTAGCATCCCTATAAATCTACTTGCAGATTTACCTGTCTGTAACTGTACTTAATACGACTTCAATGGACTGATCTAATTTGTGTTTTTTGGAATGTGTATGCAATTAGTCTATATATATGCTATATATATATATATAAATCTACGATATCTGTGTGTATACTATACTCCCGGTTAGTGTGCGATTTGTACCAAATGAAAACCCATTTACACGAGCATTGCGTACAAATCGTTCGAATGTTTAAGTCTTTTGTATGTAGTTCTTCTCTCTAACGGGCTCCTCAACCTGACTTGAGCGCCGTACACAGGCTAAGAATTATCCAATAAATATATGTATATATCCACACAAAAATACATCTACGTACACACAGCACGCACGATTATACCGATATACCCCAAGAACCCCCCACACCAATGTCTAGTCTATAAGCCAAAGCAAGCTGTCTATCGATTCCGGAATATTTAAGCTAAACTTCCTGGTAAAACAGAAAAAGAAAACCATAAAATCCATATTGTCACGTTAAAATCCAACGTAGCACATTATATAGGTCTACTAATCGAGCGCTATTTCTTAATATATATATATATATATCTTTGCATGTCGCAAGTAATTTTGGATCTTAATTTGGTTGGCTTAAGCATGCCGCATGAATTAGTCCGTAAGCTACACTCAACAAACGTAGAAAAAAATGCTAAAAAAAACACGCTGTAATAAACCCAAAAAATAATGCTGACAAAACCTTCCACTAAACACACTACAGAAATGTTGAATGGGAAACTAATCTAATTGTCATCCATTTGGTATATATAGCAAGCCTTCGACATCTTGGGCTTCACCAAGCAGGAGAAGGAGGATGTCTACAAGATCACCGCCGCTGTCATGCACATGGGTGGCATGAAGTTCAAGCAACGTGGTCGCGAGGAGCAGGCTGAACAGGATGGTGAAGAGGAGGGTGGCCGTGTGTCCAAGCTTTTCGGCTGCGACACCGCTGAGCTGTACAAGAACTTGCTCAAGCCCCGCATCAAGGTCGGTAACGAGTTCGTCACCCAGGGCCGTAACGTCCAACAGGTCACCAACTCCATCGGTGCTCTGTGCAAGGGTGTCTTCGATCGTCTCTTCAAATGGCTGGTCAAGAAGTGTAACGAGACTCTGGATACCAAGCAGAAGCGTCAGCATTTCATTGGTGTACTGGATATTGCTGGTTTTGAAATCTTCGACGTGAGTATTCGCCGACGGGACAACAACTTGCGCTTGTCAGCTGTGTCTATGGTCGGAGGTCTAGTCCCCCAGGACAACCAAGAAGTCTTGTGACGGAAATACTTCCATAGAATCTCTTAGACTCTTGTGGAAGGACTTCTGTTCATAGGATTCTTATTATAGAATTCCTGACCTAGGCTGCCTGCCATAGGCGCAGCTGATGGGCTGCTGTGACTGTCAATGAGCTCAACTCGAATCGAATTCGGCTTGAATCATTGACGTCCACACAGCTAACACGTCTCTTCACAAGTTAGGTAAATGGGTTTACTTGGGTAAAATGTTTGGATACGTTCCAATTAGATGCACACTCCATGCACACACTCACTCACACATACTATCACACAGAGTTACTTCAATTACAAGAAAGAAAAGAAAAACTTTAGTATTGCTCAGTATAATATGTAAATATTCCCCCTATCCAACGTAGTACAATGGCTTCGAACAGTTGTGTATTAACTTCACCAATGAGAAATTGCAACAATTCTTTAACCATGTCATGTTCGTATTGGAACAAGAGGAATACACCAAAGAGGGTATTCACTGGGACTTCATTGATTTCGGTATGGACTTGCTCGCCTGTATCGAACTGATTGAAAAGGTGCTTAAGCTATCCTCTCTCTATGTATAAATATATTTGTGTGTACTTTTGTCCACTTCCAAATGTTATGCGTCCTACTCGCACAAAAAAAAAGAAAAAAGAAAATCTTGTTTGTTGTATGTTTTAGCACCGATTTATTCGAATATATATGTTTCCCAAAAGGCAAAGCAACCGCAATTCTCAGCTCCTAGGCAACTAGAAAGACCAGGTAACAAACTGTCATGTTGTGTGTGAATCATTGATTGTATTTATATAGCACAGAATTTGTGAATGGATTAATTTCACCATACGTTATGTGTGCAGGGGCACTCACACTCTTCTCTCTCTCTTTGTATGTCAAGCACCTCAGTATTTTGTAATTCCTAAGCACTTGTTTTAAATGTTTACCTTACCTTTTGAAATCCTTGCCCATGCACAAATTAGTACAACGGTTTCGAGCAACTGTGTATTAACTTCACCAACGAGAAGTTGCAACAATTCTTCAACCATCACATGTTCGTTTTGGAGCAAGAAGAATACAAGAAGGAAGGTATTGATTGGGCCTTCATCGATTTCGGTATGGACTTGTTGGCCTGTATTGATTTGATTGAAAAGGTTCGTCGAACTCGATCCGCACTCGACATACATATATCTTGCACTCTCCTTATGCACATAAGTGTTTTTGTTGTTATCCCCAATTACTTTAAGGATTATATTATATGAAGCTCGCATCTGGCAATTCATCTAAAGCTGATGAACCCAGGTAGAGAGTGCACTTATTGCAGCACTTTCTCTATATATGGATGAGTCCCACAAGCTCTTCTACATCCACATACCCAAGCCCATACACACACCCAAGTTTCGCTAGCGACCTTAGGAACCGTGAATACACACGTCCAAGGGGCAGAAGTCAGAAACCGAAGTAACTAACACAAATAAATGAAAATCCATACACACTTTGATCATATATGACTAACCCGGCTATCTATGTTCAAATATTGTTCCGTTTCCGATCAAAATATATATACAGTACAACGGTTTCGAACAATTGTGCATCAATTTCACTAACGAAAAACTGCAACAATTCTTCAACCATCACATGTTTGTTTTGGAACAAGAAGAATACCAGCGCGAGGGCATCGAATGGACCTTCATTGATTTCGGCATGGATCTGCAATTGTGTATTGATTTGATTGAAAAGGTATAGGGTCCACAACTATCTTCGAGACAGATAGCCAAGCAACTGACCTTCTAAATACACAATTGCCAAAGAAATACAAAAAAAAAAAAAAACAAACAAAGATCTAATCTAACAATAATTTGCACTGCAAGCATTTTGATAACCATAGCCATAAGAATGCCTAGACTAAAAAAGCCAGCAACTTAATAGATCTAATCTGCATATGTATAGATATATATATATGCGATATATATATATATATATATATATATATATATACAACTAACGAGCGGGTAAGTTATATGTACTAATTGATTAATTGTGTTCATTTGTATATCTAGTGATGTTCAGCGTTATGTTGCTTCCAAAGAAAATGACTCAACTACTTCAAGTCTAATGCGTGCTTCTTACTAAAATTGATCTGTGCTCCAAATTTCAGCTATACTAAACTTGAGAATTTGCTTGTGTTCTCCTACAGCCTATGGGTATCTTGTCCATCCTGGAGGAAGAGTCTATGTTCCCCAAGGCCACCGATCAGACCTTCTCGGAGAAGCTGACCAACACCCATTTGGGCAAGTCGGCTCCATTCCAGAAGCCCAAGCCACCAAAGCCCGGCCAGCAGGCAGCTCACTTCGCTATTGGCCATTATGCTGGTGTTGTCGCCTATAACATCACCGGCTGGTTGGAGAAGAACAAGGATCCCCTGAACGACACCGTTGTCGATCAGTTCAAGAAGTCGCAGAACAAACTGCTGATCGAAATCTTCGCTGATCATCCTGGTCAGTCCGGTGGCGGTGAACAGGCCAAGGGCGGTCGCGGCAAGAAGGGCGGTGGCTTCGCCACAGTGTCGTCTGCCTACAAGGAGCAGTTGAACAGCTTGATGACAACTCTGCGCTCGACACAGCCTCACTTCGTCCGTTGCATCATTCCCAATGAAATGAAACAGCCTGGCATGGTTGATGCCCATTTGGTCATGCATCAGCTCACTTGTAACGGTGTGCTTGAAGGTATCCGTATTTGCCGTAAAGGTTTCCCCAACAGAATGGTCTACCCCGATTTCAAGATGCGGTAAGTTATCGCCGGGACACTTAAATAGACATCGATAGATATTAGACATTTAGACATTAGACATTATACTATATATACTCTATACGTTAGCTACTCTTAGCCCATAGCTGAGCACAAGTCTTGTATATACACTGGAGCTTCCATTCTCTGTATCTCTCTCTCTCTCTTAAATAAGTATCTAAAATAATTAACTTCTATTGAAATTAACTTTAGTTATATGATTCTGGCACCTGCTGTCATGGCAGCTGAAAAGTTGCCTAAGAATGCAGCCACCAAGTGTTTGGAAGCGGTTGGACTGGACCCCGACTTGTATCGCATTGGTAACACCAAGGCACGCATACTTTAATGTATATTCACTTGTTGTTTAGATAAACCCAAGGTCCAATCCATATGTACATCAATTATCGTATCCTCACTCTTCTGCTCTGCACCAAAATCCAATGTATCAAGTGCTGTCTTCCTATATATTTATATATATATATTTGTTTATATATAATTTTTTGTCCTGTGTAGAGGTGGAATTTTTGTTTTAGTTTCGCATGATCTGTACCTCACTTTGTTTTATATGTATCAAATGAATATCAACAGGTACCAGATTTTGAACCCCCGTGGAATTAAGGACCTTACTGATCCTAAGAAAGCTTCCAAGGTTTTGATTGAGTCGACCGAGCTGAATGAAGATCTCTATCGTCTGGGTCATACCAAGGCATGATTAAGTTTCTCTCTCGCTCTCTATAAGCTATATATTCATGCATTTTATAAAGCTCTTCTTCTGAGTGGATGGCTCAACTTTCTATATATATATTCTCTGTCTATATATATATTACATATAAATATATGTAGTAAATAATCTATAAAAGCATATACAAATGGATGCCTTTAAAACGCCAACGCGCCCAAGCATCCAACAGATCTTACACACACCCCATATATACAACAAAACAAACACAACAAAAGTGGTTCCAAGTGTACACGATCCAAGAACAAGTTGAACGGAAAAACGTTTATAGAATATGATTGAAATTTCATTTTGCAGCTATCAAATTCTGAATCCAGGTGGTATTGTTGGCATCGAAGATCCCAAGAAGTGCGGCCAACTTATATTAGAGTCGACAACTTTGGATCCCGATATGTATCGTATTGGACATACTAAGGCATAAACTCTTCTTCTTCATATACTCAATTATCAATTATGATTTTGAAATGCATTTTGCGTAAACCTCCTAAATTATACTCCTCCAAGTAGTTTTGTCGTATCTCTCTCTCTTTCTCTCTCTCTCTCTCTATATATATATATTTTTCTTTATATATATTTCTCTTGCTCTAGTATATATTTCCCGTACACTTGACGGATATCACATAACTAGATTCCGTATATACATAAATGTATATATATATATATTATCTATATATATATACATATACATATATTCTACTTCTTCTTTTTAAAAGAGGCGAAGTTCCAACACTTCTGGGCGCCCTTTTAGAAAACAGTATTAAAACCTAGATAGGGGCGCTATTCAGCACTATGATTGTTATATACCCCTACCCCACCCCCTTTTTCGATTTTGCGAATCCCAACCACCACACCACTACACACACACACCAATACAGAAACACCCTGTTCTACTGCATGGGTTGCAGTTCGTAGTCGTTGTTATTTGATTTGGCTCGAAGACTTCAAGATCAACTGTAAATAACAATAGCCATAAGCTAGTTATACTAACCAACCATATCTAGCGTATCTACATACATATGTACCGTAGTTATGTTTATATTTATGATTTATGACACTCATGTTTATATGTTATACGTGAACGGCATATAGTTACCAAATCTTGAACCCAAAGGGTATCAAGGGTATTGAGGATCCCAAGAAATGCACGAAAATCCTCATCGAATCGACGGAGTTGAACGATGATCAATACCGTTTGGGTAACACAAAGGCACGAAACATTTTTCTATTTCCATCACACAACAACAAAAGCTGAATAACTCAACTTCAACAAAAACACTTCGTATATGGCTTCCAAAACAGATGTCCAGAAATATACACATATACACCCACACACTTACACTTACACTACACACACACACGCAACACACAGCATACTCAACCAGAAAAACTAAGCAAAATGCTTTTGGTTTATTTGCTGTGTTTGCTGTGCGCATGTATCTCTTTCTCTCTGTGTCTTTCTCTCTCGCTCTCTCTCTCTTGCAATGTACACGAAATCCATATACAAACAAGGACATACGTACAACAGAGCAAAACGAAACCTTTATAGAAAAGGTCCAAGCCACAAACCCCACTCCCCCATAGATACCCAATCCCAAAAAAAAAAGAAAAAAAATTGGTACTACTTTCAATTTTTTTGGTAGCATTAACTTAGTTAGTAGTAAACACTAATCTAATAGTTATGTTAGTAGACTACATGGACTAACACAAACGTTTGAAAACTATACAACAAAAACCAAACAATTAAACCATTCAATAATACCAACCCATACAGCTACAAGATCATGTGCCCAAAGCAATTGCAGGGCGTTGACAAAGACAAAAAGGCCACTGAAATTATCATTAAGTTTATCGATTTACCCGAAGATCAATACCGTTTGGGTAACACAAAGGTATATCAGCGACAATATACTGCACAGCCTGCATGCATCAGCTCACATCACATCATCATCATATGTATAGGCGCGGGTTCGAGTCCCAAATGGAAGTTACATTGCCTGCAGCTATTAGTACATGGCTTAGGTTGTGATTTACTGCGGGACTCCTACACCTGACGCTCACACATGGTTGCTCATCTCAGCTGCAGGGACTTGAGCCCCGATAGAAGTCGCATCGCCCCATGAGCCCCTATGGCTAGGGCTGTGATTTCTTGAAAGGGCTCTCGTTCCTCTGGCATGATATGTAATCCGAAATAAGTATAGCTGCAGCGGCTCGAGCCCCAATGGAATCTACTTCGCCTTTAGCTATTAGTACATGGCTCAGGCTGTGGTTTCCGGCGGAGTTCCCCCACTGCAGCAGCACTACTTCACACTCACTGCTCTAGTCTTAAGCTGTATGTCTCATCACATTAATCGAACCACAAAATCAACTTCATCAACTCTCCATTTAGCTATAATCTATGTGTCGTTCTCTTGTCTTGTTTGTCTTGTTAAATGTTTTGTGTTTGTTGTTTTCGTTTGTACCAAAAATCCATCCTATATTCTTTCCCAGTTCAAACTGTCGAAAAGTGTTTTTGAAGAATTGCTTCCTGCTTAAGCGTAAAAATGAATTTTTCGAACTGGGCCAATTCGGTCCAGTTTGTGGCTTAGAGCACGCGCAATTTTTTCCCCAGTGTAGCCTGTCGACTGTAAATTAATCTATTTCTCTCTGATGTTCCCTTGACATCAACACACACACACACACATACAATATCTAGGTGTTCTTCCGTGCCGGTGTCCTGGGTCAGATGGAGGAGTTCCGTGATGAGCGTCTCGGCAAGATCATGTCCTGGATGCAGGCCTGGGCCCGTGGTTACCTGGCCCGTAAGGGCTTCAAGAAGCTGCAAGAGCAGCGCGTGGCCCTCAAGGTCGTCCAGCGCAATCTGCGCAAGTACCTGCAGCTGCGTACCTGGCCCTGGTACAAACTGTGGCAGAAGATCAAGCCTCTGCTCAACGTCAGCCGCATTGAAGACGAAATTGCCGTGAGTATACCATATGCATATATATTTATAATGAAATTCAATTTACATAACTGTTTAGATAAATTGAATATTGAATTTGGTGCTTGTGGTTGATTTGAACTTGGACAGCAGTTGGGGCTGGCAATCAAGCATAGCCCTGGCATGTCCGACCCTTCAGGTTGGGTTCTCCTTTTTACATTGTTGTCGCGCATAATTGGATGCGCGGCAGCAGCTGCGGGTCCGACGTTCTTTAAATAGCCGCACGTTAGACTGCATGCACTTGGTGGTGCTTTAATTAAGCCACGCCCACATATACGCATTCCTCGATCATGCTGATCATGTTAATCATGCTGCCGCTGATCGAGCTACCAAAAATAGATGCTGTCATAATCGTTTCTCACATCTCGCATCTCACATCTCGTTGCTGTGAAATGTTGTTGCTTCACGCTCTAAAAGCGAAGCCATATAGAATGGAAAACTGTTATAGATTGCTGGAATCGGCACACTCATCCATATATGTATATGTATGTGCACATACATGTGTATGCTGGCATGTAAATCCCTTGTGTATATTTCGAGCTATATATCTATAGCTCCATCTCAATGCCTATTCTCGTACAATCTGCCAGCTCTCAATGCTTTTTTTTTTTTGCTTTTTTTAAGTGGCGAGCACTTGCCAATTAGCTTGCTAATTAAATAATAAAAAGGCAGCGGCGCCAGCCAAGAGTAGAGAGCGAAAAGAAAAGAAATATATAAAATGGGCGCTGTACAGAGGGGCGTATGATTAATACGCATACGCCGCATTGGCCCAACTCAATTCAAAAACCAATGATGAGTAATTATAAGCAGCCAAACTATTTAACGTGTATACGTTGTGCAAGTGAGATGGCCATATATATAAATATCGTGTTTTATATATATATATATATATATATATACATATATATACATATGTAGAGTACACCTGCTGTTGGCTGCGCAAGTGCGAAATGATAGAAAGCGTGTGCGAATGCGAATTGCTGTTGGTGAATTATGAATTTATGATGGCAATTACAGATGCCAGAGGCTGGCAAGCAACAGCTGGGTCGCTGGCTGGCTAATTTTATATAGCAAAAAATTGTTAGCATCTGCACAGTGCAATCGCAGCAGCCATTCCAGTTAGATTTGGACCAGTACGCGGCGCGTTGCAAACGAACAAAGAAACAAAAATAAATAAGAAAATATTAAAAAGAAATAATAATAATACCAAGCGAACGAACAGAGCAATCGATTCAAATCACATTTAATATCCAGTTAATTTTGTGATTATTAATTGCAAATCGAATACGAATCGAGTGAATTTTCAATAATGGCTGACGAGAAGAAAGCCAAAAAAACGAAAAAGGCTGCTGAGGCAGCACCAGCCGAGGCAACGGCTGCTCCCGAGGAGTCGCCTGCCGAGCCTCCGGCTGCCAGCGCCGAGCCTGTGCCCAGTGCAGAGCCAAGTGTCGAACCACCGCAAGCACCACAAGAAACCGCCGCGCCCGTTGAGAGCAGCTCGTTTAGTAATCCGATCAATGCTTCTAATGACTTACAGCGTCTGGAGGAGAAGGCCAAGAAGGCTGAGGAACTGCACGCCGCTGAAGTGAAAGTGCGCAAGGAATTGGAGGCACTGAACGCCAAACTGTTGGCCGAGAAGACCGCCCTGTTGGACTCCCTGTCCGGCGAGAAGGGTCAGCTGCAGGACTTCCAGGAGCGCAACGCCAAGTTGACCGCCCAGAAGAACGACCTCGAGAACCAGCTGCGCGTAAGTTCTCAACACCTAAAAATAACCCAATTACCTATGCCATCAAAACATCCAAATCCATATCCGAATCCATTTAATCTGCTAGAAAAATTTATCAAGTGCAATCGACCATGTCAATTGCTCGGCTATTTCGAGAGTTCCGAGCGAACTGTTGATGTGCGCACTTTGTCTAAATTTAGCCCATGATCGATGGAACATATTGGTGTTCCGCCCACTCACCTTTTACATATACATACATACATACATTTATATGTTGTACAATATACATACATATGTGAAGATGTATATGTATATGTATGTGTGTTGATTGAAATGTGTAGCTATAAAAATTGTGTGGTTCTCTCTGATCTCGATAGGACATCCAAGAGCGCCTGACTCAGGAGGAAGATGCCCGCAACCAGCTGTTCCAGCAAAAGAAGAAGGCCGATCAGGAGATCTCTGGCTTGAAGAAGGACATCGAGGATCTGGAATTGAGCGTCCAGAAGGCCGAGCAGGATAAGGCCACCAAGGATCACCAGATCCGCAACTTGAACGACGAGATCGCCCACCAGGATGAGCTCATCAACAAGTTGAACAAGGAGAAGAAGATGCAGGGCGAGAGCAACCAGAAGACTGGTGAGGAACTGCAGGCCGCCGAGGACAAGATCAACCACTTGAACAAGGTTAAGGCCAAGCTCGAGCAGACCCTCGATGAGCTCGAGGATTCGCTGGAGCGCGAGAAGAAGGTGCGCGGCGATGTTGAGAAGTCCAAGCGCAAGGTTGAAGGTGACCTCAAGCTGACCCAGGAGGCTGTCGCCGATCTGGAGCGCAACAAGAAGGAGCTGGAGCAGACCATCCAGCGCAAGGACAAGGAACTGTCCTCCATCACCGCCAAGCTGGAAGATGAGCAGGTCGTTGTTGGCAAGCACCAGCGCCAGATCAAGGAACTGCAGGCCCGCATCGAAGAGCTCGAGGAGGAGGTCGAGGCCGAGCGTCAAGCCCGCGCCAAGGCTGAGAAGCAGCGCGCCGATTTGGCCCGCGAGCTCGAGGAATTGGGCGAGCGTCTGGAGGAGGCTGGCGGTGCCACCTCTGCCCAGATTGAGCTCAACAAGAAGCGTGAGGCTGAGCTCAGCAAGCTGCGTCGCGATCTTGAGGAAGCCAACATCCAGCACGAATCCACCCTGGCCAACCTGCGCAAGAAGCACAACGATGCCGTCGCCGAGATGGCCGAACAGGTTGATCAGCTCAACAAGCTGAAGGCCAAGTAAGTAGAATACCTCAGCGAACTATCTAGATCTCGCTAGCTATTTCAGGTGCCAGCCAGCCAGCCAGACACTCAGTGAGTCACATGAGAGTGCCACCGATCGTTGATCAGCTCGATCTTGTCTATATACTTGTATACATATATCTCTGTATATAATGATGCAACTGTTGTTCTACTTTTTGCAATCTAGGGCCGAGCACGATCGCCAGACTTGCCACAATGAGTTGAATCAAACTCGTACCGCCTGCGATCAGTTGGCCCGCGATAAGGTAATATGTTGTGGCATATGGGCCACACATATACACCGAACACACAAAGCATGTACCACAAACACAAGCACACACACACTCACACACACTCTATGTACGACAACAACTGTGTGTGTGTGCGTGACTATCTCTCACTGTCTGTGTGTCTCTCTCTATCCCTTTAAAATAAAACGTTCTTTTAGACTTTGTGTGTAAAATAGGACGCAACTATGGACTATGGATCGATCACTCGTGCGCTCGCTTCTCGCCTTTGCTCTGCTTTGATATTCCAAATACAAATACGAAATCTGTAATCCCTAAACTAACCCACACACTCTCTATACTCTCTCTACTCTCTATATGTTGTCTAATCCAGGGCTGAGAAGGAGAAGAACGAGTACTACGGCCAGCTGAACGATCTGCGCGCCGGTGTTGATCACATTACCAACGAGAAGGTATATGAATCTATGAATTACCATATTTGGATTGCGAACGCTGCTGTAAATTATATGCTGAACGTTATATGCTCCGAAAATCTTGTATAGAAGTCACGAAACTGAAGTCCCCTAGTGTAAAAAGTGTCAAATCCGAAAATCCAAAAACTAAAACGACCCCACCTAAAGAACTATTTAGCCTGCTTTTAATGTACCCTTATACTAACACTGTATAGCTTACACAAAACAAAATGCCACACAAAAAAAAAAAAAAAAGAAAAAAAGAAATGCCATAAAGAAAAGAAAAGAGAAATTGCAGAGTATGCCTTGGCTAATACAACCCCATTTCTGACAACGTTCCACAGGCCGCCCAGGAGAAGATCGCCAAGCAGCTGCAGCACACCCTCAACGAGGTGCAGTCGAAATTGGACGAGACCAACAGGACTCTGAACGACTTCGATGCCAGCAAGAAGAAGCTGTCCATTGAGAACTCCGATCTGCTGCGTCAATTGGAGGAGGCCGAGTCCCAGGTGTCTCAGCTGTCCAAGATCAAGATCTCGTTGACCACCCAGCTGGAGGATACCAAGCGTCTGGCCGACGAGGAGTCGCGCGAGCGTGCCACCCTTTTGGGCAAGTTCCGCAACTTGGAGCACGACCTCGACAACTTGCGCGAGCAGGTTGAGGAGGAGGCTGAGGGCAAGGCTGATCTGCAGCGTCAACTCAGCAAGGCTAACGCCGAGGCCCAGGTCTGGCGCAGCAAGTACGAGTCCGATGGTGTTGCCCGCTCTGAGGAGCTCGAGGAGGCCAAGAGGAAGTTGCAGGCCCGCCTTGCCGAGGCTGAGGAGACCATTGAGTCGCTCAACCAGAAGTGCATCGGCCTGGAGAAGACCAAGCAGCGCCTGTCCACCGAAGTGGAGGACTTGCAGCTGGAGGTCGACCGCGCCAACGCCATTGCCAACGCCGCCGAGAAGAAGCAGAAGGCCTTCGACAAGATCATTGGCGAATGGAAGCTCAAGGTTGATGATTTGGCCGCTGAGCTCGATGCCTCCCAGAAGGAGTGCCGCAACTACTCCACCGAGTTGTTCCGTCTTAAGGGCGCCTACGAGGAGGGCCAGGAGCAGCTGGAGGCTGTGCGTCGCGAGAACAAGAACTTGGCCGATGAAGTCAAGGATCTGCTCGACCAGATCGGTGAGGGTGGCCGCAACATCCATGAGATCGAGAAGGCCCGCAAGCGCCTGGAAGCCGAAAAGGACGAGCTCCAGGCTGCTCTTGAGGAAGCCGAGGCTGCTCTTGAACAGGAGGAGAACAAGGTGCTGCGCGCTCAGCTTGAGCTGTCGCAGGTGCGCCAGGAAATCGATCGCCGCATCCAGGAGAAGGAAGAGGAATTCGAGAACACCCGCAAGAACCACCAGCGCGCTCTCGACTCCATGCAAGCCTCCCTCGAAGCCGAAGCCAAGGGCAAGGCTGAGGCGCTCCGCATGAAGAAGAAGTTGGAAGCCGACATCAACGAGTTGGAGATTGCTCTGGATCATGCCAACAAGGTGAGTGTTAAGCACAACTGCTGCGACTTATGAGTCAATTACTAAACTGGGATTTCCGTTTGCTCCACTTAGGCTAACGCCGAGGCCCAGAAGAACATCAAGCGCTACCAACAGCAGCTCAAGGACATCCAGACCGCCCTTGAGGAAGAGCAGAGAGCTCGTGATGATGCCCGCGAACAGTTGGGCATCTCTGAGCGTCGTGCCAACGCCTTGCAGAACGAGCTCGAGGAGTCTCGCACTCTGCTGGAACAGGCCGATCGCGGTCGTCGCCAGGCCGAGCAGGAATTGGCCGATGCCCACGAACAGCTGAACGAGGTTTCCGCCCAGAATGCTTCCATCTCCGCTGCCAAGAGGAAATTGGAATCGGAGCTGCAGACTCTGCACTCTGACCTGGATGAGCTCCTCAACGAAGCCAAGAACTCCGAGGAGAAGGCCAAGAAGGCTATGGTTGATGCCGCCCGCCTGGCCGATGAGCTCCGCGCTGAGCAGGATCATGCCCAGACCCAGGAGAAATTGAGGAAGGCTCTCGAGCAGCAGATCAAGGAATTGCAGGTGCGCCTGGATGAGGCCGAGGCCAATGCCCTTAAGGGTGGCAAGAAGGCTATCCAGAAGTTGGAGCAGCGCGTCCGCGAGCTCGAGAACGAGCTGGATGGTGAGCAGAGGAGACACGCCGATGCCCAGAAGAACTTGCGCAAATCTGAGCGCCGCATCAAGGAGTTGAGCTTCCAGTCTGAGGAGGACCGCAAGAACCACGAGCGCATGCAGGATCTGGTCGACAAGCTGCAACAGAAGATCAAGACATACAAGAGGCAGATCGAGGAGGCTGAGGAAATCGCCGCCCTCAACTTGGCCAAATTCCGCAAGGCCCAGCAGGAGCTCGAGGAAGCCGAGGAGCGTGCCGATCTGGCTGAACAGGCCATTAGCAAATTCCGCGCCAAGGGACGTGCCGGTTCTGTCGGTCGTGGTGCCAGCCCAGCGGTAAGTACACCCCCACCGACTATCTCCCAATCACCCAGCTCTCTCCATATTTGACTCTTTGGCTTACCATTCGAGAATAATTCCATCTTCAGTATATCGTATTACGATTGCTTCTATATTTGCTTTTATATATATTCTTCCCTTTCATATTTGCGGTACGCGTTCTGCTTCTTCTCCACACCTTCGCACCTCTACGAAAACAGATTTAAATGCAAAATGTTGAGGCCCATCCACAAAAATGCAAAAAAGAAAAAAAAAATCAATAAAAGCTAAAAAAAAGAAAGAAAATCTATAATGGTTCAATTATGTGTAAAAAAAAGAAGAATGAAAAAGAAAACATGCAAAGAGAATTATAGCTTATAAGAATTAAAATATATATACACTAATTATAATAATATAGATGCATCTTACATCGACATTCGGTAGAACAGAGAATTGTAATTAGAGGCAAAACCCCAAGCACCTGGGCGAAACGAAAACGCAAGGAACCAGAAAAATCTAATAAAAAAAAAATAATAAATTAAAAAAAAAACAAAAACAGAACATCAAGAAAGTTAATGAAAGAGCATCGATAACAATTATCGATCCGTCGAGCCACCGATTAGCTCTAGTACCAACCAATAATGCGTTCATTTTGACAATTTTTTCTAACTATGAAGATCAACAGCAAGCAAAACAGCATCAATCAATCGATTTTGCTTTCTCTACAGCCATACTGCATACTATATATATAAATGATATATTTATATATATATATATATATAAACAACTATTCTTCCACTATATTATTAAAAACACAACAACAAACACATATATACATATCTATGTATATGTATATATGAATACATATGTACATATATATGTATATATGTATGTATTTGTGTACTGCAGCCTACAGCGTCAAAGGGTGGCCGCTAGAGGGCGCGCTGGAGCAGTAGAAACTTTCTTGACAACATTTGTAAGTGGCAACGCCTGTAAAGTGGAAACGTGCTCGTTCTCGTTCTCGTTCTTGTTGTTGTTCTTGTTGTGTCAGAATGTTGGAAAAATTTATTTATTTCCTATACACAACAACACACACATACTCTACACACATATATATGCACAAGCACAAGAAAATCCCTCAAGCATATTCAATTGGTGCTGTCTCTTTCGTACTCGCTCTGTCTGTCTTTCAATTAAGCTCTCCCTGGAGCTGCATTCATTTATTCAGTTTTTACTCTGTTAACATTTGTGTTCATTCGGCTTGTTCATTCTCTCACAAAGGTAACGGTATTTCGTTACCTTCACGCTCTCACTCAAAAGAGTTGCGCTCATTCGTCTACCTACATACGTATAATCTCTCAGGAGTTGCGTTCAATCATTTCATTCATTCGTTTAGTTCATTTGATTCGTTTTATTGTTGCGGTGCATCTTTTCATTAAATTATATCGTTCATTTACATAATTCATTCGACTCATTCATATTACATCGAGTTGTTTTGTTGACTCATTCGATTCATTCAAGTATCTCATTCATTCGTTTCATTCATTCGCTTCATTTAGTCGATCATTTGATGTTGTTTTCTCTTTCATACATTTCCTGAACCTACAGAACGTCTCGAGCATTTACTTACCTGTCGCGTTGCTCACGCCATCTTCGTACTCCTCGTTTATCCAATTATCTATAGATATGTTCGTATTTCCCTATCGTCACTGTGTGCACCATATAACGTGCCGCTAGGCGTTCACTCCACGATCCGTTCTTTTCGTTTTGAACTAGTCCATGAAAAGAAAAGTGTCTCAACGGACTTTTAGTGACTCGTCTATTCCCCACCCCAAAAGCATGTAACGGCTATTGATAGTATATCATACCTTTAATATATAACATTATGGAAAACATTTAATATATATATTCTCTCTCTGTCTCTCTCTTTGTCTACTGCAGCCCCGTGCGACATCCGTTAGGCCACAATTCGACGGATTGGCTTTCCCACCAAGATTCGACCTTGCTCCTGAAAACGAATTCTAAATGCCATTTCATTTTTTAATTTATTTTAAATGATATTTCATAATGATTATGTTTATGATTTAAAGCTTAATTTCTTAATTTAAACAAAAATAATAAAACTATAACAAAATATATATCGAAACGACGGGAGGCACAATGCACTTAGGCAAAAAACAACAACAACAAGCAAAACTTTTAACCGGGCCCCAGGAAAACAACGGAAAATCTTAAGAACCCGGAGAAAAAACAAAATAACATCTGTTTAACAACAACGATCGACGATCAATGATCGACACGCATAAGTTCTATGTGAGGGGAGTTGGAAGCACAGCTTTGCAAACGCGACATTTGCTCTCGGACATCTCTCGAGTCCTGTTTATTGTATTTATATTTTTATACAACTTTCAAAACGCATTCAACAAACATTAAATGAACTAATACAACATCAAATGAGCCCCGTCAAATGTGAGTTAAAAATAAAAAAAAAAATAAGTGGGGATGTCCGGCAGGAATTGTCGCAGTTGCACTAATCTAACAAATATCGAAGTGTGTCTATATGTTAATGTCTATTAAATGTATACCCAGTTCAACAGATCCGTACAGACATAGCATACTTTCTCGCCTCTCACGGCGCTTATGTTTATGTTACATTTTTTAATTTTATCAAAACATTATAAGGTTAAAAGATCAAAAACTACAACTAAAAAAAAACCAAAACAAAAAAGTATACAAAAAAGGAACAAAATAAATGTAAATCAATTTAAAAAAAAAAAAAAAACATTTGTTTTTATTGAAGAGATCTGTAAAGTAGTGTGTTAATATGGGGTGTTACCGACCCAAAAAGAGTCTCAAGAGGTGGATTTTACATTCTAGCTCTAATTGGGGATATTATATATTTTAACTTTGACCTGTCTTGAAAAAAGATTCCAAATAAAACCACATTTCCATATTTAAGCAAGATATATTTGTAAAGTTAGTTCTATTATAGGATAATAATATCCATTGCCTTATGCTACAAGCCCTGTTTTCAGGGATTTTCGAGAAGTTGTTCTATTTGCCAGATCCAGGAGCTCTGGGATTGGGCTCGGTGCGCAGCAGCTGCTTATGCTGTCCGATCATGTGCTCGATGTGATTGCATTCGCGCAGTTCGCCCTTGAACTGATCGAGGGTCTCATAGAGTACGGGATAGAGAGCGGGCAGCAGTCCATGATCGAGGGTGGGGAACAGATGATGCAGCACATGATCACCAAAGTGCGTGAGCACCAAGAACTGTGACCACTTCAGATCGCCGCGATCGATGATGGTGTCCACCTGGAACAGGCCCCAGTCGCGATCCTCCCGAGTCGCATCACCTTCATGATAGATTTCCGGATCGTGGTGCGCCGCATTCAGGCCGATTACGCAAAAGGCGAAGCTGGCAATGGACGTCATCGCTAGCCACTGGCGTATGCAGAACAACAGAGTCGCCGACCCAGTTGATCCGAAGTACATGACCAGGGGAATAGTGAGGGGCAACAGATCGTGCCAGTACATAATATTCGCGTGACGCAGCGAGTAGAAGATGCTGTGCATACAGAGAGGTAATACGATTATTGATCTATCAGTTTTCACGATCGATCAGCCACCTACCGCGTGCCCATTTGTAAGAAGAAGGCAATGGCATAGGCGATAGGCTCTGTAACCCAGGAAACGTAACGCAGCGCCTTGCTCTTGATATGCGGATTGGGCACCCAACAGAGCAACGGCTCAAACATGCTCAGTTCCAGATCCATGTAGGAGTTGGGATAGATGTGGTGCGACATTGCATGCGAGATGCGCCACGAACAAAAGTTCATCATGCCCAAATTGAAAGTATACATCTGCCAGTTGTCGCGACGATGGAAGTAGTTATGCGACACGATCACCGTCCAGCACAGAGCAACGCCGGCGAGGATCAGTGCCAGAAGGCTGTCATATTTCGCAGTAGCCACGGCAAACAGGTACGTGGATAGCAAGATTCCCAGATGAATCAACTAAAGTCGAAGATCAATCTGATCAGTCAGCTCATCTAGGAGGATCAGCAATATTTCTCTACTCACATCGCTCTTTCGCTTTGGCGTCTTATCGATCGTCTTCAGCTGCTCGCGTACCCTCTCCTTGAGGGTCTTATAGAAGCCATCCTCGTGCAGAGTCAGAGTATAGATGCGGGGCTTGGCCGCATCTCTCACCTTGTATTTGGCGATCATTTTCTCGGGGGCCGTGGTCAAATGATGAGCCTCAAAGGCTTCCGTAATGTCCGTACCTTTGGTCTCCCGTATCCAGAAGGGCCCGCCCGGATGTTTGTCAATGAACGATGTGAAGTCGTAAATGCCATCGTTGATGCGCCAAAGTCCTTCGGCCTCATCGTCCTGCCGCTTGCCCGTCTGCCAGCTGTGCACCGTGACCAGCGAGGAATTGCGATACGTTGGAAACTTGGTGGCTATGCCGCTCTGCTTCCATGTCTCAATCACCATGGTTAGCCTTGATTCTTGTTATTGATTCCGAATAGAACCTAAGCCGAGCTGTCTTTACCGCGTACTGAGCAGCATCTAATGCGCGTTTTCGATTTTAAACGACGACACTTGCCTGTCGTAAATGAACAAATAACAAGTTGTCATGGCTGGGGTGCGGGTGCAAGACCAGCGTATACCCTGCAGTAAAATCTGTAGAAAATAAAAAAATCGATTTGTATTGATATTTTATCATATAGTCGAAAATGTAACAGAAATTAGATAAATATATAACTAGCTGGTATGGAGTAGATGAGAGACACGACTGGCAATACTCCGTAATGCCTTTAGATTCTTTTAAAGATTTGTGATATCTTTGTAAATATTATCTGTATAAAGCATGGAACTAAAGCAAGCGATAAATAATGATTTTGCAAATAAATTAAATATCATCGATTTATAAGTCGTAGGCCTCGTCACAAAAGTAGTTATAGTAAAGCCACACCCCCTACCACTAACATACACACGCGCAATATGCCCTTCCAGACACAATTTCCAATCGCAGGGTATCAAAAATATTTCCATTATGATAACCATGACGCGTCGTATTATCAGCCCCGGCGATGTCGAGCCTGCGCTCATATTACAGTAACAGCATTACGATGAGCCCCAAGCTGATGACATCGTCGGCTCAACACGTGCAAAACCGCTGGTTGCAGAGTACAGCGCCGAGGCGGTTAACAGATAGCTAGATCGGCTTACAATCAGTGCTGATGCGGGTCAGACGCTGTTTGCTTACAGTCCCTGTGCTGGGGTCAGACCTAGGCTAATACCCACTTGATAGACAGCTCGCACTTTTTAGGTGCTCGACGTTTTGCAAAGCTAACCAAGACTCAGCAGATTTTCGTATAGGGTATTTATTGTGAAATCAGCTATGTTAAATCAAAACTAGTTTCTGTTGCTAGAAATTGAATTACATGTAAACGCAATAAAACACGTTTTCATTATGAGAATTATTATAGAAAAAGTGTTATGATCGTTATTAAGGGTAAGCTTCAATCATAGCTGTCTAACCTTTTAAGGAAGTGTTTTGATATAAATGCAAATTTGTTTTCTAGACTTAAGACACTTATAAATTTTCATATAAATATTCTATTTATGCTATATTATTAAATAAATATCTAAAAATAATTGTTAAATTTGAGACCTATGATTAGTGTAAGGGCATTGAATCTTCGTTTTTTTATCGCCTATTTTTCACTTATTTTTTAAGTGACTGATAAGAGTATCTGCCTGCAACTATAAAATCGACGTCTCTCACACAGATGTCTTTCACACTCAGAGTGATTAACATACACTCAAAACTAAATAATATAAATTTGGTAAGTGAACTATAAACAGCTAGCAAAACTGTGGTCAGGTGTAGCCGACTCGGAGATACCCTGAACTCAGCGCACAGCTGCAATCTATGCGAGAATGTTGCGCTCATGCGGACATATGAACAAACGAACATGGATATATCGAATCAGTTCGTCGTCCTGATTAAGAATATGTATACTTTAAGGGATCTGCAGCGATTCCTTCTACCTGTTACAAAAATGTTCATAAAACCGTATTACCTTAACTTTCTATTTTCAATGGGGTCAGGGTATATTAATACATATGCATATATATGTAAAATAGAAGGCGTGGCCTCCGCTTTAGCTGAACTTGTCTCAAGGAAATGTGGAATTAGTGGAAGTATTTATTCTAGCTACCTTTTTCCATTTCAGTGTCATGTTAATATATTTTAATAGATTTCTTATCAAATTGTCGAACATTTATTTGTTTCTTTTTTATAATATTTAAAGAATACAAAATTAAAGAAAAATTAAAATTTAAATATAAAGAATACCTATGGCATCTTAAGTATTTAAGATTTCAGTTGAATTTAAAAACAATCTAAAATGTCTTTAATGTCAACTCAAGTTATTATGCGTGCTCATTTCAGTGAATAATCATTTTCTTTAAAAGTCATGTGTGTGTATATAATTATGTTAGAATATATATAATACACATAATATTATTATATATAGATGCCTCTCATACCCTGAAAATGCGAGAGTATAATGGCTTTGCTTAAATGAAGAAGGCGTGACAGAGCTCATAAAGTATATGACATATGTATTCTTGTTTACGACGACTAACTAAGCTGATTTTCATAGTCTGTCCGTCCGTCTGTTCGTTCGTTCGTGTGTATGTCGGTAGCGAAGTACCAGGCCAGCAGAAATGATAGGTAGAGCGTACAATTTTAGTTTACCATCAGCACTACCAACAGTACGTTAACAGTACTATGTGAACTCTCTGTTAGCGAGCATTTTTTACACTGCTACTCATTTGTGTTCGCCTGGTACTTCGGAAACGTCAATAGGCATTTTGTTGAATTACCAGGCGCCCTGCAATGCTCTGTAGGGTGAAAATTTCAGCTAACAGTAACAGACGTAGTTTTTTTTATTTTATACTGTAATAACACTCTGCTACTCTTTTTAATTTTTAATTTTGTCTCCAACGGCTTTTTAATTTAAGCTCCAATGGCCACAGAAACGGCCCTAAGTTATGCAACTATATTTTGTATAGTTCATATTTTGACCCCATTGAATAAACAAACAGTTTGATTATTTATTGGTAAATTTATTTATTACTTTTTGATGATGATGATGATGATGGTGGTTGGACACACTTAGATGACGATGAGCTTTAATCTGAAAATAAATAATATATTTAGAATTAGAATTTACCTTGGATGAGTCATGATAAATACTGATGCTAGTATTACCTCTTTGGATATAAACAGAAGATTGCTATCTCTGAAGAATGAATTGACATGACAAGGTTGCAGATCTACATATATGTATATATGAATATTTCTAGCAATATCTCTTAAATTTGAAGTCAATCTGATGTGATGAAGTGTTGGAATAATATTTTGATTAAAATGTATACATTTTTATTTAACCCACACAAACTTCTCCACAAACTTTCGAGTACAGTGTTGGGTCATGCCCTGCGGCACTGATCTATTTCCACATGGTCTCTCTGTATTTGTATGCCTGGGCTGTAGAAGACACTGATAAGAGGCGCTATAAAAGCTCAAAGCTCTCTTAAATTTGATATGGCTGAAGAGCTTTTTATGGGCGAAATCAGAGCGAAGCGACTTTCCACGAAGCGCTTCATAACAAAGCAGACGCCGAGTCGAATAGGTTCTGCGGGGAATCAGACCGGTTTTATCATTGCATTAATTAACCGTTTGGACTTCGACTAATTTATTGTACATGTAATTTATTGTTCTAAATATATAAAACAATTGTAATTGGCTGTAAGATTAGCAGCCAAATCTATGAAAAAATGGCTCCCAATCAGAAGCTGACTGAGCTGGAGGCTTGGCGTGTATCTGGCATATCCCGTACATACCCCAGCTATCGCAGAGAGTGGCCCATCAGTGAAGAGAGGTGCGTCTATACTCCACATACCCCAATCATAGTTGTAATCCATTCACAACCTCTGGTAGCTGGCTGGAGGGCAAACACAGCGACGATGCGGCCGAAGGTCTGTGGCGCATTAAAGATAAGCTCTACGATCTGTCGGATTTTGCCCGCCGACATCCGGGCGGCGCCTTCTGGATTGAGCGGACAAAGGGCACCGATATAACCGAACCCTTCGAGTCACATCACATCGAGGAACACGCTCAGCGAATGCTCAGCAAGTTCGAGGTGCGATCAGCTGCTCAGCCGAGAAATTATAAATTTACGCTGGAAGAGAAAGGTTTCTACTTGACCTTAAAGCGACGAGTGCGAGAGAAGCTGCGCCAGCTGAACTATCGACCCAGCCATAAAACTGATGTAAGTATTTTTGTTTGTGAGCTTTAGCCAGATGATTAATTGATGATGATTTTGTATACATATATTAGATAATGGCCTAGAGCTATGACTGAAAGAGTTTGTTGTATGTCTAATCTCTCTTGAAGAATTGGCAAGTAAAGAGATAAGATTACCATACAGTTTATAGATAGATCTACAATATATTAATGTTACAAACATGCTTATACAGTGCATTTCCATCCGCAGCTCCTCCATACCGGCATCCTGATCTCTCTGCTGGTCTTCAGCTGGGCTGGCACTGCCTTCAACTCCCTGCCACTGCGTGCCCTTGCGGGTCTGTCGCTCTGCTGGCTCTCGACATCGGCTCACAACTACTTCCATCAGCGGGACAATTGGCGCATGTATAGCTTCAATCTGCTGCTGCTCAACTGCAACAGCTGGCGCATCTCGCATGCCTTGTCCCATCACGTCTATCCCAATTCGTTGCACGATCTGGAGATGTCGCTCTTCGAGCCCTTCCTCTGCTGGGTGCCCAGCAGGCACTACGCGAGCAGAGTGCAGCGCGTGATCTCTGTGCTGATATCGCCTTTTATATACACGATTATGAGTCTGGTGCAGTTTACCGAGCGGTTAGTCGGCAAGCTTTTCCATTGATTATAATATCTCTAATACTTTCATTTCCATTTTAGACTTGTCTACTCGCTGCTCAAACGGAACGTCATGTACTGGCACGATCTGCTGGGCTTCACGTTGCCCGTCCTACTCTATGCATCCACAAATGTTGATCTCAGCTCTGTGATGGTTAGTTGGTTGATCATCCTCGGCATGGGCAGCTTTCTATTTGGTTTCATTGGCCTGACAGCGGCTCATCATGATCCTCGCATTTACCACGACGGCGATGCGCCGAGACCCGATCGCGATTGGGGTCTCTTTCAGCTCGACACGATCATCGATCGTGGCGACATCAAGTGGTCCGATTTGCTGGTGCTCACGCACTTTGGCGAACATGCACTGCATCACATGTTCCCCACCTTGGACCACGGAGTGCTGCGACAGCTCTACCCGGAGCTACAGCAAACCCTGAGCGAGTTCAAGTCGGAGCTGCGTGAAATGAGCCATTGGGGCCACATCAAGGGGCAAACGCAGCAGCTGCTGCGCATGAAAACGAATCCCATTCCCCCGGGCAGCAAGAGAGCTGAATAGTTTATGGGCTAAGTTTAAGTGTTTTGCAGGTATTTGGGTGTTCTATGGCCTATAAAAATATATAAAGTTAAATTTGTTATACTGAGAGTGTGTAAACAAGTTTTATGTGCCGCAATTAAAAGCTATCTCGCTTTGATGTACTACTACAGCTGGTCCAAGGAAGTTGATAAAAGAAAGCTTTCCTCTATGTATTACCCCAACTCTCTCTCTCGCGCTCTCTCTCGCTTATATTTATATATTACAAGTATAGCTAATACAAATAGTGAAGAGAGTAAATTAGCGTAACTGAAAAGCTTGCCGGCTCTTCTAATTGTGTCACGGCACAGTATAAATTGCATCATTTCAATAGGTGTCTAACATTTGTCTAATCGTTAAAATACAGTTGTATGTCGAGAATGACAAAGCAGAAAGAGAATGGCGAGTGTGACCGACTGGAATATACCCTACAATTAATGAACATATCACATTTTATATTGATCGATAACAGAGATAGAAAGAGGTCTGTCTACCTTGAAATTTGAAGATGGGCTCTGTAAGAATAACATGATGTAGTATAGTTCCATTTATTGACTACATTTCGGAAAGTATATATATCGAAATATTAAACAATATATATAATATATATATAATGAAGGCGCTCGAATTTAGTGTATATAAATCAGGCAATACACAAAATTTTATGGTAATTCATTCAATTTTCATCATTTAACTGAATTGTGGCACAAGCCCATGTCGTTTGGGCAGCGTGTAATCTAAATGCTAGTGATAGGCCGCAAAAAAAAAAAAAAAAAAACAAAACAAAAAAGTTCGATAACCGAGTCTTGCGTTTGGCTTTCAGTTATAAATGGACTGGTTTGGGGCCTACAGTCGACTGGTCGAGAACAAAGCATACTGGAGAACAGTCGTCAAGCAACATGCCCACGTTACGGTTGAGTGTAGTCGGGCTCTGCCTCCTGCTGATCGCGTTGCCTGCGCGAGGGGCGAATATTTTGGGGCTGTTTAGCAGTCACAGTCAATCGCATTTGATACTGCACATGTCGATGATCAAGGCGCTGGCCGAGAGCGGCCACAATGTGACCGTGGTGACCATGATGAAGCCGACGATCACGCACAAGGACATTCATCTGATCGTGATCCCAATGACGGACGAACAGGAGCACATACTCGAGGGCCAGATGAATGAGATGGCTGGTCAGAAGAACTCGGTCCTCTCCACAATGACTCGCATGCTGAGCGGCATGAGTGTGATGATTGAGTCACAGTTTCAGTTGCTGTCGGATCCTCGATTCCAGCGCATCTACGAAACGAAGTTCGATCTCATGTTCATGGGCTACTTCATCAACGATTTCCAATTGGGCGTGGCCGCCAAGCTAAAGGTGCCTGTGATTGTCTCCTGGATGCAGGCGCCGATGACTGTCATCAATGACTATGTTGGCAATCCCACTGAGGTCTCCTATGTGCCCAATCTGCAGACGGCTTTGGGCCAGGGTGAACAGATGGGCTTTGGCAAGCGTCTAGAGAACCTCAGCAAGGAATTACTCTTGAGGGCCATGATGCTGATATTTGACAGACGCTTGGAACGGTTCTATGAGCAACAGTTCGGCAAGGAGCCAAACTTCCCCACGCTGGCCGAGATGAAGCGCAATGTGTCGATGGTATTCGCGAATAGTCACTCGATAAGCGAGGGTCCCATTCGTCCTCTTGTGCCAGCCGTTGTGGAAATTGGAGGCATTCAGCTCAAGGAGCAACCCGATCCGTTGCCGGAGGACATAGCCAAGTTTCTGGAGGCATCTAAGCACGGAGCGATTTTGCTCTGCCTTGGCTCCAACATCAAGAGCACGGCTGTGAAACCTGAGCTAATACAGGCCATGTTCAAGGTGCTGTCGAGCCTGAAGCAGAATGTCATCTGGAAGTGGGAGGATCTCGACAATACGCCCGGCAAATCAGCAAATATACTCTATAAGAAGTGGCTCCCCCAGGCCGATATACTGGCCCATCCCGCGATCAAGCTCTTCATCACGCATGCTGGCAAGGGCGGCATTACGGAGGCGCGCTATCACGGAGTGCCAATGGTGGCTCTACCGATCTTCGGAGATCAGCCCACCAATGCGGATAGCATGGAAAAGTCTGGCTACGGGCTGTCTCAAGACCTCTTGCAGCTCAACGAGGAGAACTTCAGGGCAAAGATTGAGGAGATAATTGGCAATGAGAAGTACGCCTTGGCCATCAAGAGCTTCTCACAGCTGTACCGGGACAGACCGCTCACGGCCAAACAGTCCGTGGTCTACTGGACGGACTACGTGCTAAGGTACAACGGAGCCGTGCATCTGCAAAGTCCGGCCGTACACATGTCCACCCTGGCCTACTTTAATATAGATGTTTACGCTGTAGTTTTAGCTGCTTTAACTCTAGTTGTGCTCTTAACTTGGCTTGCATTGAGAAGCACTTACCGCAAATTGTGTGGAAAATCACAAAAAGTTAAGAGGCACTGATTGTAGTTAAAGATATATGTATGTGTGTGGAATAAGTTTTGTTCGTAAAATTTGTATAGTGTAAAAAATGTAATTAATAACTTAACGTCTAAATAACAGTATTTATGTAACCGAAAAATAATTAAAAGCCAACTGACAGCTGGATGAGTCACTGAAGCAATCGATTGTATAATTCAAATGTATATATAATTAATAGATCTGTCCATCATAGATCTAAAAATTATGAATGTATTATTAGCGTGACAGAGCTTCAATTATAGTCAAGATAACTTATCGATAAACAACATACATATACATATGTATATTTGGAAACCATTTGATTGATTTAGATGTCGTTCCTTGTTACTAACATGAGAAAGAAACTAAATTAAGGACTCCATGACTAATAAAAAATTTGCAATTTTTATAAATAAAACAAAAATAAATAATTTTATGGCACAATCCTAATATTTGAGGTACTGTTTAAGAGGTACTACTGAAAGACACTTTGAGCCTCGAGCAGAGCTGATATTTCAATTGTTCTAGCCGTCATAACTCGTAATTTGACTTATATATAATACATATATATATCATATTAAATATTTATTTTAGACCAAGAAAAAAATTTTAAAAGTTCATTTAAAAGAAGCTACAAATAAAACTAAGCATTTATTTAAATTTTTTTTTTTTTAGCCCAATGTTTAGCTGGTAGCACATCGGCTTAGTACTGATAAGGCTTATCAATGTGTAAATATATGTACACACATATATGTATTACTTAGATCGCTACTATTAAAACGGCTTATCATTCCAAACCGACTCTTTGAATGCTGAACGCCAATTACAAAGATAATAAGGCGCTGCGTCGTCATCTTGACGGTGCAAATGGGTGTTTGAGCAAAGAGAAAGAGCCTTAGCTCTTTGTCTCTCTACTTCTTTAACTGAGCTCTCCCGATACTACTTCCATAAAAAGCAATTGAACAGCGCGCTGCTATTCAGTTGAGATCAAGTCCTCAGACAAACATGAGCCGAACCAATGTTCACTTGGCTGCTTACGCAATTATTGTGCTCGTGTTGCCCTACCAGCCAATAGATGGCGCCAACATCTTGGGCCTCTTCAGCACGTTCAGTCCATCGCACTTGGTGGTGCACATGGCGATGATGCGAACCTTGGCCGATCGCGGACACAACGTGACCATTGTCTCGGCCATGCAGCCCAAGCTGGTGCCACATGAGAACATTACACTGATCTTAGCGCCCATGAGAGAAGAGACCTTGGCGGAAGTTAATCAGTTCATGGAGAGCTCGACCAAGGAGAAGGCATCGATGATTCTCACCTTCTACAGAATGCTGACGAAAACGGCCGTAATGCTGGACTGTCAATATGAATTCCTATTGCATCCCAATGTGCGGGCCATTTATGAGCGACCGCAAACGAAATTTGATCTGCTGGTTCTCGGCTTCGTCTTCAATGATTACCAGCTGGGCGTGGCAGCCAAGCTGGGCATACCCGCTGTCCTCAGCTGGGTGGGCGTGCCATTCACGTTTATCGACGACGAGGTGGGCAACGTCAACGATCCGGCTTATGTGCCCAATTTGAACGTGGGGAGCCAACGTGCCATGAATTTTGGCCAGCGCTTGAAGAACTACTGCACCTGGGTATTCCTAAAGAGCATCGCCCTCATCTTGGATAGGCGCATGGAAAACTATTACAAGTGAGTGGCAGTCCACTGATCCCATAGAGCAGAAAAACTGAATTCGTCTCTCCTTCAGCGGTGCCTTTGGAGCGGATCTACAGATGCCCAGCTACTGGGAGGTTAGGCGGAATATCTCGCTGCTCTTCTACAATTATCACTCGCACAGCGAGGGTCCAGTCCGTCCCACTGTGCCGCAGTCCATAGAAATTGGCGGCGTGCAGATTAAGGAGCAGCCAGATCCATTGCCCAGCGAGCTGGCCGAGTTCTTGGATAATGCCAAGGAAGGCGCCATCTTCTTCAGCCTGGGCACCAATGTCAAGAGCGGCTACTTCCAGCCCCATGTGATGGAGGCCTTCTTCAAGGTACTTTCCAGCCAGCCGCTGCGCGTCATCTGGAAGTGGGACGATTTGCAGAATACGCCAGGCAATGCCTCGAACATCTACTATCACAACTGGCTGCCACAGGACGACATCCTGGCCCATCCCAACACCAAGCTGTTCATTACGCACGCCGGCAAGGGCGGCATTGCCGAGGCTCAGTACCACGGTGTGCCCATGGTGGCTATGCCGATCTTTGGCGATCAGCCCAGCAATGCGGACAACATGGTCTCCGCTGGCTTCGGACTGAGTGTGGACTGGGCCACTCTCACAGAGGCTTCGCTGGCGCAGGCCCTCAACGAAGTGCTGCAGAATTCCTCATATCGCGAGAAGGTGCGTAGCTTTTCGGTTCTCTATCGCGATCGGCCGCTCACCGCACGCCAATCGGTTGTCTACTGGACGGAGTATGTATTGAGGCACAAGGGCGCCTACCACCTGCAGAATCCTGCACTGCATCTCGACTTTGTCGCTCGTCACAATCTCGACGTTTATGCCTGTCTACTGATACTACTTACAGTCTCTCTGACTATTTCAAAACTATTGCTGCGGTGCATTTGGCAGCAACTGCGACGATTCGCACCCTCTAGAGACAAGGTCAAGACACAATAGACACATCTACATCTTGTTAACCCAACCGAATTAATCGACTGCACTGATTACGCATACGGCGCGTGTCGCGACAACCATTAAATTGGTCATTTAGACACACATACGTATATATTTATATATATGTATATATATATTGTATATATTTATATCCGTGTGTATTTAAGCAGCGCCATATAAGTATCAACAAGTTGCCAACACTCGTATTGACTATTAATAGGCGCTGATTGTCCATTCAGCTGCCTCTCCCGCTCTTGGTTTACAATTACACTGGACCAAATGTCTTAGTAAGCAAATATTCGTTTCATAGGAACTTTATAAGCCATATGTTCCACGGAACATTCATATATATTATAATATATATATATATATATATATATATATATATATATTTATATAATATTCTATTTTCAGAAATAAAATGGTATTGAAGTGCATTTATTGTTCTAAATATAAAAATAAATAACAAAATTAGCACTGCAGATTTTTTTTTATTTTTCTCAGACTTTAAAATAAAAAAATAATATTTTATAAAAATTTTAAACTGAATGTGATAATACGTAAATTGTAAAAAAATAAATAAATTTATATATTATTAAATCTAAAAACATTATATACAAAAAATTCCATAAATTAAAAATTAATTACAAAAAAATTAATTTAATTAAATAATATTGTAAGAATTAAATAAATTAATAAAATAATAAGTATACAAAAATCAGTCTACAAATATGAATATATAAACTAAATTTATAGTTTATAAATAAATAAAAGGTATTAATGCAAATTCATATTTAAAGCCAAGCTTCATGGGAAATTTTCTTTCTGTGTACCCTTTCCGTTTGTGTATGACTTAAATATTGTTTTTAGTCAAAGATTTACTTCTATTCTTCAGATAAGAACTATATACGTGCTTACGTTACGTGTGAGAACCCACAGAGACAATATCAATTATTGTCTACAATTCGTGTAAATAATATATTTAATTTTTGTTCAGTGCAAGTTTTCCCCATTGACTGCGTGACTCGCATCTGTTCAAGTGATTCGCGCACAGCTCTCAGTGTCGCCGTTGCCATCGAAACGAGCAAAACGAACGCGAATTTACGCGATTTTCATTCTGGTTTGTTTTTTCTTTAGTTGTCTAAATACGAATTCCCTAATTGCCAATTTGTGGCTGTTGTTTTTCTCTCAATTTATATATAAAACTATATTCGTGCCGGACAAGTTATGCATATAATTGATGAATGTGTTTATATACTATAGACTTAGAACATAAACCTTTCGTGCTCTTAACTCAAAGTTCAATCGTGGAATGCAGTCCGTTGGCATTGCATTCTCTGAGTTAGATACAATAATTGCCAATAAGAGAGCCGGCAATTTCATAATTTTCCACTTGTATTTCTCTTAATATGACGTGTGCATTTTATGTTTATGTGATAACGTTAAGCAACGTTACATTTCACAATTCACGACAGGTAGCTAGCAACCGATTATCATTAATACCCTGGCTTGCACTCAAATCAAGAATGTCTACAAAATAGGGTATTGTGATGCAGTGCTAATTTATGTAACATCAGTCGTTTGATATTCAAACTAATTCAGGAATTAGCTTTTAATGCAAAATTGGTTATAGAAAGATGGTAAACAAGTTCAAGTAACAATCAAATTCCTCTAAAAACAAAAACTATAGTATAAACAGTATATTGATATTATCGATAACGTTTTAAAGTTTGAAAAATAACGAATATGTCACATCAGTTGTAGTGTAGTTGCAATAAAATATATTGCTGTGCCTATCGATAGGCTATTTAGATCGATAAGAATCGATAACCATAACAACAAAAAAGTTGTTAAAATGCACCGCAAAATTACAAATTGAGCAATTTCTATTCTAGTGAGCTAATCATTGTATCAAACGATGACTCCTCAAAATTTTCAAAAATCAATATCAAAATTCATGAATATATAGGACCCTATTTATCGATGTATATCGAAGCATAAGTAGAGGGTATTTAGTACCACTTTGGTCAGTAATATTGCCCATAAGTGAATGTACAGTGTAATGGGTACTTAAAAGTAGGGTATTTGATAGTCTGATTACAAATCCCCCTCCCTTATCAATGGTTCCGACTTATGTATAACATTTACAGAGCGGACCGCTAAACAATAACGTGGCCGGCGATTCCAGAGCGCTTATCAGTAGGCATCGACGCTTATCAGGCGGCCCTCGGTCTTTAAATAAATGAATGCAGTCAAGACGCACTATTTAGTTTGTTAAAGAACGCATTGTCCGCAAGACTTCAACATGGGTCGATCGCTGCTGTCCGGCACATTTGTGTGCCTCCTGCTTGGATTCTTTGTGCTGCAGTCGCCCAGTGTCGAAGGCGCCAACATATTGGGCGTCTTCACCAGCCACAGTCCATCGCATTTCATAATCAACATGTCGATTATGAAGGCCCTGGCGGAGGATGGGCACAATGTGACTGTGGTGTCGGGCACTCCTCCAAAAGTGACCCACAAGAGCATCAAGCACATCGTGATCCCGCTGAGTGCAGCCGAGGAGAAGGAACTGAACGACGGCATGAGCGTCTTGGCCAAGGAGAAGCCATCGGTATATACAACGCTCAGGAATATATTCGGTTCGCTGTCTATGCTCATCTACAAGCAAGTGGATGTCCTGGAGGACAAACGATTCACCGATCTCTACAAGAACAAAGACAACAAATTCGATGCAGTTCTTGTTGGATTCTTCTTCAACAACTATCAGGTGGGACTGGGTAGCCTCTTCAATTGTCCCATAATTCTGACCTGGACGGGGCCGCCGATGATGCAAATCGACAGAAATATCGGTAATCCCGAATTGATTTCGTCAGTGCCCTCCATGCATGTAGCCGTGGCTCCTGGACGAGCGATGAACTTTAAGGAGCGCCTAGCCAATTTTGTTGGCACCATGTTCTTCCGCCTTTTTGCCTTCTATTTGGAGATACTGAATGTCAAGTTTTATGAGTAAGTATTTCAATTTATTTGCTTTTCATATACATTAAATCTATAATTTATTAATTTCTAGTCGTTTATGGGGTGAGATTCCGTCCATGATGACCTATGAGCAAGCCAAGCAGAACATTTCCCTGGCATTTTGCAGTAGTCACGGTATAAGCGAGGGACCCATTAGGCCAAATGTGCCGGCGCTTGTGGAGATTGGCGGCATACAGATTAAGGATAAGCCAGATCCACTGCCCGAGGATATTCAGGAGTTTTTGGATGGGGCCAAGCATGGAGCGATTCTCTTCAGTCTGGGCAGTAATCTGAAAGGCGACCACATAGATCCACAGGTAATCAAAAAGATATTCAAAGTGCTCTCTGGGCTGAAGCAGCGTGTGATCTGGAAGTGGGATGATCTGGACAAGTTGCCTGGCAAATCAGCAAATATACTCTTTAAGAAGTGGATGCCGCAGGACGACATTCTCGCTCACCCCAACATCAAGCTGTTCATCACGCATGCAGGCAAAGGAGGTGTCACCGAGTCCCAGTACCATGGCAAGCCCATGCTAGCTCTTCCAGTGTTCGCTGATCAGCCAGGAAATGCTGATAAACTGGTGGAATCGGGTTATGGCTTGAAGCTCGATTTGCTGACCCTAGAGGTGAACGAATTCAAGGACGCAATCAAGGAGCTGCTGAGCAATCCCACCTACACCAATAAGGTTCAACAGTTCTCAAGGATTTATCGCGATCGTCCTATGTCGGCCCGCGATTCGGTTATCTACTGGGTGAACTATGTCCTCCGCCATCACGGAGCTGCTCATATGCAGAGTCCCCTAGTCAAAATGGGCTATATTGCTACCCACAATATTGACCTGTATCTATTACTGGCAGCGATACTCTTGGTTATCGTTCTGATAAGCAAAGCAGTGTTGAGGTTCGTATGGAGCAAGTGTTGTGGTGGCAAAGCCACGAAGCAAAAGTCTTCACAGAAAACAAAGGTCAAGAAACACTAACATATTATTATTTTTGTAAATAAGACGAATTAACAACTACGATTTTATATAAATTGTTATGTATAGATAAACGACAATAAAAATCGATGTAAATATGACGAACTGGAAAGGTTTTACTGTTGATAAGATATTTGGAAAATAAACAAGTGGTTGCTGAACATGCTAATCTAATCACGTGTGGTTCGTGTCTTTGCTAGACAATTGTCAATTATACCAAATTAGTTTCATTTTCATTTCATTTCAAAGAGAATGATTTTAAATTAAACTCTATGTATCTGTGAACGGAAAATCATTTTTATAGGCTTATATAAAACTTAAGCCTATGGATTTAGTCCAGATAGTGCCGGGGAGTACCCCTTAGCATTAAATATATATTTTCGTAAGTTTGTATTTACAATCAATTTTAGGATCGTATTGGTTCCTTAGCTTCGGCTTTTCGTTCAGTAGATGGAACTGTTGGGGCTGGCTTATCAGTTGCCAGAAACTTTTGCAAGCTCTCTGCCGTCACAAGTCCACTGTCGTCCGCATAATGCATGAGATCACAAATGATGGGCGATTCTACGACTAGAATATACTGGCATGTCTTCGGCTCCAGCAAGTACATGGAGACCGCTGTGCCACTGGTGGTGACTGGAGTGCAGGTTAGCTTAACGTCTACCTCGCGTGGCAGACCGCTGCGGTCACAGTGTGTGCCCTTCTCATAGTGATGCCATATGGATGAAGTGAAGCCTGGACGACGTGCACCTTTATCGGGATTCGAACTGGCCCACAAGCGATGCGATTCCTCAGAGAAGTAACCCAAAAACAATTCGACTTCGCTATTTTTATCCTTATGGAATTGACGCACATGACGGCCATAACAGAATTCGTATTTCCACCAACCGGTGCCCTATAACGAAGAGGGATGAGTAAATGAAGATATTGTGAATATTTTGAGCTACTTACTCCAGTTAGACAATTCTTGCCGGAAATGAATTCTTTGATAGGTGTCAGATCACTCAAAGGCGCTGGAGTTGTGCCTGGTGCAGATCGCGAAATCAAGAGTTGTTGATATTCATTTTCCACATCAATATCACCATTTGCCATCAGCTCCAATATGATTTTATCCACATCCCCGCTGTACTTGAATGTAACCATATCACCATCGGTCTTAGACCACAACTTGCCTGGTGCTTTGCTCTCCTTTGACACAAGCAAATCGTTTTCACTCTCCTCCCATTCGCTCAGCTCTTGGCGGAGCATACTAATTGGTTTATGTGGATCCGTTTGAGAATTGAAGCACTTGATGGATATCTCCTTTGTCTCCTCAGCATGAAAAGCAGGTATAGCACAAAGCGATGACGTCAAAATAATAGCTTCATAGTTGCAGGATGAGGTCTCCTTGAATGAATAGATGTCATCCTTGCCATGTGGATAGCAAACGTAGCGCACCATTGTCGTCCTCGGCGCATCAATAATATCACACATCGTTCCATCGGTGAACTCCATTTCAAAATATGGATACCTAGTATTATCGATCTTCAACGTCTTATATTTTGGCTTGCCATCGGCTTTACGTTCCAGCTCCCAGGACTTTTTAGCCACCTCGGTTTTCTTCTCGGTCCATTTGCCCAAATAGTATTCCTGGAACTTCACATTTTTGCCTTCGCGCTCCTCGTGATACTGACGCACATGATGGCCATGGCAGATCTCATAAGACCAATAGGCTTCAATTCGGAACGAGCAGGGTCCTGAGAAAATGGGCTGCAGGAGCGCAATAGGAGCTATATGGGAAAGTATTTTAATTTAATTAAGATTTTGCTAAAGAAGAAACGGATTTAATACTTACACAGCTCCGGCTGGTTAGTTTTCTCCTCCTCCTTTGGCGTCTCCAGCTCTGGTATTAGACATTCGTATTTTTCCTTCTCTTGTGTATAAAAAGTACGCAACTGACTGCCCAACTCCTTTAATGCATGTAAAACCTAATTATTATTTATATTACTACAACAACACTTTATTTTCACCTACCGGATCACTTAATAAATTAGGCACTTCGAAATCTATTTTGTAGAGCACGGAATCATCAAAGTCTTTGGCATCGTGGGCTGCTGCAACAGCGACAAGCAGTAAGAGCAGCAGCATTCTATGATCCATTGTCTTGCCTTTTTTTATGCTGCAATTTATTTTCTTTTTAAATTTATTATGTTTTTGATTTTTATAATTTTATTGTCATTGCAGACGCAAAATACACGTCGTCTAGAAAAAAAAATAAACATATGATATTTTTCAGCTGGTGTGAGAATGTTACTTGTTCACGCTACGCATTGAATGGCAAAAAGTGTGTACACATTATATTTTTTCTAATAAGAAGTAGTTTTGGATTTGGCGGCTGAGATAAAGGGAATTTTCGTTTTTGAAAACGGCACAAAAGTTAATTGAGACTCATACTATGATTTAGATGAATATTAATTAGAAAATCCTATTAATAATTTCATTAGTATTGTAGAACGTTTTCTTTTTTTGTGTGAATTGAATCCCCGGGATCTGCATAATTTAAAGGCTTACAGCGAATTCAAACGATATTCGATTGTGTAAATAAATGAATAAACTAATAATTCTAGATTTGGTTTTAAATTATTTTTATTTCATTAATATTTTAAAATAGCTGTCCTAAGTGCTTGCCCCTGTTGCATTATCTGTTGAATCGCTGTTCCCCGTTGACCAGCCCGTTTCCTCTTTATGACCATGATCCAATGGCATTTTATCGATGGCATCCAGTATGAATTTTAGCGAATGTGCTGTACGTGGTAGCCAATCCGAAATACGCGAAGTGGACTTCGTTTGAGTACTTGGTTCGCTGTCGTCCACAAAATCATCATCGCCGCCCGTCATCGATCGTCCGGCACCCAAGTAATCCTGATAATCGTAATCGCTGGTCAATGGATTTACCTTCGAGTAGTAAATGGCAGCGAATGTGGAATAGATGATGAGAAGTGCCGTGCCCACCTAAGAATTAAGAGAGTAATATTATTGGGGATCCATCCAGCTCCATCTCTACTCTCTGTCATACCTGAAAGGCGGCCCAGAATTTGTAGGAGCCTTCGGTGATGACGAAATCATAATAGCCCTTCAGTGGATCACCCTTGATGTAACGCCCCTCGCCCACATCCGTGCTGGCTGCCTCCGGCTCCCGCTTGTGTCGCATGCCACGCTCCGAGCTCTGTTGCGCAGCATCCGCCGTGCCATTAGCCTTGACAGCATTTACGATTGCAACTGAAGTTGTTGTTGCCTCCTCCGCTTCATCGGAGTGGCTGCCGCTGCTAGCGGTGCTCGTCGTGGTTGCCGTTGTCGTAGTCTTAACCTTTTTATTCTGATTTGGCTTAGCATCCTTATTACCATTCCCACGTAGTGGTTTCTTGGAATTGATTCTGGACTTATTCGCTTGCTGCTGCTGCTGCTGCTGCTGCCGCAGACGTAGCTTCTCCTGCCGCTCCTTCTTCAGCTGCTCGGCGCTCTGCTGATGCCGTTCGGCAACCGAGCCCCAGGCGCTCATCACTGCCTGATAGAGATCCCACAATTGTTTCAGTGTCTTCAAGAACGTGACCAGCGATGATTCCGTGGTTGCTGGCGCATAGGCGACGGCGTGGGCAGGTGGAGCGCTCACGGCCTGCTTGGAAACTGGCTGATCCAGGGGGCGCGGCTGAAAGCCCATGGGATAGTCGTACACTTCATCGTAAGCGGAATAGGGCGGGCTGCATATGCAATGAATCAAGATTAAGCTTGGACTTAGCCAATGGAAACGCAGTTTCTTCTTTTCCTTACCGATTGCCTGCTGGCTGCAATTTGCGATTGTTGCTGCCGGGTGGCGCCGTTGTCTGGGTGGCATATTGCCAATGCGCGTAGTAGGAATCGTTGGGTCTTCCCTGGGCTGCTCTGCCCTCGCCTGCCTCCTCCGCAGAGTCAAATTGCTCCCCGCCATAATCGTCAGCCGCATCGTAGCTGGAGTCCACCTCGTAAGATCTGCCCTGAGGTGGTCCAAACGAGTCTATGCGCTCGGCCATAGCCGGCGGTGCACTCTCCTCCTTCACAACCACCGCCTGCTGCTCCTCATAGTAGTTGTTACTCCGGCCAGTCGCTGCAGTCCGACTGGCATTCAGGGCATCCCTCGCTATGCGCTCCACAGTGGCTGCAACTGCACTGTCCGATGCGTTGGTGGCTGCTCCAAACTTCGACCACAGACGTCGCACTAGAAAAACGTCACCCAGAATATGATGCTCATTCGACTGGGCTCGATTCGCTTCCAGCAGGGCAACGCCCATGAGGGTCATGGCAAAGAGCAGCACGGCTACGATCAGAGTCCATATGCCAGGCACGCACTTTCGTTGCTTCTTCATTGACATATCGGTGTATTCCAGCATTTTATATATATATTTATTGCATAGAACTGTAGCTTATTCCTGATCCGCGCCAGCTGCCGTTCGGCTGGGTGTCCACACGTTAACTAAATGCAGAACTTGACGCGAGTTGCCACAAAAACTCCAAGCCCATTCAAATAATCTAGGCATAATTTCACATATATACGAATGTGCATATATATGTGTGTGTGTGTGTGTGTGTGATTGGTGCTAATGCAAGAGAAATGTGGGCACTACCACTGGCAGCAGTATCTAGAACATCTACGTCTCGACGCAGCCTCGTTGAAAGGTGTTAATCCGTGCGCCGCGCGTATTGCCTGGATATTGGGGCACTGCTCCAATTTCAATTTAACGGTTCATTCGGCAACGAGTGCTACATCAATTATCATCTCATACACACATGTGTGTGTATGTGTGTGTGTGTGTGTGTATATATATCTATATATGCGTATGTATATATCGATACATTCATCTCTGCATAATCTTCACTTGTTTACCTCGAAATTCATTTTCGCGGTGAAAGTGCGCAACATGGTTCCCGCCCTAGACTCTCGCCTCTTGCTGCCTCCTCCAAGTATGGCCCTAAAGAAGATCTCAACTCTGAAGATTGAATCGAGTATTGTCTGGCAATAATATTGACCAGATGTCAGCCCTCAGTTGTGGCCCGCTTCTGGCGTGTGGCACGCGTATTATCACATTCTATATCAGATTTTACACGAATAAACATATAAACATGAATATGTATGTATGAGTATAAGTATGGGTATGCCTCATAGAAAGCGTGGCTCCTTCATTAAAGCCGAAGAAAGAAATCTGTCAAAGCTGACAATGAAGATGTCATCTATTAATAGAGCTTAAAACAGCTTAAAACATATAATCAAATAGAGTAGAAACTCAAATACTTTAATATCCAGCCACAATTATTTCGTATAAATTTATTTGAATAAACATTTGCGCAAAGTCATTTTTCGGATTGAATAATTTTAATAGAAAAAAAGTAATTTGTATTCGTAAAGTTCTTCTTGAAGTCTGTTTACTTAAGGAACTTTACATTTTGCAGATAAGATTGTTTCAAGAACAGGTATATTTCCTTTAGCTAGCAGCACTCGAGTATCAGACACACTAAGCCCTATGTCAATACTATTTTACGACACATAAAAGTATTCGTGTAAACTATTACGTTTTCTAAATTAAATAGAAAATAGTTAACATTTAAAATTAAAACAACAATATGTTTTGCATTTTAAAGCACTCAAAAAGACAATTGCCAATAGTTTCAACGATTGGGTGTAAACCAGTTTTATGACCTTTTCAATTATTTACAATCTACGCATAAAACTTTCCTAAAAATCAACTAAAAACAAACACGTTCAAGGTGGATTCATTAGTAACGATTCGTAAGTCTGTAACAGCGTAGTAAATAAATTGTTTTTCTGATCAATTGCAAACGTCTACTTAGCTGATAATGATGTTCGCAATGATGATGACTAACTAGAAGAAACACCTGATAAGCAGCGAGGTCTTGTTTGTTGTTGTTGTTTTTTTTTTTTTTTTTTTCTTCTGTCTTTTGTTTACCAAATATCAACAACTGCGCAGTAAAAAACCGGCAAATCGAGTGAAAAAGCCGGCAAAGAAATTCGAGTAGCATTAGAGTGGACCCGTTTTTCATACATTTTTATATGAAATTGTTTGTGAAAGGTTTTTTGCTGTTGAATCAGGGTAAATATTCTAACTAACTTAATAAAGACTTATTGAGCACATGCAAAAATAAACAAGTAAGAAAGCTCTAGTCGAGACTGCTCGACTACGAGATCCCCTGAACCCTTCAAGCAACAGCAAACACACACACATACACACGCAACACACATACATAGACACCCATAGGCGCGCACGCATGCTGCAGTGTGGGCTCACTATGGGAACTTAATTGTTTAATAACTTTTTTTCTGGACGTACGTTCTTCATGAAACTTTTAGATTTTTTTTTTTAGACAGACGGACAGGGCTAAATCGACTCAGTTCGTCGCCCTGATCAAGAATATATATACTTTGTGGGGTCTGCCACGCCTCCTTCTCCCTGTTACATACTTTTAACAAAACCATTATACCCTGATTTCCCATTTTCAATGGGTTCAGGGTATAAAAATACTCGTTATCTTTGATCTTGATCAGTTTCTGGTATGCAATTATAATTACATTTATTCAAAAATTCAAATAATACGTTTTAAATAAAAAAAGATCAGATTTTTAGAAATGATATATTTTTATTAAAAGTTAACATTTCAATGATCTGAATAAATTGTATAGCTATATACTCTCTAATTGGCTCTGCATTTATATTTAAAAGTGATATACGATATTGATATATTGCATTTTATTATAATTATTATAAATCAACTAAATTTAAAGCAATATTAATAACAATTAATATCGATGACAAGCTATTATTTTTAGCCAGAGGTAACCCGCTTCTCACTTTCTCCCCGAGAGCCTTTCACTTTTTCGTCAACATTTTTAGTATAATTAAAATTCGATTTGATTAAATTTACTTATATTGTATATACATTTAGTTTTTGCACGCCGCCTTCTTGTTGTTGTTGTTCGTGTTGACAAGTTTAGTTAGAATCTTTCTGGAGTGGCCGGAGGGATCGAAGTGATTGGTGTGCTCGCTGGCTTCCTTCTTGGTGCGCTGCTTGCCGCTGTGCCCCGAGAACATGTGTTTGTCGTGATCATAATTGTAGTGTTCGTATTGATCGTAGCTTGCCTCAGACATTTTCAGTTTTGGATTTTTTTGTTAAAGAGTGTGTGCTTTTACTCTAGGTACGTGTCTTTGCGGTTTGAGCTCTGTACTCACAATGATTGTGGCTACATAATGCAATCTTTCAAGAAAGCTTTGAACAACAGTTCGAATGCTCTGCCATGCCTCCATTTAGCTCTCTTTCCATCCATCCATTTGCCGCTCTCACAAAGCTTTTTAGCAGTGCGCAATATTTCTGTTGACTATTCGGTAGAGTAGCTTGTGCGTTGGCGTATCTGGTTGACTAAATGTTCTAATTCTAAACATTCTGGTTTTAACTCTTACAGTCATCTTTAAAGCATTCGCAACTGCCGGTGATCAAAACGTAAATTCGAAATATTTCTGTAATGTCAACTAATTTGGAGTTCCATATAATAAATGCAAATGTAGAATGGAAAACGGTTCACTGATCTTCCATTGGAACATCCATATGGAAATCAATTTAGCTGATACTGTAAGAGCAGCCCGTCGATTCTGTTAGATTTAGGCAAAAGTTGTCACTTAATGAAATATTTAAGCTACCTAAGTATATCAATCAAGTATCAATCCCTCATAGAAGTTTGTGCTACTCCTTCAGCTTCAAGTTTCTCCTAGCTAATAGTTTCCTTAGGCAGCAAAGTCTTCAAGCGCTTCACGGTTGGCGTTGTCCCAGCTGACGCTATTTTGCGACGTGGTGAGCCCGTCTCTTTAGGCCCCTTCACACTGCCCCTAAGCATAGCATCGATGGGCGGTAATGCAAAATCATCTGGCATCTTGTTTTCGAACGAGCTATCCACTGTTTCCGACAGTTCCAGTTGCACCGCTCGCTCCGTGTGGACACGCTGCACGTGCTCCTTCATTTTGTCCGAGCGATGGCTGCTAAAGCCGCAGAGCTGACACTTGTAGCGATTGAGCCCGCCCTCTGTGTGTTTGAGGGCATGTCGCTTTAGATTCTTGCTTTGACTGAACTTGCAGCCACAAATCTCGCAAATGAAATCTCGTCCCTGTTTGTGTGTCTCGATGTGCAGCTTCATGTTCTCCTTGCGATTCGCCCGATGCTTGCAGCCAGGCACTGTGCAGGCAAAGAACTCGCCAGTATGCAACAGCTTGTGACTCTTTAAGGCCTTCATGTGCGTCGTGCTGTACCCGCAGACATCGCAGAGCATTTGCTTTTCGGGATTGTGCACCAACATGTGGTTGCTCAGGCCCTGCTTCCACTTGAAGGCCTTGCCGCAATGCGTGCAAACATGCGGAGTTTCCGTTGTATGCTTCGGCTGATGGATAAGCAGAGCAGCCCGTGTGCTAAAGCGATTATCGCACTGCAGGCAGAAGAAGGGCTTTCGAAGGTCCGAACCATGGCGACGCAAGTGTTTGTCATATTCTCGCCAATCCAGAAAACCAACTTCGCAGAGCGAACAGGTGAGGTGGGACGGCTCGCAGCTGGTCATGTGATCAATCATCTTTTGCACCTGATAACATTTAAAGTCGCAGCCAATGCAGTAGTTGATTTTACTACTTGACTTAACGGCACGTGGATTCTTAAGCTACAATTTAGAGGACAGTTTAATGGAATTACTTAAAGAAGAATCAGCGCTGTCTTACCTTGAAATAGCTTTGTTGATTCTCAAAGACCACATCTGCTTTGTTAGCTGGCTTCACAGTATCCTCCACATCGCCCGGTTTCGCAGCAGTTGGCTCCACTCCTACATTATCATCGCTGCTTTGCTCTATTTGGTATAAATTCAACAACTCAGTTACAGAAAGTATTTTCGCCAACTCCCGAAAATGCGCTTCATGCTCCTTGGATACGGAGACAATGTCCTCATAGAAGAAGTCCACGATGGTGTGCAGGCACACGGTGCAGTGAAAGTTACGTATTGTGACTTTTAGTGGATTTTGAATCGAGAACTGCTGTTGCTTCTGCTGATTGAGGCCAATGAGTTTACTTTGAGCAGCAACCACGCAAAAATGCACGCTGCATGTGCAGGACGCGTCATCGGAATCCAACTCGAGCTGCAAATCACAAAACTGTCCTGTCCTACGTTGATTATTTAGGTAATTGGATACTTTGGAGTGCAGCGGCTGATGTAAAGTGGGCTGAACGATAGGTGTTTGCAGCATTGCATTCAACTTTGCTCAATTCCAAAATGTAAACAATAATAACATTGGTAAACAAGTCGGCAAACAGCTGTTCGACATTCACATGTAAGCATTTATGTACGAACCATTCACAGGGAATGCGCGCGTTAAAGACAACGCATAACGGGCCCGGCTTAATAAAACAGCACGTTAAGTTTAAAACGAATTTTCATATATTTTGATATATCCCTTGCAGTTTTAGCAAAGAGTTATTAGTTACTTATAATAAATAATACAGCAAACATATGCTTGCCACAGTTTTATGTTTACATCAAAGCAACTCATACGAGCATTAAATACAAAATGAACACCATTATAACCTTATTATGATATGTAGGTCGATCAAATGAAATTAGCTGACTAGATTATTAACAATTTTCTGAATGCTCCTAGTGAAATTGCTGAGTAATATAAAATATTTCCATATTACATTAATTAATTGAGTATTATACAGCAGCTGATATACTGCTTGGCCGGCAGGAACAACCTTATCATTTGTTCACCGCATTGATAAGAGACTTGAAGCGTTGGTGGAAGCTTCGCCAGAGCTGCGATCTATCTGACCAGTCGTGCCTTGCACAGCAAACCGAGCGAACGTTTAAAGTGATAGACAAAGCTAAAGCAGCAGCAATATATACGTATATATAGAGAGAGGTCGTTATAGTATAATAGCTGCAGAACATACAAAATGGAAAGGTATCATATAGTAACTAGCTTCTGCATTCACTTTAACAGTGCATAGTTTTTTATAGCATTTGGCAGGAGTGCCAGTCATTCCTAAAGACTCTACTATGCTTCATTGTTGCCCTTATGTTGTTGCCACTGCTGCTGCTTTCGTTTGTGTGTAAGTATTCCATTTAGTATGAAGCCTTTCCGATCGATAGACGAGCAGGCGTTGCAGATACAGATCAAACAGGCCGGCTATAAATAAACGAGGCATGGGTTGATTAACCGCTCCATTCACCCAAAGGATGAGATGGTTCTGCTCTATTCGTTTAATGGGATACGCTTCAGTAGCTAGCCTGCCAGCGATAAGGTCTACTACTCTGACGGTCGATGAGGGGGCTCACTAGAGGGGCGGGGGCGGGTACATCAGCATACGCCACTGATAAGCTTTGTTTATAAATAATACCTGTTGCACCTTTTGTAGTACCCAGACGAGCGACCACGCTGAACCTTGACCAAATGAATTACTCATTAAAAATTTTACCAAGACGATAAGACGAAACGTAGCTGAAATATTATAACAACATGATTTATATCTCTCTTTGACAGGTGCTCATTTCACCAATGAGCTTGTGAATTACCTGCTTAGCATCAAGTATCCCAATTTGACTATCTGCAAGTCCAAGAAGATACGCACCTTGATTGATACGCCCAAGAATGCTGGCATCTTTCACTTCCTGCTCCAGGTGGAGGGAGTCTGTGACTTTGAGAGAATTAAGCGCGCCTACGCCTTGCAGTTGACTGAGCTAAAGGATAAAATGGGCATGATCAAGTTTCCGAAACTGAGGCAGAAGCTGGTCACCTGCTGGGGTCACTATGCCTGGGTCAACGACAGCAGGTGGGTGCAGTGTGTGACTGCAACATCTCAGGGAGTCTAACTATGCCTTGCTTGCAGTGGCTTCAATATCAACAATCACGTGCTGCTCAGCACGCACAGATACCGCGGACGTCCGGTCAACGAGTCGAACATCCAGGATTATGTCAGCGAGCTGGCCGCAAAGTATATACCCTCGGACTTGCCCCAGTGGCAGGTGACCGTCATACCCAATGCGGATCAGGAGCAGCCCTATTATATATTGATCAAAGTGCATCACTTGATCATTGCCGAGGAGGACGACCTGCACGTGAGCGAGATGCTGCTGCTGCAGGACAACGAACGTAAATCGTTTGTTGGCCTCCAGGACGGTCTAGCCCCGACGACGAATGCCAAGCAGCTATCGCACTTTGTGCGTCAACCGGAGCACATCAGCAAGCTGCTGAATCATGTGCAGCACTTGATTAGCTGCCGCTGGCAGCAGTTCATCTATGAGTTCGAGAGCCTGGACACGCCCGATGGCGTTAAGGCCCATCCGGATGCACGGAATCTCAGTCAGCTGCTCTCACTGCTGCTCATCGTACTGGTCAATGTGGCCTTGGGCTATTGGCGCACCCGGGCAATGCGTCGCAAATGGCAGCGGCGAACGACGATCATTCGTACTGACTTGGGTGCAGTGCAGACGCTTTATGTGCTACTCCAGCATGAGCTGGAGCAACGTAGTCTTAGCTGGGCCGTGGCTCGGTCGGCTCTGCTTTACAGTCTGCAGCCGGTTCACATAGTGAAGACCTGGTCACGTTTTCTCTGGCAGCAGTTGCTGCATCATTTCCTCCTGCTGCCCTATCACATGTACTGTGAGTTGTTGGCACTGCGCGACGTGCTGCTCCGTGGGCAGACTCCGTATAGCAGCACCTATTGCGCACGCCTACATTTGTATGTGCCACTGCTGCTGTATGCCCAGCTGGAGCTCTGCAAGATCTGCTATGAGCTGTTCAAGGCACCGAGGAATATCTATGATGTTCTTTTCGTGCAGCCCACCAAGGAGTTGAACATCCTACATAAGAAATCTTATGCTGGGCGCAAAATTGTTTCCTTTAGCCGATCGATAGATGGTGCTTTGCTGCGCGAACGTCATCAACATTTGTTTGGCCAGGAGCTGCGCGAGTCTGACTTTAGTTTAGCCTGCTTAGCAGGCGCTGTATACGACTACTTCAACACCTTCTCGGACAGAGTAGCTGTGCCTGCGCTTCTGAACACAACATGTCGCACTATATCCAAGGGTTATTTCACCGATCGCAGTGCGGATAAATCGGAGCACATTGGTGGAGTGGTCTTTCTGCAACTGCCTTTGGGCCCACCGGATGCGCTCAAAGCTCATCAGTTGCACGAAATTGTGGAGCGCATTCGCAAGCAGCAGATAATGATATACTTGGCTTCCATTGGGCAGACCAAGTACAGTCTGCTTACGGCGTTGTTGCCCCACGTCCTAACCAAGATCTTCATTAACTTCTTCTCGTATAACTTTCCTGTTACCATCACGGAGATCTATGGCACAGCAGACGCCCAGTTCCAAGCAGCATGGGGGCAACGTGTGCAGGATGTCTTACTGTTTCGACCCCCACAATCGAAGACTTGTCTATCCTTGAATCTGCATCGATTTGGCGACAAGTATAGGCTGGCAATTATGGCTGATACGCATCTGGCTCCGGATCACACGCTAATCACACGATCCTTTGAGCGTTACATGGAAACGGTGACATTATAATAACCTATTATTATCGCAATAAAATATATTTAAATATATCTATCTAACTCACATATATTTATACATGAATAGACAATCGTCGTTTGAGATTTTTAAAAAGCGCGCCCTCAGTACTATTCACACAAAACTACGGTTCGAGTCGCTCTCGTTCAGACAGTCACACAATATGAGTGCATACTATTGTGAATATCATTTTGGTTTGACATCGAAAGCTGTCGTTTTTTTTTTTTTTTTAAATTTGTTGTGTTTTGCTCTAAATGTAATCTTTTTATTTTTATGTTATGTGAGCAAACGAATGTAAATTGAATCAAAGAACACCATCGAGTGAAGCCCATCGTTAAATGGAAGTTAACACGTACCCGCCAATGCAAACAGAAAGTTAACGCAGAGTAAGGCATGGAATCCGTTGCTCAATGAGCTTCAGTCGCTCATTGAAGCCGGGTCTGGATGGTTGCGTATGCGGTAAATCAACGGTTTTTGTTTCTATTTGTTTTTAAAGACTCTGCGAGATAACCAATGGGGTCAACAACAAATTGCTTTGATTTTTTTACACGCGACTCCTAATTAGCTCAACTCAGCAAGCTTCAATTAGCATTGAAAAATTGCCAATTCTAATTATTAATCAATTCAAAAACAAAACAAAAACAACAAACAGCTCACCAATTACAGATCTAGTTAGAAGTTCCGTACGCTTGCTTCAACAACCACAAAAACAACAACAACGATTCACGCAATGTAATGTTGTTCTTTGTTCCCGGTGCTTCGTTCCGCTTGCCATATCAAGAAATATCATCTAATCAAAGCTTATAGTTACAATTTCTCTGAGCTTGCAATAGACAAAGTAAGACAATAGGTAGAGTTCGCAGCAAAAAAAAAAAAAAAATATGCGAGTAGCGGTTTACATTAACAGAACATCCGGATTATACAAAATAATAATAATAAATAAAAGTTAATTACTTCACAAAAAGCAAAACAACAAAGTTAAATTAAAATTCGATTTCGTTCATTTGTTAATAGCTGACTTTCTCGCTGCAATTTGTTTACGGAGCTATTATTTCTTATATGGTAATATAGTCATACTATAGTATTATATATGTACACACGTAGACACCTCGGAGGTTTCCAGCGAGCGTCGCGTTCGCCTTACAATAAGAACGCTACGCAAGCTCGTCGCAAACGGTTGATCTTCGTAATCTGATTGCTCGGCAGGCAAGACGACTCGATTCTCTCTCGGACTCGGATTCGTACTTGATTTTAAGTGTCGCTGATTAAGCTTAAACACAATCAACTTGAATCATTTATAATTCGAGGAGCGAGCGAGATGAGACAATTGCAATTGGTGTTCATTTTGGCGCTCTGCATTTGTCCAGCGATATGGGCGCAGCAGCTGGATACATTGCCTCCAGATTCTGGCACGGATGGACGTCAGGTGAAATTGTGGATCACAATCAGCGCCCGGAAGCGTTTCGTGGAGATCAGTTGGAAGAATGCGCCGGCCCGGGATGGCGATCAAGTCTTGTTAACTATACAGGATCCGCACACATTTGAGCTGCGACCTATGCCCACGGGCACGCCGCTGGCAGGATTTGCGAAGAGTATGGACAACGACAATGAAAACGAGAGTGAGGAGAGCAGCGGCTCAGGCGCAGACCAAGTGGCCTTTGTGCCCATTCATGGCTACACAACGCCTGGAACGGTGGCCAAAGCAGCTGTTATTCCGGTGCGACAGCAATGGGTCTCTAATGGTGGCAACAATCAAATTGTGGCCGCCATCAAGCCCAGCCAATCGGCCCAGTGGTTCACTACGGGCGTACCCTTTGATTATGCCCTGTCCCGGAATGTGACCGCGCATAGCGACTGCTACGGCTATTGGGCTAGCTACATCGATGACCATGGACGCATTCTCGCCAAGACCTGTATTCGTGCTCATCCACGCTGGATGACGAATTTGCACAGTAGCCTGGGTGATCTGCGTCTGCGCGATCTCTTCATACCGGGCACACACGACTCCGGCTCTTACAAACCCAATTTCGATCCACTGTTGCGCGAGACTGTGGTCACCAAGTATGCTCTAACCCAGGACGATGATATACGGGGCCAGCTGCTGCATGGAGCACGCTACCTGGACATACGTGTCGGCTTCTATCGTCCCAGCGAGGAGAAGTTCTTCATCTATCATGGCATCATTAAGCAACGACCACTCAAAGAAGTCATACAGCAGGTCAAGGATTTTGTCCAAGAAACCAATGAGATCGTTATCTTTGGGCTCAAAGAGTTTCCCGTGGGTAAGTAGCGGAATAAATAAAAGCTTACGCTCCATAGATCTAAATGATATTGGAATTTACTATAATTATATGTGTCGGATAGGATTTGGCAAGAATCTGGCCGTGCATCATCTGCTAGTTGCCTATTTGCGAGAGCAGTTTGGAGATTTCATCGTCCATCCATCGCTCACCTGGCATGCCACACTGCGGGACATCTGGAAGCGCCAACAGAATGTAATATTGGCCTACGACAAAAGTGAGGTCGTGCAGCAGTATCCGGATCTGCTCTTTAGTGGCGTGGATCAGCGATGGGGCAATGTGCAGTCGTGGCCGCGTCTCGAACGGCATTTGCGCTACATCAACGACTTCGATGTATCGTAAGTGTAGAGAAAGCTGCTCCAAGAGGATTAAGAACTATATTCTACTTTCTCACATAGTCGCTTCTCGAGTCGTCCTGTGGTGGACATGGCGGAGCTAACTCCAGAAACCTGGGATGTTATACTAGATAAGCATGGTGGCTTACGCAAAATGGCAGACAATGTGAATTGGCGCATCTCGCAGCTGTACCGAGAAGAGCTTGGGGAGCATGCGAATATTGTGGCTGCAGATTTCATACGTGGCACTACGCTCGTAGAGACGGCCTTGGAAATGAACCGGAAAAAGATGGGCCATTAGCAAATGTGCCGCTAAAGCGCACTCTAAATATTTATACAAAAATCCATTTCAGTTTAAAGTTCAATTTACATTCACAATAATAACACATTTATAAATTTCATTCGAATTAGCCAATTATTTGAAGCCTGACAAAGATTTGTATACATTTAGTTCAGGTGTAGTAATACTTATAGCTAAATTCATTTTCTTTTTCAGTTTCCCTAAACGTGTCACAACTGAGGCAATAATACATATGTATATACATATTTATATGATTTATGTATAACTAATTGTGTATGTATATAAGTTGTGTGAGAAACTTTCTATCGACTGCCATCACTTGAATAAATATAAAAATAATACAAAAATTTAACTATAGCTAGCGACTGATTTGCAATTTAAATTTTGAGGAATGATAATAATGTCTATGCGAAAATATCATACAAAAAGTTTTGGCATACAATGAAAAAGCCCCTGGCTGGAGTTCAATATCTTTGCTTTGTGTGGTTAACTAAATGCATAGAGCATATCGGCCTACTTTAGCGATTCGTTTGACTCTATAATGGTTGTATTGAAGACGGCACGACACAGCTCGACCACGGCGTTCGATAGACGGCCGTAGCAGCGCGGCTTTTGCTTCCAGGCAATGCAAACGTAGTAGAAGGGAATGCCGGCCAAGGTGATGGCGATGCCTATGAGTAGGTTGGCGGGCTCCTTAAAGTTGGGTAACAGCACCAAAGTCACGCAAATGGTCATAAAAATGATTGGCAGCGCCAAATGCACCTTGATGGGACGAGGCAGATCCGGTCTGAAGAGAGAAATACGTTTGTTTACATACGTTTTAAAAGGTTTGTGTATTGAACTTACTTCTTGTGCCGCAGCCACAGCATGCCTGCTATGCTGGCTACAACAGAGAGCCACAACACAGAGCTAAAGTAGTTAATCAGCTCGTAGACGTTCTCGGTAAGCAGCATGAGCAACGACATCAAGCACTATATGGATCAGAAGGTTATTTAATAGTCTCTCATCTATTCAGGTTCGCTTGACTTACTGTAAATATCAACGATGGTATTGGCGTCTGCTGCTTGACATGGAATAGCTGAAAGAACTTGGGCAGATGACCCTCCTGGGCCCCAGTGGCGAACAGACGGGCGGAGGTGAAGAGGACACCATTCACACCGCCAAATGTGCTCAATGCCACAAAAATGGGCACCATAAAGGCCAACGGGCCAAACACCTTGTTGCCAAAGGTCACAGCCACCGCTAGAGAGCTCAACATTTCCGGCTTGGAGACAACGGCAAAATATGCTAGATTAACCAGCACATAAATTCCCGTAACCAGCGGCATCGCTATCCAAATGGCGCGTGGCAAATTTCTATAAATATACAGAATACATTTGAGATTTGAGAAACCTTAAACGTGCCTCAGAAAGCACTTGGCTTGTAGACTCAAGCAGTTTGCGCCGAGCACTTAAATTGATTGCTCTGCTGTGCTGTGCTGTGCTGTTCAGTTCTGTTCTGCTCAAATTGAATTCATTAGGGGTAAAAAGCAGAACTTGGGCGCAACAGATAGACAGCCAGCCCACCAGCCAACCAGCCAACCACACCATCACACACACTCACAGACAACTAACCATCCACCCACCCACTCACACACACTCACGTACACACAGCCTCAAGGACGTTCAACAAGTGGGCGCAGGCAACTTGTTGCTGACGCAAACGGCAAATAGGACAAAGTCATTTGTCTTGCTGACAGGCCCTATTTCATGTCAGTCAAGCATCTCGCTTGGATTCATTCGCTTATTTAATCACTCACGCACCCACATACTCATTTAGACGCCCATTCAAAACTTTCTTTTGTTATCAAGAGGTCGCTCACTTGTACGGATCCTGGAGCTCTTCAGTGACAAAGTTCAAATAGTTCCAGCCGCCAAAGGCAAACAAGCCGGAGTAGAAAGCATAGCCAATATTTCGAGCACTGTAAGTGCCTTCCCAGGGATTCGAGAAGTTACTCAACTCTCCAGTAACCATAACATAAAGACCAGCGAGTATTATCATAATGAGTGCCAAGAGCTTGCCAATCGTAAAGATATCCTGCACTTTCATCGACACCTTGACGGACAGACAGTTGATAGCCGTGAGGAGGCCTGCAATATAAATTTATATAGATAACATATATTGCTGAATTAAATTCAATTGATATACGTACATAGACAAACGGCAGCCAGTAGCTTCACGGCATTCTGTGGCGGATCACAGTCCTCAAAGAACGGCTTGGCAGCGTAATGGGCAAACGTGAGCGCAACTATTGTCTGAAATAATTGAGTTAATTTCCGATTACATATCTCTGGAGTACTTAAATCCATATATTTGGTCTATGTTGTTATTATTCAAGGCACAGTACGTAATATTCAGCACGAAATCATTTCTTTCCTGCTTTCCCATACCATATTGCATAGAGATTTCGCAATATTACAATTGCGCTTGCAATACGCTGGTTATTCAAGTTATTTGGTGGAAAACTTGCATTGATTCTGGTTTCGCAAACGATTCAGTGAAAACGTTTCTCACATTTCTTCAAAGCAACTGCTAATTGCGAGCAATTGTGGTCGAAGGTTGGGCTTTAAATCAATTTATTTATGAATACAATACAATCAATAGATCGTCATAAACTAATAACAATCAAATAATTTAGATTTTATTGGTTGGCAATCAAGCAATCAAATCAACTCACCTGGGTGGTAGGCCTGATAATGAGCAGAGCAATCCATAGACGTAGAAAGCCAACAAGTGGACCAAATGCGACCAATAGGTACGCATAATCTCCCCCGGATCTGGTAATGCTAGTGCCCAGCTCTGCATAACAAAGAGCGCCGATTGTTGAAAGAATGCCGCAAGCGGACCAAATCAAAAGTGAGCTTCCGACGGATCTGAATGCAATGGGAAGCGCAGAGAAGAGTGGTTAGGGGGAATTGCGTGAATATGTTGTCCAAACAATAGGCGACAAGTGGTTAAAGTGGCTCTACAAATAAAGAAAAACTTTGCTTCTCTCTCTTTCTTTCCGTTGGTCTGCCTCTCCTGTGTGTGTGTGTGCGTGTGTGTGAATCGATGTGAGTAAGTGTTTATTTTGGGGCAATCTTGTAATTGTAGCACAGACTTCTCAAATACTTTTGTGGCTGATGCAACAATTGTCAGCGATTTCGCGATGCCGACAAAGCTAAACTGAATGTTCTCAAGGGTGTGCGCAGGCAACAAGGCTTAATTACCTATAGTTGAGCCTCACCCACTCTTCAAGAGGGAGACAGTGTGAGAGAGATGGAGTGAGCGAGTGATTGGCTTGCAATTCAGCCCAATTGAGCTGGCATAAAGAAAAGTTCCAATTGACAAAATAAATTATACGCCATTGACCTTTTGCTTGTTCACTCGTGAACTTGTCTAATGAACTTGCAAAAGTTCGAGATGCAATAATTAATATCTCTTCTACGAGCGTCGACCTTGATGCAAATCAAAATGATATGCTATATATTGTATGTACATACATATACATCTGTCGTCTTTAATCTTAACTATTTCAGCTAATTTAAAGTTCAAATTACAAGTCCGCTCTACTTACTCCGTATAGTAAAACACTCCGGTGGGTGCTATAAATATGCCCGACCCAATAATAGTGCCCACTATAATAGCCACTCCATTGATTAGAGTTAGTTTGCGTTTCAGCACTATCTTCTCGCCTTCGCCCTCTTCAACGACTTTCTTTGGCTCTGCTGAATGTCCATTGGCAGCGGGCTCCACTAAACTGGTGGATACTCCATTCGCATATCGCTCGGTCATTATAATAGAGTGCTTGCCTTATACGATTGAGCGCTATAAAATCAGTTCAAATAATCCTGTATACCGTTTTGAGGTTTTTCCAATGAATTATTCTCCCGCGGCCGCTGGCATTGCCACTTGAAAATAAAAATGATTTTAAATACATATATTTGGGGGTTTTACTATACATACTTATGTATGTATGTAGATTATTGTTTCTAAGTTTTTTTTTTTTTACTTTAATATATTTTTTGAGATTTCTTTAATCATTTTATGCTATCTATTTTGATTTATATCAAACTATATAAAAAAGTTGTATATTTGTTCAAGATTTATGTAGGTACATATTTTGTATATATATCAAGAAATGTGTATTTTGAGATTGTTCTATTTTAATTTAATATTCATATTAAAATCAAATAGCTAAGAATATCAATATAAGTGTGCTTGAATTTTAATTGTATTTTAAAATATATTTTTATATTCACAATAAGTACATTATAAGATAAGATATGTCCATAAAAATGAATGCTTTCACAGATATATCACAAGAAAAATCTTTAATTATGAAATTTGAATTAAAATTGAACTGAAATATCAACTATTCTTTTGTGAACCCCAATTCAAAATGAGCTTCAATGAAAGAAAGAAGTAATTTTGAAATATCAGACAACAAACTTCGTCATTTTTATCTACAGTTCTAATTATCATATTGTTTGGCTCCTAATGAGCGTTTTGATTGATAAGTGAGAGTGTTATAAATCGTGACGTTGTCTATTTTCAATTCAGATATCGTAACCGTTAGCCTTGTCAACGTGTTGCAATTGAAAAGCTGAGAAAATACAAGCATTTTCCAAAAACTTTTGACTCCACACACACTAAACATTAATAGCTACTAGTGTATTAAACTATTATTTGTAATAATTCGAAGTCCGTACGTTGAAGAAACTTGTTCACAAATTAATAGAGGGCAATGCACGAACGCTCGCGTGCCAAATTCTTAACGATTTCGTCATATAGTCGCGTGGCAGTCGTATTTTGTTTTTTTTTTTGTTTCATTTGCAGTTTTTGCAAATATAGGCTAAATATTGTTTATCTGCCGTTAATGAGAACAATCGCACTCTTTTACATTTACTGCACTTTTGTTGACACCTGATAATATTTTTTCGCATTACCATAAATTATAGGATTAAAGCGCAACAGATCAACAAACCAACTCGAGCAACGCGTTGAAACTGTTTTGCTGACCAAAAAGCGTTTGCCATGGCGACCCGAGACCGGCATTTTAGCAACTTGTGGTGAGAGCAGCAGCGGAGATGGACGCGTGACACGCACGAATATATATCAAAATATTGATTTTTATATCTGGTGTTTGTATTGCTAAACTAATAAGAAAAATAGTGTGGTACTACATTTTTAAAAACTCTCGAAACAAATATTCTTTACAATCAATATCAATCAATATTCTTTACAATCATTTATGTCCCGAGTTTTTAAATGATTTACCAATAATTTAGAACTGAATACACGTGACACGACAACTATCTCAACCCTCACCTTTAGATGAGAGAGAGAAGAGCACCTCATTAAAATGAGTAATGCGCAAAACCGGAAATGACAAAATGTTCCGCTGCCAATGCTATTTTTGATTTATACATATATTACAATTGCTATTTTAAGCACGTACTACGTGCATCTTTCTCGGTCACATTGATTAAATTAACAATCGATATACCTTGTAGTACTATCCCTAATTTTTGCCGTTCACATTGCTGCCGTGTGCGTTTCGAAGAGGTTGGCATTCCTTTAGTTTTTGTTTTGATTGTGTTCGCACGTGTTTTGCAAAAGCTGTGTGAAAAAAGTTAAATTTAGTACAATGTCCGACAAGTAAGTGCTTGATAATTGTTGAATTTATTGCAATACGATAATGTAATTTATATTCATTTTTCTTTCAGATATGCTGTGCCCAACAAATTGCCTGGCAAAACAGTCTCCGTGCTGAAGCACCGCAAGCGGCGCATTCAACAAGATAAATCGGTCCTTGAACAGAAACGCACAGATCGCATTAAACGCTTAAAAAAAGCAAAGACACATCATAAATTCCGACGCGCCGAGTCCTTTGTTATGGGCTACTTGAAGGCTGAACGGACATCCAAACGAATCAGACAAACAATTCTGCGCACAAACGTCACAGAGCAAAGCGCCAAAGCAGCTGCAGACACGAATCATAAATTACTTTTGGTGATGCGGCATGCAGGCAAAAAGATCTTCGACAAGACAACTTCAGAAATATTTAAGACTCTACGCATGGGACAACGGCACAATGCTGTATTTCTGGAAAATAACAAGGAGAATCAATTGCTGTTACGTGTGATTGAGCCCTATGTGGTGTACGGGTTTCCCACACTTTCCACCATACGTGAGCTGCTCTTCAAGAAAGGGTTTGCATGCATCGACGGCAAGAAGACAGCCATACAGTCGAACACAATGGTGGAGGAACAGTTGGGCGATAAGGGTGTCATCTGCTTAGAGGATATAATACACGAAATCTATACAGTTGGTCCAAATTTTGCAGCTGTAAATGAATTCCTGTGTGCTTTTATGGTAAGTTATATTGAACATCATTCGCTGTAATTTACTAATTGGGTCTTTTATTTAATTTGCAGCTTTCAAGTCCACGTGATGGCTGGAAGAAGAAGGTCTCCGTGTCGTTCAAGCGGGGCGGCGAATATGGCGATCGTGGCAATGGCATAAACGAATTGGTTGCACGCTGCCTCTAAAAAAGATTAATCTAGTACACTTTTAAGTAAATTCTTTAAAGCGAACACAGCAGAAATATAGTTATATATATGTATATAAGTTTATAATACACATTTGCAAGTGCCGAAGACCCATTGTTGTTTATTTTGTAATCAATCGAGATGTCGCTTATCTACTTTGCCAGCGGCGATAGCCATGCGAACATTGAGTACCAAACGATTTCCTCGACAGCCACAGAGACGAACCAAGAGCAGTCGGAGCGATTGCATGATCGCATTACCAAAGCACAATTCCAGAGGCTGTATGAGCGTTTTAAGAGTGCACCAGATCAAGTTGTTGGCTGTGCGGACTTCCGTCGCATGCTGGAGGAAGTGGACATCGTCTTTAGTGATTTCACCTACACCCGTCTCTTTTTGAAGATAAATCAAAATCATGATTTTATGGTGGACTGGAATGAGTTTGTCTCCTATCTGATATTTGGCTTTCAGGAGGAGGATCCCAGCAGTCAAAAGGAGTCACTGATTATGCCCATCTCATCGGCGCCAGTTGTACGCAAGACCGAACATCGTTCGGCTGTCTGTTGCATCACCTTGCTCAAGGTCAAATCCGACCAGACTCCATTGGAGGATATGACAGAGTCGGCGAACTACTCGTTTGGCGGCGAGGATTCGCCCGAAAACTCGGGCATGTGGGTCACTGCTAGCCATGAGGGTCAGCTGCGTTTCTGGAGCGCACATATGGAGCCACTACGGAGTGCCGTATCCGAGAGCAGTAAGTAAATTAAGAGTAGTCTTAATTGGTCATTATTTGTATTTTATTGTTCATTATTATTATTGATTACTTATTCATTACCCATTGCAGTTCATTTGAAGGTACCCACCTGGATACTCGCGCTGCAGGCGCTCTCAGATGTGAGCATCGTTTGCACCGCCTCCACAGAGCGAGAGTTGCGCTTCCATGAGACGATCGCCTCGACATTTACGCTCCGCATGGTCATTCGGAGCTTGCCCTACGCCGTCTACTGCATGAGCTATGCCTTCTACAACAATGGAAAGACCCACTCGAAGCTGGTGCTCGGCGATTATGCTGGAAACGTGCGCATCCTCTCATATTCGCCATATCTGCGGGGTCCCTTCCAGGCGAAGCCAGGCGCGGCATTGGTTGAGCTCACGTGGGCGGATGTGCTGCGCGGTCGTATTCCTCTGCTAATACCAAAGGAATACATAAATCTCCACAATGAACTAATCTCTTGTGTATACTATTCTCTGCACATGAATGCCTTATTCGCCTCGGCCGAGTATCGGAACACCAAGAAGTATCGTGGCCGCTGTCCCGGTCTCATCATGGTCAGCAACGATGATCGCAACAATTTTCGTATACCATTGGGCGTGTCCGTTTTCTACGTGTCTGAGGTGAAAAATATATTGGTCACTGGTGGACCCGATACCTTTGTGCGCATCTGGGATGTCTACATCTCGTCGGAGCCATCTGCGATCCTTACAGGTCACAATGGCGGCATTGTGGCCGTCTTTGTGCAGCCGGAGGAGAACAAGGTGTATAGTGTCGACTACCACAAGATCATCAAGGTGTGGGATCTGCAGGAGCACACTCTGCTCCAGACCTATGGCGAGCTGGTGCGCATCATACATCACAGCGAAATGGACATTAAATACTATTACCATTCGCATCTGCGTGAGCTGATGGTCGCCGGTCGTAAGCTCATCCAGATCAAGTGCTGTCCGCGAGTTCGTGTCGACCTCACCGATGGCAACACCCACGCAGCGCCCGTATCTGTTGTACTCTACAATCGGCTCTTTCGCAACATTGTCACTTGTGGCCTTGATAGCTACATTATTGTTTGGGATCCATGGACGGGTCGCCGTAAGATCATCATGAAGAACTGCCATACGAAAATGATATATGGGGAGACCATTGACATTGAGATAACGGCCGCTTGCTTCGATCCCCTCGAACAGTTCCTCCTGACTGGGGCACGGGATGGCTCACTGAAGATTTGGAACTACAACAATTCGGTTGTGGTGCGCAATATGAGCATTCAGATGGATCAGGAAGTAACCGCTGTTATCTGGGTAGTGGATCGGTATGTGTGGTATAGCAGAAATTCTTAGTTAATCCCTACTTTTATGTTCGTTTCACAGAATCCTGGCCATGGGCTGGGACCGACAGGTGACAGAGTTCAATGATGTCGCGGGTCGTGAATATGGTGATCCAAAGAAATGGGCCAAATTTCATACGGATGATATTACCTGTGCCGATGTCAAGCTGGGCGAGGGCGTCGTCACGGCCACTTACTCGGGCGAGATAATTTTCTGGAAACTGGAGACGGGACAACCGTATCGCCGCTACAATGTAATGGATCCCAGCCAATTCATTGAGCTCAAGTTGACCGCCGAGGAGGAAAAGTTGTCACGTCGAAGCAAGCGGATTTCCTCGTTGCTGGGCGCGAACAGGCGAAGTGCGTCCATGCTCGCTATTAAACCGGATGAGATCAAGGATTATGGTGCCAATATTCCAGTTTCGGTGCAGGCTGTGCTCTTTCTACAGAAACGTCCCATGACCAAGGATCACGGCAGTGTGTTTATCTCTTTGGATACGGGCATAATTCAGGTGTATTCGCACCATCAGCATGGCGGACATATCAAGGAATTTATCGCCGTTCACAAAGTGGGCGACTGTGTGCTGACCATGACCACGGATCGTAAGAATCGTTTCCTCTATACGGGCACAGCCTTTGGCTATATCAAGATTTGGCACATTGTCAACTATTGGTGAGTTGAAACCGTTACATAACAGAATTGCGGGAAGTTTAAAAGGGTTATTTAAAGCAGGCATTTTTAACAGTGGCTTGCTCTCATTTAGGCTAAGATAATGTTAAGGGGTTCTTTACAGCGCTGTAAAGTAACCTTGAAATGTTAATGACAGCAAGTCCACTGTTAACTCATTTGGCAGGGCTAACGATCGTAGGCTTGATAATCAGTAACAGACGCAGTTAACAGAGTTACAGCGGACTTCATACTTGGCCCTTCCTTTACTGCCACAGTTTACTGTATTGTAGTAGCTCGTAAAGAAACATAAAGCAACCACACAAATTGACTCTAATGACACGACTCATTATCCTACATGTGTATCAACTTGTAGACATAGTCATCCCACCCACAAACAAAATTCCTTAGCAAGGCCTTTGCGTGTCTTGGCATATTGCAAACAAAGTCAACTTCCATTCCATTTTCTTCTTTTTTTTTGGCATACAAATATAATAAACAACTCATAACTAGAACTGATGGTGGGGGCTATATAGGACTTAATAGAGACAGGCATTCCCATTGCAATTTCTTGAGGAAAATTGACTGGAGTTTTCCTACTTTAGCATACCTGAGGAAGAGAAGACACATGTGTGTATGCCCAAGCTACGACTGGACTTCATATTCCTGCGAAAGGAACTATTTTTGACGAGAGCCAAGCGCATGGTACGCAACCAGCCGGAGCCCATGCTGGTTAGCTCCTACAAGGGACATCTAAAAGCAATTAATTCGATAGGCTTCATCAATTTACCAAAGATTTTATTCAGGTAATATATCTAACAGCTTATGTGCCTTATGTGCCTCTCATCGATCCTCTTCCTGATCTAGTGGCAGTCACGACTACTCTTGTCGTCTTTGGACACAGAGTGGACGCTACTTGGGAACTCTAGGCACTGTTTTACCCTGGTCGAAGCTGTCACCGTTTGAGCGTGCTGGTGAAGAAAATCGAGCCTATCGCCTGCCGCCGGATATCAAAAAGGTGGCCAGCTCTACAACATTAAAGGTGATCTCGGGAGTACAGCATTCGTTCCAAGTGAAGCGAGCGAAGCCCACCGAGGAGCGGGAGGATGAAGGCGAAGTGGAGGACACAGGCACCGAAATGAAGAATGTATTTGATCGTCCGCTCCGGGAGCCCATTCTCGGCAAGCACTTTGAATTGCCCGGCCGCAGCGCAATCGAGCAGCGCATCGAGCTGGATACGACGCAGCTGTATGTCCCCATCTATTCACATTTGAGGGTACACCCATCAGATGTGATGGAGAATCTGCCAACGCCTCCAATTATTGGCCAAGTGAAAAGTGAAAACTACTTGGATCATTATATGCCCGTCGTGGGCAAAGTGGATCCCAATAGTTCGGCCATCAACATCAGGGAACCGCACAAAGTAGTGCGCTCCAAGGCCGGCGGTCAATTGGGTCAAGCTCGGGCTAGTTCGACTTGGGGCAAACCAAAGACTAACTCTGTACTGGGCATGCCCAGAGCTGAATCTAGCCAAGGCAAAGCTAGGGCTAGCTCTGCCAAGGCTGGCGTCAGTTCTGGTTATGGCAGAACGAGCTTTGGTCCGGATCCGAGTCGAGTCAGGTCTAATAGCCCCAAGGTAAGCTTCCTGCCAAGCCAAGTAAAAACCGGCCGGAAACCAGAATCCAGTCCACGCAAGGCCAAGACCAGCTCTGCTAAGGCTAAGTCGGTATCCTCTCCAGCTAAGGCAAGTCCGGTATCCACTTCAGCTACAGCCAAGCCACTATCCACATCAGCTAAAGCTAACCCGATATCCATTTCCGCTAAAGGAAACCTGGTATCCACATCAGCTAAAGCCAGCCCCGTATCGACTTCAGCTAAAGCCAAGCCGGACATCATCCCGGTCAAGATAAAACCGGTCGCTAGAAAACCCAGCCGCAATGCAGTTCCAGTCCAGATCACAACGAGCATAGCCAAAACCCAGAAAGATAAACCTTAATCCCCGTTGGTAAAACTTAATCGAAACGTATATTTGGTTTTACGCTTTTTTTTTTTTTTTTGGATGTCATTGCTCTGGGACTTAAATTAAAGTGATTCCTTCAAGTCTGCAGCAGACGCACCGCATTGTACATCTGGGCAACGGTGATTAGTTCTCTGGAGCCGCGCTTGCTAAGACATTTGTGGACATGGGTAATCAGTTTATCTAGTTGTACAATATTTATCTCCTCGGGCTTGGTGGCACTTATGGCTAGGCTGTGCTCCGTGCTGGACTCCTTCTACAGAAAGAGAAAGAGAGAGAGAGAGTTTCAGCTCTGTAGATGGTAAACTCCGATCACACTTACCAGGTTGTCCAAATAGGCCAGCAGCTGGTGACCCACTGACGCAACCTTTAGAAAGGCCGACTGCGAGCCCTCTGCATAGAGATTCAAGCGGCGCCCCGCGATTTCCAACAGCAATCGACCCAGTTCCTCATCCTCCCTGATGTCATGCAGCAGCAGCTGCGCCTCTGCATCGTAGCCAAAGGCATACAGCTCCACCACCTGCAAGGGTAATGCTTGATTCCCACCTGCAATTGTTGGCACAAGCAACAGCGGACTCACCTGTCTTCGCAGTATGGGCAACTTGTCCAGCTGCCAGCTGTCGGCCAGCGCACATATTCTGGCCATGTAGTAGACATGGTCGAGTATGTACAGCTGCTCCAGGTCCTCTCGTATCAGATCCATAGTAGCACCAACTACATTGCAAAGGAATTGTGTGCGCTGATCCTGCAGAACGAGATCTGGAGCAGGCAGCGCATAGGCCAGCTCCTTGTTGATGTCGGCCAGCAGCGCCTTGTTACTCAGGGAGTCGAAGAGCGTGGTCAGTGGACGCTGCAGACGCAGCTGAAACTGCGCTATGAAGTGCAGCACGGTGCATAGCTGTGTGTGCAGCTGCAGCAGCTCCGGCAGAGCATGGTGCTGCTGCAGAGCCAGGAATTGAAGCGGCTGCTGTCCCTCACTCAGAGACTGCTCGAAATGCAGCTCACGTTTGTCATGCTCCAGCGAGGTTGTAAAGTGCTCCAGGAACTCTAAGCAGAGCTCGAGAAATTCGGGCACTAGCGCCGCCGACATATCCAGATCCTGCTGGCACATCTTATCCACCGGCAGGCGACCCACTTTCTGCATTAGCTTGGCCGTCGCCTGCAATGGATACTTCAATGTCGCATTCCATATAAGACAGCAGGTACCGTGCTTTAGCGCCAGGTCTGGAGTGCGATATTGCTGTAGGCAACGGATTGCAGCGCGCATGTGCTCCAGGTGGGCCAACTGCTTGCTCCAGTGCACCATGTGCTGCCAGGCCATCAGGCTGAGCAGCACGCCCGAGTCCAGGCTAAAGGGAAAGTGCGCGCGAAGCAAAGCTAAACGCTCCAGCACCGGCTCTAGCGGTGGACTTGGCTCCACTGCACTTTCTTCCTGCTTATCATCCTCCTCTTTCTCCTCTTCCAGTTTAGGCTCTGGAACCTTTTTCTTTTGTTTCTTTGACTTCTGCTCGGGCTCATCGTCTGTCTCATTGCCAGGCGGCGTTATCTCCACAATTAGCGAGGGATGCAATCGCGAGTTAATCAGCCACTTGGCTGTCAGCTCCGAGACAATGCCCTTGCCGCTGTTTAAAATATTCTTCAAGCTACAGTCGGGCTGCTCGTAAGGCAGCTCCGGTCCAACGGGCTCTCGGCAAGTTTTCGACTGTCTGCAGGCGAACAAAGAAAATTTCTAATTATTTTTGCTTATTGGCCTACTAAAAGTTGGTTGAGCTCACCCGAGTATCGCACCCAGCACAGCCACATCCTCTAGCTTGCCAGTGAGCAGTCCCCATTGTGCCTCATCGTGTGATATGGTCTCCCAGCGTTCGTCATCCTCCGTGGCACTGTCATCGCATGAGCCATCGCGTCGGTTGCGCCACAGGCGTGTGGCCACCATTCGACAGACAATAGCCACCAGCAGGCCAGAGAATTGCTTGCTCTCGAGTAGAAGCTCTCGCACCTGTTGCCACCAAGGCGAAATGGCTTTATAGGCATAGTCGTTGATCTCATCACCAGCCAGCTCACAGATGGCACGCACAATGCAGGCGATGCGGGACATTTCCTCGACGACTTCATCACTGTGGGAAGGAAGAAAAGGGATAACGCGTTAGGTAAGCTTATCCTTAATTCAGTGTCGTTCATTCTTACCAATTGCTATACTTGAATGGCTTGTCGAGCCAATAGAATATGACCAGGGTAAGCAAATCCTTAGTGGGTATGCACGCCTGGGTAACCCACTGCTTGAACTGCTCCAGACACTGAATCTGTGTGAAGAAATCGCCAAATAGATCGTTGCTAACGCTGCCATATTTGTCCGACTTTGATGGCAACAGCGTGACGCAGTTGGGCGTGTCGATGTTAAAGATGCTCAAAAATTCCACAAACTCCTCCACTTTGTGTGAGTCCTGCAGCTGGAAGCTCACCTCGCGTACAGCTGGCTGCTCGTTCTTATTTTCCAATAGAATCACTAGCTGATTAATGGTAACTAAATCGGCATCGGAGAGTTCCAAAAGCTCCACGGGTGGGCCGGCAATATCGCGATAATGCTCTTGGGCTTGACTCAAGGTCAAATAAAGATCAGTCAAGCGTTTGTAGTTGGCGACTTGCTGAAGAAACTCTTGACTGGCCTCATCCTGCGCACTGGCCTGGGCAAAGGCGTTGACAATACTTTGAAATATTTCAGGATGCAGTCGCTTGCTTTTGAGCAGCATTTCCAGACACTGCTGACGCACCTCTAACGTTTCCAGCTCCCCAGCCAGCTTAGCTATGGCAGCGATCTGCTCCTGTCTGTCCTCGCCCGAATGGCTCAGTGCTCTCAGCTGATTGCGTAGGCGGCGCAGCGAGTGAATGTCTCGAGACGTCTGCGAGTTCGTTTCACTGAGTGCATAGTGGAATGGTATGTGCACCTCCTTGAGGCTGTCATCGCTCGGGTCAAGAAACAGGCAATAGTTCAAATTGGGCGATCGACGCATCTGTACGCCCGCCACGCCCAACGGACTGTGATTGTTGTAAACCAATTGTCCGCTCTTGCAGACATTGAACGCGGCCACTTTGGGTCCATTCTGCAGAGCCCAAATGTCCAGGCAGCCGAGGCGAGGTACATAGATAACCAGAAAGAGTGCATTCCTCCTATGTGTCTTTATCCCACGCACGGAACGCTCTTTGATTGGCACGAATGCACATTGCGCATCTCGATAGCCCTTCCACACTCGCAATATAATCGCTTGCTGTGTATCCACAAGCATCACACGATCCAGATTATCTGTAACAGCCGCCAGCTTTCCGCCAGGTGCCAGAATCAAAGTGAGGCCATCGCGTTTTCCATCGTAGAGGCGACAGCGCGTGCGCATGGGCGCCTCCTTGCTGGGCAGCGGCAACTGTTCCGGCATTTCGGGTGTTGTGGCCGGCGTACGTCGAAACAGTCCACCTAGAAGATTTTTGTACGCCATGCCAATGACATCCTTAGCCACTTCACCGAGTGTCACCGTCTTGTAGCCCTCCTCAGCTTCAAAAAAGCCCAAGTAGGGTTCTGCTCCAGCCGCTAAGACCTGGGCGCTGCGCACTGGCGTCGCCTGTACCCGGGCAAAGTAGCCATTTGAAATACTTTGCTGTACTATATAATCGTATGTGGGCGAACGCTGATTAGTGCAGATAACGGCATCGTTGAGGATGCTTTCTCTCTGTAGCTTGAATTTGAATTTTTGAAAGGGCACCACATCAGAGCTGGAGTAAACGCTACGTTCCATATTACGCCGGCAATTGGAAAGCATGGGCAGTATGTCTTCGCCATTGATGAAGCACATGCAGTTGCTATAAACAATGTACAGCAAAGCGTCAGCTTCTGTATGACGCGGAGGCGACAATAGCTTGATGCCCAAAACAGATTCCTCCTGACAGCTGATAATAGCAAGGAATACACAATTTAAATTTAAGAAAATATATATAACTCTCTATAGCTCACCATTGAGAGAAGAGCTTCACACCCGTATCTGTATAGAATGTAACCAAACCAGAGGCCAAGCCGACTGCCACACAAGTCCATTCGATATCTGTGCCACGGAGCATGGGCATACACAATAGACTGGTGACTATTTGATTGCCATCCTCCAGCTCGCCGCACCAACTGAGCGTATAGTTATTCTCATTGCTACGACTATTCCAGCAGGTGGTCAGAAATGCCAATTTCTCGCCCAGCGCCAACGCAATCGCCTCTCCAGTGGGTGACATGGCATAGTTGATGCCGTTAAGCCAATTATCGTCTGTTAGGGAATCGACAATTATCTAGTTTATATAAAGCTTAAATGCTGCATTTTTACCATGTCCAAGTCCAAAGTATTCTTGTACCTTGCGAAAATCTAAAATATTTCCAAATGTTTTCACTTCGCAAGCCATTTTTTCTTTGTTGTCATACCACAGCTGACAGCAGAGTGCTGCCAGACTTATGCACTAACAGCTGTTAATGAAGGAAATGTAAACAAAGTAGCTCTCTCAAATTTTGCATCCGATATAAATATCGATATGCATTTGACTGCTTAAACAATAGTTGGTGCTCATTTGGATCACCAACCTAACGTGTTGTCTGGTTAGTGGTGCTATGAACGACTAAGAATATCGATGACAAAACGATGTATACATAGTGTGAAAGTGTTTCACTCGATATTGTTATTGATATAATAGATGCTTATGCATTAGGGCTCCAATTTGAATCGATGGCCAAATAAAACTTTTAACACTCCATACATATTCTATGACAATGATATAATACTACTTCAAATCAGACTCCACACCACTGCCAATGCTGTCGTTCAAAGAAAAGCGCCAACTGTTGGGCAATAATCGAGTCCAATTGTGATAATGTAGCATAAAACTAGGTATTGTTAATTCGAGGCGATTAGAACGATGAGCCTCCACAATACGCATGGCCACTTGCTTTGGTTCCAACAGACCAAAAATTCTGGGAAACCGAATTTTCGGATTTTTGCAAAGACCTGTATTGGTCATGTATGGATAAATAGTGGTAAGGTTTATCTAGGCGATGGAAAACATATTAAACAAGATGGACAATTATTTATATCGCAAGCACTCACTTGATTTTTGTAGGGTCCCTTGCGTATCTCTTCGTACACTGCTTCCATCAAGCCGCGCACAGCGAACTTCGTTGCGCAATAGGGAACCAAGTTGGGGAGACCCGACAGTCCGGCAACGGACGACAAAGCGATTATGTGACCTTTGCGCTGTTGCTTCATTTGATCGAGAAATGCTTGTATGGTCCAGAACTGGGAAAAAACATTAATATCGAAGACGCGAAGTATCTCTTCAGGCGTTTGCTGGGCCAAAGGATGCGTTGGCATGATGCCCACGTTATTAATCAAGACAGAGATAGGGCCCACATCCTTGTGAACACTATTGGCCAGTTCCACCACCTGATCACGTTTTGATACATCACAGCTGTAATAAAATTCAAATTAGTTTCTCCTAAGTTCTAAGTCTGCTTTTACAGCCACCTATAACAGTATACTACGCCACGATTTAAACGCTTCACATCTTGCACAGTTTTCATATTGTTCTTCTCGTTGAGATCCACACAGACCACTGTGCTGCCTTTACCGGCATAGAGTAAGGCTAGCTCTTTGCCAATTCCGTGCCCTGTTCCAGTTATCTGGGCATGTATAAGATCTGATATATTTATATATCTTGCATAGGATAACTTAGTTACCAGAACAATATCTTTGCTAACATCCTTCAGTTTTGCAGCCATTAACGGTCGCAGCAATGCACGTATTATTTCCATTAGGACTCGTACAAACAGCACTAGAAGCTGCAGAAATTCCAGCAAGAATGCTAATATTATTTTCAATGTGGTTATGGTACGGCAATTACACGCATTTAACTTCGTCAGAATGGTCTTTCTTTACTTATAAAATATATTAATTTTGATTTTGCATATTTTTGTTATTTTTTTTTTTTTTTTTTTTTTTTTTGTGTGTGTTGTTGTTTATTCAAGTAGTTGTAGCTGTCATTTCGTCAGAAAATTTCAATTGAGCTCGATTTCACATTAATAAGTCCAAGCTTAATCTGCTTGAAAACTTAACAGCCGCAAATCAGTTTTTCAATGACTGTTAACATTTCTAACAGTATGAATTCGCCGGGCAGTAATTAGCGCAAAGCTAAATTAGACAAGAGTATGGCCAGGTTTCTTAATTATCGATAAGTATTTTACTGCTTCAACTTTAATTCTCGCTTCTTTCACTCTCTGTCATTCCTACATAGTTTGGGACGACCAATCGTATACGCAATAAGAAGTTAAAAATATGGATAATGCTTAAATCGATATTAGTATCGATACATAATATTATAATTAATTGGCACCAATTTAAACGCATAACACTTTGCTTGTATTTAAACAGTTTGATCGATGGCCAATAAATCCTTTAATATTCCATACATATTCTATGACAAACGAGTACAATACTACTTCAAATCCGACTCCACACCACTATCAATATAGTCTTTCAGCAGAATGCCGCAGCTGCTGGGTAACAGTCGAGTCCAATTGTTAATGTACATCAAACAACTGGGTATCGTAACTTCCAGGCAATTGGATCGATGCGCCTCCACGATGCGCATAGCCACTTGCTTGGGATCCAGCAAACCCAAAATACTGGGAAACTTAACTTTCGGATATTTGCAAAGACCCGTATTGGTCATGTACGGAAAAATAGTCGTAACTTTTATCTGAGGAACGGAAAATATATTTATAGGTGTTAAAGGTTTTATTATCATTTGTGCTTACCAAATCTTTGTACGGTCCCTCGCGCAACTCCTCATGTAGTGCTTCCATCAAGCCGCGCACAGCAAACTTTGTTGCACAATAGGGAACCAAGTTGGAAAGACCCACCAGCCCGGCTATGGAGGACAACGAGATGATGTGGCCTTTACCTTGCTCCTTCATTTGATCGAGGAATGCTTGTATGGTCCAGAACTGCGAAAATACGTTAACATCGAAGACGCGATGTATCTCCTCAGCCGATTGCTGGGGCAGAGGATGCGTCGGCATGATGCCCACATTATTGACCAAAACAGAGACGGGCCCCACTTCCGTCTGCACACGCTTGGCCAGCGCCAGCACCTGGTCTCGTTTCGAAACATCGCAGCTGCAATAAAATTCAAATTGATTTCCAGTGGATTCTTTACCTGCTTTCGCACTTACCTAAAGCTGTGGACGGCGCCACGATTTAAGCGTTTCACATCCTGCACAGTTTTCATATTGTTCTTCTCGTCGATATCCACGCAGACCACTGTGCTGCCATGAGCGGCATAGTGTAAGGCGAGCTCTCTACCAATTCCATGTCCTGTACCAGTTATCTGAGCATATGTGAGTGTATATACATGTATATATGTTTATGTGTAACATAACTTATCTTAGTTACCAGCACAATCTCTTTGCTTATATCCTTTAGCTTTTTGGGTACTAACGATCGCAGCACCACGACCATTATTTCTATTAGCACGCGGGCAAACAGCACTAGAAACTGCAGAAAGTCCTGCAAGAATTCAAACATTCTTTTCGATGCGGTTGTTGTGCTGATATTTGAAAAAAGAGAAGAATAGAATGTATTGAACGAAATGAAAGTGATAAAATTGAATATGGATATTTTAACCGTAGTAAGGCCGCCTGTTCTTCACGTATAACACATACATTTTTATCACAAAATTATTGCCCTAAATTGTCTATAACTGTTAACAACAAATTATTATGTTTGATGCGTATATCTTAAATATTTTGCTAAGTGCAATGGCAAAAACCATTTCAATATCTTTCCTGTCAGGGCAATAATTAGCGAATACTTCACTAAAAGTCAAAAAAAAAAATCCGTTAAAGGTGGCAAATTTAGCAAATATTTGCAAAAAAAAAAAGCAACAAATAAACAAAATATGCACTTGCAAAAATGATTTAATATAACTATTTGCATGCGGCCTTAAGTGTATTTTGACGAAACGTTCAAACGGTCAACGGACTTTTGCCTTATGCTAATGATGATAAGCCGAACTCTAGCTAGCCATGAGCATAGAAAAACATATACATATCTATATGTATGTGTATAGTGGCTATCTATCATTGAATTGCTGCCAGTATTGACGATAAAACTTGGCCTAGTTGTTGGGCTTAGAACTTTGACAAATATCCATTAAGTCGATGACAATGCATTCATTCAATGCACGCAGTTACTAAACGATTTTGTTGTTGTTTGTTGTTGTTGTTGTTGTTGTTGTTGCACACTTTATATTAATTATTACAATCCATTAGTATTGTTAGCATTTAGCACTTACTGTATAATTTGTCGCTCAATCATGTTGTTGAGTAATTTTGTCTGGCTTCTATCTGGAAATATTTAATGAAAAGTTTTCAATTTGTTTTACTTTTGTTTCATTTTAAGTGCGGTAACCAATGCAGTCTTCCGTATTCGCAACCTTTTGGGAACGAGCTGATGCGACGAGCTTGTTGAAGATGGTCGAGGAAGGGGAAGCGGGGCTTAGGGGAGCGGAAGAGTCGGCGTAGGTGAACCAGCTGCAAACGATTTTTTTCTTTCTTTCATTTTTGCTGTTTATATGCAACGTTTTCACTTTCCTTTTTAGCCCAAATGAAAATTACGTGTAATACTATGTGGCACACACACACACGCACACAGATAGTGGCTTTTCCGCTCAGCTCAGTGTTCAGACAGACCGAACGACCGACTGAGGCGATTCTCTTTTTGTGGCAACAACATGTTGCAATGTCTCGGACAGACAGGCAGACAGAGTGAACGAGAGCGAGAGTGAGAGAGAGAGAAGGAGGGAGAGGCAGGTAGATGGTAATATCTTTTGCAATTCGATGGGGAGCGAGGTGCGCTTTAACAATTTGAACTACTTGCAACTTGCCACAAAAATTAGTTGATTTCCGTTATGCAACTCGAGTCGTATTTGGTTTTTCTTTTATTTTACGCTGCTTTCAGCTGTGCAACCGCAATGCTCCGCTGCTTGCCACCAACTGATTTGAGCTGCGCGCGCGCCAAGTCAACGAAAACTTGACTGAGCTTCGAAATGGAAAGAGCAGAGCAGTGCAAAAGTGTGTGGGAGAATGACAGAGAGCGGGCAAGCGAGAGAGGAAGAGAGAGAGTGTGTAGGGAATCCTTGGTAAACAAAATTTAGCGCCAAGTCAAGGATAAAAGTGCTCCGAAATAAAAATATGTTTATGGTGACCCAAACCAAACCAAAGGCGAGCTGTGACCTTCGGTTGACAACTTTAAAACAAAAGGTGATATGATATGCAGCTTCATTATGAAACTTCATTATGCTTGGGTCTCGCATGCCCATTGCACGGTCTAGGGTAGTATGAACTAGTGCATAAGCATGTAACATATAGATTCAGATTATTTTAAGGTTGAATTTGTGCTAAAATGGCAGTCGTTCCATGTGCGATCATCGTTTGTCTTCACTTTTTTATATAATTTTATCCTAAACGGAATAATTCAAATGCGCACTCAGATAATACCATCTGATAGGCCGAACTTCCACTTGTTTACAGGGTATATTGCGGTCAAGCATTTTCATTATCAAACCTCTCACTCATCTCGTTATTGTTGCTATTGCATGATTTACCGTTTTCGGAGCGCTTTGCGCTTTGCGCAGACCAACAAAAAGCAAAAGCAAAACGCTTTCCGCGGGTCGGTTGTGTTTAGTCGCTCATTACGACCGATGACAAAGCAACAGTTCGGCGCCCAAGTTCAAGTTCAGTATGTTCGAGCTTGTTAATATGCATATAAAGGTATCTATATATATATATATATATATGTATATTAAACAAAGTATAAAGCAAAACAAAACATGAACTCTATGATGCGATTGTTGGGGCAGGGCTTTGGGTTGGGCAGTTGCTCTGATCTTTTGCGCTTCGTATCGCATGTTTCTGACTGCGGTTTTTAATTATCACTCTCGCTCTTCTTCTTATCTTATCTCTTACATTCTTTCCTTCTCGCTCTCTCCCTCTCTCTTTGTGATATAACCAGCTTGATTGCTCTGCAAGTAAATAGCAAGCCTCTTGTTCTGACTACATATTGGAGAAGGTCAGTTAAGGGTCTCTGCTTCAACTCACATCGAGCGCTAATTGAACAGCTCTGAGCGCCGAACGCTGCGAATAATTGAAGTCAATTTGTTTGATCAACTTTTGGACTACATATATTCTATATAGAAATTAAAATAATATTCAATGCAATTAAATTATCGACTGGGTTATAGCCTATGGAAAAAAACTATCCTAAAGATGTAGTACATATAATTATATTAAATGTATTATCATTGATTTATACATACTCTGCATGAATGGGAATATCAAATAAAAGTAATGGGCTCAATAAATATGAAATTTGAATATTTATGATTCAATAAATAGGAATATGTAATACAGATTTTGCAATTGAAGAAGTACTTCAACGGGAATGTCAGTTTTTAATACCCTATTGAGTTTACTTTGTATATATTATAAAAATAACATAAAAAACTATGACCATTGTTTTGCTTGGAAGCAAAAGCCAAGCCATTGACGGCGCGAAGGCTACTCATTCAGAATTTTATTTCCAAAATTGTGTTTTCCCAGAGCCCCACTAAGCCTAAAAATAACTCATCGTATTTCAGCATTAAAGTATGAAATTGTATCCATACATAAATCAAATATTGAACTTTTCGTTTTTCGTGACTTTTTCGTAAATCGTCAAATCAGTTGCGTTGCTTTGTTTGCCACAAATCAAAGTAAACATTGACTGGTTTCATATTGAATACTTGTTCGGGAACTGAAAGGGGGCATATTGGTTTTATGCAAATGTACGCCTTATACAAAAATCTAAACATATCACAGTTACTGAATTGAAATTTTAAATATATTAAGAGTTTAGTTATATGTATAAATATTATAAATATTATACTATGTTCAACTGCCATTATATTGTGAGCGAGTATCATGAAGTCGATTGCAGCTTGTCTAACATTCGTATTCGTTTTTCCTTTTTTTTTCCTGTTCAGTTCCACCTGATTCAATCGGGAGCACAGCGAAACTACAACCCTCCGACTGTTCTGTATTCCTATTATCCAAATGGACATTAATGTTCGGGTTTTATGGCCCGCCCCTTCACCTATTATCGCCCACATGCATATATTGAGTGGTGTGTCTGAACTGCCATATTATTATTTGCGTGCATTAAGAATCAATAATAATGACAAAAACAAACTCAATTATGAAGTCGAGTTTGGGTGCCAGTAGAGTTCGTAGTAAGGGATAGTTTGATTCATTGATGTGCATTAAAGTTGAATATGAATTTCGAATACCTAATGAATCAATTTAATTTTAATCATATAAGTTTAATAAATAAAATAGATTAAGCAATGACTGAATTTTCGAATTTCCTTAGAGAGAAGTTTATAAATATTAAACCATTCAGAAAGAAATAAACAGTATTAATATAATACAAATAAAATAATGTTCCAAATTAAAAAGTATATATTCAAATATTAAAATGTTGGATTAAAATATTTATAAAAATATGTAAATTTAATCAAATTTAATGCTACTAGTGTCTTTCTAACGTAACCCTAACATTCTGGTTCTTCCTCGTTTTTATGAAAGCTAAATAATGGCTAGGGAACAATATTCTACCAATACGTACTTTTATATATGGTATATACGTAACATATGGGCAACATTTGATGACCTTGACGTTATGTACATATGCATATGTATTTGTTAACACATTAACTATGCCAACTCCACTAAATGCATTCCAAATGTTCCTTTAATAGGCGCACACACAGCAACACATCTACAGACAAACACACACACAAACACACACACATGCACAAATAGTCACGCCGCGTATTCGATTGTTTGTCTTTTTAATTGTCAATTCTGTTATTTCAGCAACAAACGCAGGCTAAATGCAAATGCGCTAGCAACAGCCAGCAGCCGTTGCGCTTGCGTTACGTTACGTGGCATTACGTGACACTAGGCGCTTACGTAGTGTAAGCTGACAACGCGAGCAGCGCAGCGCAGCCTAAAAGTCGGCTTCAGTTGTCTTTGGCATGCGAAGCGGCGAGCAACGTGACGAACAAAACTAACGGCATATACGAAACAGACAGAAAAAGCAAAATGTAAGCGCAGCCCGTGAATGTGTGTAGTGTGATTGATGTGTGTGTTTGAGTGAGTAAGAGCTTGCGGCTTTTGCGTTTGTGTTTGTGTTGAGCCCGTGATTTGTTTACCTGTCAAAATAATAAATAAAACTTTCGTGTTGCCAGTGCCGCATCAAATACATTTTTTATTGTTGTTATTATTGTAACTATTGCCGTTGCTGCTGCTGCAGTTGCTGTTGGCATTGGGTGACGCGGAAGCAAGTCATGTCGCCAGTTGCCTTGGCTTTCATTTCTTGGCGCCTGTAGCCTGCAGTCTGACCCTCAACTGAAATTGCCGAGTCAAAAGTCGAAAGGATAAACGTGTGCTAGCTATATAGCTAAAATATATTATGAAGGGGTGGCAAAGGGTAAAGAGTAAAAAGTACTTTATTCTCTATGACAGGAAAAACGATTTCAATTACGTCTAGGATATTCAATTACATTGCGAGCGCAATCGCTAAATAATGCATTTTCACGCGTATGCAACAGTTAAATGGAATTCGTGCTCGTAACTTCTATTTTCAACAACTAAATTGAGGATAGTGCATAGTCGCTTACAATAGCATTTTAAGTATTGCTCATGATGTGACACAACTTGAGTACAAGGTTTTACTGAATATTTCCTTGTCTATCAATATGCGACATATTGTATATCCTTGAATATCCAGTTGAATAACATTTCTTATAAGTGATACGACACGGCGCAAATTCATTTCCAATATTTTTACTTCTTATGCCTTTTTGAACATCTAATTATAAACTACGTTTAAAACGTCATTGACCTGAACTGATTTGTGATATTTTGCTTTAGGAATTCATTCAAACTATTTTTGGATGTATCAGAATGTCGTTGTCCACGGCGCTGATGCCGCAACAGCGACCGCAATGCAACCGAAAGAGCGCCCAAATCTTCGCCAGAATCTTCGAGCAACACTATGGTAACTGGAGTTGTATGAGGACCAGAGGTATTTGTCGTAGCACACAGGCCGTTGTCGAGCAGCAGGTGCAACAGGTGAAATGTATCGACCAGCAGCTGGGCAGCTTCATTCAAGCACAGCAGCGAGGCAGCTTCGTGGCACTGCAGCGAAATCAGCTACTGGCTCTGAATCGCGAAGACTATAGAATCTATCCGCAGAGCATTGACTTGGATTCGTTCTTCAGCGATAAGGAGAAGTGTGATAAGGTGTCGGATGTCTGCCTGCTCAACGACCACTTCATACTGGTCAAGATGCCGCAGCAGGAGCCGGAGCAGGGCCAGAAGCAGGAGCAGCTGCCTGAACTGCAACGGGGGCTGAGCTCCCGTTTGCCTCGCTGCCTCAAGTGCAATCGCAGCAATCGCGTTTCGCCGATTCTCGAGGAGCTGGAGGAGCCCGAACCAGTGGGCTATAAGCCTTGGATAGTCCACGATGATGACGATGTCGAGGTCTTCAGCTCCACCACACGCATTATACCCGTCCACAGTAAGCAGGAAATGCAGGCCATTTCGTTGCCAACGCGTACAGCTGGAGAGGACTCGGTTGTGGTGGAGCAACCGCTGGCAAAACTGCAGCTGGAGACGCTACAAACTTCCCCTCCAGCTGCTGCCTCTGTACCTGCACATCCCATCAGTCGTGGCCCCTTCCACTGGTTCCTCTGGCCCTTTCGACGGCGTCTGCAAAGACGAAAGGCCCCGCTTGCTGCCGTCCATAAGACCTACTTCATCACCTGGAAAAAGCCGCCAGAAACGCTGTGGCGTGGCTATGGCGTGGACCGTGCCGTGACGGACAGAGTCGCTCTACGTCGTTGTCGCTCCGCCATATTTTGAATTGACTTCTAGAGAAACTACTCTCTGTATATTTTGTATATATTCATTTGAGAAAAGCTCACAAAAGACCAAACGAACTTATGATAGGATTCAATAAAATAAGAATTCAATAAAAGCCATGAATGTTGTTAATAATTGGAAGATGCTTGGATGCAGACATGCATATAGACCTGACATACATATATAAATATATGTATATAACTTGATATTAATATGAATTGAATAATTTTACGAAATTGGCCAGACTAACAATTTAATTTGTTCAGTGTGTGATGAAAATTAAAAGCTGCAACGGTTCCCAGCTGGGACACATATTCTTGATCACAGCATATCATGAATGTAGTCCGGCTACCTACAATAAAACCCAGAAACGGTAGAAATTCTCATACACATGGCTAAAAATGTGTATGATATGTTTATCAGCCGCCGTTTCATAGTGTCTCATCAACGGTCAGCTGTTGCTGCCGCGGGGAACAAAATTTTAACGGAAATTTTTGTAAAGTAACAGGCGAACAAGAATGAGAAGAAGGCAGGTCTTAAATTAAATTTTGGTTAACAGTATAGTACAATTCACTGTTATTTAACAGTGCTGACTATGTTAACAACAGTGTAACAATAATACACTGTTAACAAACAATTTTCACCCTACTACTTATTTCTGTGCGCCTGGTACTTCCAAAAGTTCCACAGCTATTTTTGGTGAAATACCAGGCGCACAGAAACGATAAGTAGGGTGTAAAATGTTTGTTAATAACGTATTAACATAGCACTCAAAATGCACTGTTATTTAACAGTTGGTTAACATAATTCTGTTACGTCGCTGTTATTTAACAGTTTGTTAACAGAATTCTGTTACGTTGCTGTTATTTAACAGTTTTCTAACAGAAATCTGTTACGGCGCTGTTATTTAACAGTTGGTTAACAGAATTCTGTTACGGCGCTGTTATTTAACAGTTGGTTAACAGAATTCTGTTACGGCGCTGTTATTTAACAGTTGGCTAACAGAATCCTGTAAACTAACAGTACCTCAACAGTGCGCTGTTAATCTACTGTTAACTATCATTTTTCACCCTACTACTCATTTCTGTTCGCCTGGTACTTCCAAAAGTTGCACAGCCATTTTTGGTGAAATACCAGGCGCACAGAAACGAACGGTGAAAAATGATAGTTAACAGTAGATTAACAGTGCACTGTTACCATACTGTTACTTTAACAGAGTAGCAACGTTATTTTTCACTCTGCTAATCATTTCTGTTTACCTGTTATTTTTAGATTCAAATTCAAATTTCGACCCCAACGGCCACAACAGCCTCCCTAAGTTATGCAGCTATATTTTGTGTGGAGCATATTTTTAACCGTTGGCTTTTAAATATTAATTCCCAGTAAAGAAGCCCTGTTAAATAAAAACACCAGATTAATTATTTATAGATCAAAAATTTTTATTGCTTATCAAATTTACATAGTTTTTGCTTATTTAAATCTACATTTATTTATAAACATATACATATCTCTTGAATTATATTGTTTACGGCTAACTTAATGCTACCATGCGTTATTTACGTTATGGAGAATGATGCTGTCCTGCACTCTTAGCTGAAGTAGCGCCTTAATCTGAAAATATTAAGAGATTTTAGAATACAATGAGCAACAGGAGAGTCAAATATGCTGTTCTGTGGTAATTAGGTACGGCTGTGTATATTCACACTTACCTCTGAGGACTCATGATGAATACTGCATGATTTACTTCTGGGTGCACTTAATTTTCATTTTAGCTCTCAGCAACAGAATTCTCTCCTAGAAGAAATCAATAAGATAATATATATTGTTAATAAAAAATCTATATTATTTTAATAAATCATCTATTTCTCTCTATCTATCTCTCTGTCTAGCTATCTCTGTAGCTGTCTCTCTATTCATTCCATTCTATATCGCACTTCTACATCTTCTCTCTTTTTCTTTCCCTCTTATTACTTATATTTCTATTTCTCTCCCACTCTCTATTCCTATTTTTCGATCTGTATCATTCTCTCTGTTTATCTTTCTCTCTTTATCTCTGTTTCTCCCGATCTCTTTATTTATATTTATCTCTCTCTCTCTCTCTGTCTCTCTCTCTCTGTCTCTCTCTCTCTCGCTCTCCGCTCTCTCCATCTCTTTATCTCTCTATCTCTTCGTCTCTCTTTATCCCTCTCTCCTTCTCTCTATCTAGCTCTCTCTCTCTCTCTCTCTCATTTTCATCTCTTAAAGCCATACTTTAATGTAATTTAATATACCATGTTAAAAAGCTCTCAATCAGTGCCAGAGAAACAAACTTCCACAAGTCAAACTTAATTTCCGCGAACATAAGCTATACAAATAAATATGTATATATACTTATTTATAAGGATATGTATGTATATATTAAACGCTAAACGCTAAACGTGCCACATGCCGCATTTAGTTTGCTGTAAAATAAACAAAATAAACGCAAAGTACGTAAATTGCGAGCAAACTGCAGATAAAGCAAAAACATAAAAACACACAAACAAACTTTCAACTCCTTTCTTTTATTTTCAAAGGAATTTGCACGCGTCCATGAAGTCGACTCGAAGCCTTCCTCTGCTGCCAACTGCGGCTAAGGCCAGGTCTACATTGTCGCATTTGCTGTTGTTGTTGTTGTTGTTGCTATTGTTGTTGTTGGTGGTGTCGGCGCATACCGTGAAGGGGGCTTCATTAGCTGTTAGTTTGGGCCCTGCCTTCGCGGAATGTCGGGCAATGCCGTTCGTTACTCTCCGCCAGCCGCTAGGTGGCGCTGCTCACGGAGCGTGCGACTAATTACGTTGGCTACCATAAAAATGGAGAAAAGAGGGAGGCACTCGCAAGTTAACGACTGCACAATACTCTGCAAGAGCAGCTGAAAGGCTAGTGACTCTTGAACTGTAATTCATGCGCAGTTTGTCTCTCCGACTAGCAACAACTTTATCCTACCCAAATAGAATTTTTTTTAACCAAGCTAATATATTATTTAGATATATGTATATTCATAATATACGAATTGTATAGCATGTTCATTAATTTGAGTATAAATATAAATAAAAATGATAATATATTGAACAAGAAATGAAAAGAAAGGGAATTGAAATCAATTATAGAAAATGAAATCAAATAGATATGTATGTACATACAATATTGTAAATTCTTAACACTGCTATGTATACAGCTCTATATACTCCTAATTCTATATGCCAAATAGTGTATATAAAATACCAATCGCCCTCAGGAAGAAAAACAAAGTCACATTGCCAAATACTATGGACTACACTCGCTCTGGCTCTCACTTGCCCTCTCCCTCTCTACCAATTTTTCTCCGTCTTTCTCTTTCCTCCTCCTCTCTCTCTCCCTCTCTCTCTCTCTCGCTGTTGTATGGCAGGTCGACTGCAAGCTCCCCGTGCCGCAATCTACATAATAATAATAAAAAAAAATTAAAATCGTCACGCCAGGCGTCAGTGCAGTGAAGCAATCGCGGCGTGAACAAAGCCCACGGCAAACCCAAAAGGAGTTCGAGACTTGAGACTCGAGACGGAGACTCGAGACTGGACTGGAGGTCTAGCTGTAGCAGTACTGAGGCACCAGGTCATATAATAACAAACCATTAATATTAATATGCAGCAAGAGCAGCAACAGCAGCAACAGCAGCTAGGTAGCGCCCAGGCGATAAGATGTCTAAGTTTTCTTTTTCATATATCGAAAATCGAAAATAATATGGCCATTGTTCTCTGTTGATTGCCCTTCAGGCGTCAGCCGACGGCTTGGACTATTTGTCATTAATTATAATGTCAGTTGGGCACAGGTGAGCGCATTAGCATTGTCCATTTATTGTATTAGATGGCATAAGCCCCGCTCGCAGCGTAGCGAACAAACCAATTCAAACGGGGGGTTGGGCGCCACCTGTCGGCATGTAGAGGCAACTCGGCTAGTTAATTAACTAGAGTTGGTTGGAATTGCTTTTGTTGATGTGCAATTTGGATTAGGATACTAAAAACTGAGCATTTAGCACTCCATTAGCTGTACATGATACTAACTACCTACACATGTACATATATAGCTAAAGATATCCATTTAATTTTGTGCTCTAAAATAGCGTAACGGTTCCAGAGTCTCGCCGTAAATTTGCTCAGTTTGGTTTTGTGGTCCAAACAGAAGACACTTGCTGAGTGCAGCTTGCCAAAAGGAAGCTGACAAGTTGCTAACCAAGAGGTCGACTATAAATACAACCAGCAGAAGGTCCCGCCAAGCATTCCAAATCGATTACGACTATTTTGCAAGATCAAAAGCATCTCCCTCGCTCCCTCTCTCTCTCTCTCTCCCTCTCTGTCTAGCTCTAACTTCTTCTAGGTGTTTATTAATAAAACTCCAACTGGCAGGAGGATCGCGAAACAGAAACAGTTGGTGGTAGCATCTCTACAACGTGTTGACAATGCTCAGTTTTTCTAGCTTGCAGTTTGCCGTATTCAGTTTTCAGTTTTCAGTTAGGTCCTAGTCCAACTGCGCAATGGCCTTCGACCTGCGCTCGTCGTGTCCTGCAATCATCGTTAATGATCGCAATGTCCTTGTGCGCCTCAATTTGACAAATCAATTTGTGTGAGCTAACAGCATGTGCTGACTCGACTGCCGGTGGGACAGCAGCACGAAACGGGACGAACGTTACGCACAGGACGAGCGGGACGAACGAGGACAGCAACCGAAGAGCTGAACAACTGAACAGCCAGACAGTAGTTCGTCGTGACAGACCAAACCAAAATGTTTGCCAATAGACACAGATTAAACGATGCCTCTAGAAGTGTCCTAGAGTGAGCCATTCAAATGGCATAGATATTTAAAGGTCTATATAGACTTAGGAAGCTATGAGACTTTTATCTGGATATAATTTCATACAATTTTAAATAGTTTTGTAATAAAAATATTTTTTTAACATAAATAAATAAATAATATTTAAAGAAACATGTAAAAAATTTAAAAAACTCATAAAAATATGAAATATAGATCAAAAATGATTTGAGTATAAATATATAAATTTTTTTAGAATTTTATAATTATTAAATTAAGTCTTTAGTTAAATCTGAGCTGATAAGACAGCACATAGTCTTTATGGAGTGGTAAAGAATTCTGTACACCATCCAATATAGGCTATCCTCTCTAGTCTCAGTCCCTACTACAACTGGCTCTCCAACATACATAGAACACAGATCAAACTTATATGATGAACCCATCGATTAACTATTTTTATAAGTTGAACAGATATATAATCTAGGTTACATGCGTACATGATAATTGTTTTATATATTATTATTATACATATTTATATATACTAAATCACTGAAGTATATCGCCAATTATAATAACTGCACTTAACTACACTCAGACTAATTATCAGAAATCTAGAGTAGTTAAGATTGATATAGTTTCATTCAGCTTAGACTTTTGGCTATTATCCTCGATTATCCTTGACTTACGGACTTTTCTGGCAGCCTTCAATGCAGCACTGTGCCAGCAGTTGCAGCAAACACCACATTAGCAAGGATTATCGGCCCTTGCGAAAGGATCGTCCTCAGGCCAGGCCTACCAGGACATTGGTGCCGGTGCTCTACCTGACTTTGACTTCGTTTTGAGAGTTCGCGCTGAAAGCTAAGCCTTTCTACGCTTAACTCTTGCCTGTTGACCCACAAAAGGGGTTCATGTCCGAGCTGCGCATGCGCTTCGTCCTCAGCCAGGACGAAAAGAATGGAAGGCAAATAAAAGTTTATGATGGCATCGTAAAATGAGTCGAAGTCGCGCTGCTGCCTGCGCTTCTTGCTTCTTGCTTCCTGGCAGCAAAGGATTATTTCCGAACTGCCTTAATCCTCGACCAGTGTTTATGCTGCTTGTCTGTCCCTGGCAAATCCTTTGACCAGCCTGAATCCAGAATTCTCAATCCCGCATCCCGATTCCTGCCTCCTGGAACTCGCAATTTATTCGCACACAGTTTGCACAAATATTTGGGATAGTCCCGCTTGACTCTCGCCTCGACCCTGTAAATATTTTGAGGTTTTGCGCTTCTTATGGCCCAGGCAACGCCTGATACAGCCAACTGAACGTCAAATCGAGGTTATTATTGGACCATCATCGCTTTCATTGCAACAGGTATATGGTTAATCTCTGACTAACCATTTAGAATGATGTCTAAATAATAACAAAACTTTAGATTTATTATAGATATAGATGTTGAATACGGAATACCCTTAATAATTCAGATTAATTCAATTCTATATTCTATATTCTATATTCTATATTCTATATTCTATATTCTATATTCTATATTCTGTATTCTATATTCTATATTCTATATTCTATATTCTATATTCTATATTCTATATTCTATATTCTATATTCTATATTCTATATTCTATATTCTATATTCTATATTCTATATTCTATATTCTATATTCTATATTCTATATTCTATATTCTATATTCTATATTCTATATTCTATATTCTATATTCTATATTCTATATTCTATATTCTATATTCTATATTCTATATTCTATATTCTATATTCTATATTCTATATTCTATATTCTATATTCTATATTCTATATTCTATATTCTATATTCTATATTCTATATTCTATATTCTATATTCTATATTCTATATTCTATATTCTATATTCTATATTCTATATTCTATATTCTATATTCTATATTCTATATTCTATATTCTATATTCTATATTCTATATTCTATATTCTATATTCTATATTCTATATTCTATATTCTATATTCTATATTCTATATTCTATATTCTATATTCTATATTCTATATTCTATATTCTATATTCTATATTCTATATTCTATATTCTATATTCTATATTCTATATTCTATATTCTATATTCTATATTCTATATTCTATATTCTATATTCTATATTCTATATTCTATATTCTATATTCTATATTCTATATTCTATATTCTATATTCTATATTCTATATTCTATATTCTATATTCTATATTCTATATTCTATATTCTATATTCTATATTCTATATTCTATATTCTATATTCTATATTCTATATTCTATATTCTATATTCTATATTCTATATTCTATATTCTATATTCTATATTCTATATTCTATATTCTATATTCTATATTCTATATTCTATATTCTATATTCTATATTCTATATTCTATATTCTATATTCTATATTCTATATTCTATATTCTATATTCTATATTCTATATTCTATATTCTATATTCTATATTCTATATTCTATATTCTATATTCTATATTCTATATTCTATATTCTATATTCTATATTCTATATTCTATATTCTATATTCTATATTCTATATTCTATATTCTATATTCTATATTCTATATTCTATATTCTATATTCTATATTCTATATTCTATATTCTATATTCTATATTCTATATTCTATATTCTATATTCTATATTCTATATTCTATATTTTATATTCTATATTCTATATTCTATATTCTACCAAAATTATGATAATTATAAAATATCCTGTATACGGTAACACATCTCTTATTAAATTCTTAATACCCTCTGTTAGGGCATAATAAATTAAATTTATAGCTCATCTCTGGCTTCGTCGCTGTGGATATATTGTAAATTACTATTTTCCTACCTTTGATGCTCAACACTTTGTTGGTCCATTAATCAAGTCAAGTGAAGTGAGCAGCAGTCAGCCTCCGCCCCTGATCCTCGCAGAGCTCAAGTCGAGCGTCCGCTCCAAAAGTTCATTAGTCGAAAGACTCGACTCTGGCTCCGCCGTTGGGTTCAAGTCCAGCACTGAGCTTACGAACTTCGACTCGGGGAATTGGTTGTAATGCCTTTTCGCTACCGAAAATTAATGCGTAGTATTTAAGATTTGTAACATTTACACAAAATACATTTGTCGAGTCTCGCAAAGCTTTCCCAGCTACCGCACTTATATCTCTATACATTCATATGTGTCTGTGTGTGTGTGTGTGTGTGTTGATCAAATTTTAATTAAAGTTGAAATTTATTGAGCTTGTTGCATTATTAGCCTGGCTGGAGATGAAGAGAGGGAGAAATCCGAGGTGCTATTAAATTGGCATTAGACAAGCTTCGTAATTTGGGCAATAACCTATAAAAATTAAATAAAATAAAATACAATTTCTTTCAAGTATTTCAAAGTAGAATGGAAAATATAAATAAAATATACATAAAGAAAATCAAGCAAGAGTTTCAATCAATTCTATCCATACCATCGAATTGTGATGCAAAAATCTATGTAATATTTGATAATGATAGTAGTAGTAGTAGTAGTAGTAGTAGTAGAAGTGTAGTAGTAAATGTGGTTGTGCGTTGGAACTTGTAGATATGATAGTTGAATATTTCGTTATTAGTAGCAGTAAATATAGTAGTAGAAGATAAAATTGTAATCGTCAAAAAAATGTAACAGTAAATTCAACAGTTGTGCGATATAGTTGTAGTAGTATAATAGTAGCAGATTTCGTAGTTTATTAACTACTAGTAGTACTAGTAGGAGATATGAATGTTATATAAATATAAGTAGAATAGTAGTAGATTCTGTAGAAGATGACATATTAGTTTTCGCAGAGATAGAAAAATCCCTGATTATGGATCTAGAACAAGAATACTATCATAGTTATCTATAGAAAACAATTGCCTCAATACACTTGAACCGAAATCTCGCTCTAAGACTCTGTAAAAAACACAAGCTCACCGAAAAATGTTAGCCAAAAGAAAAACAAAGTCAAAACCCCGAAATAAATCTCTAGCTCTAAATAGATTTTGTGCAATTTTTGCAAAAATGAGTAGGAACTGCTTTTAAGTACCTGGAACAAGCGAATCCTAAATCGATTGTAAAGTCAATATTTACTTTAGCTGTCCGCAGACAGAAAGAGACAGAGCGAGAAAGAAAACACGATTAGGATAAACATTTTTCAAGTTGAAAAACTAGATTAAAATAATATACAACTCAGATATTTGAGAAACAGCCTCGAGGCTTGTCTGAGCTGTCTACGACTCGACAACGAGACTGACTTCATTAATTGCTCACGTAGTTAGGTGTTGAGCTGGATGGGTCGTAGATGCTACGACAGGATAATGCTGGAAATCGAGGTGTGAATTTGAGGTAAATTGTTGGCTCTCGACAGAGGGCAATTAGGCAGTTCGATAGAATTGATGGGCCATTAACAGCTTGGTTGGAGTTATTGGTCCAATTTTGATGGTTATTGTAAAAGGCAAAAGGATACTTCCGTACGACCTACAATTGTGGAGTTTTAAGGAATTCGTAAAAAAGAACTGCGAAAATGGATACAAATAAACCAAAGGCTAAGTAAGTTCAATGCGATCACGATGCGATCTAGGCATATCAATTTCTGTATTCAAACTCTGAGATTGAAAGAGCTGAATGATTTTTCGACTAGCTAACTATCAGTTATTAAATCATCGATAGCTTCTTCTATACTTTTATTTATTTATCTATAAACATCGTATTTTAGCTTCTTTGAAGTTTATAAAATATGCAATAACAATTCTTTTGAGTTCTTTTCATTTTAGTTTAATCAATTTTCGTGATATCAGTAAGGATCGATTGTTCATTTTGACATTTTGAACCTAAATAAACGACATATAACATTGTACAGCTACGCCTTGAAGAATATGGAAACACGTAGCTCTCTGCAGAGTATCGATGAGTCGTGCGCGTTTCGGCCTGGTCTTAAGCGAAACTGGGCTCACAGCAGGCTGGCCGTCGCGAGTGTCCCCGTTGAGTTTGTTGAAATCTTGACGAGAGACGCTACTTAAAGGCCCTAATGTGCGCAGATTTTGCCGAGATTTTCCCAAAAAACTCCCGCTGGCAACAGAAGCGTGTCAAGGTCTGAGCGCTACTGAATGGCCACGGCCAGTTCCAGGGATTAGCCCGAAGCCAATTAAAACCCGCTCGACTATTTTACATAAATTAAAATATATTTACGAAACTTACAAACTGAAGACTTAGGATTACAGAGAAAATAAATTGGTAAATGCTTAGAGATTGAATTGTGGAAGCGAGTCCATTTTAGTGTACATGAATCTTTGGCGATGTCAACGGTCAAGGAGGTGACTCAACACCTGCTCCAGGATCTAGCAGTTGCTACTCCTGCTGCTTCTATAGCTTCTGTGGCCTGCTCCTCCCTCAGCTGCAGATGCTCCTTCTCAGTTTAAGCTGCCCCTCTTGCTCCTACTCCTGCTCCCTCCGGTCCTTCGCTCCCCCCTCAATACCAGGAGTAGAACGGCTGCGGCGGCATCGTTGAATAGTTCATCTTGTTGGGCGAGGAGAAGGCAGCAGCAGCTGCGGCGGCCGCATTGAAGTTCTGCGGCATAAAGTGCGCCGACGAATTGGGCGGATAGTGTGGCGTTCCATATTGGGGATGCGGCGCATGGGGATGGGGATGCGCGCCATGTGGATGACCGTGATGCGGATGATGCGGCGTGTGCGTGTGGGTGTGTGTGTGCGTGTGTGTGCTGTTGGTTGGATACGGAGCGTATTGTGCGGCAGCTGTGTGCTGATACGGATGGAACATCTGGTGGGCAGCGGCAGCAGCAGCCGAGACAGATACGTCCAGGATATTGCTCGTCGAGCTGGTGGAGTTGAGTGAATCCTCCGGCGAGAGCGGCGCATTGGGTCGCATGCTCTGCATGTTGCCAGTGTTTGTCCAGCTGCTATAGAGCTGCGGCTGGATGCCATTGGCCACGCTGGCCACACTGGCCACGCTGGCCGCCAGATCCGCAGCCTCCACTTTGAGGGCTGACGACAGCTCCTCGCTGCCTCCACTCACATTGGTCAGAGATGTGGGAGTGGGCTCATTGGGCATAGCGACGGCGGCCGAGAGGCTGTTGGGCGTTGGCGGCAGCTGGCCAAAGGTGGAGGAGATGGACTCATTGGGACTCGGATTACGTGGCATTGTCTGATGCGTCTCAGATTCAGTGCTGTAAACGGAGCCCAGTTGGGATTCATAGTGCGTCTGCTCGACATTGTTGGTCGTCGAGCTGGGCATAATGTAGCTGGCCGTGTTATAGAATTGATGATGGTGCGGCGGCGTATTGGCCGTATTCAGCGGAGACAAGGTGCTGCAGAGGGGCGAGAGGCTGGTGCTGTGGCTGCTGCTCGGGTTGGTGGGATTGCTGTAGAAATCGTATGAGTGCTGGTAGATGGAGGCAGCTGCCTCCATTGCCGGCGGCATGCTCATCATGGTCAGCGGAGATAGATGGGCGCTGTTGCTGCTGCTTGCCATGGAGGTTGTGGGCGTGGCAGTGCTGCTACTCGATCCGGTTACGGAGTTGTGCTGCTTGCGCAGGCGGGCGCGACGATTGCTGAACCACACCTGGATGCGAGCCTCGGTCAGATTGGTGCGCTGAGCCAGCTCCTCGCGAGTGAAAATGTCCGGATATTGGGTGCGCTCAAAGGCGCGCTCCAGCTCCTCCAGCTGGGCAGCCGAAAAGGTGGTACGGCAGCGACGTTGCTTGCGCTTCAATGCAATTCCCGGTTCACTTTCACAATCGGAGACCTCGTCGTCGGTGGCTTTGTTGTGCGTGGAGTTCGAGCCGCACTGATCGGAGCTGTTCGAGTTGGACGAGGGCTTGGCGGAGTCTGCCTCAGCAGGCGCATCGCGACCGCGCACCAAGCGCGATATGGCTGAAACGGACGGCACCATGCTACGATCGCAGAAGCCTTCTCGAATCAGCTTTTCACGGATCTCCCAGGAGAACATGCCGGGATTGGTGCGTTTGTACTCTTCGATGCGACTCTCAATTTCGGGCGTGGCAATGCGTGGCTTGGAGCCACCAATAACGCCCGGTCGGATGGAACCCGTTTCCTGGTAGCGATTCAGAATCTTGGACACACAGCCATGGGAGACGCGTAACTGTCGAGAGATCACACACGGACGTATTCCCTCGCCGGCCATGTTGACGATCTTCAAGCGGATATTATTAGGCAACGGGCGGCCGTTGATGAACATTCCTCCCAGCTGATTGACACGTCCTTGGCCGCTGTTCATTTCTGTAAGCAAAAAAAAAAAAAAAAAAGACCGAGAATAGAAAGTTAGTTAAGTGTTACGTTTCCTATTTGCCAGGTAGAAAGAGAGCGAGACAGAGAGAAACAGACTGAGAGAGAGAGAGAAAGATCGTGTGCCGATGGCACTTGATTTACGACACCTTCGTACAATTGACTTTCCCGGAAGAGGAAAAGCAATCAAGACGAAGGTCGCGCGACTCGTTTAATGACTTACCTTGCATGGCTGAATATCCATTGAAGAAGGGTCTGTGCATGGCGGCGGCAAAAGCGGTAACAGTCATAGTTCACAGCCACAGAAAAAGTCGCGAAAAAGCTCTACCAGCTCGACTTTTAACGGCCACGGCGAATTCACAACTCAGTTTTATTCAATTTCGAATTCACGCACTATTTGCGATAGTTCTCACTTATATCGATAGCCACTAAAATATCTACTTGCTTACAAGTTTGAAGCGAATGCATTTACCAGAGACAACGGTAAATTTGTGTGTTTAATTTTACTCTTTTTTTTTAAGTCACGACGTTTGGCGAGATGCGTCTGGCTCGTTGCGCAGTCGATGCCGTACTGACTTGAGCACACCAGCGTCGTGCAAGATCGTTGGCTTTCTGTGAAGACGTCGAAAGGCAGCGCGATAGCAGCGGCAGCCGCAGCTAAAGATGTCAGCCATCGAGGCAGGTAGTAACACGCGGACCAATCACAACGCACTAACCTATTGCCGACTCGCTTGCACTCGCGCCGATCATCGGTAAAAATGTTATACTGCGTCGCCGTCTCGTCGCCAGAGGGCGTCATTAGCAGCGCCAAACAATGAGCCAATGGCAGCGTTCCACTCCACAACAACCTTGACTTGAGAGCTGGGAAAAAAAACTGTTAAGGTGCCAAAGTTCGAGTCCTTGCTCCCATTAACCCAGTTTGCGGACTCCAATTCGTAATCGAATTAGATATTAAATGCGTTGGCAACGCATAATGCAATCGAGTATGCATTACACTCATTTAGAAGCGTAATATATCCTTTATAAATAGATCATTTGTGGAAAATTAATTATATGTACAAATCGGAAAATACTTTTACATTTCACTTGCAGTTCTTCGCAGTTTCCTGAGCCAACTCAACTTGTGTGAGAAATTTATAAGTTTGATATAATAATTGTGTCAATTAAAGGATAATACAACAAGTGCGGACTGTGTAGTGATAAAAGTGAAAAGATTTTGGGGCACACTATTGTATATTGAAATTAAAAAAAAAAAGAAATAAACTGATGTGCGATGCTTCATTCATTGTTTCTTACAATATAACTTATTTCTTTAGTCTTCATTCTATTAAAGAACAATAAACACAGGTATTTCGATACTGACATTAAGTTTTATAAAATAAAATTATATATTGTATAAAGAGTTTATACATAGAATGTTAATTTTTGATCGATTTTTATAACTAACTATAACTAAGCATTGATCGCTCATGTATACAATTGTCAAACAAACAGAGAAGTTCAAGCTTAAATTTTCTTGACTTCTATATAAATACTATTAATAATATATGTATAATAAATTATTCGATCCACCTGTAAGACATATATGCAGTCAATAATGAATATGGAAATGTATTATATTTAGTACATATAATAGAGACGTGATACCCTTTTTACAAGAAAAATATATCAACTTTAATGCAGATATATATGCATATATAATCAAAATATGTAAAACATTTTAGTGAAAAAAATGGATATCGAACAAATCTCTAGGGAGAGTTATTGAGAATTCAACAAATTACAAATCATATTTTATGTAACGTATATTCATTGAGGGAATGTAATGAGTTCAAATAAGTAAATATATTATAAATATATATATGTATATTCCTTAACTTAACTATGTATATGCCTAACCGCCATAAAGATGCAGTAATATCATGCCGTACCATATCCTTGTCACGCTCTATCGTAACGCTGTCTGCTGTGTCTCGTTGGCTCGGAACCACGTTTTGGGTAACCCCAAAGCGCGTGAGTTTGATTAATTATGAAATTTCATGCAATGCCCAAAGAAAAACTCAACATAGAAATGAAAACAAAGAAAGCCAATGGCATGCACTGAACCACAGAAGAGAGAACGAGAGAGAGGCTTGTAGTGAGAGAGACAGCAAGAGATGCGAGCGCCAAGAGCTGAAATTAATGAAGGCAAACGCCAGCGGTAAAATTGCTATAATACTGCCATATCAATGATAGAAGATCGTGTGACTAATCCTGGTACATCCTGCGCCGAAGGACAAACGGAGGCCGCAAAGGCAACAAAGCCGGGGTTTCTACTGCTCGGTACGGCTGCCCGTTGGCATTTTGGTTAAGCAAACCCAACGGGAGTACCAACTGAAACATTTTCGCCTGGCTGGATAGCAGCAGATCGGCCTTGACTGCCAATTGACCTTGGCCAGGACTCCTGTTCCTGGAGTGCAGCAGAGGAGTCGGGAGGCATGCGAGATAAGCTCAGTGCGTTAGTCGCAGAGCCCAATTGGGCAACTGTTGAGGGCCGTGTTGTACCTCATTGATTTCTCAATTTGGGCCAACAATGAGCGCTGAAAAGGCAACTCATATAACGCTAATTTCGCGCTATCAACGCATCAAATGACAAACATCACAGTTCCTATTTCCTATGGCACAACAGCAAGAGCAACAACGACAGCAACAACAACAACGGATAGGGAACGAACGAAAGGGAACAGTAGGAGGCAGCTTCATGCCATAAACATCGCAGCATTTCCACGTAAAGCCTGGCTGCAAAATGCCAATCGCCGTCCGTATGAATAAAGAGTGCTAAAAGACTTTTTATGATGCCCACCTACGGCGCTATGAATGAACATCATCTCAAGTTTCGCCAGCCGTACCAGCTACGCCTACCTGCTGTCCGGTCCGTAGCATGGAACGGAGCTCGAGGCGATGCGGCGCGCGCGTCCTTTGACGGAATGAGCGAATGGTACTTTAATCGAAGGCATTGGAGTTACTGCAGAGGAGAATGGGGAAGTATTGGGGATATTTAGATTTAGATTTACAATAGCTGCATTATTCGAATTTTTCGAGTGGGAAAACATGCAAAAGAGACGAAGGTGAAGAACGAAGGGAAATTATGAGAAATGGGGAATGCGGAAATTTATTGTACAAGATCATTTCGATTCACGTAAAGGGGTGCTTATGGAAATTATGTAAGAAATTGTTGTCCAAGACATCTAAATAAAATACGAAAAATTAAGAAAAGAAATGCAATGAAAAAACTTTTTACAATTCGCTTGACTACCGTTATAGTGACCCATATCGTCTAACAGCAGACACACCCCCTTTTTGCTGGTATTCAACGCCCACGCACACCTGGTTGTGGTCCAGTTATAATTAACTTAGTTGTGCCCGCTCCACGCTTAGTTAACACAAAAAATTCACAAAACAACATGCAACAATCACTGTAAAATATTTTGCGCTCTCTATCTCTATATTTTCCTGCCTCTCTCTATCTATCGCTCACTCTCTCTTTATCGTTCTATCTCTCTCTTTGTTGGCCAATCGATTCGCTTTGGCCAAACGTAATGCGGCCTCTTGTCACAGACGCTGTTTAACGGCCTTGATTGTTTGTCCAGCTTCCATGACTCTGCCTATTTACCAGCTCCTAATGTCTTTATCAGTAGTGGCTCGTCTTCTTCTTCCTCAAATTTAAATATAGCGCACACCAAACTGAGTTGTTGGAAAGAAGAGGCACATGGGGGGTCGGCGAGGGCGAGTGAAATAGATAGAGAGATAGATAGATACATAGTTCGGGTAGGATATGTGTGAAATTAAAGAATTTTGTTATATCCAGTATGATTCTGAATTTAACTAGAATATTCTTTGAAAATATCAGGATTGTTCAAAATGACTAAAAATACTTTAAATATTGAAATATTAGAAAAGTCATCAATATGTTTTTCAAATATCTAAAACTATCAACTATCAAAAATGAATTTGATACGAAATATTAAAAAGTACTACATTAAAATATTTCAAAATTCTACAAAATTCTACAGTTAAATTGAGTTTTTAAAAATCATATATATATTCTAAATATTTATTATTTGATTTCTTAAACTTTAAATTTAAACTTGATTTAAAATAAAATATTGTAAACTGGAATGTTTTCCCATTCAGCCAAAAGGTAATCCACGTGAAACTCTATAGAGTTCCAAATCCTAGATCTGGGTGTGAGCAGTGCAACCTTCTGCGATCGACAAGGCGTAGGTTGACTTCAGTTGTAATCCGCATTTATTTTTGGTAAATACGAGTGCGAAATGTGCAAAAGCAGTTGCTGCCCCCCTCGGACTAAGCCCACCCAATGCAGTTTCCAGGACAGGCATAGAGAGAGTGTGAAAGAGGGAGAGCGAAGCGGGGATCATAAAACAAAAATCCGTGCTAAAGCATGCAAACAAATAGAAAAGATTAAAGATAAAGTCGGACAGCTTAAGGGTTTTTGACTTTTTCAAATATTTGTGAAAAGTTTTCAACAAATTTTGTTGAACGCGATTAAAGCGGCTAATCGCACTGAAGTCTGGCGTTTTATTGATCAACATTTGTAAACGATTTGCCATGGGCTAGCCGAAGTCTGGTCCGAGCTGGTCCATCCTTCTGCTGGATGGCGTCTCAGGTAGCTGCGGATGCGGCTTAACGCAAATAACGCCCATCGGGCAAGGGGCTTTTCCGATCAGCAGCCAAGGCGAATGCGATTAACCCTTTGCGTTGATCTTGGCTAATTGTAGGCATTAGTTGTTTATGGGTCACGAGCTGCGCTTCCACAGAACTTCATTGTCTCCGAAATTAGCATAGTTTGCGATTTCAATTGAAAGGGCAGCGCGGCCCGGTGTGGTTGCTGCCCACCCAAAAAGAGGAATACAATGCGAAATGCATAATCCAATGGTTGGCCGCAGAAACGCAAGCGAACCGCAAGGGAATCACTCTAACCACATTTCGACACGGCCAAGCCAGACACTTAAGCAGAGCAGAGAAGAGTCGACCTGCTGTCTGCTGGGTTGGCAAAAAAAAACACACACACACAAAATGTTGCCAAAGTATGTGTGAAGTGGGGCTGCGCAGTGTCCAAGTACACCCACTTTTACGAAAGTCATTAGGCTGAGCCAAGCGCAACGAGTGGCAACTGCTAAACGCTGTCGGCACGATCAGAGGCCAACAAATTGATCATTAAACAGAAGGCGCAAGGTAGGCACAAGAAACAACAACAATGGCATGAAGACAAGACTCACATCGGACTGAAATCAAACATCTGGAGGCAACGCTCCCGTCGGGCAGAGAGCATCATCAAACATGCTGCAGGGCCAAATGGAAAAACTCGAGGCTCACGAAGAAAGTGCGACAAACGAAACAAAACGAAGCCAAAACACAAAACAAAAAAACAAGATTAATTTGTTTTCCTGAGTGGCTACAACCTGTTGCCCAGCTCATCAGATCGTCAGAGCGGCTGATCGAACAGAGCTATTCATCATCAGCTATTGAAATTATGCTTGAGCTCTGGCGAAGGGGAGCTCACAAAAGTAGGTGGCGTTTTTCTCACATCCACAATCTATGCCGGCGTTTTGCCATTAGCCACGCTTTGTATAGGATATATGCGAATTTAAATAAAATTATTCAATATCTTCATTAATCAAAGCAATGCCTGCTTTCTGAAGATGCACCGCAACCGAAAAATCAAATGAAATTGATACTCAATCAGCGATGTGCTCTGTAAGCGCACCTTAACGATGGATTGGCTTAAAGTCCTGCATATCGATAATCGATTTGTGTTTGAGTGCTTTGCCAACTATGCTCAACTATGTTAGCTTACAGGGCACGGTTAACCGAAGCTGCAAGTTTGCCCATGTTATCCAAGCTTCCATAGCTTGTTATTAACAGTGGCATGTTACAGTTACGTTATGTTGCGTTACGTTAGACGCGCTTTAAAATGTAAAGCTCCACAATTGCGAAAGTTATATTTGGTTTACTATTATGCAAACATGAAAATACATTAATTTGTTAACTTGACTTATATTGTCATCGATACGATTTCTTGTCAATGATCAAAGTTAACTTTATACTGGATGATTTACTTTACTTTAATGATATCGATATTCAAATCCCCCTTTACTGTAACATGCAACATGCAATATTTAAATTTGTTTTTCATTATTCACAACTATTGTTAAAGAAAGAAAAAACAAATTTATCGGCTGACAAGAATGAAGCCCACGCAAGCCCAGCCCAGCTCGAAGCGTATGTAAAAAAGTAACCATGGCGAATTGAGAGGCTGCAACGCGCACACAAACACACTTAATTTCCGCTTAATCACTCAGAACATTTTGACGACGACCCACATTAAATGTAGTATATGGCAGATGCTGGCTGGAATTGGCCAACCCTCTGGCATCCAGAGATCAACTCGAAGACAGACAGACGCAAGGGCTCATTTGCATTGGGCGTTAAATGCTTTGATGGGCAGCGACGGAGACGACGACGACGACGACGTCTGTTAGGGCGTAAAAACTCACAGGGCATTGCATCATTGCCAAAAGACGGGGGATGCTCTTTTGGGGAGCTAGCCAGTTGCTGTATATCAAAAGAAAACTGTGTCAAAATTTTCCAGGAATTATTTCCAAGTGCTGTAATCGCAATTGCCACGGAGAAGCAAGTGCTGTAGATACAGATGGAGAGAAACAGAGAGGCAGAGGGCAGATCCTGCACACGCGACATATTCGACTGAATAGGTGGGCTTATAAAACCACAATCATTGAACGATCACCGATCTATTATGGCGTGATCTATAGTGCTAAAAGCCATAAAAGTTCACTGAACGCTTCCATGGAAGGATGTGCAAAGGACGGAATGTCGAAAAATTGCGAACAGAACACAAAAATCGTTGAGGCAATCAGTGACCGTGAAATCGCATCCCGAATGATATATGGGCAGGCTACGAGAAAAACTTTCCCAAAAAAAAGGAACTACAACTGCAACGAGCAGGAAACGAAGTGAAACGCCAGCATATTTTATGGCGGGTATAGATGATCTTCCTTTAGGTGATGCACATGGTTCCGTCTTCTCTGCCCTCGAGTTCCTCAGAAAATTTGCGTGTGCTATGCTCAGGTAACTGAACATTTCGCCTCTTTAGCCACTACTCTGGCACGGTAATAACTAAATAAACAGTTTTTGTCCTTAAAAATTGTGTCAAAAAAGAGCGAGCTCTACTTTTTGGACGGTTTATTGTTATAGCAAAAAGGGGTTTTACGCTGGTCGACTTTTGTTTTGACTTCTTGACTTGAAACTTTGAAGTTCCATGAAAAATATTGGTTTGATCTCTTTGAATTGTTGTAGCAGAAGATACAAAGTTGGGAAAGAGTTTTCTTACGCTGTCTTTGTCCCTCTTTCTCGTTCTTTCTGTCTCTGTCTTTCTCTGGTATAGTTCGCTCCCACTCAAATGTAAATCATATTCGAAAGTGAGCTACTAATTTATGCATTATGTCCAGGTAGACTCCGCCCCTGCCTTTGTCTCTTCGATGGAATGTTGCACCCTTAAAGACAACGCCCCAAACAAAAATTTACCACAAAAACTCGGCGTAGCGAATGAGAAATCGAAATTCGTTTTGCTCTTTGGTTAACGATATGCGGTTAAAACAGAAATACAGCCAACCATATGAGAATGGCTATGAACAAACATGGCAGGGTTCCTCATCTCTTTGACCTTGGACACTGCGTTGAGACTCCCTACCGAAATGCCCATATGTAGGAGTAGTACGAGCCATCTCGTTCTGGTTTCCGAATTTGTTTCGCATCTCAGTGCTGCCCCTCACAGCTATGCCGTGCCGTATGTGCGGTTTAAGTTCTGGTCGCAGTTTTGGTCGCCGATCTTCATGTTCGCACAGCAAGGTGCATGACCTTAGTTTCGCTGTGCTTGTTTGTTGTCTTTCGCAGAACTACTACAAATATTTTGGGTGATTATTTTAGATAATCTTTGTCTAATGTCCTTGGTTTATTTCATTTTCCCACTACAGCCTATAGTTTATGAAGTTTGCAGATGATTGATTTGAATGAAAACAAAAAATTTAGTGAATAAACTTAACCTTTAGTATGTTACTTTGCTTAAAGAGCTATTTATTAATATTTAAAAATTGGCAATATCTATTTACATTTATTTGTATAAATATAAATATATTTAAACGAAAATTTGATATATTTTATGTATTGCCATAGTGTGCAATGTTAATTTAAACAAAGACGTTCTAGCTCCCAGTTTTCAAATATATTATATATATATCTATTCAAATACCTGGTAAAGTTACTGAAATTTAAATTTCGATTATTGTTCGAAACAATACGGCGATTTTAAGTCGAATATTGCTCAAATTGATTAATATAAATATCGATATAAGTCAAACAACAATTCCTCTTCTCAATAGTTTTTTTCCGTTCGTCAATTTGAGTTTTAATAAATTAAAGTTGAAGTAAATTTTTAAACGAATAATAATTGCCTCGAAGCTATTTTTAATTTAGAACACAATATATGTGATTGAAGAGAAAACATTTAATAAAATATATCGATATTTTACGCAAGGTCGACGGCCCACACACGTTACTCTTCATGCGCCTCACGCAACTCACACGTACACAACACACATACTCACACCTTGTGTCAAGCCAAAACAAGAGTTACATCGTTTTTCCCGTAATTAAATCATATATATCAATCAAATTAAATAGAATGTCCGACCAAAAACCAAAAAGTGACGGTGATGAACTAAATGATTTGCTAGACAGTAAGTTAGACATGGGAAGATACCCAGAGTGCATCAGGCAAACTTATATAACGAAATTATATTACACATTACAGATGCACTGCAAGACTTTGACAAAAGCAAAAGTGGAGCCAAGCCGGAAAAAACGGCAAACACGACAGATGGCACAGGGAATGCTACAAGCGAAGCCAACGAAGATCCCGATGCGTTTTTCATGTGAGTTGTTCGAATTGGTTTGTCTTTGTTATCGAATCCATTTGGACTTTGGAGTTGCAGCGAACAGGCGAAAATCTTGGCGGATCGAATGAACACACTTTTTGGAGGTCCGGACACGCCCAGTGGCGACATCCCACCAATGCCACAGGATCCAGAGCAAATAATGGCCGGCTTCAAGAAAATGGCAGAAGCGGCCGCCCTCACACTGAGTGGAGAGAATACTGCCAACGACGACGAGGTGTCCAAGTATTCCGATAGCATTTCCCAAGCTCTCAAAGTACGTAGCCTAACGAGAATTATCTCGAATCATTCAATAATCAATGCATTGTGTCTTTTAAAAGGGTCTGCAAGAGGGCACAGAAAATCTGGCTGCACCCGCGTCCGAGAATGACATTGCCAGTATGTTTGGATCCTTGAATCTAGAGGTAAAGTGATGTGAATCAACTTCTATTATCTAATAACTTATATTCGCTATATCTTAGGGCGGCGAAGGTGATGGTAATAGTTTCCTGCCTTTTATGGAGGGCATGATGCAGAGCTTGCTGTCTGCCGAGATCCTACTGCCTAGCATTAAGGAGCTGCTGGAGAAGTATCCCAAGTATTTGGAGGAAAATGACGCGAAGCTATCAGCGGAGGATAAAGAAAGGTGATTCAGCGTTTAGACCTCGCCCAACTGTTGCCAACTACGTGACTCACATGCATATTAGCTTAATTATTTATACAGTAAGAGCTCTGTGAAGCAAACTTAGATGTGAGGAAAGGCTGTCTATAAGTTGAGAATTTAAGATGTGTATATGAGAAGTTAGCAACATTTTGGAACTATAACTTTGCCAATGTAAAGGTTGAAGTAAAGCTAGTTGAGGCAGGTGAATATGATGCCAAGAAGTTCGTTCAGGATGATAAACATGGAATTAAGAGAGTACTTTAGTACTTGGAATCTGTATTGCATTTCTTACATAATCAGCTTAATCCCGCTTTCAGTTTGTTTTGTAGAGCTTGCACTATATGCCTCGTTGTTACATCTTCATTGTCTTCTTTCTCCACAGGTACCAAAAGCAGATGGAGCTGTACAAGGTGATTGAGAGCCATTTGCAGAGCGAAAAGCCCGATGATACACCTTCCGTCAAACGCGAGAAATTCCGAGTGGTGCTTGATGACATGCGCAAGCTCCAGGATTATGGGCAGCCTCCAGCAGAGATACTGGCCGAAACTGGTGGAGATTTGCCATTGATTGATCCGACAGTAGCGGGTGGTATACCAAACCCCCAATGCCCGACAATGTAATTGTTTGTCTGGATCACCTCAGGCTTTTCTCTTTTTTGGTGTTGTGTCGTTCCTCGTGGAGTGCCAAGTTGTTGAATGTTGCACATTTAGCATTAGGACAGCAGTTATTTTATACATTTAAACGACATCACGTGATGGTTATTATATCTTTTGTTTATGGTGGTTATCGAGTAGCTGATCTGGCATAAAATTTGTTTTACACATATTGTTTTGCCTTAAATTGTATTTATGTTCTCTACGAAATACATAATATTCAAATATTTAAAGGAAATGAAAAGAAATTTTTTTCTAAATTAGAGGAAGAAACGACGCCTGGACTCCATGGCATGTCGCTTGTTGCTGATGATCCAGGTGTAGTCGCCCGTCTTGCTATCGAATGTACCTTCCTGCAGGGAGCGCAGCTTGAGTGTAAAGCGTGGCCCCAATTCCCGCAGCTTCACCCTCTTGCCCTCCTTGGAGAACTCGTAGCGATGATGACGAAAGAATATATAATCGCGCTGATTGTGAAATGTGACAGCACGTCTGCCCCGGAACTCGGGGTCGTGGTGAAAGAGCGCACCCAGCATACGACCCACTGTTAGACCCAAGCGAGTTGTAAAGTTGTTCAATATAACCTCTGGTCGGTGCTTTGTAATCTCCTTGTGGTTCCGCTTGATATCGGAAGTCAACTTCACATTCGATAGCTTGAAATGCGCAGTCGGCCCGTTGGGCAGGTGAATGACGAGCAATCCATTGGGCTTGCGTCTATCCTCGTTGATAATAACAACATCCGTGAACTGTTCTCGCTCGGCGCTCTTGCAGATCTTCTTCACCGAAGCCTTGTTGCGTATTTTCACCAGAGCATTCGGAAATATACGCGACAATTCGAGGCCGAATTTACGCGTCTTTGTTACTGGATTGTCAGCGAATGTGATTAGCACCTTGGGCTCGTAGATACGCTCGAAATACGTACTAAAATCATCTAGCTCCAGCTCTTTACGCAGCTCTTCATGGTCCGAATCGTTGAGATTGCTCACCTCAGTTTGATCCTTCTCACGCAGACTTTCAATGGTGTGACCCGGATTGGCTGGCACTCCTGCCTTGCGACGAGCTCGTCGCTCTTGCATCTTTTTCTTATGTTTTTCCTTCTTCATCTTACGAAATAGTGCCATGCGCTGTTCTTTGTTTTTCATTAAGCTGAGAGGATTAAGCACTGGGAGGCGTGCCTGCTTTTTATCATCATCGTCACCATCCTCATCATCATCATCATCATCATCATCGTCTTCATTATCATCATCACCGTCATCATCAACATCATCGCCAGAGCCTACCTCATCCTCGTCCTTCTCATCTTCCTTCTGTTCCTTCTTTTTCGCTGACTTTTGGTCCATTTCTATGTCGCTGTCATCGCTGCTATCAGTGACTGGCCCGTGCGATTGGTCTTGCTCCAGTTCCTCTTCTTCAAAGCTGGAGTCACTATCTGAATCCTGTTCCACGGGCTTGGGTTGTGGTTTTCTTTTTATTTTACCCATGATCTTTTAATTAATATCAAGCTATTTGTTAGACCTACGGGTAAGCGGCACGTGTTGACTTTCTGCCTCTTAGCAGTAATGCCATTCACACAGTCATCCTCGTGGTGAATGACAAAGCAGCTGTAAACTTGTGAAATGAAAAAATAAATGAATTTGGAGTATTGAGACTATTCTGCGGATTGAATAACTAATGTGAATGTCAAAGTATGCATCCAATAATAAATGTAAAATCTATTTTATTTAATCAACATATTCGAGAACAACAACCAGCAGGTGATTATTGTGAATGACAAACAGATGTTTGAGAACATGCAGTTAAAACGTAAACAAATGAGTGAAGATGGAATATCGTGTATTGGAACTTTTTAGTGGCATTGGTGGCATGCATTATGCTTTCAAATGTATGTAAATGTTTATAATAACAATAGTGATGCATATTCATATTGTCAGTCATTTAACTTGCAGATTCGCAACTCTCCGGCGAAGTTGTTGCCGCTATGGATGTAAACACAGTCGCCAATGCGGTTTATGCGCATAATTATGGAGCGACAAGTGTAAAAACGAGGAATATTCAGAGTTTAGCTGAGAAGGAGATAAGCAAACTGAATGCCAACATGCTGTTGATGTCGCCACCCTGTCAACCCCACACGCGACAAGGCTTACAGCGTGACGTGGAGGACAAGCGATCTTGTGCACTCTCCCATCTCTGTTTGTTGATTCCGCAGTGCGACACGCTTGAGTATGTGCTAATGGAGAATGTGAAGGGATTTGAGGTATCTCAGGCTCGACAACAATTTGTTGAAGCTCTAGAAAAAGCTGGCTTCCACTGGCGCGAGCTCATTCTTACTCCCACGCAGTTCAATGTGCCTAATACTCGACATCGATATTATTGCATAGCACGGAAGGGCAAAGATTTCGATTTCGGGGGTGAGAAAATATGGGAGCATATGCCTGGTACCAAACCTGATCCAGATCAGCAGGCAATGTGCAAAATATCAACAATTCTTGAGCCAAATGTGCCTAATGAATTCCTTGTGCCGGATGACGTGCTGTCCAAAAGGGTACTGGTCATGGACATCGTTCACCCCTCTCAGAGTCGATCTATGTGCTTTACAAAGGGCTACACTCACTACACAGAAGGTACTGGCTCAGTATTTACACCTCTTTCTGAAGCACAATCCCACAGTATATTCGAAGCAGTTAAACAAATTGACATGAATCCCAACAGCAAAAATTCCGAAGAAGCGCAACTACGAAGACTTGAACTTTTACGTCAGGTAAAACTTCGGTACTTTACACCCCGGGAAGTGGCGCGGCTTATGAGTTTTCCCGAAGAATTTGAATTTCCTGCTGAGACAACGAATCGACAAAAGTATCGATTGCTGGGTAATAGCATTAATGTTTGCGTTGTAGGAGAATTGCTGAAGTTGCTGACTACATAAGAAAATGTAAATTGTACTTTAATTAATATAATAAAATTTGTTTTAAATTTTTAAACTAAACAAAAGCAACGGACAAATTGCATCGATAATAAGGTGTAATTAGTTAGCCCTAGAAAACTATCGTACGTATCGAACCTATCGATTCCATTTATCCATAATAACCAATTAATCACTAAACCACAGACTGGCGCAAATAAAACCTTAATTTTAGTCAATATAACTAACTATATTAAGAGAATCACTCAAAATGATACCGAAAAAGATGCCGGTAAAAGACGCGCACATAGTAAAAATAGCTGTGGAGCGCGAGAATCATATAGCGCAGCTTATAAATCTCGACCAAAGGCATCCCCTTGCAAGTATGTATACAATGATTGTTGCAAATATAAAAAACCATAAATGTTTTCATTGACGAGTCATGACATACATGCGCAAGCTTGTAAGCAAATGACATGTATCGTACTTTAGTGTTGAGTTTGCCAGGTTAATGAAAAAATCCAGCGCCAACGCCCTTTGTGTTGCAGTTCGTGATGTCAGCGTGAGGTCTCATTAAAATGCACGGAAGCGGACAGGAAGTGCAGATGGAAGTTTGATGATAGTGATGAGTGTTATGGGGGTGATTAAACCCAGCTTATGTTTGATCACTGACCAAACAACACATAGACTAGACATGTAGTGCAATGTTTTTCAACACCGAAAAATCGGAAGCCTAGGGCTTATCAACTTCGTATTTGCTCGGCTCTTCAGTTTTAGGGTACAGGCTACGAAAATATGGTCAGTGGTTTGATCAATAATATAGTCAATACGATGTATGTACATATGTACATTTAGACTAGACTATATTGTTATAGGACACAGTGCAAAAAAACCCTCTAATTAGAATCAAGTAGACTGGAGTTCTTTAAAATAACTGCACGTGAATTGGTTATCTTAATATATTACCCTCGCAAAAGTAACATAATCATTTTCACAGGTAAAATTCAGGAAATATGCAGCAGCTGGGGCATAAGCGATCATCAGAACTATGCGCTCCAGTTTTGCGAAACAAACAATATGAAATATGTAACGGAAAAGAATCGTAATGAGATTAAAAACGGCTCGGTGCTGCGACTGCAGTACTCACCCTCAAAAACGGCCAGCGATACTTTGGAAACTTTAATTAATGGCGTGCCATTGGACAAGGCACAACGTCTTAAGGAGCTCTCCTCTCTGAGCATGGATCACACTTTCGCGCTGGAGTTTATCAAGGAAAAGGGGTTGGATATACTCATTAAAATGATCGAGGATGTGAATCAGAAGGATGAAGATATACTGAAGTACAGCTTGGCCAGCTTTGTGGAGCTAATGGAGCATGGCACCGTATCCTGGGAGGTGCCCGAGAGCAGTTTTGTGGCGCGCAACATTGAAATTGTACGCAACTTTCAAAAATATCCCGCTAAATGCGTCGAGAGTGCGCTCTCCAATCTGGAGAATATTGTCCAAAGCAGCAGTAAATATGTGCTAGTTGCCGAAGAAATCAAGCTTCAGGATATACTGCTCCTGCTGCAGGAGGTCAACTCCCCGGTGATGCGACAAAATGCCATTGCACTGCTCAATGCGCTGTTCATGAAGGCCGATGAGTCACGCAAGCGTACAATCGCCCATACGATAAGTGCGAAACCCTATAGAACAGCCCTCATTGGCAATGGGTTGAGCACGGAGATGACCCATCAGCTGTATGTGCTGCAGACCTTGACGCTGGGCCTCTTGGAGAAACGTATGAGAATGAAAATGAATGCCCAAGATCAGGATGCTCACGAGAAGATCAAAGAGCTGCGTCGCATTGCGTTCGATGACTATGCGGGATCGCTTAGTCTGAATGATGAGCACATTCGGCGTGGTGGCAGCGGCGGCACTAGCTCAGGATCGGGCGCTGGCAATGTCAACTTTTCGCAGTACTACAAGAAACTTGGCTTCAAGTGCGACATCAATCCGGCACAGGACTTTATCGAAACGCCACCGGGTAGTTATTTTAATATAAAAATAATCTATAATTAAAGAATTGTTAATAATATGTAGATTCTTGTTTCTAGGCATACTCGCTCTGGATTGCATGGTCTACTTTGCTCGCAACTATACGCAGCAGTACACGAAGATTGTGCATGAAAATTCCTGCCGTGCGGATGAACATGAGTGCCCGTTCGGTCGCACCTCCATTGAACTGGTGAAGGTGTTGTGCCACATTTTGCGAATTGGCGAGCCACCCGCCGAGCAGTCGGGCGACTTTCAGCCCATGTTCTTCACTCACGATCAGCCATTCGAGGAGTTCTTTTGCATTTGTGTCATCACATTGAATCGCACGTGGAAGGATATGCGTGCCACCGCCGAAGACTTTCAAAAGGTGTTCAGTGTGGTACGCGAACAAATTCAGCGCACTCTAAAGGTGCGCCCCGAGAATCTAGAGGACTTTCGCAGCAAGATTGCATTGTTAACATATCAGCAAATCACGACATTGCGTCAACAGGAGCGCACTTCGAAGGAGGAATGCGATTCGACAGCATCGGCCATTGTGAAGCTAAAGGAGAAAATCTCACCACAAATTGTGGAGCTAATCAAGCAGCAGCGTCTCTCATTTCTAGTTGAAGGTATGTGCCGATGTTTGCTGTCACTTAGGTTTGCTGCGCTAATGTATTCGTCTTTCTCCAGGCACACGTTTCTCTAAGTATGTGCGAGGCACACGCAGCAAGGATAAGTTCTGGTACGCTCGCCTTTCGCCCAATCATAAGGTCATTCACTATGGCGACTGCGATGAGAAGAACATACCGACTCTGGAGGAGTTGCCAAAAAAATTGCCCATCATTGATATTAAGCAGCTGCTGGAGGGCAAAGAGTGCCCGCACATGAAGGAGGCGCGCACACGCAAGTCACCCGTAAATTTTGCATTTTCCATTACATTTGAGAGCATGGATCATTCCACTTTGGATTTTGTGGCGCCCGACGAGAACATATTCAATTATTGGACAGATGGGATCAACGCTCTTCTCGGCCAGGAGATGACAAGCAAGCAGAAGAAAGAAGATTTTGACACGCTCCTATCCATGGAGATTAAATTGCGTCTGCTCGATACTGAGGGCGTGGACATTAGCAAAGACCCTCCGCCCATTCCTGAAGATCCCGAGAACTATGACTTTTGTTTCGAAAGCTAAATTAACTCAGTATTTCGTTTATTTTGATTTAAATTTATTGCAATAATCGTTCGTTCCAAATTCCTCAACATGCATGCCAAAGTGTACCCATTATATAGAGTAGATCCATACTCTCCGCTCTGAATTAGTATTAACAGTGCAATTTCCATAAAAACAAATGAGCAAACAAACAAAAACGAATGGAACGCTTAGCCATGTAGTAAACACCATTTACAATACATATTTTATGTAATTATATTAAGTATATTAATAGAGATTCATATAAATACAACGTTTTATACATTAACCATTTTGTACAAAATGAAAAAGCAAATTGTAACAAGAGAAGCGTATTCTTATTTGTGATAACATATCTAACTGGATCTAGAAGATCCTTGCAGAATAATGGATTGCTGATAATTGGATAATCGTCAAAAGTTGCATCTTGTTATCCGTCTGCAAGGACACAGAACATGTTTTATAGATTTATCCTTATCTATAATGGAATCTTATCAACTTGTCAAGAGTTTCTAGCTAAATTGACGCAGAACATGCTATGTAGAGTTATCCTAAAAGTAAGATATACATTGGAATATTCTTATATTGCAAATATTGATTGGATAAAAAACTTGGATTGTTGCTAAAAGTCGAGTAAGCTGTAAAGGCAAAGCCGTAGCCGAAGCCTGAGGAGCAAAATCAAAGCACAGTCGTCGCGTAGGAGCGGCGACTGTCGCTATTATCCACGCACGGGCACCTTGCGCCGGCGAGCATGAGCGCGCTCCTAGCTTCTTAATCAAATATTATCCTCCAACAGCAGATCGGTGTCATCGCCTCTATCCGGCAGACAGACAAAGAACTCCAACAGATTCAGGACGGGACCACGCGAGAATGGATTCTGGTAGCGACCACGCTTATCCCGCAAATATGGATAGCGCTTGTAGTTGAACATCTCGTTCGTGGTGAGATTCATGCACGCGTGAAGGATCTGTCAAAAGAAAAAAAATATATTAGTCTGGATTGCAGATAGCAAACAACGTTGGCTTACAGATGTACAGGTGAGTATCCAACCTAGACCACAGAAAACGATGGCTTCGATTAGACCCAGCACATAGAGCATTGTGAATCCCTCGATCATCACGCAGTAGCAGGCAAAATATATCGTAAATGAGCAATTGACGGCGACGGAGAGCACGAACAGAAAGAACCACATGCGATTGCGGAGTCCCACACAGTTGTAGATGAAGGGACAATGATGATCGAAATAGGATACACAGCGATTGCAGACCCGACAGTGCTTGGCACGCAGCGGACGGAGGCACCGACAGCTATGGCACAGCCGGGTGAGCATCACGTTGCGCTTCTTCAGCTTATCAAAGTAGGGTATCTGCTTGATAGCCCGGTAGTAGGCGTCGGAACTGAGCGGTATATATCCCGGATCCCTGCGATTCGCAATCGCCCAGCTGACCCACATGACCACGTTCCAGTAGATGAAGCAATAATGCGAACGTCTCAATATATTCCATGTGATAGGTATGGCCCTTATCATATACATTGGATAGCCCCAGAGCAGCACCGAGAAGAGGAAGAGAAACAGAGGCCCTTTGGAATCACCGGCTCCACCAAAAAGCCAGCCCCAACTCTCCGACACAGAGGGAATCCAGCGTGACTTCTTTTTCACCTCTCCGTACAGCAGCCGCACCACATCCTGATGCTGATGAGCCTGAGCTAGCATAATGGGTGTCTTGCCGTTCTTATCCCTCGGCTCCAGCTCCAGCTGCGACTTCTCGCACAGCAGACGCACGCAATTGATATTGCCTGAGAGGCAGGCTAAGTGCAGGGGTGTTGAGCCAAAGTTATCCGTCTTCTGCAGCTCCACACCGGAATACATGAGCAAGCGCATCAGATCCCCATGACCCTTATATGCAGCCCAATGCAATGCCGTATCTCCATTGATATCCGTTAGATTGTTTAGAGCACCCATTCCCAACAGATAGGCCGCTGTTGCAGTGCGTCCGTACATGCAAGCTAGATGAAGAGGTGTCAATCCTTTGAAATCCGCCGCATTTACTGCAACGCCCGCTTGCAGTAGCACTTGCACCACCGAGGCGTGTCCCTTGCGGCAGGCCCAGTGTATGGGGCGGGGTCCCTGGGTTCCCAAACAGGGCAAATCGATTGGAGCCGTTCGTTCAATCAGATACCTCATCAGTTGGACATTTCCGTTGAGCGCAATCCAATGGGCAGGCGTATAGCCATGTCGATCCCGGGCCGAGAGGCATTCCATGCCAAACTTCTCCACCAGATTCTCCACTTCACTCACCTCACCATTCTTGATGATATCGAAAATATCATCCAGATTTACGGTAGCACCATCCAAACCCTCAAAGAGCAGCATATTGCTGTCGTGCTCGCTGCCATCCGTGTTGTTGGCTGCTCCATTAGCGCCTGGTGGTGAGTGGGCTCGATGATCGATGTCGATGTCAATGTCAGCATGAGCATGACCATCTTCCTCCATGTTGCATGACGAGGAGGCCGTTAGGGGCAGCGCCCATACACTGCGCGCTGCCCCCGGACTGGGGTGTACCTTGCTGGAGGCCACGTTGTAGAAATCGAATTCTACGCCAAGACGTTCCGCTGTGCCACCCGATAACGGTGGTTGGTGGTGCAACGGGTTTTCCAGTAGATGTGCAATTTTGTTGGCTTTCTAAGCGACTGCCGCACGGATAAAATTCTTTCACGCAAAAATAAACACTAGGACAGAAATTATGTCAGCAGTTTAAAAATCAATATTAACTGCGAATGTAGGACGTTCGAATTCGAATTGGCGCCAATTATAAAACAGCTGTGAGTTTCGATAACAGAACAGTGTTTCGATAACAAACTTAGGCTACCCTTTCTACTTAATCTTCTACCACTAATCTTCGATTTGAAATGAATCAATTTTTGAATTGAGAATACAAAATAGCTCCAAAAAAAATAGACAAAATAATAATATTCGCTATTTTTTCAAAGTCATTGATTTTACTTTACTCAACAGAATTCAATTTTTGTTAAATAGCTACAAATAATAATGTCTCTATGTTTCTTAAAGCAGTATGTTAAATTCGAATGGTTAAAATATTTAAAGGCCTGCGAGAGAAAAGGCATATTATTACAATACCAATAGGAAATACCTTGTACTCTCACCAGAGCATGAAGTATCGAAGGTACACCCACATTGTCGTCAGTTTGATAGAAATTCAATATCAAAGGCTGTAAATGATTACTCAAAACATACTCCATTTGCACACGGCTGCTGTCGAAGAAGTCCTCGTCAATCACTTCGATTGATAGTCCCAATATCTTAAGTGATCTACAGTTGGCAACTGTTTGCCAGAGATCACTCTCGAGTTGCCAATACGCGCAGTCGACCAAATTCAATTCTTCTAGAGCTGGCATATTACTAACCAGAGATTCAAATGCATCCCTCTCGTAGTAGGCACTGAACAATGTCAACAGCCGTACGTTTTTCAGATATTGATCTTTGTTTACTAAAAACCGGAAATCGAGAGAGCTCGCAAGAAATTGACGGATGTCCTGTCCTCGTCGCTCGAAAATCGCGCTCATAATGCTTTCAGTTTCATGTGGTTCTGTATAGAAGCTAAACGACTGAAGTTTAGGCAAATTTAATATGCCATCAATGGAATCGAATTCTATAAAATATAAAAGGCTTTCACTCAAGTCCAGTATTCGCAAGTCTGTCAATTTTTCAATGATTTTGCCATTTATGTACGATGGCGATTTTAATGATTTCAGCTTTGGGAAGAGTTCGACCATAAGCTTCAGTGCCTCTTTATGTTCACAGTGTGTTATAAAATCCACTGTGTAATATAGAGATTCCATACATGGAAAACTTTGGCCCCTCCAACACTCTAAATTGCTAATGCTAAAGCGATATAACTCCAAATGCTTAACTGTTGGACTGATGGCACTAATAAAATCAACTTCAACAAGTGTGCCATACTTTTCAAATTCCTTAAACAAACGATATTGCAACTTATGACTTGTTTTGCATTGCCAAGCATAGCTCACGTTGTCATATATTCGGGGGGCGACGTCCTTAGATGCCACCCACAACCAAAATTGTGATAAAAAATTCAAAGAGTTAATAATACGCAGTTGAACATCGTCGTTCAGGTTTTCCATCATCTTGTAGTAAGTATTTCATCGTCATATAAGAAAATTGTAAGTTTCATTATTCGCTCAAATCACCCTCAATTCCCAAAACTAACGGACTGGATGACTCACCCAATAGCGTTAGGTTTAAAAGTGTTTGTGCATGCAATCTACGCCCGCAAAAACATTGCAAGTCTCATAGCAATTTGTATCCAAGTCTTATGCCAGCTTCTGTATCCACCGTGGGAAAACCGACAGTTAAAATCGATAATTAAAATAATATATTTTTACGACAGACTAAATATGTAAGTATGCTTTAGTGAAAAACTCAGAATGAAATGTTTTGAAAGAAAAATGAAAGGGAGTATTAGCATGTCATCACAAGCTCATGTCCAGTGGAATAGAGCTCTACTATAGACTCCAATACTTGATCATGTTCTTATCCTTCATCCTCTCCCGTGGCTCAACTGATGACAATGGCTTTCTCATTTTCGTCTTCAACTTATGTGTATTTTCATTCGTTTTTATATTGGACATAGCGAAACTCAATTTATGAAAACACTTTCTTTTTTGTGAGAAATCAACTGGTTAGGGGTTCGAGCTACTGATACTTACTAAACTGAAATCCACTTCCCACAAGCTTGTCATTTTGACAACCTTCAATTGGCCCGTACGATCTAAAATATGACAGTCCTGGAAAAAGAGCTTCATTGTGTTCAGTGCAATCCTATTACTAAAACCAACTGATCTCAGTTGATAAACATAATCATTACTTCCAATATTAAGTGTAATTTTTTAATTCACTTAACTTGCAGCAATTAAAGTATAACATGTAAAAATCTGCCGTCAAAACGAAAAACTGTCAAAAATATATTTAATATTCAGTATATTAATATAACTTGAAAATTCATTATTTTTAAATGCAGCTACAGTGTTACACTCCTGGCTGATTAACGATTATTAAAAAAATACGAAAGCTTAGATTTCATTGTCCAGTTCATCTGTTTTCCATATCTTTAGAGAATTTGTATGTTGTAAAGAGGTTTCATAAACCAATCAAGTTTATGCAAATTCTATTTTTGTGTATTGGAATGGAACTTCCTCCACGTTTAGTTTCTCAAACGAGACTATCAAATTTGGATGATTGAAATGTTTATTAATCTAAAACATTAAAAAATTCTTATTAATAAAAGAAAATATATGAAGTAGATGCCAGAGCTACTCACCAGGTACTGACATTCGGCAGGATCACGGTTGTCCTCGCCAGTATTATAACAATGCATCAGCAGCGGCTCTGAGCGATTGTTCAAAGCTTCGTGCATGTACCGTCTACTCGAATCATAAAAATCATCCTCAATCAGCGTGCGAGACAAATTTAAAACTTTGAGGGAGCCGCAGCTGGCGACTGCTTCCCAGAGGTCCGACTCGTAATGCCAAAACTGGCCTCCAATCATGTTTATTTGTTCCAATACCGGCAAGTTACTAATCAAACTTTGAAAGTGCCCTCTCTTGAAGAAATCTTCAATTAACGTCAACTGGCGCAAGTTTTTCAGCAGTACCAGCGATTTCAGCGAACAAGTCCAGTCGATAAATCTGAAGCTTAATTTACATATGTCCTCTGGTCGCTGTTCAAGAATCTTAGCTAAAAGGATTCTATTTTGTGGACATTCAGTCGAGAAACTAAACGTACGAAGCTTTGGCAAGTTTAAGGCACTAACAATGGAAGCGGTCCTTAGGAAGAACATACTAACTGATAGGTGTTCCAACTCTTGAAATGTATGCACTGATACTCCCTTATCCAAGAGCCTGTTCTTATTTGAGTTCAGCTCTTCCAAGAATTTCCACTTTTCCATTTTTCCACAGTTTACGGGCCCAAACGTCTTAAACGATGTGATTTTAGGAAAGACATCCACTAGCAGCTGTAGAGCTTCACTGTATTCACTTCCATACATTTTATCCGGTCTGTATTCTAGCGAACGAATGCATGGGAAGCTGTGCTGCATCAAGCATTTCAAGTGTTTCATAGTAACTGATTTTAGTTCCAAATGTTGTACCGTTGCGGAAATGGTACTTAGAAAGGCATCCTCCAGCTTATTAGAATTGCGCCCACTCTTCATGTACGTATAGTCTAAAACATGACTTGATTTGCGTTGCAGAACATCGCTGACATTTCTATGCAATCGAGGAGCGAAGAACTTTGAAGACGCCCATAAACAATATTGTGACTGATAGTCCAAATAGTTGATAATGATGAGTTGACAATCGTCGTTAATGTTTTCTATCATCTTAGGGCTATTGTCCATATATATTTATGTATCTTTAAATATTTTTAAATAATTTCTTTTGCAAGTCCCCTTCAATTTCGCCCGCTGCCAAAATTGACTAAAATCAATCGAGCTCACTCGATAACGATAACGGTTATTTTAAATATTAAAGTTATTAAAAAATGATGTAGGTATGTAGAAATAAGCTAACAAAACGACAAGTTGACACACACATACGTATTTATATTTATGATTATTTATTTATATTATTAAGAAATAAATTATTTTTTCATTTTGAGTCGAATTATTAGTGCTGCATCCCTGGTAGATTATCGATAGCGATAGCATGTCTTTTGTTATTGTTCGCGTTCGTCTTCTCTTATCAGTTTGTTTTGTTTTGTGCTTTAGTTAATAAAAGTTACTTAAGTCTAGCACAATTTATGTTATTTTTATCCACGGCACTATCTCATTCACTTAAAAACTAGCATGCCGCCAACAGAGACCCTACGTTCGGGCAGCGGAAGCAATGAACGAAATGTGCCTGGGTCTGAACAAACATATATAATCAGGCAAAGCAACAAATGCTACGAACATCGCGATTCCCAGGCTACGGCCATGTCGGTGGATTACTCAGGTCAATGGGTGCTGCTGGCTGGACGCGGTCATTTGGCGCTACAGCGCCTTGGTGAAGAGGATGGCACGTTGCGTCGTCACGAACGCCAATCCAAATATGAAATCTCTGTGGCAGAGTTTGCTATATGTCCCAGTCGACGTGAATACTGTGCCATCGCGGTAAGCGTGACTGTCATATTCCATAGATTATATAGATATATTTGATAAGCAAAACGAAATTCCTTTTGTCTCATCTTATTTATCCGGTTGCTTTGCAGACTAGTCAAAATATTGACATCGTTCGCTGGGGTCCCGCCGAACCGCACTACGAGAATTCACTCCGTGGACACACGCGCACAGTTACGGATATAGATTGGCACAGCAAGAATCCCAATTTACTAGTTAGTTGTTCAATAGACACGTTCTCACATATATGGGATTTGCGTGATCCACGCAAGCCAGCCCTATCTTTGAATGCTGTCTGCATGTGTAAGGCTCCATTGATATATATGATTCTATGATAGATTGCATTAAATCTTTGGTCTGTTCGCGTACAGCGGGTGCTACCCAAGTGGGCTTCAACCGTGTCTCTGGCAATTTGCTGGCTGCTGCCCATGACGGTGATCTTCGCATTTGGGATATACGCAAAGGCAGCTGTCCCACGCATTACATAACAGCACACTTGAATCGCGTGCATGGCATTAATTGGAGTCACAGACGAGAGACTTGCTTAGCCACAGCTAGCCAGGATGGCACCGTTAAATACTTTGATGTATGCAATCCCAGGCGAGCGGAAAAAATAATAACAACATTATCGCCTGTTTGGCGTGCCAGATATACGGTAGCAATAGCTAATACTTATGCAAAAAGCTTCTATTCACATCCAATTATATTTCTGTAGCCCATCGGCAACGGCCTAGTTAGCATTGTGGTGCCGCATATGGGTCGTGGGGAAAATAGTCTCCTGCTCTGGAGCAACAGCAAGCAAACGGATCCAATTTGCTCATTTGTAGGTCACACAGATGTCATACTCGACTTTGCCTGGCGACCGAATCGGGAAAACTTTACAGAAATTGTAAGACTTGTCTAAATATGAATCCTTTGTGGTTACTAAATAATCATTGTATATACTAGGAATTGGTGACATGGTCGAGAGATCGTACGCTGCGCGTTTGGAAGATCGATGATAATATGCTAAAGTTGTGCGAGCCATCCCCTGATGAAGATGAGGAGGTGGAGCGCGCCTCCCCACGCTACGAAAACGAGTTGAGTGATTTGTCAACAGAATTTATGATGCGTCCCATGACAGCGGCTGCCTCGTTGCCCATAACCACAGCCACCCTTCAGGTGGGCCCAAATACATTGCCCATGGCCCGTTCACCCAGCTTTGGCGGTGTATACACTAGAAGGGAGGAAACGCATATTGCACGCTCGCTAACGGATCAGCCAACGTGCTCGCTGCAGCACGAATTCTCACTGTTGAATACGAATATGCCGCATGTAGATGTCGACATGCTGTGTGCGATAAAGCGTTATGCTTGTTTTAAGATCTGTGCCGCTGATCATACGATCATCCTGCAGGTGACCTTTCCCACTGCCTATCCCAGTCCGAATGTGCCGCCCGAGTTTCAATTGTGTCAGGGCACAACGCTCTCCAGCGAGCTAAGCAACATCCTACTCAAAGTGCTGCGCACCAATGCGCTGCAGCGTGTGAAGAAATCGCGCAGCTGTTTGGAGCAATGTCTGCGTGCTCTCGTGGCCGCCATGAAGAAACGTGTCACAGACGTCGCTGGCATTGGAACAGACCGGAGTCAGCTGTTGCTGCAGTCGCCTAGATTGGAGGGTGCCTTGTCGAGCGCCTTACATGACGCCTGCATTCCTTTTCCACGCACCTCGGGCGTTCATTTCAATGCCATTGGCATGCTGACCACCTTTGCCCAGGTGTTGAACACCAAGCGTCTGACTTTGCGCCAGCAGACGCAATCCCTTACACCGCGCACCTTGAGCGTCATCAATGGTAGCGGATTGCTGGGCAATGTGATGGCCACCACGACCAATCAGCGCGATCCGAATGCCTCGTTCTATCTGCAGGAGCGCATGATCGCCTGCAAACGCCTGCAGGGCAAGCAACGCGTGATGCGTCAAATCAATGGCACTTCACCTGTCGTCCACGTCTACGATGCCAGCCAGCTGCTGCACATAAATCGCGAAATGGCACGCGACTTTGTGCTGGACAAGCAAAACATAGCGGCAACGTGTCGTCGCAACGGTGAAATCTGTCGTGCAAATGGACGATCTGATCTACTGCCCATTTGGCTGCTGGCGGAGTTGATAGCAACGCCTCACTCACCGCACGAGTCAATGAGCTGTGAACTGCTCTTCTACAAGGATCCTTTTAAGAAATCTCTGCTGGAGTCGCTGATCATGCACTATGCCACCGCTGGTGATGTACAAATCGCAGTGCTGCTCGCCTGCCTCTTCGACAAATGCCCCGCTGCTCTGATGAGCGTCATGGATGTGGCTGGGTGTCGGTTGCCCACACAGCTCCATGCGCAACGCTCGCCTTATCACACGGTACTGCCCCGTTCATCCAGCAGCAATTGGCAGCAGCTAAAGCAGTTGCGTAGCAACTCTTGGTCCGATTCGTTAGACTGGGTGGACTTTAAGCTGGGCCAGACAGATGCCTATGCATGCTCCCTAATCCGGCGCACTAAGATGCCGCTCTTCGATCAGTTCAAGCGCGCCTATGCGGATGTGCTCTTTGGCTGGCAATTGCTGTCCAAGCGTGCGCTAATCCTCAAGCACACGCTGCATACACCGGCCCCCACGCAGGGCGTTGAATTTGTCACCGAGTGCAGCGGCTGTGCGAAGCCCAAGCGGACGCCCAAATGCGAGCCGTGCAAGCGACCCGTTCTGTTTTGCATTCTCTGCTCCTTGCCGGTGCGAGGAGCAGCCAATGCTTGTCTCTCCTGCGGCCATGGCGGGCACATGCAGCACATGATGCAGTGGTTCGAGGTGAGTTTAATAAATAAATATACATATTTTTGTGAAGTCCTGCTTATTATATCAACCTACAGCGCCACATCGTTTGTGCCACGGGCTGTGGCTGCAACTGCTTGCAGCGCACCTCCGAGTTGCTTGCCCTAATTAGCTGATCATCGAAGACGATCTCGCGGCCACCGATTGGAATAGCTATACATTTACTCCTAATCAACGTAACTTGCTAGCTTATCTACGACTTGACGCACCGCAAATCAAAATATACATCAATTATTGTTTTTGTTATAGTTATAATGGTTTTTGTTTAGTCTCCAAGACATTTTGCAACATTTGCATAGAAATATAATTAATCTATATACTCTAACGTAAGTGCGTAAAAGCAGCCCATATTGAATACCGTAAAAATTTTCATATTTTATATTAAACACTTATCACAAGCTCAAAAAGTTGAAGAATTTTTTAAATAAAAACATGATATTTATATTCTACAAAGTCTTGTAAAGAATTGAATATCTTATATATTTTTATATATCATTTTTTAAAATTATTAATTTCAATTTTCCCGTGACTAAACATTGTGTAGCACAAATTAAAGGAAAAACCTATAAATACTTTTATACACAAAATCCATAGTCTCCGATTATTCCATTAAAATAATATTTCGAAAACATTTGCATTTAGCTTGCTTCAACAATTTCGAAAACCTTCCATGTCCGGATACAATAATTATTTATTAGTTTTTTTTGTTATTTATTTTTCAAATACATATATATTAAATTTTTAATCTTATATAACTTTTTTCTTTTTTACTTTTAGCTTAATATTTACGCATTTATTTGTAGTTTTGTATATATGTCTGTTTAGAAATCATCGTAATTGTTCGTCCCTCTCTTCAGAAAGTCCGTTTTTCTGTTTTGCAAAATATGCAGAATAAAAAATTTTAATTCTATAGCTCTGCTTTTTAACATTTATTTGCCTCTTCGATAAGCGTCATGATAATGGAAAATGAAATCGCGCAACGAAAAATACTCAATATTTAAAACAAATTATATGTCCAAATGGATAAACTTATTGCAATTTGTTGATCACGCACGTTCCTCAAACTTTTGTTTTTATCAATTTATATATATATACTATACTTTTTTCGAAAACATAAAGAACAAGAGCTAAGATCTAAATATATGTATAAAAAATTAAAAAGTAAACAAAGACACGCACACAAACAAATAGTAACGAAATATGAAAAAATTGTGGCTAAAACTCTCATCTTACGACAATAAGGATATAGATATATATTGAGGAAAAGCTTCAAAATTGAAGCCAGAGCTAAAGACAATGCTAACGCTGCTTAACTACAAACGCGTGTGTTTGTGTGGGGGTGTGTGTGTGAGTTGGTGTATGTGTCGGGCTTGGATTGAGGTGTTGTCAGTGCCAACTACTGGGATGTGTAGTCATCTCGCTATATCATTTAAATTGATCACGATATGTTGCGCTGCACATGGCAATAAGCAAGCGAACATTGCTGCATTGCGGACTCTTGGGACAGTTCTTAATGAACAGCTGACAATTGCGATAGAGTTCAGATAGCACTTTCGGTGCATGCTCACGTGTGATGGGATCCGACATATTAATGGCCAGCAGCGCTTCATTGAGGTAGCTGCAAACAGCATGAAAGAAACATTAAAGCCATATAAATTTGGATAAGTCTATGAATTCTTCACCTCTGCTTCAGCTCATTGTGGTTGCTCATGTCTGCAGATATTTGTTGTATTAACGACAGCAAAACCTTTTGCTCGAGTCGGCAGCCATCGGGCGCGAAGACCTGCATTCGATCCGTATTTCGCAATGTGAATTCCACCAGATTCAAATCATTGGCCAGCAATGCCTGATGGAAGGCCTTATTAATTTGATTGGCGAGCAACAATTGTTTAATGTTCTCTCGCAAATCGTAAGTGGGCGCGGGCGTTGCTGCCTGGGACCGTAATGCCATACTCTGATTATCCATATGCTTGCGCAGCTCAGTGCGTATGGTCTCCTGCACCTGGCGAGCGAGCAAGATCTCTAAGCTTTTTACTTCGCGCTGTGTCTCCAGCATAGCATCGGTTAACTCAGTGCGATGCTTTAGTAGATTTGTCTCCACCAGCTGCCTTAAGAGGCCGAGCTTATTACTCAACTCTTCGCCATTATGCGGCTGCGGTATGTGCTGCAGATACGCGTTAAATTCCACCATGACTATTTCAGAAAATAAATGAATTTATAAATATATTCAATACTTGTTTGATTTTGAAATCTTACAATCTTTTATGCCCACGCTGAATGCCTCGTGTAACTGTTTGAACATATTCTGCGATGACTTCTCGTAGGCTGGGATAAGAGTGCTGCTCATTGATTCGATGAATGCCGTCTGCAGACTTGTCTGCACGCCAATTAGAACGGATTTGCCAAAAGCATCCAGGAATTGCTAAACACAAATTAGAGATTTGTTATTGCAATCGAATAAACTCAGTTTATATTGTGGCTCACCTTGCTTTTGCACACTTGTGCTATATTTTCCTTTACCGTCTTGTCAAACACATTTAATTTCTGAACAATTTCCAGCTGCATTTGATTCTGCAATTGATCCATTTTCGCGTTGACGCGCGGCAGCAGCTGCCGCTGCAGTTCCATATTTAAAACGTTGCCAATAATGTCCGTAAAGTGATTCATAACATATTGATTAAGCACTTGCAGCACCGAATCACGCAGCTCACGATTTTGAGTCTCACTTTTGTGTATGGGCACATCAAGAAAAAATAAATGATGATAAATTAGTTCGATTATTCAAATACATCAAAAACAAAATATATCCCTATATATACTCGCACTCGCACTCGTTCGCAAGCTTATCTTACCGTGCGTGCAGAAACTCGGTTAGTTTCTTTTTGTGCTCGTTCTCGTAACGCTTCAGATATTGCTCCATCAGTTTGGATAATTGCATTTCGATTTTGTATGCCAGTTCGTTGACGCTCTTTGGCTGCAATGCAGCAGCTGTACTGCCGCTCGGTTGTTGTAGCAACTGTTGCTGTTGCACCTTGTTGATCTCGTGCTCGAGTTTATTAAGCTGCAATGATTGCGCTTTTACCAGTTCTAAAAATATCAGAGCAATGAACAATTAATAATGAATCAATTAACAAAGTTTTCTTTAACTACCCAAAAGTTGTTCCAGTTTCGTATTCACTTCTGTTGAGCTATCAACTATTGGATTACTGCAGTTGCTGCTGTTGTTGTTGTTGCTGCTGTTCAATGTTGTTGCCGTGTTGTTGTTACTATTGCTGCTGTTGCTGCCCAAGGTTGGCGGTATATTTCCATTGTTTTTATGCTGCACCGCTTGGGACATAATCTGGGCCGCATTCTGCAACTCAGCCGATTTTTTAGTTGGCAGCTTTGCATCCTGGGGTAGCCAATTTGATGTTGTAGCAGCTTCCTCGACCGTTGATGAATTGGTTATCTCATTGTCCGTTCTAAAAAAGTTTAAAATTAAAATTAACATTTGTTAAAGAGAAGACACATGCCAAACAATTGAGGGTTGATTTAAATTCTAATTCTTCTATTAGGTTTTCTCACTCACTTATTTTCTGTTTTGCAAATCATAAAATATGGATTATCCTCATCATATTCGAGATTTTCCAGCTCCGGTTCATAGTCATCTGTATCCTCTTGCGTTGCCATAATCTCTTGCACTTCACGACTTGGACTGGAGCCGCCACTTGCTAAATTCTCCGCTGCGTTGCGTTCCGGATTCCGATCAATGGCTATAAACTTCTTACGAGCATCCGTTTGCTCCTTCAACTTTTGTTGCTCGCGATCCTCAATGTGCGTGTTGTTGATCAGGTTCAAAAGATTGGTGTTGGCTGACTCTGTACCCTTGGCCGTGACCGTGGCCAACATCCGCAATGTCTGCAGCACCTGAGAGTTGATGGCCGATTGATCTGTTGTGGTTGTTGTGTTCGTCTCAGCTCCATCTCGATTCACAAGCACAATACTCGCCGCACTAGCGCTAAATGCATCCGGAGTCATGAGATTCAGCTGCGAATAGTTGCTGCCATACTGTGGCGAAGCTGAACGTGATTTATTAGTGGTTGCAGCCTCCTGCAGTATGGCCGATGGTGCAGCCGCAGCAGCAATAGCAACCGACACTACCGAGCCAACTGAATTGCGTTTCGATTTACCAAAAAGGGCATCGAGTGGCACAGCGCTCGATCCGCTGCCGCTGCCGCTGCTGCTGTTATGCGAATTCGGCGAGTTGCTCAATGGCTCCTGCTTAATCTCAGTAACATGGAGCAGGTTATCTGGGGACAGAGCACGTTTCTTGCTGGCTGCGCTGCTTTTGCTGCTATTCAAACTTCTTGTGGGCTTGCAGGGCTGGTAAATAATTTGGCATTCCTGCAAGCTCTTAGCTTGCACCACGAACATATGAACCACCAATGCATCAGTGGTTGCGTTGCTTTCGTCATCGTAATCATCGGGCTCTTCGAATGGGTAATAGCTCTCATTGGTGCTCTTCAGACGACGCATGCTCGCGTTGACTATGGAAAAGGACAGTATGCCCGAGCTCAGCTTAAACTCGGCTATATTTTGTATGCGTATGGATGGATCGCTGGAGCCCGCGATGCTGCTGCTCGAACCATGAGCATCACAACCATTCTCCGAGTCCCCACTATCGCTGCCTTGTTCATTGCCACCACAGCTGCTGATTTGCATGACATAGACAGCCAATGCATCCAGACTGGATATAACCAAATAGTTGGCACTGCGATCAATACCAGCTATAAACATGCTCGGCTGCACACTCGGGGGTACCGAGGCCATAACATTAATCGTTTGCAGACACTCCCATAGAGAGCAATTCCACAACTTGATCTCTGTATTGTGATCGCTGGTGGTGATAACATACTGCCAATAGGCACTGTAAAAAGACAGAGCCAACATTACTAAACTAACATTATATGAACTTGATGAGAGCTTACTCCTCCACTGGCTTGTTGATATTATCCAGAAAGAATAGCGAGGCCACCGGCTTGCCATCGTGCGGTTTCCATTCGTGCAGACAGCGATGATTGCGCACATCATACAAATAAATTTGATAGAAACGAACTAAGCCATCCAGACAGGCAGCCGCAACGGTCGTGCCATCAGGCGATAAAGCAGCGCAGGTTATTAACGTATCCTCTTCTATCTTTAAATAGCCCGTTTCTAGTGACGAGGGTTTTATCTGCCCGCGCTGCAAAGAGATAGTAGAAAGGAAATGAGCAAAATGATTATATGTGACAGGCAGACTCTACTTACACCATACTCTGATATGATCATTCTAACATTGAAGCATTGGAACTGTTTACTGCGTGACCAAATCAACAGTTGATTCTCATCATCCTCTTCATGGCCAGTAGCAGTGTTGGCATTAGAATTGTTATTGCTGCTGTTTCCGTTGGTTACATAGGGACACCAGGATACCATGTCATATTCGGGCACATAGTTCGCTATGGGATCATCCACTTTCAACACAAGTTTGCATATTAAATTACTATCGATTAGATCGATCTTATACACAAACAGCGAACACATGTCAATGACCGCAAGGATACGCTCCCTTTCGCTGTGTGCGAATTGCAGATCCAAGACCTCGCCATTCATGCCCTTGATGAGTGCCCGCTGGCTGGTGCTCGTGTTGCACACACGCACCATGCCTTCCATACCAGTGGCTTTGTTGTTAACTGGAAAAAGCCATTTGGTATTAATATCGAGTCTCGTTTAGTTAAATCTCCCTCTCACCATTGATAGCATAAGCAAGATGTTTGCCATCACGATGCACGGCCACCAAATGACCCGGATAATAGTATTTATGCTCCCATTTATAGTCAACGACATTCTTGAGCTTCACCTTGGAGGAACCGCGCGCATGAGAACCGCCGCAGCCATAAACTCGCGTATGATTCGTTTTAATGCTATGACAGCATTGCTTATCAAAAGGTTTGAAGTTGCTAAAAAAAATCAAGATTGTAATTAATGAAAGCAAATAAGACTAAATTCGATCAACATACATTATTTCGATTTTCTTCGGATCCGTCTGATTGCCATTGGCGGCTACGATTCCGCCGACGCCCTCTGCCGCTCCTTTATCCTGTTCGTTACTGTTGCTCATATTGAGGCGGGTTCCAATTAGAATTATTTCTCCAGTTGTCTGCGAATTACAGTTACTTGTTAATGCCGCTAAGTGAGCGTAGCTTGTTGTTGTTGCAATTGCTGTGTTGCTTTTGCCTTTGCCACACCTTGATAATGATTGCAATGGCTTACGAAAGATTGGCAAATGTGCAAGCGCAAAGAGCGCGATTAACATTGACGATTGCACTTTACTAAATAAGAATAGATCACATCAGATATGTTAACATTTTGTACAGTATTATTTCCTCCATTGTGTATCGATGTAAACGTAAACTAACCTGCACTTGAGCAGCACTTTTTCAATATAGTGCTAGCTGCTTTTGCTACTTTCGCAGGTCGTGCAAAAGTTGTTCACATATATGAGGCACGCACGGAGCAAATTGTTTAATGCTATTTACACCATTTAAACAATCAATTTGTTAACAATTTCACACGTACAAATTGTATCGCAAATTTTGCGAAAATTTGCTCCAATGCCGCAAAGCGCTAGAGATGTGTAGCGGTCTATAAAGCACAATCGATAACATTCATGTCTGTTATCGCAAAGCTCAAACAGGGTTGCATTTATTGCGGCGCCAATTATTAACGAATTTCAAATATTAAGATGTTGGTTGCTTTTATAGCATATTATTTATTGCCATTTTTTTAGCATTTGTAACATCAACTTAGTACATTTAATTATTATATATGTAGATGTATATCCCTCAAAACAATACGCATTCATTACGTTGCATCGTAACAATATGATTACATAGTGCTTAATATCACTTTATGTTTTTGCTTGTCTTACATTTTTCTTTGTTGTTTTTAACACTTTATTCAGTTTTTGTAGTTTGTAAATATTTGAAAATTATTAACAAGTTGAAGATTTATTTTGTTTGATGACAAGAGAAATAATATACATTTCTTGATATATATTTATATATTACATAGTTGAAGTATGCAAAAGAAAATCCGCGCACGCAGATTCAAATGATGATAGACTCGTATTTATCATCTTATAAATTCGAAGTACGCATACTTGAGTGGTCCGGGTAAATTAAATAATTCTTGATTTCGTTTCATTTGTTGAATTTTTTATACAAATACCTAAAGAAATAGTGATCAAAATGTACATAATATCAATATGTGTATACGTAGAAAATAGTTTTTTGCAAAAAACGAACTTAACCTAAGCTAAGCTTTCAAGGAAATTGAATTGGTTGCATTTTTGCTTTGTAGTGTTTTGTTTTTTTCTTTTTTTGATAACTTTTCATTTTTTAAATACTTAAACATTTAAGCCTGGCTTACGAAAAGTTACAACTTGTTGCACATTAACATTATAGATTTTGCTTTTCATTGCCGGAATGAATGAGAAGGTCGAGAATAGGTTTTTCTTTTCGGTTTTCGAGCTGTGCAAAACAGAATTCGTTAATAAATAATGATATATTGCCTACGGGCAAACTAAATATAAGATTGAAATTGTATTCATAATCAGCCAAAAAGAAATGTTCAAGGAGTTTTGCAATTTTCAAATGCATTTGGCGCCACTATGTGATCACCTTTCAACTAGAGTGCAGAGTTTTTTCTATGTTCTTCGTTTTCTTTTACATTCACATTTACACATTTAGTTTTTAACAATTAGTTCAATTAGCTTTGTGTGCGCTAAAGAGAAGTATACATAAATTGGATCTGCATAAATATGTATATGTATGTATTCTATAAGAGGCGTTATTATTGTTATTGTTGCTTGACAAAGATGTTTGCATGATTTTTGAGATTTAACTAGCCTACAATTAAATAGCAAAACAATAAAAACTTAAGCAGCGGAATTCACAATATGTTTGCCTTTTCTTCTTCTTCCTCTACTATTTGCAACAAATAGAAACAACAATAAAAGTGGCTGCTTGTTTTTTTCTGTTTTTTAATTAAACATTCGTATAGGCACCCGTGGAACCAGACGAGCCGCCCGTCACATTCGCCGTCATTGGCGCTGATGTTGAGGATCCGGCACGTGTGCTGACATCCATATCCGATGCAGTTGCTCCAGCTACAGCCACTGGTGCTCCTCCTGCTCCTGTCAGGCTCTCCAGCTTTAGACGCATCTCCTCCTTGCGGGTCTGCACGCTGAGCAGCTCGTCACTCAAATCGTTGCACAAATGCAGCAGCGAAGTGTTCTGCTCACGTAAACGCTGCAGCAGCTCCGTGGTGCTCATTTGATTCTGCTTGAAGGACACATGACGCAATGAATCGGTAATTGCTGTTACACGCTTCTCAAAGCTGTCTGCGCTTGGTAGCTGTCCAGCAGCTGTTGCTGTTGATGCAGCGGCAGCAGCTGCTGCAGCTACCGGCGCCGGCGTCTGTGGCTTGCGATAAACTTCAAAAGCAGAAACGCGCTGCTGCGTCTGCAACGTAATGCGCGCCGATATGGGCGGCACAAAAGCGGGCGGTGGCGGTGCAGGTGGCAGCGAATGCAACTGCTGCTCAGCAGCACCAGCAGCTGTTGCTGTTGCACTGTTGTTGTTGCTGCTGCTACTGCTGTTGTTGTTGTTGTTGCGGTTGCTGTTGTTGCTGGCATCCAGCTGCAAGGGTATAGTGTATTAGTATTGTTTGCAAAGCAAAAAGTGCAGAAGCTACTTGAATTTCGGGATGCATAAATACAGTAGTAAAAGCTACGGCCAATTGTGAATGCATTTGTGGATTTCATTCAAGTTATATATCAAGATAGATTGTAGATATGTATCTTTATTTGGAACACTTACAGCATTCGCATCGTCGGCAAAGTGCGTGAAATCGGCAAAACCCGTTGAGGTTTGCATATCGAAGCTGGCTTGCGCGGTTATCTTAATTGAAGTTGGGGGGTTTATATATAATATAATATATATATTGATATATATATATATTACAGATTGTTTATATAAATAAATGAATAAAGAAATTAATATATACATATACAAAATGCAGACGTGTCTCACAATCAAATTGCAGCTTTGAGCTATAAATAAATATAATTCGGTGCGCCGAAACTGTTTTACATTATGACAGAGTCACATAATTCGCAATACAGTGTGTACTCTCTAAACGGAATATCAAAGTTATAAGAATCAAAATGTTAAAAATACATTTCTCTTGATTATTAATACTTTTACTTTTTTATAATACCCATTTTTATAGGTAGAATATATAATTTTACATTTGTTTTCTCTTCTTTCATCAAGTGCACACTGTATTAAAAATTGCAAATGATTGTTAAGAAACAAGAGACTTTTGAAAAACTTGTTTAAAAATTAACTTTTAATTATCGTTAAACAAAAGAGAGAGAGAGAGAGAGAGAGAGAAGGGGCGAATTTTGATTTCTATAGCTGTGAAAACTCGTGAAATCTGCCTTTAAAAGTCAACCGTCTCTGTTTTAACATTCTCTGTAATATTCATTATATTGTTAATTAATGACACTGTTAGTGAGATTTTATGTTAAGGTGATGCAGACCATTACCATTTGAATTTAAATTTAACAATAAATATATAAATTTAGTTTTAGCAATTAAACAGCTCAATATAGAGGCAGAAAAATAGAAATCCTGTTTCATGTTCTTAAGAGCAGCTTAAGCGCTGGCCTAATGCTCGGATTAACAGCCTTGTGGAATGTTAGCTAGGGTGCCTAAGAGCTGTGCTAAAAGACACAATCGTGCCTAAGACCCGCTGTTGCTGTTAGTAAATGTAACACAACATATAAACAGATTATTGGACATGGTTTCGTACTAGACAACAGACAAGCAACATATACACATTTATATAAATAAAGTTCGATTCAATGCTTTAACTCACCTCTGGCTGTTGGGCACCAGCTGCACCAATTTTGAACTTATTCAAGTCTAAGCTGCTGCTGCGTGCATGACGATGAGGACGCGGCGGCGGCAAAGGCGGTGGCTCCTTCTTGGCAGATGGGACGCTCGTTGTATAGCTGGACGGCGGCAATGGCGTCGCCTGATCCGGTGGCTCACTGAGACCAATAGAGCCAATACTTGGCTCCCTTTGCGGCGGCGGTGGCAATGCCCCAATATTATTCTTCGCTGGCAGCTTCTTTGCTTGCGGTCTTTGAATGGCGCGCAGATCGGTGCCTTCCCTCTGAATGTTGTGAGTGCTGTTTGTAGTTGAAGTTGTTGATGATGACATTACTGCTGCTGCTGCTGCTGCTGCTGTTGGTATTGCTGTTGTGGTGGCTATAGCTTTGGGGCTGTCCTCGCGCAGCACAACAACGCCTTCCACGTCGGCAATTGACTGTTGGCATGATGGATCGCCTGAAGACGCAATAGCCGTACCTGGAAAGATTTGTTTGATAGGTAAATGTATTATAGATAGATCTATAATTATATTAGAATATCTACCTATGGGCGTCACACGTAGTGGCACGGGATGCAAGATTTGCGGATTGGAGCCCACATCCTGGGCGGTGCGTTTCATATCAAACAAAGCTGGTTTCAAACCGGGACTAGAAACGGCAGGAGCAGGCACACCAGCTGCAGAAGCTGAAGCTACAGTCGTTGCACTTGCTCCGCTTGCCGTGGCTGTAGCTGTCGTCGTGGGAGATTCACTAAACTTCGTCCATTGGCTGGCATCGTTAGTTGAGCTGGCAGCAGCGCCCGCTCCAGTTGTTATTGCTGCAGCTGTTGTTGTCGACTTTTCCGCATTTGGTGAATTGGAAATGCTGCGGTGCTTAAGCACAGGCGTCGTCACCTCTCGCCTGGAGCTGCTGTTGCTAGCTTGAGAGGAAGTGGAAATGCTGCTCAGGTTCATGATGTTCTTGTCGTTGAGGCGTGGTTTGGGTTGGTGCTGCTGCGTGCTGCTAATGATTGTATTGTCTGTGTGCTCATCATCATCGTCATCATTCAAATGCAGGAGATCAGCCTCGGGCGGCTCTTGAGGTATAGTTGATGATGCCGAAGCGTTTGTCGTTGTCGATTTCGCCAGCACATTCGGATGTAAGCAATGGGGCAAACTGCTGGGCAATGGTATATTGTTGCGACGCAAGACAACGAGATGCATGGCAGCCGTAAATTCGGATAGACTGAGAGCTCCGTCACGTGTGACATCGCACAGTTGCCAAATGTGACGCAGCTCCTCAACGGGTATGCGACTCTTCTCAAAGAAATTGCTGCAAAATGAGAATCAGCATATATAAATATTGATATCTATCAATGATTTCAGAGATATCAAAGCTTACCGCGCTGCCTGTCCGGAAAGCAGGCCATGCGGATCCCGTTGCACCGCTCGAAATTGTTTATTGTAATATTCGCGCTGTTCCGGAGTAATCTGATAGAGAGTAATCAATTCACTTTCGTTGTCCTCATCATCGCTGCTGTGGCGATCGGAAGACTCCTCCTCGGTGCCCAGCAGCTGGCGATGCTCATCTCCTAGCAGCCCTTGCCACAGCGTATCCTGCGCCCAGGGACGCTCGGCGACGCTGTTTGTCGGCGTCGGGCTATCGCTATTTGTGCTCCACGCTTCCGGTGAGCCACGTCGACGCTATGATTAGATATATTTGGTATTTGCATTTAAGATATATCAGATAAGATAACAGATAAGCTATACGCACTGTTTCGCGGCTGCTGCTGCTGCTGACGACACCAACAGCCTCCGCATTAGCCATCTCATCAAAGTCGTTACCGCAGCTAGATTCGTTTTGCTCTACTTCAGAATCGGTACTTGGCACATCCGATGTATCTTGCAGCTGCTCCAACTGCTGTTGATGTTGTTGCTGCTGGGAGTTTCGACGCAGCGAATTACGACGATCGTTTGTTGGAGGCGGCGGCAAGGCACCTAAGCCATTCTCACAGGCAATCGTTGAAGTAGTAGCCGCTTCCTTCCAGCTAAAATGCGGCAAGGGCAATGGCACAGTGGCTGCTATGAGCTCCTGACGCAATGGCACAGACGCTTGATGGGCGGCAATTAGCTTAAGGCATGAATAAAACTGAGCACGAGAGATGTGCAAAGCTGTGGAAGGGATGCCAGCTAAAGCGGTGATCTATTAAGCAATATACAAACATTAATTACGACATCTGTCAAATTATTTATTGAACCTACCTCAATGACTGTCTCGTTGGCAATGTCTGCAGAGCGAAAGAGTTCGGTTGCTTTTAGCATGGGCACCTTACTGCTGCTCTCCACGTCGCAGCACTGAAACAGCTCACTATAGAAACGTGTCTCTGGCTCTGTGAGCGTTACCTCCTCCATCGTCAAACAACTTGTTGAGGGTCTTATTACTATTTGGTATCAAGCTAGCCACGCCCCAGGCCAGGCAACAGTTTTATTTGTTTATATATTGGCTTTACAGCTAACTCAGCTGTGCTGTGCCTCCCCCCACTTTGCGCTTCGGCTTCGTTTAACGTCGCGTCAGCGTAGGTGGAAAAACGGGGCTCCAAATTGAAAGACGATTCGAACAGCAAATTCCAACAGCAGCAGCAGCAGCAATGTTTTGCTTTAGCTTCAGCCAGACAATTTTATTCACACATTTAATGCATGCCGCACAGCATAGCCAACGTAATTTCCTCAATTTCCAAATTGGTCTTAGTTTCAACAGCACTAATTTGTCTAATCAATAGTAAATTTTTACACGAAATTTTCGCAAACTGTTGTGCACTGTGGTGGCACTATCATCGATAGTAGTACCAAGAGATTGCGATGGTCGATTAGTGCGTACTTGTGACTATTGAGAGTAACGAGTACTTAAGGATTTCACGAAGTGTGAAGCACGCCGTGCTCCGTGCTCTGCAGTCTGCTTAAAAGAAACTCGATTAGTCTGTTTGAGAGTAAAGGTAAGTATATTTTAGTATACATGTGTGTAGAATAGCTAATCTTATCGCTAATCGCATCGCTAGATTGTAAATTTTGAAATATATTAGAGCTTTCCATTCAATGAACTGAATTTGTATAAAGCCGTGAGATCGAGTTGATATTCAAACTATTTGTCGTTATATAGTCCATCGTCCATCGCTAACGACTACATCGATAACAGCAAAGTTTGTTATTGTCCGTCTAGGCGATTGCAACGCAATTTAGTGTTTAAATTTTTTAACAAAGACTTTCAGTGCCTAAACAAAGCTATAGATTTAGTGTTTTATATATTAAATAGTTGAACATGTTCTCACGCAAAAGGCCAGAGCCACCGAAACGCCGGCAGCATGATTTGTCACAGGTATGGAACAAAACCAAGCATCTATATTTTGCCTATTTACAAATATGAGTCATTGACTTCCCTCTCCTCTTACTTGGCCTTAAATAGTTCGGTTTGACGGAAATACCAGATGACTTTGATCCCAGCGGTGGCTATGGTGATGAAAGTGGCGATAGCGATTTGGAGGCTGAACTGGCGGCTATTGCCGGCGGCGGTGGTCCAAAGCCCAAAGAAAAGGCCAAGCCAAAATTGTTGCCTAGCAGCGAATTAGAGAAAATGATTGCAGACAGCCTGCGTGATGTCAGCGATGATGATGATGATGAGACATTGGAGAACGACAGCGATTTACTTGGCGAACTGCATGGCATAACAGGCGTGGAGGAGGAGGAAGAGAAAGCACAGCCAGCTCCCGCTGCTGCGACCGTTGAGGAAGCAGAGCCTGTGCAAACCTTTCTGCCCACCACAACAGTTGATACATTGTCCATAATCAAACAGCGCATAGATATGTATAAGCAAGCAGAGGCGAATGCGAAAGCTGCCGGTGAATCTGGAAAGGCTAGACGCTTTGCTAGGGGCTTGAAAACACTGCAGGATCTGCTGAAGCAGTCGTCGGCAGGCAAAAGCATTAATGTTGATGACATTCCGCCAGAGGTGAGCGTCAAGGCGGCCGGTGGTGGGGGAGGAGGAGCGTCTGTAGCATCTGAAGCCCAGCTAGAAGAGCCAGAGCAACCAAAGCTGCCTACACGTTCCGCTCCAGCGCCACCCACGCCGAGCACACCGCCAGCACCGCCCACGCCCAGCACACCTCCAGCACCGCCCACGCCGAGCACACCTCCAGCCACAACAGCAGCTGCGTCTGAGACGCCCGTCAACCCCCTGATATCTCAAATGCGCAGTCGTCAAGGCGAGTACAAAGCAGCCGCAGTGCAGGCCAAACGCAGTGGAGACACAGCTTCGGCTTTGCAATTTTTACGCGTGGTCAAGCAATTCGATGTGGTAGTGAAGATGTGCGAGGATGGGCAGGAGGTAGATCTAAGCGATATGCCACCACCTCCGGCGGAGTTTCTAGCATTCATGGCCAAGATGCAGGAGGGAGCAGCAGCAGCAACAGAATCCGAGCCAGCGCCTGCTCCAGCTCCAGCTCCTGCTGCTCCGCCAACACTTGCAGCTGCAACAGAAGCCACAACCATGTTGGAAGCACTGCAGCAGCGCTTGAGCAAATACAAATCTGTGGAGGAGTCAGCCAAGGCGGAGAACAATACAAGCAAAGCGCGTCGCTTTGGACGCATTGTCAAACAGTACGAGGATGCAATAAAGCAATACAAGGCTGGCCGACCTGTCGCATACGATGAGTTGCCAGTGCCACCAGGCTTTGGTCCATTGCCCATAAGTGAGCCAGCTCCAACAGCAGCTGTAGCTGCACCGGACCCAACACCTCCCACATCGCCAACCACAGCGAGCACTACACCAGGCAGCTCAGCCTCAGCTACGCCCACGGTGGCAAGAAAAGCGCCAACGCCACCACAGCCAAAGGAGTTAACGACACGCACCTCCGGAAATCATCAGAAGAGCAATCTAGCTGAGCAACAAATGAAATTGTTGCTCGAGCGCCAAAGAGAGTTTAAATTGGCGGCCCTAGCCGCAAAGAAAGCGGGCGAGATCGATCAAGCCAAGGAATATCTGAAGATCTTCAAAGGTTTCGATTCGTTGTTGAATGCGGCAAGCAGCGGCCTGCCCGTGGATCTCAGCACGGTCAGTCGACAAGGCTTTAAATTTAATTTTTATTATATTATTTATATATCTTCCAATTTATAGCTACCTGTTCCACCTTCTCAACGCGACAATTTGGAGGCATCCTTCGCCATTGTTTCAACTGAGGAGTGTGATCCAAACGATGATATATGCGAGATTGGTGTGCGCATCGAGGAGCAGCTGGCCAAGCAGTTGATGATGTGCAAGAATACACGGGATCATCACAAAGCCATGGGCGATATAGCAGGCATGAATCGTTTTGAGAATCTCGCATTGACTGTGCAGAAGGATTTGGATCTGGTGCGCTACTCGAAGCGCAAGAATCTAACACTGCCGAAATTCCATTATGAGAAGCGTTCCTTTAATATTGTCCATTGCAACACGGATCTGACGGACAACGAACTCGAAATTGTTGTTGTAAGAGGCATCAATTACAATGTGGCCAATCCCAAGGATGTGGACACCTATGTTCGCGTAGAATTTCCGCTTTTAAATGTAAATTTTAAACTATTAATGTTGATTCACTTTTCTTAATAATATTATTTGCTACTACAGGATGAAGCCTTCAGAGCGAAAACAAATGTGATCAAGGACACAGACAGTCCGGACTACGACGAGCGCTTTAAAGTGGAAATTCAGCGCGGAAATCGTCAATTCCAACGTATCTTTAGAAGACATGGCGTTAAGTTCGAAATCTATTCAAGGGGGTGAGTTGAACAATTTTCACTTATATATATCGAACATAATATTGAGCACTATATAATAACTAATTAATTCGTACTAAAGCCTAATGCATTTGCTTATCAATTAACCAAGGTGAAGCGAGAATAAACCAAATAGAAATTCATTCAACTTCAGCGAAAATAACTTGCACGCGAGATTCTCGAGTAATATACATATACTCCAAATCTAGGCTTAAGGCTGTAGCATTGATTTTTCTTATAATTCCTAGATTTTTGAAAATTCTATTCTCTACTATCTAAATTTCAAACAGTAGTAGTTTAATATAAAACATGTAAACTTGTTTTCTAGACTTACCACAAAAAAGATTTAAATTATGAAGCCTTTCAGTAAAACAGATATAAAAATATATTGAGATTAGCCTATAATTTAAAATTTTGTCGCGATACAATTAGTTTTATTATATAACATCTAAACTCTAAAATTCACCCGCTAAATCTTAGTGTTACTTTTAAAATTAGTTTAAAATTACACTGGTATTTCAGTTTTATATTCACGCAATTAGAAATCATAAGTAGAGTATCATTTGAAGTTGATTTTTTCATTTACCTGGGAAGCTCTTGCCTTTTACTATTTTCGGTATTTATCCTGTCGGTTTTCTCATGCACATTTCTTAAATAGATTATTTAATTTTCCGAAAAAAAGTTTCTGTGAACATTTATTATTTTCGTAGAGCTTTTGCCTAGATTTGAGTTCGCTTTCCACATTTTCATTGATTCAAAACATTGAATTCCCCTAAGTCAAATGATTTTAATAAAAAAATTATGTTTTACGAACTCTTACGCCACAAATTCCATTCCAATCGCGCAATGCTACGCTCAATGCTAAACAATAAATACATAAATAAATAGCTGCAGTATTGATTGTTGTGGACTAAGTCGTAAACTGCCCATATGTTGTTTCAGAGGATTTCTACGATCCGATGTATTGATTGGCACAGTAAATGTGAAGTTGCAGCAGCTGGAAACCAAGTGTGATATACACGATACCTTCGATGTGAGTAAACTTTATTATAAATATATATTTTTAAACTAAAGTTGACCTTCTTTATATTCAGCTGATGGATGGACGCAAGCACGTGGGCGGCAAGCTGGAGATCAAGGTTCGTGTACGCAATCCCATATTGACTAAACAAATGGAGCATATCGACGAGAAATGGCTAGTCCTGGATGCCGAAGCCTGAAATGGGATTTTTCTCATGAGACATACGATCATAACATACACATATTCCTGGTTATATTTCTCTCTATATATAATATCTTGTACTTTAATGCAACAACAAAAGTTTCATGTGTTTATTGCTTACACACACACACACATACATACACATAATGTACTATATATGTGTATACATATATATATATATTTGTATAAATCTTTTATGTATATGAGATATTTGTATATGGAACAAGGCGCTGTTGCTGCTGGGAAGAAAATTGTTGTGCCCAAATTATGTACGAGGGTTCTCTGAAAGTTGCCGGATTTCAAAAGAAATATTTGAAAATTTGTAAAACAAAATTTATAAATTGTCATTAAATGAAAGATCAAAAATAAGCTAAAAATTAATTCCTTTCAATTGCCATTTATATTGCTACCGGTCAAACAAGAAATATCTAAACAATACATTTGTTGTGAAAACATAATAAAATATAAATAAATTGTCGTTTTTGAGAATAACATATAAAACATAAAACACGTTCGGCAATGTTCCTGAGTTCCTTGTAAAGAGTTATAATCTAAAATAGTTGAAGGGAAATTTTAGTATGATTGAACAGAGCGCGCCTTGTGGCCAAGGAAAGCCTGATTATGTTTCAACTAATATATGCACGATATGTTATTACTATATATGTATAGATATATAAGTATATGTTTTTGTTAAAGTTGTTTGCTAAATTATAACTCCAGATATTCGACTATTTGGGAGAAGGCGCTGCGCTCATTGAAAACATCCACGCCGCGCACCTTGTAGAAACCTGCAAAGTGAGATATTAAATGCAATTACCTAACGATCGTTTATATATACATATATAAATACTACCATTCACGCTGTTATTCCCGCCCGGCGCATATTGAAAAGATGGATATGGCAGATGCCAGCCCTGCGAGATGTGCAACCACTCGGAGCCGGCACGTTCTCTAAACCAAACCTCGTAGCTCTTCAGGCATTGAGTGGATCGCGCTTGCTCGCTCCACCTGATGAACACCTCACTCTTGGTCACCTCTACGATTTCCAGTTGTTGGGGTCGTTTCAGCTTCGGCCAGGCTGCCGAGCAGACACGCAACAGCATCAGCCAAGGCAGCGGTAGGTTGGCGGAGTTGACAACCAGTTCGCTATTGTACTGCCAAATGGGACCCGTTTCGTAGAGCCTCGGCGTTTGAGCCCTTCTCATAGCCTCCCTTAATGTGGCGTTCGGATATGCTGGACTGCCTGCCTGCTGCCACACGTGGGCGGGATCTGTGCTGTGCGGCACCAGCAGCTCGGTAATGAACGCCGATTCGTTGGCAATGGACATATTCAGAGTGTATTTGTGATGGTAGGCCGTTAGCTGTGGACCCGCCTGCTCTGGGCTGAGGAATATGGTGGCCATGTACTGGGCCGCGCCGTTGCCCGAGATGCTGCGCAACACCTGGACACTGTGCTTGCTATCCATGTTGACCACCTCCAGGTCGGCGGCCCGTGTGCCCAACTTGGCCAGCATGCCAAGCGCGGCATAGACGGGCTTTTGCACAAACTGCGAATGCGGTGGGCTCGTCTCATTCATGCGAAAGTGCGCCAACAGCGTTCTGAAAGGATTAGTATATGATTTTTTTAAATTTATATGGGAAACTGTTTTTAGTAAGGCAAAATAATTTAATTCTTTAATTATTAACATGACTGTCACTATAATCATATTAGTAAAGAATTATTATTCTAACTGCGATGATAGTTACATTATCATATCGTTATTATCATACCATCATTAGGATTATCTTATTGTTAATCTTCAGAAATAACATGATCATCATAATAAGCACAATAAAAAATAAAACAATTTTTAAAATTATATTATTACTTATATATAATTATTTAACCATTACACTTATTATGAAAAATATTTAACAACACAAAACACCAAACACAACCGAACCACACGAAGACTGCGACCCAACTGACTAAGAGCTGTGCCAAGCGGTACTTTTATATACTCAAATTCGACTCAGTATGGAAGTCCACTCAAAAGATGTTGCTCAAGAAGTTTTTTTTCGAAGCTAGTACCTGCGCGCGATCAGTGAGTAAAGGAGTGCATTTGAGATGTGATTTGAGCAGTTAGCTTATAGAGATGACCCTTGAAATGGGATAGGCAAACGGAGAGAGAGTTAACTAATTTCAGTGATCGAAAATATATGTACATATGTATGTACATAAGTGTTAATACTTAGAACCCATTCCTCTCTTATATACATACATATGTACATACATACATATATGATTCCCCACATATTCAGGATATGTATCTCTAATCCTTTCAATAGCTGAACCTAGTTCTACTCACCGCTGACTAAATTCGTATGGATGATAGCTTAGAAATGCATTGTCATGACTAAGGGATTCCAGTTGGGCCAAAACGCCGCCCTCGAGCTTCGCCTGCCAGTGTTGCATAACAGTGGCGATTAGGGTGGCCGCATAACGCATATCCGACTGGAAGTCGCGGGGCGTGTCCCAGCCCGCAATGGGATCTGCCTCGCTGCAAACGGAAGAATGTAGAGTCAACGATGTCATAGATCGGAATTTGGCTGCACTTACTCATTGGCCACCGGCAGCTGCTGCAGCTGTGGATAATCGTGATAGATCTTCGTGAGCAGCGCTAGGGAACCATTTAGAATCTCTTTGGCGCTGCCATCGAGACCCTTGCGATGATAGCTGAGTATATCGATGGGACACTTGGCCAGCTGCTGATTGCAAACCTCTAACAGCTCCCAACACAGCGGATGACGCTGCTCCGATTTGAAGAGGCCAGCGGGTCCACGTAAGGCACGATAGAGCTGCTTCGATTTGCGCCTGCTGCCCGCTTTGCTCAGTCCACGCCTCACAGCTTGAACGTACTCCAAATAGGAGGCGGAAGTGAAGTTGATGCGATTATAATTGAGCAGATCCGGTTCGTTCCAGGTTTCATAGCGCCAGCTGGAAAGACGAGTTGCGCCATGGCGTGCTGACGGTGGGAACGAGATGAGGAGAAATCGGGAAGAATTCGATATATAGTTAAACCACTTGCTCACCCAGTTGATGATTGATAATGCTCTTGACAAAGTTCTCCCAAAGGAACCAGTTCCTTTCGGGATTCGCCGTGAACACATCACCGGGATTGGCCATAAATTCCAGCACCGGCGACAAATGCAGCTCCTGCAGCAAGTCCACAAATCTATCGAATTTCTCATAGTCATACTGGGGCACACCCTCCGTGCTGTACTCCAGGAACTGCACCAGCTCAAGTAGCCAATGGATGCGTATGTGTGTAATCGCTCCAATTGGCAAAGCTCCAATCAGACGCAAATGCAGCTGCATTGAAGGCGCCTCGAGGGCTGCACTAACGCCGTTATAATTGATATCTCCAGCTGGACAGAAGCCAACGCCGGTCCAGAAGTGGGGCAATGGATGATAGACGACATCACTGCTGGTATAGTGGGCGTGGCTGGGCAGCTCAGTCAGCGGCAACAGCAGCAGCAACAGCCGCCACATTGCGTCGCCTACTCAAAGGGAAATTACAAAATTATTTATTAATTATTTTTCGATTAATTTTGTTTTGTTGATTATATTGTGCGCTGATTTGCTGCTGATGTGTTGATTAGAACTGCGCCCCTTGCACAGTGTTTCTGTATCTGTTGCCTTTGGCCGTTGACCACGGCCTTGTAGTGACGTCACAAACAGAGGCAGCGGCAGCGGCAGCGGCAGAGCAGCGGCACAGCAGAGCGGCAGCAAAGCAACAGCGTGCCAGTTTCACAGTTAATCCCCTTTTCGTATGAAAGAGCAGAAAAGGAAGACGACAAAAAATGGGGGGGAAAAAAACATTTTGCCGGCGCGCCGCATTGATTGAGCATTGCAATGGCTCTCATTAGGGGTGGAAAAAATGTGCCGAACCGTCACTTGGCACTGGCAGGCACGAGGCGTTCGTATCTACAGCGCATCTCTTCTGTTCGCCCTCATTTTGGGGGAGTGCAAGGTGTGACAAATAATACGTGTTTTATGATTGCGTGCGGGTGATAATACTCGCAGCAATTACATGCCATATTCGAGGGTAAGTTATTGCAGTTACGTATAGAGATATTAAATGCTCACAAGGATTTACACGTATTTAAGAGCAGCGTAGCAAACGCTGAAAGTGGATAACGAGAATTTATGAGTTTTAAAAGAATTTGGCTAATTAATTTCAATAGTCCTTAAGCTTAATCTAATCTAACAGATTTTAAGTCTGTTTCATGTTTATTTAATTTAACTTGAATCAAAAGTGTTCTACTTAATTTTGATTAAATTTTTTAAGTTTTTCAGACTAATTCATATTTATTAAAACTATTTTCCAACGATTTCCCAAGTAGAAAAATCATACAATTTTGAAAGAATAATTTGTTTCCGGAATATGAAGAGAGCTCAATCGATAAATATCGATTTTTATGATATATACCATTTCGTAAAATGATGGCCAAGTTTTCGTTGATGGGGAAGTTATTTGCTCATAATGAGGGACGATTTGGCGTAATGGACCTATTAGATGGTAATGCGAGCTGAACTCAGGCACCAAATATGCCTCCGGGCATATACAGCAGCTCGACTCAATTTCAATTCACAGTTCAGCTTCTAAGCCTTAGCCATGAAGATCCTGAAGGATTTGGAAGGCGTGGCCAGACCCACGCAACTGTGTGCACTGCTGCCGTTCTTCAATGGCAATCAGTCGGACAATTTCAGCATTAGTTCGGCGGGCAAACTTTATGGACGCGTTATGGCTCTGATCCTGCTGGTCAGCTCGGTCCTTTTCTGCCATGATGTACTGTTCGCATCAGAGAATTACAAGCTGATGGTCCATTCGCAGGGTGAGACGGAAGACATTAATAGGACCATTGAGACGCTCTTCTGCATCGTGAGCTATACGATAATTGTGGTATCCAGTGTTTTGAATACCTCCAAACATTTTCGCACCATACGTGATCTGTCTCTGCTGGATGGGTATCTCGAGGTGCACGGCTGCACGGGCAGCTACAGCTGTCGATATCTGGGCAGCCTATTGATCTTCGTCTCGGCGAGCGTTGTGGTCGTCGCCTTCTACTACATACATTTTCTGAGCAACATCGATGTGAAGAGGCAGTGCATCCTAATGTGCATCTATGGCCTTCAGATGCTCTACTCTTGCATGTTTGCCCTCTATCTGCGCACCATACTCATGAGTCTGGCATTGAGAATTGAGTTTCTGAACGCGCGTCTCGAACAGTTCACGCTGAAGGATCGAGAGCAATATCTGAAGGACGATTGGTGTGAATTATCGAATCTAATTGAGATTCTCTGCAAATTCCGTTACATCACGGAGAACATGAATTCGGTAACGGGCGTTGCTTTGCTCTTCTTCTTCGGCTTCTCCTTCTACACGGTAACCAACCAGAGCTATTTGGCCTTCTCTACGTTGACAACGCCCGATCAGCTGCGTAAGGAGCACGACACGATGGGCTTGTCCTGCGCCTGGGTCATCGCAGAAACAGCCATAATGGCAGTCATATGCAGCTCCTTCGATTGCCTGGCCTCAGAGGTGAGTGGCAATGTTCATAACAGACGAATGTTCATTAAGAGTGTTTGAATATATTGAAACTCTTTGCTTAGTTCAGAGTTTACATTATATGAATACTTTTTATGTACTCATTAGTATATTCATGAATGTGTTGTTTTATTCAATCATTTATAAATATATATTAAATTAGTAATGAAACCATTTGTAAACGATTTATGAATGAGTTCAAAAATATTTTAACCAATATTACATCCGCTTCGATTGGATTCAAATATTTCACGAGTGCACTCATAATGAATTCACTGTCATTCATATGTACATATACATAATGCATATTGCTATATATTGAATGTAATATCCCAATTGGCGTTGACATGCAATATAATTACCTAATGGACTCCTGTTTGTCCGTTGCCTGAGTTACCCGTTTGATAAGCCTTTCAAATTCGAATCAAGATACGGCAGAGTGCGTTTCAATCGCTGTTCCACTTGTTCCATTGCGCAGCTAGTTAGCCATATTATACATTTTGTTGACAGTTGGCCGTTGGCAATGTGTCCAAACAGTTGGGTAATTGAAATGGCATCGCACAAGGAGCTACTGCATCCACAGTTGATTCCGCGCCGGATCAGACCGGTGAATCAGGCATTCATGAGACAAACGCGGGGTACTACTACTCTGCCAGCGAATCCCGTTTTCGCGGATATTCAGACCATATTATCCGTATTGAAGGCAACTGGTCTGCTGCCCATCTATGAGCAGCTGTCCAGCTTTGAGCTGGGCCCTCCCACCAAGCCAAACGAGTTCTATTCGTTCTTTGTGCGCGGTGTGGTACACGCCTTGACCATCTTCAACATCTATAGCCTAATGACGCCCAATTCGGCCAAGCTGTTCATTTCGCTAAGGGAGACGGATAACGTGAACCAATGGATCGAACTGTTGCTCTGCATATTCACCTATACCCTGAGTGAGTTGAGAGTCGAGCAGAGCGCAGAAGTGGTCCACTCTAAGCACATTCTTCTTCTACATTCGTCCTTAGCTGTTTTTGTGTGTGCACGCAACACAAAGCCCATAATACAAGTCATGAACGAGATCCTTAAGCTGGACCAGGAGGTGCTGCGACAATTTGGGATCGCTCTAAGCAACCATTGCAATTTCTCGATAAAGTTCTTGGTACTGATCGCTGCCTGTCAGGCATACATAATCTTTCTACGTATTAATGCCTTGAGTGGTGTTGTGTCGCCCACCACGTACATCCTGATTGGCTTCTACGCCATACAGAATGGACTGACAGCCACCTATATAGTCTTTGCTTCGGCTCTGCTGCGCATTGTGTGCATCCGCTTTCAGTTTGTGAATCAACTGTTAAATGAATACGCCTATAATCGGCTGCTGGGCAAGAACCCTCGCCAGCTGCAGCTGCATATGGATAAGTTTCCCGAGGACTCGCTCTACATTTATCGCACCCACAATCGCCTATTGCGCATCTACAAGAGCATCAACGAGTGCTGCAGTTTGATTATCGTTTGCTTTCTGGGCTACTCCTTCTACACGGTGACCACCAATTGGTATAATCTCTTCGTGCAGATCACCAGCAACAAAGGCGTCATCTCCTCGCACATCATGCAATGGTGCTTGGCCTGGCTATGCCTGCACACCTCGCTCCTAACTCTCCTGTCGCGCAGCTGCGGTGCAACGACCCACGAGGTGTGTTTACTCATCACCAAATTAGGCTTATCAATCGAATTGTGATCCTGTGATCCACTGAGCACGATAGTTTTGAATCGATAGTTTTTGTTGAGTTTATCAATTAGTGCTGAGCAATTTTTAATGGAATAACTGATCAAATCATGGCCATCTTTTGCAGGCCAATACTACCTCCCAAATACTGGCGCGCGTCTATGGCAAGAGCAAGGAGTTTCAAAATATAGTAAGTGCCCTACACTACACTACCTCTCACTCCTATATCCACACTTAAATTTCTAACTACGTATCTAAACAGATTGACAAATTTCTAACCAAGAGCATTAAACAAGAGGTACAATTTACGGCATATGGTTTCTTTGCAATAGACAATTCCACACTCTTCAAGGTTTGTTATTGACTAATTTCTTATCGGTAATTTGGATCAAAATAACATTTCTCACATTCGTATTCAGATATTTTCAGCAGTCACAACTTATTTGGTTATTTTGATTCAATTCAAACAGTTGGAGGACTCGAAGTTGGAGGAACAAGAAGCAGCTTAAATTTCAATTTCTATACTGTTTAATTTTATTAGCTATGTATTTATTATAATTATTACAAATCTTACGTCAATTGAACTAACTGCATATATTGACTTATATATATACTTATTAGTTCGAAAAATCAAGCACACAAATACATGAACAAAAATGCATTTAAAAAGTTTTTTTTTTTTTTGTTTGCTGAATGTAATTAAGAAACCGACGCCAGAAAACCCCACTTAAAATTTTTAGTACACTTATGCAGCACTAGCAAAGATCTAAAGTACTTACATACAAATTTAGGATAATCAAATTTCGGGGAAATGTTGACTCAAAATATACTTTTTCTGCTGCAGGTATATTCTTGGCTCTGGTTAAGTGAGAGCAAGTTACTAATTATTTTGCTATTGAACTAACAGTTCAGAACTTTGGACTTTCGACGAGTTTCCCCAAACAGGAATGAGCAGATGCGATCCAAAGCAAATGCGCCAACAATATCCACAATGAGTACCAGAAGCAATGTTTGACGGAACTACAATTAAGCGATCATGAATGTTAAAATAGATAATTTCGATATTGAGATTGAGATTGTTAACATACATTGGCTGGAAAGTCGACAATTTCAAAGAATTGTGTCAAGCCGGGCACAATGCCTGTGGTGAGGAACAGCACCAAGGCTGCGGAGGCGCCAATGGCGCACATTAGCATTCGATTCGAACGCAGACTTTCCATAAACGGATGTCCCTGAAATTCAAAAATTGTTTTAGCACAAAATTCGATAGTCGATAATCGTTATCATTGTCATTGAATGCATTAGCTCGGCAGCGCAATATCGATACACAGAAAGTATCGACAGAGCTAGATTATCGACTCACCTTATAGTTCACTGCAATTGTTGCCACCTGTAGCGAGACACAAATGATATAAACCGTGCTACTGACTATATTTGGATCATATTTCGTTTTCTCCTCATTATCCATGTCAATATACAGCTTCACTTTGCCCACTCTGTAAAGGAAAACATATCCAGAGATCTAGCAAATACAATTAAAATGGGAATTCCCCTTATTTACCGTGGAGGCGCCAGCGCCGTTGCTTCACTGGTCAGATAATAGAGTGTGCCAAAGTGCACAGCGAACTGTGTTAGTATAGTCGATATGGTGTACAAATTGAATATGTTGGGCAGTGGTGCAACCTTCGACAGGGTCTTCAATGGCTGGAATTAACAAATGACAAATATAGTATGATTAGATGGCTATGGCACACCGAGCGCATCTCACCTTGGAGCGTGTTATAAAAAGAAAGCAAGCCGCTATGAATATGCCCTGCATGGTGGCTTGTGTGTCGCTGAACTTCACGCCATCGATATAGAGTACCGATTGGCAATAGGCTTGAATAAGAGCATTCAAAGCCAAGATCTTGAACATTTGCAAAGTGGTGACCAGCGTGCAGCGACCCTGCTTGATGATATGATTCACTAAGGTGTAGGAAAACAAATATTAGACGGGCTTCAATATTGTAATAGCACTTAGCATACGTACCACACATAATCGAAGACAGTTTACTGGTGAATGGCGCTGCTATGGATGCATCGCCAAGCTTAACCATAGTCTGTTCTTCCATGTCCCGTAGAGCATTCTGTAGACGCGCTTGCGTCCGATCGATATGCTCCTGTCGCCTTCTCAAAGCTCGTTCCCGCGGCGACAACTGTTGATTGGCAGCAACTGCAGCGGCAGCTGATGCTGCAGCATTAATCTGCCGTAGTTCCTCATCCGTGCGTTTACGCTTGGCTGGAGCGCTGGTCAGCAAGGAGACACCAACATGGGCATGCTTCAGAGCGCCCACATCGTTGGTGCCATCGCCACACATCAAAGTATAGTAGCCCAGTTGCTTCAGTGTCGTAATGATATATTCCTTTTGCTTGGGCGCAAAGCGCGCACAGACCGTCACCTGGGGCAGCACTTTGAGCATATACGAATGATGAGCCTGCTGGAGATATAGTAATCCCTCGCCGGTAATGCACAAATCATTGGCGGCCAATAGCATTGAAATGTTCTTATCGCCCTTGACATCATCCAATGGATAGGTGCGATCCCCGTCGATGGATACCCAACTCCAAGTGTCAGACGATTCATTTGGAGGCGGTGTCAAGATGAGCAGCTTCTTGTTTGTAAAACGCAGCTCCCGAGCCACATGGCAAGCAGTCAACGGACTGTCACCGGTTATCATGAGGACCTTGTGAGAGGATTGAACAAGCTCCTTGATAACCGCCTTCGAGTCCGGTTTCATTGGGCAGGAGATGATCACAAAGCCAGCAAAGGTTAGATCGCATTCCACATCCTCGCGTTTCAGCTCACGTACGCGCTGTCCTCCCAAGCTACCGAATTCTTTGATGCCCAGAGCCATGACACGTGCGCCCCGACGAGCGTATTCCAAATAGATCTAGAAAAGAAACAATATAGACATTATAGAATATATTCAAATACTCTTTTACTCTCCAGGCGTACCTTTTCATAGTCTTGTGGAACCTCCTTCAGCATGCCCATGATAACCTCTGGAGCGCCTTTGACCGCTCCAATGTAGTTGATCTCATTTGAGAAGGGTATCAAGTAGCCGGCCAGCACGGACATACGCTTCAGGGCGGAAGAGAAATAATAGCGTTGAACTATGCGCAAAGGCTTCAGCTTGCCGCGCTTCGGAATGACGCTGTCCGACTTGGTTAGATTCCAGTCCACGGCAGCCAATGCGGCTTTCTCTAGAGGATCGCCCACCAATCCATCGTCAAGCAATGCTAGCGAATGGCAACAGGCGAGCACCTGTACCGTACTATCCTCAGCCTCATCAATAGGCACACATTTCCCGTTGGACGCCAATCCAGCGATTCCCTCAACCATTAGGTTATCCGTAGTCAAGGTGCCAGTCTTATCGAAGCAACAAATCTGAACTTTTCCAGCAAACGGAATGCGAAAAGGTTCCGTGCAGAAGACGAATAATTTCGTTAACTGAATGAGCGACGTGTTCACAGCGAGCGTTAGCTCGATTGGCAAATCGGGCGGTATGATCGACGTCAATATTAAGGCGCATTCCAAAAATAGTTTGTAACGATTACGCTCTGGATCCTCGCTGCCCTTGACCCAAACATAGGAAGCAGCTGCCACAGCGAATACCATGAGGAAGGCGATAAACGCAAATGTCTCTGCATTATTCTCCGTCGCACGATTCGCACCAAAGAGAATGGTGCGCAACAGTTTGCCCTGAGAAGTGTTGAAGCCAGTGCGTATAACGTAGCCAATGCAGCCGCCATCGGGTGCGCGCATCGATTCCTTGCTGGGTGCTGTATGCTGCACCACCTTGGTGCCGCCAAACAGCACTGTGAGCTTACCCTCTCCCTCGGCATCGAGCTCAGTATTTAACTCCTGCAGCGATTCGAGCGATTCCTTCATCTGTGGCACCGACTCTCCAGTCAGCATGCTCTCATCCACAATGCAACTGCCACGCAAGACAACCACATCGCAAGGCACAATATTGTCATTCTGTGAGCGTGTTATGGATACCAAATCTCCTGGCAGCAGTTCATCGCTGCCGATTTGCCGCCATTTGTTCTGTCTCAGCGCGTATATCAGATATGGTTTGTTGCCCATTTTACGTATTTCGGACATGTTGCGCAACTGTTGCTTAACAATCGTACACTCGAAGGCGATCAGCATGAAGAGCGTGAAGAGTGAATAGTACCAAAAGTCATCCATGCACCACAGACCCACGGAGAACACCTGGAAAACGAAAAACGGTGCGGTGGCCCGTTCGATAAATAGTTCATGGAATTCCGGCACAACCATATCCATTTCATTGTTGCCGTAGGTCTGCATTGCTATTTTGATGGCCTGCTCTGACTCCAATCCTCGGGAGCTAGCATAGCTGCTCAACAGCTTATTTACTGGGAATTCCACTGCACGAAAGATCGCCTTATCCTCATCCCAAACGTATTTTGTCTTCTGAAATACCAAATAGTATTGCAGGTCTCCATTCTCCAACTTTAAGTGTCGTATAGGCACAATTTTCGAGTTGCCATTGTTCGCCGTGGGCACCACTTTCGCCAGAACACCAGCTGCCGGCTTCTTGACGCGACGGCAGGTGAGAAAGGCCAGCACGTGCACGCTCCAATAGCAAAAGAGCATTGTTAATATATGCAGAAAGGCAATGGCTACCACCGCAATGAAACCAATATCGTTCCACGCTGCATCTTCATTCCCACTACTGTTCTCTGAATTGTGCACGTCATCTCCGTGCCCTTTGTACACGTAGATCCATAGATAAAAGGCAGTCAAATACAGCGGTACAAATGGCAAAACGACACCACTTATGAGCGTCGGTTTGCGCACATGTAATGTCACATATTGTACAAGATCGTCCAGTGCGGCTGTTGGCAGTTCTTTTAAATTATTTCTATTGGTTTTTTTGTTATTGTTGTCGCCGGCAGCGCCGCCCGTTGTGGCCGCCACAGCGCTCATCAGTGACGTTTGCTTGCAGCACTTTGCTTCCTTCCCTAGTTCGCTTTTTGTGTGAGCGACGTGTTTTCACCCACTTGAACTATTTAATTCACTTCGATGTGCGTAAAAAAAAAGGAAACTAAAGTGTGGAAAAAACGCAACGTTGCCCGCACAGCTGCTTGCGTCGCAGTGTGTGCAATTCGGAAAAAACTATGTGTAATATTTACTCATTTGTGAACACTGTCAACACTGCAATCAATATCGATATATCGATTATCCAAATTATGTACATCAGCCCTAGCTAACAACTCTGTGCAGGCAATTTACAAACTTCTGCGTTTCTATTATTATTGTACAATTCGTTGACGATTTATTAAACTTTCAATTTTGATTATACGAACAGTCTAAAATGTAAAAATGCTCAAGTACATTAAAAGGCAGACGAGTAAGTGATAAGAGCATGCAGCAAATGATAAGAACACACCTGGAGTGTTTGTGTTTATGTTTTTGCCGATGGGTCGAATTTCTATTTTCATTTTTTATTTGCATTACTTTTTTCAACAGGCCGCCGACGCAGCTCTCACGATGCAACTGATGATGATGATGTGGTCGATTGTGCAGCAGTGGCAGCGGCGCAAAAGCGTAATTCGCTGCGCTCCACAACAAGTTTCTGCGATGAGGTGTTCATGGAGGAGGAAGAGACGGAGGCAAACCCAACTTCGGATGCAATTAGCTTAAGCAACAAAAGTTTGAATGTGGGCGCAGTTGCTGATGAAGGTAATGAGGCGAATGACAACAGTTCGTGTATGTGCGTAATATATCTGCGTGTGTGTATGTAAATACGTTTACATATTTGTGGTGCATGCGAAGGAGAAGAACAAGGAGCTGAGAGTAAATAGTTGGGGAATAATTTGTGCTGTGTGTGTGTGTGTGAATATGTGTATGGGTTATTTCTGCTTTGTTTACGTTTCCGGCGTGTCATAATTTATGCTCTTTAATTGATTACTCTTTTGTTTATTGTGATTTTATGGATTCATCTATTTTTATCACTGTGCAGCTATATTCGAATACAGCTCGCGCCTCTCTATGTCTCTAAAGGCAATTATCAATGAGCCGGATTGCCTTACCTACTTTATTCAATATTTGGAGTCTCAAAATGCGCTGCCCCTTATCAAATTCTATTTGGACATTGAGAACTTTAAGCGAGCGGCCCTAACACAAATGCCTAACCTGGAAGAGGAGAATCCAACTGCAGTTGAAATCGAACCAGCAGTGGATAGCTTCACGCTGGAAGCTGAGCAGCACAATGTACCTGAAATGAAAACCCTTTGCGATTTGTCCATGCGCAAGCCGCTCACTGATGACGAAAAGAGTCGCATCTACGCGGAAACAAACAAGCAGATGAACACTAAACCCAAATCGAGTGCAGAGCTGCAGCCAATTAGTGCTGCGAGTATTAACGATGCCATAGCCATTTATCAAAAGTATCTAATTGTAAATGCGCCACTACCCGTGGAGCTACCCATTGTCAACCTGGCACACATCTCGCTGTACCTGTGTAGCAAGGATAACGAAAAAGGACAACAGCAGGCAATCCCCGCCAGCTGCTTCGATGAAGCGCGAGACTATGTGCTGCAGCAGATGGAACGGGATCATCTGCAAAATTTTCTGCAGAGCAGCTACTACTGCAAATACTGTGTGGAGCTAATCGAGGGAGAGGCGACCCTTAATATATACGACGTGCTCTACGACGAGCTAGCTCTATTCTATCTCACGGAATATCTCGAGCAACAGCAGGAGCGTGAATGTCTTGAGTTCTGGATCACCGCAATCAACTTTCGGAAGAGCTGCGATGATCAGAGTGTTGCACAATCAGATGCTATGATCATATACGATCGATATTTCTCTTTGCAATCAGACTGTCGCCTGTGGATGTCACAAAAGATGCGACTACGCGTAGAGCAGGCGATTTGTGCACCTGGTCAGCTGGCACATGCCTTCGATTTGGCCTTACTCGTTACGGCCAAATATCTGGAACAGAAGCACTTTGCCAACTTTCTGAAATCAAACATATTTGATAATTATGTTAACGAACTGAGAGCCAAGACGGGCATGCAGAGTGCAACGGACGTAAAAGATGGATCGGGCTTGCAGCACAAGCTAAGCCTGCGACGTTCAAAGAATGTCAACAATCAACAACGGCATCGTAAGACCTTATCCATGTCTGATTGCCAGCATCTGTCGCAGCATAACACACTTCTAGCAGGTCTTGATACAGGCCACAAGCCACTGAAATCTTCAAATTCGAACACAGCCAATATGAACATCGATTCCAGGCAGTTGACTAATCCTCAATTGCTTTGGCAGCGTCCTGTTAACTCGCTGAAATTTGGCCATGTCAACTCGCTGGGCCGATATGAGCGAGATTTCGATTCTGTGGATGCTGCTGCATCACAAAACAAAGCGCCAGCCTGGTCGCTGAGCGTTAAGAATGCAATGCGCAAGCTGGTCAATCTACCGGAGGATAATGTGCAAGAGGAGATCGCCTGGCAGGTGGCCGAGATGATTGTTAAGGATGTGACCAGCGTGACGCTGCAAAACAAGAATTGATTCAATATTGATTTATATGCTGCTAAGCAAAATATTGATTCAATATTTATTTAGTTTGTAAACAAAGAAAAAAAAATCAAATTTATGATTTGGGCTCAAATACTTGATATGAATCTCGTGCACAAATCGAATTAGAAAACTTTCGCTTCTTTACCCTACTAAACCCTATTTTACTTCGAAAAGCTCTCTTTTATTCAGTCTACACTGCTGAACAAAACTATAGAACAAGAAAACACAATTCACACTAATTAATTTAATGTAAACATATTTAAATTTTTCTTTTTTTTATACAAAAGCTCTCTTAAATGCTCTTTCTTATGAGGGTAGTCTGAAATTATTTCCGATTTTACAATGAATATTTATTTATATATATTTATATTTTTTGATATATTTATATATATTTAGACTTACCCTCATATATAATTTATGAATTTCAAGCGATCGCTCTCTAAGATTTTAGTCTCTTCTCATATATTCGACACTTTTGTGCAATGCTGCTAAAATAAAAACACTTTTTACCTTGTATTAAACACAGATGCTAATTTACATATATAATTTTCAATTTGAAAAGAAAGCTTTTTGAAAGCTCTTGAAAAATGAAACTTTAGCTAGTTCACTCACTCATTTGTTATGTAAAGCACACACACACAGACACACTCAAGAACTTAAGGAAAGTTTCCTTCAGTTGGTACCTACAAAAAGTATATATTTAACTGAAATTTCAGTTGTTTTTTATCTAAATAATATTTGCAGGATAACTGTCAGACAAATTAAATATTATAACTTTCATTCCACAAATTTAATTTTTACATAGTATATATAACATAACATATTTTTGCATACCGATACTATATAACAAAATAAATTGTTACAAAATAAACTTTTTTCTATATGACAAGACATTGTTAACTGTTATATTGATGGGTGAGAAATTAATTAATTTATATATTTTTAAAATTATTTTTCAACTTTTAGTAGACAATGTAATTTCTTTCAGTGAACTATTAACAAACAACTTTTATTGTATAAAATATATATGTTAAAGCATAAGTTAATAACCCCTATACCGAGGTATTCACAACTCCTGAATCTGGTGGATGGAGCCTCATTTATCCTCTTCCTCCTCCACTGGTACATTTCCCGTTTGGCTGAACCAGCGCAGGATGCGTAACATTGTCTTGGCGGAGTATAAACAGAATGGATATTCATTATAGCAGCGATCACTGCGTCCACGTAACGCCAGTCCTCGACTAAAAGCGCGTCCAATTTTTGCTGGCGCCATTTCTAATGAGGATTCCATAAAGTTCATCAGCAACTCCGCTTCCTCGGAGTGGGCCTCTGCACCAGACATCAGCTGGCAGATAAGCGATTGCAAACACTCGAAGGGATCGCGTGCAAGTATGCGTTTCCAATCTATTGAAGCTGTGGCACTGTGATTCACTGCAGCATTGCTGCCACCTCCTGTATCCTGTCTCCCATGCACCCAGCCCAAAGCGCGACTCTTGGTATCTCGCTTGCTACGTTGCAAGCTAAAGGCCGAGCTCGCTTGACCAATGAAATTTGGCAACTGTTGTAGGTTCAACGTCGTGCCCACCTGACCAGCTAAATTTGAAATCTGCTGTATGGGTCGTATGCGATTCCAATCCTGTGCGAGCAGATGCATCATATACATAGCACCCAAGCCCATGGCAGCCAATATAAATACACTGCAATGAACAGTACAAGTATGATCAAATTAAAAAACAAACAAAAAATATTCAGTTAACTAAAAATTTGTTGCATATATGTATGTATGTATACATTTAAATTTGATACTCATTGTTAATCATTTTCTTAAGTCTTATCGATATTTTTGTATGTGGGCATCAGATCCTCTTATTTAGTCAACAGTTCCAAGAACATATCGATTAAGCAACCAAAATCGATATTGATTTGCATTGCAAACACATTTAAACAATTGATAACTACTGTATTGCGCGCTCTTCCTTTTTTTTATTTATTTCATTTAAATTATTTTCACTTCAAATTTGAAATTTACATTATATTGTATTTTAATTATTTTGTAATTATGCACAAGTTTTCACTTGAATATCCAGCTGACAAGGATTGATTATCCACTTACCGTATTCCCATAGCAGTTGCAGTTTGCCGTTTTTTGTTCGCTGTTCGCTGGTATTTAAAAAACGCGTCCGTTTGATTGCGTGGTCAGCGCTTCAATGCAGCACCTTGTTGCGCGTTTTCATGGTTAAAGCCGCCTCGATCGCCTCGACCAATTCGGCTAACGAACTAACTATCTTTTTTTGGCCACAATTAAACCAGCCCAAAGGCTCTCACCTTTCCGCCATCGAGAGTCAGGCAGGCAGTCATGACATAATCACCAAAGACATCCACGTCCAATCAAGATGCAGGCTTCAATTTTGTTTTGGCCCCCCGCCACAAACTGGTTCGTTTGCTTTTCAATCGCGATTTTTTTCATACATTTGCCGTGGTTGTGGATGTGGTCAGGCAACTAGTTTTCCGCCTCCCACTTGGCTTGGCCTTCCATTGTTTTTAACCATATCTTCGGTTGTTGTTGCTTTTGTTTGAGCCAGTTTCAATGTTGCGGTCAACAGCGGAAAAAATGTTTGAACTTTATGCATGTCTATGACCATGGCAGTGGGTCACAGCAAGTCCTCGTCGAGTGCCAGCGGGTAATAATAAAAATTTCATAAATTTGTAATCCCATCAGCTTAATCCATTGGAACTCAATCGAGTGCTCAATGTCAGACTACGGAAATGGAAATCCATATCAAAGAAGAAGAGATGGAATGAGATTGAAGTGAATGACTGTGGGATTATCTGTAAATAATGAAATCACAGGTATTGTAGTGATCATGCCAATTTTGGATATAGCATATATATATACAGATATACAAATATACAGAAACCATCCGAAAATCCTAAATTGCTAAAATCAAAAAATGATATCACAATTTTACAACTATAAGAGCCCTTGCTTCTACAAGCTATTTAACAAAGATATGAGGAAATGTGGAACTATGTCACACAGAGGTAAAAGCCAAAACATTGTTAAACCAACAAATCGAAGCAAGATAAGCATTGCTGCTCCTTAAGAGTAAAAGCTTCATTCGGTGTGCAGAAAGCTTTTCGTTACTCGGCGACTATAAAAGAAAGTTACACCCAAGGCTGCGCTTTAGTCGTCTGACTGATTTGCCAAGCCGCAATTGGCAAACGCAAGAGTAAAACAGTAACTCGAATTTTGAGCGGGTAACATATAACTGTTATCGGTTAACATTTAACGATCACTGCAACAGAACCGGCTGAGGCAGTGGCAAATCGTGATTACGTAACAGTTGCAACGAAAGTGAAAGCATACAGTAACAGCATCGCATGTTGCATCATTCGGTTGCAACAACAAGGCAGTAGACAACATGTTTTACGCCGTCATCTTCTTTGCAACAATTGTGCTGATCTTCCTAATCAGCGGCACAAGGAAACCCGACAAATTTCCACCAGGTAGGTAAAATAGTTGATTAATGAAATCGAGCAAAATATAAATTAGAACATTTATGCCATATTCCCAAAAAATATTGAATAATAATAAAAGTTATATGCATTCATGCAGAAATCTAAAGTTAATGAATTAAAAAAAATTAGAATAAAATATAAGAAAATTGAGTTTTTATCATATTATGCAAGTTTGAATTTAGCTTCAGCAACTCCAGATGTTAATGATTTTCGAAAAGAGCTTTGAGCCAATTTCAAAGACATAGAGTCAGTTTTAAATAAAGTTTCAAGGTATAAAACCAAACTGAAAATGAAATCCTTAGTTTAATTAATAACTTGTAGCACAAAACTATAACTATAATTAAAATTATATATTATAAATATATGTATAACAAACAATCCAAGAAGTATGCGAAATCCAAAATATGAATTGTAGATCATTCAGTGATCATTCAGTAATCTTAAGTATATTTGTTTGAAAAATTGAAGGATTTATCTATCACCATGTTCATTAAAATTTCAAAAAAGTTTTTTGAAAAAGAAATACCAGTTTTACTTAACGGATTAGCACCTAGCATGATACCTGTAGGATACAATTGAATATGGATTATATACTTAATCATCCTTTCCTATTGCCAGGTCCAAGCTGGTATCCCATTGTGGGTAGCGCACTGCAAATCTCCCACCTGCGCATGCGATTGGGCATGTTGTGCAAGGTGATCGACGAGCTGGCCAGGCGCTATGTGAATCCCTACGGATACTATGGACTAAAGATTGGCAAGGACAAGGTGGTGATAGCGTATACCAATGAGGCAATCAGTGAGATGATGACAAATGAGGACATTGATGGACGCCCAGATGGCATCTTCTATCGGCTGCGCACATTTAATTCCCGTCTTGGTGTTCTCCTCACCGACGGAGAGATGTGGGTGGAGCAGCGGCGTTTCATCCTGAGGCACTTGAAGAACTTTGGCTTTGCACGCAGTGGCATGGTGGACATTGTGCACAATGAAGCCAGCTGTCTTCTGCAGGACTTGAAGGCCAAGATCATGGCAGCAGGTGGGAAAGAGGCCAGGATCGAGATGCATGATCTGACTAGTGTCTATGTGTTGAACACCTTGTGGTGCATGTTGAGTGGAAGACGGTATGAGCCCGGCTCAGCGGAGATAACGGAGCTGTTGGAGACTTTCTTTGAGCTGTTTAAGAATATCGACATGGTGGGTGCACTCTTCAGTCACTTCCCTCTGCTCCGCTTTATTGCTCCTGATTTCTCCGGTTACAATGGGTTTGTGGAGAGTCACAGGGCTCTATACTCGTTTATGGGCAAGGAGATTGAGTTGCATAGAAAAACATTTCGCAATTATGATGAGCCGCGCGACCTGATGGACAGCTATTTACGCGCCCAAGAGAAGGATAAGGAGAATCCCATGTTCAGCGATGAGAGTTTATTGGCCATATGCTTGGACATGTTTCTCGCCGGTTCGGAGACGACCAACAAAAGCTTAGGCTTTTGCTTTATGCATCTGATTAGACAGCCAGAGATACAGGAGCGAGCTTTTGCTGAGATTAAGGATGTGGTGGGGTTGGAGCGCATTCCGGAATGGTCGGATCGGAGTAAGATGCCTTACTGTGAGGCCATTACGTTGGAGGCGGTACGCATGTTTATGCTGCACACCTTCGGTATTCCTCATCGTGCTATGTGCGATACGCGCCTATCCGGCTATGAGATACCCAAGGATACGATGGTAATTGCCTGCTTCCGTGGCATGCTCATCAATAGTTTTGATTTTCCTGAACCGGAAGTATTCGATCCGGAGAGGTATCTTGTTGGTGGACAAGTCAAGCTGCCGGAGGCCTTTAATCCATTCGGCTTTGGACGACATCGCTGCATGGGCGACTTACTGGGTCGGCAGAATTTGTTTATGTTCACCACAACGCTGTTGCAGCACTTTAAATTGGTTGCCATTCCTGGCCAGATGCCCGAAGAGGTGCCGCTCGAGGGTGCCACGGCAGCAGTAAAGCCATACGATGCCATACTGGTGGCCAGGTCATAAGGGAATGCAATTTTTGCTTACAAGAAATGACGAATTGAAAAATTACTGACACGAAACAATAACGGCTATGTTTTAGCAATGAGCAACGGTCGATATATGTATGTATATCACAATCTACCACTTCGCTTTATACACCACACTTACTCAAATGTTATCGATATTCAATATATGCCTATGCAGGCAACATTATCGATATTGAGTTAATTAGATTATTCTTGGTACGCAAACGCTTATACATATATTATATATGCACTGAGCTGAAGTAAATGATCAAGTGCCTGCATACCTGCCTTGAGTAACTAACTAATCAATCAATGGATTATCCACAAATCCCACTTTTGGTTTTTAATCATTCATTATTGAACACAATATTTTGCTACATTCTCTAATTATGTTTTTATGTTTTAATTCTCACATATAACTATTATTGTTCATATTTGTTGGTTTTTTCTTTTGTTACATACATATATAGTCTACAAAGTTGTCATTTTGGTTATTTTCTTTCGTCATTCGATTCACATCATTTTTGCAATTTCAGTTTTGATCAATTTAATTTGATTTTTAAATTGGCCTTTTGATATTTCGCACGTTCTTCAGCAAACAACAAAAGCATTTCGCATTGTGCATACATAAAAATTAGATTTAAGCACTAAAAGTACAATACAAATACAAATACATATATATATTTATATAAATATACATATGGCATATATGTTTGAAAAACAATTTTTCAGCTTAGCAAATATTATACAAATGTTATTTCCACAAATTGCATTGAATTGAATTGAATTTTCTATATATATTAAGAATGCGCATTCCAACAATATTTCATTTGCCTTTTCTTCTTCTACACGAATTGCATAAATTTTTGTTTTGTTTATTATTGTTATTTAAAGCTATTTGTTTAGGTTTTTGTGATTTATGCTTGGAAAACAATTGTTGCTCGAAATCTTTCGATCGGCATTTTGTAATATATATGTACATATATATTTTTTTTTTTCTGTTTTTTTTTTTTTTTTATTTTAAAATTTGAAATTTGTGTGTTGATATATTCTCACTCTTGAGCCTGCTGCTAGACACTGGGCTTATGTATATATGGTGTATATATGGTGTCGGTATGTGTGTAAAAAACGCTAACAATTGTCACACAAAAGCAAAGCCAGCGTTAACTTATCTGCATATTTTAAGCATTTCTATAAAGTAACATTAACTTCTTCATACACATATGTATATATGTATGCATGTATATATATATATATATATATATATGATGATTTCATTAATTGTTGCACACACGATCTTGGTCCATGATTCCAACGCGCGAGAGGAAGAGTATACAGTATATATATAAATTATAAATTTACGATATAGTTGAAGTGAAATAAATAAAGTGATTCGCAGCTGCAGCACAGGCTGCTGAGCTATTTCGTTTGGGGGATATGTTCAGTTCTAGAATTAGAGTTAGGATTAGGATTAGGATTAGAAACTAGAAGACTAGCAAAAAGAATTCAACATTTGTGCAACATCGAAATTTGAGACAATATACAAATACAATTAATATGCATACACACATTCGCTAAAATCAAAATAAACAACTAATGAAATTCCCTAAAAATGTTGCAGCAGTTATTTCAGTTTGAGTTTTTTTTTTTCTTTTTATATATATCGTTGCTTTCCTCTCCTAGCTTTAGTTTTTGCGCCACACAAAAGTTGGGAGCTGCTGGGCACAGCAGCAGGCGACGATATAGAGTATGCCAAAGAAGAAGTTGAGTTTCGCTGTCTGCCGTGGCACCGCTGCCATCGTTTGCTCGTTGCGAAAACGTTTCTCGATTTGAAATGCTTGTGGGAGCGTTATTAACGGTAAGAGGAACCACAGTGAATACTTCAGTCCAAAAATGAAGAAAAGCGAATAGGGTGTAAAGAGCAGCATGGCATAGAGTACATGGGAAGCAGTCCGTCCAATGAGTATGGCCAGCGTGACAATGCCGGCCTTGCCATCACTTTCCGCATCTCGTGTATTATTGCTATGCAATATGGCCTCTGTATTGAGAGCTAATGGTATGGCATAGCCCATTGTTGTCCAGTCCACGTGACCCGTTTGCGCCATGAACGCAAATAGCACCGAAGTTGGCCCGAACAGTATTAAGATGACGAGATCCCCGAGAGCAATGTACTTGAAACCAATGCCACCCGTATAGAGGAAACTCGACGATAGGCCGCCAAAGTAGATGAGTGCCAAGTGTTCCATTTTAGCTGGACTCAGCACGGCGAGCAATACAAAGCCTCCACAGCCCGCCAAATACAAAATAGCACCCAATGAAACTACCTAAAAACAAACAGAAGCAATTAAAATTGAGTGACTAATATTTTAGACGATACTGTAAGAGCATTGACGTCTTCGCTTACCTCATCCTTGGTGAGTATATGATCGACCAGAGTGCGATCGTCAGCCTTTTGTTTATCGATACCTTTGATGTAATCAAAGTAAGTATTGACCACATTGCCGGCGCAGTGCACCGTGACCACAGTGAAAGCGGTTAAGAAAAATGTGAGCATGGAAAAGTCACCCGACCATTGCGACCGATATGCCAGAGCGGACCCGAGCAGCGTGGGCACTAAACTGGCTGAAAGCGACCAAGGACGCAAGGCGAGCAAATAGGTTTTTAATTTCATAAACGTGCCAGAGCTATAATCGTTGGTGCTAATTGATGAAGCTGCTTTTCCATTCGACTTTGCCTCGTGACTGCCGTTCAATAAACGCTCCCGGAGCAGCTGCTGAGAGGCTGCGACATCCTGCTGTTCGTCTTCGCTTCGACTTGTTGCCATTGCTCGCGCTGCTATTCAACTGCCAACTGGAAACTTTGCATTCACCAGCTGTGAATAATTATCGGCGCCGATCTCGTATAAATTTTGTTGGCACTTATTCTTTTGTTTACAATAGTTTAAATATATTCCTGCCGTCTGTTCAATTCACTGCTAAAATCGTATACACAACATTTTGTATGTGTGTAAGTCGGTTTGTGTCTGTATATATATAAATATGAGTGTGTGTGTGTGCGTGCGTTGCTGGCTGTGTGTAGGGGCAGGGGCTGCAGCTCCAACAACAACAACAAATTTCACCAATCAGCCTGCGTGCTCCAAATCCCAATTGCGAGTCGTCACACTCTAGCCGCACCACCTGCACCGCGCTGTAGAACTTGCATGCAGGCAACACTCACACGTTTTATTGTTGTCAAATATATGTATATATAATTAAATTTCACTTAGTTCTTATTTATTTTGCAAGCAATAATATTAGATTGCTTAGCGAGAGAAGAGAGAGCCTAATCAAACAAACCAACTGTCACGTCAGCGCTTGCAGAGTTCGGTCACACTGTCTAATTTAGTGTGTTTAAAGTAAGAGATTTTGCAGCACTTAAACTGGACAGTATGCAGCTCGTGATTTCTGTTAGAAAACTATAAGGCTAAACAAAATCGGTTAATTGTTTTACATTGTATATGATTTAAAGTTGAATTTAAATTTTATTAAGTTCAATTAATATTAAAAGCAAAAACTACCTTTGCTTGTCTCATGGCTGCACTCGCTGGTGGAATTAAATTTTGCTCACAATATACCCAGCCCTGGCTATTGGGAAACAACTGTTATTTGCACAGCCCTGGTTTTTAATCAACAGCTGATGGCAATTGTTTACATCTAAATATTAAGCAAAACATTAAAAACATGGATTTTAATGTGCATAAAATATGTAGAGTGTGTCTGGAGGAAGGCGCGCCAAGTCCACTAACATCCATTTATAGCACAGACTTTGCTATGATGCCCTCACAAATGTTGATGATGTGCTCTAAGATTCGCGTAAGTTATTTGCAATAAAATAATTGAAATATAAAATAATAAAAACAACTCTTTGTAGGTTTATAAAACAGACGGCCTACCCGCTGGCATTTGTAATAACTGTCTGTACCGACTGGGAGTAGCTTATCATTTTCAACAGGAGTGCGAGAACAGCGACTTGCGTCTGCGTCAATATTTGGGACTACATGAAGCCTTTCGGCATGATGCTGCGACAAATACGGAAAATGAGATTAAACCAATGCCTGCGAATGTGCAACTGAATTCTAGTGATGAGGAGGATGGCCAAGCAGATATAAAGCGCAGCAAGCGACGCTCACGATACCAACGGAAACCGCCCGAGAGCCACAAAAAGCGCGGACCTAAGCCAGTTGCCAAGCTACCACACACCTGCTACGTGGCTACCTGCCACAAGAGCTTCAAGTGTGCTGCCCAGCTCACTCAGCATATTCGTACACATACCGGCGAGAAACCATATGCTTGCAGCTATTGTGCCCAACGCTTTGCCCAGAAATACAATCTCAAAGTTCACGAGCGAACGCACACGGGAAGCAAACCATTTCAGTGTGAAATCTGTTCAAAGCAATTCTCTGCACTGGGCAACTTTCAGGCGCATCAGAAGATCCACAGCGGCGTGCGGGATCAAATCTGTTCGCTGTGCCAGAAAGCCTTCTACACTGCCGGCGATCTGTCGAAGCACATGATCACCCACACGGGCATAAAAAATCATCATTGCGACGTATGCGGCAAGTCCTTCAGCAGACGCCGTGACATGCGCGCTCACAAGGTCAAGTTGCATCCACTCGAATCGAGCACAGAACATGATATTGTAGACGACGATGACGATGAGCCTATCGATACGGATCCCGTGGGCTTGGATACATTGGAACATTCGCATTTCAAGTGTCCCGATTGTGATAAAGCCTACGATTCGGCTGATAGCTTAAGTCTGCATTTCCGCACGCATGCGGTGAATAATAATTTATTGAATTTACCTTTGCCCGCTCCGCCGCCCATGTCACATCACTACCATCACCATCATCCCGCTGGCGCCCCACCATCCACTGCTGCAATGCATCATCACGATGCACTACAGCTGCATCATTTGGCGCCACCGAATGCAGCCACCCAAATGGGCATGGCGGCCATGGCCCATATGTTGGCACCCCCACCACCGCCCCCGCCCACGCCCAGCGATGGGCGTTACACAATGTTGCACCACACGGCGGCACAGCGACTGCACTACTAAAAATTCCTAATAAAACTTAACACTCAACTAAAGATTAATGTTGTTTTCAATTATTGCACAGATGCGCATGTATCCCAGATTTTGATCCTGGTCAAGAATATAGATTTATGATAGGCTTGAACTCTTCTTCGTTTGGCTGTTGATGTATTTTACTGTCATTACACATAATCTATAAATGCACGATTAACATCACTTGATATACCCGTGAAGATCCACAATAATTACAGGGTATAGACATACACCCATATTCTACTTAAGTACAGTTTGATATTATTTAATATATTGAACACTTTTGTTTAAGCATTACATATGCAATTATGTATATAAAAATGGAATTCTTTGTCATGTTCTTTTGTTGTTTGTACAATAAATATATAAAATTTGGCAAGCACAGCTTCTATAAGATCATTTGTCTTGCTTCTTAAACTCTCAACTAAAATCACTTTAAAAATTCATTACAAATACATTTAAATGTAAAACTATATTCTGTTTGCTGCTTGCTTTGTTGCTTTTGTTGGCGTTGTATAAATAATGTAAAATGTATTATTTTTTATATAAAAAGAAAGGAATTGTCATACTTGTTAAATTGATTTGCTTTGCTGTTTGGTATGTATCGTTATCGTTGGTATTTCGCTTCGGCTCCATTTAAATATATATGAGAAACTATTTGTAAAATATTGCTTTCTATATATGAATGACGCGCAGAGTGTGATCTGCATCTACTTAAGCTTAGCCCTCAGCCAATCCTCGGTCAATTCATCCAATTCACGAATTTCATATACTCGAGTCAGATCCACTTCTCGCTGCAGCGCGCTTTTTGTGCAGGCATACATCATTTGCAGTTCTATTTGACTGTCTCGCGGTGTGTAAAAGATGAAGCACATGGGATACGAAATACGCTGATCGTCGTGCACCATTTTATATGTGTAAATCACGTAGCGGGGCTGATGGCCAGGCAGTAAATCCTGCAGCTCCTCCACAGAAATATCATCAATGAACTCATCGAGCACCACCGATTGCTTCTCCCTATCAACTTTTACTGTTAGGGGGAAAGAGAAGGAAATTGAAAAAGAAAAGGAAAAGATATATCAATCAACGGTCCGTTCGCTTTAGATACTTTGTTGTCATGGCAACATTCTATAAATTTTCCTCTTACATATCAGCGCTGAATTGGTTTTGCTTTTACGAAAGCGAAACTTTTTCAATTCCTCGAGCACCTCATTACTAATGTCGCATATTTTGTTATCACCCTGCAATTGCAACGATTTTAATTAGTTAATGCATTTGAAGAACAAATCTTATCACCCCATCAACAGAACGCACATAGCACTAAAAATTGGCCCGCCCACAGAGCAACACAATTAGTCATTCTTTTTCAAATGCTATCCGTTGCATTAGGAGAAAATAAAAACTCTCACCATTTAGATTTATCTGCACTTGTTTTTAAGAGGTAATTCGCAGTTCTTTTTCTTTTAACTATTAACGAAAGCAGCGGCAGATAACACAAATAATAAAAACGTTTTTAGCCGTGTCCACCTTCTTTGTTTTGGCTCAACACTAACAGTAGATATACATATACGTGTGGGCACCTTCAAATCGTAACATTCACTCAAATGTTATTTCCAGCTGTTGCTCGTACTATCGATTAATGATAACAAGCTGTAATATCAATAAACAATAAAGGGTATGCATTGCATAAATGAAAAGAATTAACAAAGTAATTATATAAGGTTTTTGAGTTTATTTATAAAAATATTATCTCAACGAAACAAGATCGTTGTTAACGATAATTTCCACTGTTAAAATGAAGTGCTGCAAAACGACAAACTTTTCCCGCCAAAATATCGAATATGCTTAAATTTACCGTTCATTCATGAAACTGGCAACTAAATAGCGCCATGGCGCTAAAACAAGTTGACTTTAAAGGAAATAAGGAAATAAATCTCTTGAAACCCTGCTGGATAGCAGGCAATAAAAAATATTCAACGACACAATTTGTAAAACAGTTTGCGCGACATGAAATTAACGAAATCGACGTGGTGGCAAGTTGGTAGGTGCGATGCTGCAAGCATAACTGCTAACTTTATAACTGTAAATAAATGTTTTGAATATATTTGATAAATAGCGAAAAAATATGCGACATTATTGAGACGAATCAAGGGAGAAGGGGAACCCTAAATAATGTAGTGGACACTCTGAGTTGTCGAGCTGTTACCTTTAAGGACATTGCGCGCCTCACTTTTGGAATTAATTACATATTAAATCAACAGGTTACCTCGCTACTGGGTAAAGATAATTACATATATAATATTAATAATATCAATTGCTATAACTATTGTGTTCACCTAGATGATACCAAACATTTGCTGGATCAAATGATGAGAGACAAATTCGAATTAAATCAACCCTCGCAGCAAACAAATCAGAATTTTAATTGCCGCAAAAGAAAGCAAATTATTACGAAGCACACAACGACCCTTCGTGTGGCAAAGAGAGCTAGAGTTATAGAGCCGCAACTATTAGATGAAGAACATGTAGATTATTATAGACATATGTTAACCGAATCTCAACAATGGAATATAGAGAAGGAGAATGTGGCCATCGAACAGGTAATAGCTTATATATAAATATTAAGTACATATTGTCTGACATTTTTGGTCTGCCTTGACATTTCAGTCACAAACTATAGAAGTAGCTCGCACTTGCTTACCCGAGCACATGATAAGCGTAACACACGAGCTAACTTTTACAGAAATGCAGCAGGAGACGATGTGGAACAATGGCTTTGGTGACTCCAATCAAGTTGATGTGACCGCGCTTGAAGAATTTCTGCCAGCCAGAAATGCTGGTAATATAATCAGCTATACTTATCGATATATGAATATTTATATATTTTTAGTGAAGCGCAAGTCGCTTGACCACTGTCCTACAGGTGTTTTGTGCTATAAAATGCCCAGATTAGAAGCAGATACATTTATGGAGCAGACAAACAATAATCAAGAAACCTTGAATCCTTGTCAAGAGCTGCAGATGGAGCAGCTGGAATTGCCTCCACCAATTGTCATTACTCCACAAAAACCTAAAACTAAATCAAAGCGCAAAAACAGAGTGATTAAGGATCAAATCATAAAATTGTCCCGCGATACTCTGCTCAGAGACAGGAAAATCTTTTTTAGAAGCTTAACAAAAAGAAAATGGCGGAAACCTAAGATTATTAAGCACAACAATACCTGTGAGGTATTGCTAAATAGTTTTAGGCAAAGGTTAGATATTATTATTGTTTATAAATATTATTTTAATGACATTATTTGTGCAGTCAACTTTTTCCAGATCGTTTGAAGAGAGATGTGCAGCTGAACAGCGAACAAGCTGAAGCGACGTGTGAATTAACATTACGAGCTATATTAGGAGCTGAGTATAGTGATGAACTGTCCCGAGATATACTATATATGAGGCCTGTATCTTCACCACAGTTAAATTCTTTAGTTATTTCTGCTTTGCCACCACTAGAGCCAGAGCTACTTATACAGCTCTCTCCACCTGCAATTGAGGGTCCCCAATGCAATAACAACAATTATAATGACTATACCGCTTACGACGACGATATTAAGAATATAGGTAGGCGGATGATGAGTTTAGATGTGGCTTCTAACTAACTAATGCTTAATCCTTCTTCAACAAAGATCCTTTGCGCATAATGATGCACTTGCTCAGTATATGGCGCTGTAATCCCGATTTAAAATGTATAGATGCCAACAAGTTTATCAAATCATTTTCGGATCGCTTTAAAGCGGCCTTGACATTCAATCATTTGTTATGTTAGTAACTTAGACAACAGTAAAATACGATATCTAATATTTTTCTTATCTCTTAGATCTTGCAAAGGAAGGCTTTATAGAACTCTCCACGAAGCCGGATTCTGTAGAAATAAACGAAATTACTTTAGGCGCAGAGTCCAATTGGCTGATTGAAGAAAACCTAACTTGTGAGCAGCTTACAAATAATTGATTTCTAAATGTTAGTTAATCAACACTCGAGTGTTTATATTTGGTTTTGAAGGTTTTTTTTCTCTATTTTTGTATAAACTTGTTTCCTGTTACTGTTTAAATAACTATAATTCATTAACATTTGTTTAATTCTCTAAATCGTTCTTTGTTTTGTTATCTTTCGTCTTAAACTCTTGTACCTCTCTAAATACCATTAAAACCAATGAATATGAAAAACAAAATTCCGTGAAGCACTGAAATTGAATTAAATGCCAATTTGCTGGGCCAGACATGCATAAATATTCAGTGAGCAGAAGCCAATGATGGCAGCAACCAGAGCCTTGACCGCAATCGATGCCCAAGGTCCAATGCTTAGGATGTGCAACAAGCCTTCCAGCCAAACACCTTTAAATACGGTCACGACCAGCAATATGGAGACTAGCGGCTTTAGTGCCTTGTTGAGATCGTGACGTGTGAACAACCAGATCAACGTGGCCGTTGATAAATGCTGGACGAGCATCACGTTGGACTCCAAGCACTTCTGTATATAGATCCAGCTGAATTCGGTACCACGTGCGCCTACCCACAACATAATGCCACGGGACAGTATGACCTCCGCAGTAGCCCCTGAAATCAATCAACAATTAATTTGACTTAATTGAAATCGTGGATATTGTAAACTTACAGCCCAATCCAGCGGTGATTAATTTCGAGTGGCCCTTGCCGGGTATGCGACTCAGTATGAGTGCAAAGCCAAGTAGATCGGCAATATCCACGCTGCAGCGCAGTATTTCCTACAAAAACATGATACATATTTAAATTGAATAATATATACATATTTCATATTCTTAATTTCTTACCGCGAAAAAGTTGAATTCTCCGCTACTTGATGAGTCCGAATAAAAGAATGTAGCTAATACGAGCATTTTACAGAGCTGTGTGAATATATAAATGCAGCCTGCCTGCACACATTTCCAGAACGCACCATATTCCGACCTGAACGTTTTTTTATCAATTTTTAAAAATATTTATTGATTAATAATTTGATTTATTGGTTGCCCTAATTCAAATTTATATATATTACTTACAAGCCCGAGTATTTGTAGGTGAAATAATATGGCAGTAGCAGTGCAACACAATTTCCAAAATGATACAGCGTCATTTTCTTTTATAAACCTCGACTTTTTCGGTTAATTATATTAAAACATTAATTTATAGTACAAATTGGCACACGAGACGAAATGAATGAAAAAAACACTGGGTAAGAGGAAGAACGGCGAGGGAATCCAGCAGCTGTCAATTGTTGCCGGTGGCGCTGCTAACCCTTCGATATTTTGGTGTATTTAAATTCCAATTTTATGTACATATGTAAATGAGAAAAACAATAATAGTCGTTTATGATATGGTCAACTTTGTTTAACTCAATAAATGCCAAATGAAATTTTTGTATTGAAAACATATGTTTGTTTACTTCACACAGCAAAAAATAATTTAGTTTAGTATTTCATATTTAGATGATTTCATTAAGTTGGCAGCTCTCTTCATTTCATTAAGTTGGCAGTTCTCTTCGCCAGCAACACGTCATCTGTCATCTGGGATGGCTTGGCTGTGCATGTGTGCGTACCAGTGTTTTTTTTTTTTTTATTAGGGCAAAATATCTAGCAAACTCATAATTGAAACGCAAAATTCCACAGAATAATTTGTGAGAAATTTATAAAAATATATTTAGCGTGGATACAAAATTGAGCTAAAAACTGCAGCACATGCAAGTAAATCTCCAGAAGGTTAAATTAATCCAAGTCGTAAAACAACAAAGCGAAGAGCTGTGCATGAGGAATGCGAAAAAGCAACGTCAACAACAAATACATTAACAAAAGCAATACGAAGGACAGGGATCAAAGCAACTAAGAACCTTGACTTGAAATGAGATGCAAACTCGACGCCGTCATCAGCAAGCGGACCAGCAGGAATTCAGCAGTAATTACAGTGTCCAACAATTGCCACAGCAGGAGCAACTGCAGCAGCAGTCTCTAATCCAGCCTGGCCAACAGCAATTGTTGTACGTAGCTCCACCATCGGAAGCTGCCATTAATATTGGCGAGCCTTCTTCGAGTGTCGACGCAGACGACAAATACGACAAGGCCGCCCGCCAGTGGAACTTGTTTAGTGGCATTTCGTCACGGTCTGGCCAGGCGTTGCGCACTTTCATACAACAGCCATTGAGCGCCGCTGCGGCTGTTGTAACAGGCAATCATCCTAATCAATCGCAAAGCTTGGATAATAACAATAGCAGCAACAGTTACGAGAAGAGCGTCTACAATTTCGGAGGTCACCCAACCCAGGTTGAAACTGAAGAAATCGAGGAGCCAGAAATATTCATAATGGCTGCAAGAGATCGTACGGGCGAGTTTGCCAATGCGATTCGTTCGCTACAATCACGAAACATCACACGGGCGGTCAACATACGAGATCCGAGGAAGGCCAAGCAGGTGCAGAGCTATTCGGAATTCATGATGGTTGCCCGCTTCATAGGCAAGAATATAGCCAGCACATATACGAAACTGGAGAAACTAACCATGTGTAAATTAATAAATTATATCTAGTGTCGATTTTCCGATTAAACCATTATTCACTTGCTTGCAGTGGCCAAAAAGAAGAGTCTATTCGATGACAGACCGCAGGAGATTCAAGAGCTGACGTACATCATCAAAGGTGACTTGAATGCATTAAACCAGCAAATAGCCAAGCTGCAGGACATCTCCAAGGATCAGCGCCGCACCACAAATGGCAAGCACCTCGTTTCACATTCCTCCAATATGGTGCTTGCCCTACAATCCAAATTGGCCAGTATGAGCACAGACTTTAAGCAAATCCTTGAAGTGCGTACCGAAAATCTCAAACATCAGAAGACGAGACGTGATCAATTCAGCCAAGGTCCAGGGCCTTTGGCAGCGCACACTGTTTCACCATCGACCGCCAAGCAGGGTTCACTGCTGCTCAGCGAAGAGAATCAAGCGGTTAGCATAGATATGGGCGGAACTGAAGCGACGCCCTTACTAGGAGCTACTTCACATCTCCAGCAGCAGCAGCAGCTGGCCATCTACGATGAATCCGATACGTATGTACAACAGCGTGCTGAGACAATGCAGAATATTGAGTCAACCATTGTGGAGCTTGGAGGCATCTTTCAGCAGCTGGCGCATATGGTTAAGGAGCAGGAGGAGATTGTTGAACGCATCGATACCAATGTGGCGGATGCGGAGCTAAATATTGAGGCAGCGCATGGCGAAATACTCAAATATTTTCAATCCGTTTCCAAAAATCGTTGGCTTATGATTAAGATATTCGGTGTTTTGATATTCTTCTTCCTGTTCTTTGTTGTTTTTATGTCATAATTAATGCTAAATACTAACCGAATTCTAAATTATTGTGAATACATATGGCATATACACCTATATACATATATATGTAATATATTTTTATCGAAATGGAGATATGTACAAAGGTAAATTCTTGATTCAAATTCAAGCAGTTTGTAAAATAAAGTTAAATCAAGATACGTACGACAAATTTCATGTTGGGCAATTAGATTTATGCAGATAGGGTTAGGTTTGATAAGAACTTGTTTGTAATCTTTATGATGTTTAAAGTTCTGTTGCCCGTGTACAATTGGCTTAGATATCTCAACTGTCCTCTGTTTCAATGGATAGATAGCTTAGTCGAATATGCCGCTATCTCGCAAGCTATTTAGAATATACAGAAATCAAATGTTATTATAAATATTTGGCATGTAGTTTATAAATAACATTAACATCTGATGTATGTATGTTCATATTTGTAACTGACTTAGTTTTCTGCCGATGACTTAGGCAATAGATTAGAAAGAAAATAGTGTTAAAAATACAACTTTTAAGTGAAGCCTCCATCTAAGATAACATTACTAGATACTAGCCAGGGGTTCGATAAGCTCGAGTCGAAGTCCTCAGTAGGCCGCATTCATTGTAGCATATGAGTTTTACTTTGTAAAAGTATAAAATTAAAATTGTTAGGTTTTACCTTCAATTATATATACATAGTTCTTGAAAATAAAATAAATATTTAAAATTTCTGTTAGTTTACTGTATTTATTTTTTCTGAGGCTTCAACTACCAAATGCACAACTAATTTAAATTAAAAATAAAAAATAATAAAAAAAACCATTACAAATCTACATAGATGTCTCCTTGTTATGGTTGGCATTATGAATAAACTAAGCAAATTTTTACATTTAAAAACATTCTTCGCTCCCAAATGGAGTTGTGTAGGGCTGGTTAGGTGTGTGTCTGTCTGTGAGTGCACGTGTGTGTATGTGTGTAGATATATATGCGGATGTAGATGTAGAAGATGCTCTAGTGCCAACAACAATGAGATCCCCAGGCAGCTGCCCTTTTTATACCCTCTTATGTCGAGATGAGCGAATAAACCATGCTAAAATTAGCAGAAAACGAAAGCAGAACGTTAGACAAATGCAAAATGATATTTATAAGCATAAGTAATTACCCGTATATATAGTAGAAGAAGCTGATTAAGTAGACGGCTAATTTAATCCACCCCTCACGCAAATTTCGCGATAATGTGTCCGTCTTTAAAACCGTAGTGGGATCATATAAACCAGGACCCGACATCAATGGACGATTCTTGTAGCTGCAAGGAAATTACATATTTATTCAATTTATGTAATCATAATTAATGCTTTGATAATACAACTTACCGCCATATATGGTAGGCTATTAATGGTATATTGAGACAAAGTGAATACCATTCTCCGCAAAATAAGAAAAGCAAATTTAAAAAAATGTGCAACAAATACTCCGGCAAAACCAGCTGTAAAATTTCAAATTGATTAGTCACTGCTTAAGTCACACTCCAAACTAATATATGTATACATATATACATATAATATACATATATGTTCTCTTACCGGGTTGAGACTATTGCACTGATCGATTGGATTTTTATAATCTGTTTTGAGCTCATCAAATGCAATCACATGAAATATAGCGAAAAATATTAGAAATGCATCGCCAATGAGCGCCACAATATACGTGAAAGCGGTGAAGTTGAAGGCCATTGTTTGTAGCGGCTGGATACTTAAAATACTTCTGGTTATTATTTGAAAACTAATAAAATATATATTACAGATGTTTATTTAAATTGGTTTGTTATAATTACGCACTGGTCCTGCTACATGAGTGTGTGAGTCGTGTAGAATGATGACAGCTGTGACTGTCGCTTAATTTTTCGCCCTAATGCTCTTAACAGTGCGTGCCAGTGTCGCCCTACTTTGTGTTTGTGAAAATATTTTAAATAAAATTTATTTGCAATTTGTGTATAAACTATTTTATGAAAAATCTACATAAACAATATTTAGCCAAGTTTGAAGAAAATTAAGGTTAAATTATTTATTAAAATCTGTTGTTAGTCATATAACAAACACAACAGAGCATAACGACTCTGTAAAGGGTGTGTCAATGTAGACAGGTGGAAGCCAGGGCTATTATAATAAATGCCGTTCATAGCTATGATAATAATATATTACTAAAATTTTATCACTAAATTTAGTTTATAATCTTATTTTAAATTTGTTTCTATTGCTAAAAAGTTTTTTGAAAAGTGAAATAAGCTCATATTAATAAGATTCGCACTCTTATTATTCCGTTGCGTGCATTGTGCAGCCCTGGTGTCGTTTGCCGCGGAATTTTCATATCCAATGCATTTCCAAACCGCCATTGCAATTTTTGACAGCAGTGAACACAGACTATATTAAAAAACGCCTGTGCAATCAATTTTTTGATAAATAAATACAAAAAGCAACTGAACTAGACAAACTGAGACGATAATATCATATGTGAAAAATGTCTCAATTCAATTTTGTGAGCGATCTGCAGAATGCTTTGATCATGGATGGAGAGACGCGTGGTCCTGCGCCCCGCTGGAAGAAGAAGCTGGAAGCCTCGCTCAATGGAAGCGTGAATACCACACGCTCGGTGCTATCCGTTTCATATAATACGAGCTTTTCCGGTGTACAAGCACCAACCAAAACGCCAGGCAAAAGCTCTGACGCAAAGACAAAAAAGAGTACAACGACGCCAACAAAGACCCCTGGAGGTGGAGATCGTTTTATACCCAATCGTGCAGCCACCAACTTTGAATTGGCACATTTCTTGGTAATTAGCATATAAATACAAATTTAGGGATAAGCTACAATATAGAACGTCCAATTTGTAGGTCAACAAAGACACGGGCGATAAGTCAGATGAGGATCAAGAGCCAACGAGCAGCAACGAGAATAATGTGCAGGCATCTGCTCACAAAGGAGAACGGCAGAAGCTGATTGCCGAGGTGGCTCAGGTGGGCGAGAGCAGCAAAAGTGGACGCATATTGTGCTATCAAAACAAAGCACCCGCTGCTCCCGAATCTCATACAAATCCTCTTAAGGTGGTGTACTCCTTGAAGACGCCCATATCGACGAAGAGCGGATCACGCTATATACCGACCACATCGGAGCGTATACTTGATGCTCCAGACTTTATCAATGATTACTGTAAGTATTTCTATATCATCTATGATGCTGTTTATGCAACATTTTTTCTCTACTTAGATCTCAATCTCATGGACTGGAGTGGCGATAACATTGTCGCCGTTGCATTGGGAAATTGCGTTTACTTGTGGAATGCAGCGAGTGGAAATATTGAACAGCTAACGGAGTATGAGGAAGGAGATTATGCGTGCGCGCTCTCTTGGATTCAAGAGGGTCAGATCTTGGCTATAGGCAATAGTAGTGGAGCTGTAGAGCTCTGGGACTGCTCGAAGGTGAAACGTTTGCGTGTAATGGATGGCCATAGCGCTCGTGTTGGTTCTCTAGCATGGAACTCTTTTTTGGTATCATCGGGCAGTCGGGATGGCACGATTATACATCACGATGTCCGCTCGAGAGAACACAAAGTAGGCTCCTTAAATGGGCATGCACAAGAGGTGTGCGGTCTGAAGTGGTCGACGGATTTCAAGTACTTAGCTAGTGGAGGCAACGATAATCTAGTGAATGTCTGGTCTCTAGCTGCGAGTGGCGTAGGCACCGCCACCGACCCACTGCACAAATTCAATGAGCATCAGGCAGCTGTACGAGCCCTTGCATGGTGTCCCTGGCAACCCAACACCCTGGCATCTGGTGGCGGCACAGCGGATCGCTGCATCAAGTTCTGGAATGTGTGCAACGGCTCACTTATCAAGTCTGTAGATTCCAAATCCCAGGTGTGCTCTCTGCTCTTCTCGCGGCACTACAAGGAACTGATTTCCGCACACGGCTTTGCGAACAATCAATTGACCATCTGGAAGTATCCTTCGATGGTTAAGCAAGCCGATCTAACTGGACATACATCGCGTGTCTTACAGATGGCCATGTCACCCGATGGCAGCACTGTGATAAGCGCTGGAGCTGACGAGACATTGCGACTGTGGAACTGCTTTGCACCCGATCCAATGGCAGCCAAAAAGGTGTCCACATCCAATAGCAATGTAAAGAAGAGCGTCTTTCGACAGAGCATACGTTAGGGACGCAAAGAAGTAAGAAACAGTGAATGGTGGATCTGAAGAGAAATATCTTAGCAGAGCAAATGCTAGATGCAGATTCTCTTCCAACTATTCGAGACTAGACAAAACTATTTGTATTGCGATTAAGCTAGCAAACAAACAATATTAATTCAATTGTTATTTTTTTAAGACTTTCGTGCTAAGCCAATTTATGTTCCATAGTTATGTGACTTTGATATTTGATGTGTGTATTTTCACGTATATTTAAGTTTTGTGCATTTTATTTTATATTTGTAAATTGAAGATTGTACAGAAGACATCAATGATTTGATTGCTCTTCATTCAATTATGTGACGACCATTTGATATATTTATTTAAATTGCATGTTCATGATCTATAAATAAAATGCTTGCCATACTGCAACCTTTTATGCTTTATTCACTTATTTTGACAGGCTTACATGGTAAACAATATTTCATTTTTTATTTTTTATATATAGTTACTCTTTTCGTGTTGTGGGTACATTAGTTGCAGAATTTTTTTGAGCTCCATTTATTTACTTTGCATTTTTTTTGTTCGTCGCGTGTGTGGAACGTGTCAAAAATATCTCGTTTCAGCATAGTTTGTTGCTGAAGCAGCTGCTATTGGAATTATTTTTTAAATTTATATATATATTATGGATCTGTTGTATATATGTACAATTAATGTGATATTCAAGCGACTGTCATGGGATTGCCGCCACTATAGCTGACAAAGTAACGCGGATCACCAAAGATCTGCAAATAGATGACATCAAAAATATATGAAACACATTTCTATTTATAAAAAAAAAATATATATATATATACATATATACTAAATAAAAAGATTAAATAAATACTTTATAAAAAAAAAAAACTAAAATAAAATTAATAAATACAAATTAGTTTGTTAATATAAGAAAAAAAATTCATTGTAAAATTTAAGCAATAAAAGTTGAAAGGCAAAACCAACAAAATAATTAACAAAACGCTATATAAACATGCATTGAAATATATATACATATGTCTATTTTAAATACTTACATATTCTTTCTTTTAAATTTCTACCAATAATTTTGTAAATCTTATTATTTCTTTTTTTTTTGGTTTTAGAATAAAATGTTTATTTGCAACATAATTCATTCAGTCAGAACATTGAAACATCAATTAGATTTTTAACTAACTTATGTTAAATGTAGTATATTGTAGTATATATTCTTTGCTACACTTTCATATAAATTTTGTTGTATATATTTTTTGTATTTGTGCTATACTTTCTTTTATTTTCCCATATAAAAGGTTTAGAGTTAGAAAGAAGCCGTACATTTGTTTAGATCTAGTTCTATTTGTAGTTCAAGCTCTAGACTATTTTGTTTTTGTTTTTTTAAATATAAGACTATACATATGTATGTTAGAGCATACACACATACACGCACGCACATTTTACAAACACACATACACGCACACATAATACAGACAAAGAGAAACAGAGGATATGTATAAAGAGTATAAGTGAGAGTGATAAAGCGCAATAAACATCGAATTACATAGACAGCTTAAATTAGTTAACATTTTGATAGGGAAAATACAACATAAATATCATATGGACAGCTGATGGATAGTTCATTTTACATAGAATATGTATATCATCTATCTATTTGTGTATATATAAATGTGTGTATTGCATTTTGTTCGTTATTTTGTTGGTTGTTTCTTACAGTGGGCAACTTTGTAGCTTCGACTGCTCTACTAAAACATAGAGCAGCCCTTATTTATGTATAAATATATCTATTTTTTTGTGTTTTTTTACTATATGTAAAGTTATGCGGACGGCTATTTCTATTTTTGCTGCTGTTTTCTTTTCCAATTTTCAATTTTTGCATTCTTTTTTTTTGGTTGGTTTAACAATACATAAATGTTACAATACAATTCATCTTAATTTGTTCATTCAATTTTTTCTAGTTTCAACATTAGCTGAATACCAGTTCAGCTCTTTAACAATTTTTTCTTGAACATTTGGAAGCTGTTGGTGGTGACCCTTATTTTTGATGTTGTCTTATCTTCTATGGGTTTCTCAGTGATATTCTAGATTTTCTTTTTGTTTTGTTTAGGCTGTGACGCTCACCTTCGTATCGTCTAGATCTTCGATATCACTGCTATCGTAATCGCTATCGGGCGGCGTTAATGTCTCAGCGCCGCGTTTCTCCAATATGTTCTGCATGCGCGATTTATTCAATATGCTGGCAACCTGATATGCCGTTAGTCCAGCGTATGTTGCTGTCTCCAGGTTAAGTTTCTCGCATTCGTCCAGCAGAAAATTGGCCAAATCCTCGTTGCAGCACTCGATGGCAATGTGCAGAGGTGTGCGTCCGCCCTTGCCCTCCTAAAACACAATTCAAATGAAATTTGTTAATCAAAATTCTTAATTTAATAAGAGCTGTGTTTAATATATTAAAAGCTCAGTTATTCAACTACTATCGATACTTTTTAGTTTGTTTTATCGTTCATTGACAAAGCGGAATAAATTAACCGGTTTAAATCATGAACATCAAATATAATATCGTATGGTATAATTTATAGTACTCAAATGAACAATCAAGCTTAGAATAACTTCTCTTTCTTTTCCTTACCCTGGCATTAATATCTGCGCCGTGAGATACCAAAATGCGTAAGATATCAATGTGTCCAGCGCCAGCAGCCAAATGTACGCAGCGTTCACCTGAAAAGATAGAGAAGAAATTGAAAGTTAATAAAAATTGCTTTAAGGCAAATGCATTCAGCACCACTGTGCGCTACATTTATGAATGAAATACGATCCCTGCTAAAGCGCTCAGCACAAAAGCTTTGTGGTGTTGTTGTTGAACAAGTAGCATTTTAAAATACAAAATACAACAACAAAAGAAACAGCACGACAGCCAGCAAAAGCTTTGATTACCCCAACAGCAGGCGTGCAAAGACTGTGAGGAAGAGAGATAGAGAGGAGACACGAGATGTGGAGGAGTGAAGTCAGCTCAGCGAACGCGTTTTGCCATATGTACACACACACACACACACACACACATGCATATGCTTGACTGCGTGTGCGTTTGCATAAGTGTGCGTTGAAAAACCCAAGAAATTCCCACAATAAAACAGCAGCAAAATAACAGCTACAACAAACAAATACAAAAAACCAGCAGTGGCATAAAAAGCGACGGCAACAAAAACAGCTAAAATGCAAAAAAAAAAAAAAAGAAGTAAAAAAAGTTAACAAACCCAACAAGCAGAGTTTTTGTTGTATTGGAGCAACTAGTTTGCCCAAGTTCAAATTGGTTTAAGTTTAAAAAAGAGCAAAAATGTTTGCACATAATTCACAGACTACAACAACAATACCTAGTACTTGCAATACTTCAGCTGGTATTGTACTAAACGATGCTTTTATAATTATAAATAAATATACGAAAAAGACCATTCTCAAATAATATCTCGCTGCTTGATCGCGCATACAGATTAACGAGCAACAACAGTAACAACAACAGCTACAACGGGCAGATTTTGCCACTTGTTGTTTTTGTTATTGCTGTTACACGTGCTGTTGATTGACTTTCACACACAAACACCGCAGCTCCAGCTGCTGGTCACAGCTGCCCGCTCATTTGCATTCAATTTCCGTAAGAACTTTGAATAAATTGCATTTAAGTTGCGCATGCGTTGCCAACTATATAAATGTATTTGTTTATTTTTTACCATCCCAAGTGTATTGGCAACGAGTGCAACTGGACTACTTCATCGCTTAGCTCTGCGCATGCGTTGCCAACTATCTAAAAGCGTACCTTTTTGAGTAAGTAGATTATCTACATATGTATGTTGACAACAAGTTCAATTGATGAGCGATAAATGCTTATCGTTTGCACTTGAACTAGATCAACTTTTGTTAGGGTGGCTCGCACGTCCACGTCGTAATAGTTACTGCTAAATGCGCATTAATCGCCGTGAGCGCGACAGTTATTAATCATGTTGATGATTTAAGGTGACTCAATGCTATTTATTTACGCGCATGATTTAATTTTATGACAACACCAAAAATAATATTCTAAATGTAGATAGTTGCTTAATTTTGTATTAAAAATACAATGAAAATGTATATATTTGGCAAAGGTTCCGTGTTATAAAGTGGCTCTTTCTAGAAAGAAAGAAAGCAGATATCTGGCACGAAAGTTAAAGCCGGCTCTCTTGTTGCCGTCCCAGTCCAGTTCACAGGCTTACAAACAATAACAACAATTGTGTCACAAGTTTTAAATATAAACGATGACAACATTTTTTTTTTTTTTTTGGTTTTTTATTCATTTTTATTCGTTTCTGTGTGCTTGAGCCAGTGATCAAGCTCGATCTCCGCTGATCGGAGAGAAGTCGCTGGCTAGATTATAATACGAGCGCATAAACTCGATGAAGCGATAGTAAAAGTCAAGAGAGGCTCAAGCACAATTCCCATTGTTGTTATTGCGGATCGTTAGCATATGATTAAAAACATCTTTACATACATACTCATACATGACTGTCGCAAATCGATAGACACTTTTTGTTTGCTTAAATATGAAATATTAATCACAAAGTTTGCCTCAAACTTTAAACTTGGGGAATTCCCAAGCATTGCTGCGTCACGCGCCTTATATTTGAAAATTTGAAATCCGTTCCAGCTGCTAAACAGAGAGTTGCCTTTTTTTTAAATATTATTATTTTACATACATATATTATCTAAAGCTCTACCTGGGCGGCAGCCAACAAGTCTGAGCCACAAAACTTGACAGACCCCTCATAAAAACACCAGAAAAAGATTTTTTTTTTTTTAAATACAAAAGAAAAAATCAAAAGCAGTTAAACTTGAAATTGGTTTTTGGTTTCAAGCGTCGGCCTGCTTTTCAGATAATATAATAATAATATTGGCGCTAATCGAATGTGAGCTTAATCAATTAATAAGAATTACGAAATTGCGCACTCCATGCTAAAATTTAATACAATATTTAAATAAGTTTGATCTTGATTTAAATATTGTTTTTACTATTTAGTTAAAAAAAAAAAAAAAATTGATGATCATAATCAATAATAAGTTTATTCCCAAGATTCTAAGTTGTATTTTAAGAAAACCTTTCTGAGTTCTTTTTATTTGTATTTGTACTTTTTTTCCAGTTGTTTAAATTGTCTGGTCTTTTATTCACTTCAAACGTATCCATGCCCCATTTTGAGCTGTTTTAAACTTTGTTTAACCTTAAGCAAAAACCCACAACGAGAAGTTCATAAATTTATTGACAGCACAAATATTATATTAAAAAAAAAAAAAAAAAAAATTGTGGTGGGGTTTTTGTTATTGTCTTTGGTTAATTTTAATTAATTGTGCTTATTGTTAGCAGCGTACTGTGTGAAGTTAATATTTAATATACATATATATATATATATTTTTTTTTCTTTGGTTTTTTGCCAACTTGTTTTTCAGTTCGTTGCTTGTTTGTCCTTCAGAGAGAAGTGGCAAATTCTGCGGTTCATTGATTCATAATTAAATCATAAAATTGTTTTGTTTATGAAATAAGATAAGAATTTGTATATATGTATTTAGAGATTGGATAACTCAATCATTAAACGGAACCAGTAAAAACGCTCAATTGAACCGACTAGCGTTATCGATAGTTTGCTTGGACTGCTGCTTATCGGTAAATAATGAAATTCTAATTAGAAAGACTTATTGTTATCAATAAATGTTACCACTTGACTTTGAAAGGAAATATACTAAATATATATACAATTTCATTTAATCATTTTTACTATTATACAATTTTCTATTTTCGGTACTTAATGCTTTCATAAGGAATACGATTTTAAGCTTTTGCCCTAGTATCACTAACATTATTTTGTATTCCTTTGCACAGCACATAGAACCAGGCCACTAGGCAAATGGGGAATTACCTAGTTCAATCCACAGAAAACGTTACCAAAGACAACTGTTTCAACAAAAGAACAATATACGCTTAATGACTGTTTGCTTAATGCCTCTGGCGCCACATTTCGTCAATTTGTGGTTTGAAAGTTTTTGTTAAGTGAAAATGAAGTGAAAACCCCAATGTAAAACAGAAAACCCAAAGATCAGACGTTTGCCAAAAGGCAGCAAAAAGTAAAAAAAAAGAAATAAATTTAGCACAATTAATGCTGGATTTTCCAAAAATACATTTAAAGCTATTTGGTTTTTCTTTGTTTCTTTTTTTCTTTTCGTTTTTTCTTTCATTTCTTTACTTGTTAACGTGGGCTAAACTTCCAATTGGTAGCCGGCTAAGAGACATCGTAGTTATGTCACGAAACCATTTGTTGACTTTCTTTTGAACGAAATGCAAATATAAGTATTATACAGATATATGTATATGTATGTGTGAGATCATGGGTGTATCGTATGCGAAGGTGTGGATGATCGTGCCACGTGTAGTTAAACGACGTAGCGTAAATACTGCTTACACACTGTTACATATAAATACGTATGTATGTATATATGTACGTACGATATTTATATGTATGTATATGTGGGCAAAACCCGGCAGAGGTCAGAGACTGGCCTAAAAGGCAGTCAAGTGCTCGACGGCTGATAAAGAGCGGTAAAAGTTGCTGTTGACAATTGTGAGACAATGATTGCATTTTTCGTTGTTGTTAGGGTTAAACCCATCCAATAATTTTGTAGGAGTACGAGTACAAAGTGTGTCAACATTGCCTGATCACCATATAGAGAGGCACGTTTCATTCAAGTGCCTACAACTTCCGTTATATTTGAGCTTGTGATAAATAATTAAGCTTATAGATATACACATATGGATATTATTATAATCGGTCGGGCAGACGCTTGACCTTGCCTCTAGGGAGAGAAAGAGTAAAGAAAAGCTGATTTGCAATGAGTAACAAAGTTGTTGTTGTTACTGTGATGTAAATGTCATTGGCAGTCAACAAAAGCAATCTCTACAGACTTCCAGAATATGTTAGTAAATAATCATTTCATTTTTTATTGACGTTAGCAACAATTGTGGGTTAAACCTGTTTGTTTACGTACCAGCGCCAGCAGCGGGCAATCCAAAAGTACAAAAAAAAAAAAATACAAATTAATTTATTGAAAGGCGACATCGAGTCGAAGAAATGTGCTTGAGATTAAAAACATTCGTCTTGCTTCCCTATACGAACAGCTGGAAGTGGAAACAATAGACGCCGATCATGAGAACATAACTGAACATAATATATGCTTCAGTGCAAAACAGCTTTAAGCAAATTGTGGAATGAGGAAATTCGATAAAATTCTTTATATATATTCAACTGGTTTTTTTTTAAGAAAATTTAGATTATTAACCTACTGGCTTGATTATTTAACTAATAATTGGAACTCTTGTCTTTATAAAAACGAGTCAATTATCATAACTTCGATAATTATCGAAAGAAAAATACTCATTAAAAATAAGCTGTTTAACAAACTCATAAAAACATTTGAATTTTATAATTTAGGTAGAGCTGGCCGAACTAGCCAATAAGCATTACATCGATAATAATCGATAACAATTTAATCTATAGACGTGTTTCCCTCATATGTATATCAATAATCCCATAGACTGTCAAGTAAATACTGCAAATGACGATGACTATCGTCATAGAAAAAGGCGACACTTATCATTGATAATTAAGAAATGAACAAATACAGGGAAAAAACAGCTATTGGCAATGGTAACAATCCATATCCATAAGCAGCGTTGTGGAAAATTTTATTACAACACCGTATAACAACAAGCCGATAATTATCGATCAAATAAAGTTAAGCCCTGGGTTCAACGGTTGCACATCTCATCACCAGCTAACGATCAATTACAAATTGTGTTAATTTATTAACTCGATCATTTAACTAACATCGCATGCATTTACTTGACAGTTAGGAATGCGTGCTCAGTTGTTCAGATCAAGGGCCCCACTCGACAGATTTTAATATGTGTATATACATATATTCTCTATACGTATCTAATAGTTAAATATTATGCAATTCCATAATCAACCAGTTTCTTACATACGTCATTTTGTTTATTGCCTAGCTTGATCAATTAGCTTTCTTACGTTGCAACGATCAATCCAACGTACAGTGGCATTCCCCACTCAATTACGTACTATCTGAGTGGAGCTAGTATATATAATATATACTTGTCGTACCAATGTGTGCAAAGCCCCATATCGTTTTGAAGGTTGAGATAGAACATGCGATATCGTTTTGCTGATATCGTAGGAATGAAAGGAATTTGGCACGTGTTGCAAGCACCAGACGATAAATTAAGATATTTCAGATTTGTTATATTTATATTGTTTTTAGAACGTAAACTAGGAAATAAATATTGAAAGACGTTATATATTAATTATATTAATGAATAATAAACAAAGCAATTTTAATTTAGAGATAAGATACAAAGTAAGAAACTCTCATTGACACTATATTCCTAATCGCCTCGATCTGCTTTATATGCTAGTCCTTGGCCCAGGGGTACCTCAAAACTTTATGGGAAAAACGTAGATAACACTTATCACAGTGATAACACAGTTTACCTATATATGTATATACACTTATTATAATCACCGTCATACCAATAATGAACGACCACCAATGGGGTTTTTCTAGAATTGATAACAGATTGTTAGCTTAGCGACTAAAACACAGGCTATCGCCTCCTCATATTCGTATTGACATTTCTAGGTAGCATTATCTTTTGGGATATAGAATTTTGCTTATCGCAGTTAATAAATGGGGAATTACGGAATAAGACCCAAAGCTGTTTTCTATTAAGGTTTTTTTTTTTTTGTATTTGGAAACTTCTTTAGATTTTTTCCCGACAACAGATGCCATTGCCATATGTTCCACAAATGAGCCTCAATCAACATATTGTGCGGTTTATCGTTCTGAAATTCCCTACAATTGTGCCTCGAGAGTCGGTGATGTCAAAGACGATTTTAATTTGTAGACTAAATGGCGTTTTAAGACTATGGAAAGAGACCTTGAGAAGTAAGATAATTGTGATACGCCTTTGATAAGTGTTTACTTTTGCATATGGTTATGAAAAAGTAAAATCTACTTCTACAACTAGTAAATGAACTAGACTTTTTTTTTTAAGTCTTAAGTTAAAATGCAAACTGACTGCTTAAATAGGTCATCTAAATGTTATATATGCAAATATAGATTAGCTTGCTAAGTATATAATTACTTCTTGTAATTTCACATTTGAATTCAGTATTAAAAAAGCTAAATATAAATGAAAACTTCAGTGCGAGTACTCCAAGGAAAATAAATCCAAGGAATTCGGAAATTCTATTTATAATTAAGTCTTGCGTGTCTTTATTTATATTCATTGAGTTTCGAGCAAATGCCATTGCGTGCGCGAAAGGAGCTACAAATATACGAGTATATATATAACACATATACATGAATGTGGATATCTGTGTGTATTATAATGACCTCGCAATTAAATAGGACGATATTACAGAAATAGCTGGGAATTTCCAGGCAGCCCCAAGGAATATGTATATTTACTTAAATACATATGTACATGCTACATATTTACATATGGAAACAAAAATATGTTTACTGATAAGTAGACTTTTGCGATAACCTTTTGAGTGTCAACTAAGGGCTATTGAAGTTATTGAATTGTATTACGTCTGAAAGAACTTATAGTATCAATGTTCTTTTTTCCGGCAAGTTTACTTTATCGCTTTTAGAAATCTTGGCTCAGTGCCAGCAGTGCAAAGTATTCGATTATTTTCGCAACATTTTCCACATTTCTTGCATTGAAATGCAAAACAAAAATAATGGAAATTCTTGAGACAAAAATTGTAAAGCTAAATTTAACAGCCGAGCTAGATGAGCTCATACATATGTACAAATGTTAAATAAAAGAGCAACAATAGAATAAACACTGTCTTCATCTATGTTAACTAACATATACACACGTAGTCAATGCTAATTAACGTATGTTAACTTATTCCGCTTTATTCCTTATCTGCCAGCTATTTCATTTTGATTACGTACAGATTTTTCTTCACAAAACAATATGACGAATTATTGTTTTTCCCTTTTACTGTGTCAAAATACTAAGAAATTTCTTTCCCATTTCTCTGTTCAATCCATTTCTTTTGTTTTTGTTTATTTATCTGATTTCTACATACAGGATTCAATACAATTCATGCGTAACCATGACGTCAATTGAACAAGAAAGTCTTGTGACTTTTTATACGAACCCAATTGAATATGATTTTATAACATCTGGCAGCGAGTAGACGACGTTCGGAATTGGTTTTTAAAATTATATACATACATATGTATATATGTATCTATGTGTATATACAGTAAGAGAGAGAGAGAGATACATATGTATAGAGCTTAATGTGTCTGCTTTGTGCATGGGAAAACCCAAAAAAATTGAAAGAAAAAGCCGTCGTCGTCGTGTTGTTCGTGTCATCGTTTTCGCTTTGCTCTTTGATACCCTTTCAAAAGGCGGTGAGTAGCTTAATTTTGACAGACATTACGTCTGGGAAATACTAGATAGTATGCTCTATCTAATTTTTCCCCCATAATACAACAAAACAATCGCAAAAGTATTATCATGCTTAATTGCAAATTGCAATATCAATACAATATGGAAAACACTTTTAAGAGAAGATCTCAAAGGGTTTTTCAGTGATTCATTTGGAATTTACGAACGAATTTTAAAGATTCTTAGGACATGAGTCAATATAGCATAGCGAATTTCTCAATACTTGTATTCAATATTATATTGCTATATCATTTTGTAGATTTTTGAATGCTAAGATAGGGCAACTATGGGTCTTTCTACAGCCTAGGCTTCCACGTCTAATTTTAGCCATTTTGTTGTTGTTCGTCTGCATAGAGCTAGCCATCATAGCTACATATTTGTTTGAATATTGTGTGCAATGTCTGCTCTGCTAAGCATATAGATGTGTATTACTAATACAAACGCACCCACACACACACACACACACACCTACTCTTAGTTGAGTGTTCAGCAGCTGTTTCTCATTTATGCGCGAAGGCATGTTTAGACCGGTTTGGTCTGGTTAAAAGTAGCTGCCAAATGTTTGTTCACCACATGTTTGAAACCGATCAATTTTCGTATTTTTAGCAAGGTTACAATGCAAATGAAACAAAAATCGATTAAACAAACGAAAGGTTAAAGCGAACACAGCTAAAAATGTGTGTGAGTGTGCCTGTGTTTCTGTGTAGGGGGAGGTTATAAAAATGTAGCCTCTGAATATCTCAGTCAAGTTTATTAACCTTTTACGTGTCGACAGTTGCGCAAGCTTCAACTCTTGTGACTGAACAATAAGTGTTTATATATACATACATATGTATATACATACGTATATTTTTATGTGGGTATACTTATGATGACTTTTACTTTCTTCCGGCTTAGATCTGATTTTTAATTTTTTGCAGTTATTTTTTTGTTTTTTTTTTTTAAGTGGGAAACTTTTGACGCATTAATATAATCAAAGCCGAATTTTAATTGACGTATTTCGCACACACCTTTTTTGCTTTGAACCCCACCCACCTGTTGAAAATCAGTATGTTTATATATAAACTAATTTGTATACAAATAAATCAATAATAACAATCAAGGAAATAAGACCGTCAGCTATATATATGTATGTGCATATACATATTTATATATATATTGTATATAATCGTAAAAGCATCTGTGTGAGCTGCAAATGAAATGAGCTGGAAAGCGAATTTTATATCTATTTTGTTTTGTTTCCTTGAAGCTTGGAAGATTTTGTAGACACAAGCAAATTATAAACAATACCAAACCCTGCTGACGTCAAGCAGAAAATCACATTAATATACAAGTCTATATATACATATAGAAAGGAAGATATACATACATATTTATATAGCTGTGAGCCAATCAATAACTAAGTGAAAAACGTAAATGAGAAATTTATTTGCAGGCGCAAAAATGTGCGGAGGCCACAATGTATTTTTGGCACGCCTATGCATATACATAGTATATAGGCACATATATTTGACACATATGTATATAGATGTCTATAGTCTAGCTGTATCTGTAGACTCGGTGTCTTATATAAATAGTCTTAGACAATGTCTCGCCGTTGGCGGGACAGCTAAAATTTTAAAGCTATATGAGAAATTCAAATTTGTTGGCATCGAATCAAATTCTTTTATTATTTGTCGGGCACGTTTGCCAAGAATATTAAACTATATAGTATATATGGATAGATCTAAATATATTTCTCATTTTTACTGCATTTATTGCAAGCAATTTGGCTCAAAATATATTTTTATACTTGTTTTTCAGTGAGAATTTGGAATAAGTTTGATTGAGCGGTTCACTCAAATGAACTAGTTTATATACAAAATTTCGTCCCCCTTAGTTTACAAATCTTTTCGTTACTTACCATCATAGTTGCGTATCTCCAGATCGGCAGGTAAATGGGCATAGCTCAAAGAGCTGACAGCCTTGTCATTGGATCGATGTCCGTATTGGCGATGTGCCTCGTGTATCTCGGAGGCGCCAAATTTCTCTGTCAGAGCGCGTACGCATTGTTTCTCACCTGCAATGCAGGACAAGTGCAACGCCGTATTGCCATGTCGATCACGTACTGTGGGCTATTGATTGACAGATTGCAAAGATAAATAGAAAGATAGATAGTCGGATTAGAATGATTTAGCCTTCGTAATTAATTGATTGAGTAGGTGCGGCTGCTCACCTCGGCACCGGCTAACAGAAGCATGCGCAGAATTGTTGGTTGCGCCGTAAGTGCGGCCAGATGCAGTGGCGTCTGTGCCACATCGTTCTGGATGTTTAGGAGGCATGGATGTGGAGCCATGCGTATCAGAGCGGCAACCACATCCACATAGCCCGATATGCAGGCCAAATGCAGTGGTCTGTAACGACAGAGAGAGAAAATAAATTAGTATTGGTTAATGATCTGGGGACTGTTTTGAGGAGTGAGCTAAACTTGAAGGAAATGTTCTACATTGAATTATTTGAAATATTATCAAAGAGGAAATTATAAATGTTGCAAAATGTATAAGATCTGAATAATAAGAACTACACAAATTTTAAATAAACTAACATGATTTATGCTACAAGTCCCATGAAATCTCGAAAACTCATGGGTGAACCTGTGTTGACTAATGTGGGTAGACTAATATGTTTTACCTGCACATTTTCCACACTTGTTTCATGATCGTTTCGCCTGTAAAAACCCACAAATTCGAGCGACCCAAAACCTGTTCAGGTAGTTGACATACCAGGAAAACCCCTGGCTGCCTGACTAACATGTGTCTGTAGACGACTCGATTTGATTCGATCCGAGAAGTCGTCGTCTCGTCGTCTCATTGTCTTGTGTTTTCTGTTTTCTCTGTGTGTATTTGTTGTGATTCATGAAAGTATCCCCAGACACTAACACAGTTGGTGGTCGGGTCAAGTCAACATTTGTATGCGAAAATAATCTCTAAATACCCTATAGATATTATGTATTTATATATATTATATATAGACCCATTTATTATAACTATATCCATAAACTTTTTGGTTGCCTAAGATGATGTTACTTATATTATAAATTGATAAAAAAAATGGTATAAAATGAAATGAAGTTATTAGATGGGTTTCATGTTCGAGACCCTTTTTAGCCCGCTAGGGCTTAATTAACTAAAGATAAGTTAGAAAGAAGAAACATATGTATAATAGCCATATGTCATACACTGACTCTAGGGTATCGTTGAGTCACCCAAAACTGTCTCTCAATAACTTTCTTATAATTTGGTATTTTGTTCCGCCTTTTTTTTTTTTGGGTATTTTGCAAACGGAAATACTTTTATTTTTGATATATTACTCACGTGTCGCCATCGTCGTTCTGTTGATAGAATTGCTCCCAGGCGTTCATGATGTTAATGTTGCTGGTGTTACTTAGTGGCGCCGTTGCATTTGCAGTATTTCCAGCTGCATTTGTTACTGTTGATGTTGTGGTCTGAGGTGCGCTTCTTCGTCCAGCGGAGCTGTTGGCATTTGTTGCTGCTGATATATTGAGATTGTTCATACCGAGGCTTGACTGTACAGTCCATTGGGGTATTCCCGAATCGACATTGTGTTTGAAGCGCATTTGCTCGCTGGCCGGCTGTTCGACGCCAGCTTCCGTTTGATGTGTTGCTCCTCCTGTTGTCTTTTCCTTCTCTTCCTCGTGCTCCTCCTCTTCGAGCTCGTCGATGATGCCCGAATCGAGCACCGCTTGTAATTTGTCTGATTTCTGATCTTGGCTTTGATCCACTCGCTTGTCCTGCTCCGACTCCTTCTTCTTCTCCTTCTCCTGTTGATGTCCTGTTTCTTCGTCACTTATTTCACCGCTAAATATTTGCGATGATTGGGGACCGGAGATAAAACCAGAATCGCTTGTTTCGCTTTGTGCTGCAAATTCTTTGTTCTTGTTAATGGCGGCTTCGCTGCTATGTTGTTGCTCGCTGCTTTTGCCGCCAAATGATGATGTTGTTGTTGTTGCTGCTGCTTGTTTACTGTTAGCTTCAATTGCAGCTCTTTGCTGCTGTTGCTCAACACTGACAGCTGTAGCAGCGCTGGCAACGCCACCAACAGCACAGCTACAATCCTCCACCGTTTCCTTAGCCTTGTTATTCTCACTTGTTGCTGCTGTTGTCGTTTGGTTCCACATTTTGAACTATGTTGCCTGCCTGTTGGCCTTTGCTTTTATTATTGATTTGAATAAAGTTACTTTGCTGATTTTGTTTATTTTGCAATTGATTTGCCAACGTCTCGTATTCTTTGTTAAACTGTAGCTTGTCGTTGTTTCTGTAAAATTTCTTTAACAATTTAATGGAAATTCACACGCTGAACTTTGCTTTAAAGCTTTAACAAGCATACACTCACACTCAGCCACTCTCTCTCACACACACCTAGATATCATTGCATATACATGTACATATATGAAGAGCTCGCGTAACTGCGCTTTAAGCGTCTCTCTGACACTCGCCTCGACTGCCGTGTGCGCGAGTGAAACGAATATATAGTGCCCAACACAAGTGAAAACGCAATATCAGATTAGCGCATGTTCAAAGTTATGATTAGCAACAACAAAAATAGTTGTTTCTGCTGCTCATTGGATAATAAGAAGAATTTCATTTGGTTAGGCATTTCGTCTACATAATTATTTCAAGTTGCCTGCTTTATTTTCAGCCTGTGCAGCACCTGTCTTCGCTTCCCACATACACATCCAGGCACAGTAACGCGAGCAGCTACAGTAGCACGTATACACAGACACCATAGTAACACACACACACACAAACAAGCAGACACGCTGCTGAATAGCTTCTGCTTTTATTTTTGTGTGCAATTCCACACAAGTTATAAGTTTTGCTCGTTTGTTTGTTTAATTTATATATATTTAAGTATTTTGGAATTTATATTATCATTGTCAACTCATTCTGTTTCAACACACTCACACACCTCTTTAATTTGTCTATTATTGTAATTTGTTTCGCATGCTGTTCCACATTTATTCGCGTTTCGCTTTTAACTTGTAGTTAATGTGAATGCGCTGCGCTTTAAAATGCACACGTCTCGACTCTTTCACGTTGAAAATAGCACTAAATTTACTGCGTTAAAGCTGCTTTAATTTAGCTTTGCAGCGATATTTACGGTAAAGCTTTGATGGTTGGGGGAAACCAAGTGGCGCTGCCAGATCGCAGTATCAAAAGCTTTCGTTATAAGGCGCGCAACGTTAATACCAAAGCTTCGATTTAAATGCGGAAGCACTCAAAACCAACAGCAGTAGCAACAACAACAACAAATCTCACATTAGCAGCAACAACAGCAGTTATTTTAAAGACAACAACCATACCATATGTTAGAATTCCCTTTGCGACACAGCAACGGATGTGACGCGCTTCGCGTCCCAAACTGAAATGAATTCAACGCTCGACGTCGCGACGTTGACGTCGACGCCTGGACGAAGATGCAGATAGAAAATAACAAAAAATGGCTGCAAGCTGCAGCAAGAAATAAAAGGAAGAGATGCTGCCAGATGAGAATACTTGAAGCGAATGAGTGAGCAAAGGACTGCAAAAGGAATTATGTACATATGAAATACAACTGAATATGTTAAACTGTTATTTAACTTATTTACATTACGAAGTAATTGTATTTGAGAAAATATAATTGTATGGCTTAATTATTAAAGAACATTGATCTTTTGTATCCGTGTGATTTACATTTTTGGTTTTAAAAAACCGGGTTTATTTGTTGTTGTTGTTACTCTTGTGTACGTTGTTGCTAGCGTCTTTTCTTATCTGCTTTCAGATTCGTCACTTGGGATTTTCTTCACTTTGTGGCGCATTCACAAAAATAATAAAAAAAAAACAAACTGAAAATCACCATTTAAACCCTTCAAATATGTTTTGCCAAATTGAAATGCGGGATCAGAAGAAGAAGAAAACTTCACAAAACCCAAGTAGTGAGAACTGAACGGAGAGCTGCAGTCGAGAGTGCTCGACTAATATATATTCTTTACTCCGTTACTAGTACATAAACCATTAAGAAAATAAATGACATCTGATACTTTATGCTTACGAATCCCACCAGAACCAGTTACAGATCGTGTATGTCACATGTGTGTGTAACAATATATATTACTTTTATTATAATCAGTTTCAGAAAGCATAGGGTATAGCAACATCGATATGTACATATAGCGTACGCATTTAATGATGTAACAATACTTGGAATCATTTTATTTAATTGCTAGATATATTAAGAAAAGCAATAACAGCGGTATAACCCAGATAAAAGCAATGAGTGTTTAATTACAGTCACGTGACTTCAATTGGATTTCAAACAGGCACACATGAAGAGGTGCCAGAAAACTATTAAACACAAACCAGTTTTATGAATTTTAAATAAGACCAAATTTAGTTTAGATGATTTTAATAATGCAAATAATAATATTTTATATTTGTATTAGACAGTTACTTTAGTGGCAGTACTTATATATTTTTTTCTTGAAATATCGAAATATATACATACATCTTCATATTATAAAAGCACAATTCGCGTTTAATTTTAGTCACGTGTTATAAACGTAATTTCAAACAACCGCCAAATTAAGTGCTGCAAATTCCAACTGAGACTTTTATAAACGTTTTCCAGCACTCATTGCAAAAATTACACAGAGTTTAGTTAACTTTTGAAGTATTTGTAGAAGATTGTCTGTTGAATGTTACGCAGCGCGTTAGGACTGAGAAGAAGCATGACAACATTCTCTGGCCTGAGACTAAATGAAGTGGTCAATGTGCTGGAAAAGTTTGCACCGTCATCCCTGGCCGAAAAGTGGGACAACGTGGGCCTGCTGATCGAGCCAAGCACATATGTAAGTGATTGAAGAATATAAAATACATATGCATGCAAAATGGTATTGAATGTAATCTCAGAAACATGTGGAACGCATATTGCTAACCAATGATCTCACTGAGCCCGTGTTGGGTGAAGCTCTGGAGAAGAATGTCGACCTGATTATTAGCTATCATCCGCCAATCTTCCGGCCATTGACACGGATCACTATGTCCAACTGGAAGGAACGCATAGTAGTCGGATGTTTAGTCAACTCCAAGGCATTGTATTCTCCACACACGGCCTGGGATAAAGTGGTGGGTGGTGTCAACGATTGGCTGGCCAAGGCAGTAGATATAAAAGGCATAAAGCCTTTGGTTCCAGAGCCCGGCGCAGCTGATGGCACCGGCTCAGGACGTCTAGTGGAGACCAGTATGCCAATTTCTCAGCTGGTGCATGCACTGCAAGACCACATAGACAACAGCGTGCATGTGGCATATGCTGTGGGCCATCATCCAAAGACTTTTGTGCATACCGTTGGGATATGCGCGGGATCCGGTGGATCGGTTCTAAAGGGCATTCAAGCCGATCTGGTCATAACTGGCGAGATGTCACATCATGAATTGTTGGACTTCAACCATAATGGGACGACAGTTCTGCTTTGCAATCACAGCAATTCGGAGCGCGGTTTCCTGCGTGAATTTCAATGCATACTGAAGGAGAGACTTCAAGAAAAGTGTGAGGTCATTGTTTCAGAAAAGGATAAAGATCCCTTGCAAACTGCATTTAGAAGCAGTTCCCAGGCTGTGCAACAAGTGAAGCAGTAGGTATAACAAACTTCATTTGTATTAAATGATATACAAGTAAATACAATTAAATTATATAAAGCCTTAATCTAAACTTGATCGAGCTTAAATTTGGTTTGCTTGCTGGCTGCATCATTTCGATGGAGCTGATAAAGCAAACGCTCCTCCAAATGCTTAACCGCTTCCACAGTCAACACCAATGTATCATGCTTTAGCATGGAATAGACATTCAGGCCATAGGCGGGCATCAGATTCACATAGCCTATCGAGTCTGTAGCATAGCAAATATTCTCCGGAAATACATCGTGCCTAAAATATAAATTAAAACTTGAATAAAGGAGTTTAAAACACGAGTGGAGTTTAGGTACTTGTCCACAATCAGCACAGAGGGTCCCCAATTACGCTCCTTAATCAAATCTCTAATAAACTGCGCATCCTTCGTGGGAATCTCAACATCTTCAATGATGTGCAAATCATCCTGCGCCAATTTGACGCTCAACGTCGATGTGAGCCCCATCACTCGCTTGTAGAAGGGCAGCATATAGAAGTGGGTGGTTGGTGAACGTGGACCGTGAATGACGCCGCCGCCTTTGAAGAGTGGCGAACGTATCGAGCCATGGCGTGCACGACCCATGCCCTTCTGTGGCCAGGGTTTGCGTCCGCCTCCCCGTACCTCGGCGCGTGTTTTGGTATGTGCCATGCTTACATAACGATACTTGCGCTGCCACTCGATATTCTCCTGGATGACATCGACACGTGGTTGTGCGGCAAACACATCCGGGTGCAGTTCCATAAGCCCTACTTTTCTCTCAGCCACTGCATCCACATTTTCTATCCACGCCTGGCGTGCGGCGCTGCGGCTCACGGGCGCATGTTCCGCATAATTCTGCGGCAGTATTAGAGCCGGCTTTGAAGCAAGTGTTTCCTTACCAGCCGTCGTTGTGGATTCAGTTACTGCATTGCTCTGACAAGCTGTGACAGAATGCGATAAGTTGCGCACATTTGGATACAGCAACTGTCGTGTTTTATTTAAAAATTTTAACATTTTTCAACAATTACGACGAGGTGCAATTGTTGATGCTATGCGAGTTGTCGATAATATTTAATCGAACGACCGCCACATATAATGAAACAGCTGGTAAGTAATCGACTGGCGATATTCATATCTAAGCAGTGTTAATAAACAGTCGCAGACGTATTTTGTTACATTTTTAATTTATTTACTGGCGAAGCGAATTTTTGAAAATTTTGGAGTTGACTTAATAAATTTGTCTTGGTTAATTATCAGGAATATCGTTTGGAGTCCGTAAGTTTGTCTCGAGTTTTTAACATGGAAAAGAAATTATTTTGACTTGTTCTGGACTTGGTATCTGGTTCGCAATCGGTGTTTGTATCTCCATCTCCACAGCTGTGCCTCGAAAATTTAGAGCTTGAATCGTAAAGAACTTTAATATCATCGCCATTTTGTTGCAAACTTCGAACTGATCGATGTTGCTTGTGGTTAGAAGCAGAAACAGCATCAATTGGTCTAGAGGCTTCTTTTTTCACTGGTTTAGGTGGAGGAATTGGCGCGCATCTCTTAAGAGCTTTCTCCTGGTGAAGAGAAGCTGAAAAATGTGACTTGTGTATAGATTCTAATCGATCTTTAGCTGCTTTTATTTCAGATAGCTTACACTCATCACGGTTTGTTTTACTTATCACTGAGTTTGGCTGAAAAGATATGGCTTTCGAATCTAAACTTTCACCTTTCGGTTTCTTTTCATCTTTGTGGCTGATAGATGTAACAGATTTATTTAAATCTAAGTTACCTATTACTGTTTTATATGTTTTAGCTTTAATTTGTCCTGCGTTAGCAAAAAGCTGGCGCTTTGCTTCAAAACTTTTAAACTCCGAATGATCTGAATTCCTTTCCTTAATTTTTTTCCTGAATGGATTGAGTCTGTTTCTTGATTCCATTTTTCTTAATACCGAAGCATCTGATCTTTCACTTTCTCCGTTCATACTATTTCCGTCTCCTAGAAATTTATTCGGAAATACTCTGCTTCTTGATTCCACATAAGTCGGTCTTTCGCTTACTGTCTTCTCTTCTGTAACTCTTCTGATAGGAAAATGTCGACTTTTTGATTTGGAATTCTTATATGCATGATCCGATTCCAATTCCCTTAATTCCGAATATTCAAAATACGTATTCTCTTTCGTTTCACCTTTTGATCTCTTTGTGAAGTTTATTTTGGGTTCTTTTGTTAGTGGAACAACTTTATTTATCGTTCTTTGGTTGTTCCTAAATGTAAAACTGCTTCTTGAGTTGGACTTCCTTAGACTTTCTCCAATCGCATTAGCCCTCATCTTGTCCTTTGATAGAATAATTTTAGATCTTGTTTCGCTCCTCACGTAGAGATTTGAGATTTCGTTTTTATCCTTTCCTCGATTACGTAAAAGATTCCTGTACTTTGAACGCCTTGCAGCAAGATTTTGGAATCTCGAATAACTTTTTTGCCTGCAGCGCAGATAATCAACTTTACTTGGAAGTCGACGTCTACAATGCGATTCAATATATGATGTTTCCGATTGCATTTGCTTCTCATTGTAAAGTGCTTCGCATTCTATTAATTTCATTTCTGAGCTTGTCGAAACGCGTCTACAAGAGTCGAAGCCATACGACTTGGGTGAACTTTCACTTAGTTTCATTTGATCAAAGCCAGATCTTTTCCTCTCCCTGATTCCTCGTTCTCTTAAATCGTATATTCTAATTTCTGGCGTATAATTAGCTGCTCTAAAATAATCCGAATCAGATGGGCTTTGCTCTAGCTCAAATTGTTCTTGTAGTAATTTTTTTCTTGGAGCTTTCTCTTGACTTTGATTAAGACCTTCTGCTTTACGCCTATGAGCATTTTGGGCTGAGTGTTCGATATCCGAAAACCTTTTCCGTTGATATGACCTATTGCCTCTATCATCGATTTTATAGAAATTGCATTCGAATTTATCATCAGTTTTTCTACTCTCATATTCTGGTTTATCTTTGAATTTCTCTATTGAAGGATTATTAAATACTTCATTTAGGTAGAATGGAGGTTGAGTTGGATTAATATCTTTATAAACCCTATCCGATTTTTTGCCATTGGTATCCGGATGAACTGTGTAGTCGCTCACTTTCAAAATCCTTTCCTTTCCGTTAGATATGTGCATATTATGCATAGTTTGGAAAGCTTTGTCCTTCTGGAAGGCCTCTCTCTCTTTTACAGCCAGTGTGAGATCAAGAAGTTCTAAGAAGGATTTTGAGTGTAAACTTTTCTGTAGAATTGCTTTTTTTCCAACTGGGCTGGTCTGGGCACTGTCACCTGTACAGTTTGGAAAAGTGGAGCCACTGCACCTACGAATATAATTATTTAATGTTGGACAGCAAGCGCATTCATCTCTAAATGAAGCTTTAGGCTGGTATGCTACAGCAGCTGGATCGATATAATCGTATTCGGTTTGTGTGAGAATTCTCACGGAATTCGGGAAAGTACCAGCGTTTGGAGCTTCACATTTTTGCGATAATCGTGGATCACATTGTGGATATGCATTAGAGGGTGGAGAGTTATAATTCACATTGGGATGATCCTGTCTCCGATAAGACTGCGTATTATGAGTCCCCATCATCTGATGATTGTCCATATTATTCGGATTGCTCGAAGTCCAATTGCTATTTGCAATGCTTCCATCGAAATTATATACATCTGGATTTGTTTTGGCTGTAGCCGGTTTCCCAACCGATTGGTTCACCAAATTCTGCTGTTCCTCCAGCTTTGCGCTGGTCTCATTCAGTATCTCAATTAACTGCTGTATATTGCATTTGTCACTCACGACGAGATTTACCAGTGGCTCGCCCGTTTTGCCCTCAGCTGGTAAAATCTTGCACCGTTTGCACTCCCTCGTACAGGTGGCACAAGTGCAATGAGGCTTGGCTCCTTTCGCTTGGTGTTTGGAGGGATTGAATTGCAATGTGGGCTGATAAATGTTTGTATCTTCTTCCACACTGATTGGAGGGTATCCATTCTTTTTGTTTTTGGAATTCCGTATAAACTCATTAATATTAATGCCACAATTGGGACAGATCGAATGGCATTCCTCTGCCGATCTGGTTGGAATAGGCTGTTTTCTATCCACTAGTTTTGCGGCGCCCTTATCCGAGAGTCTAGAAGAGCTTTTCCCTGAGACTTGGGGTGTTTTCGAGTCCGAGACCAATCCAGAGGCCTGTGCCGAACGCAGTTTTGAGTCCGTTTTCGAGCCTGATCTCGAATCGAGGCTCCTAACTGTGTTCGCTGCAGACCTTAAGCTTGATCCAGGAGTCGATCCCAATACTCCTTTGAGCTGCGCTCCCTCTGCATCTTCTTCCTCCCATGTAGCTGTCGCATTAGGGCGTCGCGAATTCTGATTATTGAGTGCCCTTAGGCAACATTGGCAATAGCAATTGCATATCCTTTGTCCATTGCAATTCCTCCATGTCTGTTGCCTGTTTGAGTAACCATGATATTGACAATTGTTTGACCACTCTGTATTGTCAAACATGCAACACGGCTGGTTCGAGGGATCACACACTCCACACTGGCGGCTCGTAAACTGCACAGAATTCGGTGTGGCGTTGGACATGGCCACAGAATTATGTGACGTTTGCGTAGTACTTTGATCTGCACGCGCTGCATTTCGTTTTGCACCTGATTTAGATTCCTGTTTAGGACTGTCAGCGCCAGGTTGCCTTGAGCCAGACATTGCTCCTGGCTTCGAATGCTTAGACGATGATCGAGCAGTTGCCAGTTGTCCAGATTGCTTTGATGTACTTTTCGATGTCGATGCTGCAAGCGCTGATTTAGGACTCTGAGTGCCATCTCTAAAGCTCTGGGCTGATGATTGGCTACCATCTTGGAGGCTATATTGCCTTGGGCCCCGAGCTGCTAAATGTCTTGAACTAGACACTATTTCTGGGTTAGAACTTGGAGCTGTTGCCACCCCGTTGCGATTGGTCCTTGAGCGTTCCTTTTCGATCATTCTTTCATTTACGTTCGCATTTTGCTTTCCGCCCGGCTCGCCGCTATCGAAGTTTGCACAATGACATCCTTCGCTCGGTTGTTGAGTTCCACTTTTGATTGCTTTGCAATAACAGTAATGCAGATCATTAGTTTTCCCCTGATCCGCCGTCCTACCATTCTTTGGGCAGGGCACCTTAATGCATCTGTTTGCATCGACTTTCGCTGAACTTTTTAAGTCTCCTCTTACTCCAGTGTCCTTATGACGGTTTCTAAGAGTCGAATCTCTCACTTGTCCTCTCAAGGTCCCAGTCGCTGCTCGAGAAATTGAGCTTCTAGTAGATTTTGTTTGAGTTTGAAGTCTGGATTGTCGTGAAATTGACTTTGCTCCTAGCTGAGCTGTTTTTCCGGGCGTTGCTTTACGACTCTGAGCTTCGCCTTCTCTTGATCTGTGCTGCGAATTATGAGCTATTGATTGTCTTGAACTGGACTTTGGTTCTGTTTCAGAATTTTGAGGTCTTGCTATCCCTATGACTTCTTTGCTCGTATTTTGCTTTCCTCTCGGCTCGTCGGCCTCGAAATACTCACACTGGCATACTTCATCCGGTTGTGGATTGCCCTGCATATCCATGTTCTCCTCTGCATTGCAGTAACAGAAATGATCTGATTTTTTGATAGCTTTCGGACAGAGGAACCTAGCGCAGCCTTTTTGCATTCTACGATCTTTTATTTTACTGCCTCCCTTGCCGTTTTCTTGGTTTCTATGGCCCTCTGTCCGTTTGCCCTCCTGTTGACTTTTACGGCTCTCCATTCCTTTGCCCTTTCCTTGATTTATTTCTTCGCTCAAACCATTCTGTCTATTCCACCGTTTGCTCTCTCCTTGGTTTTTAGAAATCCCCCATCTATTGTCGATTTCTTGGTTTTTAGGACTCGAGCTCCTTCGTATGGTTTCTTCATAGCTGCTGTGACTGGTATCTAAATATTTTTCTTTACCCTTTTGCTGACTTGTACGACTCGATACTCTTTCGTTGCCATCATCTACGGTTTCACGATGCGCATTTGGCGACGGACGAGTTAGGCCCTGAATTCGGTTATATTTTTCTGGGGCAGATTGCTTTGGATGAATGACTTTATCACAATCCCATTCACAACTGCAATCGGATGAGGTGTAACCACCATTGAAGGGCCTAGCCGTGTTTTCATTTCCATTATTTTGCAACAAGCTGTTTGTACTTTCCGATCTCAGTCCCGTCTCTCCACTAGGCACCCGCTGTGGCGCATCTTGAAGCTGTTTGTCGTATCTTCCAGTAATTGGTTTTACCAGCCCGATCTTAGTTAAGCTAGACGAGGATAGTTTGGATCTGGCCTTGGAAGGTCTCTGTCTGGACAGATGAGGTATCCTACATTGTACACCTGTACTGCATTTTTTCTTCCGTTGTGTCAGACATCGACCGACTTTGGGTTTGCAGTTGAGAAACTTGGTTAGACTGATCCTATTAGTGAACGACTCGTCGACTTCGTCGCATCGCGACACATCCAAATTCCAGCTGGAGGGATAGCCAGAGGAGCTAGCTCTCGACCACTTGGAGGATCTCGAGGGCTCGCGGTCAAGTCGAATCTCTATTGAAATAATAAAAGCCAGCTTAGCTCAATAATTGTTGCATAACATATGTTACTCTTACCATTGACAAGGTTGTGTTTAGGTATTGACTTAGCGGATCTTAAGTTCGACCCGCCGTATAAGTGCTCCCTTGGCTCCCAGCCGGAGGCTGAGTTGTTCGACAGGCAGTGCTGCATGATCTGCCTGAGCTGGGCATCCCTGTTGATAGAGCTCACGACTGTGATGGTCTTTGCTTGGGGGCTGGTTCGTGTTTTGGGCAAGTCGAACATTGTTGACCTAACGGCCACATCGCTTGTCCTCCTGATAGCCTTTCGGAGCAGAATTTGCTTGGAAGAGCGTCGCTTTTTGCGTAAGCCCGTCATGCTTTACAAAATGCCAAAGAGTAAAGCTCCAGGTCGAGTCACAACAAAATTTATACAAAAATTAAATTCCACATTTTGACAAGGAGTTCTCGGTTTTTTTGGTTTTTTCGATTGGACTTATAGATTTTATTTTGGCTCGCCTATCTCTGATTCACTTCTCCTAGTACTGATAATAACAGCGACAACTATTGCAAGTGTTGCAAGTGTTGCAAGTGTTGCAGCACGCCGGACCTTGGATGAAGTAGCAGGCAGGCTTTGGCTCGATCACAAAAGGCGGCGTCGAGAATCGATCGAAGAATGTACCTTTCTTGTCTGTTGCTTTTCTGTTTGCTGATTTCCGATTTGTTGTTTTCTTGGTTCTTCTCTTCTGGCTTGTTGTTTTCCTATTTGTTGTATTTTTGGTCTTCGCTTTCTGCTCTACCGTAGCTCTCTGCTGCTCCAGCAGCTTTGAAAGTGCGTAGGCCATATCATTTGTCACCGGACCCAACTCGCTTAGCACCTGGCCCATCTGATTTGTCGCCTGGCCATCACGTAAGTCGCAGCTACAGTCGCAATCACACATTGGCTCACATTGGCAGTCCATCGCATTGGAATTCTCGCCATACCACTCGTCAGTGCCCTCCTGACACGCGCAGAGTGCCTGAGCTCGCGGCTGACTTTGGAAAGAGTTCTGGGGCGCATGATCCATTTGACTGAACCAGCAGATCAATGAGAAACTGGATTTGCCTTACGGTTTAGTTGATCTTACCCATTGATTGGCCGCTGTCCACAGCAAGATCTGCGATCTTGATGGTTCGCCCGAGCTGCTCGAGCATTAGTTGAATCGTTCTGTCTGTGAAGCATTGCAGAAAGTTAGTCGAATTGAAAGAGAATGATAGAGATGGGATTAAATTAAAAGGTATCATAATGACTGAGGGTCAGTCAACATGAAAAAAAAAACAAAGACGGAGAGAAAGAGATAGGATACAAGAAGAGGACACATCGAATCAGTAGATACCTATCCTATCGTATTGTAAAAAACCCTCAGCAACGAATTTTAACTTAGATAAAACTTTTTCTTTACGTATAAATACGAGTATAAAGCAATACCTGTCTAGGGTATATTGTTCCTTTTGATGGCCATAACTTGAGGGGGCTGGAGACGGATTATTGTCATTTGGATAAATGGCTGCGGGACTAGAAAAGTAGAGTAAATGACATTGATTTGTTGTAAAAGCTTAAAGCTCTACCTACTTGACAACTAGGACTAGAACAGTGGACTTCTTTTTGATTTCCGGGTAGTTATCTTCTGGGTCGTCAACTTCATCTGCATCCAAATAGTTCTTATTCATTTCCGATTGGTTATCCTCAAGGTCGTAAGCCTCATACTTCTGATCCGATCGGATGGATTGATCGATTTCCCAATTGTTGTTATTGATTGTATTGTCAGTCATTTGTATGTCCCACCCGTTCGCGAAGTACTGTGGCGCAGACTCCGATCTATCCTCGAGCTCATGTACGATAAAATTATCGTAATTAGAATCCAATTCAATTTTACGGCCTTTAGCACACGAAGCTTTACAATTCACCCTACAGTCGGACGGGTAAGCACTATTCATAGTTGCTCTCTCTCTTTCTCTATGTCGATCTTTATCTTCCCCTCTTTTGCATTGTATCCATCTCCCCCAAAAGTTGAAATTTATGATAGGGATTCAAAACTCTACTCGAGCAGAGCTTGCTGAGTGACTGAATTTTCCAACTGCGACCAGTTGGTGGGATAAGTAGTCGGGCCAGTTGCTCCCTTTGAATGGAAAGGTATTCTTCTGTTCATGGGATTACCTTTGAGCTCCCTGTACATCCTTGCGTACGTCTCCTCAGTTTTTTCTACCAACGCCAACAGCTTTTGATATCTGGCGAGCTGTTTGCACGAGTAAACGCGTCTTTTCTTATGTTTCTGATTTTCGACTGGAAGAGCCTCACTCATGGACTTGAGCACTCGATGTTTGGGCAGCGATTGACTCATCTGCAGCAGAAAGGGATTGCTTTGAGTCTTTATTTGGGTTTGAGCCTTTGGCCGGCTGACAAATTTCACCTGATTCTGTGGCTTAGCTAGGGGCTTACGTCTTCTACACTTCAGACTAGATCTCCTGCTCCTCGGCACAGTCTTACGAGGATTTACGGAAGCTTCCAAGTCGCTGGTGCAAACGCACTTATCTGTGTTGTGGCACGTGCCTTTGCAGTCGGTCTGCTGCCCCTTGTCGCAGGTGCATTGAGGAGTATTCATATTGGAAAAATAACTCTGCTCCTCTTCCAGCTCGGCTAGACTATGGCATACCTTATGGTACCACTCGTCCCCGCCGCTCTTCTCGACGTCTGAGTCAGAGCCAGCTCTGAGCTGCTGCTCTTCTTCCTCTTCCGTGTAAGAGTAGGTGAGCTTTCCAGCACGAGATCGTTCCTTTTCAGGGGCTTGACTGCTGTAGGTATACTCATAGCCCAAGTCGTGACTGGTTGGATGTTGATCTGGTGTCTCTGTTGCGACTGGCATCTGCTGCTGGTGGGCTCCATATCCGTGAATGGGAGACGGTTCATAGTAACTTCCATGATTTTTGTGGCTTAGCATGCTCTTTGGCGGCGGTAATTCATAGCTACCAGGAGCTATATAAATAGTTTGCGGGGACCCACCGGTATATTTACCAGACGATCCCACGCTATAATTGCCATCCCTTAACAGAGCAGAGAGTGGGAGCTCGCTAGAGTATCTGTTGTGATCTACCACACATTTCTGTTGCAACTGTGCAGGATCCATAGGACTGTTCTGGAGGTATCCCTCGGTATGATTGTATGGACTTAGCTGGGGCGATACTCCCAGAAAGCTGCTCTGTGGCATTGTCAACTGTATAGGGATGGAGAGTGGAGTCATTGGCGTGTCCTTAGCTTCCATTTGTTGCGTCTTGAGGGTCGACTCGGACATGCTAGTCGCGCTATCCGTTACAATGCCACAGCAATGTTTGCAGCATGATCTGGGACACCACATGGTAGTGCCAGAGTCTTTCACATGGGAAGCAGACTCAGCTGGGGTAATAGATATCAGTGATATCATCAACAGAAATACGAGTAGTCTTACCTATTTGTGAGCCACTCATCAAGTTAGCCGAACTGTCGGCTGAAGTATTGGTGCCAGCGGCCTTGTAGCGCTTTTTGCGCAAGCGTGGGCGATATTTAGTGTACGGTACCTTGACAGGAGCAACAGGAGTTACAGGTGCTGCTGGTGCTGCAGTTGGAGTAGTTGTAGCTTGACTAGCTACGGCTGCCGGCATAATGACCAGGGGCTGTACGGGCATGACCTTGACCAAGCGCTTGGTCCGGGTTGTCTTAGGGGGCTTATTTAGCATACTTAAGGGCGATGCGTTGTCCAATAGCTTGCCTAGCTGTGGCATATAGCTCATATCAAGCTGGGGTGGCACTTGCGCTTGCTTCGCAGTTTGCAGACTCACGAGGCTGTCCAGCTTGGCCATGGTCTGTTTCAACATATCGGTGAGGGTATTCAGCTCCGCCTTACGAATATCCGCCTCGCAGTTCATATTGCGTTCGCTGAACTGCTGAGAGTAGTTCGGTAAGCTACCCATCGAATATGTGGGTTGTGCTTGGACGGTTGTAAGGCTTGACTGATTAATCAGGTTCTCCCTGGGCTGGTAAAAGGAATTGCCCTGCTGTCCATCCTGTAGCTCAGTCAAATTATCCAGCAATAGTCTTACCTCATTCATGTTCGCTGGCTCGTTCGACCCAGCCGACGGACGCTCCACTCCACAGCCATTCCAATGAGAGTCGGTGCCGCTAAAAAGATGATTTAAGGCATATGCATACACAGCCGAATTCATTTCCATTTGCTGGTATTTCGCCACAGCCCACGGATCGTAGGAGGGCTTGACCAATACCCTCGGCCTAGTCGTTGAGCAACTACACCGCGGACAGCCATCACCTTCAATATTAACGAATAGACGACGTATGCGTCGTATTTTAGTCGGTACTGTAGCCCGTGGCTTCGGTTTGCTCAGCATCCGATCCAGATGTGGCTTCATAGGCTCAACTTCCTCCTGCACAACAATTTAATTGTTTATTAGTATTAAAACTGTCAATTGGGCTTGACGAGTCCAAAAACCAAGCGAAATTCCTCTGTTGCCTTTGCCAAAAAAAAATTTTGAAAATTTTACCATGGCTATTGAGACTAGTTAAAAAGCACTGTAGAGCTCATATAGATCTTCTCGAAAAATTAGAAAACTATTTTTTTCTGTATATATTCGATTTCATTATTTCTGATTAATTGGCCTCCTTTTCGCTACTGGCATTTCCCATCTGAATTGGTTTCCGATAGGTAACCTTTCGTAACCCAATTGGATTCCGAAATTCAGTCATTTCCTTATTAAAAGTTTCCTAACCCTTTGATCAAGTAATTTGTTCTTTACACATTTAACAGTTGAACTTTTATTTCATTTTGTATTTAACACGCATATTTATATCCATATCTAAAACAAAGCATTGCACTAAGTTGCAAACGAAGTTTTCCAATTTTCTTTCTGGTTTTTGTTTCGTTTTATTGATTACTTTGAAAGTTGTTCCTGAGACTTGAATGGCGATTGGGTAGAATTATTCGCTAATTGGTTTCCATCAAATTGAAGATTAGCAAATGGATTTGTTTAAAATTTATTAAATAAGATATTTAATATTTATAACAATGAGCCCGATCGATGTCCACTCCTTAGCGCTAGCTTTGGCTCCTAATAATTGTGGGGTTTGGGGACTTTAACATAAGTAAAGCACACGAATAATAAAATATATTGATAATATCAAAAAAAGTGAATTGAATTGATTTATTGCTGATCCTCCGGTGCCGGCAGCTTCTCCCAGGTGGGTTCAACGCCCCAGATTTCGCGGGCATATTCGGCAATGGTACGATCCGATGAGAATTTGCCACTGGAGGCAATATTGTTGATGGACATCTCCAGCCACTTGGCTTGATTCTGCAGCAGAAAAGAAAGTAAATTAGTGTGAGTACGAAATTTATTTTTCCGAGCGTACCTGATAGGTCTTCGAGACCAGATCCTGCGCCTTAATGTACGCATCGTAGTCGGCCAACAAGTAGTAGTGATCGTACTTCAGCAAAATGTCCGCAATATTCTTGAATTCGTTGGGATTGCCGGGACTGAAGAAACCGCCCTGAATCTGATCGATGACCTGCTTGACCTCCGGGTTGGTATTATAATAATCGTAGGCATTGTAGCCCTTCTTCTTCAGGGCCTCAACCTCGTCGACGGTCATGCCAAAGATGAAAATGTTATCCATGCCCATTTCCTCGGCCATCTCCACATTCGCACCATCCAGAGTTCCAATGGTTAGGGCACCATTAAGCTGGAACTTCATGTTGCCAGTGCCGGATGCCTCAGTGCCAGCCGTTGAGATCTGTTCAGATAGATCAGCAGCGGGCATGATCTTCTCGGCCAGTGTTACACGATAGTTCTCCAGGAAGATGACCTTAAGCTTATCACCAACGATGGGATCGTTGTTGACGACATTGCCAACGGCACAGATCAGCTTGATGATCTGCTTGGCCACATAGTAGCCAGGAGCGGCCTTGCCACCGATCATGATGGTACGGGGTGTGAAGTTGGCTGTGGGATCCTTCTTGATGCGATTGTACAGGGTGATGATGTGCAGGCAGTTGAGCAGCTGGCGCTTGTACTCGTGGATGCGCTTCACCTGAATGTCAAACATGGAGGCGGGATTCACCTTCACACCGTAGTCCTTCTCCAAGATGGCAGCCAACTTCAGTTTGTTCTCCTGCTTGACGCGTGCGACGTTGCGCTGGAAGTTGGGATCCTTGGCCCACTTCTTGAGGGCAACCAGCTGATCCAAATGCACGGGCCACTCGTCACCGATCTTCTCGGCAATGAGATCGGACAGGCCCGGGTTGCAGAGCAACAACCAACGACGGGGTGTAATGCCGTTCGTCTTATTCTGGAACTTCTTGGGATCCATTTCATAAAAGTCGCGGAAGAGAGTGTCCTTCAGAATCTGCGAGTGGATGGCAGCCACACCATTGACAGCATGGGAGCCAACAATTGAGAGATGGGCCATGTTGATGCGCTTCTCGCCATCCTCCTCAACGCAGGACATGCGACGCATGCGGTCCAAGTCCTCGGGGAACTTCTTCTTCACATTCTCCATGTGCAGGAAATTGATGTGATAGATGATCTGCAAGTGACGAGGCAAAATCGACTCCAACATGGACACGGGCCAGCGTTCCAGAGCCTCAGGCAGCACGGTATGATTGGTGTAGGCGCAAGAGCGTACAGTGATATCCCAAGCTTTCTCCCATTCCAGATGCTCGTCATCAACCAAGATGCGCATCAGCTCGGGTATGGCCAACGATGGATGCGTATCGTTCAGCTGAATGGCCACCTTATCGGGGAAGTGGTCGAACGAGTTGCGCACAGCCTCGCGACTACCGAACTTGGAAGCCTTGTATCTGCGGATGATGTCCTGCAGGGTGGCAGCGCACATGAAGTACTCCTGCTTCAGACGCAGTTCCTTGCCCTCGAAGAAGTTATCGTTGGGATACAGCACACGAGAGATGTTCTCGGCAAGGTTGCGATCCAGCACCGCCTGAATATAGTCACCATCGTTGACTGTTTGAGGAATGTGAAAAGTATTAGGAAAATGTCTTCAGGGAACTATATTCCAGATCTACTTACAGAACTTCAGGTTGAAGTCCACGGGCGACTTGGCGGACCACAGACGCAGCGTGTTCACATGGTTGTTGTTGTAGCCGGGTATGGGATTGTCGTAAGGCATGGCGTAGACCTTCTGCGTGTCCACCCACTTCTTGCCCTCGGGCGTATCGATAACACGACCATAAAAGTTGATGGGCAACATGAACTCGGGACGCGCCTTCTCCCAGGGATTGCCGAAACGCAACCAATCATCGGGCTCCTCCACCTGCTCGCCGTTGCGTATCTTCTGGGCAAAGATGCCGTACTCATAGCGGATGCCATAGCCATAGGCAGCCAGACCCAGCGTAGCCATCGAGTCGAGGAAACAGGCCGCTAAACGACCCAGACCACCATTGCCCAAGCCAGCGTCTTCCTCCATCTCCTCGAGGTTCTCAATGTCCAGACCCAGCTGATACATGGCCTCCTCGCATTCACTCTGGATGCCCAAATTGATCATCGTGTTGGTCAGAGAGCGGCCCATGTAGTACTCCAGCGACAGGTAGTAGACGCGCTGCAATCAAATATTCATATTTTCGATCAGTTGGCAACTCTGGCTAAAAATGTATAGCTATATATAGTTCTATAAATAGATTTAGATGAAGTTGTAATAGAATCAAATGGAATCTTGAAAGTTGTCTAATGATTAGATTTTATTTTCTGATAATTAAAGTCATATAGAGGGTATTCCCAATCAATCAAAATCAAACGGATATACTCCTATGTATATCTGTACAGCTAGTTCATCTTATCGTTTACCAAATGTAATCATGACATTCGGTAATCGATAAGCCAGCAAGCGCAACTGTACATTAGTGTGAGGCGTGTTAACAACAGCATCAGCTGCCCCAATTACCTAGTTATGTACGCCCGGCCATATGTTAGGCTCCCATTTGTTGAGAAGGTCACCCACTGGCGCCTTATCAACGTGTTGCTAATTTCAAAGACCTTTACATGGGATGCTATAAATAGAGCTTTCGTTCGCACTGATTGATCAGCCGGCTAGAGAGTTAATCACATAATGCTAAGCGCTGCAAATGGCATAATTTAAACGCAGCTATTATATATAGAAGATTACGGATGTAAATCAGCGCATGTCATGGAAACATGTTTCTATGCATCCCTACATCGAATGCACTTGAGTGTAACGTCTATCTATCATCCGTTGCATCTCTGGTCAATGATGTTTTGACGAAAGCATCGATCGACGATTTCCATTTGTCGCCAGTTAATGTCTTGACAATAGTTCTATGTGCCAATTATCAGTTATCAGCTAGCTCTGGCCCATATCAGCGAATGCTAAGCAGAGCACAGAGACATGCCTCGCGGGTGCAAGGGGTAAAGCGGTCTAGTTAATGCTAAATACTAATTTCCTAGATTAAATCTACATACATAGCTCAAGCATTATGTAGCTATTTTATTTGGGGGCATAGCTTTTTATCAGGCAGCATTAAAAATAGGTAGAAAAGTGCTTAATATATGTATGTATATAAATATATTCCCATACAAAGTTGTGTTCATGAAAATATTAGTGCTATATATGTATATATGGAATAGCTCTAGATGTCTTTTCTGTATATAAATGAAGTCTGATATTACTTTTTAGATGTCCTTTACATTTTTATACTCCTTATGTTCTTTAATTTGTGCTTTAATTGAATCGATAATAATTAAATAATTATAATTAATAATTTTAAATTTGTTTCAACTACATATCTAGACATATAACAATTATATATAATTACTTCTCCGTATAATTGATAATAAAACAGAGTATCTCTCAGTTAATCAGCAACAACAGATCTACATATATCAAGTAAAGTTGCCATAGAGCCAGCTAATAATGCTCATATAGAGACAGATGTGTCATTGCCAATTGCATGTGACAAAAGGCTGCCAACTTCTGGCCAATAAAAACAGCTTTGATGAGCTATAGCTTTATAGGTTAGAGAGGTCTGATAACGCAATCCATTATATTTCCTATTTACGACTGGAGATAAGTCTGTTAATTAATTTCAATATTTTATTTAGGGCCAATACTATTTGGGCCACAAAGAGCCGGAACATATGTTATTGCGGCTTTGCTGTGGTCGAGACAATATTCTGATAACGGATATCGTTTGTTTGCATTTGAAATCGAATTTCGAAACTATACCAGATATATTATATATATGAACATATATATCTATATAGTATGTGTTTACAATATGGTAATATTTATGGCCGCGTGCTGTAAACAAATGACTAACTGTTTTCCTAACAGTTGTTCAAGTTTATGATGCCCTATACAATACCCTTTTCTCTATTATATAATATAATATAGAAATATAGAAGAAAATTATATTTTTTCCAATTAGTTCGCATATTTATTTAGCAACAGTTTTAAGGGGTACTAAACCTAAATTGAAAATTAACAAAATTTATGTTTCAGAACTAGTTCTATTAAAACTTTATTTCACTTGCATGCACGGAAAAATTGGAAACATTTCATTTCTTCCATCGAAATCGTTTAGTAGAAACTTTATGAAATCTAAACGTATATAATGTGTGACGCAATTTATAAGCAGACTTATAAATTAATTATATATATTATCTATGCACATGTAAATTGGTTCTAAAGAATTCAATTTGTCAAATCACAGCTACTATAGTATGGTATAACTCTCTGTCGGGTAACGCCACATGCTTTCAATTTATAGAATAATAATAATATATATATTTTTTCAAATAGAGTTCGTTTACCCCTTTTGACCTCTTTTTTTTATCAATTGGAAGCTGTTGCCCAATTGGCAAGCCTTAAAGAATAGAGAAAAAATGGAAGCATACAAGAAGTGGGCACTCAATTAAGTTTAAGTGTAGCTAGTTTCAGCTTGTTTGCTATGTATCTATATGTCTGTAAATCTAAATAAATGTCGAGTACATAAATATGTATATCTTTATAGATACAGATATATGTATATAAGTCTTTCTGCATGTAACTAAGCAATGAAATTGTAACCAAACATAAATTAACCCCACGAAAATTTTCTTTTATGGTCCCAATTTCATGGAACCAAAATAAATATAAATACAACTACACATGAATACACACACATATACACACGCACGAAAACTAGAACGCAGCGAAGACAAAAAACAAATAATATAAATGAAAATAAATGAAAATTTTTCCGACTCTCGTTTTTGTTAATAACCTTTGATTGACCTTGAAAATATGTACCTCCCTCTATGTGAGTGTATGCTGGTTGGGTGTCTGCTATGCCTATATTAGCATATATATATCTAGCTTTGTTTCTACATGCTCTAATTGTTATAATACCGCACTTTATATAAATTAGTTAAATTGATGAAAAAAAACTTTTTTTGTTGCTTTTTTTAATGAATTCTGAATATATCTACAAATTGTTTAACAGCTGTTCTGCAGCAAATGCAAATGTATGTTCTAGATACATCTTATGGAATTATGAGGGCTCTATGGCACTGACATTCAGGCAAGGACAAAAGTTTATGCCAGATAAATTCGCTCGACTTTCGCACGTGTTTGCGAATGCGTGTGTAAGTGTGTGCGTGGCATAGTGTGTGTATGGGTGTGCGTGTGTGTAGGGGGCCATGTGTGTATCTGTTGGATATACCTTGATTCAGCTTTGACTGGAGCATATGAAAAGTTGTTTTCAACATTTAAGTGCCCGATTTATGACTTGCTCAGCTGATCGATAACCAAGATAACTAACAATAAATGTTAATTGATAGATAGAAGTGTACTACTACCAAATACCCTGTATATTATAAGGGTCTGATGTAAAGCAGTATCAGAGCAAGATTGAGGAAATATCAACTGTTTGCTTACTAACAAAATTTGAATAATAATAATATACAGTGAATTCGTAAATGGTTTATTTATACAAATAGTTAGTAAAGAGAAAACCCCATTGGTTTAAGTTGCATTCTAGATTCCAAGATAGTAAAGACAATGATTCAAATACTTTCCAATTACTACAAATTGTTTTTAAAATTTAAAAACTTTCGAGTATTACTTCTTTAACGTCTAAAATATTTTTTATATATAAAAAGTTTTCAAAAATAGTTTCCCAAAAAATCTTGTTAGTCTTAATGCTGATGTATTTCCATATTTCATTATACCCTATATGCCAACTAAGTAAAAGCGGGGTATGTAAATTACTTATTTTAAATTCATATTTTACAAGCTCTTATTTGAGCTGACCCGTTCTCCCTCTCTCTCTCGCTCTCTCTCAATTTATTTATTCTCTCAAATTATTTAAGCTAGTGTGCGACAGCGACAGCTGCTGATGGCAACAATAAGCTATTTATAATTTTCTTTTTGTGATTCTTTGTCAGCTGCTCATGGAGTAGGACACCGGCTTTTTGAGACTAAGGCACTACTTACATACACACACTCACAGAAATCTACATATGTGCATGAATTCGCCACCCCATGCCAAATTCGCCGCAGTGAAAGTAGCTCAAGCGCTCTGGCCTGGCATTCACACGTTTTTGGCATTGATCCCACTGCACTTCAGCGACCAAAAATTTACAGCAATTAGGCGAAAAGAAATAAAAAGTGGGAGGAGAGAACAGGAGGAAAGAGCATAGCAATTGAAGGTGCTGCGCTGCAGCGAGGGCAGCGCGAGCGAGCGATGAAAACAAAAATGAAAATAAAATGGAAAGAGAAGTTAATAAAAATTAACAGAAAATAAAAGCGCCAACAAAAACAAATTTTTGGCTAAATGCAGAGAGAATGTGAGACATAATTAAGAATATGGGCCAAAAGCGCAGAGCAACAAAATGCATGTCGTAATAGCAAAACGAAAAAAATGACCCGAAAAAATGAAGAAACCCAAAGGCTAACATTGGCCTCCTTTTCGAAGTCAAAGTTGGGTTAGGTTTATTTTTCGGTGGCATTTGGAAAGTTCCAGTACGCACTACATAAAATCAATAATCCAGACAGAGAGGGTTGTCAACTAACCTTGGGATCCTTCTCGTAGTAGTGCTGCTGTGTGCGTATCCAGCGGCCGACCATGTTGTCCTTCACGGTGTTGGCCAGAGCAAAGTAGTAATCGCGCAGCGTGGCGACATTGCGATCCTTGACCAGGGTGTAATGCAAGTGGCGATTGAAGTTCTTCTTCACCTCGGTTACGTTGCCCACCTCAGCGATGCCGCGCACCGATATTTGCTTCCTGCGATCCGCGTCCGATTGTGGCTTCGACATTTTGCCTTCGACTCTCTGCTGCTAACTGAGGTAGTTGTTATTTTTTTCTTTCTATTTGCCTGTCACTTGCTCTGCCTCTGCCGCTGTCGCTGCTGTTGCTGCCTGCGTGGGTGCGTAGGAAAACTATAATACGAATTTTAATGCGCGAACCAGCGAAGAAAATGAACGTTGCGCGCACAAGTATATACGACCGTTCGCTGCAAAATCCGGAGCACTTCTCAGACGGCGTGCGCTTCTCGTCTGCGTTATTAGTCACGAGAGCTTTTAATGCCCAGCAGTCATTCAACTGTAGGGTATATTAATTCATTTGTCAGCCAACGTCACACATCTGCTCACCTGACCAAGTAAACTGAAATTAAATATTATGTACATGGATGTACTCTTTAAAAGCCTAACACTTTAAGTTAACATATTTGCCAACAGCAATTCATTATATTTCCACGTCAGCTACTTGATGCAGGGTATATCTCTGCCAGTAATACTTACTTTACTCTCTCGTATTTTCGAACAAAACAGCTTTCTCTCTTTCGTTAAACTGCTCTCTTGTAAACAACTCTGCTTAAGGCAGACTCAGCGTTTTAGTCTTATCAGCGCGTCAAATACTCAACGGAATTCGCCAATTGGCATTGGCAAAATTTATGTTAATGTTAGAGGCATTGCTTGCAATGGTTTGATTGCATTTTGTTTAACTCTTTCGTTGTAACGCGCTCTCTTTTCGCATTCGTCTACGCTCTCTAGTTGGTCGCGCGCGCACTGTGTCCCAGTCACCTTGTACGAAGGTCATACATGCGTATTGTTTATTATTATTTTTTTCGACAGAGCCCGTTCTATGCTTTATGGCAGTCCATGCGGCAGGCCCTCTAGCGTTAAGCTTTCAAACTGCAGAGTTTCTGTGAGCTTCCGAGAGACTATATTCCTATGCCGGACAAAAGCTGTTTGATTTTACTCACCAGGCCAAGTAATTTGAAGCGAATTAGATTGTAATTTATTTAAGTTTTATTTTTATTGAAATTGTTGCGATCATATCTCAAGTCAGCTCTGCGACATTCAATGCTCTACCCTTTTATGTTATTTGCTGTCGCTGTGTAGCACATTTAGGTGATATATAGAAGTTGATTTGCACTTGAAAAAATTTCGCATTAATCTCAGAGTTTCACTTACATATTACATACATATATATATATATATAGAAATATCGTTTAAAGTGTTTATATAATATGCAAAAATATCTATTGTTTACGTAAGTTATACGGGAGAAAAAACGACGCCTAAAAATCGTATCAGTAGTCCTTGATTTATCATTCTATTTTATTTGTTAATCTTTTATATTTTATGTTTTTCTCAAAAGCAACGCAAAACATAAATACTCTCTTGCTTTCATTTAGTTTTCTTTTTCAACTTCAGTTTCTTTTTAACAATGAGCAACAAATGGTCATAATAAAAACATTTAAGCTACAAATAGATGTTTATGATATTATGAATAGATGCGATTGATTTTTTTTTTTATCATTTGCTGTGCTACAAAAAATTTACATTAAATATTTGATTTATGTAAAAACTTCTTACAAATTAATTGTACATAAGTTAAATGTTTATGAAAAACAAGGCGAAGCAGATCTGTTGCTTAATATACTTTATTTTATTTTATTTATTTCATATTCTTGATGCGTGTGCTTTAAGTGGGAATTTTAAAAATGGATCTACAAACAAATTGGTCCAATTGATAAACAGGCCAGCCCACTACGATTAAAAAAATAAAACAAATTTTAAAAATCATTAAAAACTTCAACATTTTTACTTTATATATTTTGAAACTTTTAGAAATTCGCTAAAAATATATATAAATAAATTTTATTTCTGCTTGAAACTTGCACAAAATAGCAATTATAACATATTTTTAAATTTGTTATAATGTTATAAAATTGAAAAATAGTTCACAATAAAAAAATAAAATACAATTATTTATTTTTTAGCAGAAGTAAAAAAAAATTGTTAATTAGTTTTCAGTTTTATAAAATTATAATATATAAAAAATACGCTATAATTGTTTTTATTTTTTGAAATAAGCGAAAATGGAAAGAATTTATATATATTTTTAACATTAAAGAGTAAAAATTAAATAAATTAAAATTATATTTTATATTAATTTAACACTTGCAAAACAGTAAATAGAAATATTAAAATTGCAAATCTAAAAACAAATATATTTTATAAAGTCAAATAAAGTGGAAGTTTTAATATTTACCTAATGATGTTTTAATTTTTGTTAAAAAATATATAATATATAAATCATATATTTTTTAGCAAAAGCTAAAAAATATTTAGGGTAAATATTAAAACTTCGACTTTATTAATTTGTTCTTTTTTACATTTTCATTAGTTTTACTTATTGTTTAACAAGTGTTAAATGAAGACAAAATATATTTGTAATTTATTTAATTTTTACTCTACTTTGAAATTGCGAAAGCTTTAAAATAGTTGAAGTAAAAATATATTGTTTTATTAGGAAAAAAAGTCACATTAGGAAAATGTATTATTTAAATAAATAAGAAAATTAAATACAAATAAGAAAAATTCAATTGTTTTATATTTTACTTCACTTGTTTTTATTTTGATTTTTTTTTTGTTTATGTATAAAAACCAACAAAAATTATAATTAAAACTAAAGCAAAGCGTTTTTAATTAATTAGAAAAGAAATTGCTAATAAAAATGGGTGTACAATTTTTTTTTGTTTTTTTTTATCTTGCATAAATACTTTTATGCATTTAAGTTTTTATATTTTGACTAAATAAAAGTTTTTCTTCGTTAAAAGTCTCGTTGCAAAAACAAAAAGTCAAATATAATTTGGTTTTTGGAAACGGAGGAAACGCTTAATTGCATTGCTGTGGCTGTGTTCTTGTTTTTCTCTTTATTTTAAAATAATTTTGAAATTTTATTTATGCAAATTGATTTCGTTCGTTTAAAAACTTAAAGACACTTGGACAATGTTTAAACTGCTACGAGTTGATATTTTTTGTTTTGTTTTCTTTTGTTTTTTCTTAAATGTTGTTGCTTTTGTTTTCAAAATTTTTAGTTTTGGGTTTACATAGTTGTTGTTGTTGTTGCTTGTAAATTGTATTTATACAATTCGCAGATATATATAATAGAGATGTATTTATTTTGTTATGCCCCAAATGAATATTTCAAACCATTCAAATAATGCTTAATAAATAAATAAACATGTTGTTGTTGTTGTTATTAATATTATTTGCTTTCTATTTGTCCTTTTCCGACTCGGCGGCGGCGACTGGCTTCTTGTTGCCAATGGGCAGAGCTACCCGGATTCTGAAAGCATAAACAGATTAGCATCTTCCACTACACATATACATATATACATATATATATATGTATAGCTAGTATATCTCACTTGTCGGTGATCTCTGTCAACTTGTTGCGCACCAGATCCAAATAGGTATCGATCGATTGCTTGTTATTCTCATAGACCTTGGGCAAGGTAAACAGCGAGACGAAGGCTAATCAAATCAAGAATAAGAATTAATATTAATCCAACTAACTATAGGTCGATTGATCTACCTAGTATGACCAGCGTCATGCCGTTGAACCAGGCTCCAATGTAGGTGAAGACCCACAGAATAACTCCAAATTTAATCGAATCAATGATATCCTCAACCAAGAACAAGCGCCTCAGCTCGGCCGTAAAGCCATTTATGTGGGCCACAGCCACGCCCGCAATGTGCTGCACCTTCTCCTGCGAGAGCGTCAGATCCAGTTCCAGATATTCTCTAAAAGAAAACAGAGGCAAACATAGGTTATCTCTCTTCTCTCCTTCTCCCTTTCTCTCTCTCCCTCTCTACTCACTTGAAGGGATGTCCATCGTTTGTCTTTTGCACCGCCTGTGTCACAGATTTGTAGATTCTGAAGGCGACAGTTCCAATCAGAGTGAGCAGCGACAAATAGGCAAAGACGCTGATCACCGAGAAGCAGGAGATGGCCACCAGGGTGATGAGGCCGGCGCCGAATACAATTCCCGACTTTTTCACATCGCGCCAATAGATCAGCGATTCGACTGGAAATTAGCAGAGAGAGTAAAAATAAGAATTAGTTACAGTTTATGAAGCATTCAAGTATGGGAGAAGCATAAAGCGTTTGATCGATTTCCAGTTACAGTTTAATATCAAATTACAGTTTGAAAAGCATACGATTCATTATATTGACTTCAAGTATAATAGAAGCAATTCTTATGCTTTACAGTTTCAGTTGAAGAAACATATACAATAGTTATTTATACTCAATTACCTTAACCAATTGAGTATAAGAGAAAGTCTATATTCTAAAGCTGATGCAGCTTAATAAGTTACACAAGCATTGATTCTGACCAATAAGAAGCAGTTCAACAAGCAGTCAAATATCAGTTGGGAAGTCATTATTCAAAGCACGCACTTTACAGTTTTCAAGCAACGCTAAGACAGTGAATAGAGAGCGCGAAGGGGATAGTTGCTTGTACCGTTTGACAAGCAGTAGTGCTGCTCCTTTGAATTTTGTTATTTTCTGCTACCCACTGAATTTCTTTCTTTTTTCATTCAAGTTTGGCAATGCGCACAGTTGACGAGTGACTGAAGAAGACCAAAATACACAAAAAGCACACGCACACAAAGGCCATGAGACAGCTGTCTGTATATGTATGTATGTGTGACTGTTTGTAAGTGTGTGTGTATATCGTTTGCTCACACAATTATGCAATCTATGCGATACACACACACACACGCTAATACACAGAGATCAACTATGCTGCAGCCCATGCAAATGTCAGCTAATAATGATTGGTAGCACGATTAGCACATATACTACATATAGTATATATACATAAATATACATGTATGTACATATATATGATATATATATAGTTAAATATATTTATTTATATATATTTACATATATATCGCTCACTCACAGATTCTGCTCGACATTTTTATTCGTTGTTGCGATCGTTGCTTGAGGCGTTCGTTGCCAAGTTTTATACTAGACAATATTAGATGCCTCAAACAAAATATTCCGGACCGCAGAGCCGGACAAAAGAACACACACGCACAACAGAGACAGAGAGAGAGAGAAAGCGAAAGAGAGCGGGAGAGGGAGAGTGAGCGAAATTCTAAGAGAGCGAAACGTATGTGAATTGAAACACTGTAAAAGCACTTTTGAAAGATCAATGAATGATATAGATAGATATTCGTATACCAATAACTACAATAACAATAACTACTCTTTCCTTTCTTCTTCCTTTCTCTATCATCTCTCCCACCCATTGAAATTATCCGATTAGCAGTCATTGCACTCAATCGCCTAGCGAATTCAATGAAATTTCGATTTTTCTATTTGGCGGAAGAATCTTTCAATTGATTTTAGCTATAAATAGAGTACTCAAGTAGCGGATTCTTCTTCTTTTCTTTCTATTAGATTCATTAACCATTATACAATAAACAATGTGCGTTTAATTAAATACGAATTTTATGTGTTCTTCATTCGTTTTGCACCATCTTCTATTTTTAAAGCACTTTTCAAAATAGGTGCAAAAACAGTATGTTAATTGCTTAATACAGTGTGAGTGAGCGTGCGTGTGTGGGGTTGTTTAGGTTGATATATTGCTTATAATTTTAATAAATATTAACCGATATAGTATGAATGCAATAAGACAATACGATTTTACTCTTAATCTCTAATCAGAATTCGACTTTCAATCGCTCAGTTGCTGTTATTAATACTAAAGATAATACTAAAAAATTGCGAATACATTAATTTAAATAAGGGTTCTCTCATAATTTCCAATAAGAATTCGATGTTTACCCGTCCGCTCTCGCACTCTTGCGAGGCTCCTAGCTGGAGCTCAATGGAAACGTTGAAAACAAAAACCAGCTGTTAGAGAGCACAAAAAGGAGGGAAAGAGAGCAGTCATCCACAGGCGCGCATTGGAAAGCTTCCAATAGAGATCATGGACAAAAGCATGCGAGCAGCTACAAAAGAAGCATAAGCAGACACAGCTAAGCAAATAGGAAAAGCATAAAAAAAACTAGTTTTGGGGGAGTGGGTGAAGCTGAAAACAACAAAAAACCAAAAAAGTCTAACAGCAGCTAGTTGCCAAGCAGACACGTCTGGAGGTTATGCAAATCAACAGCAAATTAGAAAGGAAACAAGAGATGGGCAACAAATTGAAACTGGGTTAAAAGACAATCCAATGTGTGAGCATAAATAAATACCTACAAGCATATGCATACACATATGTATGTATGTGTGTGTATGTATGTATGTTGTATATATATATATATTTTCTCATATGAAAGAAAGCGCTGCGAGAGAAAGTTTCCTTTGTGGTTGTCTCTTTATCAATTGAAAAAGAGACGTCGCCACAATTAAACATATTGAAAGCGTGTCGGCTGATAAAGCAACAACGAAGAAGAAGAGGAGGAAGAAGTGCATTGGCCACTGGAATTGGAAGTTCGATCTGGAACCTAGGGCATGTGAGCTGGGAATGTTGTGGGCAATCACCAACTGGTTTCAATCACAAACAAGTTTGCGCTGAAAGTGAAGTGGACTCTACAAAATAAAAACGAAGAAGAGTAAGAAGACGATCACCAAAAGTGCCTAGATAAGATGTAAGCTTGTATGAAAGTGTGTGTGAGTGTATGTCTCTGTATGTGTTCTAGAGATGTGCGGCGATGTCACCGTGAGTATTGTCAGAAATGTGCCTATGATGGAAAGGTATGTAAGTAAGATATGAGTAACAGGATAAACCATAAAAGGATATGCGAATGGAAAAATACCTACATCTCTTGCAGCTCTGTCACTCTCTTTCCCTCTTTCTTGCCTGCTGTTGTCAAACCATGTTGATTCAAACTATATGGCAGTAAATATTTAAATGTGAAGTTCTTAAATTTCTCAAGCAAAAACAACTTCCGCTCAAGGAAAAACTCTCATACAAAGCAGATGTCTGTAAATGACTTCGATTAGCATGTCGTGCGTGATTGTGACGTCACGCGCACATCTCAAGCGCGTATTTTGCGACCACGCGGCGAAGATAACCTTGAATTAGACTAAACACACACACACACACACACACAACAGAGTGTGCGATTGCAAGTGCAGGCATGAAATTATGGAATATGCTTATTATATGCGGCTAAATTCGTTAAATTTTGTTATTGTTGTTGTAGTTGTTGCAGGCAAGTTCGATGACTGCGCCGTTAACCTAAAGAAACTTTTCGACGTGGCAATCAAAATTCAAAAGCTGATCGTGCAACAACAAAAATAGCAGCCCAAAGCAAATTATGCAAAAGGTAAATGTTGCTGTGCAGCGATTTAATGGCCACGCTGGCTGCGCTGCTGACGTTGACAATTGAACAGTAGCAGTGACAGGCCAGAGCATAGATAAGGCTTAATGATAAATCAAAGAAGACAGTTGATAAGCACTCGCTTACAGTTATTTGATTCTCTTCTTGTTCTTGTTGTTGTAGCATTTACCTGGGCCACGTTCGGGCAGGGACTGGAAGTTCCCATTGGAGTTATTGCGTGAGTAACGTTTGCTGCCACCGGCCATGGTTGGAATTTATTTCTTTTTTCTTCTTTATAACAGGAACTTGGCGCCAAAAAATATGTGCAAAGTTGAACTGGCGTGTCTAGCTTTAATTAAACTTGGCCAATGCACACACACAAACACACACACACGCAAACTGTTAAAAACAACTGTTAAGTTATAAGCGATACTGCGGACCGCCGTCTGCTTCGAGCGCAGCAAAAGAACTGGAAGAAGTTCAAATACAAAACAAACCAAAAGGCCACTGCCGCGCTACTGCCGCCGCAACGGAGCTGTGTGCGAAAGAGAGAGAAGCAGAGAGACGAAGCAGCACGCAGTTCAAACAAGTTTTCTGGAATGGAGCAAGTTTGCACAGCAGAGAGCGCACGCGAGAGAGAGGGAGTGCGCGATCCCAGCGCATGAAAGTAAAAAGATAACGCGCAATTGCAACAACAAAAACTACATACTTGACTACGTATGTAGGCGCGCACGAGCGCAAGGCGTTCGTCAGAATGTGTTTAGCAACGTGTCAAAGCATACGACGATTCGACTTCGTATTAGTTCGGCCAGCTGTCACGAAGCTAACGTTACGTTCAATTTAACGTAGTGGGTGCGGTTGTGGTTGGCGACGAAACGCATCGTCGTGATTCATAGACGGACTGTCGTACACATACACATAAATACATTGTATGTATATGTACATATATGGACGGCGCGTCAAATTAGAGGTGTTGAAGTGCCAATGTGTCTGAGGGCTAAGGGAAAAAAACTACGTCGAACTGCACTCGAGTCAGGGTGAGCGAAAACCGCACTGCTTGCCACAAACTTCCCTTACTTCAAGCAGTGTATTGTGTTCATTGAACTCTTTGCAGCTGCAACGCAAAATCAAAACAAATTGCGTTTTAGACCAATTTACAGTGGCTGCAAAACTGCTCTGACATCATGGGTGTCCGCACCAACCCCATTTTACTTGGATTTATGTATTTCCATTTATTCTTTTCTTTTTGGCGCGAATGAGTAATAAGCTCTGCTTCAAATGATATCATGACCCAAAAGCGAACACTGTGAGACAGGGAGAAAGAAAGAGGGAGATAGCAACAGACGCTGACATAATATGTGAATCGAGTTTGCTTTGGCGCAATACACAATAAATAAATAAAATGATATTAATAACAATACAAATTGCACCTGTCTGCTTACATATTGCATAAGCGAGCGAGTCGAGAAATGTTATAAAATAATAATGATAATGAAATAATTAAAAACATAAATTCAGTGGCAAGCACAGCAGCGGGCAACAATCAAAACGAGACCAGATGAAAGACAGCCAAATTAAAGGCATAAGTACTTAAACAACAATGTAGCATAGGCAAGACGAATGGGTGCACGACTAGCAAATACCCTGCCTCGACTGGATGTCTTATGTCTTTCCTTTTCCAACATTGTGCGTTTCTCTCCTCCCCACTCCAGTCCACTTTTTCTACATTTATCAGCAGTTCTACTTCGTATATGAGCTTATTAATCTTTACCAAACAGCCTACTCCGACTATACGTATTGATAACACCTATTGATAGACCTATCTATGTTCAAGTGCGAGCAAATATAATGCAAAAGTCTTAGTGTTTTGTCATTTATCGCACGAACTCCGACTGATTTCATAGCTGAAATGGAAACTCATAAATATTCGACTAGAATGTCAGTCGCTACAATGGACACTTCAGAAAAAGAACTATCACGAAAACACATATGTACATATATATAGAAATACATATAGTGTTTAATTTTCCAAAATCTGGCAAACAGATTTTTGCATAAAATAAATCACAATTTACTTTTAACAAGAAAAAACAGGTAATTTGACAATATTAATAGCTAACTAAATACAGCAACCTCGAACTCTACTACTAATTGCTTTACAAATTAGTTGTATATATAACAATATAATATATTTAAAAGCCAAAAAGAGTTCAGAAAATAAAACTCTTAATATTAAAAGATATGCCTAAAAAGCTGTAATACTGAATATAATTTAAAATAGTAAACTTAGTTCCACTTGTTTTTTTTTTTTTTTTTTCTCAAAGTTAGTTTTTGTACTGAGAAACTAGTTTTAAATATCAAACACAATTTTAGACCTTAAATTTATTAATAATTTATATTTATATATTAAACGCTAGGAAACCAGACCAAATAAACGGTCTACCCTACGAAATATTATATGGAAATAATGTAGCCAAAGAGAAAAGGTGCTCTATAGAGAAGACACAAAAATATTTTGTGCCTCTTTGCACATACGAAAACGTTTATAAATAAATGCTAGCTGCAATTAGAAACAGCAAAGAGTAAAAGAGAGAGCGAGGGAAAGGCAGAGATATCTATTCTATCTGCGTAGATCGCATATAACACTAAGTAGAGAGGGGGGAGGGAATGGGGCTATATACTTACGAGATTCCCGATTTAAGGGCAATTCCTGAATTTCAGCGAGCGTTGCGAGCAGCGCCTGAAGCGTTTCTAAAGCAGCAGCCATTACTTATAGATTAGGTATTTATATATTCGACTCTATATATATTATGTATATATATCTGATTATTTGCAGCTATGTATGTAACTGCAACGATACGAAACGGAATTAGGAAGTACTAAAAAATGCACGCGACGCGACGGCATTTGCATTAACCGTTAACTGCAACGAGGCGTTCGACCGAGCGGCGTACGGCGATCAGCGAACTCAAGAGCTACAAAGCCTAGAACCTAGAGCAATTCAACCCACTGACTAACAGAGGCCCCCAGACTACAACAGCAACAACAACAACTGCAACTATGGGCAAGAGACAGTGGGCGAATGCAGCGAATGACTTGCCAAAAAATGAGAAACTGAAACAACAACAAAATTGGCACTGATAAAATGTCATAGTATAGAGTACACTTGGAGAAATTGGGCAGCCAATTATATAGAATAATAATAATTCTTGTAGACTATATAATATTTTAGGTAAACCAAAATAAAAGAATCATCAGCTGCCAATAGGTTGCTATATTAGCAGCACACTGGAAGAAATTTAAGCTGCGGCTCTATATTGCATTTGTATGTATCATTATTACTTCATTTATCTTTCTGCCTTCAAGATAAACAATATTTGTTATCTCTCTGTACCCATATTACTACATATGTAGATATCTATATAACATTATATATTTTTGCTGCTCTGTATATTATATTCTCAGTTTAACATATGAAACAATGCATACTCTACTTATTCATAGTAGTTAAAAATAAATAAATAAAAAACAACATCTACAATTTCTATCTGCTCATATCTCTTCAAAGAGAATACCTTTTAGTATTCGAGCAAGTCAATTTCTCTGAGTGTAACAATTGCTATATCGCAATAAGTCCGTTGAAAATTGATTTGAAATAAAATGAATATTATTTGCATATATTTCATATGTTATATAATTTATAGAGTACACTTTGAGTCGGTGTGACACAAAACGTGTGAAACGAGCAATGCCAAAGAATCGAAAGTATTTATGTAGCTGTCAGTCAGTTGTTGTTGTTGCTGTTGTAGTTGTTGCTGCTGCTGTTCTTGTTGCTGAGGTCAACAGCTGATGGTGCTTTACATATTTGTAAGTTTTTGTATCTTTGTATCTTACAGATGCGCACAGAAAACACAGACACAGACAGGAACACACACACACGCACGAGCAAACGAGAGCGAGCGGAACGAGTACACGGAGACGAACCGTAGAGAAGCAGCAATTGAAACGTTGCGTGCAGCGTTGACAAAGTCCGTACATCAACTAAATCACAATTAAATTTCCGATGCGCTCAGCTGCAGGGCCTGAGCATTCGAGGTACTCGAATATACAAACATACATCCAAAGGTAAAAGGCAGGCATACACTGATACAGTTACAGCTGGCATATACTCGTACGGCACTCAGCTGTGTGTGTGTGTGCTTATATAGGGGCTATTGCAAATATGTAGAACGCTGAGCAATGCAGAGAGCCAGAGAGCGGCAGAGTGATGAGAGAGCGGCCAAGCTGTAAATATTATTCGCCTTGCTTGCTGCATAGTGTGTATGTATGAGTAGGTAGCGATCCCTAACAGTCAAATATGTCGTTGCAGGCAAAGGAGCAGGTACGGCCGTAAGCGAATGCCCTTCAGCAGGTAGACATGAGACATGAGAAAAAAAAGGGTAGACCAGGGCTGCAGCGCGCCTCAATTGAAAAAGAATGCGGTAGACATGTGTATAGCACAAAATTCATGCGAGTACACACTTTGTGATTATAACAAATAACTGTTATACGTATCAGCTGTGCCTGCATTCAAATTAACGATCGCTTCGTTGCAGCCCTTAAGCTAGCTGAGCAAATGATTGTAGCCTCTCTCTTACTCTTACTCACACTCTCATTCTCTTTGTCTGCTTCTCTCTTGACGGCAACAGCCCGCTTCGTAATCCGAAAATCGAACTGCTTAGACAAAAAGTGCAACAACAAAATGGCTGAAACAGCTAAATATCTAAAATTAGCAGACAAATGCGAGCGTCGACGCCAAAGTCGTCGCCGCAGATGCCGGCCGGGCAGACAGCGACTATACAACTAGCCTAAAGCTACTGCAACAATAACAACAATTTAGAGAGCGAAGAAGAGGAGGAACGCGTGAGAGAGCAGCATAAACAATAATAATTGAGAGAAGCACTTCAAGGTTAAGCAATCGGCGGCACTGCTTGCCGAGCAAGGTGTATAAGCTTTGAACTGCTTGCCAAATAACGCGGCAAAACACAATTCATTTCGAATCAATTTCATTTCTTTTTATTCGAAGACTGCGTGTGGGTGTGGGAAAATTTTTTATGCGCTTCCTCGACACGTGACGTCAGCGGCTATTGACGTGCGGCCTTTTCTGCTTCTTACTCAACGTAATTGTACTGGAATAGCGCATGACTTGGAATTTCTTATCACAGAATTTGTTTAGTTATCTCCGTTGAGTTCACTTTCTTTTAGCTGGTAGAAATAACTGAAGAATGAGAGAAGGGATGTTTGGAGGGAATCAGTTAGCAATTTTATAGAAGTTGTATAAGTTTTAAATAATCAACAAGATAAAGTTGAGAATAGTCGGTTCAGAATTTGAAATGTGAATTTTAGCTTAGGGTAGCCTTTCGTCGTCGCCCCTTAAGTTTTTTCGGAATATTTGTTTAACTTGTCAATTTGCAAAGTAACTTCTATTCACACTCAAATGCAAATTTCATTCTACATTTCTAAAATGCAAAATTTTGTGATGATCTAATGCGCCAATCGCTTGGCCTGGAAGCGAGTCGCACTTTTTATAGATAAACAAATATGTATATTTATTTATGATACTATATATATACATATGTATGTATATATGTATATCTATAAGTCAATGTGAACATGCAGTAGCCGGCACGTAAGCATTTCACCTCTAGCAAAAATAAATCTATTTGGAAAAGCACAAAAGCCGGCCGGCACCTTTCAGGTGAAAGGCAGACTATGAACTTCAGTTTCTGGTATATACATATATACATACATATATGTGGAGTCATATCCAACCAATTTCTAATTATGAATCACCAAAAATTGCGCTGTTTGAATGTTTCAAGCGGTTTTGCACTGGGCGTCGAAACTATTTCCATATTTATGAATCAACTTCCAAGCAAACAGGTTTTCGGTAGAGCAGTAATCAACTCAGCTATTTGCACTACTGAAACCATATTTGGTATAATTATAATATTATATATATACTTTCCGCCATTCCACTTTTTATATTGCTCGAGAACTATTTAGAGTTCTGATAATAAACTTTGTTTTTTACAAGTATTTAGCTATGATGTATTATATTTTATTTACAAAATCCCAATCTAATCCTAATTATTTTTGCAATCCAATTAGATACCCACTGGATAAATCTTTAATTCTTGAATTCATAGCTCAGTTCTCGCAGCTGTATCAAAGCAAGAGTATTTCCTCTTCCACCTGAATTTAATACAAGTTTTTCCCATTAGAATGTCTCGGTTGGCTCTCTTTATGGCCAAGACAAGTTAAAATCAGTGGATTGTGACTCAGAGACTGCCTGCTAAGGCCCATAGAGCGTTGCGAGAACTCCCAGTGGGCAGTCCGGATTCGGCTTCGAGTGGAAATGGGCATGCTCCATGGGCATTAAGTATCTCTAGACTTTGCACCAAAACGGGGCATAAGTAGACTCGAGTCGAGCAATTGCTTTTACGTGCCAAGCGGGTGGCGCATCAAAAGCAGCCGCTAATTTTATGGCCAAGACTAAATAGAGGGCGGAATAGATGGTGGGGGGTAAAGCCATTTACTAGGCACATATGTATATTCTCTATATTAGAGCTAACAACTTGGATAGTTATTAATATATTTGTTTGGGATATACTGATTGTTTATAGAGTTTAATATTGAGCTAAAGCAATGTGAATATTAAGTGAAAATCACTTCGACTCTAATTTGTATGTTGAGTCAAGTTTTGTTTTTAATGCTTTAAGAATTCCTTTACGCCTTGAACTCAACAACTGCTTAACATGGCCTCAGTCTATGTTAAGCTTAATGTTAAATATGCTAAGCTAACATAGCTGAGTTCGGTTTGTGAACTTTTTACGCACATTAATTTCCCCACGACAAATTCTATTGCAGGTTTGATATGAATCTCAGTCCGAGTTGTAGCTCAGGCCTAGAAAATTCTCACAGAGATAGAGTCAATTACTATATATGTATATGTATATATAGTTCATCTGCTCCCAGTTATCGTTGGGGGCAAAGCTCAAGCGATGCGTCGTCAAAATTGGCATTTGTTAGTCATACGAGAGCTGACGAGAAACGTAAACACGTTGACTTTCATAAGCTGATGAAACTAGACTTAGTATATCTACTATATATTGTATTTGTGTGGACCTATATACAGCTATTTATATGCCCATTATTGTTGTGCATGTTTCGCTGGCGTCGATTGCATGAGAGCCTCGTGTGAATGAATGCAAGGGGACGCCGCCTCCTCTCAATCTCCCCGCCCACTCCATCGCCATCAGCTCGCACCTTTGGCGCACGGCGGGCAGACGGCATATCAGCTTGCATTTCAGTTGGTAGACGAGTGAAAAGGTTTTCCATTTTCCATTTTTCATTTTTTCAACTGAGGTTTATATACTCCATATAAAGCTAAGTCATGAAAGCGTTTAGCATGCGATCCGATTACCAATTTTTTCTACTTTGTTTTTAGTTTTTTGTTTTTTTGCTTTTTTGCTTTTGCCGCTTCAGTGCCAGCCACGGGGCGTGGCAGGGACAGGGCGTTAAGGTAACTGCACTGCATTTATGCCTGGCTACTAATTATGTGGGCGGGGCACACATTCACACACACACATATATATATATATATATATGCACACAGAAACACTTTGTTATGGCCACAATTAATGCAGTCGGCCGTTTTTGGCTTTTGCGATTTTGTGTTGCGCGCTTTTTGGCGCTGGACACAAAATTTTGTATGCTTTGTGCCGGCTGTTTATAGGCGTTGCCCCGAGGGGGAGAAAGCAAAGCAATGCACAATAATAAAGTGCTCTAAAAGGAAACGAAATAAGAGAGAGAGAGAGAGAGAGAGGGAGAATCGGATGGTAGAGAACATCAAATATGATGTTCGACTAGAGTCTCAGACCATTGCGATACATTTAAATCCCACTAATCAGAATTATCTGAGCTTAAACAAAACATCTGCCTCCATTTACTACAGGGCATATGGAAGAAGTGATTTAACTTAGTAGTGCAGTACTTAGAGCTTTAGTTATATAGTCAAGCATAAATTCAGGGTTGTTCATTGCAATTACAATAGACGCAGACAAAGAACCCAGAGACAAGTGCACAACAATAAAATAAGTATAACAAAAAGCGGGGCATACTTTGAGGCTTTATAGAGGCTGCTCAAGGGGCAGGCTAAGTACAGCGGGGGCAGAGGCGTGGCATAGCTACGTTTTGTGCGGGCGAAACAATGACATCATTATACAAATATTTCTATCTATATATATAACCCCAATATTGTGGACAAGAATCCATTTTCTTGCTGCTGTATTATGTACAGTTTGTTTGTAGCGATTGACAGTTATTTGTACAGTTCGACAAGCACTGGGCCGCTCAATACACTTACCTAGCGGGTGCAAACGTTCGGGCTTGAACCAGGCATCTGCAAATAGGCGATGGACAATATTGATTTTCGTTAGTTTAGCATTTTGGGTTTATATGTGTGTTGTTGTGCGAGGCAATTAGCGTGAGCAGAGAAAGAGATAGAAATTAGAGAGGGACAGAGATAGAGGCAGCATAAGCGTGCATTAGGCGGTGTTTCAAAGAAGCAATCAAAAAATAACTAAACATGCAAAACAAATTAGTAGACGTAAATATAAGAGTTAATATAAGAGCTAGAGCACCAGAGCAGACCCACGTAGCACTTGATTATACAACAAAATGCATTTCCATTCACCCATTGACAGTTAGTTATGTTTCTGATTGGTTATATGTATGCGTGACGATGTGTGTGTGTGTGCAAAACTTACTGGGATCCAAAATGGAGCAAATCAATGGCCGCTGCTTGCAGACGCCATTTTGTCCGGCCTCGCCAATTGTACACATTTTTCGTTAATATTCTTTCTTATTAGAATAAATTTGATTCACCAAGCAGTTGCTAAAGCAGTCGCAATTATAATTACAACGTCACTTTCGATCTGCGTATTTATAAATTTCTGTATATTTCTTTCTTTTCTTTTACGCAGGCACTAAACCATGCACACAACGAGAGCGAGCGAGAAAGCAAGCTAGCGAACTACGACGTTACGTTAAACGTTAGGCAATTGCGTAAAAGTATTCACTGCCGTCCGTTAGGCACACGACGCGTATAGAGACTGAGCGCAGCCTGAAAAAAAGCTTCAAAAGGACTAGTTCCAAAGCAAATGTAACGAGGGCGCGAGAGCGCGCTTCTAAGAGAGTGAGCAATTGAGAGCGAGCGAGCATTTAAGTGGAAGCGAATGCAAAATCGATAAGCGACCTGTGCGCTAGGTTGAGCAACCGCGCTTAGCCCTGAACTCGCATTGCTCGCATTAAATAAAAAAGCTCTCGCTAGAGCTGGCAAATGTATCGATTAACAATTGGAGCTGACAGCAGCGCGTGTAGAGTCGGCAGAGCCGTTGCGTTGCAGCGCATGCGTTGTCTTTGTAGACTTTGAGTGGGCGTTGGGCCTAAGGGTTACACGGAAATTAACAGACGGCGGCGTCTATTTGCTCATATAGTTTTTTGCTCTCCGTTTTATTATTTTTATTTTTTTCTTTTGGGCGCGGACCTGCACTGCTTGCAGCTGGACTGCAGAGGTTGGGCTAGGGTTTGGATCAGTCTGGGATTTTGATATGAACCCAATGAGTCGGCTGGACCGAGAGCGTCAAACATCTGTGTCCAGTTTTTGTTGTTTGTGTTTTTAGCTTTTTAGCTGCAATGCCTTAAGATTTATCTCATATACTGTGAAAACAGTTATGCGACATCTTAGTCCCTTGCCAAGAGCAAATGGATTGGCAAGCATCTGTGAGACAGAGACGGAAGCTGACATTAGCTGGTTGTGCAATTCGAACTGTACTTCAATGTTTTTTTCATCAAAGTGCAATTAACCTAGAAATGTTCTTTAAGTTCTTCTCCTTCTCCCTTCCTCGCTTTCCCTTTCACGCATAATTTAAAACAGTTATTTGTACAGTCACTAGAGAGCTTTATGACTTTTTAGACTTATTTTTTAGTAAGGATCTGATTTCCCAATATTTATAAGATGAATGACACAAGTCTTCTTTAAAAGAAAATTGTCTCTTAAAAGTTAACTAAAAACTTTCGGCTATAGTACAAATCTAGCAAAAGTTGCTAAAAGATTCTTGATTCTTGGATAAGATCATGGACATGAAGATCAACAAAATCAGTATATCTAATAGAAAATTGTCAAATTAAAGAAAAAGCCTTTTGTATAATTCCAATCTTGAAATAGTGATCCAACCGTTTCAGTTTAATAAAGCAAAATATATACATATGAACATATATATATATATATATATTGTAAAATATCAAACACCTTTTCATTAAAGCAATCCATAAAAAAAGATTATATTCCACACTCGTTTCGATCTATTTATGTCAAACTAATTTGTATATGTATATACATATACATATAAATATTGATGCAATGCACATTGTGAGCTGTTATACAAACAAAAAAAAACAAAAAAGCGCTTCAGTTTTACATTTAAAGTAAACACAAAGTGGAATTGTGAGCTATTTATAAAAAAAAGTGCCAGACTTGCTCCAAAACAAGAACTTTTAGCATTATTCATGTTTCTTTAAAAGAAATTTTCGTTAGCCTCTTTTTAGCCCACAACTCAGTTGAGAATCCAATTGGAACACGAATTGCACTTGGAACACAGTTGAAAAAACACTAAAAGATTATTCACACTTTGTTTAGAGTGCTTACAGCATTTACAGCGTGTCTCACTTCTTCTGGGGCTTTCACAAATTTCGTTACACTCTATTTAAATAATTTTCTTTTATCTTAAGCACAATCTGGAATAACATGATAAGTACATAGGCATTTATGTACGACGATATTCACAGTCTATTTATAAGAACCTCTAATTGCCTTTCGATTGCGGCATGGCTGCGACGTCGACGAGCCGAACTACAGTTACAAAGCAGGCGATAAGTGCAAAGCAAAGGCGTTGATAAGTGTGGGCTTAGCCCATGTGCCAAGCTTCGAATCAGCGTGGAGAGCAAAGAATGAACGTTGAGAGTGAGGCGAGGAAAGAGAGAAAGAGACAGGCAAAGCCAATGCAAGGGCTTCCAGCTGCAACCAGTGCTGCGTATTGCAATTTCTTTAAGCTAAATTTGCTTTTTTATGGCATACATTTTTATAGCACTGGGAAGGGGAATTTCTATGATATAGAATATTTGTACTTTATTATTATTTTTTATATGAATGTCGAATAGTAGAACTTATATTTTTATCTTATTATTTCTTTGTTACATATAAATATATCTATATAAAAATATTTTCTTTTAGAATTTTCCTATCGTCAATCAAATAATAATTCGATCAACAAATTTTACACAGAAATTAAATATTATCTAAACTAAATAAAGTCATTTACAAAATTTTGAAAAATATTACACTTAATATTTTTGTCATGTTATATATGTAATACGATAAATCTCAAAATTTGTTAAAAATGCTAAAATAAAAAAAAAAAAATAATTGTACTGCTTATAGTTTTCTTAAGGAATTTTGCAACTTTAAGTGTATATTAAGTGCACATTTATCTTTATTTTAGCATTATTGCACAGTTTTACTGCCAGCACTAATACGCGGACACACACTTGCAAATTGCATGGGGAGAAGAAAGCGAGGAGAAAAGAGCAACTGGTAAAGAAACTGCATTATCGTTATCGATACTGTGCCTACAGCTGGGTCGATGACGAGCCGCAAAGTCAATGCCAATTGGAAGCAAAAAAGAAGAAGCACACATAATGTAAGACCGGGGAGACAGGCGGACAGGTAGTCAGCCAGCCAGACATTCAGCGTATAGTTGCCATAAAAATAGCAAATAAAGACAAAGACAAAGACAAAGGCGAAGGCAAAGGCGAAGGCATCGCCGCGGATGCAACCAAACAAGAAAGAAATTACTAATTGGAAAATTTTGCCAGCATGCGGCGAAAATAAAGGCGCAGATTGGAAAAAAAGAGCACATCAAGTATGTAGATTGATTGACTGACTGCAAAATACTCTCTGCTCTGTGAAATTACTAATTAAAATTTAGACTTTTTAAATGACACTGTGGAATTACTAATTAAACTTGAACTATTTTAACTAAATTCAAATTTATCTGAAGTGGATATACAGTGGCTCACAGCTTATTTCGTGCAGCGGTATAGTACAATTTTAAAGCCGTATTCCCGCTAAACCAGTAAAGATATCCAAAAAATTTAAATGGGGTCTTATTTATCAGTCATTCATTATGTATTAACGCACTTCATTATTTTTCTTTGCTAACAAATAACGTTTAAAACCAAAGAAAACTAAAATAACTGGCTATTTCCATGTCACAGCTTATTTCGTGCACTTCACTTTCAATGAGTTTATTGTCCAAAAATTCTTAAATTAGTATTTGCTTTGTACTCATTTTTATTTAATCACCTCTTTTAAGCGTGATTCCATCGAGTTTAACAATTTTCGGGTGACTTTGCTGGAGGTTTTTAGCCATTCCTCCAATAAGGCCGTTTTGAAGTCATTTTTACTGGATATTGACCTATTCCGAATGGCCACGCCCATTTTTGCCCACAAATTTTCTATAACGTTCAGGTATGACCACTGGGTTAGTGGATTGATCACATTTGGACCGTTCCAGATCAACCAGGACTGGACAATACCCGGTTTATGTTTTTGGTCATTAGCCTGATGAAATCGGGATCGCCCTTCTAGACCCAGACTTTCGGTATTTTGGAGCAAATTCTGCTTTAAAAAGGATATGTACATATTTTTATTCATATTACCATCATTGAAAACTATGTTTCCAACTCCCGAACCCGACTTGCAGGCCCGACCATGACTCTGCCACCGCCACGTCGCGCACTTGGTTTTAGGTGCTGATCTTGGAGCTCGGTATTTGGTGATTGCCAAACATATTGCATCCAAACCGACGAAAATATATGCGAATGAGTCGAAATTTAATATATTTGCGTCAGATTGGATGCAATATGATTGCCGCTAAGCAAATACCAAGCTCCAAGATCAGCACCTAAAACGAACTATGAGCTATGGCAGTGGCTGTTGCATGGTTGGGCCTGCAAGTCGGGTTCGGGAGTTGGAAACATAGTTTTCAATGATGGTAATATGAATAAAAATATGTACATATCCTTTTTAAAGCAGAATTTGCTCCAAAATACCGAAAGTCTGGGTCTAGAAGGGCGATCCCGATTTCATCAGGCTAATGACCAAAAACATAAACCGGGTATTGTCCAGTCCTGGTTGATCTGGAACGGTCCAAATGTGATCAATCCACTAACCCAGTGGTCATACCTGAACGTTATAGAAAATTTGTGGGCAAAAATGGGCGTGGCCATTCGGAATAGGTCAATATCCAGTAAAAATGACTTCAAAACGGCCCTATTGGAGGAATGGCTAAAAACCTCCAGCAAAGTCACCCGAAAATTGTTAAACTCGATGGAATCACGCTTAAAAGAGGTGATTAAATAAAAATGAGTACAAAGCAAATACTAATTTAAGAATTTTTGGACAATAAACTCATTGAAAGTGAAGTGCACGAAATAAGCTGTGACATGGAAATAGCCAGTTATTTTAGTTTTCTTTGGTTTTAAACGTTATTTGTTAGCAAAGAAAAATAATGAAGTGCGTTAATACATAATGAATGACTGATAAATAAGACCCCATTTAAATTTTTTGGATATCTTTACTGGTTTAGCGGGAATACGGCTTTAAAATTGTACTATACCGCTGCACGAAATAAGCTGTGAGCCACTGTATGTATGTACATGTATAATTCTAGTTCAGCATTGTAAAAGTCAATATACTCTATTGCTCTCAATGAACGGAGTATATGTATGTATAAATCTGATACTGAAATGAATTTGCGCAGTGAAGCGGGCCCCTAACTAGACAATTGAATTATGCAGGCAAGGCTTAAATTAAAGAGTACTCGAAACGGCAGCAGCAACATCAGCTGCTAGCGTTCTGTCTCCCTGCCTTCCGCTTTTTCTCTTTTGCCATAATTGCTTTAATGGACATACGCTAAAACGTATGTATGTATGTAGCTTGAAAACTAGAAAGAACAAAATTAAATGTGAAATATGAATTATGAATGCTGTGCCACACGTCAATGGACGGACGGCAGGGCAGAACAGCAGCAGCAGCAGCAGCAGAAGTTGAGCAACAAAGTTGCTGATTCATCAGAGTCTAATATGAATACAATAAATATATTGTATATGTACATATATACATATATATATAAGAAAAGGCACATTAAAACTATGCCACATAAAATAATATATACGCAAGTTCTATTGACTTATTTAAGCGTAATTGCGCACCCGTGACTCACGACGAATCAAACGATGACGACGATAGTATTTCTAGGCCATTCGATCAGGGCTGCCCAATGTTAGCTACTCTTGTGCGTGCTAATTCTAACAATTTTTAAGGCGAATTGTTTTATTGGCTTTTACTCATCAAATTTAGCCAATTGCGATTTTAAAGCTAGTCACTGCAGCTAAATAGCTAAATTTCTATCGATAGTTGGCTGCACTCTGAATGGCGATCCGCTGAGCTGGAAAGCTCTGCAGGAGAGAGAGCGAGAGCATCGTAGCGAGCGAACGGCAGCGGGAGCCGGTAAGAGGTTGCATGCAAATTTTCAGCCGTAACGAAAAGCGTTTGCCAAACTGAAATTCAATTCGCGTCAAATACATACATACGTACATATAAAAATATTTAAGCATTGTTGTATTTATTGTGTACATTAAAAACAGCGCAAAACTTGATGCCGATGACATCAGCGAGCGCAAAAAATAAGAACTAAATGCCAAAGCCGTAAAGCAAAAGGCACGCAGGCTACAAAGAGAGAGAGAGAGAGAATGAGAGTATGTGTGGAGAAGAGAGCGTGCAAGCCGCTTGTTTACTGTTTAACAAATAAAGAGTGACTAAGTAACAAATATAAAAACGAAGAACAGTAACAACAACAACAGTAACAACATCCGCTCAGTAGCAGAGTGACCAGAGCGGCGAGGTGACATTTACGCCCAAAGGTGCGGTCGAGGATACGCAGGAGGGAATGAGACAAGAATAACAACAAAACACAAATGAACAAAAAAACATTATGACTAGTTGTCAGGCACAAAAACTAATTAGATACAGAATGATAACGAAAAACAATAATATATATTTATATGTCAGATACATACAATATAACAATACACTTGCTGCAGATATTTTGTACTTATCAGAATGATCATATAATAAAGAGCGAATTGCTAAACGGGCTTAATCAAAATTGGCAATGAGCTTTTCGTCAATTTGAGGACAATAAATCCGATATCAATGTTTAGAAAATTAGAGAATTAACTCTTTAGTTTTAACATATCAAATATCTATATTTGGTATAGATAGGTGAAAAAATATAGAAAACTACTTTTTGTAATTTTTTTTTTTTTTTATAATTTAAAAGCTTTTTTATTTGAAATATATTTATTTTTCATACTAGTAGCTCACAATTATTTTTTAAATTTTAAGTTGTCCATTTGGAAATCTTCAGTAATAAATAATTAATAATTAATTAATATTTTAGAGCATATTGTGCTATAAACATTAGAAAGATCTTTCGATTCCAGAATAAGTTGAATTGCCTTATATCATTAATTATTTTTGGGTTTCCTAATCATATCATATTTGATTAGTCATAGGTTACTCATGTATATATGTATCTCAGACGAAATGCATACCTACATATATACGATTGATCATACTTGATAATAACTTCAGCAAGTCTATTAAATATTCGGCTAGCCGAAGCTCTTTTGGGTCACTTGGGAAATATTTATTTTGTATCTTCACTTACCAAGTCCGTACTTGTAAAAGATTTCCTCCACAGATACAATTTTTGGTTGTTGTTGTTGTTGTTGTTGCTGCTGCTGCTTTGGCGGTGGCTGCTGCTTGGGTGGCTCCGCCTTGGCTGGCTCCACCTTGGGCGGCACTACCTTGGGCGGCTCTACCTTTGGTGGCACCACTTTCGGAGGCTCGACTTTGGTCGCCGGCTTAGCAACTAAATCGTCATCATCCAAATCGGTAATCAGAGCAGGAGTGGAAGATTGAAACGGAACTGCGGCTGGAGCCGGAACTGCTGCGGTAGCTGCTACATCCTTGAAATCACTGAGCAGATCCTCGGAAGAGATGAATTTCTCATTGTCCTGCTCCTTGAGAGCATCGGCAATGGGCTTCTTAGCCGGCGAAGGTGTATACGAGACAGATGGTGAATCTGTATCCGAATCTTTGTTGGCCACAGCAGGAGTTGGAGCTGGAGCTGGAGCCGCAGGAGCAACTGGAGCAGCAGCTGGAGTTGGTTTGATTAGGAAGTCATCGTCGTCATCATCATAAAACTGGTCGTGAGCTGAGGGCGCAGTTGGCTCAAAAGGCTGCAAAGGAGCACTGTTCACTGGCTTGAAGCCCAGCAAATCTTCCTCCTGATCGTGGACAGGCTTGACTGGTGCAGCAGCAGCAGCTGCTGCAACTGGAGCAGATGCAGCAGCGGGAGCTGAAGGGGGAGCCACTTTGCTAGCATCTCCGAACATTCCGCGCTCCACATTCATAAATTCGCTAGTCAAGTCCCCCACATTCTGCTTGACATCCTTCACACCCTGCTTTAGGAAGTCTCCAAAATCATCCGCTTTCTGTGCAAACTTTGCATCCAGCTGTTCCTGCGCCTCCTTTGCACCGGCGGACATGCGCTGCACGAATGCCTGTGGATCACCGAAATCCAGATTCTTTTGCTCATTGGCAAAATACTTTTCGGTATGGGCATTATCGTCCTGCACACCCTCGCCGCTGACGTTGGCGTTGGCGTTGCCGCTGCCGCTGCCGACGTTTGCGTCGCCGAGCAAATCGTCGTAGGTATTGCTGACCTGCTTGCTGGCTGCATTGAAAATGTCCTCAGCCGTATTGGCTGCCTCCTTTTTCAGATCCGCAAAATTGAAGTCCATTTTTCAATTCAATTAATCTCCTTCTGCTTAAGGTTGTTTTTGTTATTGCTGTTAGCAATTGCAGCTTTAGTATCCTTTATGCTGATTGGATTATGGCTTACACTCACAAACACATATATGAATGGGCTCGCATACACACACGCACACGGACGCTTACGCACGCAGTCGACCGGCCTGATAGTCACTCTTTCGCTTTTTAATTTCGTTGAATTTATTTATTTCTAGTATTTAAATGTCTGTTAGAGATTTTGAGTTTAGTTTCGTTTGCAACGTCTCGACCGCTCTACTTAAAATTTAATTTGTTTTACAATGCGTTAAACGTGCGCAGCAACTTCTCTGTTTGAAAAATGAAATGAGACTGCGCGATGGTGTGACCACACAATGAAAAGCTACAAATGTTGACACATATTCGAATTTCATGACAACTCTGGCTTAGAGATGGACTACTCACAAATATTTCCAGCAATACATTACGATATCTTCACACACACTAAATATTTAATCGTATTTTGAAACAAGCGTTAGCTTAACCACTGACTGGTTAGTGGTTTAATCACTAAACAATGGAATATTTATTCCATTATTATTATTTTTAGCATCCGCAAATTGATATTACAGCTGATATCGCGAAGGAGCAGCTGATCGATATGCACTCAACTAAGCTTTAGAGTCATCGATGTGTGTATTTCAAAGACAGCAGTTAATATTTCATGTTTATTGCAAGAATGCTAAAACTAATTTACATTTTGTATTGGGTATTTCAATAGCTATACAACCAAACTCACGCGGTCCACTTTAGACAGCGGGTATCCTGATGGGTGCGTAGGCAGCGAACGCGACAATAACGCGTGCCGCACGCCGTGCACGAATATTGAGAAAAGTTGCCACAGACGGCACAAAAATGACGGACTGGCTTTTGAGGCGGCGGCGCAGCTGCGCTCTCGTAATTGGGCCTCTGTTTGTCCTCCTCGAGCAGTTGTTGAAAATTCTTGCGATATTTGGCACGAAAATATTCAGCTCCTTTTCGCTTACCCTTCTTCTCCTTGGCGTTCTTTATACTTTCCTGGAATTTGGGCAGTTTTTTGGACATTACCAAATCTGCATGGGGATCATCTTGAAAGTTATCTCGCTCGAGAGCTTCGAGAGCTTTTCGCGCACGTCGCAGTCGCGCGGCTTCATCTAGCACTCGTTTTTTCTCCGCGTCCTTGATGCGATGCGATTCGCGGCCCGTCATACTTTTGGTTGTAGCTTGTGTTTATATATAAAGTTTATGAATCCTTCTCGTGAAGTGGAAAGCTAATGCGATCCATTAACTCATCGACACGCGCCTGAAGCACTTCAACGATATCCGTGGAAATAAACAAATGACTCTCGTCCAAGTCTTGTATGATAAATTTTCGACCTAACGCCAGTTTCTCATCCAAATGTAGCAAAAATTGTTTCATAGCCGGATCACTACAACGAATTTCTTTAAAGCAATTATTAAATCGATTTAATTGTTTACTTACCATTCAACGAGCACTCCTTTCATAACATTTACCATGTTTTATGGCAATAAAAACATTTGAGCAAGCTGCAAATTCTAGAACAAAATGCTAACTACTGACTTTTCGATATGCCGATAACAACAACACTGACATTCACAGATAACGGGAACAAGTATTGTTAAGCTGTGTTGGCACTTTCGGTATTCTATGCGATTAAATTGAACAGCTGTTCAATACTATTTACAACATTAGTTGAAATACAATATGATTTAGATTAGGTGTTAATTTTCCATGCAGACACTTAATAAAATTGAATATTTTGCCAGTGATAATATTTAATAAGTATATCGTTTAATTCTTATGCACACACCGGCAATAGTCACTTCGACTGCGCAGCCAAATCGCAATCGATAAATTTGTCGACCGATAAATTGTATTAGTATTGTTCTAACGCGCAGCCAGCCAAACGGAAAATAAATAAATAATATTTATTTAGGTGGTTTCGTGTGGCGTATACATGATGTGGAGGCATTTTACAATCATATTTACGCTACTTGCCAGTTTTGCCACCCTGGCGACTGGCAAATCAGATCCCGGCATCATTGACGTTGTTATAGATCAGGTAAAAACGGAAAAACCAAAACAAAAACTATGTAAAATGAATGTTCGAATGATTCCCATTTGCTTAGGATCTGCAACCGATTGTGGAGCAGCGTCCGCTATTGGCAAATACGAAGATTTACATAAAACGTAAGTGCACTGAATTTTGCAACGTGAGCAATTTGCAACAACTGAAAACTTTTTACTGCCGCCCTTTACCCCTCTCGCTTTAACCTCTTCCGCTCTCTGTGCTCTCTCCCTTAACATCTTACTCCTTTCATATAGTGGAATGCTCTTCCGAAGGGGAAGTTCCATTAGTTATAAACTTTAAGCTGACGCAACATCCATGTCTATACGAAGCTCGATTTGTAAGTAACCTAAATATATACATTTTTCGTAATATTTACTATAAACGTTTATTCAGCTGCAGGCACTCAATGACAAACCGAATCTGCAGAAAAATGTTAGCTTAAGCCATCTTGTGAAATCCACGAATAAATATGCCAACTGCACACATCTTATTGTACTCAGCGATGTCACCGACGACGCCAACAAGCAGGCGCAGGAGGAAGTGCATGAGCTGAAGAAGAGCCAAAATCCACTTGCGGTAATTTTTATGGCAACATTTTCTTTCTATAACTGGTGTGTGTGTATGTGCGTGTGTGACTCAGTAGCGAATACCTAAGGCACACTATATGTGTTATCTGAAAGTTCTACTTATCATACTGCGTACTAATGTGTATGCTGTTCCATGCGGAAGTACAAGAATGTTGGATAAAAATACTTTTCTTAGGAAACATGCTTGTGTAAAAAGCAGTTTGAATGTTACACATGCTAGGTATATATGTGTATGTATATAGCCTAGATTAGATGTATAAACATACTATACTACGTTTAGGCACTTAAATAGAAGCTTTATCATAAGTGCTAAAATGTTAAGACTTTTCATTGATATCCGTCCGTCAAGAAGCAGTTCTTACAGTAGCCTGATTTCTGATTTCTCAACTATAACCTTAGTTAATTATTAAATAAACGTTTTAATTTCTTAAATAACATATACATATGTATATATATAATTGAAATACTACTTGTAACATCAGATTTGTTAGATATAAATAGAAAGTAAGCAATAATACTTAAGAAATATGCATATGTGTATTGCGTCATCAAAATTATAGCTCAAAACTGTTTAAAACAAGTTTTTGTATTGATATATTAATAAGCATATACATATGTAAATGGGCAACTATATGCAAATTATTATGAACCTTAAACATTGTAACCAGATAGACCAAGTGCAATAATATCAGTGCTAGCTAAGAATATCCATATTTATAGTTTATAACTTAAATTATAAATTATAAATTAAGCAGCCGATGAGTTTAGGCACAGCTATTCTAGTGTTAAAAAGTCTTATATAAGCATATATATATTTTTCATCACTTTTGTAGGCAAAGCCCAAGGCGATTGCGAGTATTGCTGAAGATGGCATCTACGAGCTGGAGCTGACCATATTAACAAATCCACCTGGTCAACCTTTTCGTGCAACGGTGCATATTGAATTCCTCGGTCCACATGGCTACATATCAGCCATCGATTGGCCCTTTTTGCCGGTAAAAATTTGCTCAAGTAATTCTTGCTATATATACTACTATATCTTTTAACTATCTTTTGCAGTTCTATCTGATCATGTGTGTGGTTTATGTTATATTTGGCATAATTTGGTTGTTTGTTTCGTTTGCACAATGGCGCGATTTGCTGCGCATACAATTCTGGATAGGAGGCGTCATATTGCTTGGAATGTTGGAGAAGGCCTTCTTCTATGCAGAGTATCAGACCGTGTCCAATACAGGGCATCCGGTGCAGCACGCGGAACTAGTCGCTGAGTTTGTCTCCTGCGCCAAGCGGACGTTAGCGCGCATGTTGGTCATCATAATGAGCCTGGGCTTTGGCATAGTCAAGTAATGGAATATGAAGAGCAAAATTTGAAGCTTATTATAATTATAACTTTGTATATTTTGATAGACCTCGCTTGGGTCCCATGCTGCATCGCGTTGTGGGCGTGGGCACTTTATACTTCGTACTGGCCTGCGTGGAGAGTTACTTGCGTATTACCCGAGTCAAAAGCGATCGGAGCGAGCTGCTCCTATCTACCATACCGCTCGCTGTACTGGATACTGTAATTTGCTGGTGGATATTTACGTCACTAGTACAGACAACGCGCACGTTGCGACTGCGCAGAAACATGGTTAAGCTCTCACTGTATAGACACTTTACAAATACGCTAATATTCGCTGTTATTGCCTCGTTGGTCTTCATGTTGTTTGCTTTGCGTTTGCGTAAGACCGAGAGCTGCACACCTGTGAGTCCAACTGCTAATTTCCCACTGGCTATGTCTATATATTTGAATTTCACAGGGCTGGCATGATATCTGGCTAGATACAGGCTTTTGGCATATACTGTTCTCTGTGCTATTGCTGGTCATTATGATTCTTTGGCGACCCACAAATAATAATCAGCGATATGCATTTACGCCGCTACTGGATAATCCAGAGGATGAGGACGATGAGGGTTAGCTAGATCAACAATAAACAATTATTAATGCATTAACTAACTCTCTATCTTACGCTTACAGATGAAGAGGATCAGTTTGTAGCAGATGCGTATGGCATTAAGATGCGTGGCTCGCATCAAAATGGTAACGCACAAACCACTAAAAATGCACGGGCAGCTACAACCACCGAGGATGATGATTTGCGTTGGGTGGAGGAGAATATACCCTCATCAATGGGTGATCCAGCATTGCCTGTGCTCGATTCCGATGAGGAAATTATTAATACTAAGTTTGAAGTTTCCAAAATGCAATAAGCTGTGTACCTAAGAGACTTTTACATATATTTATATATATATTTCTATATATAAATATATATATATACTGCACATTTATTTATAACTATTTAATGTACGCACTAACTGAGAGCCGAGGCGTTTTAATTGCTGGTCTACTATAGCACCTCGACTACTCAGCCTGTTGCCCCTCTGCCCCAATGAGGAACACCCAAATCCTTTTCCTTGTTTCCATCACACAAGCACATTTTGAATTTGTCAGCCCGTGTAAAATATTGTATATGAAATCAACAGCAGAAGCAGCAAAAATAGCAAAGGTAACCTTTCATTCTCCTCCTAATTAAATCTAAATCTTAACTTATTCGTAATCACTTAGTATTAAGTTTGTAGATATCTAGTGCGACAAAATACTTTTAAGTATTGAAAGAAACCCGAAATTGATTCTCTACACGTATAGAATTTCTTATCAGACACACACACACACACGCATAAATGTTGTCGCGATTTTGTACATAGCTGATAATGCAAAAGAAAAAAGAAAACTAAAAGTATTTATATAAACATATATAATGTAATAATAATCATGATAAAAAGAAAAACAAACAAAAAAAATGAACGATACGCATAATAGGAAAAAGTTTCAATTTAATTTACTGATAACAAAAAATGTATTTGTATTCATGTATTCGATATAAGGCCACACACACATCTTATCTTATTTCAATTAATGAAAAAAAAAAAAAACTACTAAAATTTATAAAAAAAAAGAAAATTATAACTTGTAGCGCGTTTGCGATTTTTGTCATGAAAAATAAACTAAAGCATAGCCATACCAAAACCAAGAAGTATGACCATTTTAATTGAACTTGGAAAAACATGTTCTTGAAACGGGAATAAGGAGCGGAAATATTACTTTTATGAAATTAAGATATTCAGCAAACAAAACTAAATTTTTGTTTCATTGCAGTTTATAGTTTTAGGACTTTATTCCAATATAGAACATATTCTATTTTGTTTCAGGTTATTGTAAACTGTAGCAGAACTTTAGTCTTATAAAATGTGTTTTTGAATCTGAAAAGTACTATTGAAAAATGGAATCAAATATGAACTTTTATATGCAAAATAAAAATAAATATATAACAGAAACGAATTGCTTGATACTTTCTTTTTAACTTTACTAAATATTGGAAATATATTTTATATATTACCAACAAAAAAGTGATAAATTAATAAATTAAAAACATTTTAAAAATGTGTTTCTAAACATCAAAGAGATGTGCTCAAAAGATGAAGTGTCATTATCTATCTAAAATGAGCATTGATTAGTCCTCAAATGCTGCTAGACTATAATATATAGAATATTTTACTGAAACATTATAATCTGGTCAAAAATCTGATCTCTTGAGAAAGAGAGTCACATGGACCCTTAGCTGCCCTACGAAGCCATTCCTTAAAAAAACAATAGTAATATAAATCAATAATTTGATGTTTGTTTCGCTGATCGGTACATAATGTGTATTTGTCACATAATACAGAGCGTTTCGGTAAAAGTACATAATGTAAAATTTATGCTTCGAGCTTCTTATTGTTACAATACACATACATACATATATTATTTATTTATTTAATTTATTTTTTTTATATATATTTATAAACACAATTGTTTTAAATGTTGAATAGCAGCAGACGTTGCTAAAAGTAAAATGCAAACTAATCGAAAATTGAATTTGAAATGAAATGCGAAAATAATTGCGTCGACTTTTGAATACAAAAAATATGATTACAAATTATGATATATATATGCATTATACAGATACAAAAAAATACTCAAATATAGATACTTAATAGATACTGTCTAAAGAGCTGGACTTGAAATTTGATATTAAAAATGCAACAAGGCGGAGCGTGAGGAGTAGGAAGATGTTCAGAAAACTGGATAATCAATTTACATTAATACATTTGTTAGTTCTTTCTTTGTGGTTTCCTTCATTTAACAAGTTTTCTATTATAATGGTTCGTTAACAAATTTAATGTCTAGAAATGCGCATTGTTTTTGTGTCTGTTTTTATCCATTCTTTACTAATTGCTCAATGCTGTAATTTGAAGTCGATTACTGTCTATATATAAGGCTTCACACTCAACTCAGCTTCAGTTCTATTCGGGTTTAACATTACGTCTCAATATTGCTGCAGCCAGATCTTGTTTCATGGCCGCCTGATCCCGTTGATCGGCCAGCGATTGCGTGCTGCGCAACCCATTCACAATATCCTTGGTCTTGCCAAAGTAGATTTCATTAAGGGTGTTGCGTATTTTATTCTCCATCTCTTCGACCATTTTGCCGATATTTGCGATATGTGGCGATGATTCACTCACATTGGCATCCTGTTCCGTTTGCCGAGTCAGTGAACCACCCAGATTCATGGTGCCCGAGCCCTGTTTATTGGTTTGTAGCCACAGCATCGCCGTCGAGGTGAGTTTGTAGTGTGCCGTGCGGCCGGTGGTTTTCTCTTGGACCTCCACAACATGGATTGAGTCCCAGCAGCCGCGTATCATTTTGCTGCCATCACCGGCTTTTTTGATTAATATGACCGCGGCAAAGCCATGATCTAGATCCCACAAATAAACAGAGGAGACGCCTCCTTCGTAATACATTTCGCGATACTGATCGAATGCATAGTTCGCTTCGATTTCCAACTTGCGTAGACGCTCCGATGGCATTTGTCCATCTTCCAGCGCTGGGTAATAGGTGTTCGACCAGGGTGAACGATACGAATCACCGTCCCGATTATAATCGCATAGCAAATAATCTTTGCCATGCTCCTTATCTTTGGCTATCTTCAAGGGCTGGTCCACGGATGATAACAGATCCTCGCACAAATCGGGCGCCAGATCAATCAAGTCAATCAGATTCTTCTCAATCTGCTGAGGCGGCAATCTTCGCATCAAATCCAGAGCACAATCCATTTGCATTTCCGACTGCAAGAAACGAAAGTGTGGTAGTAGAAAAATGTATTTGAGTCATTTTTTTTGCCAATCACAGCTGATAAGTGTTTCACTTCTTCTCTACCTCGCCTCCGCCCCTTCTTCTATAACACCCGGCAAGCCACGAACACTGCCATATATGGGCATTTGTTTTAGGTCACAGGCCAACAACACGACTATACATATCTACATATTGACCACATGTATATTCAAGTTTCGTAGTAGTGATTAATGCATTGGGGCGGCAACCATCTTAACTTGTATTCTTTCGTTTTGTTTAATTTGTTTTCATATCATCCGTATTACTCACCATTTTGTTAACTGTGACTGTTTTTCTTCCTTGTTTGTTGTCTTTCTTCGTATGTAGTTGCCAATCTTGAAAGCGTCTTTAAGTAGTTATCGAATCGTTATTTAATTAGCGCTATAAATTGTAATTTGTCAGTATTATATACAAATTAAAACAACAGCTAACACTATTTACAACAAATTTCAACTTACTCGATTCGTCAGCACGTAACACAATGGCGTCCATTCGCCATTCACAGATAACGACAACAAGCGAACAGCTGTTCAGCATACTGTGTGACCAGCTTGCGGACCATAGCAATCGAAATGCAATAGCCAAGAACTATCGATTATTGCGATAGTAAATTACTTCGCCAATTTTGAAACTCAAATAGTGTAAATAAAACTAGTGTTTCTTTTTTTTATTATATTTTTGCAACAAGTTTATTGAATTTAGATTTTTCGTTCATATACTTTATGTTCAATATCTGTTTCCCCATTTCCATGCTGTGTGAGTTTTTGTTACAATGCGTTTTTTCTGTACGTTTTTTTTTGTTTCTTTTAGCTTAGATTTAATATTTTACACAAAAGTTTATGCCATAATCGTAAATTTTTTTAATCCGAATTTTCATTAAAAATATATTTAAGCTGTTTACTTAAATTTCACGCTTGCACATATTCCAGACATATGTATATAGAAATCAGAGTGAAAATACAGTTTAGTTAATTTTTCTTTTTTTTTTTTAAATTTTTCTTTACACATTTTGCTTTCTATATATATGTTTATATATATTTTTTTGTTTAGTATATAGCCAAATATAAATGTGGGTGTTTATTTTTGGTTTGTGTGTGTTTACTTTTGTTGTTTAAATAATTCATAAACTTAGTCAATTTTGTATTTTTTTTTTTGTATTTTTTTTTTTTAAAGTTTTTTTTATATTAATAATTAGGTGTATACGTTGACCATATAAATGTAAAATCTCAGACTTTAATTTTTAACTAAAGTGCACTACATACAGAGAGTGTTTAGTGGAATATGAACTAAACGTTGAATTTGGAGTTTTCAAATCGTAAATTTTGAAGTCTTTAAAAGAAAAAGTCTGGTAAATTATATAACTTGATAGACATTATTTACTAATACTCAAATCATTTTATAAGTAATATTTTGTATTTATTAAATATTTTTTTACGCTTAGTAATTCTTTTGAAGTTTAATATTTCGGCTAATTAAATATTTATTTAGTTATGCATCAAAGAAATCATAAGCTGTTCCTTTTTCATTTTGTTTTTTATTTTTTATAAGTTTGCCAATCTTGCATTTAAATTTTTTTTGTTTTTTTATTCTTTTATGCAACATTTTTGTTATCAATCAGCATCGACAATAAAAAATGTAATCACAGTTTTATGTTTTCCTTCTTTTATATAAACTCATTTTCATTTAGCTATTTATTTGACTATTTTTTGTATCTTTTGTGTTGTGTATGTTTGTTTGTTTGTATGTTTGTTGTGGATGTTAGTGGTTGTAGTTGTCGTGTTGTAGTTTTTTGTGGCTTGGTATGAATAAAAACAAAATAAAATAAATATAAAATTATAAGGCTAAATCGTCATTTGCTTCAAAAACTCACGCTCCTTCGCTTTTACTCTTGCTCTAAACTCTATTTCTATCTCTTTTCATGCCTAACTTCCATTTATGAACACTCGCATCTTTTTAATTTTACTTGCTTTGCTTTCTATTTGTTTTTCTTTCTTTAGTTTTAGTTTTATTTAATACTATTACGTATTTAGAAAACTTTTAAGAATATTGCACAACTTTTTTGAAAAAATGTCGTTTTTAATATTTCATTTTATTTTTTTTCAATATTTATTTTTAATACCTGAGTTGTTCATAATCGTTTTTGCATGATTACAAATTTTTGCTTTTGCTTTCACTTTTTTTTTTTTTTTAATTTTTATTTGTAATACATATCGAAAAGTTTGTTTTTGGTATTAAATGCATGTATACATCGTCGTGAGTCTTGATAATGCCCTGAGTTTGCTCCAAAATGGATTTTACTTATATATTTTTTAAAACTATCGTGTTTTTATTTTTTAATAAATGTATATGTACATAGACTTTAGAATACATTTACATAATTCATATTCATCAAGTGGACTTTAAAAAAAATTGAAATTAAAAGATTTTGTATAATTTAGTTGTATTTCACTTCTTTTTTTTTCTTTTTTTTTTTTTTGCACACTTTGCAGTTCAGCGCAGTTTTAATTTGTATTTATTTATTTTTTAATATTTTTTGCATGTGTAACTCAAGTTTGTCTGTTTTGTTAAGTTATAAACTAAAGGTTGATAAATTAAAAAATAAATATATATATATTTTTATATATTCCATTGCAAGTTTTTATTTATTTAACTAAAAGCATTGCTAAAAAGTCACACCAATTGCCAAACATTTTCATGGCAGTTTCTTACTTAATTTTTATTTTGAGTTTTTTTTTTTTTTTTAATTTTACGTTTTTTATGCCGAAAAATTTGTACGTATTTCCATAATATATTTGTTAATGTAAATTTTTACTGCTACTTTTTTCGTATTACCTGAAATTTTGTACTTGTCTTTGTTCCAAAAGTTTTTTGTATGCCTCTTTTACTTTGTCTCTAAATTTGTGTGACTTACATTCGAAATGAAAAATTCAAACTAAAATGAGAATTTCAATAGAAAAATATTAAATAAATATAATATTTTACGCACATATATATTAAATTTAATTTGTACTCGCTTCGATTTGCATTATAGACAAATTTACAACAACTTGATTTACACATTCATAAATAGAGGAGGGGATACCAAAATCGACTTTAATGCTGAACTGAACTGTAAAGTTTGCTTAGGCCTAAACAGTTATATTTTAATAATCTTTTTTTAGTATACGTATTTTCCTCAAAACAAAAAAAAAAATATATATGTTTTTTCTTGTTTTCTTGCCCCGTTTGCTGTAAAAATAAAAATATTTTTTAAAATTTTGTTTACAAAAAACAAAAAAATTAAATTTGCCAATTATTCCAATTTTTGTAAACATTTATTTAGTTTTGCATTAATTTAGCATTTAATTAAATATATATATTTTGTATATTATATATATATATTTTTTATATTTAGTTAAACATTAAAAATTAAAATTAAATTGTAAACAAGCCAATTCGCGTGCTGCTTGAACAAATTAAAAACAACATAAACGTTTTTAACATAAAATTTAAAAAAATAGCATACATTTTATACATTTTTCACTTACAAATTATTTTCGTATCGGTTTTTACTGCTGTTTTTTATAGTTATTTCAAATAACTTACGGATAGAAGTTCGTTTCTTTCAGTGTAGCAGAACATAAAGGTTGTTTATGCAAGCTTGTAACTATTTTTCGCTCAGTGTAGTTTGATGAAATTGTTTATAAGTACAATTGGCTTGTTTTTTTTTTTCTTTTGAATATATATTCAACTAAATATTAATTAGAAAACAAGTATTAACAAAAAATATATAACAAAAATTACATACAGCGCGTATTTAAATTATTTATTTTTCTTTTTGTATATATATATTAATATACACATTCACATATAGAAATATAAATTTAGCTTTTTGTACCTGTGCACAATTACACAATAATTCACGTTTTTTAATTTTTACTTAAAAATTTATTTATACAATGCAAAAATTAGACAAAAAAAAAACAAAATTAAAATTGAGTAAACAAAAAACAAATACAAAAATACAAATACATATTTGTATCATTTCTTGTTTTTAAATTTTAAATTTGTTTTTTTTTTCTTTATGTACATTAAAAGTTTTGTAAATTTTTCATTTTTCTGTTTCTTCAACTTTTAACGCTCTTCTAAATGCAAAATGGCGACATTTGTGTTTATTTTTCTTATATTTCATTGTTTCTGTTAAATTTAGTTATTAATTAATGCGCTTTTGCTTCTTCTTTCTGGTTTTCTCACTTACATTTTTACAAAGAAATTATTTTTGGGCCTAAAGTTGCGCCTAAAAATTGTTTTTTTTTTTTTACTTGAAATAAATATTTATGCAAATAACGGTTAATTATTTTTTTTAGCAAGTGCCTAATGTTTTTTGCGTGTGTTAAAAATATGTTTTCTTTTTTTTTTTAAGTTTACATTTTTTTGTTAATATTTTAGCCGAAAGTTTAAGCCTAAAATAGTTTTTGCTTCGATTTTTTTTTTTTTTTTTTTTTGTTGCAAAAATTTTCTTGAAGAAAGGATTTTTTAGTTTTTATTTTTACATATTTTGTTTTTATAACCATTTCGGGTTTACGCATTGAATTGAATTTAAATTTCATCTGCTGTCAACAAAATTTTGAATGTTTTTCTTTTGGACAGTTTAAGTTGAAATTCATTATGTTTATCGTAATTTTTGATAGCCTTAAAATAATTTCTTTGTATTTTTTTCCTTTTTGCATTCGTATGTGTTATACATAGTTTAGTAAATGTAATATTTTTTTGTTTTTGTTTTTTTGCCTCATTTAGTTGCTTTGCCAAAAATTTTTAATGTATACAACATATGACTTTCTTAGCATAGAGTTAAATTTGTGTAATTATTTTTTAAGTTTAAATTTTTAAATAGCCAAAAGATTTTAACTTTACATTAAATGTGCTCCACTTTCATTTCGTGTTTAGATTTAGCGCATATTTACAAAAACTGAAAAAACCAAAATGAATTTTTTCCTGTTCTACAACCGAACTTTTGTGATTTCGTTTATTTTTTTAAACTTAATTCGAAGCCAAAAAATTGTGTTGCAAATTAAAGTTGTTTTTGTAAATATCTCAAAATGAAAAGAAAAGCCAAAAGGTGTGTGTGTGTGTGTTTGTGTGGAGTTGTTTGTGTGTGTTTCGACAAGAGTTAAAAGAAAGTTTTGTATTTTATGTTTTATTTGTTATATATTTAAAAATATTTTTGTTTTTGTTTTTGTTTTTTTTTTTTTTGCTATATGCGCAGTCTATTGGGGCCCATTGAGGTAGTTTAGTTTACTATTGCAGTTCGACATATTTTGTTGTTGTTGTAATTATTCTATTGTTGTGTGTGTATGTATGTGTGTGTGTGTGTCTTTTGCTTTAATATTTAAGCTTAGTTTAGGTAAAAATAAAAAAACTAAAACATAAAAATACATAACTAAGAACTAAAGCTGTTTTCTTTTCTTTAGCATCTTCGAATGAACTTTGAACTTTATATAGTATATATATATATAAAGTAATTTGAAACAAAGTTATAGTTTCTGATTTCTGAGGTATATGAGTTCCTGAGTTTGATTTACATATATGCACACGTATATATGCATAAAGTCTAAAAATAAAAACTTAAAATTATATATATTATTATTTAGTATTAACTCTCTAATTTTTCTTTGTGTATGTGCCACGCCCAGAGCAGTTTGCGTATGCCGAACGCCTACCAAGACAGCAAAACGTACTTAAAAAATAATATGTAATTCAGACTCCAGAGAACGTTTTGCAGCCAAGCTGGCGCAGAGGCGGCAATGCAATGGGCGTGGTCCGCGGGGGCTGGCTGAGCGAGTGTGTGTGCTTGTAGGGTTAAATTACAGGGTATACATAGGTGTATTTTAAAATTAAATTATTGCAATTATTTCTCATCATTTGTTTCTCTTTTCTTGCTGTTCGAGTTTTGAATAGTTGGGATCGAAGAACTATATAAAGATATACATATATATAAATACATACATATATGTTTATAAGAGAACTATATCGAAAGAAACAAAACTAAAAAAATAAAATAAAAGCAAAACAAAAATAACTTTGCAATGCGTGAAACGCTGCAGATCACAGAACAAACTGGTTTTCAAGTGGGGGAGGAGGACATTTAAGAACTACACAAGAAAGATATATGCCGCTGAGCTGCTCTATGCGATTCTCAAAGCGAACAGGTTGTATGTAGGTGTGCGTATAAATGCTCTATTGTACATATATTGTAACTAGATTTCTCTTTTGATTATTGCGAATACTATTCTTTGTCAGCTATTGTAGTTGTGTTTGTGTGTGTGTGTGTGTTTGTGCTTGTGTGTGTATAATTGTTTATCACCCTGTATTTATATGTAAAATCAAAAATCTAGCAAAAGAAAACGGAAAATTAGTTTAGAAAAAAATTAAAAAAAAAGGAAAATTTAATGGGAAAAGAAAAACTACTTGCAAGCAACTTTTGGCGAGTGTTTCCTACATATGCGCTTTACATATACATACACATATATATGCATACATGTACATGTATGGATATATATATATAGATTTCATTTCACGTACTATACCCCACAACAGTGGTAGGGGCATTCCTTATATTCAACTTTTACAACTGAACCTTACACTCTAAAACTCTGCATTTTATTTTGCATTTGTGTTTTCTTCTTGTTTCTTTTATGCTATATACAAGTGCCACGCCCACAGTGGGAGGCATTGGCTATTTTATGTTTCACTTTGCTTTGCTTACAACAAATATGTTTTCAAATCATTTTCTTTTTACAGCATTTTTTGTTTGTTTTGTTTTGTTACAAAAATCATATTGAGAGCCGAAAAACTGAATTTTGAATTTAAATAAATTTGGATATTTCATAAAAATAAAAAATTTTGTTTTGTTTGAAAAATGTTTTCGAAAGGTGTGCCAAAATTTTTAGATTTTGAATTTTTGTTGTCAATTTATGTTTGCTGTTTGTTGTTGTTGTTGTTTTTGTTTGAGAACGTTTTTGAGAGGTTTTTCATTCGTTTTCTTTTTTTCCATTTAACAAGTTTCATTATTTTTGTTTTTGTTTTCCTTTTGCTATAATTATTATTTATCTTTACTTTAGTTCTTTATTTAAATATATAAAAGCATTTCTTTTTATAAAATTTTACTAATAGTTTCGTTTAATTTTATATACTTTTTATAGGCACCCAATTTACCAATTGTTTTATTTATTTAATTTTATTTTGCGTTGGTTGTAAAAAAAAAGTTTGATAAAAAAAAACCTGAATTGAAAAAAAAAAATTGATTTTTTAAGCGCATGTGCAAAATTTGTGGACATAAAATTTAATGAAAAATTGTCAATAAAAACTTGAAACGCACAGCGCATGGGCTAGTGGGCGTGGCAGCTAGCCTTTCTGTTCTTTGCTCTTGCCTTGGCGCATGAGAAATTTAATAAAATTATTTACAAAAAACTTAGGCAAGGCAATTCTTATTTTTTTTTTAGCTCAGCTGCCACAGCGCAGTTTTTAAATTTCTTTCTTTTTTTTATTATAAAAAATTAAATGCTTTGTGTATTTTTTATAGTTTGCTTTTTTTGTATTTGTTTTTTTATTTTTTGTTTTTATTTTATACTATTTAAATTGTTGCAGGTACTTTTGGTTGCGGTTTTTGTTGCTATTGTTGCTTTGTAGTTTGTTTGTTTGTTTTGTAGTATTGCAGCTATTTTTTTAAACAAATTATATATGTTGCTTTCGTTTGTTTATGTGTCTTTGTGTTTTTAAATAATAATTGTGAATTATATTTTGAAAATACATAAACAATTATTTTGTGTATTTTTGTTTCAGCTACGGCACCAATCAAAAACGTTCAAACTTTGTTTTTATTTTATTTTCGTTTTAAGCTTCACTATTTTGTTTTTTATATATATTTTATTTACTTTTTTAATAGTTATTTTCTTTTAATTAATTAGCACCCTGAAAACGATTTTTCAGCCGGTTTGCGTTTGTTTTAAATCTTGTTGTTGTTATTGTTGTTGTTGTTTTGTTTTCAAAATAAATTAAAACTGTTTAATTTAAATTGTTGTTTGGTCTCTTGTTTTTTGTTTTTCATTTGTGATTGTTGTTTGTAAATAAATTTTTAAAAAATTTGTATCAAATACTGCAGCTGTGTGTGTGTGTGTAGGTGTGTGTATGTGTGTGTGTTTCTTTAGATTTAGTTTTAGTTGTTAGTTGTTAGTTGTTAGTTTTAGTTTAATTTATATAGTAAACATTTTGCCCAGTTTTGGGTCTTCTTTTCTCTTTGTTTTGTTGGTCTCCGAGGGCAACGACAGTTGCAACAGTAGTCATATCTTCGTCTTCTTCTTCATCGGGCGATCATCTGGATGTTCATGATCCGTTGGCGCGTAAACGTATATCATCATCTTCTTTAACATCTTCATTATCATCACTCATTATCAATCACTCATTGTTAGGCTTTAAATTCAAGTTGTGGGGGGCGGGTCTAATTTATATTTAATTCATTTTTCTTTTGTTTTGTTGTTTTCTTCTTCGTTTGCTCCGCTTTACTGCTCGCTCGCATTGGGCGTGGAGCTCATGGGCGGCGGGCTAGTGGGCGTGGGCGTGCGTGGCTGCTCGTGGCTGAGCGGCGTGGCATTGTAGAGTCTCAGCTGCTGCTGCTGCTGCTGCTGCTCAGCCTCCTGCTCCTGCTCCTGCCCATGCCCCTCCAGCTCCTCCTCAGCCTCGCTGTCGCTCAGCGGCTCGATCTTGGGCTCGACAACAACCAATTCGGATTCGGGCTCGATTTCAGTTTCGGTCTGCTCATCGATGTCCATGGCTGAGACCTTGCTTAGTTCGCTGGCCTCGGCATCGCTGGCATCGGTGCCCGTTGTTGTTGTTGTTGTTGTTGTATTTGCTGTGGTATCCATAGCCTCAGCCGCTGCCGCCGCTGCCTCAGCCTCAGCTCGCTGCTGCTGCTCCTGCTGGTGCTGCTGCTGCTGCTCCTGCTCAGCAGCCATGGCTGCCTTGATTTGCATGGCCAGCTCCTGATGCACCTGATGCTGCCGCTGCACAAAGCTGAGCAGTCCGCTAGCTGCCGCCGCTTCGCTCTCATCGACGCCCCCGCCCATGCTGCTACCGCCGCCTCCACTGCCTCCTCCTCCTCCTCCTCCGCCACCGCCACTTGTTTCCCCTGCGGTTGCCATCGCATCCCGCCTCTGCATGCACTTCTCCAATGCCATTTTGAGTGATTTACGTTTACGCTGCTTCGCCGCCTCCTTGCTCGCATTTATGACTACTGCTGCCGCTGCCGTTGCGGCTGCTTCCTATGGTGAATGATTGGCCGCCGCTGCTGCCGCCGCCGCTGCGGCCACATGGGCCGGCGCAATTGTGGCGCCCGCTGCCAGCCCAATCTCCTGCTTGTGCTCCCGCGCTATATGCCGCCGCACCGTGTTGTTGCGCGTGAAGGTACGCTCGCAGAAGGGGCAGGGCACCCGGATGCCCTGATGCCGCTGCCGGATGTGCGCGCGCAAGTTCGTCTCGTAGCCGTAGAGACGGTCGCAGTACAGACACTTCAGCTTCTTGCCGTCGGCCGTATTGACGCTGTTCTTGTTATTCATCTTCGTTGCATTCCACACGTTCAACATGTCGGCGGGCGCTATCGAAGCGGCTAAATTCCCAGACAGCGATCCGTCCGCATTCTTCAGGTTCTCCAGCAGCGTGTTCGGTGTCGTCGACGAGGTGTTCGAGTTCGGTGGCGGCGGCGAAAAGTTCGAGTTCTCCAGCTTCACACGCAAATCCTCGGCGCCATTCTAAGGTAAATATAAAGAGAGTTTGAGATTTACATGAGAAACGGTTCTATGGATAGATAAGCAGAGAGAGAGAGGGTTTTCTATTCATACATCTGTTGACTCGTCCATCAGCTCGCGTTCATCGTCGTTGGCCTCGTTGGCGCTGCCATTGTTCCGCTCCGATTTGACAATGCGATCCAAGCTGCTCGGCGCATTTCCATTGCCTGCTGTGGTGCTCGGACTGTGGTTCTCATAGCGGCTGCAAGAACAGATAGAAAATTAATGGATTTTAATGAAATACTACATATTCTATTACAATTTTTAGACGGTATTCCAAGAGTTCCGGTATTTGGAGACTCTAGCTATCAAGATGTACGAGATATATGCTTATAACTGAATTCTGATAAGGAATTATTCGATAACATTAAAACGGATATTGTTATCGATTTTCAGAAATAAGCATGATGCATGTGTGCTATATAGGGACCTGCAAAAAAGTTTGCAAGTCTTTAGCTCTTATGGATGTCGAGATCGATGTGTTCAAACCATACGGACAGCTGAACGGGCGGACGTACAGAGGACTCAATGGAACCAGCTCGTCATACTGATGCAGAACTTGTATACTTTATGGTGTCTTCCACGCCCACTCCGCCTCTGAATACTTTCCCCATTCAAGTTGGATTATAAAAGCGTATCTAACGCACTAACCTGGACTGTGGAGATGCACGCTCGGAGTGCATTGTGTCCGCCTCGGTGGGCGCTGTTGAGGAGGCGCTGGATGAGGGTCGATGGTAGGGCGGCTTGTTGATGGGACTGGGGCACTCCGAGGAGTTCTTGGAGCCATCTCGCAGCACGCTGCCGCGCAGCTCCTGCTCGGCGTAGGGGCTGCGCAAGGCGCGCTTGCGCAGCGGCTCGTTGAAGGACATGGGACGGTTGTACATGGGCGGCACATAGCCGGACATGCCGCCCAGGCCGCTGCCGTGGCTCGGATGCATCAGCGATTCGCATTCCTGCTTCAAGTTGCCCGTCGAGCCGCCCAAATGCATGGCGGTGCCTGCGCCGCTGCCCATGCTGATCGAGCCGCCCGAGACGCCCGCCACGCCGCCAGGTCCGCCATTGCTGCCCGATCCAGGTCCGGCGCCTGCGCTCAGAGGTCCGCTAATGATGTTGCCGCCGGCACTGCCGCAGCGATCGGCCAAGGCGCCCGCACTGGCCGCCAGGGTGCTCAGCCCGCTGGCCGCGGCGCTCGCCGCAGCGGCCATGCCACCGGCGGCTGCCATGCCGCTCAGTGCGCCCGCCAGGCTGAGGCCGTTGCCGTTGGAGCCACCACCGATGACACCTGGACCGACACCACCGCCTCCTCCATTGCCACCTCCGGCTCCATTGCCGCCGCCGCCGCCGCTGGCGCCTCCTCCTGCTCCGCCTCCTCCGCTGCTGCCGCTCAAACTGTTTCGCATACTGCGGCGCCCAGTGGGCGAGTCCAGGGGCGAGCTGTCGCCCATGTGTTGCTGCTGCTGCGCCTGCTGCGCGGCCAAACGGCCCGTCTCTGTGGACAGACCCTTGACCTGGAATGGCATCGAGATTACATTTACATTGAAGACTCGTTCTGGCCAAAGCGACTCACCTGTAGACTCTCGGCGGATTTGAGAAAACTGTTGAGCGCCTCCTGCGAGACGTGGACCTCGCCTTTGTACATAAACTCCAGCAGCGCGGCCATATTATCCGGCGTGGTCGCCTCCAATATGATGACGCATTGGCCATTTGTGGGCGTGTTCTCGAACAGATCGGCGAACTTTTTCGAGCAGGCGGCCAAGATTAATTTGTGTGCTCTAAATACAGCGCCTGGAAGAGAGAGAGAGAGGAAGGGAGGGAAAATGTTATTATGGAAAATTGAACAGAGAAGAAATTACAATTATTATTATGATATACATATATATGTAATATATTATATTATAATATATGTCATAGGGATAGCGTGAGAGAGAAAGAGGGGGCAGAGAGACTGAGAGAGAGAGAGAGGAGTATAACATAAAAGATAGTCACAGCTTAAGCACAATGCAACTTAAAAGTTCTATTACGTAGCTAATATATATTTCTGAATCTATTATAATCATATGCAATTAACATTATATTGATTAATTACCAAATATTATATACATATATATTTATATATATTCCAATTCGATATCAAAATTCAAGGAACAAATTTACCCAAGCCAAAGGCTCAAGGCGAACATAATTTTTGCAAGTATTGAAATAAATGAATGTCAAGTAATATATTTAATACAAATAACCACAAAATCACTAATACATATGTCTATTCTATGCTTTCAGCTGCCAATTGGGCGCCTAACGCCGAGCTAAGAAATTAAAGCATACTTTGCTGTCTTCAGACTGTGGCCATAGAATGCGGGCAACAGCCAACAGGTGGCGCCCGCAAAGCGTTAAGCGCGCCAAAGACCTTGAACTCGTAAAAATCATGTCACACACATACACACACGCAGATAAATACATATATATGTGTATATACAAATATATAAATATATAGATATCAGGGCACACACAAAAGCATAATAAAAGTCGAGCAAGGAAATCATTTCGCTCGCTCTTAGACTAAAAACACACATACATATACATATATATATTTTGTGTGTGTGTGTGTGTGTGTGAGTTATTATTCAACATCAAATTCAACGTCTTGGCTCGTCGTCTTGGCTGTGTGTGTGCGCTTGTGTGTGTACCTGTGACACACAAAAAGCAGCTGCTGCTACTCCTGCTGCTCCTGCTACGGTGGCGTATACGCAATATCCCTTTTGCACAGCCAGAAGGAAGCGCGCCCGCCTCCTTTGACAGTATACGTATATTTTTATGTGTTTTCTTGACTCTGTCGCCTTTTGTTACATATACATATATACATATATACATATATATGTGTATATTTGTGGGCAGGGGCATTCACTGTGCTAAATTTTTCACGCTTTCACTTTTTGGCAAAGCTGTCTGGCAATTACCAGGCCAATGTCAGGGAGCAGGATTCGGCTTTATGGGGCACTTGTTGTTCGCCTTTGCCTGTGAGTCACATTTCACTTAAGACAAATCGAAATGAGAGCTCATATACATATGTATGTATGGCTTTTGGCCAGCTGCAAAAACATGGAAATATGTTCGGTTGGGCTAGTCAGCTAATCTAATCGAACTAATCGGAAATATTTTGGCTGAAATGTGTGTCAACACGCGCATGATAAGCACTGCCTATCAGCGACGCGACTCTACACATCCAAATATGCACATACATATACATATATGTATTTTTGTATATATGTATGTACATAAATAAATATTAAATGAAATCAAAACTAAACCGAGTAAAATGAAAATACGACAATCTTTGCGAAATATTTGTTTAATCATAAAATCTAGCTGGGCTGACTACAACGATTTTTAAAATAAAGGACGTTTATATAATCCAGCTAGGCTGCCTATCGATAATATATCGATCGTAAATTGTATTCCAAGCATATTTTATTTTATATTTTTTAAGATTTTCATTCCACATATTTACAATATAATATATTTATATAATAGTATATTGATTCTTACATATTTGTCGTTTCTTGTTATAAAGATATTGTTATCGAAAGAGAATTTGTGCCCCCCCAAGAGTATAAGAGTTCGATAGTTTGAGATAGTCTTTTATAAAATTGTAATAGTATGTATAAAAGTTAGTGCAGAAGACTTCCACAATATAATCATTCATAAGTATAATAAACACAATATATTGTATAAGAGCTCAATCGCATGAGAACTGTAGAGTATAAGAGTCAAGTTCATGAATACAATGAGATTACAGTAGTATAAAAACTACGATGTATAAGAGTTGCAGCAGCAGTAGTACCAATCGTATAACAGTTGCATCATACCGATTCTTATACACAATCTTGCACATACATATTTATTTCTACCCGGTGAAGGAAATTATGCAATAGGCAAATGATGCAAGTCTTATACACTTGAACTTTTTAATCAGAAGCGAAATGAAATGCATGCGTAGCATTAATTCAGCCAAATAGTAAACAACAATCGTTGTTATTGTTATTGTTGGCGCTGTTTTTATTTCGCTGATTATAATTTTTATTTCGCTTTACTTTAAAATTCCTTCCTCTTTTTTTCTTTTTGCTTTTTTTTAACACTTGATACAACAGAAATTGGGTCACAAGCAACAAAAAAAAAAAACTTGGAAACCCAAGACAAACGCAGAATTCCATTCTATATATACATAAATATGTATATGTGTAAATAAATAGTTATATACATATATACGCTGATAAACAGAAGGAAAAAGAATAACAAATAGCAAACTAATTGCCAAAGCTTGTTTACGTTCTGCCTCGCATATTCTGCATAAGTCTATGTATGCATATGTAGATCTACATATATATGTATGTATATATTTGTATATATAAATTAAACATTTATAATAAACAAAAACTAATTTTTTGTTTTGCGTTATTTTTGTCTTCCGCTCGAAACGCATTTAATGCACTTGAAAATTCATTATTGTGCTGACATATGTATATGCATATGTATGTATATGTATATGTATGTATATCTATACATCTATAAGCTAATCTCTAACACGTTGCTTCGATGATTCATTTATTTATGTTTTTATGCATGCTTCGAAATTTGTAAAAATATTATTCTATTTCAATGGGCTTTCAAGCAGTCAAGGCTCTTTTCATCAGATAGCACCAATTGGGGCTCATTTAAGTACTACAAATGCTGATAAGGCAAAGGTTCAACTTTTGTGCAGTGCAGTGTTTGCTACGCAGTAGAAACTAACTTTTTGAATTACTATCAGACATTAACTGAAGCTTTACTCAACTCCTTGATTAAAAATTGTAAGGCGAGCTTTGAAATCTCAATCAGATACTCGAGAGTTAAAATATAGCTAAATGTAATCACATTCTGTTTATAGTCAAAAAGTGTTTTTTCTTTCTTTATTTAGAGATTCAATCTAGATCCAGAAATCGCTAACAAGTGTAAAGTATTTAGAAAAAAGTTTAAATGTGCTTTCCAAGCTGCAAAAGCTTTCAACTACATCTTGCAAAGGACAATACTTATATCGACTCATTATTCCTTGATATTTATATTAATTCTGAACAACTTTAATGCAGCTTCGGCCCGCAGCTTCTATATAAATTATGTACTTATTTCTGGCCAAAGGCTTTTAAGAACTTGAATCACTGCTAAAGCCGCCATCCATTAGTGAACTTCATACCTAGTAATGGCTAACGGTAAAACAACCCCCAGCAAATAAAAAAAAGAAAAAGACAGCCAACATATACTCGACTGCATGCGAAATGGCCCAAGGCCAAGCAAATGTTCATTTCGCAAAAATTTTCATTTCTCAAGTGCTAAAAAAGCAACCCCAACCAATGAAAAAAAAAAAATTGCAAAAAAAACACACATGAATATTAAAAAACAATAATAAAAAATATAGGAAAAAACATAAGCTATAATATTTGCTTTGTTCCGAAGGGCTGGCAAATATTAAAGGCTTCATTTCGAAAAGTAAAAAGTTTCAAATGTAAAATCAAACATATGAATCAGAAATGATATATATATACATATACTTGTATATATGCATGCCTGTATATATGTATATTAAAACCCACAATTAACAACAGCCAAATAATAGCTTAAAAGATCGGAGTCTTTCATTTTGTATTTTTTTAGGGCTTCATTTCGAAATTTTAATCAAAAGTAGTAGCACTTCGATTGATATGGATGACAAGGGATTTTATTTGGTTTTTTATTTTTTTGTTTGTTTATTTTTTGGCTAGCCAGGATATGTTCAGAGCAGACAGCGCGGTTGCCTTCTCATAGAGAGCTAAATACACATATACATACATACATTTGTATATATGCTATATACATATATAGCCATAATCCATCCATTCACACAGTTGGCCAAAAATATGCACGGACTACGTCAACAAAACAGACATGTGAAGCGTACAACTGGCCGTTTGCTATTTCAATAACGGTAAATACGAGACGGAACATGTTTTGGGAAAGAGAAAAATACCGCAAACGTGGCGTATGCATAATTTTTGTTTTCTTTTACAATTTTTTTTTTAGTTTTTTATGTTAAAACAAGCATGGTTAAGCAAACTTTCTTTAAAATCAGTTAAAACTACATATGTGCATATGTATACATATTCTAATATTAAAAAAACATTATACCCTGATTTCCCATTTTCAATGGGTTCAGGGTATAACGAGGAGGCTGGCATAAGAGGTTCCCAAATAGATAGAGAATAGAATATATAATATAGAAGAAGAAGCTGAATGCAGACGAACTCTGTCAAAGAAATACATATATGTATATGTATACATTTATGCACACTTATGTCTTGTCACACACACACACATACACATATACCTTCAAAAAGGTCTACACATTTCTCGGCTAACGGTTAAAAATGAGCTGTCACAGCTGACAACCCGTAGGCCATAAGCAAATCTCATGTCAGACTCGAACCAATTACTGACCTCACACAATACGTCCGCTATAAAATCTACATATATATATAGACCTATACATATATCACTTATATATAACCTACATACATGGATAATGTCGAGAAGAAGAAGCTAATCTAAAAATGCCGGCTGTGCGCGCGCCTTACGCGTTTATATTCATTTAATAAGACGCCATAAAACTGTAGTAAAATATGCTGTAAATGAAATAGTAACACACACATACACACACATAGACAGTCAGTCACACACACATACACACCCACACACACACAGCTTAACAGACAACGCGACGGCCCATAAAAAGGTGGCGCGTCTTCTGGCCTGCCTTGGGTCTGCCTGTGGCCGCTTTTCCGGCTTTGCCGCATTTTCCACTTTGCCGCCTTCTCAGAAGAAAAAAATCAATGCCTGCTTTTGGGCGTTTGCAAAACTGGCTTTTATGCCACACCATTTTGGCGGCTTATTAGGCAAACAAGAAAGAAAATGGCAGCCAAAGCAAAAAGGTAAAGAAAATTTCATTGTCTGTCTTTCTATCTCTCTCACGCTCTTTATCTCTCTCTCTCTCTCTCGACTCTGTGTAGCTGTCTGTTGACTTATTGATTGTCAGCCAAATTAAGTGCGTCCCACTTAAGGTCAAGTTTTGGTTTCCTTTTGCACGGAGCTCAGCATTTACTTAAATCTTCAATTTGTATGAAAGCTTTGAATTTGCTTAAAATGTACCTGCGAGGGTGGGCTGAAAGGTTACTAAATATTTATGTATGCTTATATACATAGATGTAAATGAACTCTAGTTAATGATGAACTTAAATTGAAGATAATTAATTAATTATTTTCTTATATTTACATTATATATATTATATTTCTCCAATTATTAAATTTTATATTTCTGCTAACAATTTATTAATTTATCTTATTTATTAAAATATTTTAATCAACACTAAAATATTATTCATGAACTTTAACTAATTTTTTAGCTGTTTTTTTTTTTTTTTTTTTTTTTTTTTTTCTTTAATTTTCTTATTTAATTTAATTTAATTGAAGATTTCTATTTACATTTTCAACTTTTAATTCAACTTTCAAATTATAAAACGCCTTAAGTAAAATTTGTTTAATTTAAAAAGTTCAATTACTGAAGCTTGTTTGATGAGTTTTATAATTTGAAAAAAATAAATTAGAAATCAATAGATTTTCTATAAAAACAACCCACACCAATTTAAACATACGTCAGACTTATTTGTAATTGCAGTTCCCATTGCATTTACTGTCAAAATGAAAATCCAGAAAATTCCATCAAAATGAAAATTATATACTTAAATGCAACTCTCTCTCTCTCTTTCTCACTATCTTAATTTGTATGGACTTGGAATATATGAAGGTTGCATAGAGATTTTCACTTACCATCGCAGGATAACGTGACATCCGCCAATAGATCCGATTTGAATAGATTGGAGAATGTGATTGCCAAGTTGGACGAGTAACTGTTCCATTTAAGGCAAAATTGTTGTTGTGGATCCATGTTGTTGTTGTACTTGTTCCAGTTGCTCCAGTTCTAGTCGTAGATTCGCTGGAAGGATCAGGCCAAGGCCAATGGAAGCTTTCGCCGCTGTCCACAAGTTGCGGACGTTTCTTTGTTTTATATACTTCGAATTATTAATTGTTTTTGTTGTTGTTATTGTTTTAAATGTTGTCGTTTTGCTTGTAATGTTGCCAAAATGGAATTTCGTCGAATTGTTGTTCAGCCGCTTGTGCATAAAGCAATTTTGGCTGCAACAAATTCGTAGCCAAAGGGAATTTTGCAATTGTTTGTTGCGTTTGTAAAGCGTGAACGACGTCCGCTGCCTGCGCATGTAATTTGTTTTATTTATTTATTTCATTAATTGTGATTTCCTATTGTTGTTTATGTATTATTTTATATAACTGTATTTCCGTATTTCTTTTATTTATGATTTGCTTATTTTGGTTGCCAGTTGAAATTCAGGACGCGCACTCCGAACACGACAAATGCTGCAACGAGAATGACGAGAAAAATTGTTTTGGATTTTTGATTAGTGAAAGATGAATGCGTTAGTTGACATAACACACATACAACAAAAAAAGGGAAAGGAAAAACAACAGCAGCAACACACTGACACACACACACACACAGAGAGACTCAAGAAGACAAAGTCAGTGCCTGCTTTGCTTTTGCCTTTGCACTTTCTCAGTAAAATGCAACAACAGTAGTCAGTAGTCAGCAGGCAGCAGACAGCAGGCCGCACCAGGCATGCAAAGCTCACTAGCATAAAGCTCTCTCACTCTCTCGCTCTGACTCTCACTAGCTCTCGCGCTGCCTTCGTTCAGTTTTAAAAGCCTCAAATTTCAAAGCAAGGCGAAATCGAACGTAATGCATTTGTATTTGTAATTCTATATTGAGGACGACTGCGCGGACTGCGATGACTGCGAGGACTGTGACGAAGGTGACGGCGAAGCCAACTGCGACTGCGGCTGCAGCAGACATATTTCCATGGTTAGCGGCAAGCAGCCAATTTATTAGAAATTAATCGAGCATTTAGTATGCTTGTGTGTGCGTGTGTGTGTGTTTGTGTAGCACCCAAAAGATATACGATTTAATTCCTGGAATTAGGCGCCGTCCAGATGCAACCTCAGCTTTTTATTTTAGCTTTTCATATGCTTGTTCGAGCAGTGAGCATGGAGCATATTGATTGTGTGCAATATTAAATTCTTTGATATGAAATTAAATTGAAATTAGAAAACATTGTCAGGGCTTTCTATGTCTCTAGTATCATCATCATATTCATTTTAATTAAATTGCATTTCATTGTTGGTATACTTCAAGTTGTTTCAAATAACATTTATAGCTACAAATATTAAGCGCAATCAAAATTCACCGCTTTTCGCATGCGCCTTCGTAGTGGTCTGCGTCTACAGTTACTCTCTTTCGCTCGCTCCCTGCTCCCTCTCTCTTGTTCTATGCTTCTGCATGCTTAGCCTTGGAAGCGCTGCCCAATTCACAATTCCTGGAAACTGCAGATGATGGACAGCAGCGACTGCGGCTGCGGCTGCCGCTGCGGCTGCGCGTTGCATGGGATGCGCTTTTTTTCCTCGAATTTGTTTAATCGCTAGAAAAATGCGACCGCGTTGCTTTTGACTTTATTTCTCATTTTTTCTTTTTCTTATTTTTCTCCTTTTTTGGTTTGCTTGCCTGCACCCAGGAGAAGCAACAGCAGCAGCAGCAGCTACTGCGACATCGCCCCGCCCCGTAGCAGCGGCATCGGCTGTGAATTCGCCTTTAGCTCTAACAAAATCAACGGTTTCGTTTTGCCACGTTCAATCGTTGGCCCCCAGAAAGATATCGGTAAAAAGCTATTAACAAATTCCTGCGAAGTTTGCAGTTGTGGTTGGCCTTTTTTGAAAGGTTCCAGCGAGCAGCGGCAGCAGCAGCAACAGCAGCGACAGCGGGAATTTATAATCGAAGACTTGCGGATATTTTGTGCCTGTGTGTGTGCATGTGTGTTTGATTCTGTGCAAAGCTTTGGTCATAACAGTAATTGGCTAGTGCTTGGAAATAGTGAGCTAAATAAAAGAACCGTTTTGGGAATCATTTCTCATTGTGCTAGTTACATCCAGATTACTCGAGGGTAGTCTAAACAGTTGTTAATTGAACAAAAACTAAAAAGTTTTTGTGCATTTATATTTAATTCTATTTTTCTAATTATCTCATTTTGTTGGTAAATTTGTTATATCATTATAGTAATTAAAAACATTTAGACTTCTTAGATATCCCACATTTCCCACATATCCACATAAATTCTCATCAAAACTCATTTTCCACATACAAAACAAAACTTCTCTTTACAACTTCTCATACTTGAAAGTTCCTTGGTCTATGTAAAGCTTTGCATGTGACTGTACTTTACTTTGGAACAACAACAATACAACACAATATGTGCGCAGCTGCATTTCAAATGTTTTCTTTTTTTCCAAAAACTTTTGAATTACACAAACAATACAACAACAACGACAGCGACAACAGCAATAAAATAGAGCAAATTCCTTGAGATCAGTTCGCCTTGATTCAGTTTTTGGGCAGCCAAAAGACAACACCTGAAGGCAGCTTTTTATTGCTGTTGTTGCCGAGTTGAGTTGAAGGCAAAATAGCTCAGGTATCTCTTAGGCTGAGCGTTGAGGCAAAAAAGCAACGCGTAAATCCTTTACACACACACACATATACACGCACGCATGAGAGGAGTTCGTTCCTGGAAGACGCACACACAAAGAAGCCGAACTGCTTGTATTGATACCCATTCAAAGTGAAGGGAATAGGGTATATACATAAGCTATCAAGTGGTAATATGTGCAGTGGAGCTATCTGACTATATGTATGTATATACACATACCAATACAGTTTTGCAACTTTTACTGCGCATTGCCCAGTCGTGCATACCCTACTAGAGCTCTCTTTGTTTCTACTATACTATTATTGTTATGCTTGCTGCGTTGTCTTCCAACTGGAACAGGAAGATCTTCCCATACGCAATTCGGGGTTGTTTTGCTCACTCTCGCTCTCTCTCTCTCTCGCTCTCTCTGACAACGCACTTTGCAATCAACAAAAGAATCATAAGAACAGAAAAGAGGAAGCAGAGAAAAAACCAAACAAATCAAATTACGCAATAGCCACTGTCAGAACAGTCTAAGCTGCATTTGCAATCTCCAAAAATAAACTCAAATTAATCGAAACAAAACATGAACAAAATAAAAAAAATATTATATTTATTTGTTATATTTTTCTGGTATTTCAACTAATTGACCTTGTGCACTATTTCGATATGACAAAAAAAAAAAATGAAAAAGTTGTATATAACAATATTATAAACACGAATCATTTCTCAAGCGTTGCAGTTCATGAAGCGAGTTCTCTTGCCGTCTCGCTTGCACGTGTCTCTGCGCCTTGTCTCCTCATCTCTTTTGCTCGCACTTCAGTTTCATTTGAATGTCAATTAATTCAGGCAAATGACGCATTTCATTATAAGCTGCCAGATTTGTATTGCTGCTCTCATTTTCTTCTTCGGCTTCTTCAACTATTTCTAAATTTTTACAAATACATACTGTATAATTTTGTTTCTACTTATTTCTAGCCTCTTCCAATCGTCGCTCGATTTGCTGCATGAAATAAAATAAATTTACAAAATTCTGAATTTTCTCACATCTTTCGATTTGTTTATCTACCGCCTCATCATGGGACTTGTATAACTGTTTACAAAATAGGATCAGCAATATGGATAATATCACTGCGATCACAATTACAAATAACAACGTGTCCAATAGCTCTTTCATATCATGATTATTGAGATCCGCCTCCTCATCGAAATATCGATAAGGCAACATTTGTTATGATTTTGAAATTGAAGTTTAATTATTTGTGTAGATAAATATTGTCAAATTTTGAATTTTTTGATATAGAAATCAAGGTACAAGAATTTGAATATCGAATCCTGAAGTGAAATAAATAGAGAGCAAAGTTGAGTTGAAGTATGGAGCGAATCGAGAATCGAGTAGAAGGGCATGTCATACCCAAACATTTCTACTACTATTTTCTATATGACTAATAGTTGTATTACTACTTTTCACATTATTTTGAAGTGCTTAAGAAAGGTCGATTAGAGTAGAAATCAAAGAGATAATTCATACTATACATACTACCATACCTGTGAACACAACTTTGGTCATAAAATATAAATTCATTAAAAATAATTTATAAATTAATTTTAATTATTTATGCAAATCTCGTCTAGCATAGCCCAAAATAACTTATAGTAAATCAGAAACTATTTTCAATAGAATATTTATTCCCTTATGATTCCCAACTACTTTTTGCTGCTCAAAGCTCTGAGCTTTTTACTTGCGTTAATCTGGACTAGAAAACTGAGCTCATTCAACAATTTGGAGCATTCATAAAATGTGGGCGTGACTACATGCCGAGTCTTTGCTCGATTGCAAATGCTTGATTACGCTGGGGGCTCGATTGCAGCACAGTTTTCACAAAACTGTCAAACAGAATTGCTGTACTTGACAGCAGTGCAGACAGACAAACAGGTTTGCAATGGCCATATGTACATACACACATATGTACATATATATTTATACATATATAAGTATTACACATGTTGCATATGGGATGCCTGAAAATAAGGTGAATAAGCTCCACATAATTTGTCTAAGAATAGCGGCGAAAACAAAGCCATAACCAAAGGCGCGAGTGCAGCTCGAGAGTTGCCTCAGCGGCCCACCCATTGCGCTTGGCATTGCATAAAATGGGGGGCGTGTCCGCCATAGGGGGCCGACTGGCGGATAAATCACATGGAATTATGTCTGCTCTTATGGCATGCCGCCAAAACATGTCAACAGTGCAATGGATTGCATATTGAGTAACTCGAGCCCTCTAGCATAACCTGTTGATAATAGCACGCACACGTATGTACATATATAATAATGTGATATAGCACCTATTATGTGAATTGAATAATTGCAGCTGACGTTGCAGTTGAAGGGCCTGGCACAGGCTTCTTTGACATAATATCTACGCTAATATTTCGGAAATGCGATAAGTTAAACAAAATGCAAAGGCATTATAAAGACGCACAGAGCAAGAAAATATACCAAGTTGAGCTCTACTCTACATTTCTCCTAAGTTAAAATCTCATTTCTCTTAAAATGATGCAACATTTGCATATATACATATATATGTATGTACATATATTTTTGTAACTCTTAAATATGATGTTGTTGGAAATGCAAGTGCATGATAATAAATGATGCCACAGTCAGACAATGTAAATGAACAACATTTTGGGGTGTTTTCCGGTACGGTGAGCAGAAGCCGTAATACGCTCGAACATTGTGTGTTAATGTAGATAATGATATATATCTTTGAGATACGCTTGCCGTGACGCAATTACGAGCTGTAATTACGAATGCCAGACTTGGAGTTTGTTATTGTTTTGGTATTACGCAAACAAGAATCTAAGCACATACCAATCAGAAGCGGAGTTAGAAAAGAGTAGAAAAAAAATAGATCTATTATAATAATAATTAGCATGGGAAATTGGTTCAGCACTTTGATGCACTTACAAACTGTGAATCTGAATTTGAACCTGAATTCAAGTCGGTTCTGAAGCAGTTACTTCTGTCACTGTGGGAAACTGCTTGAGTCGGATAATGCATAGTTACCTGAAAATAGAAGAGAAGAGAGGAGTGTATTAGTTATGTAATTTGTGCAAAGTAAAGAAAATTCAGATGAGAAAAAATCAGATTATGCAAGATATAAGATTATAAAGATTGGTTTACTATAAGAACTAGTTCTTTGTTCTTCCTCATTTAGTTTTACATTTTAATGTTGTTTTGTAGTGGTAAGTATTAGCATCCACTAAAAGAAGCATATATACTGAATAAGCTTAAACAGAAGTGGATTAGTTCACATGAGTGAACATTTGTGAATCAGTGGTTGAACAAATCTTAAAGTAAATTTGTATAAAATAAGCAATAAGTGAACTATAGCTCATATGAGTGAACTTTTAGGAATTAGTAAATATTTGCCGTTCATTCTTAAGCTTCAAAATGTATAACCTCAAGCTCGAGTAAGTGAACTAGTTCATTTGAGCTATTGTTTATGAACTAGTTTGTTGTTCTTTACAGCTTATATGTCTAGAATAGCTCCATATTGTAGACTCAGCCGTTTCAGCGAGTAAACCAGTTCATATGAACGAATCTTTATGGACTCTAGTGCTGCATATATGTGGTATCACTTCATATGTGTTTCAGCTACTTGCTGCTAAACGTAAACAGATCCTCAACTCATCTGAAACTTTAATAGAGGGTTCCATTACCTTCACCCTTGAACCTTGTGGCGAAACCTGTCAGTTGTTGCGACACCACGTGCTGTGCCCTCGCCTCGCCCCTCTCTCTCTCTCTGCGTTTGTGTGCATTGCTCAAACCCAATTAAAAATGTCAGAGAAAATGGAAATACCTGTGAGGTAGTTAGCAGTTAGCGCACGCAGTAAATATTCATCACGCCAAACCCGAAAGGCTGAATGTATGTGATGCTGCGTCGCGTCACTGCCCGCACTTCAAATCGAAAGCTGAATTCGAACCCCGAGACCCGAATCCTTTTCACAGCGCGTCACACAGTTTAACTTTTCATTTCGCGGCTGAGCTGGACAGCAAACCGGAGAGCGCGGAGCAGAGTGGGTCAAAAGGGTGATCAGATGTGGGGGAGAGTGGTGAAGAGGTGGTCGCTCTGGGTTGGAGCTCTGTCTGTTGCTTATCAGCTGGAGACAGCGTGGAATGCATTGTGAACGTGGAACAATTGCGTTTGTATGTTTTCTCTCTCTCACTATCTTCCTCTCTCTCTCTCTCTCTCTCTCTGATTCTCTGGCTGACGAGTCAGCAAAATTAAAAAATAGACAGAGTGGGTGGCTGGGTATTCAAAAAAAAAAAAAAACAGGCACAGGCACACACACATATCTCTCTCTCTCTCCCTCTCTCGCTTACTCTGTCTCATTTCTGCTTTTCATCTGCGAATTCAAATGTCACACAAGGATCGAAAGGTACGCATGGCCAGTTTGGCAGGCAGCCGCCAACGACTCGCCCCACCCCCTCGCCCCACCTCAAGCATGCCCTACTCCAGCTATGCCTCTCACTCTCTGTTATCCTTGCTTTATTGCAAAAACACACACAGAGCACAGCAAACGAGCCTGGACATGGCAAACAGCAGCTGCTTGCCTGCTCCTGAACGGCAAAATCTAATAGAAGTAACAGGCTGGCAGGCAGACAGTGAGCCGAGTCCTGTTCGAGTCCTGGCCGTACTGAACAAATGCCTAAAAATGTCACTGCGAGCCGCACGATAACTACTCTGAATTGTGGGCGGTGTGTGTGTGTGTTTAAGGAGGCGTGGCCTGGACAGCAGCAGCAGCAGTTGGCGCTGTAGTTGGGGCAGCAGGATATGTTCAGCTGCACAGTTACCTTAGCATCCTGCTGCCTCCCCATTTTTTATGTTCTCTGTTGTTTCAATGCGTCTGGCGAGCAGCTCAACTGCGTGAGTTGGTGTGTGTGTGTATTTTTATTGTATATATCATTGATGAATATGCCGATAACAAATCTCAATCAAATGTCAAAAAGGTAACAGGCAGGCAGGCAGGCAGGCTGGCTGGCTGGCTGGCTGGCAGGCCTAGACAGACGCGAGCGCTGTCCTGATTGTCCTCGCTGTCCGCGCTGTCCTTACATGCGGTAATGTTGCAATTTTCACGCAGCACACGTGGCGTATGCGCAATTGTTTTGCCAGCTGTGCGACACGCAACTGCCTTGCAAACAATCTAGACTACCCCCCCCCTCTCTCTCACTCACTCTGTGTGTTTGACAGCTAAAATTGTCTTTTCGATTTGCAGGCTGTCAAAAAGTTTAAGCAGCCATTGAGGGAATACCCCTGTTAATATGCATTTCATGGCGTTTGCTCATGTTTTATGCAGGCTGAAACTGTCAAAGCGTCTAAGTTGATTAACGAGAGCTAATTGAAATGGCTGCCATAGATTAGACATACATATATGTATGTGTGCAAAAGTGTACAGTTATGTAATGATATAGAACTATATAGACTTATATAACTTAGTGAGATAAAAGCCAAGAAGAGAAGACAGAGATGAAAAGTAGTACAGGGAAGAGAAGGCGGATAAGATAAGAAATACATATAAAAGACTAAAGACAAAGAAGAGAAGGAGTCTGAGAAGAGAAGAAAGACAAAGAAGCGAAAAGCACTTATAGGTGATATGAGATTGAAGTCAGAGGAGAGAAAACTAAAGTTGGAAAAAGAAGACTTAGAGAAGAGAAAATAATAATTGAAATTGCAGATAGAGGAGAAGAACAGCATATCAAAGAAGAGGAAACAATAAATTGAAATTCAAGAGGAAGAAAAGGAATAAGGTAAAATAGTTGAAGAAGAAGACGACAGAGGAGACAATAGAAATGAATAGAATAGAAGAGAAAGAGCAAAAGAAGAAGATAAAATAAGGCAATAGGAGAGAACATAAAAGATGAGAAGGTAAGAGAGTATAAGATAAGAAAAGAAAAGATGACTCCCTCTCTCTTGCTCTCTGTCTCATTCTCACTTTACCTAACTCTCTCTCTCTCTCTCTCTCTCTCTCTCTCTCTATGTATCCCCCTCCCTCCCTCCCTCCCTACATCTCTCTCAACTCATTTCCAATTTCTAGTGAATTTATCCTGATTGAACTTCACTTTCTATATATTTCCCATACTGTTGTCCATTTCCCCGATTTGTCGAGCCTTCAGCTTTAATACGCATCTGAAGTACGACTCCTGTCAGAGGCTTTCAGGCACTCAGCCGCTGCTCTTCAAGTGCTTCATATAGAGAGGCTTAGCGTACTAATTGACAAGCTAGCAACAATATTTACGTACTCCAAGTCCAAACATTCTAATCAAATGCACAAAGGCCAAGAGAACAACAACAGCAGCAACAACAAAAAATACTAACAAAAACAAAAAATACCAAAAAACAAGATGCAGCGAGGAAAACAGAAGGCGTGGCATGAGGCTGGCAAACAAAACATGAGGCCTATCTGCAGGCTCACAGGACATGCAGCTGTACAAGAAGCCATTCGAACAAAACAAAACCAAACGGCAAATTCATCAAAGTGAGCCCCACTTCCTGAACGCGCTACCCCCCTTGGACCAACGCCCCTGTCTGTCCAACTGTCAAAATGCGTCGAAGCGAACATCATTGGATTTGTGATTGAACGAAAAAATTTCCATACATTCAACTTTTCTTTTTACTCTTGTGTGTGGCCTGGAGTTGGGGCTGGGGATTGGGGGCTGGAGCTTTTGGATGAAAGCGGCAGCCTTATGGAGCTTGGTTTCATTTGCAGAATGCATGCTGGAGTGATAATATTAACCACCCACTCCGAGCAGCCTAAGCTAAAACCTTCATTAGTACGCGCATTGCCTAACGTCGAGTATTTGAGCGACGTACCCCCAAAGAGTCGCCCACACCCTGCCACACCTCCTGCGCCATTTACTGAATTTATATTTAGGGTATTGTAAGTTATGCAGTCGACTGATTCGCACAAAACGTCAACAGAAAACCAAATCGTGGACAGCGGCCACTGCGAGTGGTTTTCCCTGTACGATTAAGAGCCCCTGCCCCTGCCCCTGGCCCTGGCCCCGCCCCCACCTGGCCGTGTACAATTTGATTTGGCTACAGCGTTCAATAATTGTGTAAAACGTTTTCAGTTTTACATTTCAATCTTAATTTAGTTTTTGGCACAACGTTTGCCTAGCATTGTAAACGAGTTGGCCAACAGGATAAGGCTTATGGGGGGGCATGGCACGGGGATGTATGTATATTTATGGGGGAGCTTCGCTAAAAGCCAAATTCGTTATTTTTGGCCAGTTGACTTTTTGCTGTTTTTGTTTGGCTAATGAAGTTTGTCATTGAGCTTTATTTCATTTGCAGCTCTTTGATAAGGGATCGAAATTTGTTTTGGATTGACGTTTTCGATGGCCGTTCGACAATAACTCTCTTCTGTTTGGACTCTGATATTGAGCCACTCTTGAGCACGTCAAGCCTTATGTTGGTAAATCAGTTAAATCAGACAAAGTTTCGATTGACACAGCAAAATATTATATGCATTTAAAAAGCCTTTAAAAAATTTATATTTCTCTTCAAAGTGTTTATTTTTAAATATATATTTTAAAAAGTTATAAGTTTTTATTTTTACTTTTATTTTTATTTAATTTTTAATTTTTTATTTTATATATATTTTTATTTAAATTTTATTCTATATTTTTACTGGATTTTAATTTTTAATTCTATTCAAAAATATATATATATATATATATATATATATATTATTTATTTCATTATTAATATTTTATTTTATTTTTATTTTTACTTTATTTTTTTTTTTAATTATTATTGTTTTTTTAATAATATTTATTTGCCATATATTTTATATTATGTTGGGGATGCTTAAGAGACCACACTATATTTCCGTCTCCCTCTTCTTATTACTCTTCAATAAAGTGTTTTATAGCCAAACTAACCAATAATTCCCTCGCTCTTTCTCTTTCTGTCTCCTTCTCCCTCTCTTTCTCTGCACACACTCTTGCAGATGCGTTCGACTCACACTTCAGAGACAACACACACACTCAGGCCAGCACGAGCTGTTCGAAAGGCCATTACTTTAATCGAATTTTGTGAATTTCAGTTAATGAGCTCAACAACAACAATTGAGGATGTGAAGGAGTGGGAGGGGCAGCAGCGGCAGCAGGAGTATAAGGATATTGCAACACGCCTCCTGTGCGGGAATTTAATAAACTTCAAAACACGAATACGAAGAGGGGTGTGTGTGTCTGTGTGCGTGTGTGTGTGGGTGGGTGTGTATGAGTGTATTGGTGTGTGCGAAAATGTCTAACAAACATGCAATTAAGTCGTTAATACTTCATCGATTTAATACGCGCGGACAGCAGAAGCACCAGGTCCTGACTGAAGGATTAAAGCATTAGCGCGTGCCAAAGAGCGAGAGAAAGAGTTAGAAACAGCGATAGAGACAGAGATGGAGAACGAGATAGAGCGGAAGCGGATGTGGAAATGGAAGCAACGATTGCAGACGTTTGATTAGTTTGTTTTGCAAGGCAGCAAACACAGAGAAAGTAAGGGAGAAGAGAGAGAGAGAGAAAGGTAGCGGAAGTGAGAGAGATGGAGATATTGTGATATGCAATTACGATATAAAAGTTAAACAAGCTCGCGATACGCAGGACTAAACGAACTCCGGCAAGGATATGGCCAGGATTTTGAGCATTTGATTAAAAACGCAAACAGCCGAATTCTCCATTTCTACAAATATACATATGTATATATACATATATCCCCAGTATTATTCGTGGGCATAAAAAATTAACAGCGACGAATGTCCAAAAACAAATACAAACACAATTCAACGGCAGAGGTCCACCTGTCTCACCTGTAATAAAGCACAACAGACGAGCACAAACACACACACACACACCCATATATTGAGCTAACGAGCAACACACACACACACACATAGACACGCACACCCGCATCTCTTCTTCCAACTGCCTCACGCTGCTCACGTCGCTCTGCGTAAAAGGTAAAAACCAATCAAGAGCATCAATAAAAGGCACGTCAATCAGCATGTGGGCGTTGTTAGGTGGGGCGTGGCATAGGCTCAGCCTGTACCATACAAAGCCCCCACAAACCCACCCCCCATCAGCCCAACCCACCTGCTGTGCCCAGCCAGCACGTAAAAATCATATTTCCGTGCTGGGCTTTTGTCTAGGCATTGGCTCCTAGCCCTAGCCTCACTTTCTCTTTCTCTCCCACCCCACTCCCCCCTTCTCTCACCCCTCTCGCTCTCACTCTGACATTTGCAACGCGGTTTTTAGTTCAGTCAAGCTGTCATATCGACGCTTTTGCATGCCAAAGATTTCGCTGCTGGAACATTATAGAGCCGGAGCCGGAGCCGGAGCCGGAGCCGGAGCTGGAGCTGAAGCTGTAGCAGAGGAGAGTGCTTCTGTCTGTCCGTGCGTCTGCTTCTGTGCGTCTGTCTATTGGCCACATATCATGATTTTTCAATAAATTCAACGGCCAAAACCGGCGGCCACTTTGCTCATTGAATTTTGACGAGTGACAAAGCGAGTGAGTGTGTGTGAGTGCGTATGTGTGTGTGGGTGTGTGGGTGGGCCAAAGGATGATCTGTTGCCATAGAGGTAAAGCTCAACCAGAGACAACTATTTTTTTTTTTATGGAGCTCGCATTGAGATTTGAGAGCTTGAAAGTGTTATAAGACTTAAAGTGGAAACAGCTTCGATCTATTACACACAGTTTAATAATCTCAGCTATAATAAAAGAGCCAACGTTCTTTCTCTTTCCCCATACGTAATTGCTTTAAATAATAAACAGAATAGTTTATATATTGATAACAATGTGAGATTCTATTGAATTTCAGTGAAATTCAGTCAAATACCATCTACTTATGGTTATAAAAGAAGAACATTGTACAACACTATGTTTATGTGATTTTCTGGCTCATGCAGTCTCGTCACACTGAATAGCTCAGTGTCTCTCCTCTGCGTTTTTGCTTACGGTATTGCGAAATATTAAATAAACATCCTGAAAACTTATACTAATTTAATTAATTTATTTATTTCATGTCTAAGTAAAACTTAATACACCTATTATTTATATATTCATTATTAATAAAAAAAATATTTTTATATTTCTTTTATTCATTTATATTCAAGACAGTCATCCTAAATTTCTTTTAAAATTATCTATATACATATATATATATTTTTTTTTTTTGTAAATCCAAATAATTATTATAGCAATCATAATCAACTGCAATTTCTTTCTATTCACACACAGCACGCATGATATTCAAGCTTAATTTTGTAATACAAAAACATGCCACGCCCACTCAATAGCAGCCCCTCCACTTTAATGCTCAACAAAAACAAAAGACGGTCGTTAATCAGTCGCCGGCTGTTGAAGTAATATTTCAGCGAAGCGTATCAAGGACTGCATAGCGAGAGTGAAAGAGAGGGGGAGAGAGAGGGAGCTAGACAGGCGAGTCACATGTCCAGGCGGCAAACAGTATCCAGCCACGCCCCCTCAGCCAACGCCCACACCGCGAAAGCGCACGCATTGCTGCATTAATGCGTATGGAAACCAATTTTTTTATATTTTGATGGGGAATAGAAAAAGTTATGAATTTTTGCCGAGGGTTGCAATGCACGAACGTGTGTGTGTGTGTGTGTGTGTATTGACAAGAAGAAGAAGCAGCGCAAATGCGCGTATTCGCGTTTCCAATGCAGATCCTTTACGGTAAGCCACATTTTGCGTGTCTCAGTTGACGCGGAAAAAAAAATATGAAAAAAAAAAAAAAAAACAATCAACAACAAAGAAAATACTTTGGGTAAAAGGGTTAAACGCATGGGTGTAGGCTAATGCCACACGCATCCAATAAGAGGGAATAGAGTTGGGTTACCAGAGGGTTTTTCATCTATAGCAATATTCCACTCGAACTCCTCCTAGTCTGGCCAACGAGTTTTTGTTTTGCATTTAATCAGAAAAAAGAAATGTGGGAAACAAAATCCAGCGAAACTCCAATTTTATTAATGAAAAGTCAAGTGATTTGCTTTAAAGTGGGCGTGGCACACACGCACAACTCGTTAGGGGTTGTCACATAATAGAGCATCGGGGAAATAATGGGGGGAAGCAGGTTGGGCAGAGACGATGACGACCTAGACAAAGGCTTTAAATATTGCGTGCAATTTATGAATATGGAAAATGAAATTTGCAAAAAACAAAAATGTATTATGTGGGTGAAGAATGCAGAAGCTTAAGAGAGAAAGAGCGGGAGATAGAGAGGCGAAGAGAGAGATAGAGCAAGGTACAAACTATAGGACTCTCTCTTTCTCACTTATATAAATGGCTTCTATTCTTTCAGCTCAAGCTGAACCTGTTGGCTGATTATATATTTATACATATACTTCTACTATAATCCTATAGCTCAATCTTTGATCAGATTTTTGGTGGCCAAATAAACTAACAATTGCCTGACACATTTTCAATTAGGGGGAGTTACATAGCATCCCCACTAACCCTTATCAAAATGCATGTACACACACACACACACGTATACGCATACACACACACACACACACACGCATACTCAGTCGCATTCAGCAGTCACGTATTCACAATTTTTGGGTGCCCCAAAACAGTTTTTGCGGCGCTGCATCCCCACAAAAAAAAAAAAACCACAACAACAAAATGGCTTGGCAGCAGTTGCCGCCGCCTGTGCTCAATTGCCCAGCAGCAACAGCAACAGCAACAAGGACATTAAGTACAATGCGAAATTTTGGCTTGCCTTAGTTCGCAAGCTTTTAATAACAACAATTTTTATAGCCGCTGACGTCATTGCAAAAGGTCCTGGAAGGCGTACATACACATGTATACAGACTTGAGTATATACATACATACATGCAGTACAGTATGGCCTGCCAATGTGCACTCTTATGAGATTCGAAAACTAACTGTTAATGACAATTAAAAAACAAAATTAAATTAAAAAAAAAAAAACTAAAATAAAATTAATAAATATAATAAAAGAAATACAAAAAGTATAGTTTAAAAAATTCTAAAAAAATGTATTAAAGTAGTAAAACTTAAAAATCGATCATTTGATAATAAAATAAAATATATAAAATAAATATTTACTCATGACAAAAATTAAACATAACAAAATATGCAACAAACAAACTGGAATATATATTTTGAAATTAATTACATTTTCTTATAAAGATATATAAATAACAAAAATATATTTAAAAGTATAAAAATAGATTCAGTTAAAATGTATATTGCATATTTTTTTCTTGCTCAAAGAACAAGTGCACTTGTTAGGCTCTACTGTAAATTTATACACAAATATTTTGCTATTACTTTTCTTGTTTAATGTCAAATTCTTGTTGCTGCGTAGCATTATTTTAGGCGCTTGCATTTGCGCTCCCTGCGCCAGTTCGCTCACTCGCTCGCACTGCCGCAGCCGGCGCCCACTCCCCACGCGCTGTTGCTGCTTTTGTCTCTGTCTCTCTTTTCATTCAGTGCACGTTTCTTCAGCCTAGCTGTAAATTATTGTGTATACGCCTGAGTGCGCCAAGAAAAAAAATGCGTGCGGCATGAGTAATTAGCACGCACACACCCACACACGCACAATAATACTCACTGACTCACTTGCTCTCTGTGTGTCTCTCTCTCTCTCTCTCGCTCTTTTCTATACTCCGTTTGTTGTACTAAATAATTGCCTAATTGCATTAGCTCTCAAAATTATGCTGCACTTGTGCACTTCAAAGCCTATGTAACTCTACACTTTCACTCTCCACTAACTGAGCGAGACAGACAGAGAGAGAGAGAGAGCGAGGGTGGAAGAATGTGGCTGAGTGGGAGAGTAGAAGGCAGTGGAGACTGTGCGCGTGTGTGTGTGTGTGTGCTGTGCTGCTCTGTCAATATTTGGCAAAAACTGGGTGACAATTCGCTGCACAAAGTGCGTGCGTCTGCAACCCCCAAATGCCAAATAAAAGAAGTTTATGTTGCTAGCGCTGCTGCCCCGTCCCGCCACCGCCCCTCAGCGCATGCTTAGCCACCCTTAAGCACAAAAGAAAATTGATTTTTCCGCATTTATGTGCGACTGCTTTTGGCTCAGCCTCAGCCTCTGCCGCTGCCGCTGCTTCTGTTGCTGCTGCTGCTGCAGTCTGCGTTTTATGTGCGTTGTGAGGCCTTTTTTCCAAACTTCTTTGTACATGGGCATAAATTATGTGGCTCCTCTTTCTATATATACAAACATATATACACGTAAAGGCATATACATATGTGTACATATATATGACCATGTCCAGTGCGCCTTGCGTTTGTATTGTTTTGACACTTTTACTTGGCAGCTGATTTGCAGCACACCCACACACACACACACACACAGAGGCAGCCACAGGGATTACTTGGACAGGTCCAAAGAGCTGGAAACTGTCCTGTGAATTGGAAATGTGAAAGTGAATTGTAAACTAAGCCCAATGACGTGAAAATGTACTGCGTATATGGGCTGGGAAACTGATTTGTAAACTATAGAAAGTATTAGATATTTTCTATAAAAAATCCGCTGTCTATAGATAAATGTATGTTTAAAATACTTAGTTATTTAAAATAGTTCAAGAAATCTGGTAGGAACTGTCCAAAGTCCATATAATATTCTCATTTTCACTTTTACCATTCATTATTCATATTCCAAATATTTAATATTTAAGTTTTAGTATCCAATATTTTATATTCAAAACATCAAACTTCATATGCCATATCTATATTATCGTATTATAAATTCCATATTACATGTTCTATATTCCTCATTCCTTATTCCCCGTTCAATAAAAAATTGCTTACACCTACTTTTAAATTTTGTTATGTTCACTTGCTTACAATCATTTTAATATCTATAAAATATTAGAATGTCAACTTCTCGTGCTTAGACAGAAATAAATATCATATGTATACAAAAGATAACCATGGGCGTATATATTTTATAACAGAGGTAAACAACACTATTAAAGTACTGCATTGCCATTGAAACCCGCTTTAAGTGAAGGAGAAACCGAAAACCCTCCTTCAAAACAAATAATAGCAATTCCAGCTGTTGGCCTAGCCATGTAGAGCAGTGTAAAACACCTCTTTGGACGGCAGTCAGGCATAGCGTTTCATGCAGCTTCGGCTTCTGCATTGAAGAAACCGGTTAAAGGATTTTGTGAAAGCGAAAAAAAAAGGATGTGGAAAGTGCAATTAGTTGGCAATGTTAGAGGCAAAGGGTCTGGCAATGGGAGAGGCACACGCCTGTCGCATCAGCAGATTTTGACAGCTTAACATGACAGAAGAAGAAGAAGAAGGAAATGGGAAAAGCAACCCTTGCCACATGCACATTGCAACAAAGATGCGCGCTTAATTAACTGAAAGAGCGCAGAAAAAAAAAACAAGAAAAAACGTTGTTGCAAGCGCAGCATTGTTGCACTTGAGGGGTTGCTGTTGCCTTTGCTGCTGCTGCAGCTGCAACATGAACGAGGATTAGACATCTATATGCATGTATTTGTGCACATACAACACGCGATATGCAACCCCTAGCCAAGGCACTCGACCCTTGCCCTGCCTTGTGCCCGAGGAGCAGGAGAGGGTTGCAACTGGCTTCATTATCAGCAACGTGCAACGCATTTGCAGCACGTGCCCAAAGCGAGAGCCCGGTGGGTGGGGCAGGAAAAGCTGGATAAACTCGTCGAGCAGGGCGACAGGCGCCCGACTCCGTCCGAGATTTTTCACCAAAAGGTGGTTGCCAACATTTTACACACGAATTTTCTTCAAACGAAATTGCATTCTGTTTTTCCTGTTGTTTTTGTTGCTGTTGTTATTGTGGTTGCATGTCCAAGTGCGCACCACTGTGTGCATTCAGCTTGTTGAACAATTGGTGGTTGGGTGGTTGCCATGGCTGGCTAACATTTTGTCCATCCAGGGGGGAGAACTTAACAAACTCAAAGTAACTTTTGCCAGAGTTGGGAGTTGGCATATGCTTACGCTTGCACAATGATGCTGCACAGTGTGGAGGGATGTAAATCGCACAAAATCGATAAAGAGCTAAAGAAAAGACTTACAGAGTAGTCGTTATCCTAATTGGTAAGCAAATTAAAAGTTACCTGTAAAGAGAGAAGAGAGAAATGATTAGTAATGCATTCAAAAAAATTAACTTTTAGTTCATAAGTAATCATTTTATATTAATTATAATTTTTAATAAAGAAATAAAGTTAAAAATACACAAAGTGCATAATTTTGCCCACTATAGCTAACGAAATCTGCACATCTAGTGCCATCCAATAAGAATTCACTGCAGAGCCGAAGCACATTGCAGCCGACCAATGGGCATATTTCATGCCAATTAAAGCTTAAATCAATAATAACAACAACAACTTACGGAACAGTGTTCGTGTCATGATCTATTTTCATATATGCATACACTTGCCAAAGCCCTCCAATTAGAATACACTGCAGACACGAAGCACACATTGCAGCCGACCAATAGGCATGTAATGCCAATTAGAGTCAACGGCAAAAATAACAGCAACAACTATTTAACGTACAGGCTTCGTGCATTGAATAAATGCAAAAGCAAAAACACAACGACGCAGCAACGAAACCGACAAATTAAAATGCACAGCGATGCACGAACTTGAAACGATGAAGCGAAAAGCGCATGCGAATAAATTGCACCGAGTGAACCAACAACAACCAGCACAGTTAGCCGAAGTGCCGCCAGCCGAACCAGCTTTTATACTAAGCGATCGTGCAAATACTGCTCTCGCTCTTTCTCGCTCGGTCTCTCGTTCTCTTGCGCTGCAGATTGCAAAAAAAAAAGCTGCACGCATACACTCACACACATATGTATGCATGCAGCTGGTGTGCACTTCTGATTGGACGCATTGAAATGCGCAAAAATGGCGTTTAGCTAATTGGCATGCGAGACAGATAATTCACTTCTGATAAAGTTGTGCGTTAGACACGAACCAGACGGGGTCGCCACAATGCACGAAACAATTGTGATTTAAATTGTAAATGAATTCTTTTTGATGGGAAACAAACGAGTAGAGATAAAAAATGTCGCAAATTTCTTTATGAATAGTTAATCCATATTTATCCACACATACGAATAAAATTTAGCACCTGTTTGTCAGTCAGTCAGATATGATTGAGTGAATGACTATCGGTCAATATACATACATATGTACATACATATGTATATATGTATGTATGTATTTGCGTACGATTATTGCATAACGGAATAACACAAAACAAACGTCAGAATGAATAGCAACAACAACAAAGTAATAACAAATTAATACAACATTATTAAATATTTGCATGTGTGAGTGTGCTATCTGCGCACGTATCTGTTTTTTATAGCCTTTATATGTATGTATATACATTTATATACTTCTAGGTTCTTTTTTTTTGCGTCTCTTTTTTATGAGCACTCGCGTGATTTCCGCAAAATTTAACCTACATTTTGAATTTTGGCAAAAGCGAAGCATAGAGAACAACAAATGAGCAAAAAAAAAGTGCAGGCCGCGATCGTTGTTTCTCTCACGCTCTCTCTCTCTCTATCGCATGGAAGATATTTTTTTCTACGTACATACACACATATATATGTACATATGTATGTAGGTTCCATTACTAAGTTTTATAGTTTTTTTTTTTTTGGCGAACTTTCTATGGCAAATGCAGGCGTCGGCGTGGCGCTGACTCAGTTGCTGTATGTGTGTGTGAGAGAGTTGCTTTGTGTGTGCCATGCGCAGCTGAATTAATACATACACTTGTACCCGACTGACACACACACACACACGCTCAGAGTCGAACAAAACAAGCTCGCGGCTCTCAGCGAATATCAAAAGCAAAGCAAACAGGCGTCCAAAATACGTAAATACATACCTACGTAGGTATGTACATATGTATATTCGCATACATATCGACTTCTGCATGTACATACATATGCACACATACATATCTGCAGTCACATACGAACACAATCGGCATATCTTGTTTGTTCTAAGCACCAATACCAGCGCACAGTGAAACAAGGTCAAATGCAGTTATTTGCGCGACGACAGCAATTCGGCAATAGCGAGAAATGAGAAGCATAATAAAGCTTCGTAGAAAGGCTTGCACGACTCGCGAATGCCCTGGGGATCGATAGTTGTTATGCAATTAATTATTGAGATTAGCAATTGCGAAATTTGTTGTTGACACTTGTGTCACAATTTGCCGTTATATATTTCTATTTTTAGCTAACGCCTGCCATTAACGGGAATTGTGATTTGAAAGCTGCTAGCTAACACAGAGCACATAATGGCCTATATAATGGCTACTTCTAGGGTATAGCTAAAATTGATGAAAACGGTTTGTCGCCTGGTCGCTGCATATTTGCGCGCCTGTGTGTGTGTGTGTGTGTGTATGCTTGTGCCTGCATGTGTGTGTGTGTGTGTGGTTAGTTACTGTTTGATTTATCTTTTCCGTTGTTGGTGTTGTTGTTATTGCTTTACTGCTGCCGCTGCTGCTGCTGTTGTGCAGTCTCTGCGCTTGCGTCGCCAGTTTTTGCTGCGTTTAGTTTGGCCAGTATTTTTGTTTTTGTTTGTTTTTTTTTTTTTTTGTTTTCTATCGTCTTTTGCCTTTTTCAAGGATATTCGGCGCCGCGATGCTGTTGTTGTTTTTCTTCTGTTTTGCCTTTGGCAATTTGTATGCTGTGCGTGTGAGAACAGCAACAGCAGCAACAACTACAACAACTACAACAACAGCAGTAGCAGCAGCAAAAGAGATGCGCGTGTTAGTTAGTCAAAGGAATTCCAGGAATTGATCGCGCAAGCGAGAGGTGAGAACAGAAACTTCAAGATCTTTCCATGAGTGGATCTCTACACAAGTGTGTGTGTGTGTGTGTGTTTTGAAGTGTTTGTTGTGAATGCGAAATTGAATGAATTGAATAAATGCGCGTTTTGCACATTGGCATCAATTAAGCAATTAATGCATGTGAAATATGCAAAATATAATTTTTTTGCTTGATTCAGAATTTCGGACTTAGCGGATTGACCTGCCAATGAGAGAGTAATAACTATGCATATCGACTTATAATATAATAATATTCTTTAGACTTTAGTTTTGAGCTAGAGTCTTAAAAGAGGAGTTCAATTATTTCTTGAGCTCTAAAATAATAGACAAAAATGTTAATAATATTTTTTAAAATTTTTCTATTTGCCATAAATAGTACATATGTATGTATGTAATATGTATAAATATGTATGTAGAAAATTTATTAAACATATTTTTCAAATTTTTATTATTTTACATGTGTAGGAATATATGACAAATGTTTCTTATGCAGTTTCTTACTAAGAGAAGTACTTTTGTATATGAACTTCCAGAAGTAGGGGAGCTACTATATACAAGTGTATGATCTAATGCTACTCTTTGTAGTGAAGGTTAAAAGTACCTGCATTATTATTTATAAACAGCAAGTAGAACGCTGGTTTTCACTTTATCACATTTTGCACACTACACTTTTCTGCAATTTCTTCATAATTGTATAGCTATGCACATATGTAAATACAATTGATATAATTGCATATTTAAAGATCAATTATACATATATGGGTTTATGCCCGTAGTCCTATTAACTAAATACACTTAAACTATAGTATTTACTACCATTTATGTACTATATGTATATGCATGTTTAGTGCATATGTAGGGGGAACCTCTATATACGCGCACAGAACCCGGACTCGAACTGAATCGCGCTGACAAATAAAAATTATTTACTTTTTGTTTGGCGCATTTGCTGCGCGTGCTATCCCGCTTCCTCTTCCACGCCCTGCTGCTGACGCCACTGTCTCGCTCGCACACTTGCTCTACGTTGCACAACAGCTAGCCCTCACTCATTTGCACTTACTCTTTGACTACGCGCATGTATGAGTGTGTGTGTGTGTGCGTGTGTGCTGCTTTTTGCTGAGATCTGCGACTGGTACAGAGCACAACACAATAACAACAACAACAACAACTGACAGCAGCGCATTTTGCTGTTATTCGTCATTGCTGACCTTGGTTGCAATCTGTGTATTCTCTATATACACACACATACATACATACATACGTGTGCACGCACACACGCAATTGTATATGTATTTTTTATTTCAAGTTTTTTTTTTGGTTAATTTTTTAAAATTTATTATTTGCATTTTAGATATGCGCAGCGTCAAAAAGCAGCGGAAGCGTCTCAATTGCAGTTGATATACAGTGCGAGAGAGAAAGACAGACAGCGGGAGAGAGATAGAGAGAATGTTGATCATACGCCACATTAGCCTATAACTGTTTTTAATATAAATGTACAGTACATCCTGTCCACTAACAATTTTAGAATATTATTTTTTATGCAAATAAGAAAAACTATATATTATTTAAAAAAATAAAATAAAAATGTAGTCATGTAAGCAAAAGTTAAATCGTAGAAACTAAACAATAAATAGGTAATAAAATTACTAATCCAATAAAAGTATAAACAGAAAATGTAAGCAAATTAAAAAAAAAACAAATTCATTTAATATTCATTAAATAAACTCAACACTAAATATTAAAATAAATTTAAAATACATACAAATTCTGGTAATTTTTTTTTAATTATATAATTTTAAAAAATAAATAAAGTACTTCATATTAGCTTACTTACTTAAAAAATTTACAAATATATGAAAAATATATTATTTTTAGTTACTTCTCAACATTGAGAATTAATAAAAATAAACTAAATATTGCGTTAAAAAATTTGTTTTTTTTTTTAAATCGAAAAAAATTCAGTTAAAATATAAAATATTAATACATAAGGCAAACGCAACTTAAGCCAAAAGATTTTATTAAAGAGATTAAAAATTGCAATTTATTTGTAATAATTTTAGTCCATTGCCAAAATATGAAACATATGTATAAATATATTTATATACATACATATGTATATTTAGTTGATATTGTTGCTGACAACATTTGTCAGCCACGCGCAGCAAAATTTTGTATTTATAAAAAACTTATTTTTTCTTTTATTGTTGTTGCTGTTGTTTGATATTTAGCTGTCTCTTCGCTTAGTTAGCAGAGAGCAACAAGCAGCCCACCCAGCCATAGTCGCGGCTGTGTGGGGCGGCCAGTGCAAAAGTATCTCACAGATACGCGCCGTTAGACAGCGACGCGTAGCAGAAAATGGAGAGAGGCGAGAAAAAACCGTAAAGCGCAGACACACTGCACACAAGTGTCCCAATTCCACAAATCTTTCATTCTACGCTGCTTCCAACGCAAACAGCCGAAACGAAACCAAACAAAACCAAACGAAACGAAAGATACGCGCAAAAGCGAGTAAATAATAACGCTAATACATAACAGCAACAGCAACAGCAACAACAACAACAACAACAGCAACAACAACAACAACAACAACAACAACAACAACAACAACTTTTAGCGACGGCATCTACACAATTATAGATACAAAGGCAACTGATAGACAGCTGCAGATACATTTTGCACATAGACAGTATTTAGCTTGCGCTAAGCGGGCGTGCTCGACTGGCAGATACACTGCACTCATTGTGGTTCAGCTTAAAGGTGTTCTTGATTATTGATGTTACAATTTCTTGCTGCTTCAGGCCCGTATTCGTCAAACGGTTCTATAATAATTTGAGCTTTTTTTGTTAATATTTAAGCAGCCATGATTGATATGCAAATCTATATAAATCCCATAATTTTATACCATAAGCTTATATAAGACCCTGGTTCATATAAACAACATACTAAATTTAATATTTCCAGCTTTAAAAGTCTTCGAGATTTGTTAAACGTTTTTAGAGATATACAAGAAAATATATGTACATATATGTGAAAGGTGTTTATAGTATAGAAGATCTTATATACCAATTTTAGTGTGCGTAACACTCAAATATTTCGAGTTATGCTAAAAAGACAACTAAAGCTACAAAATCGATTTTAAATGTTATTAAGGAAGTGGAAGAACACATTTATCAACATTTAAAGCTGGCTCTGTATGTCGTATTGAGGTATACGTATTTTGAACAGGAATCTGTAGATTCGATAGTTTTATGAGTGATTAGTGTTTACAGTGAGAGCGAGAGGGACAGAGAAAGAGAGTTTATTAGTGAGATGATATGCATATGAATGACTGAAAACAGAGTAAAGTAATGGACCTAAATGTTGAACTTTAGCATAGTACATATATCGATATATATATATATTTAAATCTTTTCGACTATTCCTCTATATATACTTTCTTCTCGCTTCGTTCTATCCTTTACAAAGCCAGTATACCACATTCAATCGGGTATTAAAAATATTACTTTTTTCGCGCTTCATTTACTTTTCCTTTTTTTTTTGCACTTTGCAATTTTGTATATTATATGCAATATAAATATATATGTATATATACTTATATTTACTCAAATATGTATATACATTTTATTTTATTTACTTTTTGTTTCATTTAATTTGTGAACTTTTGCATTTCGCACTCGCTTGTTGTTGATTTTGTTCAATTTATTTGCATTGTTATGTCATTTTATATCTGATTTGTTCTCTTTCTACCTCTTTCTACTTCTTTCTCTGTCTCTGTTTTGCTCTTTCTATTTTGCGGAAGCTTATTTTTTATTTTTTGTATTTGAATACCCCATACAGCTCGTAAATATGTCAGAACTCAGCCGATTTTTATGTGGTCCACCTTTATTTCATTTAATTTTTTTTTTTTTTTTAATTTTGTTTATGTGATGTGTCATCTACTTTGATTTTTATCTCATTTTTTCTTGGTTAATAAAAATCTGCAACGAATTTTTATTCTCCTTTTGTTTCTTTCAACAAGACCCAAAAATGTTAATAGCTCTTCAAATTGACAGCCAAATAAAAAATATAAATATTAAAAAAAAAAATATATATATATATATATAAATATACATTTCTATATTTAGTGCAATTAAATTACTTAATATAACTATATTTCTTTATTTCAGTTCATTAGTGTTATTTAAGTATATTTAATTTATTATATTATGACAATAAAAATTATACACAATTTGTTTTTATATTTTTATTTTATAAGTTTTTTGCTGATTTATTTTACATAATTTTAATATCGTTTTTTCTAAACTTTTTTCTAAACTATTTTTAATATAATAATAAATATATAACAAACCCTAATTTTTTATTTTTTTATTTATTAAATATTTATTTTTTAAACATATAAGTTTCATTATTATATTGCAAGCGCTCTTTAGCTTAATTAAGAGCTTATTATTTATATTATTTATCTTTATTCAAATACTTGTTTCTCTCAAATGGAATACAAAATATAAAAAGCTTTTAATGCGTACTTTTGAGCATATTTATTTATATTGTTTTCTTAATATTTATATTTGTTTTTCCACTTTTTTTTTGTTTTTTGTGTTTAGCGATTATCTCATTAAAAAGCATTTTGTATGCATTTGAATGTTTTGTGCGCAGCAGAAACAACTAAATATTGTGAATGCCAAAGCTGCTCGAAACTTTTAGCCCGAGCCCAGGCCGCTTTTGTGTAGATGGACAGACTGACAGACTGACGGATTGACGGTCTGACAGACTGTTACACTAAATGAAAACAAAAAGGAAAGAAAGCAAAACAACAAAAATGAAAGAAACAAAAACAACAGACATTTTCATGTTTCATTTTATACCCTGGGCAAGTTGGGTAGAGCGAGTATATACGCATTGATAGTGATGTATGTATATGTACATATATGTCTCTTTAGACATTCGTCTATCTATATTGAATCGATATGGATGTATATCAATCCTTATCTATATTCAAGCGAAATTCAATATCATGCTTATTTCTTTCATTAGAGAGCATGGGGTATCTTTTAGTTGTGCATTGCCTGTCGCCTGCAGCGAAAACAAACTGAACACAAGTTGTTGTTGTTGCAGTATTTTTGTTGTATGTCTGGCGCAATTTCAAAGTCACAATTGCGTTGACATTCAGCAACAAAGCGCCAAGCCGAGTGAGACAGATAGATAGATAGAGAGAGAGAGTAAAGGGCAAGGAGAGAGAGGCAAGAGCAGAGTTTCAGTAGTCTGTTATACATATGAAAAAAAAAATTAATTGCAAATTTTGCTGCAGCAAAATGCGGGTTGCCTACAATTTTGTCTGTTTTTTGGGTTTTTCATGCCCATTGAAATAGGGAATAGGGTATACCAAGCTGTTCGATAAAAAGTGCTGTTAAACAGTCTATAAACTAGGAAACTGCGGAGGGGTCTTCAATAAGCCATGTGCTTGCTTTTGCCTTGTTTGTCAAATGTATTTCATCATATGCATGTGTGTTAATATTTATCCAACTATTTATATAAATCTTTATATATTTACATACAATTTAACTAGAAACCCCTCGTTAATGCGCATCAACGCCAACCATAACAGCCATAACAGATTGCCGTTAAATGCCTTACCAACAACAACAACTACTGTGAAAGCAGACAAAGCGACGTCAACGTCAACGTCGCGACGTCGCTGCCGCTGCTCTGGTAAACGACTTCGATGTCTTCATTTCAAGTTCAAGTTCAAGATAAATTTGTATTTTATTTTATTTCAGCTGCCTTTTTTTTTGCTTTTCTTTTTACGCTGCTTTTTACATGCCCCCCCACTCACACACACTCAGATACAAAAGTAACTGTGCCTTGAAGTATATGTGTGTATGTGTGTGCCACACTTTATATGCATAAATATTTTCATTCAAAGAGCCAGCGTCGAGCGCTGAACAAAGTGAAGTGAAGTTTTTTACGTTCCTTTATTGTTGGCTTTTTAAATGCTTTTCATTTTGGCCAACGCTTTTCCACATGATGTAAATGAAGCAGAGAATAGAAATATATACATATATAAAATGATAATAATATTATAAGATAATTCGATGTGTGTGAACTTGAAGTTTATTAAAGTCCGAAGCTGGAGAAAAAATTATTGGATATGTCTAGAATAAATAGAATAATAAAATAAAATAAAAAATAAATTAAAGAACAAAAAATAAAAAGAATGAACAATAAAATGAATAAGAAAACATTAATTTAATACTAATACATTTGCAGCCACTTCACAACACAGAATTTTTAAATAAAATACATTTTTAATAAAAAAAAAAAAACAAACTTCAAATAAAAAACAATTTTTGATGATAAAAAAAATTTAGATAAAAAAAAATTAATTAAAACAAACTTTTAAATAAAAACAAAAAATTAATACAAAAAAAATTTATAAAAAAAATAGTTTAATAAATTAATAAAAAAAAATTATAAAAAAAAATATTAAAAAAAAATATTTAAAAAAAATTTTAAAAAAAAATTAATACAAAAAATTAAAAAAAAAATTTTTTTTATTAGTAAAAACAATTTTAATAAAAATATTTTAAAAAATTAATAACAAAAATTAATAAAAACAAATTATAAAAAATTAATAAAAATAAAACACTTTCCTGCAGTGCACTGCACGTACGACTGACCCCACCGGGTCTGGACGACTGAATAAATGCCGCAGCTGCTGCCCTTTATATAGGGCGACTTCCACTCAAAGCCTGAGTGGCACTCACATTTTGAGCAGGGCGCCAGGTAGAGATCAGTGGGCATATTCTCTGCTGCTGCAGGCATTTTCTAAATGATCTCCTGGCGTTCTTTTGCATCTCTTGCTCTTCTTAGGCAGACGCACAGAGAGACAGACTGTGAGATAGACATGCAGGCAGGCTTGCACGGGAGGGGGAGGGGGATCGACAGAGAGACCGATATACCAATAGACATGCGAGCAGATGCATATGTATGTGTACAGGCACACAAACACACACACACACACACATAGTTAAATTCCTCATTAAACTGCTTAGGAATATATAAATATATATGTATATGTATAATGTATATATATTTTTAAAAATGTAAAGATTTAGTCATTTTGCAGAATATTTTGAGCAGCTGCTCGCGCACTAATTTATGACAAATGCAATTTGTCGCTACCTAGCTAACACCCACACAATATACTCACACGTACACTCTCCCTCTCTCTCCCTCTCTCTCACACACACATACATACTTATATATCTACACTTTCCTTTGGCTGCCAAAATGTCATAACTTTCGCTTTCTTCGAGCGTCGCCAGCCAAAAGTTGGGGCTCGAAAAAGAGTTTGCGTCGCATTGCCAAGTTGTTGCACGCAATCAGCAGCGCAGCAGCAGCAGCAGCAACAACAACAACAACAACAGCAGCAGCAACAACTGCTATAATAAATAAAATGTGTTTCAAGCACAAAAGCCGCAAGCTCAGAGCTAAAAGTAAAAGCAAAATTAGTGACGCATTTGCTTAGGTTTTTAAAATTTATTTTTGCACTGCATTGAAGTCATGTATGTATATGAATAAATGTACAAATATATAGGCATATATACATACATACATATATGTATAATATACACATATAAAGCCATGCAACTCCATAAAACTAACAAGAAATAATTTGAAGCATTTCCTTTTATTTTTGTTCATTTTGCTTCTCTATCTTTTTTCATGCGTCACACACTCGTTTTGTTATTGCTTCCTCTTCATCTTCCTCTTCTTTCTTCTGAAAGAAATATTTGCTTTATATGCCATATATTGTTTATAATAAATTTAACTTCAATTGTTTTCATAAACATTTGACATTTGGCGTCATTCGTGGGCGACTTTTTGCGTGACAATAGAAACTGCCTTTGTTTGCATTAAATGATATAATTTTCAAGTGTTGAAAAACGCTATCAAGTGCTGTGCAATTATAGTGTTGCAAGTTTTATAAATATAATTCATTTTAATTATTCATTTATTTATTGTTAATCTTCATTTACTTTGTTTTTATGGTTTTGCTTATGTGTTAAGTGTTGTAAAATGCTTGTGAATGTAATTATAGTGTTGTAAGTTAACTGAATACTAGAGTGTTGATGGTTAGCTTGCTGCTGCAGGCGGGAGGCTTTGTAAAGTTGATCTTTGAGTTGATTGTAGTGTTGAAAAATGCATGTATAGTGTTGTGAGTTATCACTTTATTTTCTGAATGCAGTTTAATCTAACTTTAATTTATCATAATTTTTTTTTCTTGCTTGCTTTTTGCTTTAACTATGATTTTGATCCAATATCCAATATCCATGAAAAATCATGGAAATCACATCCATGAAAAACCTTGTCTCCAAATGAAATTCACTTTCGCATTGTGAGTCACAGCGAATTTCCTTAAATCCCTTCGACAAGTAAACCTTTTAACCTAAGCCACTCTATTGATGGGTCGCCCTCCCCACGCACACACACACATACACGCTCACTCACACACATATGGAAAACTAAAACCTTTTATCAAAGATAAATAAAATGACTGCAGCAGCAAAAAGCAAACAATTGAAACGAGACGAGGCAAGGCGGGGCGAGGCGAGGCACAACCAGACCAGACAGACGCTTCGTTAGGGAATTTATTTTAGCTGGGCTGGGCGTTGCATGCGACAAATGCAGTTGCCCCATGGGCAATGCTCGACTAGCAGATACCCGCAAGCATACTAGTATGCATATAAAGACTAATGATGATTAAGATTTGAGATGATTAAGATTTGAGGTCTTCAAGAGCTACATAAATACTATGACTTCATTCTATTGATATTGCTCGACTGCTAGATACCCTGTAGACAAGTGCTGCGCGGAATTGCAAGAACTACTCTTACAAGAAATGTGTATGCAGGCTGTAACTGAAATACAAGCTATTATATAAATATTTTTCGACTTGTAGATACCCTGTAAAGTTCAACATAGTGTAAGTTCAAGCTTCAGCTACATATTGAACGTCAGACTGGATCATACTATGGCTTATCTCATTTAAACAAATATGAAAACTGATCGACTTCAACATACCCTGTATATACAGTAATATAAAGCTAAGCATCCAAGAGCTCCTTTAGCTAACTTTTCCAACTGTAACTCCTATACAACAACCACATTAATTTCCAGCCTACCCCAGCTCACTCAAACTACAGCCTACAGGGTATTACGCTATGGCCAAACATATTCACACAGCACAGGCGCCATATGCAGAATGCAAAGCCAAAAGCACGAAAATATGTAGCCGAGACTGCAGAGAGCCGGTGGCACAAGTGTGTCTGCCACTGCAGTTGAAAGTAAAATAAATTAAAATATTTTTATCTACACTCGTGCACGTCGTGGCATGCAGCAACCCCCAAAGCCAGCAGCGCCAGCAGTTGCCACAGCTGTGAGCCGTGAGCCGTGCGCTGTGCTGTGGCAAAAGTTTTTCCAAGCGTTCGCATTTTCCTCCTCTGCCTCATTGCTAAAAGTTTTCCAGCAACCCTCCAAAAAACAAAAAAAAACCAAACCAGGAAGTACACAGCGCAAGCCTCCTCCCCCTCCCCCCCCCCACAACCCAACCGACTCCCCGTGCGCTGAAAAGTATGCTATAGTTTCTCTTAGCTGCTGCACTTGGCTGCAAATTGTAAAATTGTATTATGAAATAATTGCAGCACATGCACATGCAGGGTTGCATTTGGCCCGCTGTCTCCCCCCCCCCCCCCACTCTCTCACCCTAACTCTCTCGCTCTTACTCTGCCTCTCTAGGTTTTCCTCCTTGCTTTTTGGCGCATTGCACTGTACGAAAATGCCGCATGCAAAAAAAAGTGAAAGTTTCTGCTGCTCCTTTTTTACACGAATTCACTGTGTGTATGTGTGTGTGTGTGTGAGGGCTGTTGCTGCCGCTCTGTTTTGGTGGTTGTGCAGTCAGCTGTCGCTCGCTGCAGCGCTCGAGGGTTGCTGCTGTGCTGTGCTGTGCCTTGTTGCCTGCCATCATAATGACATGCCACAAAACTTTGCCACGTCATCATCATCATCATCATCATCATCAGCCGCATCATCATTATCATCAGCCGCATCAGCATCATGCTGCAGCTTCAACCCTGCTGAGTCGCATTTTCATTGATTTTTTTGCGGCACAGAGAAGAAAAAAAAAAAAGAAGAAAAACAACAAAAATACGGGAACAAACTTACAACTGCAGTTTCTGGCTGTGTTGGTGTACGTTGGTGTGTGCTGGTGTATTGGTGTAAGTGTGCGCCGCCTGCAGACAATGCGACAGACGTGGAGCAGGAAGAGAAACAACAACAACAACTTATAACTGCATTTCAAGTTGGCTTGTTGGTGTGTGTTGGTGTACGTTGGTGTGTGCGCCGCCTGCAGACAATGCGACAAACGTGTAGCTAGGCTAAAGGGGGCGTGGCAGTGTGAGTGTCGGGGCGGGGGTTTGTGGGGACGACAGCTAGATAGCCGGCTGCCTGCATAGAAAATTCATTTAAAATTGTCAGCATGTTGGGAAGCTCTCTCTCTCTCTCTCTCTCTCACACACTCTCTCTATCTCTCTGTGTGTGTTTATATGTGTGTGTGTGCTGGCGTCTGGCAAGGAAATCACAGACGATAAGGAAATGAGTGAAAATTCATTTGGCCAGGCAGTGACACACACACACACACACACACACACACACACACATATATATAAACGTAGTACTACGTTTCTACTACTTTTTTACAACTTTCGTAGGGAAAAAGTGATTTTTCGCTTTGTTTTCCGTTCGCCTGCATTTTCAATTGAGCCGCGTGCGGTTGGGTGCGGGGGCGTGGCACAGTGTGGTGCACTTGAGCAATTTATCGCATTTATTGCAGCTAGACGAAACTGCTTTGCTCCACAGAGAGCACCAAAAGGAGTAGGCAGAAGAAGAAGAAGATGAAGAAGAGGGCGAGCAATTCTACTCCTCTCTCAATTTTTTGCGCTTGACGGATTTTTCATTAGAATTTCTCTCATACTATATTCTGCTTCGTCTAATTCGTTTTTTTTTTTTTTTTGCCTGCGGCAATTTTTGTCTAGTTAATTTGTGTGATTTGCTGCATTGGCTGACAGAGGCGAGTGGGCGTGGCTCCAGCCTGGCCCACGAATACTGTGTAGCAGATGTAGTTTATGGTCATTGGTCAATCGCATATTGCATTTGCCCTTTCTGAGAGATGGCGTTGGATTGATGGATGAGCTTCCGATGGTACTCTACCAGACACCTGCAATTGAGCACCGCCTTCGGCTATCAATCTCCGAGGGGCCAAGCGCTTAGTCTCCTATATGGATATTCTCTAATATTCATATGCTTTTTTGCTTTCTCTCTTTGCTTCGTTTCTTTTTCGTATCTTTGCTTCTTTCTTACTCCTCTGCTTCTCTCTATTCGAATGTGAAAGCATGTACAGCCGTTCAGCATGCATTTCGCTTTCTCTAAATTGAGAGAAAAAGTATAATAGTATCCCTCGTTCTGCGCTCCTTCATTTTACTCACTGCCTTTCTCTCTTCTTGTTTTTAATTTCACTATCTCTAACTCCCAGATTCTTTATCTCTTCCTTTATCTCTAACTCCCTCATGATTTATCTCTCTATCACTCTCTCTCTCTTTCTCACTCTCTCGCTCTCTAACTCCCTCATTCTTTAACTCTCTCTTTAACTGCCCCAATCTTTATCTCTCTCCATTCTTCTCTCTCTCCTCTGATCTTCTGTCTCTCTCTATATCCCCGGCTGCTTGCATGTTAATTGTCTCCTGACTTCTTTCTTTTCATATCGTTGCTTTTCTCTTTTTCTTTTCTTTTCCTTTCAATTCTTTGGTTTTCTTTCCTCCTTTTTCTGCTGCCTTTTACATTATCTATTGTTCTCTGTCTCACTATCCTCTTTTTTACATATTCTATCACAATCAATCTATCCCAATCTTTCATTTCTTTCTCTATTTTTCTCTCCTCTTTCAGAACTATCCAATTCAATTCTCAAATGTTTTGCTGCACTGCAAAAAGCATTCTCAGTCTCTGCTTAATGTTTTTGCCAATGCATTTTCCATCTGCATTTACAATTAAGCTTAGCTAAAAATGATTTCACCTCGCGCCATAGAGAAAAACCCTGACACATGCATTTTCCATTTTCCATTTTCCATTTCCGGCTGATAACGGAATATTCATTTATGCTCAGCAAAAAACTGCAATGGAGCTTAGCTGAGGCAGAGACAGAGAGAGAGAGAGAGAGGGAGAGAGAGAGATAGGGAGAGAGAGCGGTGAGGGAGTAAAAGTAGAGGCTTTCTAGAGGACGCTCTAAAATAAATTGAAATGGCAAACAAATCCCCCAATGCATTGATGATTTATTTATGCTGCAAAAAGCTGCAGTAAAAACAACAAACAACAACAACAACAACAAACAACAACAAAACTGTTAGCGAACACAAATTTCTGCATTTCCACTTTATCGCAAAATTTATTTATCAAAAAAAACTTTTTGCTCGCCGCCTTTGCCAAAATAAACAATAAAAGCAACAACAACAACAACAACAACAACTAGTTGAAGGTATTAATGGAATATTGCCGAAAATTCTGCAGAAAAGCGCATGCAAACAAAAAAAGCACACACACACACACAGCATAGACACACACACGCACACACACGGAGAGACGTACACAAATTACAAAAGCAAACAAAAAAGAAAAGAAAAAACAGGCGACGGCGCTTAAAATCCAGACACAAATTTCAGAGGAAAATCGTATGCGAAAGTTGACGTATGGCCGGCGGGCATGCCATACTAGCAGTTACCCTATAAGAACTGAAATATAATTTTTTGTATGTACATATATATTTTTATATGTATATACAACTTCATAGATCTATCTATCTATCTGAAACTTATGGAGCTTAATCTATTTTGGTTTATTATCTACTTTGAATTTTCATTAAATATTATTTATTAATTAAAATTTTGTCAGTATTTTCAACTCAAAAATCATAGATGACACAAAAACTATATTTTAAAAATGTTTTAGTAATGAAATATTTTGAAAAACATATTAATAAAAAAAAGCTAATAATCTTTAACTCGATAATTTTGTAAAATTATTTATTTTTTTATTCAGAAAATTTAAATAAATTATATTATTGTAATTTCTATTCATTTTCCTTTACATAACATATAATGTCTATCATAAGCTAAATAGTCATAAGCTAATATACCCCCATCGGCCCATTCGCATTGATTGCAGGGTAGAAAATGTTATTTTATGCTGTTGCTGCAGTTTGCGGATTGTGTTTGGACTGCAGCAGGGCTGGCCAGAGTGCGGCAGGAGGCGGCTGGTAGAGCGTGCTGGCTGGGAGGCGTGGCACTGCAGCACTTTCCAGCCACGCCTACTTTTGCAGTTTGTGCAACTTTTTTTTGGGCGGCATGCGAAGCGAAGAAGAAGGCAAATATCGAAATTATATTAGCGGCAGGGCAGAGCGGAAATGGATGAGAAATAGGAAGCAAAAACAAGAAAAGGAAAAAAAATGTGTATGTGTGTGTAGAGCGGTAAAGGAATTAGTGGAATAGTAGAAAGAAGAGAAGAACAGTGGGCAAAGTGTGGCAGGTGGAAGAATAGTGGGGTATAGAGGATTGATGGAAAAGGAGTGAGCTGATAGCGAAAGAGTTGAAAATGGAAGAAGAATGTGGAACAGTGAAACGGAACTGTGGAATGGAATAGTAGTAGAATAAAAGAGCGTGGAGTAATTACAGAAACAAATTGGGAACTGGAAACTGGAACTTGAACAGTGGAAAGCGAGAGAAATAGTCGGAACAGAGTGGAATGGTGAATAAATAGTGGAATAGTGGGAATGAAATGGCTAAAAGTAGGAAGTGGAAGTGATAGTGGAAATGACTGGACGGGAAATTGATGGAATATTAGAAATGTGGAGTGCAATAGAGATAAAGTCTATGGAATGAAAGTAGGAATTACGATGAGACCTCAAAAAGGAGTGAACAATGCAGAAAAATTGAAGAATAGCTTAAGAGTAATATAGTATTTCCATTAAATAATGGAAACTGAAAATCAACTGAGGAATAATGTTAAGCCTAACGGTAGTACTAAATGTAATACGAAGGGTATTACAACGTTAAATACAAATACTAAATGCAGACATCAATTCAGATGGTATCGAATGTGTCTAAATAAGTATTGTCTATAGTCCAAATGGAAACAAGCCTCAAAAAACATGTTAAGAACAGATATGTTCCATATACACATATACATACATACATATGTATGTCTATCGATTATAATATATCGATTGTCTACTATGTATTCGTCTACATATTGTACAGTAGTTAGGGTATACAAACAGTTTGTGCTCTATTCGACGATTATGCGATATGCAAAAGGTTGTTTGTCGTTGTTGTTGTTGTTCCGGCTGCTTGCATAGTGAAGTGGGCGCATGTTCGAGTGGGCGGGGCATGTAGATTGGCATGGACATGCAATAAAACGGCAGCTGAATGGGTTAGCTGCGTCTGACTAGCAGAGCAATGCGGGCGACTGCAGCAGAGGCTGAGACAGAGGCAGAGACTGAAGCACAGATGGATGCAGAGACGCAGACTGAGAGAGCGGGCAGAGGCTGTGCTGTGTACAAATTAAACTTCATCATCGGCAACACAACGAAAAACGGAGGCAAACAAACAAAGCGAACCGCAAGGGCAGTCCACTGCCTGGCTAGCAGGAGGTAGGGGGCGTGGCTAGGGCGTTTGCTAGCTTGTTGTTGGTGCTGTTTTTGCTCCCATTTTTGTAGGTAAAAATTGCATAGAACAGAAATTTCATGTTGTTGTTTGTGCTTTTTTTAGCCAGCTGCAGAAATTGGCAGGAGTCGGGGCAAAAAAAGCACAGCAAAAGAAATCAGAAATTATTGTAGATTGCAGGCAAAAGGGACACACACACACACACACACTCATAGAGAATGTCTGACCAGCATGCAACCGAGGCCAGGACACAGAGTCCTGGCTGGGCAAAAAATAAAAAATAAAACAGGACAGCAGACGGACATAGAAAACAAGAGAGAGAGAGAGAGAGGAAACGGCGTTAAAGAAGAAGAAGAAGCAAGTGAAGTGCATAAATGGATTTTATAACGTCCAATGCTAAAGTAAATTTATGCTTTTTAATGCAATTGCAGGACGAACCAGACCGTAAGTGGGCGGCAGTGGAGCGGGCGTGGCAGACACGCTTCGCTTGGCCCAGAAGGGTTCACAGAAGGGCGCAGGGAGGGGGCAGAGACGATAGACGGCGGGCGGGGCGCTCAATGCAATCCGCAGTCGGCGCCTCGAGCGTTCAGACAAAGTGACATTTGTCGTTAATTGCGAAATTTATGGCCAGAAATCGGGGGTAACGGTAAGGGAAACGGTAAATACCATTAGGCTATGCTAGAAAAATGTTTTAAGCAGGCAACACAAAACTGTTTGCTTCTCTTTATTTTTTTTTATAAATAACAACTTACGTGCTAGCTAGACGGCCTAATTAGCTGGGCCTACACAAAGCGTTTGCTTACCTGAAATTAATTGTGGAGAAGAGAAAAACAAGAAGAAAAAAAGTTTAGTATAATTAAAATGACAAGAAATATTAATGGTAGGTACTTGTAGAAAGAGATATAGTTATGTATATGTATATGTAAATGAATTTTAATGTAATAAAACTTTTGAGGATAAAGAAAAACTGATGGATTTATATGTATGTATAAAATATAGTTCATATAGTGATTAGATTTAGTTAATTTATAAATGTCTCAAATATCATTCATGGATATGAATCCTCTCATAGCTATGAATCCATAAAAATATAAATTTATTTTTATATCTACATATTATTTATAATATAGCTTTAAGTTATATCATTTATTATATTTTATTTATTTTTATTAATGTAAATAATATATGTACATACATTCATATATATGTATGTAAATCTAATATTCTTCAGCTATATATTTCTATCTATATCTATCTCTATTACTTCCCCATTCAATTAGAATTGAGTAATCTGTATTTATTTATTCAAAATTCAACTTTGCATTTTCATATGCAGCGACTGGAAGAAGAAAAGACGTCAAGGCACAGCTTGACATGGCGGCAAAGGGCAGCCAGCCAGCCACAACCGGGTTCAGCTCTTGGCAGTCAAGTCAAGAGTGCAGTTAACGCATCTATGGCTCCAGGCCCCACCACACCGGCCCCCGCTCAGATTGCCCCATTCCATTCAGTTTTTTTGGGTCACTTTGCGCTCGGCTGGCCGAAAAGTCAAAGGCAAAAGTTGGCTGCTTCATACGCTTGGTTGCCTAATTTCGCTTGTAAGTCACACTTGCACACAAAGGTGAGCGAGGTGAGTGGGCAGACAGGCAGGTTTACCTTTAGCTCCAACTATGGCAATGCATTTTCTATTGTTTTTGCTGCTTCGTCTTCTTCGTCTTACTCCAGCATAAACAACTGCTTGGCTAAGCTGCCTAATTTATGCATTTTTCTCAGGCTTTGCGTTCTGCGTGGGTGGCTTTCGGCTGTCACGCCCCCCCCCCCTGCTCACACTCCCCTCGCCCTCATCAGTTGAGGTGTTTGCATTTACAGCACAACGTGAAACCAAATGCAATACGAAACAGTCGAAATTCGTGTTCAAGTTGAATTCTCCAACTGGCATCCAATTTGAATTAATTCAAACTGCAATTCTGATTGGACTCGCCGTGTGAATGTGGCCATAAAAAACTGGACACTAGACTGCACTCACGTGCATTTTATGACTGTGATTTACACAGCCGGCAAGAGAAGGAGAGGGAGAGGTAGAGGGAGAGAGAGAGAGACTGTATATAGAGTTAGTTAAACAGAGCAGTGCGGCATGTGTGAGAGACAGAGAGGGCATCTTGGTAACCATGAAATTGAATTGCTACTTTGAAGTGCACTCAACGTCGAACCTCGCGTCGTACTCGATGGAGACAGAGCGCGAACAGGGACAGTGGAGCGGATGAGGGGGGCAGCTAACGGGTTGGGAGTTAAATGCACACATGGCTGCACGGCTGATAGACAGGCCGAAAAACACAGGGGCTACTGCTGTTGGCCACCTAGTTACCCACCTCTAATTACCAAATGCAAGTGCACAGCGTTGTTAGGAGTAGTTGAAGGGCAGGGCGTGCGGAAGGGCGAGCTGGGATCAGGGGTATGCAAGCTGAAGTGTTCATTAGAGAGCTGAGAAAAAAAAAAACAAAAAACATCGTACGACTAGAGCAACGCAAATCGAGTTTCAAATGGGAAAACAAGTGAAAAAGGGGCTGAGAGAAGTAAGGAACAAGAAAAAGCATATCAAAGGGATCAGACATATGCATATGAATAGCATCCATATAGAACTAAAATGCAATAGAATATGTTCTGTTATAATATTAGCTAGATTATCTAATTATACCTTATATACATATAAAATAGGGTTATTTACATATATGTGTAGGTTTCTGCATATAATATTAGTATCATAGAATATATTTCACAAAAATACAAAATTTTGCCCTTATCCGAAATATACTCAACACAAAAATATTGCTCATATATGTACCTTAGTATCGCCAAAAAATCAAGTTTAAATAGATTCCAACAGTTATTCACTTCAATTACCTAGCAGCAGATTTGTTTAATGGATAAGCAAAGGACCACATATCTAGCTCAACTGTATTTTAGATATACAGATATTCTAACTATATTTTATTTATGCCTACATTACACCAAACAAAAGTCCACCTTACTTAGATTTCAGTTCTCATATTTTTCCCAACAACAAACAATTGCTCAGCTGTTAAAATTACTTATTTCCCATCGAAAAAAAAAAAAAGTATTTGCTGCATAGCCTGGAGAAGTACACGAGCAGAAGAAGAAGAAGGAGAAACTCACGCGTAACCAAGCCCGCAATTAAGCGCAGCTACCCAAACCGCAGTCTCAGTCTCTCACTCTCTGTGTCTCTTTCCTGCCGTGCTAACGGTAAATGCTGCATATGTGCGCGGCTTGCGTGTATTTTTTCGGGAACCCCTTTTCGTTTGCCCAGCGCACCCTCTATCCCTCTCACTCACTCACTCACTCACTCGCTCATTTGCTGGCCTTTGTTTTAACGGAAGCTGTTGCTGTTGTTTTTATGCTTTCTTAATTTCCTTAACAATTCTTCTTTGTGCTTTTTGTGCTGCTTCCACTTCTGTTCGCATACATAACTGCGACGAGTGCACTCCAAACGTCTTTGCTTCACTTGCGCCGCCCAAAAAGGGTAACGCGAGCGAGCGAGAGAGTCAGAGGTAAAGGCAAAGGCATAATATAAAAATCAAACGGCATATGAAAATACATATGTATGTTGTTTTGTGTATGTATATGAAGCATCTCTCATGTGACACACACACACACACACACAATGCCCATGTTGACGTTGACGTCGCGACGCTGGCGCTAGAAGATTGCCGCAATTTAACAGAATAAGAAGAGGGGCAGAGGCAGAGTTGAGTGTGTTTAACATGCGTATTTGTATGGAATTATACTTGACTTAATTAGCTGTTATTAAAAACAAATTGAGAGGAACAACAAAACAAAAGCAAAGGGTTCCACAAACAATTAAATAAACATTTCTCTTCACTTCGAACAGATTTTCATTGACAAGAAGTTGCAGCGTGTAAAATGTGAGATAAGATAATGAGATAGGTATGTACACACATACATATGTACATAAATAGCTGCATGCATAGACAGACATACATACATGCATCCATACATGCTTGTATTTTAAGTAACGCTGCACAAAGTCAGGAAGTTGGCTCAATGAAATATAATGACCATTCGCCTACTACACTTGATTGGCTGCGGCGATCCGCATGTGATCTCTAGACAGACTGCAAAAGCTTTCGCATAGTGTAAGCGTGCTCAAAAGCTTTTTGAAATAGTGCGTGTGCGCGAGCGTGAGTGCTGAAGCTTTTGCATTTGACGGGCAACAACGACTGAGAGATACATAGAGTGAGAGCGAAATATGTAGGCCTATGCTTGGTGAATTTCGTTTCGTTTTCGCTCTCTTTGTATTTGGCACTAGCTGGCGACGTAGCCATTTTTAGATTTCCTTAGTGCTAGTTGCGGTTGTTGTTGTAGGGCACTGCTAGTTGTTGTTGCTGTTGTGTTTGCAGTTGGAGCTTTTTTAGTGCTGTTGCTGCTGCTGTTGTTGTTATTGTAATTTTCGTTGACGTGTATATGTATTTAGTGCGCGTGAATGTCATTTATACAGCAACAAAAGCTTTTCGGCTGCAAAACGTTGCGCGTGTATGCGTCTGTGTGTATTTTTGTGTGCTTAAGCGTCTGAGTGTGTTTGTGTGTGCGTCTACGCACATTTTTAATTATGTTGTGCGAGCTCAAGGTTTTTTTTTTTTTTGAAAATTTTTTGTTGCTGTGCAGGCGTTGGCGATAGAGCGTAGCGGTCGCCGCTTGCCCCCGACCCTACAGTTCCCTCTCCCTTCCTCTCCCTCTCTCTTGAGAGCACTATATTCACTTGCGGCCAATTTTAATTGTAGGCCGCAATAATTTAGATGCGACTCCGACGCAATCTACAAATAACTCAATAGCAAAAAAACAGGAAAAATGCGTAACACATACAAATTTTGTTTTGCGCTGCGTTTGCACATACATATACACACATACATAATATTATGTACATAATTTTATATAAATTGAAAAATATATATGTAGTTTATTTTGCTATAAAATAGCTTTACATACAAGCTTCACGCTTCTCATTCTTGCGTATGTGCGAGAGGGAGAGAGATATAGTAAAGTTCTAACTATGCTATACATACATACATATACCACATGCATATACATATATACATGTATGTATGTATGTTTGTGTATTATCTGCGCTTTTTGGTGTTGTAATTGCTCCAAATTGACAAATTGTTGTTGCTGGCTGCTTCTACGAATTTATTGAACAATAACAATAAGCACCCATTGAAGGTTATTTTCTATGATTTTACAGAATATTTTTGGTTTATTTTATGAGGTTAGTTTTTGGATTAGCATAAATTAGCATATTTTAATACTAAAGTCATTATTCTTAAATAACTAAACTATATTATTGATATCTCTCTCATGGGCGTTGAATTTAAATTTTTGGAGGTTAATTTTCTATTCAAAGCATTTTTAACAGAAATGCATTTAGAAATGTATCCACTATTTTATGGCTTAAATAACAAATTTTATATATGTATGTATGTACATACTTTTAATGCCATATTTTTCGATATTTCTAACTTCTTCATTAAGTTTGTGAAGTTTATTTTGATGAAAAATGCTTAAGTTAAAAAATGTATTTTTGCCTTTATTACTCTCACTTCTTCCCTTTCAGTCTCTTCCCCTCTCTTTATCCAGCCCTTTTCTCTGACTCACTGCGTTTGCATGTTTCGAAGGTTTTCTCAAACTAACACCCTGTAAAAATAATTTCATCTACTAATTTATGCGCAATTTTACGGCCATGTTTTATGGCCTATAAAAAGAAAAACCTAAAGAATGCGCGACACGCATCAAGCCAGGATTTGCACTGCAAAACTACATATACATAGATACATACACATACACACACATTAATATATGTACATTTCTAAAATGTAACTTGTCATAAAAAAATGCGAATTCAACGATTTTTTATGTGCTGCTAATTAAGCTTATCAAAAACGCAAGACAAATTCATTATAAAAGCAGAAAGGGAAAAAAAGCAAACAAGAAACAGAAAACAAATATTTTTAGTTCATATTATTTAAGTACAGTGAAAACCTGTCAGTGTCGTTCGTTTTGAATTTGTTTTTCTCCATTGTTTGGTCTATAGGCCTAAAGCACATACATAGTACATATGCATGTATAGTACATATGGATGTAAATACAGACAAATGCTATCTGTATACTGTGTGTAGGTGTGAATGTAGAGTTGTCTATGGCTGTGTGTGTCTGTGCATGTGATATGTACACACTGTCAGATATGGCGGGGCCTATGTGCAATGCTTTGGCAAAACTATTCGTTCGCAGTTATTCCCCAGCTGCTGCTAATTGCCAGTTGCCTTTTGCTCCACTTCGCAATAGCGCACACACTCGCACTCGCACTCGCACTCACACTCGCCGTCAGTCAGTCGCTCTCACTCACTCGCATATATTGGCAAATGTGCGCTGGCAAAAACTTTTGCATGCACTCAATACATAGCCGTAGAGTTGCGTTGTGTAGAGTAAGCAAAGCGCCCTCTCCAAGTGAGCGCATGTGTGTGTGTGTGTGTGTGTGTATGTGTCTGTGCGCTGTGCAAGTATGGGTGCGTGTATGAGCAAAATAGAAAACGCATTTCATGGGCGTTGTTAGTTAGTTGCGTTGCTGGGCCCGCACGGATGAGGCCCATGCATGGTACGCCACTGTGCTGTCTTTCATTTCGCAAGAGCGGAGAGCGACAAAATCTACAAATGTGCAGCTACGCATATATGTATGTACGTATGTATGTACATACATATGCTCCCTCGCATGCTGGGCTTATGTAGAGCGTCGATTATTAATTATTCAGCATTTGTTTACAGTGCCAAGCAAATTTATCAGCCACTTGAAGGAATTGCGGCGTAAAGAAAAAATTTCAACTCTAAACAATATGAAGCTCTCATTACAATGGCTTTGCGTATTTTTGGAAAGTGCATACGCAGCGGCCAATTGCAGTGAGAGCGGCTAGAGCGAGAGCGAGACAGAGACAAATTGATTGCCTGTCACTCCAGTGCTATGTCAACAGTTGAAACAACTGTAATAACAACTGCGCTTCGGTTAAAGCTATTGACGGGTTTTGTTGTTATTGTCGTTATGTTGAATCGCTGTTCTTGGTAGGCGACACATTAAAATTCAAGCAACTGCAGTGGCAGGTCATAAAATGCCACAATTATTAAAGCAGCCGCTGCAGACGCAACACGAGACGCAGAAGAAGAAGAACAAGTAGAAGCAGCACACGAAACAGCTCTAATGAGTGCACGCAGCGAAATGGAAGGGGGAGGAGAAAAAGAACAACGCGCACTCAACTGCATAGCCGCAGCAACTGCGACGCACTTTGCGTAACTGCGAACGACAACAACAACAACAGCAACAACAACAGCAGCAGCAGCAGCATTGCATTGCGTTAGCTGAGAAAGCCGCGCAGTCTGCGACGCACATTGCGTGAGCGTGCGAGCAAGCGAGTGAGCGAGAGAGATAGACAGCAGACAGACAGGGTGGTTGGGGTAAGGAGCTTTGTGTATTCTAGGAAGCCGAACGATTGCGCAATGCGTGCGAGCGAGTCAGCAATACCGAAAGGTTGAGAGGCCAAACTAAATAAACTAAAACGCACTTCCGACAAGTGAAAATGCAACAAGAAAAAAAAAAAAACAAAAAACACAATAGCAAATGGTAGAGTAAAGAAAGAAAACAGTAAAAACGAAGCACACGTAAAACAAAGGTTGAAAATAACCAAATTGTTGTTGCATTTAATTAAATGCGGAAGGCCCACTACAGCAGCAGCAGCAACAACAACGGCAACGGCAACTACATTTAAGCGCACGCAGCAAGCAACAATAGAGCGAAAGGGAGAGAGAGAGAGAGAGAGAGAGGGTAAGGAGAACAGCAGCAGTACGTACAACGCACAAAAATTTGGAACGCGCTGCGCTTAAAGTAGGTCAAAGCAGCAGCGGCGCTGGCGTCAATGCCGCGAGGGGGTTGCGTGTTAGCAGCGACGACAACGACAACGGCGACTGCGACGCAGCAGCAGCAGCAGCAGCAATATAAGAAAAGTTTAATTTATGCAAAGAAGAGGAAAAAAATTGAATGCGTTGCGTATGTTTGCATGTGTGTGTATGCTTGTATTGATATGTATGTACGTGTGTGTGTGTGTGTGTATGTGCGACTTTTGCTTTTCTTCAGTTGTCGCCTAATTGTTATTAATATGCAACGCTGACGCTCATAAATCATATAGAAAACAAAAAGTGCGTAGAAAATAACAAGCAAACACAATTTTTAAGCCCTTTCCCTCTTACACATTTCTTTGCATAAATTATAATTGTGCGTAATTATTATAATAATTACATGCGTTGTGCGTCTGCAAAATGTTTGCAAATGTTTGCGGCATAAAAAGATACAAAGAAGACGAAAAAAAAAAACTTTCGAAAAATTGTTTACTTGGTTTTAACTAAGTGTGACAATATTTTTTTGTACTAATGTTGAACGAGGGGGAGGGGGGAGAGTAGTTGTCAAGGGGAGTGCCCAGTGTTGGTTTAGCGTTGTGTAAGTGAAAATGCGCTGCGCAATTAACATAAATATTGAATGACATTGCTTGGAGGTTAGGCCCAAGACAGAAAGTGTTTCCAGCGTCATGTGGAGAGTTAAAAAGTGGAGAGAAGAGAGACTCGCCGAATGGGAAACGTATTCTTATAAACAAGTCTACCGAAATTTTGAGCTTAGCTAAATTGCAGCACAGGAGAGTAAAGTGGAGAGTTCAGCGGGAGAGTAGCTGAAAGCAACAAGTTGGTGGCGACAAAGCGTCTGTGGAGTGAGGGAGAGAAGAAGAGTGTAGAGTAGATGACACGAATTCGGAATGAATGCAGAGTGAAGATATATGCAGCTAGTCGGAGAGTCAATTCTTTACAGGAATTGCAGTGTAGAGTAATTATAATATAATACAATGAATTAGAAATAAAAGCTCACCTTATAATCCAATTGCAAATGTTGCGTGTTAATCCAAATTTAATGTTGTCTTAGTTTTCAATCGTAAAAAATGTTTACAAATTTTTTATGAATTTTTATTCAATTACAATTTGTAATTAATTTTGTTTGCTTGCACTTCACTGCACTTAGATTTAAATGTTATTTAAATTTTTTGTTTTTTTTTTTGTTTTTTACTTTTACAGTTCAATTATCAAAAATGTTTACCAAATATTTATATTTTTCAATATATATATATATATAATATATTTATACACAAATATGTTTTAAGCATAGATTTGTTTCTTCTGTTTTGTTTTTTTGTCTCTATATTTTTTGTTTTATTTTTATCGAAACGAAATTTTTATGCAAACTAACACACGCGATTTTCTTTTTATATTTATTATTTTATTAATTTTTTATTTACGGCTGATTGTTGTTGTTGTTGTAGTAAATGTTGCTGTTATTGTAGTTGTTGCTGTTGTTGTTGCTGTGTTTAGTATTGCGTTTTGTCCGAACCAATAATTTTGAAGAGGTTTTCCAATTTAGTTGTTGGCTTTAAATTTGTTAGCGGTTTTTGCTTGATTTCGAAATTTAGCTGATTTTTGCTTTTGTTGTTGTTTCTCGGTTTAGTTTAAAGTTACATTTAATTGATTTTTGTTGTTGTTGCGTTTTCTTTTGTTTGCTTCTTAATTAATTTTTAGCCAAATATATTTCGATTTTTTCAAAAGTTTTTTGTTTTTGTTTTACATTTATTTTCTTCTTTTTAGCCCAAATTTATAATTTGCCAATTTTGCATTTTACTCAAAGGTTTTTTTTTTTTTTGTTCTCAAATTTTACTTTTCAGTTCATTTTTGAAATATTTTGTCTGCTTATTTTTGAATTTGATTTTCGCAACTTTGTTTTAGTTAGTTAAATGTTCAAAAATGGCATTTTGCTGCATGTGGCAATTTTGCATTCGCCTTTTTTCGATTTTGTGATCGTGTTTGCTGTGTGGAGACATTTTCACAGTGACATTGGAGACCTGCAACAAAAGTGGAGAGTTGCATAAGTATATGTTAAACAGTGTAGGTATTTATATAGATTAGGAAATGTTTTTGTTATTATTATTTAATTATTATTATTATTATTTTTTTTTTCTTTTAAAATAAAAAGTATATCTAAAAGTTTGATTCCTGAAATCTCAGGATGTTTTAATGCTATTGCAATAAAATTAAAACTATATATATTGATTCATAGTAACATAGCCAACTGCACTTAACTAGATATGGATCAATTCTATTCTCATATTTCTATAAAATTTTCATTCTAATCTTTTATGAAATTCAAAATATTTCTACACCTTCATATTTCACAGCTCTTTCTAACGCCATATTATAATATGAATATGTATTATAATATTTCACATTGCCCTTTTTCATAAAATTCTGATTAGCTTTACTTTGGATTTTTGAAAAATGTCAAACAAATATAATTCTTATCTCTACCCGAATGCTGTTTCCATTAATTCTTTAATCTGAAACCCGAAGATTGCAACGCGTTTCGTAGCTCTGGTTTTCGTCTTGAATGTAGCTTTTAATTGAGATTGTTTTTTTTTTTTTTTTTCGTTTTTTTATAGTTTAGAAATAATTCATCGACTTCCATTAGGAAATTGTCATCGCTTATCGCTCTAAGTGCCAAATCTGTTGAGAATGGGTATACTAAACAGATGCAATACTTCAATACTATCGAATACTAGCTCACTAGCTCATAAACTATAGGCTTTGTTAACTATTTTCAAAGACTATTAACATGCTCGAATAACTCTCTATTTCTATGTCTCATGTTACATTTTTCCTTATTATGATACACTTTATAATGTTTCTAGTTCTTCTAAATTTCTGCGATTTGGCATTGAACTAGTTCTGAGCTGATTCAGTCATATGCTTCATTAGCTAAATTTGTCTCAATTCTCTATTTGTGTACTTAAATGTGGTAAATTATAAAACATATAAAATCATTATTTATATTATAATTATAGTGATATAAATATAATAAAAAATGTATATACATTTGATAACTTAAACTGATTTCTCAATCAAATTTAGCTTAAATATATAACACCAAATTTTATAGAATTTCTAATACATATGTACATATATTTCTTTATATTAAAAAAAAAATATATATTTTTATATTCATTGAAAATGGGAGATGCATTTTAAGATATATTTTTTTCAGTCAGATTTAAATTTTCTTTTATGATACTATTGTTTATTATTTTTTGTTTGTTTGTTGTCTTCTTGTAAAGTTCTTGCAAAATCTCTATCGCTCTCTCTGTCTCTCTCTCTCTCTCTCTCTCTCATTCCCACTTATATCAAACAAGTGTCTTAGCAAAGTTTTCAATATATGGACATATATCATATGTATCTTTTATGTGTAACTGTTATTATCCCTACATATTGCTTTATGCACTTTAACACACACGCACACACGCACACACACACACGCACACACGTGTCGCTTGGAAGGGTTTCAAATTCAGTTCGCATTTTGGCTGTTTTGCTTTTCATGCTCCGCATCTTTTGCATAGGCTTTGCCTGAGGGGCGGGCAGGGTGGTTTGTTGTTTGTTATTGTTGTTGTTGCTGCAGTAGTAATTATTATTGCTGTAGTTGCTGTTGCCGTTGCTCTTGTTGTTGTTGCTTGATTAAAAATGCACAAGTTTTTTTTTTTTTGCGTTTCGCCTTTCGGTTTTCCCATTTCCAGTTTCCAGTTGCAGTTGTTGCCAAGCAACCCCATTCGATATGCTAAGGATCACAATGCACGCACACTCACACACACACACACACACATAGAGTTACGCACAATTGTAATTGGTATACGCATTTATTGCATTTATAGGGTTTTTCTCCCGGAACGAGTTAAGAAACTTGTAGAGCTGCGCATGCTGCGTATGTCCTTGTTTTATTATATTTGGGAATGTATCTTAAAGATACATAAACTGCACTTGGAGAAAACATAGGTATATCTAAACAGATAATAGATACATATATTATCTAAAATAGAGAAAGAGAGAGAGAACTGTATATAACTGTATTCCTCCGCTGTTTTGGGCGCGCAAAAGTTGCGAGTTTTTAGAATAGAGTTTAGCGTGATTTATTTTACAAATTGTAATTTAATGCTTTTTATATTTGAAGACACAAATTTTTAAATACTAATATTTTATATTTTACTATTGTGTATTTTTGGAAATTTTTAATATTTTAATATCCACTTTATATATATATAAAAGAATTTCAACTGTGTAAATATGTTTTGATATATGTATTTTGATTAAGTTTATTTTTTGTTTAATTATGCTTTCAAGTTTATGTCTTTTATAGACTTTTAATTTATGACTTTTAATTAATGTATTGTTAAAATTTTTCACTGATTTTAAAATGCATTTTTATTTTCAGTTTTTCTAATTGCAAAATTGTTTTATCTAAAATTTTATTGTATTTCTTTTGCATATTTTCATTTGTATTTGGTTTAATAACAATAAACAATGAATTTACCTTCAATCACTTGTCAAATACACAAATACACACATGCGTTCGCACACACACACACTCATGGGCATAGACTGTAATAATTTTTGTTTTTATTTCGACTTTTGTGTATTTTGTTTGCCGGCCTTGGGCGATATTTATTTTGTTTTTGTATCTGTATTTTTGTTTTAATGTAAACTAAACTTAAATAATAAATTAAAAACAGTTTAAGTTGAGGAAACTTTTGTTGTTAGGCAGCAAATATTTGGTGCACAATTTTCAAAACAATTTTCATTTGTTTTTCTGCCGCATTCATTTCCGTTCGTAATAAATAAATTAATATTAATATTAATTTTGTTTCTTTCTTAAATTTTGCTTTGTAATTTTGAAATGTAATTTAGTTTTGGATTTTGTGTATTTATTATTGTTTCTTTTTGTTTTTGCAGTCAGCTTCTGTTTTGCTGTTGCCGTTAGACGAGACGAGAAATGCACACAACAAACGCTGCGACTGCGAGCTGCGCACCACCGAAACCTAGCGCCGAATAACGCGAGCGTAGTTCAAAATTTGCGTTTATGGCCGGCCTATCGAGGCAGAGGCAGAGGCGACAGCGACGGCGACTCACACAAGCATACAACAAACTGCACGCACACACAAGCAGTGGCAGAGCCACCACCAATAGCAGCAGCAGCAGCAGCACCAGCAGCAGTAACAGCGCAGCAGCACATCAGCGCAACAGCTCCAAGAGCGTAATGTAAATGGCGAACGAACGCAGCAAAGCGCAGCGACAAAAAAACACACACACACACACACACTCACAACCACAGGCCCGGCGTCGCAGTCGGCAGCTATTGCGAGTGCTTTTGCTTTATGTTGCAAATGCAGAATCTGCTTACTCGATTACGCTCTCTCTCTCTCTCTCTCTCAAGCTCTCTCTCTCAGCAGAACACGCGCTCACACACACAAGCAGAGACACTTGCGCAACGGCTGTGCAATGTTTTTGCGCCTTTAATCCATTTGGATTGCACGACATGCAGTGTTCAAATTGGATTTTGCATTGGCTTTTGACTGTAAAGAGTTTATTCATAGTTTATTTAAATAAAATTCAGTAAAAAACTGTAACTCTTCTAGGTGAGCTACTATTAGTGCCTTCCATGTAAGGCCCTTTATGATGTCATTGCTGCAACTTTGTTTTTTTTTTCTTCCTCCTGCTTTTTCCTATTTTGTGTATGCAATGTCGCCCCTTCTCACAGGACCTCTCTCTCAGCTAGAGTTTGGGGGTGAGTTTCATTACTCTCTCTCTCTCTCGACTCACAGGCTCTCTCTCTCTGCGTGCAGGCAAATTGCATAAGTCGCATGAGCTAATCGCGAGTCCTTTCGCAACTCCTTCGAGCGGAAAACGCTACGAAAATTAGAAACTTGCTTTTTATGGCACAGCAGGCGGGCAATGGACGAAGGGGTTGAAGGGGGAGGTTAGCTGAACTCAGATTGCATCAGCTGGCCAGGTGCAAGCAGACAAAAGTCCTCAAGTTCAAATAAAGAAATCAAACTTGATTTGCAGCAAAAGCAACAAGAAAAAATAAAAAACAATAGAACTCGAATTGCGTTTTGATTAACCGCTAAAAGTTGCTGACAAAAGCAAACAAACAAATAATAAAAGCAAATTCCGCCTTTATCTTATTGCATTTCCCACAAGTGTCCTGTAACAAATGAAACTTTAATCAACGGCTCAATTGTTTCTCATTGGAACAATCGGAAGAAGCATCAAAATTAGCTCCTTTACTTTTATTTATTTAATTTTGTTGCTCTCAAAAGCGCTCAAAGAGCGACACGTCTTGAGCGCAAACCCAAACAAAAAAAGAAAAAAAAAAAAAAACCAAAAACTCGTTTCTCCTGCTTCCAGTGGCAAAACAAAAGCAAAAGAAACTACAACAACAATAAGAACTTAGCATAACAATACTCAGAGCATGCGAGAGCTTGAGCTTGAGCTTTTTCATTCCCCAGCTGAGAACGCGCATGTCACTCAGAGAGCGAGCGCAAAAATAAAAAAAAAAACAAGCTCGAGCAAAATAAAATACAACGGCGCTGCTGCTGCCTGCAAACAAAAACAATCCAAAGAACGACGAACGGAGAACGGAACAGCAAGTTTACGCAATTCAAACAAACACGTGTAGCAGCGGCACGCAGTCAAGCGCAGCGTCGTAAGCGGGCCCCCGCTCGCACACGCTCTCTCTTTTTCTCTCTCACTCTCTTGCTGGCCGTGTGCGTGCGTATGTGTGTGTATGTGCGTGCTTGTGCGTGCTTATGTGGCTGCTGTCGCTGCCATGTGGCCTATGAGAAATCCAATAAGAAAGCTTCGTACGTTTGCTGCGCACACACCAATGCAGGCCATTATGCGTGTATGCATGCCTGTGCGTGCGTGTGCGTGCCTGACTGTGTGTGTGTATTGCGTCTTTTGGCATGGCCGCCAACATAGATGCCGACTGCGACGCTTCTGTCGTTTGCTTTAGCGTTTGCAGTGAGCTGCACACACTTTACGGCTGCCCTCACACATTTTTGCTTAGCTACAGCACTTTTTGTTGCTGCTATTCTGCTGCTGCTGCTGCTGCTGCTGGTGCTGCTTCTACTTCTTCCTCTTCTTGCTCTTGCTGTTGTATTGGCTATGTACAGTTTTTGGGGCGGTTTATATACATACATATCATTTATACATACATACATACATGTGTATGCTCCATATTTTGGCGCCAGCCATACACACACACACACACATACACACCCACTCGCTCGCACTGCCCATTAACGGAACGCACTTTTGCAGCTTGCGTTTGTGCCTGTGTGTGTGTTTGTGTGTGTGCACGCGCGTGTCTATGAGTGTGTGCGTGTGCTTTTTTGTGTGAAATTTTAGCATTTATTTGTTATGTACTCGCACTTTGACTGCTGCTGCGCCGCTGCCGCTGCGCTGCTGCGTAGGCTCGTTATATACACTATTTGACAATTATGTAGCGCAATGCGTGCGTGTGTGTGTGTGTGTGAGACTCTGCCGCCGCCTAAGCAACTTTTTTGGTTATGTGTGTATACTGCATTTTTTTCGCTTGTCTCTTTTTGGTCGGCGTTCGCTCGCCCCCAAAACCTCCTTGCGCAAAGCTCTTCAATTGCACAAAAACAAATGTTTCGCTTTCAGATAGTCTGTATGTATGTGTGGGTGCGTGTGTGCGCTCACACACACACACACACACACACACACACACACACACACACACACAAACGCACGCATTTATTTATTTTTTATGAAGCGCTTCGACGAATTTCTGTTGCGCTTTCAGATGAGATGATATCATTTGTTTTTGTAGCATTTGGCGCACATTATATTTGTGTGTTGTACAGACACACACACACACACACATACACAAATATTAAAATACATTTACATAGATATGTATGTATGTATATATACTATGTTTGTATTGCTGCCTGCAATGAGTGCGCTTTATGGTTTTCTTTTTGTTTCTTCTGTCCAATCTGTTTGTTGTTGATTGTTGTTGTTTTTACTGTCAATTGGTTTGAACCAGTTAAGCCAGCAGACAACAAACACACTTGACAATGAAATTGTTTCATATGTTGGGCTAGGAATTATATATGTACAGACGCATGCATGTACATACATATGCATGTGTATGTATATGGAGATACACATGTACATATGTATGTATGTATGTATGTCTGCCCATTGTGTGTAAAATTGTGTCTAGGACAGCAATTGTGCTAATTAGATGAAATAATAGAGCAGCTGAGAGGTTTATAGAACAAGTCAAACGCAAAGAGAGAGAGAGAGAGAGAGAGAGAGAGAGAGAGAGAGAGAGAGGTTGAGTTAGAACAGACTGCGAGACAGCAAAGCAGAGACAGAGAGAGAGAGAGGGAGAGTGAGTGAGCTGGTGATGGGTGGGGCAGTGGGTGTGAGCGTGAGCCTTTGGACTTAGATTATGGGAGCTCGAAGTATTTACAGTTAAACCTTAAGACTAGGCCTATATCAAAGAGCAATAATTAATTTGAGATTTACGTCTTAAATCAGAATGAAAAGACTTTAGCCTCTTAGAACAGACATCCTATGATCACACACGTGACAGGCATGCATAGACTTGCATTATTTACTACTATATACATACATGTATGTATATATCTATATATTTATTTTGTTAGTCAATTTCTAATCTATGACAAATAATTCCAGCTTGAATGCATAATGCTCCCAAACAATTCACATCACTTTCTCTGGCCCCTTCTGCATATTGCTTACTAACCTCTTGGCCTACCCCTTACGCCCTCTCGCGCCCATTTGCCAGTGAAAAACCTTTAAAAAAAATCATCGTTAAATCAACAAGTGGCTTTTGCTCAACCCGCTGCCAGCTCGCTTTAACAATTGTTTAGCATATCTCCCGCTTCTGTAATTCCTAGAAAAGGGCAGAAAAAAAAGAGCCGCAAGAATCAAAAAAGCAAAGGAAAAAACAAATTGTTTTGACTGACATCAAAGCGAAAGCAAGCCAAAAAAAAAAAAAAAACAAGTTAAAAATAAGGACGACAATGTAAAGAAAACCGCCAAAAGCCCGCTGTGAGCTTGCTAAAGAAGTAAGAGAGAAGAGAGAGAGAGAGAGAGGGTGGGTAGGGGCAGTGGGGGGTGGTCTGGGCTGGCTTCACATATTACAAGCTGTGACGTTGACAAAAAACAAAGCAAAGAAGCCAAAAAAAAAGCAGAAAAAAAAAACAACAAAGGCAAAGACTAAAAGGAAAATGCTGCCATAATTTCAAAACAATGACGCCGTCTAAATAATCCTTTCTGCTTTTCCTTTAAAGATACAACTGCAAAGCCAAATGAGGACAGCGTCGCCAGGAGCTTAGAGTCGAGCATAAAAAAAAAAAATACACACAACAACAAAAAAAAAAAAGGGGTTCAAGGACATTTTACACATAATTTTGAGTACCTCAGGAAGCAGGGCGACAGGCGGCGATGCTAATATAATAATTTTTGCACCAGGACGTCCTTGCGCTGATTTCCTTGAGTAGAGCGGCGCACAAGTTGAGGCTGCAGCAGAGCCGGGAAAAAAGGCTGTTGCTTGAAGAGTTTAACGCTCTATTACGCACAATCAGGACGCGGGCGCTTAGGCAAATCAAATAAAAAATATATAAAAACGAAAGGAATGCTAGCAGGATGACGACGACGACGACGACGACGACATTGATTGCCTTTTTACCTTGGCTAGAAGCCCATAAGCTCAGCCCCCCAGCCCCCATCTCGACTGTTGCGAGTCTTTGTTTACCTTTTGTGCCTCCTTTTTTTTTATTATTATTTCTTACGAGCGGCAAATCGATTATTAGGCTTTTGGGTGAATGAACTTTGCAGAAGTTCACAGCGAATTGTCAAAGATTTCTGTGTATTTGCCTAAGCCCAAACATGTATCAATCACATGATTGATTGACCAGCTGCAGTCAGAGCAATGAAAAATCGTGGCCTAATGTGAATTTGATTTACACTTTAAAGATATTTTAATCCTCTAACTTATATGCATTAGTTGATATTACTATAAGTCACGCTTCAATCATTTTGATTGAACAGCACAATTTTAAATTATTTTGTGATTTAATTCAACTCATTTGATAAATTCTATTAATTTGGACTTTGAAATTTTAATTTTAAGCAAATCTTAGTCGTACATCAATCAAATTGATTGACGTCAATTGAACAATCAGCGTTGTTAGCTTTATTTAGGGAACAAAACACACATATATACATATATATCTATATATATGTTTCCATAAACTCTCCAATATTTCATTCATTTGCAATCAAGTCAATCATTTTGATTGAAGAGTTGCATTTATATTATATTCCTATGACGTAATCATTCAAGCTATTGGCAAGTTGAATTATTACAGATTAACTCTTAAAAATATATATTTTTTATATATTTGTATTATTTATTATATGTATTTTATTTAATTTTTATTTTAAATTATTTGAATAATTATTTGATTGAACAGTTGTACATCAATCAAAATCGCATGATAAACATATACATACATATATATTTTATATCTCTGTCACTCTAATAATGTACATTCTCTTTTCCCACATTTATAGCACACATCAATCATGATTGATTGAATAGTTGCATTCAGAGCCAAATAGAGACTCGGCTTTATTTCATTGTTGGTTGCTCTCGCAGTTCAAAGGCCAATTTGTGAACTAGAGCAAAGCGCTGCTCTATTAGCGAACTAAGGCGGGAATGAGGCGGACGGCAGGGTGGGGGCAGGGGAGGGGGGCGTGGCAGGGTAAGCTACGAAAAATTGGGTCACGTACGCATGTGTTGACTGCCGGCTGTCGCTCGTTGCAGTTGCTGCGCAGTAGTCAAAGCTACAAGATACGATAGATACGAGATAACAACAACAACAACAACAGCAACAAACAGAGACACATTCTGTGGCAGACAATGCGACGCATCGTGTTGTAAGAGTCGGGGACAGGCAGCTCAATGGGAGCTAGGTGTAGCTAGAGAAGCCCGTGATAATCATTACGCATGCAAATTACAAGCGAACAGAAACGAACAGTAAAAGTACAGTAGAAACTCGCGTTGAGGAACAAAAAAAAAAAAAAGGAAAAAAAAAAAGAGATAATATATAGACATAAATAGAATATGTATTAGTATTTATTTATTTATATAAATCTAGCTGATAATTAAAATTACAAACTAGCGTAATATGTATTAGTATAATTGAAGTATAAGTACAGTTATAGGTAAAAGTATAAGGATTTGTATAAGTACAACTAGAGGTAAAAGTACAAGTGTAATATAATTCTACTTATACCTTTACTTATGCATATTAATAATTACTTATATTATATAATTATATTATATAATTATATTATTTCTATAAGATTTTTATTGATTGGGAATTCAGTTTTAAAATTAATTTTATGTTTAAATCATATGATACAAATTTAATAAAAATACTTTTTCGAATTTTTCTTTTCTTTTTTCCTTTCGATAAAAATATTTATGTAAATATGTATATGCTAGAATATGATATAAATTTATTTATTTTAAATTGAAAATGCCTTTGTTTTATTTTTTATTTTTATATGCACATTTGTATATGCTAGAATATGATATAAATTTAAATATGATATAAATTTATTTATTTTAAATTGAAAATGTATTTTTTTTTTTTTTTTTTTTTTTTTTTTTTGGGTTTTTTAATATTTTAAATGTAAGTTTATATAAAATTGGTTCTATATTATATTATTATTAATTATTAAATTTTCTTTACTACTTATACAAGAAGATAATGTTTGCAATATATTGATATATGCATACATTAATTATTTCAAATTAACATTTTCAAAATAATTTATATATAATTTTTTTTATATAAAAATATCAATTTGTATTAATTTGTCGTACTTTATATTTACACTTCTGTATTCCTCTTGGTTAACTAATAAACCAATTTGGTTGCATGCTTATTGCGCTCACTGTACTTCACTAGTTGACAGTTTACATGTGGCAACAGCTACTCAACAAAAAAAAAAAAAGACCATAAAAAAAATTGTTGCGGTGGGTGGCGCTGCGCTGCGCTTCACATCTAATTGACGCACGTTGATCTCTTGCCACACGCTCTGTCGCTCTCCCTATCTAGCTCTCTCTCCATCTCTCTCGCACTCACTCTCTCTTTGGGCTCTATACTAACTTGCCATGCAATTCTAGTCCAAAAAAAAATTGTACATTTTTTGTTGCACGAAAATAGGTCAATGCATATAATTTAGAGTGAGTCCAACTCTCTCTCTCTCTCTCTTGCTCATGCTCATGCTCTCTCTGTTTGTGCTGTATGTTGCAACGTTGCTGCTTCTGCTGACGCCGCAATTTCAGTAAATTGTTTTTTTTCTTTGATCTTCGCTCTTTGCCTCAGTTGGAGAATCGCCCGCGCCCCCCCCTCAAGTCGGGCGCCCAACGCCACTGCGCTGCCTGCTGTGGCAGCACTCAGAATGCAATCCATCAATCGCAGTTGGCCTCGCTGCCTCAGTCTGTGTGCAACCACCGGGCAATTATGTAATCTATGGAACCCGCTGGGCTGGGCTGGGATGGGAGAAGCAGCCGAGATGGACGCAGAATCTCTGCGAATCGGGGGTGGCTGGCGGTGAGAGCGAAGTGGCAGGAGTAGGAGCAGGAGCAGGAAATGGAAATTGGAGTTGGAGTTGACTATGGAGTTAGAGCCGGGGGTAGCACCGCCAGGCAACATCTGGCAGCTTGCTCGAAACTTTAAGAGCGCAAGAATTCCTTGGGGCTTTTCACAAAAAGTTCAAATTAAGCGAAAGACATAAAAAAACAACAACAGAAATTAAAATGTTTGATATGGAAAACGAAAAGATACAGCATTGACCTTGAGTCAAATTAGAAGAGAGCAAAATAAACATATAGTAAAATATATGAAATATTTACATATTGTATATGCCCTCTGCCTGGATGTCACTTATAATTTGTATTCTTTTATGATGCTCGATCTTGAATTCTGGTAAAATACATAAAACAAATAAGTGAATATATAAGTGATTGAAAAATTGCATAATTTTCACATTTTCAATTAAAAAGAATACAAAAAAAAAAAATGATTTAAATAAAACATTTTGCATGTAAAGCAAAATTCGTACTTAAAAATGCAAAGTTTTCCTCTATATCACATTCATCCAAACGCATTCACATGATCCATAATAGCCCCCACTGCATTTATCAATAATTCAACGAAAAAGAAAAAAAAAACTATTTATTGCTTCCTCCTACTGTCAATAACTAAATATGACATAAAGTCACTTTCCGTGCTAAGCAAGCACACATCATTGAATCCCCGCAAGCCAAATACATATGAGCCAGCATTACGCTCTGCCTCTGCCTCTGCCTCTCTCCCTTCCTCTATGTGTGTCTCTGTCTGACCCCCGCAATCGCTGCTTCATGCTCATAAGGAGCATAATCACATCAGAACATTAAGTACTTTATTCCATTAGAAGACCTTCAAAAAGGTTAAGCATAAATTAAATTACGCAAAAACCAGCAGAAAACTAACCACCAAATATTTCCACAAATGTCCAATGTCTTCTTCTTCTTCTTCTTCTCCTGCATCATCGTTTACAGTTGTGTTATGTTTTATTTATATTTATTTTATGCAAAAAGCGAAATGGGCAAAGCTGAAAAAAAGTAAAAGAAAACAGAAAATGGAACATGGAAAATGTTGAAAAACTTGCACAAATTTTCACTGTGCTAAGCAACCCCAGAGCAAAACTCGATGCGATGTTGCTTTAAGACTTATTTCAATGTTTTTCCAATACCCAGTAAATGGTAGCCCAGAGAAATGGTGTTGAATAAGCGTGTGAGAGAATATGAAACAAAAATATGTGAGATTTATTTGATTTCAAATTCTCTAAAATTTTCATTTTTGTTTTGAAGTCTTCAAACTTTTGCACAACATTTTTCTAGGGTATCGGCAAGTTGAGCTTATGTTGTAATTCTAAATTTTTTATAGCTCTGTTATGCATAAACTGGAGCGAAAATTGTGCAGCCGGAAGCATTCAATTGAGCGTAAGCAAAGGCAACAGCTACAACAACAACAGCAACAACAACAATAAAACTGAAACAGAAGGCAATTGTGAATATTTGAAAGAAAGTGTTACAGAAGGAGGAGGGTTCGGCTCAGACTCCCTGTGTAATTAAAAACCATTTGTTGTTGCCAGCGAACCTTTTGCCTCGAAAAAGTTTCGCAGCCAAGGCAAATCGCAGCCAATTTCAAATTCAATTCCAACTTGAATTCCCATGCGTGCCGCTGCCTCAAAACTAATTGCAAATTAATGACTTGGTTCAAGTTGCCGCAATGAGCAACAGCAACAGCAACAGCAACATTAAATACAAGCAACAACAACAACAACTAGAACTAGGTAAACGTTTTTGCACATCTTTTTGCCGAGCCACTTTAACCTGGGCAGAAGCAATAGTTCGGCCTGCAGGGCCCTTGGCTCGGGTTAATCAATCATTTTTGCCATTACATGATGTGCAAAAAGCAACAACAACAACGACAACAAATGCTGCAAGAGCAAAAATAGAAAAGAAAAACACATTTCTATCATGTCTGCCAATTAGCGGCTAATTAGTTTTCTTTGTGCAAATGCCGCAACATCAACAACGCTGATCACTGCAGTGCGAGCGAGACGGCTAGCATATAAATTGCAATAGTCGACAAGCTTTCACTACAACTGCAGCAAAGTGCGCACACAGACGTGCGCGAGCGAGCGAGATAGCCACACAGAACATTCGCAAACTGGTTTCCCATTGGATGCGCAAAAATGGCGATTGCTGTGGGGATCGCCATCTGTTGCATTTGTGTGTGCACTCTGTGCGCTGATAACTGTAAAATGGGCCTGCCTCAAGCCAATCAGCAAGTGCGCGTATTTATGCGAGCTTGGCAAGGCAAACAAAATGGAAATTTAGCTAAAATGGAGTTTAGATTTCATGTTTAAATGAAAATCGAATATATTAAACGCGTTTTCAATGAAAATTGTATTCTTTATGCCATGCATGCACTTTGGTAGCGTATCTAAACTAGTTTTATTTACCATTTAATCATATTGTTACAGTAACTGATCGTCGAACAATGAAACTGACAAGCAACTAAATAGTACGCTTTATGAAAATATAAAATATGTGTTTAGTGAGGCGCGTCTATGTAGCCTACAATAACAAAATCTATGTATTTACACAGAATTTTGTGAATGCAAAAAAAAAAAAAAAAAAAAAAAAACGAGCCCATTGCGCATTGTTCAGATTTATAGCCTACATAGTATATGTGTATACGTATGTGTAAAAGTATAATTATATACATGCGTACATGTATGTATATATATATATATAATTCTAAAAAGCTCTAATGCCAAACGAGTTTCAACACATGTAGTTACATATTGTTGTTGTTGTATACGCTAAAGTGGGGTATATCGACGTACATGGGGATTTTGTAACAGTTGGAGATAGAACTAAAGGCGAGATAGAGAGAAAGAAAGATAGAGAGAGAGGTGGTTAATATACTGAATGAAAAGCTACAGCTTGGAGCAGCTGCACTGATTTTGCAATCAGACAGGGTAGGGTAGATGGCCTTGCATAGGAATGTTGTAACAGATGGGAGTAGAGGCAATGTGAGATAGAACTTAACAAGACTGAGACTCTGAGAGAAAGAAAGAGAAAGAGAGAGAGAGAGAGAGAGGTAGATAATAGCTAACAGCACTTTCTTTGCTTTGCTACACTTTTGCTTTTATATACATATTCCCTTCATCCAGTTTTCAGGGTAACTAAATTGTCGGTTCTTACATTATTGCAGAGCTTTTTTTTTCTGTAGCTTGTTTTGCGTTAATCTTCCAACAATGTGGAGCTGCGCTGCGTGGACATGAAATTTATGGGATGTCAAAGGGCCATAATCTGTGCGACGACGTTGAAGGCAACGACGAAGTCGACGGCGACAGCGACGGCGACTAAGTAGACCGCCAGAGCGGACGGACAGCCGTAGAACCTAGTCAACTAGAAGAGGGCAGCAGGCAGCAGGCAGCGCGTGCAATGTGAGCGACAAAGCTTTGCGCGCTCACGCACTCAGCTCCAAAAAACGCACAAGCACACACGCATACATACACACATGCATGGGCCTAGGCATAGGCATAGGCATAGGCCTAGGCACACGCATGTGGCCGATTACCTCATCGCAACGAATGTCAGCGCCAAAAGGCAGGCGAAACAAATACAAAAAGCGCAGAGCAAAAGCGAAGCATGAAATGCGTGCGAACAGAGAGAGAGAGAGAGAGAGAGTGAGTGTGAGAGTGGGAGAGGTAGAGCACGAGAGGGGCAGACTGAAGAGAGAGGGAGAGCAGCAAGGGGGCGGGTAGCGGGTTTGGGCTAACGCACTTTGTATGCCAGAGGCCAAACGCACAGCAAGGCAAGACGCATGCATGTGTGTGCGTGTGTGTGTGTGTGCGTGTGTGTGTGTGTGCGTGTGTGTATTCTAGTGCTGATTAAAAAAGCGTGCGATCTTTTATTAATGCTGCTGCTGCGGCCGCAGCTTTTGCGTTCGCTGTAACTTTTGCCTGCTGCTGCTGCTGCTGCTCTTGTTGTTGCTGCTGTCGACGTCGACGTGGACGTCACTGCCCGCAGCGTGCGCACAAGAACTGGTCCAGCAACATTTTAATTAATGATCTCTGGCAATGCTGTTGCTGCTTCTACAATTTATGCCCTGTAATTTGGTGAAGAAATGCGGATACATTATGGTATATCATATGATATTATATGTATTATGCTCAGTTACTCAGTTGCAGATTGCATTTCTATAAACATAAATAACATTTGCATTCTTAGATGACTAATTACAGGGTATTGGGTTAGTTGTGCAACGCCAATTCTTTGTGTTTTTTCTGCTGCAGGGTATATGTTTCGTCTGATACACCCGCTGCATTGGCCAATTCGATGCTCTTCAGCCACTGCTTCTTCGGCGTCTTCTTCTTATGCCTCTTCATCAGTGTCTGCTTCTTCTTCGTTCTTGCCCAACTGCGCCAACAGCTTCTATCGCATTCAGCTGAATGTAAAATCTTGTATGGTAGGTCATTTGCTCTCCATCCCTCTCTTGCCCACTCTTTCTCTCTCTCTCTGTCGCTCATCTGTGGCCCGTTCTGTGGTTTGTAACAGCCGGAAATGTGTCTTGTTCTTGTTTTCAATCTTTTTACAGGCCAAGCAAAAAGATTGAGCCACAAAGATTATTACAAAGGCAAAAACAAAACAACGTGAACACCAAATTTTCGCCTCATATAAAATTTCGACTTCGGGCAATTAATCAAAATGCGAATCAAGGCAAATCAAGGTGGGTGTGTGCTGCACCTGCAGGACCTCTTTCAAGCATGCCTGCACGCAATCCGAAAACGAAAGCGAAAGTGAAAATGAAAACGAAAATCAACAGGGAAATGGAATCAACAACGAGGTAGAACGAGGCATACCACACACACTCATAATTATTGTAATTTACATTTTCACCAAGTTGTGTGAAAAAACAGCGAGAAAAAATTGTGCCCAGAAACTGAAACGTTAATAAATCAAAGCTCATGGGTGTAAAGTAGACGACGAAATGATACTCTACATACGCGAATTTAATAAATCAAAATTATAAATAATATTTAATTTAATCAATACAAAAATTAAATTCATAAAATAAATGAAGAAACTAAAAAACAAGTGTTAAATTTTAATAAAACAAATAAAAAATGAAATCAATAAAACAAATTTTGAAAAATTGGTTAAAATAAAACAGATATTGATTAATATTATATTGAATGCAATATTTAATTATTACTATTTTCATTTTAATATTTATGTTTTATATTTATTAATTTTTTATTTTATTTCTAATTTGTTTTGTTTTATTTAATTTAATGTACTTATTTATTGAATAATATTATAATGAATATGATATATTTTTTTATATATTATATATTATATTTAATATTAATTTTATTTAACTGTATTATTTTCAATTATTTGTTGTTATTTATCTATTTTCATTTATTTATTTTTTTTTTATTTATTTATTTTTTATATAATAATTATTTATTTATTACTAAAAATCCAGTTATTACATTTAATACTTACATAATAATATTAAAAAATCTAATCATAATTAATACTACAGCATATTTTATATTATTTATTCACATATTTTTAAATTTCATTTTACGTTATTTTTACGTAATTTAATTTAATTAATTTTCCAAATATATGCCTAATGTCTTTCAAGTTGAAATATTGTATTAATATATATTTGCAAAATTTCTAAAAATTTCTGCCGTTCATCACATTCTAGGGTAGACTACTTAACCTAACTAATTGACCCACTGCATGCATATCAGAGTCGAGTCATAAAAAATCATAAGAGTAACAGAAGCATATATCACAAGAACAAAGAATAATAATATAATAAAAAACGAGAGTGAGCTGAAATAAAGGCTACCAAGGTTTCATTTCTTCTTTGTTCTATGCCATGCACAAAGCTGCGCCTAAGCGGCGTATGCGTAATAATATTATGTATACGCACTGGGTTACGCTGGGGTCAAGCACACACAGACACACTCACACTCACACTCAGAGAGTGGAGTGATTGTGCTAATGACCATAAAGTCCACAGTATGCGCATATTAAAAAAAAATTATACATACGCAGCGTAAGCCCAGCCCAGTCTAACTCCGTCCAGTTCACTCTTTCCGCTCATAATTTTATTATTTTCTCATAAATTTTCTTTCGCCGCGTTGTCCTGTGTGTCCTTTATTGCATTTTAATGGAAATTTCTGTTCGCAGTGCTCGACCACCTTCTGTGCCACTAATATGACAAATATAATAAGCGAGAGAGAGAGTGAGAGAGAGAGAGTGAGCACAGCAAATGAAATAGAATAGATGAGAGAGCAGAAAATAAAAACAATTAAGTTATTTCGTAATTTCGAATGTTTTTTATACACGTATTTTTGTTTGTAATTATTTAAAGGCTTGGTTTAATGTTCGACTCACGCGCATTATTTGTCGCAATGGATTTTTATTGCAAAATTGCGTTTTCATTTCTAATTCCTGTTTCGCCCGCTTTGCCTTGGCTCCCGCCGCACTCGGAAAATGACCTCAATTGCCGTTCGTTTAGGGTTGATTCATGATTCATATTGTTTGCCCGCTCCCCCTCCCCCCTCCCTGCCCATTGCTCTCCTACGCCTGCAAGGCTTGTCCCCAAATTTATGCAAATTTTGCAATTTGATATATGTTCATGAGTATTTCTGCTGTTGTTGTTGTTGTTGTTGTAGTTGTTGTAATAATATCGTGTAATGTGTTTAATGAGAGAGGGAGTAGAGCTTCCATTGACAGCTGCTGGACATTGATGGGAGTGCAGAGGGCGGCGCTAGGTAGAGCATGTGATAGGGAAATACACAAAAACGATAGACACATACACACACAAAGCAACTGGAAATAGGTGTCAGCAAAATAGAGATGCTTCTAATATACAGTAGAGTCTGGCTATAACGACGCGCATAGCCGTTAATCGCCTGTTTGATTATTTGAGTTTATGTAAACAGAGTCGTTATAGCCGGATTCCACTGTAGTTCATAAGCATGCTGTATATCAAGTCAAGACAGAAAGAGAAGAGTAGATCCGTTGAGCGTATTCTTATTGTGACTGCACAGAGCAACTGTTTCACTCTGTTCCACTCATTCTACACACAAGCCTGGAGATATCGACAATTCAATATGTTTAAGAGCCGTGTAGTCATCAGAGGAACCTATAAATACCTTATGGGCAGTCCCAGAACGCCTGCTGTACGTTTCATACATATTGAGTGAGATATTCTGGCCTGGATTTTCATTTTTCATTCCCAATGAATGCAGGCTATGAGAAAAAAACGCTGTAGTCTCGCTTAAGGCAAACGCAATGTATGCCAACCATTTTGAATTACTACTGCACTTTCCATACAAGGAATATTGAGTTAGTTTAGTTCCATTGCGCAGTGTGATCTCCTCCTGCAGGGAATGCGACGATATCAGCATTTCCTGCAAGTAAAGTGTGGAGCGCAACGATAATATACGTCAGCTCCAGTACCTTCCCTTACATTCTCATATCTCATTTTTCAGATCTTCTACAATTAGACCGTGAAGAAATTTCTCATCATTTTATAGCACATTTAACACATGCAAAGCATTTTTCTTCATGATAGAATTTTCATCAATTTCCCAAATATGTGAATTTTTGTTGTTCTATTTTTGTTTTTGTATTTTTGCATAAAATTTGTTTGCAGATAAGAAATTTATGATTATTGTGATTTCAGCCAAGAGCAACACAAATATGATAATAAAAACTAGAAATTTATACATGTCAGTCGAAAGAGAGAAAGGACAGCCAGCAAGGAGTTCATTCAAGCGAGGCACTAAAAATCATTCAAATTAGTTCACGCAAAATTGCGAAAAACAAAAATCAGCAGGCGCGTCAAAGGGCAGGCAGAAGAGCCAAAAGGCAATCCAATCACAACAACAACAATGAGCTGATAATGTTGCATGTGAAGGCGAGAGTCAAAGGAGCAAGAAGAAGACAAGAGAAAAGAAAAAAAGTGCTGCCACAGCAAAGCCTAAGGAACTATGACAGAGGAAGAGGATGCAGGATGCCTGGCGCCTCGAGACGAGCATCATAAAAATGCTCAAAACAAACAAAAATAAGCAGCGAGCAGGAGCAAAGCAAAATGCAAATTGAACGAATTGCGAATGCTCTCTCACTAGAGATTCACTAGAGAAAAAGTTTAAGCATAAAATGTGCTAGGTAGAAGGCCATAGAAATGCCTTCATATTATGATATGTAATACATTATAAACAATATTTAGGAAGCTGAAACTATATCTGTGATAGTAGAGTATATAAAACTTCCATATAACAGAGAAAACTTCAAAGCTATGAAGCTGTGAATTCATGTTTCTAGATTAGGTTAATATGCATATTACATATGCAATATGGTCACCCTAAAATCTGGGCAATATAATCCATACAATATCTGTAGCTAAACATATCAATTTCTGATCTATCTGTAATTTAAAGCTTATATATTTCATATTTTGCATCTGATATATCTCAAATACATATGTAGCTTATAGATTTCATATCACAGATCAGAAAGATACTTTACATATTTAGCTACATTTAATAAGCATAAAACATAATCATCAATATCGAAGTGCAACAGGAAATTCTCTCTATATGAAATCTATACTTAAATGATCTATCTGCTCTCTAAATGCTTTCATATAGTGCTTATAGACAGATATCATATATATATATCAGATATTTTACAATCTCAGCTTCACTTCCCTGACTTTTTGGACTGACAAATGCCGTTACACATTCGATAGGCCCACGCAGTGAGTGCAGCATTAACCAAACTTAACTCAATTCAAGGAACAACAAATTCTGCGCCTGCCTAACCTACATACATACATAATATATATATACATACATACACATACAACTTACACGCAAAACTCATCTCGTTTTGTTTTTAATCTTTTGGCCTTGTTTTTGTGCTACAGTCAGACAGTCAGACAGACAGACGGACGAACGGACGGACAGTTATTGCAGTCTGGAGCCGGAACTGGAGCCAGTTCATTTGACATTTAATGTTTCACTTATATAACAGATATAAACACACACACACACATAGTTTGTTATGTGGTGCAGTATGTCCTTTGTCCTTTGCTGCTGTTTGTGACATTTGTAAAATATTTTCTTTTTGGGCTTTTCTCCACTCTTCTCTACTCGCCGGGTTTTCTGCGCGCTTTCGCGCTGCCTGACGCCAGTTTCCCCATTAAATTGATAAGGCAAAAATGTTTTTTTCTTCGTCCCTGTCTGGAGAACTGCATGAATGGCCTACAAAGCACGATGCCAGGCGCTTGATACAGTTATTGAGTGGCGCGGAGGGCGGGCGATGGGCAAAGGGCAGGGGCAGCGTACGGTGTGAGACTTGTAGCTAAAGCCTGTCTTGTGGGTGTTTTCCTTTTTTAAGGAGGAAATTCAGCAGCGAGCAATGCTCACAGCTCTTAATTTCTGTAATTGCTCTTTAATCTCTCAACATCTCTATGGAGATAGATAGGAAAATGGATCGTTGAATATGTTCCTTTTATTCGCTTTCTCTGTCCCACTCTCCCTCTCTCTCTCTGTTACTCTCTATTCCCTGTTTCCTTCTCTATAGTTATCCTAAAGCATATTCGCTCTTTTTTTATCTATCTTTTAATTTCCTTTATATAGATATAGATATCTATCCATAGATACATAGATATATGTATGTATATATAAATAAAGTGATACTATAATACATATCTACACGCTTCTCCTCACATTTCTATCTAACTTTTGATTTATCTATGCCTCATGAGCTATACATATCTCTATAGACATACTCTCTTCAGTCATATATTGACATATTTACTTCTAATTTATTTCTATCTCTATCTCGTTCTCCCTTTCTCAATCACTATATATCTTCCTCTCACTCACACTCTCACTCCCTCTCTTTCTGTCTCTTCTTCCTTCCAACCAACTAAAATCTTGCCCAAACTTCACAACTTTATCAATTTCTAGCCCAAATCTCTGTTTTATCTCTCGCCGAGATATTTGACTTTCAAAATCAATTCGCTTGACTTGACCCAGCAGGCAAAGGATAATCCCTTTGATGAGTGAATCGAGTCTATAAAGCGAATGAGGACAGCGATTTTCGATTGACAGTCGAGGCCAGATGAGAGACGAAAGTTTTGTGCCTGGGCATGAAAATCAAAAAAATATCCAAGCATATTTTTATGGACTATGGTCGAGGCTGTTGTTGTTGTTGTCAAGTGATTGTTGTTGTTATTATTGCTGTTGGTTGTTATTGGCATTATTAACGCAGCAATTTGTTTGCGTGGGCATTGCCGGGCAGCAATAACAAGTGGCAGGAGTCGTGAGGCCGAGTTGAAAAGTCATGGCAAGTACTTTTAACGTATTGCCATCCAATTGCCCCAGTTCAAAATGCAGGACACCCGAAAAGGACCTTCCGATTTATGTTGTTTGTGCTGTTTGTGTTGTTTGTCTTCCCCTTCATCTTCATCTTCATCTGTGTGTCTGCCCCGCTCTCCCCCCTCTCTTTCTCTCTCTTTTGCTGTCTCTGTTTGCGTTGCCTTTGTTTTTGCTCTGGTCTCCTTTGCCACATGTTAATGTCCTTTGTATTGGCAGCTCTGTCCAGCTCCGACCGGCTCCTTCCTCAACTGTCAACTGTCTTCTTCTTCTTCTTCTTGTGCGCATTTGACAGTGTCGTTTTATTGGCTGTCCAATGTCCCATTTTCTTTCTTTTTTGTATTTTGACATTTATTGCCAAGTTTTTATTTTTTTTTTTTAAGTGTCCTGCCTTCGTCCATTAGCCTCGAGAGTTGTTTGTTTTCCACGTTTTAAGCGACTTGATTTCACTTTCCCATTGTTTTACAAATCGAATGGCTGTAACTTGGTTTTATAACATTTTCATGCTTAGAAGCTTAGATTTTCGAACTTCGAATCATTTCAAAAATATCTCCAATATCGAATTTATCAACTTTCAAGCTTTCAAAAACTCGAAATCTCTCAAATTGAACCTAAAAATACCTAAACAATTGAAAATTTAAATGAAACTCGACCATCAATTCAAAAATGTTATCAGCTTAGCTCTCAGTCGAGCATGCCCTGCCGCCGCCCTTTCCACAGTGTGTCAAGGCAATCTCTGCAAACACGATAATTATTATCAGAGAGCGCACACTTCTACGTAATTATGGCAATATGTGCCTATCAGTCTGATAAACGAGCAGACAAGTTGTAAAACGACAAAAAACCAACAACAGCAATAATAAACAAAAAATATTACATTTCGCACGTGAGCTGTGAACGAAAAGTAAACGAACGCAAATATGTTCGAAATGTGTTAAAGTGACAAAAGAGACAACAAACATTAGAAATAAAGCAAGAAGAAGACAACACACATAAATTATGCATGAATTAAAGCGTTTTATGCATATTTAATTGAAACAGCTTAACGAAAAGCAAATCACAAGAGCTTTCAGCCAATCACACGTTCACTTGTTGCTAAGAGAAACGCAGCGAAGAGCAAAGCAAAGCAAAGTGAATCGATGAGAGTGCATTTGCGTTAGCTGCAGACTCTCTTCCTTCGTTAAGTTGAACGAAGGCAAAAGTGAAGCGCGCGCAGCTAAATGAACTTGAACATAAGAGTGCAATTGGCATAGTGTTTGTGAAGGGGAAATGTGGACAGTTTTAATTGTTCGTTGAGTTGCAAAATCAAAACGAAAAGTACTTAAGAGTGCACGCGTATTGGGCCTGTGTGGAAGGGGAAATTGTAGATAAATTTGATTGTCAGGTTCGTGCAATTGGATGTTCGGGCGGTGTTTAAGGGGAAATTTTTGACAATTTTAGTTGGGAAATTGAAACATTGTAAATTAAAGTAACCTGCGCAGTGGGATATTTATTGTTCGTTAAGTTGATAAAGAGTGCAATTGTGTTAGAGCCGCATGGGGAAGGGGTAACTTAAGCAATTTTAGGGTATTTAGACAGTATTTGGACAATTTCGTCAAATAAAGAGTGAAGCAATAGAGCAGAAGTTGACAGTTTGCATTACTCAGTAACTTAAGAGAAATCTAGCAAATCTTTGATTCTTATCACAAAAGAGAACTGATTCTTGAATCTTATTGGAAGAGACATGAAGTCTTGTGAGAAAAGCCAAAGACAACCTGTCGAACTATTAAACTTATTCGACGGCAACAAGGGAAGGAAAATTAACGATCAAATGAAATTTAAGCTTTGCTAGATTAAGAGTGCAATGTACTGACAAAGAGAATTCAAATAGCGTAACTAAAAAGAAGAGTGCAATTGTCTTCGTTAAGATTCATCTCAGTTTCGTGCACAACTTAACGCAAGTGATGCGCGCACTTTTCAAAAATTTCGTCAAGTGATTTGCACATAAAACATTAAATTACAAAATTATTGTGGCCAAAAAAATTTATATAGAAACAAATCTGTTTAATTGGCAGCCGGCAATTGAAATGCGGAAGCTGCCAAAGATTTATGATATCTTATTTTATAAAAAAAAGAAGAAAAATGAAAAAAGGTTTCTCAGGCCCCGTTTAGAGACGTAGCCAGCACACAAGAGTTTGCAGCGTCATTCGTATGGGGCCGCATAATTACCGGTTATTGTACGCTTGGTAAATGCGCCGCTGAGGCTGCGACCTTACGCACAAAATGCGTGTGAGACACACACACACACGCACAAACACTCACGCACATAGATACAATGTAGTTATATGGCAGACAGTTGGCAACACGCTGAGCATTGCTGATCTCACAATATTTCTGGTTTTGTGGCTAGAAAAACTTTGTTTGCCCCTCTCTAGGCCCTGTTTGAATTCAAGCTAAGCTCAAACAAACAACAACTACAACAACAAGCTGAAACATGCGGTACGCAGAATTTTATGCGTTTGCAAAGTTTTCAGTTTCGTTGTTAGTTCCTCGTCTTCGTCTTCGTCATTCACTGTTGCTCTTTGTGCTTCATTTTCATTGTCCGCTGCCTTTGGCTTTGCTTCTGCTACTTCAACGTAAAATTTGAAGAGTTTTCGGTTCACTCGAGTGCCCTACAAGTGCTAAAACTATGACAGATTGGCCAACTAATTCAGTGAAAAGCAAATAAACATATACAAAAATTAATTCAATTTAATAATAATAAAGCACTCTATACAAGAAATTCCAGACTTTGCAATGGTTAATTGTAAGTTAAAGAATATAGAAGAAATTCCTGAGTTTACAATGGCTTCTCAGGGTTTTGGTAAATATTATGAATTATAAATAAACACTTAATAACTTAAGAGCTTGTTAAGAAAGCACAAAAAAAAAAATAAAAAATATTTTTAAGAATTAAAAAAAAAATTTTTTAATTTTTTTTTTTTTTTCATTTTAGATTTTTGAAATTATTATTATCTATGCATTATTTAGATCTTTATGGGTGTTTTTGATACATTTGATAAATCTTAATTATAATTTGCTTAAGATGTATCTATAAATTAATGATAAAATTATATTTTTTAAGCATAGATGCAAACAAACATACATATGTCCTCCCTCATTAGTTAATTATATACAAATATTTCGAAAAGATATATCTATGTATTCCCTCTTCGCCCATCCGTCAAGCATGCATGGCATACAAAAGCAACACCCACTGCGTATGATTAATGCAGTCACATTTTCATGTATATTTTTTACTTTTGCTATTGTTATGCAAATTGAACGAACGACGCACTTGTTGCGCCTCTCTACGCAATTCTCAAAGCATCAAGTGTGAGCGCCTGAAGCGCATGCGAACAACCTACGCAGCCCGAACAAAAGCTCGAACGCATAATTCAAGTGTCATGCGTTTGCGACTAGATACCAGCATATAGCCTCTCTCGCTCTCGCTCGCGCTCTGTTTCTCGCTCCCTCTCTAGCTATTCTCTCTCGCTCACTCGCGCGTATTGGACTCTGCGCATATGCGTAACGCATTTGCTTCGCTCAGCTCTGCGCGCGCTGCGCCTCGCTCTAACGCATTTATTATTTAACAAAAAAAAAAAAAAAAAACCAACAAAAATTAACGAATCTTTAAATAAAAAAAAAAATACAAATAAAAAAAAACGCGTTGAACGCGACTCTATTCAAGGTTATGTTCAGGGCCATACGCATCGCAACGCATCGAACAACGAATTTCTGTTTCAGTTTTTAGCTATTTTTCTTTCGAATTTTTCGTTAGTGCGTTTGTCACTTTGTTGTTGTATATGTATTTGTATATGTTGTTGCTTTTAGGTATTTTTTTTTTCGCAGCTGCTAATCAAAATGCTTTAATGCTCTTTGGGCCTGTCGTCCGCTGTAATTTATAAATGCCTAACAAGCTGTTTTTTTTTTCAAAAATTTGTAGTTTTTATATGCTCGTTCAGGCAGTCCGAAAAGGAGTAGATTAGCTTTAAGTGCAATTTTTGTACTCATAAATAGAGCTGCTAAGAAATTTTATAGATGTTATTGAAGCTGTAAAATATCATACAATATTGCTAAGGTATAGAGGTTTACTTATTAAAAATATATCTTAAAGGTTCCTGAAAGTTAATTTATTTCAGATAGATCTTGAAGTTTAGTAGCAAATCGATTAAACAAATTAATTGAAGCTATGTTAGCAGTCTGAACGAGCATTTGGCAGTCAGTTAAGCTCAATTGCAATGTTCCTTCTGGCTTGTTTTTTTCCCCACTTTTATTTTTGTTGTAGATTAGCGATACGCATTATTTACGCAACTGATTTGTATTTGCAATGCAGAGAGACATACATATGTACATACACATATGCAAACCTAAATAATATGTATGTATGTATGTATATATACTTTTGTATATACACATAAATTAATTTCAGTAATAAAAATTTTTAGAAATTAAACAAAATTTAGACTACGAATTTGCTGCCAAAGTCATTAAAAAGTGCGTTTAACAATTGCGGCAATTGCCCCTGTTACAAAAGCTGACAAGGTCAGATGAAAGTCAAATGCTAAATTGCAGAGGAAAAATTCATATTTTTTAGAAATGATTTATAGCAAACTTATTTAAAATATTTGCAAATAATAATAAAAAGATAACAGAGATTAAAAAAACAACAATTAAATTGATAATATAATGATATTTGATCACATTAAAAAGACTTAAAAATATTCATAAATTGATATAAAATAATATAAATTAAAATTTAATTTTTATCCAAATTTATTATAAATTTTCTTTCTTTTTTTTCTTTATCCGTCTACCCATTAATTAATTTTTAATTTCAAGTTCGCAATTTTTGGTGCCAAACATGTTTACGGCTTTATATATTAAAAAATTCTATTATTATTTTCTTTCGCTTCAGCAACCTCTGTCGTGTGATTCCCCTTTTCGTTTAAGCAGACATTTTAATAGATTGAATTTAGGATTTATTTCGAGATTAACCTTATGGCGATTGAAGCTGATAAAAGATGTCTTTCGTATTTTCTTATAATTATTTTAATAAATATATGTTTTCAAATTTGACCTTGTTTTATTAAAATTATCTAAATAAATATATATTTTAAAATTTTACCTTGTTTTATTAAAATATAAAATATTAGGTAAAAAAAATATTTTATGTTAATAGTATCTACACACAAAATAAAGAAAAAATTGCATAATGTATTCTTAAATTTTAATATAAATTTGATTACGTAATCTATTAGTTTTAAAATATCATTTTAATATAATTAGAGTTTTTTTAAATAGCCGTATTATGTAATAAAATGCATCATTTTAAAAACAGAATTTTTAAACTGATATTTTTATTTTTATATTTAATATTTAATATAAAAAACAAAATTTAAAAGATTATAGATTTTATATAAACATTTTTTTATTTATTTTTTTTTCATTTTCATGTTTCCTTAAATATGAATATTATCAATAATTTATGCGAATCAAGATATTTTGTATGTTCACTTGGTTAGGTTTCTTTGTTTTAAGATTCATAGCTCCGCTTTGGATGCGCTCGATAAATGCATAAATTATGCTTAAATTGTTGACCCTGAATGCCGCCGAGCATACGAGCTATGAAAAGCTCTGCTGTTCTAAGTCTTAGGCAACTATAGCTGAAATTAGATTTGCTGCCCAGCAAAACTATTGAAAACTATTGTCGATTCGGATGTCGATGTCGCTGTAGTCGCCTTTTGTTGGGCGCTGTTGACCTTGGGCGCTTTTTAAAGTAGCAGCCGAGTAGTTCGTTAAGGGCTTCCAACAAGCGCACTCACACACACAAGCACACAGACACACACTGGCACACAAGCAGAGCTAGCCAAGGCAAGCGTTGCGTTTGCCCTTCTAGACAAGCAAAGCTAAAAAACATTTTGGTGCTGCGCTATCAATGCGTATATCAATTAACTGTTGTTGTTGTGGCCCTTCAATCATAAAGTTTACATTTATAGAGCTTTTTGTTGCTTTTGGTGCGTTCATTTCCGCACAAAAAAAAAAAAAAAAAAAAAAAAAACTAAAAGAATGATTAGAAACGTACGTCATATAAATTTGATTAAACAGCTATGTAAAGGCACATATACATGCATACATATACATATGTATGTATGTATGTATGTTATATATACATACATATATGCTTAGGTGCTGCAGCTCTAACGGAAGCATTGAACTGACCCAAGGTCTACATTAAATAAATATATAGACTGATTCTTTCAGTCATTTACATGAGACTCGCAACAACTGACAGTGGAACCAAATGTCCCTGAATTGCGTGCAGCTAATGAGCATTTGAGTTGAGAATAAGAAATTTCCTGGAGCAGAATACTAAAATACACTTGCACTAATTTTACATATATCATAGAGGTGCTCAGAGAGTTGGGTAAACTTTTGTGAGACTCTAATTCATGGGGAAAATCATAGATATAGATATCATAGATATCATATATGTATATAGATATCATAGATATAGATTACTTACAGAAACATCTATGTAAATAACGATAATAATAATGATGATAAACATATTTTAATTGCATTTGTCTTATTAAAGAAATCCACTTTTCCTTTTGCTGATTAGTCTTCTGCTTATTTTGGCAACATTTTCATTTTGTATAACTAAATTTCTATTTTTTTTTTTCTTAAAAAAAAAATCCACTGCTCCTGCATATAGACTAAGCCGATCATAAGTATTTTTTTATTATAAATATTTTCTAGAATATTATGCAAATGCTGCATCAGGTCAAGCTCAAAAGTATTTTGGTACAATAAAAAATTAATTAACAATCTGGTCCTATATATCTCAACTATATGCTATTGTTGACTGATCACAACAAAATTTGTATATCTGATTTCTGTAACATCAGGCAAGAGCTCTACTCTGTTTCAACAAAATATCTGCAGTGAGAGTCGACTACTGCAGGAACAAGCCTGGCGAAGAATGAAAAACTTCCATGCGAATTTCCGCTTAGCTAAAAATAAGATTATAAAATAAGATTCTCAGTTTTCTATTTCAATAACTATCTATTATTATTGTTTTGCTTTTACAAATTTTTTTTTTGTATAATTTTTAAAATTTAGTTTTCAAATTTATTACTACATTTTCATATATATTTCATATAATCATATTCACATATTTTTCTATAATTCTTTCATTGCATGCTGTACAAATGTAACCCTATGTTAGGGTATCTGAACTTTGTATACACATCGTTAGTCACACCCCTCGCTGCGCTATTCAAATATTTAAATTGAGCTGTAAATTGTAAGTCGACTGCTGTCAAGGTCGATATTCGATTCGATTTCTTGTGGTCAACTTGACCTCTGGGCCTGGCCAACTGGTTGGCGCTGGCCAGTTTGACTGCATTGGAGGAGCCCATGAAAAACGGTTTTAATATGATCTATAAATATGCACGTGAATTCGTAATGAACTCAATGTCAATTTGTATTCACATTTTGTGCATGTGACACAGGAAGTCAAATTTCTGTGGCATCTCAGAGCTTCTGAGTCGATCTTCAAATTGGAATTATATTTTTTACATTTGGCTACGTGTTCACCAGCACGTTCCTTTGCTTCTAGTTAGCATTGACAAGAGGAGGTCTTCTGCTGAGTTGATGCAGCTTCAATTCTAATTTGCACTGATTTGATTCGGTTTTTATATCAGAAAGCTAAATTAACTACTAAAAAAGTATTTCTAATGGTAATTTATCTAGTGTGTGTAAGCTTAAAATATAATTTTACGGTTGTTGGGCTAATCGAAAACATAAGTATTTTATATGAGTAGTTTAATATTTAATGCATAAAATAATTCATATTTTTTTTAAATTCAAAAACATATTTTTTTAATATAAAAAAATATTTAATAAACTCTATTATTTGTGTTATTTAATTTATTAAAGCGATTGGTATGTCATATATTTTAGGTATAATACATTTTTCTTTAAGTAACTTGCTATATACACTATTTTTTTTTTTTTAATTTTAATTCATTTATTTTAGCTTTTTTTAAACAACTTTTTTGTTTTTTTATGTATTTTATTTTTTATTTTTATTCGAAATATAACTCCCACCCCTACATGGCTTTAGTTACTGAATATAAAGTTAACAAAAATTGTTCTGGAAAAAACCAAATCTAATGTCTGCACATTTATAATTTAATAATTTTGCATGTTTCATTAACTCTTGGAAAAAATGTTTACAGGTCACAGTTGGCTGCATTCTGCATTGGTCAGATAGAAGCACATACATATATCACAGGCTAGACTAAAGTCGACTTATCAGTCACACTCACACACGCGCACAGTTGAACACATTTACATATGCAGGACGCTTATACACATAAATCACGAAACTGAGGCATTCTTAAATATTGCGCATACGCCACGTGGCCAGCAGTTCAGTTGGGCAGCTAGCTAAGAGGTGTGCCTATGAAATATGCGTATGTGATATAATAATATCTAGTGTAATGTGTGTGCGCACACATATTTATGAGATTAATTCATAAAATTTAATTACATATTCACACTTGAGGCTTTGCTGTGCCGTATGCAAAGGTGCGACACACACGCGACTCTTTCGACTATTTTCTAATACATTTCATTTCATCTCGCTGCCCTTAGTGCGCATTCAGTGCTCAGTTGTTGCGTGGGCTGTCCTTTCTTTAGGCTCAGCTCTGCTTTCATTTCTATTTCTTATACAATTTAATTACAGCTCTCTAATTACCACCATGTCGAGTGTCTTGTTGAGTTATTCGCTTTTGATATTAAGTTGACAGTTATGACGAAATGCCGTGTGCAACAATGGCTTGTAAGCGCCACCTGGCGTTAGCGCATGGCAACCTAATAGATTGTAGTCAAGTATTAGATCTTTTAAAGATAACTCTTGAATTTGTTGAATTGGATTTTGATATTGTGTGAAGCTGTGATAGGAATGCTTTGCTTTGTGAATGCAAATCTCTTTGGATATATCAAATCTTGTTAGGATTGTAAATTTTGACAATATGGGCATATATAATTTCCTAATTTCCATTATATTCTTATATGAATATGTATAATATATTCCGAGTAGCACGAAAAATGTTCAATATATAATAAAATTTATACCAAACTTTATATAAGACGAGCAGGTTGATGTATAGCAGAATGGACATAGGGTCAGCTAGAGAAAAATTATCCTACAAATTATCTCTTCAAACTTCGTGCAAAAGTGCAAGGATGATAACATATTCCCATAATACCCATAATATTGATATTTATTAATAATAATCATAATCATCATAATGATATTACCTCAATTCCATAGCTAATAATGAAATGGAACAGAAAATAACAAAATGAAAATAAATCACACGAATTGCAACATCTTCGCAGGCCAGACAGATTTCTAGACCACCCATGAAAAAGTGTCACCCAATATTTTCTCAACTGACACCAAAGTGCGTGAGCTCATGTATGTGTATATGTATGTGTGTGTGTGTGTGTGTGTGTGTGAGTATGTGTGTTTGTGCTTAAAATGCAAAATTAGCAAGCAGCAGGGCATTAATCAAAGTGGAACTCACCGCAGCCTTTGACAGCTGTCATTCGAGACACGCAGCGACATTTTCTTTCTCTCTCTCTCTCTCACTCTGTTGTTGTTGTTGTTTGTGCCGCCTGCAGCTTACGCAGTTTACGCTAAAATAGAAACCATAAACATTTCAGAAAAAAGAGAACACAAATAAAACAAATCCGAGAAAAATCGCAAACGCAGCGCTAAGGTGTATTTTGTCATTAGCAGACGGAAATACTTATAGATAGAATCAAAATAACTAAAAAAAAAAAAAAAAAAATACATTAAAAACTAGAGAACACAAATAATATAATAGTCTTAACGAGTCATAGGCATAAAAAAGCATAAAACCAAATTAAAAATAAATATTCATCATACGCACTTGCAGCAGAGCTGAAAACGAGCTATAGAAAGACGCAGTGAATACCCTAGAAAATATGTGTGAAGAAGCACAGTTTGAAGAAAGTAAATGACAAATAAATATTTGGAATGCGATTTGGCATATTCCAAGTAGTCTCACAGTGTAGCTTTATTAGTCAACTTCATTCAGCTGAGATCTAACATCATGCAGGAGGCCTGAAGTCAGTTGATGTCAAAAATCTCGTTTGCATACTAGATGTAGGTATCTTTGGTTTATTAAGCAATTCGTTCAGACCAAGACCCTTCAAGTGCAGCCTATTCTATAAAAGCCTAGTCCTTATAAGAGTTAAACGTAAAAGCTGAAAATGCTGAAGAGAAGAGACATGCTCCAAAGGGTGTCGATTCCATAAGGCGCAGGCCAAAGTAAAATATAAGATAAATTATGGGCACTTGCAACTTTAAAGTCGGCGTTTGGTTTTAGTGTTTATGTGCGTAGATCTAACATAGAACATATGTCTGTCTATGGGCGACACGCTGTGTTCCATAATGGAAAATAAAATAAACATCAACAAAAAAAAAAAAAAAAAAAAGAAAAAAAAACAACAGCAACGAAAATAACGCACGCATAGAAAGAGAGCGGGATATATCCGGGGGTTGGGGTAGGGGCTAGGAGCATGGCATAGAAGCATAGGAGCCAACATTCAAGGTTAGAGGGTTACTGACTTTGAAAAATGCGATAGAGGCAATTCCCCGCTGCCACTCAAGAGAGCAAAGACAGAGAGAAAGAGAGAGAGAGAGAGAGGGAGACTGAGAGAAACAACAACAATAAATTAATTGAGCAGTATATTTTTTATTCTCGCAGTGCGTATAAAAAAATGTCATAGAGAACAGAAAAAGAGCAAGAAAAAAAAGCGAATGCGAACTATAAAAAAGGCACCAATAATAATGACAGGTAGTTTTCTATGCTGTGCTATTATCTATATACATACACAGGTATGAATCTGTGTGTGTGTGTGTGTGAGTGTGAGTGTGGGTTGTTGCAGGTAGAACCCAGAGAGTTATAACAATGGACAAAGCTCACTTTGCTGCTGTTGCTATTGGCGAATGAATAATTCTTTTTGCCCGCTTTACACGCACTTTCGTAAACAACTTAGGCAATTGTTGTCGTCGTTGTTGTTGTTGTTGTTGTTGCTCTTTTGTATAGTGCAAATGCTGAGAACTATTCTAAAATGGGCAAATGTATTGAGTTCCAACAGCAGCAGCAGCCGCAGCAGCAGCATCAACATCTTCGCTCTCACTCGCTCTCTATCTCTGTGTGTGCATGACATTAGATGGAATTCTGGCATCATGTGATATATGCGTGCTCTATGAGCTAAACCGCAGCTTCCACAAAAAATAAAAAGAGTTTTTCTTGGAGACTTGAAAGATTACATATAGAAAAAGTATATGTATAAGTATAAGTATAAGTATAAGTATAAGTATAAGTATAAGTATAAGTATAAGTATAAGTATAAGTATAAGTATAAGTATAAGTATAAGTATAAGTATAAGTATAAGTATAAGTATAAGTATAAGTATAAGTATAAGTATAAGTATAAGTATAAGTATAAGTATAAGTATAAGTATAAGTATAAGTATAAGTATAAGTATAAGTATAAGTATAAGTATAAGTATAAGTATAAGTATAAGTATAAGTATAAGTATAAGTATAAGTATAAGTATAAGTATAAGTATAAGTATAAGTATAAGTATTAGTATAAGTATTAGTATAAGTATAAGTATAAGTATAAGTATAAGTATAAGTATAAGTATAAGTATAAGTATAAGTATAAGTATAAGTATAAGTATAAGTATAAGTATAAGTATAAGTATAAGTATAAGTATAAGTATAAGTATAAGTATAAGTATAAGTATAAGTATAAGTATAAGTATAAGTATAAGTATAAGTATAAGTATAAGTATAAGTATAAGTATAAGTATAAGTATAAGTATAAGTATAAGTATAAGTATAAGTATAAGTATAAGTATAAGTATAAGTATAAGTATAAGTATAAGTATAAGTATAAGTATAAGTATAAGTATAAGTATAAGTATAAGTATAAGTATAAGTATAAGTATAAGTATAAGTATAAGTATAAGTATAAGTATAAGTATAAGTATAAGTATAAGTATAAGTATAAGTATAAGTATAAGTATAAGTATAAGTATAAGTATTAGTATAAGTATTAGTATAAGTATAAGTATAAGTATAAGTATAAGTATAAGTATAAGTATAAGTATAAGTATAAGTATAAGTATAAGTATAAGTATAAGTATAAGTATAAGTATAAGTATAAGTATAAGTATAAGTATAAGTATAAGTATAAGTATAAGTATAAGTATAAGTATAAGTATAAGTATAAGTATAAGTATAAGTATAAGTATAAGTATAAGTATAAGTATAAGTATAAGTATAAGTATAAGTATAAGTATAAGTATAAGTATAAGTATAAGTATAAGTATAAGTATAAGTATAAGTATAAGTATAAGTATAAGTATAAGTATATGTATAAGTATAAGTATAAGTATAAGTATAAGTATAAGTATAAGTATAAGTATAAGTATAAGTATAAGTATATGTATAAGTATAAAAATAATTCTGAACAGGTTTTCAAATTTTGCATTAGAAATTTCTTTGACGTCAATTTTGTGTTCCCATTAAAGCCTAGTTTTATAGTTGATAAATACGTCAATCCCCTATAACAATGATATACAACTATAGTTTTATAATACATCTCAGTTTTTAAGTTGTTTGAATTTTATCATATGAAATTTAATTAAAACTTCGAGTAGGACTCTGGTATGGTATGAACTACACACCCAACGCGCTGTTTAATAGTTGATCTTAATGAATTCTATATATTACTCTCCATGCCTTTGTAAGAATTATAAAATTTATAATGCGTATACGACAGGCGAGCCCAACCAACTAATTTAAAAACCATTTTTTTTTAAATATTTCTAAAATGTTTTTTTTTACAGCCCCATATATATTCAGCATATATATTAGCAAAGGATTATTTCGATTTATAAATAAAACAAAGTACTTTTACTTAACGCATATGTCGATTAAGCTGCACGCGCAACCAAAAATTGTTGTTATTTGATTTTCAGCGTTGCTTTTTGAACTAAAGTGCTTTATTTTTTTGCGAGGTTATTGCACTTTCAACCAGCGACAACAACAACAACAGCAACAGCAACAACAATGGCTGAGCAATCAGCGATAGAAGCAAAAATGGCAGTAAGAGCCGCGACGCAGCAGTGTTGCGTGTGAGTGTGCGTATATTTCGATGATCAGCATAAATGCGCAACATATATACACACACACACACACACACATGCACGAACACGCGCACCAACACATGCAAGCAAATACCATTGCGAAAACAACAACAAAGAGCAAACAGCAGTAGCAGCAGCAGCTGCTACGTCAGCGTCAGCGTCAGCAGCAGCAGCAGCAGCAGCAGCAAGAGCAGCAACGCTGCGTTTCGGTCGCAACGCGCAGCCGACGAGCGACCGAATGAACGAAGCCGTTGACACGAAGCAGCCTTTGGGCGTTCGTAAAGCTGTTCGGCCATTGCTGTCGTCGCTGATGTTGTTGTTGCTGTTGGGTCTGTGCGTTAAATTTTTTTCTTTTCTACATTTGATGATGCAATACACGCATTTTTGGCCTGCGACGTGGATGGGAACGCCAACACTAGCGCAGCAGCATCAAACTCTTTTTTTTTTTTTTTTTTTCTGGCTATAGGGCGTTGCTTGTGTGTGATTTTCGCTCTTGGTTTTTGCTTCTCCACACGCACTCTGCACTTTGCTTTGCTTTCTGCTTCTAATTTGAATTCGCCACAGCGAGAGCAGCAGCACATGTGGGCAGCGGGCTGAGGGGCTTGTCAGACATAGCATGAATAATAGGCAAGACATCAGAGAATAACAACAACAACAACAGCAGCAGCAACAATCACCAGCACGACTGAGAACGAGAACCACGCACTGAAAATGGCGATTCATCAAAGTCCACTTAACAAGTTTTTTGCATTTGAAAGACAACAACAAATTGGCCTAGACCAAACGCGTAAGAAGAAGAATAAGAAATAGCCAGCCAGCAGTAGACTGGCTGACTGAAAACGTAATAGAGCGCAGAGCCGGCATATGCTGAATGCTAGAAATTAGAATGTATATTATGAAATGAATGATATTTGTATATCTATATATATTCGGTGATCTCTCAATTTTGATGCATTTTGCATACTTCTAGGGATTGTCTTTAAATTTCAAACAGAAATTTATATTTATGTTATGCATGGGAAATACTCGATATAGAGCTGCATTGAATGTGCTGAGGTGTACGGCAAATAAATTATTTCCGATCTAGAGCACTTGAAACATATCGAAATCATAATTTTAGATAGCAAAGCTGAATTCAGTTACATTTTTGCTGCGAAAGTGCTGTAGAGCATGATATCATTATGATAATTAACATCAATATGATATTCACTATCATTGTTAATATAATTAGTAACATTAATAATCATAATTATTATTTGCTATCACTAACTTTGTCGTTATCTAGAACAATATCAGCGCAATCGTCATCATCATCAGAGATCTTTCAGCAGTTTAATCGGATAATGATCATAATCACCATTATTAAAGCTCTCGCCATTCTCATTGCTATTATTAGTATAGTTTATTTTTATACTTCCCATGCTATATAGTCCCTGATGAGTTTTCAATAAAATTATTCTATGCTAAGTTTATTAGTAATACATTAATTAGTAATTCATTTTTCAACACTCTCGAGATTTATTATCTGATTTATTGCTTGTTTTGCTCGATGTTGTGGATGTCATGTGGAGGCAATTGCCTAAGCACTCAATAATCACATCAATGTAAATTTCTGAGCATTCTCCTTGAATTTCACTAGGTAAAAGTTTTCCGTGACCTTGACGAAGGCTCTTTGGGCGTTTTATTTTGGACTTTTCATGTTTATCTACCTAAAGTAAAGGTGTTTCTTCGGTTTCCCTTCTTCTTGTCTTTTCTATTTTCTATTCTATGCTCTATACTTTTGCGGCGTTTTGTTATGATAAGCCATTCGCGCCGTACGCACAAAAATTCTAATTTTACTTTTCGCACGCACAAAAACACACGCACATATATACATGTACATATATACTTTTAGCTGTGTCTAGCAAATATTTTGTTGAGTGCTGAACGTTTATTTCTAAATGTTTTTGTTTTTGTGATTTTTTTTGCTAAATTTTTTTTGTTTTTGTGTAAATGTTTTTTTTTTTTTTTATGATACATTTTTTCTTTCGCTTTATGGCACGTTCCTGAAGAAAATAAAAGCATAGACATTATAAACAAAAAAAAAATGCCAAACATAAAAAGGTAACGAAAGTTGCGTTTGCTCAGCGAAAGAAAGAACTGAAATACATAACAACAACAATAGCAACATCTAAACACTATCACTTTTATCAATTTGGCAGCGTTTTGACATAGTTTTGCTAATATTTGCTTTAGATTTATTCAATTCATAATTGCTTTAAGGCTATAAAATAAAATATTGCGCATACGCAGCATTGTTTTTGATTTCTTTCTTGCTTTTGACAACTTTGTGAGGCGTCCACATGAGACAGCGTCAAAAAGATTATTATTAATAGCTGTTGTTGCTGTTGTTGTAGCAGTCATTGCACCCAGCAACATTTGTAGCTTGAGCTATTGTTGCTGCTGCTGGTACTTTTTGTCTTTTTATTTTTTTTTTTTACTTATTTATTTTTTTTGATAATAGTAGAACTTTTTCGCAAGCCAGAAAAAGCAAAAGAAAAAAATTACCGAATCGCGCGCATAAAAAAGTTCATTGACTTCATTAGAAATGTATTTTTTTTTTTTTATATATATATTCATTTTGGCAGAACTTGTTGCTGTTGCTGCTGCCGTGCACCAATCAGCGTTGGCGTTTGACATGCGAGCAGCATTTCCTCTGGCTGCGTGGCTTACAGCTGCTCTCTTTCTCTTCACTCTTCTTTCTCACTCTCTCTCTCTCTCTGTGTATATTTATTTTCTATTCCCATTTGCTGTTTCACGATCTGCAGAGGCGTCAGCTCTTGCACAGGCATCGACTCCAGCTTCGAGTGCTATTTCAATTGATACGCGCTGCTCATTATGCAGATGGATACGTTTTGACTATTAGCAAAAAACATAAATTTCAAATTATGTGCCGCCTACTAACAAACAATAACAACAATTACAATCATACCGAACGGCAACAACAACAGCAAATAGCTGCAAAAAAAAAATATATATATATAAAGCTAGCTACTGCTGCTGCTGCTGCTAACGCTTCACGCACATTTTATGCAAATTAGCAGCGCATTAAATTGAATACCAAATTGTTGAGAGAAATCAAAAGGACGGGCATAGAGTTGATGTGAATATTTATATATAGACTATGCAAATACCCTGTTTACTATCAAATACCAATTTCTACACATTAGACGCTTCTTCATATGTTATTTACAGTCTGTTATTTATAATATGTTAACTCAGAAATAATTAAGCCTATAATTGAAGAAACTTAAGGCTGAATGCTAAAAAATCGTTTTTTATTTACATTCCCTTCCTATAGCAGCTTTAAAGCTTGCAAAAGAGATTATAATATAATAAACTATAATTATAAAATAATATAAAAGCCGTATACACAGTATAATATAAATTTGTAGATGTATAATTGCTTAGCAGGATATCTGCATTCACTTAAAAGATCTTTAAAATAACCATAAGAATCAAGAGCTTTAAAATCTTCAAGATTAATGAGCGATCAATAGTTTTATTAGTATGTCTTACCTCATCTTATGTCTGACGTATTAGACTAGCCTATTTCTGCATTAGTTGTCATTTGATTATTAGGCTTTCAATAACTGATAGACAATCAAAAAATGTTCTGTATAAGATGTTCTGTATAATTTTCTTATGCATAATTGAAAAGCTAAAAAAAAAAAAAAAACAAAAAAAAATTGAGAGTTGGCCAACTCGCTGGGCATAAATTGATGTGTTGCCTATGCGAGCACGCATGGCATAGCTCGAGCCCAAGCCTATGTCTATACCCATGCCCGTACCCATACCCATGGCAAAGCCCAAGACATTGCTAACCTTGAAAAGTTGTCGATGCGATCATTCCACTCTCTGCATACAGATATCCACGCACACACACACACATACACATACGCATAGATAAAGCTACGCATAGTTTGAATAAATTGATGGTGCGTTCTATGCGCTCCAAGCAATTAATTAACAAACAGCTCTTTTTTGTATTCTGTATGGTTTTTTGTTGTCGCTGTAAATTGATTGGATACTATTCGACTGACCGACCGAGACGTCACTTACATTGCGGGAATTGAAAGCGTGGGCCTCGCAGCACTCAAATCGTGCCGCGTCTGGTACTTCAAGTGTTGCCCGCTGCGCCCATACGGTAGGAAGACATATTATCGAGCACATTGATGATTGAGGTGCACAGGAGTTGGACGAGAGACAGGCTAAATTTTCATAAACACTTTCAATTGTGGTGAAATGGCGAAATGGAACAGTGGAATGTGGAACTGCGTAGGCGCGGAATGTTGCTAGAGTTGAATTTCGAGCACAGAAATGTGGAATAGAAGAGGGCGAAAAGGAGATGAGTGGAACAGTGGAGTGTGGAACAGCGGAAAATGGAACATTGGAATATGAAACATTGAAAGGAAAGTAAAGAGTTTTGAAATAGGGGAATATTTAGGATAGTTTCATAGAATTGTATAAGTAACTCTAGTGGAAAATATGAAAATGAAACAATAGAAAAGCAAGGATGGGAGTGAAACGTAGTATTTGAATGATATAGATTCTAGAAAAGTTATGAATAAACAATTGACTAAGCTTTCCGATATGATACAAGACAATATAAACAAGTGGAACAATGAAAACACTTAAAATGGAGAGTATGTTGCAGAAGAATGATATATCAAATATGGAAATATCCATAAAAGAAAACAAACAATGAAAATGGAGCAATTCTTTCCTAGAAAGGAAACAGTGGAAATGGAACAATATGAAAACCATAAGTTATTCTTTCATTAGCCTACCTACTGCCGCAGGTGAATGATTTGTAAATTACAGACAAACAAACGCGCCACGACATGGCAGTCAATATTGTTGGCCTAAGTCGAATACTAAATACCCTCTAAAAAGAACTGTTCTATGTATATGTAAATTTGATGTGAGCTGTTATGTGTGATATGTGAGTATGTACATAAGTAGATCTTATCTGTACATATAAGTATATATCTTCATTTTTTCAGATCGTAAGGGATATAATCTCTTATCAATCTTAAATGTTATACTTGTATGCTATAGATTTTAAGTCAAAGAAACATAGAACTGGAACTAGACAACAGTCTACAGATACAGATTTATACATACCATAATGTGACTATACACACGGCTTAAAGACTTCTGCTTCTATACAACTCTACAGCCAAAATTAGAATACTTTCTATTAAAGTACCTTTAAGTGACCAAACTGGGGGCCAGTGCAGACCATTAACAACCAGCCAATGTCTGTGGGCAGGGTTTTCAGTGAAGAGTCGCAACGCCAGCAAAAACAACAACAAGAATAACAAAGAGACAACAAGGGGGGAAAAAATTACTTTCCAGCCAAGAATAACAACAGAAATAGCAAAATAAAAAACAGAATCTGCCTCAGTCTGAGTTTCAGTCTCAGCTTCAGCTTGAGCCTTAACCAACAGAAGAACCAAGAACCAAACTTTTCTATGGACTCATTCACATTTTTGTCTAGCAATTTGGGTTCGTTCCCTAGTCCACTCTGTCTCCCTCTCTTTCTCTCACCTTTAGTTTATTTCGCATTTTGTTTTTGCGTGGTCTCCAACGATGGCGACTTGCAAGCGCTGACTGACTTTGACTCTTTCTATGAAGCAAAAGAAAAAAAAATACAAAAACCAGTCCCAACCGGGCAGCAAATGCGTGTGCGATTTGTTGCCGTTGTTGTTGTTGTTGTACTTGTTCTGCTTCTTCTGCACGTTGTAGCGGCAACAACAACAGCAGCGCCAATCACACGCTTCCCGGCACACACAAGAGTTGTTCCTGTTCTCATATTATTTGTATGCCCATAAAAATAGCTAGATAGGCTATCCCGAAATAGTAAGCATGGAAGTAAAATATATACAAATAAATAAACATATTTTACTTAAATGTATAACGATTTTAATATCTATAAATAATTATTCGTATATATTATTATGTGAAAAATTCAAAAATTAAAATCATTTTGTTTAAGTAATATGCATATTAGTTTTTCTTTGTATACCAGAAAATTATGTGCTTAAAGAATTCTCTGGTATGCATAACTGTGCTTGAATGCTGTATAACATTTAAGTGTAATACTTAAACTAAATAAAAAATGAATTATTTAAATGAATTACCAAAATATAATTAAAATATCTAAAATATAACAGTTTTATAATGCTAACAAAATATTTTAAAAATAATACTTTGACATCATTTAAGAATGTATGTACTTATAAATACAAATATTTAAACTAAAAGTATAACAGTTTTTTTTATTGATTTATTTATTTTTTTATTTGTATATTAAAATAATGTTAAAATATGTCTAATATTTGTAAATTTGAATGTAATATCAAACATATAAATCAAAGATACAATAGTAATTCGATATATATGTCTATTCTGATTTGCTACTTTAGAGCTGATTCCTAGGGTAACTGCTGTGTGATGCTATCGTCTACTAGCTTTGTGCTGCGACAGTCGCAGCTAGCTGCGCAGCGGGCATCTACGCTAGCGTCGACGTTGACGTCCATTCTAGCTAGTTTCACCTTGAAAAGTTCATTCACGCCAAACCCAAAAAGCTAAAACGCAGCGCCAAAGTCCTCAACAAAATGTAGCAAAAAACTTGCACAAAAATAACATAATTTATTTTTTTTTGTTCACTTCTGCTGCGTGCACGCAAAAGAGCGGGACAGAGCAAGAGAGTGAGAGAGAGCTAGGGAAATAGAGAGGGCAAGGCAGAGGGAGCTAGCTGAGCAACTGCCCGGTCACTGGAAATCGTTTATAATGCAAATATATACGCACTTTTTGAAGTCCCCGCCTTATTTATGGACTGTTTTTCTTCTTTTTCTTTCTCTCTCTCGCTCTCTTTCTTCTCTTTCTTCTAACTAGCCACGTTTACAGTTCCCGGAATTTGTTTTTTAACTGAGGTTAGATTTAATAGAGTTGAATGGATCGAAATAGAAGTAAATTGGCTTGACATAGCGCGATCCAACTTAGATGTATGTATGTATGTAATCTTATCGTACGATTATGTGCAGCGATATGATATGATATGCAATAGCATATACTACGAAACTATACTATATTTACTATCATATCTCAAACACTTACAACGATAACATATGGGCCTTTAGTAACAAAAAACAAAAAAGGAATCAAAGGCATAAGTATAAAAATAGATTTAAGGCAGCCTAGCTATAGATATAGTTAAGGAAAACTTACTATAATTTAGCTTTAGGAACTTTAAAAAGAGATTTTTATATACATATACTTCTGCATATATACATATTTCTACGTATAATAAACATAAATAATACTCTTAGTATTCCTTTGGGATTCTAATAGTATGATATACTATAATAATTCATATATTTAATTTACCATAGATAATGCTCTATTTACATTTCCCCTTCTTCAAGAACTGAGATAGCAAAATTCCGAAATTCGCATATCTAAACTTGACGCACTTTCTACTCTGAAATACTTCCACAATGTGATTCATTCAAACAGTAATAAAAGCAAACTAAATCAGCTGTTGGCTTCCACAAAAGGCAACCCCAAACAAAACTAGACAAAATAGTTCTGATTACGCGGTTGAAGGCCAATCAAAATATAGTTTTGCACACCCCTTCAGCGCCCTTACAAAGCCGGCAAAGCGCAAAAAAAAACTATAAAAATTGGCAAATGCGAAATCAAAAACAACATCTCTTCTTCTTGCTCGCATTTTTTTTTTTGCACATATCAAAACAAATGGCGAAAATTCGGTGAAGTTCAAGGTGTGATCCACTGAGGCGAGGAAAGCAGAAGGACAGGAGAAGGGGATAGAAACAGAACGAAAGAGAGAGAGAGAGAAAGAGAGCGTGAGACAGAGAGCAGTTCTAATATAACAAAAACTAAAACGCAGCGATAGAAGAAAACTATCATGGACTGCTAGCTGATTGCTAACGAGAGAAAGAGAGAGAGAGAGAGAGAGAGAGAGAGAGAGAGAGAGAGCCCCACTGCGAGAGAACTTACGATCGAAATAGCTTCTAGACAGAGCGAAAATGCAGAAAGCAAAATATCAAAAAAAAAAAAAAAAAGCTATGCTTTATTTATCTAACGTCACATATGTATATGTATGTATGTATATAGAAAAACACATGTATAAATAAATACACATAGACCTAAAACATACATGCGTATATAGTTCTGCTTTTTAGCTATGTGTAAAATGCGTGCGGCTGGAGAGCTTTTAAATATATGTTTGTATGCCCCTTGCTACAGACGAAACGAGTATATTACTTGTAGGCGAGACTCAGACATTCAAGCTTAAATCAATTTGAAGCTCAGGCAATCAAGTATTGAAAGAGTTTAATAAAGTTCTAATCATCTATATACTCAGCTAATAAAAATTTGTTTAGTTTTAATATGAATCGATAAATAAAGCTTTAGGATCTAGAAATGTTTAAGATCCAAACTATAGATATGATAATAAATATGATACAAGTATTTGTCTATCGACTCAATCAGGATAAAGCTCTAAGAAGTAGAAATGATTAAGATCCAAAATTATGTTCGATCATATCTAACGACTTACTTAAGAATAGTCGCCCCATAGAAAAGATTATATATGCATAAAAAAAAAAAAAAACTTATCTTGAACAGATCTATGCTTTAAAAATCTACAGAAAAGCTCTTTCAAAGCTTAGCTAATGAATATATTGGGTATATATTTGTTTCTAAATATTACTGAACGAGTATTAGCTCGTCGCTTATATTGTATATACAGCTAAATTTTTTTATATTTATTTTGTCGTCTCGTTTTTTTTCTTTTTTTTTTTTTTTGTGCGTTTGAAAAAACCTAAAGCTGTTGACAACGCCAACGTGCCTCTATGATCTTATCTTATCTGACAAATCGTGACTTCGCTGAACTAAACTAACTAACAACAACAACAGCAACAATAGCAACATCAACGCACTTTTTAATGAGTCTCGATTAAGTTTATTGGATTTTTTTTTCGCGGGTGCCATCGAGTGACGAATAGTCGATTAGGATTTTGCTCTGTTTATGTCTCCGGCATCTGAGTTTCACATAATCTATGTTTTTTATGTGGGAATATGCCGCCAGACATGTGTGGCCATATAGTGTGCAGAGATATATGTATGTATGTATATACATATATACTATTTGCACGAGTCTCTGCCCAGCGGCTGTCATCTGCGATTTATTTTTATCTCTCATATTTTTTATGTGCTTTTCGACATTTATTAACAAATAATTGATGACGCCAGAAGAGGCCCAAGTAGTGCAGATTATAATAAATTGGTAGTTAGTAACTGACAAGCAGATATAAATAAATATGTTAGGGCTGAAATATATAGAAAGTGGTAAGAGTGCACTAAATGGGGCCAAGCTACTGGCAGTCAAACTGAAGTTATATAGAGTATATAAAAATATTTGTACAGAACTCAATCAACTTTGATGATGATTGTATTTATAAAAAAATATAGATAATTACTCAGTGTGTTCACTTCTACTGCATTAAAAGAAATTTAATTTCAATTGAAGGACCTAATTTATTTCTTAATTGTTTCTCATTGACTTTGATTCAGAATATATATACTCTATGTTTCTGCCACGCTTCCTTTCTTATATTATGATACCCAGTTTACCCATTTTCAAGGCATTCATTATATATTTAGCGTCATTTAACTTAATCATCAACAACTGCTCCACAATTAATATTAAACCATCCCAAAAGTATGCTACAATTTCCGCAATTTCACATTAAGCATATGCGCCCTTGGCCCACTGAACCACTTAGTATGTAACCTAATACAACTTTTAATCTATAGAGATTGCAAAAATAAAATACGAAAAAGCTGGGGAGGGGGGAAAGGTTTAGCTACTGCTGCTCCTGCTGCAAGTAATTATCCTTATACTCCTTTTGTTTTTTTTTTTGCCCGAGTTGCGAAATATGTAAATAAAATGAAGCTAGGCAAAAATTTTCCGTTTATTCTTTCTGCATGTAAAACAGACCTTTTGCATTATTTTCACATACTTTGATTGCCTAAGCGCGCCGCTTGGGTCAGCGCTAAATCTGAGGCATTTCAAGCACACAACTGACTGACTCGAAGACGCGCTGTAAAAATATATAATATATAGAGCTCAAAGTATATATAGTAATTTTGGGCTGTAAGACTCTTATAGAACCTGAGTTCAATGGGCAGTATGAATAAGCAACTTATATATTTCTTGAATTATATTTATGAAAAACTAGGATTTATTTCAGCTATAAAAGCTTTATAAATATTTTGTATTAAAACTTATCATCATGAAGCTTAGTGTGCTTTATAAGTATATGTATAGATATTATATGCAGATTTATATTGATGCGTATATATAATGAATTTTACAACAACCTAAAGTGTAAATGTAAAATTTTGAGACTCGAACTTTTATAGATCCTGAGTTCAATGGGATAGTACGTAGAATATGATAGTATCAGGAAAAATGAATATAAAGATAAGAATCTATATGCATTTATCTTCATATATAAGCATTAATCAAGTTGTTTTTTTAATGAACTCCGGTGTGCTTCAGGTAGTAATATTTCCTATATATACCTTATATCTGGCGTTTTATAAAATTACTATCAATAAGCTCACATAACAAGCTGTGATACTGGAACTCTTATAGTTGCTGAGTTCAATTGGGGTAAGGCTGAAACAATATAAATATAAGCATTTCCTGCTTTGGTTATCGCTTCTGTCTGGTCAATGTAGTATATTATAGCCCATTTCCCCTGTTTACAGGTCATTCCAAAAAGGTGCTCTCTACAAATTTGTTTTTGACCCCGAATTTGCTTATCTCACACGCATCGCAACTGACTTAAATATCTCATTTAACGCCAGGGCGAGTACGTTGAGCTGACTTACTTTCGGGTGGGCTTTGCTGCACTTGCTAACACACATTTGTATGGATGTGTATAAGTATATACTTATATGTATATGTATAACATATATATATCCGACTAAATACGCGCACAATAAATTTTCACATGTTTATCCCTTTTGCCACACGCACGCATACACATACAGACAGCTGGGCTCTGTTGTCCAACTGTTTCTTATGTCCTGCGTGTCCTTTGTCCTGCTCCAAATATACTACGCTCTTTGTGCGTATATGTATGTGTGTGTGTATTTGTGTTTGTGTGTGCGCAAAGTGTGTCAAAAAGTTTTTGGCTATTACTTTCACTACTTAGAGTTAGAGCCAGCCAGGGGCCAGAGCTAAAGGAGAAAAGTGTGGGCAGGGAATTACGGCACAACTCTGAGCTGTGAGGGTTGCTGTTAGGTTGTTGTTGCTGCAGTTGTTGTTCGTGTGTGTAATGCGACAAATTAACAATGTACTTAATTAATATGTCAAATTGGATTACAATTTGCTAAAAATTTGTCATAAATGTTGGCCACTGTGCTTCCACATCGCTAAACACTGCCCGAGCAGTGAGCGGCATAATAAAGTCTCTTGATTGCCATTGCGAGAGAGAGAGAGAGAGAGAGAGTATTTGGGTGAAAGTGATTACAGAGCAAGTGAGATGAAGGTATTTAAAGAGTTGCTTTGGATTTGTGGAACAGTGGGACAGGCGCAAGGCAAGCCAAATAAAATGTAGTTAAGCTAAGATATGATTGTAATTCCCAACAGGTTTTTTTTTTCTTTCTGGTAGATTTGATGAGGCAGGACTTAAAGTAAATTATATAGATATTGATGGTGTTGTTTTTCTTTTGATAATGTAGTAGATCAAGTAAGTTGTGAGAGATTTTTATAGTGCGTATTCAATGCAAATAAAAGTCTGTGACGTTTTACTCTTTTATTGACTATAAAGTCTTTTTGTCGTTTTATTGTTTTATTGTAAGTTGATTATACTATATGCATACAAAATGTATTGTTTAGAACCTCAAAAGCATAAAAGGTTCTCATAACAAACAACGCGAAACTACTATAAAATTACTTTAGATGTATTCATCATCCTGCAGATGCACTCAAAAAATATTTACTCCCCAATTAAAGCATCAAAGATTATATTAATCAAGTGAATACAAATATTAATATATAATATATTAGTTATTAAAATGGTATATGTATTATTTAATATGTATTATTATTATATGAATTAATTATGTTAAACATGAAAATGGAATTCATCTATTTGCAAGTCAAGAGACAGCTGCTACAGCTGCTCATCAACAAGTAAAGCCACTAAAAACTTATTAACTGCGCATATATAAATTTTAATTAGACACACACACACACACAGAGAGAGAGTAGGCGGCATAGAAACCAAAAATTTTGTAGCAGGGATTCATCTTAGCCTTAATTAATTTTTGGCCAAGTGACATTCCCCATGGCACACAAATTTATATATACATATATATATATATATATATATATATATATATATATATATATATATATATATATATATATATAAACAGTTATATATGTATGTATATACTTATATATACGTGAAAATCAAGCTTCGCTTGTGATAAATTGATTTTCGCTGAGCGAAAGTTTTGCTGCAAAAGCGCAGCGCGCGTAAAAGTATCTCACGGATACACAAAACTGTTTTTGAGTGGGCCAAAGGGAAGAGGTAGGCAAGTGGGCGGGAGGGTACATGGGTATAGGTGGGCTGTTTGCCAGCCTGCCTGCCAGTATGCCAGCCTGCTGCGTTGTCAAAGTAACGAGTGCGCTGTCAAGACTGTCAGCCACACCCGCCCACCCACACACACACACACACACACTCAAGCAACTGTCAGGCGTAAGTAAACTAAAAAGACAAAAGCAAATGCCTAAAAGTGTGCTACACATAAGACGCAAGTATATAAAGGCCTGGTCGTAGCTGCTGCCATTGCTGCTGCTGCTGTTGTTGTTGTTGCTGCTGTTGTTGTTGCTGCTGTTGCTGCTGCTGCTGCTGCGTCTTTCGGCTTTGCAAGTTGCCAAGGCGACGTTAACATTTGGCCATGAGCTTCAGCTACATCTTCATCTCCAGCCACGTCTTCAGCTTCAGCCAAGTGCAACAACAACAACAGCAGCAACAACAACAACAGCAGTAGCAGCAACGGCAGCAGCAGCAGTCGCATTGACAAAAGACTTTTTGGGTTTTGGTTTTTGCGTTACGCCCCCCATTTCGATGGTAAGGCCCACCCAGCCGCCTTTCACTTTCTGCTTGCCCAACCCGCACACTGCCTTTTTCCCTTTACCGCCCCCCCTTTCGCTCTCTATGCCTGACATCCCTCTCGTTCTCTCGCATTTCGCATTTTGTTGGAAAACTCGAATGTCAGTTGTAATAGCTTCGGCATATAAATCAATAAAATGATTGTACGCACCTTTGCGCTTTTCCCCCATGCCTCGCACTGCGCTGCTCGCCCGCCTCAGCTCGCCTCTACCTACAGCTGCTACCTTTTATTTTGTTTTTTTCTGTGTCATTTTCCTTCTTGCAGCTTTTGGTTCTGGCCACGGGCACTTGTAACAACGGCTGGCGGCCTTTACTACAGTTTTGTTGCTGTTGCAGCAACGGTGTTGCCGCATTACAGCAAAAGGGCTGGTGAATCGAGGGTCGACTCAACAGTTGCTTGTTAAGCAGCTATCATATTTATTAATATAATATCAAGCATACAATTGATGTACAGGTTCTCATAGTAATATTATATCGTAACTGATATTTATTTCTATATTTTATATAGAATATAATATTATGATTTTTTTCGTTAACAACTGAGGATAAAGATTTTAACAATTATTATGAATGTTCTATATTCTTTAATGAATAATGAATAACTACTTTCAATTAACTCGATAGCCCAGCGAACCAATCTCGTTCGAAAGTAAAAAAGTGCGAGAAATGAATTATTCAAATCATATAGTGCTATATATATCTCGCTCTAAGTATTATTTATCGCTCCACAGTTCAATATGCGACTTGCTCTATATACTATTTATCGTTCTATACCTGTAAATATACCTTGCTTTCTATATTATTTATTGCTATAGTTATAGCCAACATTTTTCGATCGCCAACTTCTCGATGCACCCCATTGGCAAATGCCCACATGGCGCTTCACTAACCAACCTCCTCCTCCTCCCCCCTTTCGTTTTTTGTTGTTTCTCCATCTTCCTTCCCCAATTTGCTTCTCTATTCCCGCTCTAACATTAAAATGTATTTGCTACCAGCTTTTCAGGTACGGATGCTTGTTGCTGCTGTTGCCTCTTCTGCTTCTACTTTGCCTTGTTGTTGTTGCTGTTGTTGCTGTTGGCATTCCACATTGAAGTTGGGGCCATTTTGCTGACTGTTGATGATGATAATGGGCCTGGGGTTTGCCTAAGGGAGCGGCCACAACAGTTAGCAAAAGGAAGAAGCAAATGCCAGTCGGCTTGACTGGCATACGCCAGCCTCCACACCCCCACGCCCCCATTCCCGCCCGCCTTCTTCTTCGACTCTCGACTCTTGTACATTTTTACGCATTTTTGATTTATGTGGCAAAACACACAAAAAAAAAAAAAGAAAAGCCATCGAGCGGCGCAAATAAATTGGCGACATTTTACGCTGTATATTGAAAATGCATTTTGTGCGATGTGAAATAAAAAATCAGCGAAAATAAATTTCGTAAGCACATTTAGCAGCTGCACAGCAACACGGGCAATAATGTTAATGATAATGGCAGAGCTGGCGGCGGGCCAGGTAGGCGCACACCTGCGGTCCACATATGCGCTTGCAGGAGTAGAGGAAAAACTCGGGCGTTGAGAGCCTCCGGCTACAAACCATTAAAAAAGTTTTACAATGCAGACACACGCACTTTTTTCTACTTCTGCCACGCCTACAGAGGGGCAAGGGGCCACGGGCCAGGGGGTTCTGCTGCCTGCTGCGTCACAGCTAAATTTTTAGGCACATTTTAGTGAGGCAGCTATTTTTTCCCATTTTTTTTTCGTACCGTTCTCCTTCCAAAAAGTTCGTCTTTCTATGGGCAACAGTGCGCATACTTGATGCTCACATTTATCCAGCGCCTTGATGGAAGACCACAACACATGCGAACGAAAAGTTGCTCCGACTGCGAACTTGTTTTTCCTTCTACACATTTTTCCAGCTTTGCCGCTTCCCTTTTTTTCCGGCGTAGAATTTACAACAAGTAGGGCAAGTCAAGAAGCACTTGAAATATATTTCCCTTTCCTGTTTTCCACTTCTTTTCGCTTTTTTCATTCTTCTTTTTTTGGGCATCGCAATTTATGTTGCCGAGTTTAAAGTGCCATAGATGCTAAGCATAAGCTGCTTTGTCATATGCCAGTTTTTCTTCTTCATTTCTTTTCTTATGTCGGAAGATATGAGCACCTAAATACCTTGATAATTGTCTATTTCTTTTGAATTTTTCATGTGAAGTGTTGACCATTTGGCAGTGAGAGAGAGTGAGATGACTTTTAGCTGCTTTATTGCCATAGAAATTGTTGTGAATCAATCAAATATGCGCTGTCAATCACTTGCCCTGACGTCTATTGATAAGATAAGTGGACCAATATACACATCAATCAGCCATCAATCTTCCTTCTGACAGAAAGTTTCCTCTCATATTTCCACATGAGTCGGAACTATTTCAGTCATTCTCAATAGGAAAATATGAAACTTTTCTTAACCATATAGCAGCTAGATTCTTAACAATCTCTGATGTGGGAATTGTATGTTAATCTGGGTCAAAATGGGTTCAGGGCTTACAAGCATAACACTATCGCAGTTTAGCGTCAATCAGTGATCAATCAAAGCCCATCCAATCTACATACGTAGCTAAGCACTAATAAAATCCAAAGTTCCTCAAGACTTACAGCATTCACTGTTCTGTTCAATCATCTGAACATATAAACTTCATTTCAATTAGAATTAAATCACAGATAATTTAATAATATATGATATCAATCATTTGATTAATATCAATCAAATGATTATTCGTTTGATTGATTGATTTTTATTTTCATTAATCAATGATCAATCATATGTAAAATGTATATCAATCAGACAAAACTATGTTTTCATTGTAAAATTAAAATATATATCAATCTGAGATCAATCGATGCTTAAACTACTTGAGTTCTTAACAAGATAAAATAAATATGGAAAATTTTCTATTAGACTTGCAATTATATTCTTGCTCTAGCAAGAATTTCCATCAATCATCAGTCAAGATTATACTTTATAAAATATACACAGATATTTTTTTATTTTAAATTTTTCTAAATTTAAGCGAAGCACTTTTAGTACACTACAAAAATTCTCTTTTTTTAGTTAATATAATTTTGTTTTTCTAGGAACTTTTGCCAATAATCGAAAATTCGTATATTGCGAGACATTAAGAAGCTTTAGGTTTATGGAATTCATGTGAGAAGTTAAGTTCATATTCAGGGTGAGTTCTGCGAAGTTGTTTTTGTAACGTTGGCTGTCATTCAATTGCTGTGGGGCAACAGCTCATTAAAGTTACATACGATGCTGCCTTGGCTAACAAGCCACCCACAGCCTGCATAAAGCTGCACGCATAGCCAGCCATCCACCCCCCACACACGCACACACACAGTCGCCACAGAGCGCTCAGACGAGCCCGCATGACATTGTCCAGGGAGCTAAATACACGAACGTTGCTGTGACAGCAAAGATAACGCAGCAACAACTCCAATTTGAGTGCGAGAAATGTCAATGCATGTGGCAAGCAAATGACCAGCAGGAGTCACACACACACACACACACACACGCATACATAGAGAGAGTGTGGTGTGATCTATGCCTATCTGATGTATTTTAATGGTGCTCACATATATTTTTCATTATTGCTACTGCTATAGCAAGGGCAGCAAAAAAAAAAAAAAAAAAAAAAAAAAAAAAAAAACAAGGGAAAAAGCGTAGAAAAATAAAGCAATAGCTAGTCAAACAAGTTGAGATATATTGTAAGAGATCTTAACGAACGAATAGGACATACTCTATGTATATGGATATATGATATGTGGATGTGTGATAGGTGATATATGATAGCATATCTATACGTGGTATATGAAATATATAGAACTAGTCAAACAAGTTGGGATATATTGTAAGAGAGCTTAATGAACGAATAGGATATACTCCATGTATATGTGATATATAGATCTATTGTAAGTGAGTTTAATGAACGTTTATGTAATAATCTATGCATGTGGATACATAATATATGAATATATGATATATGTATACTAAATATGTACTGTCTATTGGCCTACAGATAAGTCTTATCATAAGCGTTATAAGGGAAATTTATGACATCAGACTATGACCTACTGGAAGGCAAAATGGTCAGGTGAGAGTCATAGACAGCGAGAGTTGTCAACGATCTGGAGCAGTATTTGCATAAAAAGTACAGTGAGACATCTATGGCATAAAATATTATATGAAATGCTCTCTGATAATAGCTATAACAATATAACATTTATTTATTCAGTTAGTTCTTTGCAGATTTTTGACTATGACTCTACTGGTCTTTAACTTGAGTGGGTCAGTCAGTCTAGAATTATTTACTACAATTCTATGCTATTCTATAGTATAATATTCTATAGTATAGTATCAGATTGAGAGAAGTGTCGAGTCTAACTACGAACTTTCTACTACAAAAGGTCATTAGAATAAAGGACTACAATTTAGCGCCAATAATATCTTATACCTTATCCAATCAGTTTCTTCAGCTAATATACCCCATTATCCGCTGCACTCACCCAAAGAGTTGCCTCATGCCCAGGCAACTGGCTCAAACCTACGCATTACGTATACGCAACGCATGCCAGACTCGCGCACACACACACGCACGCAGTCTGTGCGCCGCAAAGTTTATTTCGTATACAACAGAGGACGCGAATTTGGTGGCTGCATCCACAGCCACAGGCAATGCCCCACCCTAGCTTCTGCTTTTCCCCCAACGTTGGGGGCTCGTGCTGCGGCATTTTTTTCGGGTTTGTGCGCAATATTTTTTATGGCGTCCGAACGTTGAGATTGCAATTTAAAAATCGATAAATTGCAATTAATTTAATGGCCACAGCGACATCCAGCAACAAATTTGCTAAATAAATCATGAGCCACTGCAGTCAAGCGATGCGGTTCAGTGGGCGTGCGATGGGCGGGCAGAAGATGCCAAAAAAAAAAAAAAACAGAAAATTTAAATATATGACAGCAAATCGAATTTGTTTATTGAAATGTAAGAGAACAGAACAACGTTCCAGTTAAAGAAGATGAGAATCATTCATAAAGCATCTATTCTATTGTTTAATTTTATAATCGATAATTATCGTTATCGTCGATAACGTGGAAAATTTAGTTTTCTTACTTTTAACTTTGATATATGCAACAAAATATGAAGGATATTCCATATTAATATGAAGTTAGGACAGGTTTTATGGCGCATCTCTTGTCGTTTGAAAAATGTGGAGAAATTGTTATTTATTAAGGCTAAATGGGCACTTAATTAGCCACAGCAACTCTGGCTAATGGATGACAGCAAATGGAAAAGATTAAGGTTGCCAAGGCGATGCTCGAAAGTCAAAAAACAAGCAAATTGAATGTTGGATAAAGGACGGCAGGCGGCAGGCGGTAAGCGGCAGAGCCAAGGGACAATATGAAACAATGAAACAAATGTGAATAATAAAACTAAAAAGCAGGCACATTACGCAGAGATTGCGATGGCTGCTATAAATAGGCACATACAGGAAGATGAGCAGAGATAGGCCTGAAATGACTGGTGGAAATATTTAAGAGATTTCCGGATGAGCAAAGTATGAAATAATGTGAAGATGTATGAGCACTTTGATATATTCGAGAAAATTGCACAAGAGGTAGTAAATATTTATTTGTTGTTACATAAATACATACAAATTGTAGTAAATATTTATTTGTTACTAGCTGGCCCGGCAAACGTTGCTTTGCCCTATCCATTTATTCCTCTACGTCTGTTGCCTTCGAATCTGCGCGCTTCCCTGCGTTCTTTGCTGGTTTCGCTAATCTCGTGCCTCTTGCAATTTTGATGCACCTAACTGGATGCAGAAGAACTCCAGGAGATAATGTAGAAAAGGCCTGCAGCAGCAGAGAATGCTCCCATTGGATCGATTGCAACGATCTCTTTCTGGCGCTCAGCTCAAAATTTAAGTGCCCCTCAGGCTTTGAGTGGAAGTCGCCCTATATAAAGGGCAGCAGCTGTGGATTTTATTCAGTCGTCCAGACTCTGAGGGGTCAGTCGTACGTGTAGGGCAAAGCAGTTGTTTGTTAAAAAAAAAATTTTAAATAAAAAAAAAAAAAATTATATAAATAAAAATAATTTTATAAAAAAAAAATAAATACAAAAAAAAAAAAAATAAATAAATAAAACAAAAAAAAATAAATAAATAAGTAAAAAAAAAAATAAATAAATAAATAAATAAAAAAAAAAAAAATTGCGCTGCACGTACGACTGACCCCACCGGGTCTGGACGACTGAATAAATTCCACAGCTGCTGCCCTTTATATAGGCCGACTTCCACTCAAGCAGGGCGCCAGATAGAGCAATGGGAACATTCTAAATGATCTCCTGGAGTTCTTCTGCATCCCTTGCTCTTCTTAGGCAGACGGAAAGGGAGAAAGACAGTGAAGCATATATATATATATATATATATATATATATATATATATATATATATATATATATATATATATATATATATATATATATATATATATATATATATATATATATATATAATATGCTTAGCCTATAAAGATAATAACGTATTTTCGAATCACATTGCAAATAAGGATAAGGATAAATAATATAAATAAAAAAATTACTCTCATTCTACATATTTGATGATATCCTATATAGAGGCAAATTGCAGTTGGCCATAAATCACATGCCCATTCAGAGCGAGAGGGAAAAGGAGAGAGCGAGAGAGTGAAATTTTAATTAAACTGCTGCTCGAGTCATTTGTAGCCATGGCAAATGCGAAGTGGAGCATATTTTAAATGCAGCAATGAGAAACAATTTGCTAGCCGAAAATGTTTTGGTTCCGCTGCCAGTTCAGGCTGCTGCTGCTGCTTCAGTTGCTGCGTGTCCGATGTCCTTGTTCGCTGGCAACGGGCATTTGCATAATTTCCACCCTGGGATGGGTTGAAGTGGCAGCGACTCAGATTCGCGCTGGGATTGCTGATTAGGTGGCTGTGCCACTGCCATGGACTACACGCGGTGTCCTGCGTCCTTCGTCCAGCGTCCTTGCTGCTGTGGTCCAGCAACGCAGCATTTAATTACCAGCCCAGCCACGGCAGCAACAACACACAAATGAGAAGAGTGGGCAAAATAGACAGAAGAAGAAGCAGAAGCAGAAGCAGAAAAAAACAGGTTAGGCTAGCAGAAGACGGCATCAGAACGTGCCAGGACATCGCCTTGGCTTGCCAGCGACAGCGACGGCGACAGCTACAACAAAACCTAATTTTCTCAAATTTCCAAACGACCAACCTACAGGCCAAGCAGAAAACAAGAACAACAAAAACAACAGCAACAAAGCTCGGCAAAATATGGCGCAGTTTAAGTGCGGCTCAGAAGGCAGAAGGGCAGGGGCGTGGATGCACTGCACAAAATGTTGGCGATTTAGATACGCAAATAACCAAAGACATGGAGCTAAAGTAAGAGGGGAGTTGAAAGAGGGGGCGGGACTAGAGAATTGTTTGTGCTTGCTAGTCGACGAGAACGACAATAAAGATCTCTGGTTATTTTTTTATTTTTATTTATTTTAATAAATAAGATATAAAACAATCCACAATATTCTATCTGAATGAAGTTTACAGCATTAATTATAAATGTGCATAGAAATCGAAAACAAAAGCTCATAAGATTTGCTTGCAGTGTAGTGTTATGGATAAGCTAGATATATGTGAGTGTGCAACACATCTGATGCCCAGCTAATATTTTATTACCTTAATGGACTAAGAGTATTTAGTTCTCCGCATTTGGGTGCTATTTTGGATATATAATACTTTGTGATAATAGATGTTGAATATATTTTATTATAAATTATTGATATTTACGTAATTAGCTAAGCATTCATTGCAGTGTAATTACATTTTAAGTATGGCTGCAGGAATATTTTCATTTGAGATGCGTGAGCTTCAGCTTCAGCTTCAGCTCAAACAGGTCTCTGCAATGCGACTCATACACACCTACACACACACACACACACACACACACACCTACACACACGCGCAGTGACAACAACAACAACATCAACAATAGGAATCTAGCAAAAGCAAAGCAACAAACAATGATTTTCATGGTACGTAAAATTAATTAGGGCACTGAGACAAAAATCCTCAAATTTCAATGAGCTGCGCAGCGCTGTCGACGTCGACTGCGACGCCAGCGTCAACTAGCGGCACAGCCAAAGGATGGGCGCGGGCGGTCTGGCCAAGTGGGTGTGGCTGATGGGGTGGCATGCAATGAAAACAAGGCACACAGGCACTACTAAAAATACCAATGAGCTTTGAAATTTCTTCTATGGGGGTTGGGCAGCTACAGTGGGAGCCATATAGAAGCCGGCCAACATAATTACTCTGCAGCTCAATGTGTGCGTGTGCGTGTGTGTGTATCTGTGTGTGCGGCTTGTGCGTAGGCTGCGTCTTACACAGTGCAACACATTTTAGTCTGCCTGACTGCCTTCTGGCAGCGCAGCTGACGCTGACGTTGACGTCGCTTTATATATACTCACACAAGCAAGAGCTTTTTACATAGCAGCAGCTAGTGTGCGTGTGTGTGTGTGTGTGTTATCAGCATGACAGCAATGACAACAACAACAACAACAACAACAATAACAACAAGAGCTCAAAGCTCAAAGGCACAAGATTTTTGTATGTTTTTTTTTGCTCTCTTGGCTAATATATAATTACAAATACATTTAATCCACAAAAGTTTTTATACCCTGAACCCATTGAAAATGGGAAATCAGGGTATAATGGTTTTGTTAAAAGTATGTAACAGGGAGAAGGAGGCGTGGCAGACCCCACAAAGTATATATATTCTTGATCAGGGCGACAAACTGAATCGATTTAGCCATGTCCGTCTGTCCGTCTGTCCGTCTGTCCGTCTGTCCGTCTGTCCGTATGTATGAACGCGTCGATTTCTGAAGATATAGAAGCTAGAGACTTCAACTTTTTTTAAAATGCTCGTATATAGCGCGCGCATATCGAGTTTATCACTAAAAATCGATAACTCATCCCGTTCTTTTTTTATCGATCAAAAACCTTATCGAAAACCAGTTATAAAATTATATCTTCTACACCTTTAGAGCTAAAGTCTCCAAATTTTAAATGTAGACTCGACTGCACGTGATAGAATTTCGATTTTTGTTATAATTCACCCCCCACCCCTATATCCACCCCCTTACCCTCATCTCTGTAAAAGGCGTATTTCAAATACTAGAGACTTGAGCTTTGGCAAATATACGCATAGTAATGATAAAACCACATTCTGAAAGTTTCATGAAGAACGTACGTCCACAAAAAAAGTTATTGAACAATTAAGTTCCCATAGTAAGCCCACACTGCAGCCCATGCCTGTTAATGCGTGCGTGCCTATGGGTGTCTATGTATATGTTTGCGTGTGTGTGTGTGTTTGTTTAAGCTGAATGACACTAAAAATTATTGAAATGGCTGTTGCTCGGAGGGTTCAGGGTATCTCGTAGTCGAGCAGTCTCGACTAGAGCTTTCTTACTTGTTTTTAATTGTTTTTTTTTTTTTTTGTGTGTTGGTGCAAAGGACGAAAGCTGAAAAGCCTGGAAAATGCGAAACGATTGCGTTCAAAAGGGAGTAGGGAAAACGGAGAGAGGAGAGTGGTGATGGAGGAGAGCGTGTGGAAGGGGAGGTTATTGTGGCAGCTTGCAGGCTGACATTTTGCTTTGATTGACATTTGGCAAGATTGCGGAAAATGTTCCAAATGTTAAAGGGAAAAGGTGAAAGCGAAAGTGAAAGAGACACACAGACAGAGGGAGAGAAATATAGAGAGCGAAAGAGAGACTGGCAATTATAGCTTGTGATGGGCAGGTGCTGTCAGTGGCGCGAATTCCTGAATGAACATTTTTAGCGCCGGGCTGAGGCTGCATCCAAATGATGAATGCGCGGCGGGACTTGAAATAAATGTGGAACAATTGTGTAGCAAATGCTGGATAGATATATAGAAATTATTAGAGGAACGAGTAGGTGGATGACACGAGTGGCAGACAGCCTGGCGAGAAGCATTCTCAGATGGAATGTGACTGAAAGCTTCAAGAGGTATCGAGCAGGCAGCTGGTAGACAATAGATATCGCGTAGGTAGCTTGGAGACACATAAATATCGTTGACCTTTGGATCAAGAGAAACTAAACCCAGGAGGCACAGAGTATAAATTACATTGAAAGATATGGGCATTGGCAGTGATAATGTTAAGAATAATGATAATCATTATAGCGATGATCGATTTAATGTTAATAATAATATTAATAATATTAATTATATACTCTTCAAATTAATATTAATATTATTGTTAAATGAATAATAATACTTATATAAATGATGCTAAAAATGACAATGAATATGATATTGACAATGACAATGAAAATGATAATGTCGATCGTATAGAAAACATTTAGGATGCTTAAAGTGATCAATGCAATAAATATAATGAATAATGCATGATTAGGAGTCTAGTGATAAAAATGTTGAAAAATAATTACAATATATTAAAAATAAAAATTACAATGATAAGAAAAATGTATAATAAATGATAAATAATTATATATATTATAATGATATTATTATTATTAATGATATATGATATTACCAATGCAATAAAAAGTGAAGATCACATTATAATGTATAATGATAAAAAAAAAAAAACAAATCTGTAATCATAGAATAGCTCTTTAGCTAAAACAATTTGAGTTTCTGATAAAAGGAAAATAAAATAATTCTCTTATTAATTGCAGACTCTGTCCCAAATAAACTTGAATCAATTTAATGTAGAGCTTTCCCATGTCATATCTAAGACTGTCGCAACTATCAGCTCATGGCCCTTGGTCTATGATAAGAAACCCTATAGCTACGCATGTTGACTCGAGTTCATTTCTTTAGACACTCGCAATTACATTGAACTTTTTTGCTGTCACTTCCAAGGCACATTAACGACCAAATTAATTTCGTTTCCTGCTCGGCTATCTCAAATATACATACATAGGCATATATATATATATATATATATATAAATGTGTATATATTTGAAAGCTTTAAGTTGGCAATTAACTATAAAAGGAAAACCAACTCGAACCGCAAGCGACATTTGGCACGCACTTTATGCGAAGAGTGAAGAGTGGAGAGGGCGCAGAGGGGGCAGAGCGGTAAGCGCAAAAAACCTCAAAAGCAAAAACTTTTACTTTAAACTAACCGAGGCGAAGGCAAACTCATTGCTATGCAGCGTGCCCGCTGCGACCCACATAAGTAACCAAAGGGAAAAGCCAAAAAGGAAAAGCAATGAAAATGTTCGCCTGTTGTGCAGTTGCCAAAAAAGAAAAACCTGTTATATACCAAAAGCCAGCTATATATGTATATATATATTCTATATACAGCAGCAACAACAGCATTTAACGTCACTCACAATGCCGCGCCTACAACCACCTAGCCCAACCCCACCGCCTCCCCCCAGTCAGCCCCACAGTCGACGTCGCTGCTGCACACGCACAAAAAAAGAGAAAATTACAAACGCAGCGGGTCGTTCGGCTCTGCCTGACGCCATGGTGGGTGGCTTTTGGCTCAATAAAGGACTGCAGCCGCAGCAGAGACACCTCCCTCCCCCCCTCCCCCCACACACACAGGCACACGCATTATATAGGCGCACACGCACTTTTGTTATGTACAGGCCCAAAGAGGCAGCTGCAGCCATCCAAGCGACCACGCCCCCGCCCCTCGGCACACCACACTCAAACCCATGTCAAAGTCAAGCCACCACCAAAACAAAAAGCAAAACAAAAAAAAAATATAAAGGACAAGCAAAGAAAAACATGGAAGCAGCAGCAGCAGCAGTCAAAGTAAATGAAAATTGTACGCCCTGCATTTTTTTTATGCCGAGGCCCGAAGCCCATTTCGGTTTTCTTGAACGTCCTTGATCCTTGCAACGCACAGAGGCAACAACAATAAAAAGGGCGCCTGCTGGTCGTCTTCCCAAAACACAAAAACACACACACCAACACACGCACACACACCAACACACGCACTCACACAGAGAGCGAAGCAGCGCATGTAGAAAACGTAGCATACTTTTTTGGGCAGTCGCCTGGCTGACGCCTTATCAGTAGTAAAAACAAAACCGGAAGCTCACACACACAGACAGGAAGTCGCGCGCCGGAGCGAGATGGCGTGCAGTGATGTGTGAGTGCGAGAGCGAGAGAGAGAGAGCCATAGCGAGTGTGAGAGCGGGAGGGAGAGAGCGAGCGCGCGTACGACGAACTTTCACAGGGTTTTTAGGAAAAGCGAAAGTGAAAAGCTGTGAAGGCAAAGGACAAGGCAAAGAAAGTGAAAGTTGGCCAATACGCAAACGCAAAAACCAGAAGGAGAGAGAGAGAGCGAGAGCCAGTGAGAGTGAGAGCGCGCGCAGAGAGCGAGTGCGCCTCCGCAGCACAGAATGCGAGAGCAAGAGAGTGAGCGAGCGAATGAGTGAGTGAGTGAGAGCGCGCGATTGAGTTCTTTTTTGTTGCAGTCGCGCGTCTCAAGAAAACCGAAAAAAGCTTGAATGCCTCCAATTTTAATGGCCGCAATGTCCTTGGCCAAGCAACGTGCCGAAGGATATTTGGCCAGCGTCAGCCGCGCGCAGCGAGCAGCGACGCGCTCGCTTCGTTTTTTGAGGCTCGCTTGCATTTACTTTCACTTTCGGCTTCGGCCGCGAACTTGGCAAACAACCCCAAGGACTCAGACCCCAGCGCATACGCACGCACACAGAGTCATCTACATATATCTATATATAGTATATATATGTATATATATTTGACAACTGGCATTCCCTCGGCTTCCCCCCCTTTGCATGCTTGCATATAATGTACTTTCTGCTGTTGCTGTTGTTGTCATTGTTGCTGTTGTTGTTGCTCTTGGCTGCCAAACTTTTACCCCAAGAGCTTTCTGCACTTTTTTCCTTTTTGTGTTCAAGTTTATTTTTGACAGTGTTTTATGCCCGCCGGCCAGGACACTGCAGCAGCAGTGCCACTGTAGCTGTAGCTGGGGCGGCTGCGTTGGCTTGGGTTCGTTCGGTTGGGTTCTGTGGGGGCGAAATGACAAAATAATGTAATTTGGCATTAGATTTATGCGTGCTGCGCCTTCCTTTTGCTGCGTGTCCTGCAACAAGGACTGGCGTTGGCATAAAAACGCAGCGTCGACGTTTCCTTTCGCCTTTCGTCTTTCACACGTTTTTTCCAAATGCCACGCCTCCCCCGCAGCTCACCTTCCGCAGCCAGACAGCCCACGCACCCTGTGGAGCGCCCACTGCGTACGCCTTATGCTTCTTGTTTTTCTTCTCTTATTTGGCAATGCTTTGTATCCTGTTTTTATTTCATATTTCGCTTCCTTTTTCACGCTGTTGTTATTGTTCTTATTCTTCTTCTTGGTCTTCTTGTTGTTGTTGTTTTAAGCCGCTTGTGCGAATTCAGGGCAGGTTTCATTCACGCTTTTTTAGCCAGCTTGTTTTTCTTTCTATTCATTTTATATAGTCTATATATGTATGTATGTATATATATATATATATATATATATATATATATATTTGTGCTTTTCTTTCTTACTTTTTGGCTGTTAAAAGGAGAAATTTTCAAGTTTCTGGCTTGAAATTGATAAAAAATGTCAACAAAGTTTAAAGTGCGAGCTTGGGAGACGAAAGGAAGAAACGACCTAAATAACTTGGTCTGGGAATCTTCCGTTCTCAACTTTAGAAGTATCATTCGTGTCACTTTCCACATTGTATCTTAAATATATATATATAAAGAATTGTTCTGTAAAAAGTTTTATTAGTTTTTTATTTTATTTATTTATTTATTATTATTATTATTATTTGTATTTTAGTCTTGTCTTTTTGAATTGAATGCTTCTTCTCGTCAATTATTAATAAAAATGGTAAATACATATTTTATTTTTAGATTTTTGAATAGATTCAACTATTGTTTATTTAGTTATTTTTTTTTTTTTCACTTATTTAGCTCCCATTTTATTCTTCTAATTTTCATTCATTAAAAAACATTTAGCGCACCCAGAGATCGTATATAAAGTAAGCATATGGAGACCGAACTCGCGCTCTCCCAGCTCCAACCAACTCCATCTGCTGCTCTTCACAGTGATACCTGCTTAATATGGAACATATAATTTGATTTCCTTATCCACACCTCTATTGATCGTATACAAAGTCTCAACAATAATTATACAAAGCCGTTAAAAATTTATTCGTCTCATTTGATTTCCTAACAAATCGAAAATCGTAGTAGGCTTCAAACCAACAGTCGAACAGATGCGAGACTCGAACAAAAAGTAGACTCATTGTCATAACAACAATTCAAGAGTTATTATTTCAACATTTTCGTAAGCACTGAATTTTATTATTTATAAAAAAAAAAAAAAACACAACAATAATAATCATTTTTAAATATACAGCAATTGAGGCGAAGTGAAAATGAATCAGTTAAATAAATCGTGGAGCATTCGGATCCTCGTGATTCTCGCTCTATGCAGTGTCCTGATGCTCTTCATGATGGTCGCTGGCCAGTCGAGCGGCCTCTACTCGCCAGCAGATGGCGTTGTTGAGCTAAGCGGTGAAAACTTCGATAGCACCGTGCTACAGGACGATGCCATTTGGGTGGTACAATTCTATGCACCGTGGTGCAGCTACTGCCACGCCCTAGTGCCCGAATACAAGAAGCTGGCCAAGGCCCTGAAAGGCGCTGTCAAACTGGGCGTGATCAATGGAGAGCGCAACTCGGAGCTGAGTGCCAAGTATGAAGTGCAAGGCTTTCCAGTGATCAAAATTTTCGGTATCGATAAGACGAGTCCCATCAATTTCTTTGGGCCACGCACAGCGAACGCCATTGCCGAATCAGCCATGGCTGAGGTCAAGAAACAGGTCAAAGACGTCATCGGCGGCATCAACAATGCGGAAGATCCAGCAGCTCCCGCCGAGGACAGCATTTGCATGGATAGCGATGTAATCGAGCTGCAGCCGAAGGACTTCAAGGAGCAGGTGCTCAAGTCGGAGGACATTTGGCTAGTGGAGTTCTATACGCCCTGGTGTCCGCACTGCAAGAGCATCGCCCCCGAATGGATCAAGGTGGCCAAGGAGCTGAAGGGCAATTTCAAAGTGGGCGCGGTCGATGCCAGCGCCCACAGCGAACTGGCAGCCGAGTACAAGGTGGAGGGCTATCCCACAATTTTCTATATTCCCGCTCAAACGGAGGACGCGGCCGATGCCATTGAGTACAAAGGAACCAAGCGCACAGCGGACGAAATCCTTGACTGGGTCAACACTCAGAATATGCCCCTGTTGCCGACCTTGAGGATTGTGGAGATCACCAGCGAGGACGCCCTGTTCGATACGTGCGTCCACGCGGACTGGTGCATGCTCGCCTTCCTGCCCACGCTGGTGGATTGCAACCGCAAGTGCAGAAATCATATGCTGAACGTGCTTCGCAGCGTCGGCCGCAAGTACAAGAAGCAGCGCTGGGGCTGGGTCTGGAGCGAGGCCACTATTCAGATGCCCCTCGAGAACGGGCTGCATATCAACTACAAGTATCCCAGTCTGGCCGTTGTCAACTGCATGCAAATGAAGATGGGCCTGTTCAGGGGCCCATTCACCATAGCCGCCATCGACGAGTTTCTGACTAACATTGCCAATGGGCGTGGCAAGCTAACCGCCGTCAACTGTGATGATCTGCCGCGCATTGCGAACATCGCGCCTTGGGACGGCAAGAAGGCCAAGAAGGATCCGCCCACCGGCGCCCATCCCATTCCGGATGAACTGTAGAGAGCTCCAGAGCTTCACTCACATTTATCGTAATCACTCTCTTGACCCACATCATATTCCCGACCGACCGCTCCTACATGTTTCTTCACATTATCTTTTTGTACAAATTTCCCAACATTCTTATATACTCCTAATTGGAATTCATTTCGAAATCAGAATTTTAATTGTGTAATTATTATATTTATACTTAAATTATTCTAAATTCTAAAGTTAAATTTTAAAAAAGTTAGGTTTTTTAATCCTTGCAGATTTCAATAAAATTGGTCAAAATTCGGAAATGCTTGAAATTAGAGCTGCAGTTGCAGCTGATCATCAATGTTATAGGATATAGGAGAGGGACGGCAGTCAGACGAGCTGAGCTAGAGCGATTCAGCTTTTTTCCTAAACAAAGGAAACTCTATTTGGGCGTGTCTGATAATTTTATATAATTTTTCGCTATATAAAGGAAATAGATCAACTATTTGTATACCCTGAACCCATTGAAAATGGGAAATCAGGGAGGGTATAATAATTGTCTTGAAATGTATGTAACAGGCAGAAGGAGGCGTGGCAGACCCCATAAAGTATATATATTCCTGATCAGGGCGACGAGCTGAGTCGATTTAGTCCAGTATTTCTGTCCCTTCGTTTGCCGTCGTACCCGTCGATCTCAGAAGATATAAGAGCTACAGACTTCCACTTTTTATTTGTTTTTTATGGATGGGCCATATCGATAACTGTTTCCGCCATTTTGTTATCGATTAAAAAAAACCTTATCGAAAATATTTCTTTCCCACATTTTTAAGCCAAAATTTTGAATAGATTCATGTTAATTTTATAGAATTTCTATTTTGGTTATAATTAACCCCACACGCCCCAAATGCAGCCCCTTTCCAAAAAATTTGCAACATTCGTACTGGAGGGGTTCTGGAGATCTCCTAGTCGCGCAATTTTACAGAATTTTCTTTGATTTTCATTTTACTTGCAATTTGAACTTTAGTTTATGGACTTTCAGTTCAGGCTCATTAAAGCCAAGCTTATCAAATATGTGGGCAGCTGTTGCTGGGAAGCCATTGAGCAGATCCCAATGTCCAATGCCCAATGCTCAATGACCAATTGACAATTGAGCAATTGTCATGGTCACCTAATCTGGGCTGGACAAAATATGGCCAACAGCCGCTGCTGAGCCTTAGCCAGAGCATGTGCCAGCATACACACACACACATACATACACATATATATTATATATTCTATATTATATTATATTATATAGAGCCTAGCCTGTGGCATAATAACTTTAAATGCAAACCGCCAGTGAGGCGCACAAAAATGACTGGCAGCTGTGCTACATTTGGCAGCGGCTTCTGGGATTGGGACTGGGTCTGGGTCTGGAAGTGGGACAGTGCACATGCCACAAGCCACGAACCAGCCTCAGCAGCCCTGCCCGGCCACAGCTTAACCCCCTTTAGCCCCGTCCCCGGCCCCAGCGCCAGCCCCGGCACAGAGCGTTGCACAGAACGAGCTGCTTATTCATTTAATTTTCAGAGAAGCCGAAGCCCAAGGAGTAAATGGGTTTTACATGGCGCAAGGTAGTGCCGAGGGGTTGCAGTGGGGCTTAAGGTGGCTCTGCCCGACTGTCAGTTTCTCATTGCGTGCGTCCGTCCGTCTGTCAGTCAGTCAGTCAGTCAATCAGGCAGTTGGCTCAGCTACGAAACTTTTGGCTGCCACGCACAATTTTCCACTTTCAACTTTCGTCAAAAGCGGGGCGGTGAATAGGCGGGGACGACTGTTTGTTGTTGTTGTTGTTGTTGTTGTTGCTGCTGCTGCAGGGTGGTTGTGCGTATTGAGCTTTATGCTTGGCTGATGTTGCGATAAGCGGCTCGAGCAGGCAATGTTGCTGTCGTCGTTGTTGTTGTTGCTGCTGCTGCTGTTGTTGTTGCCACAGCCGCAATGCTGCACACACCACTCACACACACACACACACACACATTCGCACATACACATAGCAAAAGCAGCCCCTGGCGCTTAGTTTGTGTGTGGGCGAGCAGTTGAAAAATAGGAGGCAAAAGCAGTTGCTCATGCTTGTTGTTGTTGTTGTTGTTGTAGTTGGCGCCCAATGTAAAAGTTGCTGAAAAGTGTAACGCAGCTAATGCCAGCAGCAGGGGGACAGTGGGCGGTGGGCGGTCTTTGGTGGGCGCTAGTGTCGGGTAAAGTAGAGTTGGGGAAGTTGGTTTTTGGTTCTGCTGCTGGTTCTGGTTGCTATTGCCAGCGCCGCTGCTGCTGCTGCTGCTGCTGTTGCTGCTGCGTCGCCTACGCGGCATAGTTTTAACTGTGTTGCTGCAATACACTAACCAAAAGTGATTTACTGGACTACTAGAGGTAAGTCAAGTGTAGGAACTAGTTCAGCTGATCTCAGCTGATATACAAAATATATAAACTATAAATATGTATGTATAAATTATTGGCTCTAATTGTTTACCTAAGAACTACAAAATAATTAATGTTGTGTTTTGCTAATGCTGGATGAACTAAAATTTAAACTCTATTTTATTTTTGTTAATTTTATTTAAAACTGAAAATGCATATTGAAGATTATTTTTTATTTCATTTTATTTTTCTTAGTTGTATAAGATTTAGTCTATCAATAGACGAGAAGTTAGCGTATTTGAGCTTCGTTGTCACTGCAACAAACTTTTCCTTTTGCATTTGTTGTTTTGCCCAAAAATTCACGCACTTTTTGTGCGGCTCTCTATGTGAATGTGATAGAGTCTATATAAGAGTGGGTGTATATATATGTATATATATGTGTGTATGTGTGTGTGTAAGTGTTGTGGCAAGTACATAGAGGCGCCTTTATGTGCGCAGATTGCCCTGCTGGCCAAAATGCTGGCTCTATGGAGGAAGCGGGCGCATTTCGGCATTCGCTTTTCACTTTCGCCAGCGCCACCTAGCGACGGATGGACGCGGGTGGGGAGAGGACATTGAATGGGAGGAGTTGGAAAACTTTCGACATCAAAAAGAACTACTTTCGATAATCACAGGGCTGGCGCCAAAGGAATTACATTTGCCGGCTGTGCGTTGCTGTTTTTTTTACAGCTTTATTTTTGTTTTTTAGGCTTTAAAGTTTTTGGCGAATAATTCAGCCGTTGCCTATTTTTATGCGAATTTTATATATATATATATATACATTTTTCCGCTCATTTTTATGCATTTTTTATGGGCTTTATGTTTTATTGTTTTGCGGCGATGAGCTCAGCGCAATTTGCAAATATTTCTTTTTATAGTTTTTCATTCTTTATATTTCTCAGCAGCTATTATTAATTAAGTTGAAGGGAATTGTCTCTGCCAGTTTCGCTGCTTAAGCTTTTCATTTTTTGCAGCCTGAAGAATTTTCAACAAATGACATCATGAGGCTGTGTTCGGTGAAAATGCAACGGAAAAACTTTGGTGGTGGATTTTTTGGGGGTGCACAAACCGGTTTTCCCAATGGAAACCCTTTTCCCATTTGATGAAAGCTAAATTGTTGCAGTTAAGTCATTTGAGCGGGAACAAGTTCTTAATAAAGGGGTTGCTCACCTTGATGAGCAGTCACTCAGCGGGTGGGGCGCAGGGAGGCTGACTCCTTATTAGCTTGGAAAATTGGCATGCATTTTCATTAGAGAAAATATAACGCGAATAAAGGGGTTCTGATGGGCTGATTTCTCAGAAAATTAATATTTGTATGAATAATATCTAATATTAATTAAAACTAGAAATATATTGCAATAAATTTATTTAATAAATATTTATTTCTTAAAGATTAGAACTTATATAAAATTATAGCCTTTGGATGTATTTACAAATCTATAACAACTCTTCGAATTCAGTTTTGTAAAATCGTATAATTTGTTCTGTAACCAAATTCAAATTTCGCGCCCATTTCAATTCTTCCGTTCCAATTACTCAAGCGACCAACATCAAGTGAGTACAATTTTGCGCGCAGCCAACATTGCTTGCCCACGTAATATCTATCACGTAACGCAACATGCGTAACGTAGCTGACAATTGCGTTAACATGACAGTTTAAATGAAGGTATTTTCAGTATATAAAATGTATAAAAATACACATTTTGAACAGAATAATTAAACGTTTTGTAAAACATATATTGCATATTCGTTTGTCAAGTTAAAATAGCAAAATGTATGTATTTCATTTTATGAAATCCTAATGCTTCATAAAATTATTGGCATTCTTACACTTCCAGGCTACGGTCACACTGGTTTTTCACAGCAACAGCAAAGCAAGCGGACGACGTTGGTCTCGTCAACGAGATTTTCGATACAAAAACAAATAGAGAAATAACAAATTAAAAAACCCCATTCACAAGATGATGAAAGCCGTGTCCTGTGCCTATGTGCGCGCTAGCGCACAGGCGCTGTCTAACAGCCTGCGAGCCACCGGAGCAGCCGTTGGTAAGCAAAAACGAGTGAAGTGGGAAATTGAGAGGCAGAGCCAGTTATATAATGTGAATTTGGCTAAAAATGCGAAAGTGTGAGCAGTCCATAATAATAATTGCTGAGCAACAAATGATTTTCGCAATGTTTGTTATGCCTAAATGGCTCAGCCTGCCAATTTCCTTACGTAATTTCAACATAACCTGATCAGCGAACAGCTGATTGGGCGTACAAGAGCGTAAAGGCAATAGAAAATATGCCCGCTATATTGCTTATGCTGAAATCCGATCTAATCGCATTTCCCTTGTAGCCACACGCCAGGCTCACACCGACCTGCAGGTGCCCGACTTTACGGCCTATCGTCGTGACTCGGTGAAGGATTCGCGTCGCCGCAACGAGAGCGCTGAGGAGCGCAAAGCCTTCTCTTATTTGCTGGTGGGCGCCGGCGCCGTTGGCGGCGTCTATGCGGCCAAGGGCATGGTGAATGCTTTCGTTGGCTCGATGAGCGCCTCGGCCGATGTCTTGGCCATGGCCAAGATCGAGATTAAGTTGGCTGACATAGCAGAGGGCAAGTCGGTGACGTTCAAGTGGCGCGGCAAGCCGCTGTTCATCCGCCATCGTACCCCGGCCGAGATCGAGACAGAGCGCGGCGTGCCCACCTCCCAGCTGCGTGATCCCGAGACAGACGATGTAACTATATAATATTATATTTTTTATCGTAACTCTCTATATATATTTGCATTTTCTTGTAGCAACGCGTGGTCAAGCCCGAGTGGCTAGTCGTCATTGGCGTCTGCACGCATTTGGGCTGTGTGCCGATTGCGAATGCCGGAGATTTCGGTGGGTATTATTGCCCCTGCCATGGCTCCCATTATGATGCATCGGGTCGCATCCGCAAGGGCCCGGCGCCATTGAACCTGGAGGTGCCCACACACGAGTTCCCCGATGAGACTACCCTGGTCGTTGGTTAAAGATCCTTCGAAACGAAAGTTGTTAACGTTTAAGCAAAAGCCCCCGCGACAGCAAAAGTAGAGGAATGGATGGAATGTAAATTAATAAAAAAAAAAACACCACAAAAATACCAGAACGGTTATAAACAAAAAATACCAAAAAAGAACAGTTATATTTGGGTTGGCAAATGTAACAAAGATTTGTAGACGCAAACTTTCAATTGAGAATTCTTTATATCAAACTATAAGTTAATTTGCATGTGATGACTGCTATAACTATAGGATGGGCCAGATTTTGTTGTAGTTTATATTGCGTATTAAAGTGAAATGTTCTAAAGAAACTTATAGCAGCATTTGGGAAAAAGTAGACAAATTGGGAAATATGTGCATATTAATGCGTCTGCTTGAAGCAACACAGTAACCATAAGCAAATCCCTCGCGAAGGGTAAGCAAAGAGTAAGGCAAAAAAGTGATTAACTGTAAAACTGACCTGCACGGCACCAGATTTCCAATGCACTTAAATATAACACTAGTGCAGCAATAATAGCACAAACTCTATTAAATAACAACACTTCACTTTTTACACTTTAACTCATAACTTTCCAAAAAAAAAAATGAACAAAAAACTGCCAAATACAGACGGTTTTAGAGCGCATTCCACAATTAACAAAGAACTGCCACCGCGCTTAGCTTACTTTTGCTTGCTTAACAGCAAACATTAGCTGAGCTGTAATTAAAACAATTCACGCCGGACACTATTGACACCTAATATTTCACAAACAATATCACAAAGCTAGTTAAACTTTATATTTAAGCAAAAAAAAAAAAAAAAAGAGCTTGCAGCAAATGCAGTCGTTATTTGAAGCGCGTGCCACAAATTGCCGGGCGCTGCCACACTGCTAAACTTACTTCTAGCCACCTATCGCTTGAACTATCGCTGCATCGTGTTTACTTTGAAGCGTTGCCAGTAATTTGCATTAATTTGATTTGGTGTTTCGCAATTGTATTCGTAAGTTTATTAGTCTATTATTTGGTACGCTGTTCGCTATATAAAGAACTACTGCTAATATAAACCATGGCAAATTAGATGGTGATATTAGATCGCTTTCGTTTGTAAGCTTTCAGAAATCCTCTATGTATAGCTGATAAATCATCTGCCATATCCTTCAAAACCTTCAGCTTTTCGCGCTGTACTGCTAGCTGGGCCTCCTCTATTTCCAGACTTCTAGACGATCTGCTGAATTTATAATTAGCAAGTGATGGTTGAGAGTTTCCTCTGGAATAGGATAAATCACTTTTGATGGAGGCTGTTGAATCTGGACTTTTTGAGAGCTCTCTTTCGTTGGGCTCTATTGCAGGCGGACTGAAGAGGTTCTCATGTTGATCGAAAGAATCCCTGCTATCCGAATCTTCCAAAGGCGAAAAGTCTGCAAATAATTTTATTAAAAATTGCGAACTAATATATCTATATATATATAGTAATCATTATACCAAAATTATCAGCCATGCACAGTCTTAAGTTAACCAATTTAGACTCTTTTAAGATTTCCTTCAAATGATTGAAATATTTCCATTTAGAAGGCTCACCCGTTTTCCGACATTTTAGCATTTCTATTCTGTAAGGAATGTAAATATAGTGAATAGTCCATTCAATTATCTTCACAGCTACACTACCTATATTTCCTGGTCATATTATCTATTTTTGCTTTGATTTCTATATGAGTTAGTCCATATTTCCACATTTTATCCGCCATTTCTCTATGAATGTCCGTTTTAACTCGCTGACCACACAAATCATCTACATTTTCCAGCCACAGTTTTAAAAACAGTCTCGTCGCCTCCGCATCCCATGCAAAGCGTGATCCCTTTGAGCGATTTGCTATAAATAAGATAAAATAAGTTAGGACTTTGATGAGATTTCAAATTTTTTGCGTTTTCTGTTTATTTACTTTTTCTGTTTTCCATCCGCTGCATGATGTGCCTAAAATGCGATAGACAAGAAATCGATAAGATGCTTTTTGTTTCTAAAGCTGTTTGCTCTCATCGATGACTCTGGCAGCGCTAGCCAAGGAAACGATGAGTTCGTTATAAATATGAATGTAAATGCGCAATAGTGGGAAGAATATAATGGAGGGAGTATACAACCTATAAATTGACATAAGATAGCTTTTAATGAGCGAGTTAATTATATATTTGTATGCATTCAACAAATTTAACTTAGCAAAGATCAAAATTACATGGATTAATTTTGGTATTTTTCTATTTCCATATCTGGCCAGCCCATTAGTAATTACAGTCAGGTGGCAGCTCTATTCGCACAGCTGGCAATTTACAGTTTGTTTATTTTTCTTTGTTCATTCACAAAAAATCGGTGAAAATAATGGCCGAGGAAATAGACGATAATGATTTCTATCGTGAAAACTTCAGCGCCGACTCAGATTGGGAGGTGTTTAATGTGCAGCTTGGCGAGCTTCTCCAGAAGTGGGATGTGGCCGTGGATATGGGCGCTCCCCTGCAGCCGGAGGAGCTCTTCCATTGCAAATGGCACGTGGAGACAGAGCGGCTGGACATGTTGCGAAATAGCATTGCAGTAGATTATTACGAAGCGCAAACAACTGAGAAAGGTTCGCCAACTACAGAGAGCGAGCCAGGCAGCGGCTGCTTGCAGCGCACGAATTGCCATCACGACCTGATGAGCAATTCCAACACCTTCGGTCCGCCCATACGCAGCTCCAGCGAGCTGCATACGCTGGCTAGGATCTATGGACTGCGTCGATTTGTGCTGCTTCATCCGGTGCAGGCATCTGGCAATTACATGAAGTCCACCTCTGAGTTCAATTTCTTTTTAAGCGCCGCTGCTGTGGTGGCCGCCGAGGTGTCCAGCGTGGTGCCGATCTTTGTGCAGATCCATGATCCAAAATGGAATTTCTATACAGGAATCGCCATGGCGCCCGCTCTACGCACTAACTTTCGACTCATTGGACTTGAGCAGGCGCCGCCAGAGTGCCGTTATTTGTCGGGTCTGCTCACGCTCTTCCACGACAAGTTGCCCTCCGCGTATACTCAGGAGGCGAGGGTATCGGTGCGTACGACCTACACGCTAGACGCAGTTCGCATACGCATGCCATTGTATGTGCCGTTCAATCATGGTCTCGGCTCGGAGGACATTGCCATCGATGGAGATGTGGAGCGGCTGGATGTGCAGCATTTCTATGCATTGCCGCATGGCTATGCCCCGGAGTCGTCGACCGAGAGTTATCTGGTCTACACCTGGCCAGAGCTGTCGGAGAGCGTAACCTTTGATAGCGAACAACGCACGGATTTTGTGCCCTCGAAAGCGCCACTGGGAAAGATCTATTTATCCGTGGAGGCTTTCTCCTATCTGAGCTTGTGCTTGGCCGATTATCAAACTGTGCGCGGGGTCACACGCTCGCTAGAGTCCTATGTGGGTCGCAATTTTTCTGGCATGAGCAGCGGCGCCGAGCGAACAAATCCATTGGATAAGCTGACCGAGCACAAGCTGAGCGGCAGAAGGGAGCGCAACTATGAGCTGCCCTCGCAAGAGTCTCTAACCAAGCGTTTGCCTGGTCCCATGACCGAGAAGGAGCTGATCGAATTGTTGGCCTATCTCTTTCCCGATATGTATCCCGAAATGGCGCTCTTTCCCTATGCCAAACAGAGCTTCAAAGATAAGGTGAGAACTTGCTCTCATTCTGGTTACGTATAACGAACTAATGCTCTTCTTCTCCAGTTCGATCCAATGCGCATTAAGAGCGCCGTTCCGGATTCCTTGGTTTGTCGTCTGAGCTGTTTGCTGGCTACCTGCCACGCCCATTTGGGCAGCTTAGAGGGCATGGCACAGCTATGGGCGGCCTTTACACGCCAGCTTCGTCTATTATGGGATAATTCCTTAACAGTGCCCGGGTAAGTAACCCCCACTTATATATACATAAAGAAAAGCCCAAGTCGTAACAAAAATATGCTTTATTTCGAACTCGTTGCGTATGAACAAAAAACGTGTTTTTATTTATCAACAAACAAAACTGGTTTCTAAAGAACTTTTAGCTAATATTATTTATTATATCTTGGTGGAAGCCGCAAATGTAACTTTTGTTTAGTCAAAACACATTAACAATTTAACGCACATTTATGCTTAGAGAGTAACTTCGATCCGTTCTACAGTCTAAGAGTGGATGGTGTTTTCGTTAACGATCTAAGGTTGTTTGCTTTTGGTGTTTCAGAGACGAGCGCGCTCTAATATTAATTGGTATACATATGTCATATTTTGTATGTGGGCTTGGCTTTTAATGCGAAATCCAATATAATATCGAGGGCAGTTTGAAGAATTGATAGGCGTATTGGTCAAAATAAAGAGATAAAAAGGTTCTTATTTAAATAAACTAAATATTTGTATTTAAAATCAACATTAATTGAAAAACATTAGAAAATTAATTGAAATTATATATAGTTTTATTTATTTATAACAAAATTAAAAATTTATTTTAATATTGTCACCCTTAACGAAAAAATATCTTAAAGTAAAACATTTCTGCTGTTTTTTGTTAGAACGAAAAAAAAATTAAATAAAAAAAAAAATTAAATGTATTTATTGATTAATATATTAGTCAACCTACCCTCGTATAATCATATACATATGTATAATCTTTATAACTTTATCGCGTGAGATTTCAACGCAACACTTTACATAAATTATACACCAAATTTTGTTCAATATTAACAAATTTATTAATATATAAAATATTTGGCAGTATCTTTTGCTCTTCCATTAAATCTTGCTCATCTCGTTTCTCTAAAGTGCTGCTATATGTAATTAAAAAACAAAACGAAGCCTGTGCCGGTTGTCTTTTCTTTGCATACTCATAATTTTTTGTTTCGCTTTGGTGCTAAGGCAGTTTATTAAATTTAATTCATTGTTTGTTATGTTTAAATACTAAATTTGATTTTGAATTGCTTACAAACTATGCTATTGATCGATAACATAAATGTTGCAGAGTTATCGATCAATATTTAATTACTCTTTGCTTACTTTACAAGTGAAACATTTGCCTTTGCTCTATAATTAAGTGTTAGTCTACGAATTGTGGTGTGTTATCTTTTCTTCCTCTTGCTCTTTTACTTTCATCTCTTTCAAATTTATTGCCTACAATTCGATTTTTTGTTCTTTGTATGTATGTATATATTGTTTTTTCATATATCATAGTTAATATATTTATAATTTTTTATTGTTGTTGCTCTAAATAATTGCTCCCGTTTTCCATCTAAATTGTGTTTACCTGTCTAATGCTCAAAGCGTTCTCTTAACTGTTTGCTTAAATCGAAATCTAATCAGATATAGTCTATATATATGTATATTATCTTATTTGACTAAGTATTTAGTGCCAGTCATGAACGTTGAGATTGATTGCCATGTTTTGGCCCCCATCCTATCCATCGGCACTAAATATTGTTAACTGTCAACTGTGTTTGCTCGGATTAGCTATTTACGCAAAATCCCCTTCAAAAAAATGCTTCGCAACTCAACGAGAAAGCTTAGAACTAACAATTTATGTACATACATTTACAGATAGATCAAATATGAAGCAAACTAGTCTTAAAAAATTAAATAAAAACGAAAACAATAAAAGGAATTAAATAAAAATATAAAGAACAATAGAATAATAATAATAAAAATAAAATAAAAATTAAAAAAAAATAAATAAATTTATTTATCAAAATAAATTTAGAATAAAAATAAAAATACATAAAAATATAAAGAGCAATAGAATAATATAAATAAAAAAAAAAAAAAATAAAAATTAAAAAAAAAAATAAAAATTAAAAAAAAAAATAAAAATAAAAAAAAATAAATACATTTAATTATCAAAATAAATTTAGAATAAAAATAAAAAGATATAATTGAGTTCCATTTTTTCAATTTCAACAACAAATCAAAATTAATTCTCCCTTTTATAGAAAATAATAGAAAAGTAAAATTGAATTTGTTTTTCTTTTGAAATTTATTTATTGTTTAATTTCATTAAAATCTCTCTATAAAATTATAATTAAACATAAAAATTAAACAATTAATTGTTATAAGTACAAACTTAGCACACAAAACGTTTCGATTGAAGCTTTTATACAAAAACATGTAATCTCTAAAGCTTGAAATGAAACAAAACGAATAACTGCAAATAAAAAGTTGCTGGTAAAAAATTCGAGAAATCATATTTCATCTCTCGTAATTTACTAATTATATGCAAGGCAGTATATTGGAATATATATATATATCATATATATATGTATATATATATTTTTTTTCTTTATCCTTTTTTTTTTTATTTTATTTTTTTATATTTTTTAATTGTTGTGATTGGACAAGTCTAGCAAGTAAAATTGTTGAAAATTTTGCTATGAGCATGAAATTCAAAAAATTTTTAAAGTAGAGTAGAAATTATTTTGTTCTAAAGTTAACGTCAAAACATTTTAACAATTAAAATTTTTTTTGTAATTTATTAGTTTACTATTTGTGTAGAATTTTTCAAGGACTAAAGCAGCAACTAAAAGTGATATTATAAATAATTATTTATAAACTAAAAGTTTTCATTTGCTAAACTTGTCCAATTGCTTCTTTAGAATTGATTTTTGTAGATGTTTCTGTTTCATATTTGTTTCTATGCTACATTAAATAGTTTAGTTTAGTTTTTGTTTTTAATAGCTATTCAGTGTGTGTGTCTGTGGGTACGTGTGTATGTGTCTATATGTGTTTGTGTGTATTTGTATTAGTACCATTTATAAGATATATGACTTATATGTTAGTTCTTTGATTGCTTAACAATTGCTGCTAGACCAAAAACTATGCGCACAACGACAAAGAACCTAAGGAAAGCGCTGCTACAGATGCAGATACAAGTTGCAGATGCAGTTATTTAGTATATATGTATATACACAAATCATATATACTGTGTGTGTGTGTGTGTGTGTGTATTGATTGCACATTCTAAACAGCATATAAAAATAGTTTAGCTAAGTTGGACACGTTGTCAATTTATATTCTTTAGTTTTCTTTAAATGTTATGCAAATTGTGTGTGACAGCAACAGCAACTGTAGCAGCAGCAGCAGCAACATTTTGAACAGCAACAACCACAGCTGGCTATTGCACTCAAAGCGTTTCCAAGTTGTTGTCCAAGTCTCCTGTTTCAATGTCAGCCAATGTCAAGGCCTCAGCACCGCCTGCTGTTGTTGCTATTGCTGCTGCTGCTGCTGCTGTCTCTTGTTGCTCTTGCTGAATACTTGACACTGAGCATGTTTCTGTTTGTGTGTCAACGCGATTGCTGTCAGTTATTGTTGCTGCTGTCTGCAACTGCTGCTGCTGCGGCTGCTGCGGCTGCTCGCTTAGCCTACAATTACAAGTACAGTTACAGTTATCACTAAATGTATGCGCATTAGTTGCATTTATTAAATAATTGTTGCGTCTACTATATAAAATATTGTTACTCGTATTTAACTGTAAACGAAAGGCATTGCTGCCGCGACTGCTGTTGCTGCTGCTGTTGTTGTTTTTGTTGTTGTTGTTGCTTGTGGCATGATAAATGATTTCCTGACGTTCATATTCGTTGAAATAGTTCTCAACAATAATGCCGTCTGCTGCTGCTGCAGCTGCTGTTGCTGGCAACAGCGACTGTTGCTGATTGTTGTTGATGTTGCTCGCATGACTGTTGTTGCTGCTGCTGCTGCCGTTGTTGTTATTATTATTATTAAAATTTGCTGCACGTGGCACCACATCAGGGGGCGAGCTGCAGCGCTGTGAATTATAGTAATGTAAGCGTTGATGTTGTTGTTGCTGCTGTTGATATGGCTGTTCCAATTGCTGATTGTTTCTATGTTGCTGCTGTTGCTGTTGTTGTTGCTGTTGCTGTTGCTGTTGCTGCTGACACCGACCATTGGCCGGCGTCAGATATTGTCAGAAAATGCCATCCAAATTTAATACAACATTGAAATATCAGGATAACATGAGTCGCCCTCATAATGGCACCAGACCGTTGCGCGTCGTTGGGTTGCGGGCCATATAGATGTCCATATCGTGATCGGTCCAATTATCCGATGTATCGCAATAGTTGTTTAATGTGTGCGTTGAGCCCGCTTGCGAGTATCTAGAGAAGGGACAGAAAGAGAGAGAGAGAGAGAGAGAGAGAGGGAGTGGGAGTGAGAAAGATCGTTTACAAAGCACTGCAATTTACACATTATATAGATATATATGTATGTATATGTATATATATTGATATATCTCCCATATATATGTTTGTCGAAAGTTGTGGGAAATGCGGTTAATGACTTGTTAATGCCAAAACGAAAAGATTCGCAACGAAACGTATTGAATCGCAACGAAATGAAATACAATGGACGTAACAAACATTTACAGCAAAAGCAAAGCAAAGATTGCAATAATAATTATGAGCTGAATTAACAGTTAGTTGTGTTCGATTATTAAATTATTGCTGCTTGTCTGTGTAGGTGGGCGTGTCATGGGTCGTTAATTGAATGGCCATTCAATTCAAGCTGCTTGGGCTCGCTGCAAAATGTCTTTGTTGTTAGCCTTTTCTTTTAATACTTTAACTTTTCAAATATGTTTGATTTTATTTAGACTTAATTTGGCTAAAATATGGTATGCATATATAAATGTATTATTTTTAATTTATTTTGATTTTTTATTAATTGCCTAAGCAAAGCAAACGAATTTTTAAAGGCTTTCTTGTTGCGGTTTTCACAGTGCGATTAATTTTAATATTCAGGTTAAATATTTCAAGAATTTAGTTAAAGTGAAGGCATACTCCTAATTTTACTAGCTACTGCTAATTTATTTTTCATGCTAATTTAATTATTTAGAAAATCTATCTTTAGAGCAGGGAAAACCGCATATCAACCCAAATAGCTGCACTGTCTAATTATGTATTATTTAAATTCTATATTTATGTGCGGGCGTACCCTTAATTTAAAGCTTTCCTGTTTCAAATGGACTGCATTTTCTCTGATGAATACCTCAGCATAAATCCACTTCAAAAGACGAATCATATATATTTAACATTCTTCTCGATTCAGATTGTCTCAATTTCTTTTTCCAAGCTATAAAACTATATATAACCTTTCGTTGATTTTATCTAAAATATGTCAACTCATATGAGCGATCTCAGATAAATCCCTTCAATTTGATTAGCTAATAAATTTAATTTACTTCTACACAATAAATTTCTCTTTCTGGTGCGATTTATGTAGTTCAAAGTATTTGTGTTTTACTTCTAGTTCGCTTTCGCTGAAAGCTTAGTCATCAATAGACTTCCAAATGTTTTCTGTTGTTTTTCCAAAGCTATTCAAATATGCTTAGCCTATTAAAAGATTGGGAAGAATTGCTTAAAAAAAAGAAGACACTTAAGTCTCATAGAGCGAAGGTGAAGCGTGTTTTTGTTAATAAAAAAATAATCGGAGATAATGAAACTCGAAACTTTCAAAAAGCCAAACAAAAAATTGAAAGTGTGACGTTTGTAATTAGCGAAAATGTTGTTGTCAGTTATCAGAGATTGATATTTGGAGTGTGTGTGTGTGTGTGTGTTTGTTGCACCTGAATTAGCGTCTATGTGTGTGTGTGTGTGTGTGGGTTTTCGTTCTACTTACCGACTTCCCGGTCGATGGTTATGTATGTGCGTGTTGTTCAGTTGGTCGCGTGATCTGGAACGCGGACGCGAACGTCTTGCATTGCTGGATGCAATGCTCGCTGGGCCGCCGGGCCCAACCAAACCGCTCATGCCCATCAGGCTGCCGCCAGCAACACCAACACCAACACCACCGCCACCTGCCCCACCGCCGCCGCCGCCGCCATGTATGGAGCCGGCGTAGGAGGCGCGCGACATACGCTCCGAGGCAGCGGCCAAGGATTGACGGGATTGGCGCAGCTCCGGGCGTGAATTGACCAGATTGGTGGGAAAGGCGGTGCCCAAATAGCCGCGATGCGAATTGTTCGAGAAACTGTGCTGCGATTGCCCATCGGCAATGGATCTGCTGTTGTCGTCGTCGATTGTGTGTGTGTGTGCGCGCATATGAATGTGTGTGTGTGTGTGTGTGTGTGTGGCATGACAAGCAAACACATGAAATATGAAATAAAAAATAAAAATAAATATTTATAAATAAATAAAAATAAAGAAATCATAAGCAAATAAATAGGCGACACTTGCAATGCTTCAGGCTGAACTTTATATGGATATAAATAAATATCTATATGCCCATATAAATAATATGAATATTTATAAAGTTTTTTTTATACACACCTTGATTTGGCCACCTTGCCCGGCATGCCAGAGAAATGGCTGCGCATATCGTCAGGCTGCTCAACGGGATAGATGCGTGGTCGCGGTATCGAGCGTCCACTGTACGCTGATACTTGATCCCATTCCTGATGTGCAACAAATCGAGGTTTTTAATACAAGTTGAATTTATTAATATTTATAGTGGGAATAGTTTATGAATATGCACATGTAAAGAGATTAAATGTGCATAAATAATTGGTCAAAATAGATAATTATATTATATACTCTACATTTGTTAGTATGTATGTAATGGCTATATTAATTTCTTCGTTAAATAACAAAAATGTTCAACAAAAATCACAAAATTCGCAAATTTCACAAATAGTTTATTGCTCGATTATAAAATGAAAACTGTATACAAATTGTTAGATAATATTTATTTGACTATCATTTATAGTTCGCACTTGAATCTACACTTCTGCTAAATTTGGTGTGCAAGCTATAAAATAGCTATAAAAAGAGCTGCTCAATAAATGATTTGTCGCTCTTTCGGCATCGCTAGCTACATAAATTCAAATCCATTTTAAAGTCAACTAAATATTTTTCTGCCAACTAACGGCAAAAAATAGTCCGTAAAAGATAGCCTGACCTTTTTTTTTATTTGTTTTCTTTTTTATTTTGGTATTTTTGTTTTTTCTACCCAGCCTCCGTTTAATTTGTTGAACCATAAATAAAATGGGGAAAAAATTGTTGGCTTCAATTGCGGCCATTTCCGAGTCAGAGGCCAATTTAACAACAGCCCAAGGCTCAACTGTCTATACTCTTGATGCTTGTTCGATAGAAGCATGCGAGAGTATATTGGTTTTGCTGGGCGAAGTGTGTGCGGTTTTTCATGTTTGAGTTCTATATACAAAAAACTTATATAAAATATGTATCGATAATTTATCGATTACCTACAAATCAGTTGAAATAAAGTTACTGAATATAGTACTATGCTTATCTAGTCCCAAAGTAATTTACATTTAGATACAAGAAACAAATCGATTTTTCAATATATGTGTGTATAAAAGGCATCGATTTTTATCGATAAACAAATAAGCATTAGCTTGCTTTGTCATAGACTAGCTAAGCTTTCTCAAATATAAACTGATTTCTTATTAGATTTTGTATATATTTTTTCCATCATCTCTTCTCCTTCCTTTCCCAAACTAAACTCTATTCTTATTGGAAAGTTGAACTTTTCTGTTTGCTCATTGATGCTTTGCTTGCTTTGAGCGAGCATTGCTTAGTCGTTGCGCAGTGAGCAGCTTTTAGATTTTGTTTTTTGTTTTTATGGCCAATTGGCAACAAAACTCACCTTGTGATTGTTAAATGCCGATAGCGTGGCAATGGAGCCAAGTGGTCCTGGCGAGCCGGTTGGACCGCAACAATTAACGGGCAGGCCTCCAATTGGCAACGGACTCTTTTGCTGGTTGTTTTGCAGTTTGCGCGAGCGCCTAAGAGCGACACAGAGAGAGAGAGATGGAGATAGTGGAGGATATGTAGCGACCCAGTTGTTATTGATTATGAGGTGTAGATAGCATAAAGTGCAGATAGTTGGCAATAGGAAGAATTAAAGAAGGGGGAGTAAAGCGTCGCCCTCACTCACCTGCTGGCTGCAATGAAGACAATCACGGCGACAATGATTGTGCCACAAATGGCGGCACTTGCTGCAATCGTGATCTTATCCATGTTCGAGGTCTGGGAGGCGACAGTGCGCACCTCGCGGCACTGCTGATAGGGCACCGTTTCGGGCGTGACATGCAGCTCCTCGAGCGATATGACGCACACGATGATGCACTCCTGGGCGGGCACATTCTTGATCTTGAACTCACGCTCGCTGGCCTCCAGCGGCGGGCCCTGCTTGAAGGCCTTCTCGCCAAACAGGCGATAGACGACACGAAAGCCGAGTATGTTGGCCGTCTCCGAGTCCCATTGGATGATAACGGAGCTGTCCTGGCGGAAGGCATGCTTCACCTGCACTTCGTTGACATCGTCGATCCGTGTGCCGCGCTGCGGCGGATAGCCCAGCACCAGTGGCGGCCTTTGCGGCTTATGCTGACTGCCATTCGCATTCACATTGCCGCCCTGACGCCAGCCCGGCCCCTGTTTACCTGTGCTCGGGTGCGATGCAGAGGAGCTGCTGCTCGTCGAGGAAATGGCCGTCGCCTGGACGCTGCCGGTGCCATTGACGCCCACGGTGGGCAACGGCTTGTTGGCCTTTGTGGCAGCTGTGGTCGGTGGTTGAGTCTGTGGGTGGTGTGGGTGTGGTGCGAAAGATATGTTTGAAATATGATTGCATAAATCAGCATGGGAACTAACATGAATGTGGTGGCTACATCTATATTCTCAATTTATTCTGTTAAAACTTAGATTCCAGGTCAAACTTATTCTAAACCTCTCTAACCGGTTCCCAGCTACCTCTCCATATGAACTAAACAGAGCTGTAAGCCAACTGAGCTTACGTTGAACTCTTCTATGACTTACCGTGCTGGCGGCTGTGCTGGAGCTGGTGGCAGTTGTGGGCGCCGCTGTTGTCGTCGTTGTTGTTGTGGACAGTGTGGTTGTGGTGGTTGGCTGAGTGGTGCTGGCAACAGGTGCGACAGCCGCAATGCCAGTGCCTGTGCTGGAGCCCGTCTCAAACTCCACCGAGTCGGGTGAGGAGGGGAACGTGGGCTTCAGATTGTCGGCCAGGCCAACGGGGCCACGGAGCGCTGCATCGGCTATTTCCGGGCAGCTCAGCTCCTCCGGCTGTATGGAGTAGAAGCCGCGTTCACGAAAACGCGGCGGTGTGCCACAGAATTGGGGATTGCGCTCGCGCGAGGTGACCTAATTGAGGATTGAGGAGAGTCAAGTGTCAAGTGTCTTTGGTTTTGGGCCAACTCACCTGTAAATCACCGTTGCGTATCCATTCGGCCACCCAGCGCAGCTTGCAGTCGCAGTGCAGGAAACGTCCGCCCAAGGACAGGCCGCGCAGCGTGGCATTCAAATGAGCAAACGCTCCCTCCGGCACCGTGCTGAGTGGATTGCCGTCGAGGGCCAGCAGTGTAATGCTCGGATTGCCACGAAAAGCCGCCTCCGGCAGTGTGGTGAGCAAATTGAAACCGATGTCCAGCACGCGCAGCTCCTTCAGCGAGTGCACAGCGCCAATTGGAAACTCCGACAGCAAATTGTTGAGTAAACTAAGTGAGCTGAGCGTTTTGCGTACGCCCGCAAAGGCCGTTTCGCCAATGCTCTGGATCAGATTACGTTCCATATTCAGGGCCGTTAGGGAATCCAGGCCATCGAATACGCGTATGCCACCAGCACCGGGCAGCTCCTTAATGCCATTCTGCGACAGATCCAGAAAAGCCAAGCTCTTTAGTCCCCTGATGCACTCGGGCACGCGACGTTGCCGGGTGCCCTTCAAATTCAAATTCTTCAAACTCAGCTCGAGGCCACGAAAAGCATTCGCGGCCAGAGTCACGTTATTATCGTTCAGCTTCAGCGTGGAGAGCTTTTTCAAGCCAGCGAAAGCATCGTCTGGTATTGTGGAGAGCTGATTGCGCGATAGATCGAGTAGGTTGAGCTTGGTCAGCACTTGAAGCGCCTTCACGGGCACCTCGCTCAGCAGATTGTCCTGCAGATTGAGGTTCTTCAGCACCGACTCCTGGCCCTTGAAGGCGCCATTCGAGATGCGCTTGATGCCACAGCTGGACAGCTGCACATTGTGCAGGCTCAGGTTGCTGAAGATCTCGTCTGGCAGCTCCTCAATGCTTGCGTTGTTCACGTACAGCAAATCGACGGGCTTCAGTCTCGCATATTTGTTCATTGCCTCCAGCAATTGCGAGAACTCGACCTGAAATTAAATAATTAAATTAAATATAATAATTAAATTCTCTAATCTTCCGCTCCCTCTGCTCTCCCTCTCCCTCTCCCTCTCCCTCTCCCTCTCCCTCTCCCTCTCCCTCTCCCTCTCCCTCTCCCTCTCCCTCTCCCTCTCCCTCTCCCTCTCCCTCTCCCTCTCCCTCTCCCTCTCCCTCTCCCTCTCCCTCTCCCTCTCCCTCTCCCTCTCCCTCTCCCTCTCCCTCTCCCTCTCCCTCTCCCTCTCCCTCTCCCTCTCCCTCTCCCTCTCCCTCTCCCTCTCCCTCACCCTCTCCCTCTCCCTCTCCCTCTCCCTCTCCCTCTCCCTCTCCCTCTCTCATCTCACCTGATCGCATTGTACACTCAGCTCTCGTCCCAGATTATAGGCACAGATGCAGCTCGTCTGTAGATCGGGCAGATCTCGCTGCCAGGGACATTGTGCGTGGGTCTGACTGCTGCCAGCTATTAGTAAAATGAGCGACGATAGCCAAAGTTGTCGATTTCTGGGCGTGGTCGCTGTTTGAGTGCTGCTGCGTTTCATCTTGTCGCCGGCATAGAGCTAGAAACAAAATAGAATAGAGAGAAGTTGAGAATTTAATTAAGCTAAAGTCTTTCAAAAAATTTTAATAGATTTTATAACGGTTTTTATATAAATTTAATTATTCCTAAATAGAGCTAGAGTCAGCTGGTTATTTTGATGGAAGAGTTGACTTTATCAATCAGTTGTCCAGCTACTTTCCATTTAAATTTTTTCTTCGAGCTCGTTAAACAACAAACTGTGCGTGAAGTGCGAGTGTCACCTAAGCAAAGCTACACTGCCCCAACCCCTCGCAGGTTCCCGGCTTGCCCAGTTTGCCCATCATGCTCATCATTCTCTCTTGTTGATCCTATGGCAGTTCGGTTTGATTAATTTGCCTGTCTGTCTGCTCGGGTCTCGGGCTCCGTCAAGCCGTGCGGCCCATAAAAAAAGGGGAGAGAAGCATAAAAATATCAGCATAGGGCGAGGCAACAATAAGCCTGCATCCCTTTTTAGCAGCAACAAAATCGGACATTTAATTTAATTTGCCAAACGCGACAGGCACGTAATAAAAAAGAGTAGAAGGAAGAGAAGCGAGGGAGAAAAGACAGAGATGGAGAAGTGAGCTGAGACCCACACCCACACTGTCCCTTGACGGCAGTCAAAGCTGTTGACCTTTTTGCATAATCATGAATTATGGCCACGCTCAATCGTCAGCCCCTTCGCAGCCTTTGGGTTACGTATCCAAGGTGTCTCTATTTGTGGCCACATGGGAGCTTGTGCCATTGTTTGGTGGCAGCTACTTGAGCTAAGACGAATTGAATGCGCTTTAGTTAAGCGTTGCGTATACGCAACGTTGAGCATTTGCATGACATAATGATAGCTTGTTAATGTACTTTGCTTTTACGAACAGGTGGGTTACCTGTGCCTAAAGTAGACCTACGTTTAGCCCCAAACTTAATTGCATACTTATACATAAATATGTTTTGTTATTGTTCTGTTCAATTTGGAGCATGGGAATCTGACCAGATTCTCAGCGAATTTTCGTGAGCTACATTTAATCTGGTCACGCTTGCATTTTACATAATTATTATTTACATACGTCTATATATTTTACTTTATTCATTTCTTTTCTTCAAGCATAACATAAGAAGTTCCGGGTGAAGCTCAGTCTCAGTCTCAGTCTCAGTCTCAGTCTCAGTCTCAGTCTCAGTCTCAGTCTCAATCTCAGTCTCAGTCTCAATCTCAATCTCAGTCTCAGTCTCAGTCTCAGTCTCAGTCTCAGTCTCAGTCTCAGTCTCAGTCTCAGTCTCAGTCTCAGTCTCAGTCTCAGTCTCAGTCTCAGTCTCAGTCTCAGTCTCAGTCTCAGTCTCAGTCTCAGTCTCAGTCTCAGTCTCAGTCTCAGTCTCAGTCTCAGTCTCAATCTCAATCTCAATCTCAGTCTCAGTCTCAGCTTTACTCTGTTCCACTCTTACTTAATCTCTCTTACTCTCAATCTCAGTCTCAGCTGCATTTACTCAAAGTTCATTGCATTTCCAGTTGAATTTCGTTCATCATCTGAAACTTTCAATTTCAATTGCATTATTTAAAGGCAAAAGTAAAAGTAAAATCAAATCAGCAATTTGGCTACCTCTACAAATGGAGCCATTCCCGCTGCACAGTTCCCTCTTCACTCTCCGCTGTTAATCAAATGAAACGCTTCATTGATTTGTTTTAGAGCCACGAAGCCGCAAAGTAAATAATAATAATAATAAAACTAAATAAATTAAGTCGCACGCTTCGCTTGCTCGCTCGCTCACTCAATCCCCGATAATAATCAACATTTTGTCTTTTGATTGATAGTTTTTACAGCAGCTGATTTTGTTACTGCTTCTGCAGCTTCTTCTTCTTCTTCTCCGTCTTTTCACTTCGTTTGCCCAGCGGCTCAAAATGTCGTTTCGCTTGACTTGATTTTTCATGCAATTTGCCTCGTTTTTCTTTCCTTCTCAGCTTTTCATTGTAGTCGTCTTCCTTATGTTTTGTCATATTCAAGTCTAAATTGCATTACGTGGCCAGCAAATACTTTGCGCTTGAGCGTACATTCCATTTTCCACGCCCCCCCGTTCAGCCCCACAGCAGTGGCTTCATTCAGCGCTCATTTCTCACTCAACTGTCCGGCCGCAAAATTTAATTAAAAAATTCTTGCACCCATTTATTTTTTTTTCCCGGCTTTTTTTCATGCAGCTTATTTTCCCCGCCACTCGCATTAATTGCATCACAAAAATGTTTAATGCGCGAAAGTGCGAAAATTGCAAGACACCAAAAGCGCTGAATGAAAAACGAATCAAGTACAGTTGTGCTGCAAAGTTTGAGCTCACTCAATAATGCAAAGTAGATAAAGGAAAATAACTTTTCTAGCGGCTAATATCGACTGTTCAATACTCGCTCAGGCTTTACAGCAGCAAAAGTAACTTATAAATAATAAAGTATAATGAACTAATTTGTCGTTTCTTCAATGTAAATTTAGAAATCAAAGAATACAAATATATATTTTGAAAGTATGTATATATTTGATGATAAAACACATCACAAAAATATATACGACTTTTTCGGGTTTTTTTAGAGAAGCTCATACTCTATTATTTTTCCCCAATTATTTTTAAGTAAATTTGTAAATATTTTTCTAAATTCTAATATGATTCGATTAATCAAGATAATACAAGACAAACCTAAGTTCTCTATCACATAGAGATCAAATTACATATTGATCTATTACAAATTTTTTGATTTTCTCTAACAGAGGCCTTGGTTTCCTCGCCTATAGTAGATACTATACCTGTATATAGGTTTACCTCACTTAGGAATATTTATTCCAAGCTACAAAGTTCCTCCGCGTCTCCCACTCTCAAAAACCCCATATACTCTTTTCCACTTCAAGAAAAACTAATTTTTTGTTTTCTCTCACCCCAATTGGAGGTGTAAATTTTCGTTTTTTATTGTTTACTTTTTCGCCGCATAATTAATTCACTTTTTGTCTTTTTTGTTGGCCGAATTTGCATTTTAGACAATGGCCGGCCCAGAGTCCACAAAATTGTTGTATTTTTTCGTCTCTTTCTTCATCTATTTCGGGGACGGCTTACAAACAATTTTTCCCTTAAGGGCGCTGAGCCACACTTAAAACGAGATTTAATTGAAGTTGTTCAACAATGTGAGTGGGCGTGGCTGTGCGACCGCATGATAATGCTGTTAAGCATTTAAGTGGATTAGAATTTTGCAGGTGCAAAAAAAAACAAGTAAGAAAGCTCTAGTCGAGACTGCTCGACTACGAGATACCCTGAACCCTCCGAGCAACAGCCATTTCAATAATTTTTAGTGTCATTCAGCTTAAAGAAACACACACACACACGCAAACATATACATAGACACCCATAGGCACGCACGCATTAACAGGCATGGGCTGCAGTGTGGGCTTACTATGGGAACTAAATTGTTCAATAACTTTTTTTGTGGACGTACGTTCTTCATGAAACTTTCAGAATGTGGTTTTATCATTACTATGCGTATATTTGCCAAAGCTCAAGTCTCTAGTATTTGAAATACGCCTTTTACAGAGATGAGGGTAAGGGGGTGGATATAGGGGTGGGGGGTGAATTATAACAAAAATCGAAATTCTATCACGTTCAGTCGAGTCTACATTTAAAATTTGGAGACTTTAGCTCTAAAGGTGTAGGAGATATAATTTTATAACTGGTTTTCGATAAGGTTTTTGATCGATAAAAAAATAACGGGATGAGTTATCGATCTTTTGTGATAAACTCGATATGCGCGCGCTATATACGAGCATTTTAAAAAAAGTTGAAGTCTCTAGCTTCTATATCTTCAGAAATCGACGCGTTCATACATACGGACAGACGGACAGACGGACAGACGGACATGGCTAAATCGATTCAATTTGTCGCCCTGATCAAGAATATATATACTTTGTGGGGTCTGCCACGCCTCCTTCTCCCTGTTACATACTTTTAACAAAACCATTATACCCTGATTTCCCATTTTCAATGGGTTCAGGGTATAAAAAAAAAAGTTGTTTTAGTGTGCGAGATGAAAAGTTGTCAATTGAAAAGTTTCCAAAAAATGAGAAGTAGAGAAAAAGAGTGAGAGAGAAAGAGAGAGAGAGAGAGAGGAAGAGCATACATCATCAAGTATATATGTATGTATGCTTTTGGGTGTCAGTGTGAAAGTGTTAGCTGTGCTTATCTTGTGGGTCATTGCTCGCATTAAAATCAAAAAAAGGTAAATGAAAATCAAATTTGTGTGCCACTCGTCTACCTAAAAGTTGAGTTTGTCCAGCTTAAAGTGTGTGGAAAATTAATTGAGAAGCTGGAAGGCCAATTGCCATTGCCAGACTCTCAATAACTGAGTTAACTAAACTGTTAACACAATTACTTATCAGGCCGAAACGGAAACAACTTTTATTCATGATCAAAGTAGCAATTCTTTGAGCTCTCTGTTTGTGATTATCAAATTGTAAGACTTAACAATCACTACGATAATCGGCTGCTAATTAATTGTTCTATAAATAATTAATAACAAGCCGTTGCGCATATCTGTCAATGGGCCTCATAAACAGCTTAGATTATTGATTTACTAAATAAACAAAAGTGTTGAGCCAGCTAATGATTTATGACGCTTTATTGCCAGATAAGATAAGATAATCCGCAAGAGCGACAAATTATTGTGGCTGATTAAATTAAATAAAAATCTGTCAGGTTTATTAACACGCAGGCTGATTACTTAAGGCACTTGATTGATAAGGGTACAAGACTTATAAAAATTCTTTTCTTATATTCAATTTTGAAATCGTACGCAAGAAGCTTAGCCCCAGCTAAAACTTGTTGGGAATTATACGAAATTTGTAAAATAAATGTTGTTGTTGTTTATTCCATTAGGGAATAAAAAGTCAGCAAAAACAATTGAGTTTTCACAAAGATAATCATAAGAGAATGAAATACCAATTTGTTTTAATTCACAACTTAACATATCTATACTTATTTGGCTTAACAATTATGAGTCAATAAAATGCTCTTGAAAATAAGATCTATTTGTTGATCCGACCTATATGGATGTACGACTAGCATATGTCATAGGTTAATATCTTATTGATGCACACGGCATTGGCCTCGTCGAAGAAGTAATTGCCGCAGCTCCTCTCATCCAGAGTGCGACCGTTGATGCAGCGCAGATAGTGCCGACAGCCTTTGGTGGAGCTGAGGACAAAGGGTAGGGTGCGACCCTGGCAACGATCCTCGGAGCAGGATACCTTATTGGGTTCAATGCAGCTCTGACTCTTTTTATCAAAGAACAAATCATCCTTGCACCTGCCCCAAGTTGGATTCTCGTCGGGCGTATTCGGTCCCTTGTCGGCACATTTGAAATAACCGTGGCAGGTGGCGCCATCGGGCACCAAGACATTGCGCTTCGCGTCCTTCGTCGTGCCGCACACATTCGCCGGCAGGGGATGGGCATCGCAGTTGACCAGAGTCTTGGCCACACATTTACCGGTGCTTCTCTGATAGTAGCCCGATTTGCAGGTCTTATCCTCCAGCTTGCCCTTGGTGCACACATAGTACCGATTGCAGCCGAGCGTATTGTCAAAGTTCACGCCGTTCTTGATGATGCTGCAGTAGTCGAATTGGCTTGAGTGGCACTCGGAGGCGCTGCTCCAGATGCACTCCTGTATGGCCTCATTGAAGTGTGTGGACTCTGGGCAGGTGCCATAGACAGGTGTCTGCTCGTCCATGCAGTAATAGTAGCCGAAGCACGACTTTGGATCTCTCACAAAGCGAGTCGCCGCATTCTTACACGAAATATTACAATTTTCCGTATCCGGCAGTGTCTTGACACACTTCAGCGTGTCCTTGTCGAAGAACGGGGTTGGACTCTTGCAGGTGGTATAGGTGCTCTTGCCATCCACGCATTTTATCGAGCGACTGCACGATTCCGGATCACGTATGACCGTATTGTCCGGAAACACCGTGCATATATCCTCTATGCGCTGGCCCAGAGTCAAGCCGCAAAGACTCAGGGCGCATATGGAGAGCAGCGCAAGGCAACTGCCGGCTGGAAGTTCTAGAAAGTTCATAAACCCATCTAGAGTTCGAAGTCTTATAGCACCCACCTTTCATTGTTAATTAACTTCTGTTCTGTTCGTTCCGCCAACTGGCTTTAAACTGATTGGCAAACTAATTCCAACCAGGATCTATATAGCTTCGGCGTGCGATAAGAGAATTGCAAGTTTTCAATTCATTATTAGAAATACCCACAGATTAGATTAACCATATCACAGTTATAAGGCGGACTAACTTTGATTATATTTCCCATCAGCTACCCAGATGTTTTCACTTTTTACGTAGAGCAACTAATCTTATTGATAAATCAATCGTTTTTTTAAAGAGTATATATGTATATATCTATCTATATATGTACTATATATAATATATTTGTTTAACTGACGTTCAACCCTTATCGTTTTCTGGTAGCTGTGTCAGCTTTATAAGGCTTTTCATTTTACAGCTGGCGTTTAAGTTAAGCACTATTTATGATTCTCAATTGACTCTATTGCTATTTGATATACTTTGATAAATAGATTAGAGCTAAGGCTTAGCAGAGATAATAAGGTGTCTATAAAATTCTTTCTATATGCCAGATCTACTGTGCATTCGTTAGAACTCAAGACTCTACAATCTGTAAATAGCTCTATATATTCCAACAATTTTTTGCTTACAATTATTATTTTATTTTAATTTTCTTGTTTTGAGACAGTAAAATTTATAGTTTTGTTTACTATGATTTATATTTTTTTTTTGTTTTTTTATTAATAGACTATAAATAATATTTTGATTAATTAATTCCAACTCGAGAGTTCAGCTTAAGCTAACGATAAATCAAATTCATGAATAAGATTTATTTGTTAATTTTGATTAAATGACTTGCTTAATCCGCTTTATTGCTAAACAACATATTTAAGATATTTATCAGCACGATTTCGAATTGAATTGCGTGGCGTATTGGTATAAATTGAACATTTTATAAGATATATGTATGTCTCAAGTCTTCAATAAAGCCAAAATGTTGGAAGGCTAATAATCAATATACTCCCTTGACATTGTGAATGAGTATAAGAAATATTTAACAATTCAGATGAATAATAGTAAAAATCAGAAAACTAATTGAAAGCTAAATGATAATAGACAAGACACAAGATATACTAGATAAGTTATAGCTATATATTCTCTTCGTCTCTTCTTCTTCTCCCAGTCAGGCTCTCTCGACTAGAACAAACTTATTACATATGAAAATCACTTAACTTTGCCACAATTATTATCAGATTCTTTTGCGGAATATTCTTAAAGCTCTTTAAGTTGAACTTAATATAAAAAACTAGGCTATATTTAGCTAACATGGCCATTAGTTCAACTAGTTGTTATCTATTTAATTGAAAGCCTCTTAAATGCCAAATAACAAAACTAGGAGAAAACCAAATATGTATATATTTTATTTGCTAGACATTTTTGTCACAGTCTCTTAACTCTCAGAGGAGTCTTAAAGGCAATTGGCCATTGGCTCTGGCTCTGGCTCTGTGCGTTATATATTTATATGGGTCAGAAATAAATAGAACTATAAAGTGACTTGGCCGAAAAAAACAAAAAATAAAATAAACATGTGAAAACAAATTATTTATGTGTGCGTATATGTGCGTGTGTATGTGTTTTGGCCACAAAAACTAAAATGTTACGTTTGGCCATTTATTTGGTCAGTTTATGGCTGGGCGTTTCGAGCCTCTTGCCAATTAATGATGTGCTGCGCTTTAACTTGGCCAAGACCAGAAGCAGAGGCAGCAGAGGCCATTGTGTGGTCGAAACGTTTGTCAATTGCTTTTTAGCTGCTTTAGAAAGCTTTTAAGCAGCTGCTGCCTGCCGCCTGCTGCTGTTGCTGCTGCATATCCAGGCCAAAACTCATAAGCAAAGTTTATGCAAATGCACAAACAACTGCAGAGGCGCAGAGCACAGGGGGGTGAAGAGTGGCAAAGTGGCTGGCTAGTACAAGCCCCATTTGCTGGACACATCCGCTGCTGGCCAAATAAGTCAGTTCCGCCCGCTCTCCACGCTCTCCACGCTGTCCACGCAGCAACACACATAACGGTTCAGACACTGTTTTGTTACGATACACACACACACACGCACACACACACACACACCCAGAGCGCGAGGTTCAATAAACTCTTTGGTGACATGACTCATGGGAACAGCAATGGCAACAGCAGAGACTCCTGCTTCTTCTTCTTCCTCTTCTTCAGCTGCTTCTCTCTCTTCTACTACTATCTACTATCATCAACTCCTTCTCATTTGCTATGCATCGCACAAAAGCGCTCGAAACAGCGTGAATACCAAATGCGCGCTCTTTGGGACAGTGCGTGTCATGGATCGCAGATATAGTTGGACTCATATAGACATACATATGTATATATAAATATATGTATTTACATACGTGTGTGTGTGTGTGTGTGTGTATATATCATATGTAGGTTGGCTTAGACAACGACAGCTGTCGCTGTCAGCCTTTATTGTCGCTTTGTTCTTGATGGCACGCAAACGAGCTTCAAGCTGACAAGAAAAAAAAATCTTATGGGGCTATATTTATGTGTTGTCTTTTGTTTAAATAATTGCAAATTTGTATATTTTTTTTCTAAATATTTATATACATATGTATGTGTATATGGATGCATACCAACACGTCGCTTTCAAATTATGAGTAATAAAATCGAAGTCAAGAAAATCATTTACAGCTAAGCGTATGAACTAGAATTTTTTTTTTTTTTTTAAAGAAATTTTTATAAAAAAAAACAATAAATATATGTTAAAAAAAATAAATAAAAATAATTATTCAAAAATATTAAGAAATAAAAAAAAACATGTTTTTTTAATATAAAAAAATTAGTATTAAACATATAAATAAATTATCTGTGGTTAGTTTTTCTTGAAGAGGTTTTTTGGTATAAATTCGCAAACCGCTCGAAGAAGCAAGCTGTAGCTCCCTATTTATATAAGTATACGTATATTTCCGCATTAGCTCCATTTATTAAAAATTCCCAAGACCCTAACTATGCCCATTATCACTTGGTTTAGTTGCCACATAAGCAATCCTGTTGTAATAAGATATGCAACTTTTTAGAAGAGTTTTCCCGTCGTAATTTCAATTCAAAATTCGCTTTATGGCAAACAATTTCAGTTAAATTTTATTGCATTTCAGCTGGCAAACTTTACGAAATATTTCGCTATGCTCTGTTTTATTTTAAACCAAAACAAACCAAAAATAAATTCTCTTTGCACAGAATTGCGCCAGGCTTCCCGGATACACGCACCTGTCTGCTGCACCAGAAGCTGCAGATGCTCAACGTTTGCGTGGAGCGGCGCTTGCAGCGCGAGGCGCTTGGCAAGCGCAAGCAACAGCAGGCGAAGGTCACGGCCCAGCAGCAACAGAGCGAGGCGGACGAGGAGGAGGAGGAGGAGGAGGATGATGATGATGGCGAATTTTATGATTGCGATGAGGCAATCTCGGGCAGTGGCTCACCAACCAAAGCTGTGTTAAGCCTCAAGCCCGAGGGCCGTTTGAAGCGTTTGGGGCAGGAGCGTTTGCTAGATGAGCCGGAAGAATATCTATATGTGCCCGAGACACAGGAGCCGGTGCCCAAGACCGAGGATCAGCTGCAGGACGATGCAGAGGTAATGCTGAAACTGGGCCCCGGCTCCGGTTTGAGCACACAAATGATGTGCACTTCCCTGCTCTCCGATATGGAGGCATTCAAGGCGGCCAATCCACGTGGCAGAATGGAGGACTTTATACGCTGGTACAGTCCCAAGGACTGGGAGCAGGTGGTGGATGGTAAGCAGGGGAAGCGGCGGGAGCTCCAATTCAGATAATAATTGATATATATACATTTTCTTAGATAATGGCGAGAGCAGGCACCAGCTAAGCGTTCGCATGACGACGGAGGGGAATACCTGGCAAAAGGTGTGGGAACAGGCACAGCCGGTGCCGGTGGCCAGGCAGCGTCGGCTCTTCGATGATACGAACGAGGCGCTGAAGGTGCTGCACTATCTGGAAACCCGCAACATGAGCGAGATCTATGGTCTGACCATTGTGCCAACGCTGCACACGGCTATACTTAAGCTGATTGTAGGTGGAGATGGATATAACTCGATCCACATATATATGATTATCTATCTCTATCTCTCTCTCTCTCTTCCACTCTCAGGACATCTATAGCAATGCCCAAGTGCAGGATATCTTTGCCAGCCACATTGAGCGGCTACTAAATGATTTGTGCCGGCTCTCCCGCTCCCATTCCAATGAGCTGCCCCAATTGGAGGGCCTGCTGCAGGATCTCTCCGAGCTGGAGCGTCGTTTCTATCAGTTCAAGTGCTTCGAGAGACTCGCTGGCTATCCGAAGCGCAGCAATCTGTCCGAGATCAAGCGCCAGTTCGAGGAGATACTCAAGAATGACAACTGCTGCACTATTGTGGATAAGAAGCGCGGAGCTGCAGGCGATGTGCTCTGCAGCGGCGGCAGCTTGTATGACCTGCTGAGTCCCAAACTGGAGCAGGATATCTCCAGTCGACTGATCAGCAAGGATTATGTTATACGTTTGGATGGCGATACAAAGTCTACAGAGAAGGGTCTCTATCTGGGGCCACAATTCATGCGCGCAATTGTAACGGGTGACAAGCTCAGACTCTGTGGAGCCTTCACCGAGAGCACAGTGTTTGTCTAGGTGGGCGAACGACATAGCTGACTGAATGATGTACTATATACATATATATATATATATATATAATGATACTATATATTGTATTTCTACATTATGAACTGTCTAACACATACTCTCTTATAGTAACTAAAGTAATTCAAAGTTAAAAACTTAAAGCCCATTCAATATGCTCTTTGAAAGACAAGCTAATCTTCTCTTCAATTGTTTTAATATTTTAATTATATTTTATAAATAACTAATAGACATTCGCTTAATATAATTAATGCTGTTTGATTGTTAAGTAAGCAAGCATTATATATCGAGTGCTTTTATATATGTATATACATATATTTATAATTATGTTTGGTGCTTCGTTAAAATTAAGTTCTGAATTTCTAATAAATACCATACACATAATTTTGTATGAAATGCTCTTTTCGTGTGCAACCGCAATGTTTCCCCCCTATCAATATCAATTATAACAAGACAACATTTACACTTGAATCTGAAATAAACACGTACACACACACACTCACAGGCATAGCTCTCACACCCACATATAACCACATCTAATCACATAATCATGCTCGCAGCTTCTCTTTGTCTCTCTCTCTCTCTCTCTGTCTGTTCCCTGCTCACCACTTAACTCTCGAGTGTAGCACTTAAAGCCATTTGCAAAAACTTAACTCGAATTCAAATGTAGACAGGCAAATTGCCTAGCCAGAGAGCCGCAGAGCCGCAGAGCCACAGAGAGCGAGCGTTAAATACAAGACTATGCCCAGCGGGCTAGACTCCTTGCCAGACCCAGCCCATTTGGTTTTGTGGGCCATGTTTAACTCGAAATTATTTTAAGACCGCTGAGGCTGAGGCAACGTTTCTACCTCTTGGGCAACACATAAAGCATTTCTCTTACGTTTCTTTCCTCTTATTTCTTATTATTTTCTTCTTTTTTTTTTTGTTTTCTTTCGCCTCGTAAATGCTGCGCCACTAAATTACCTACTGGCTATAATTGTTTTGTGTACATGTCGAGAGTCGGCAGTCGGGCGTTGGGAGTTGCGAGTTGCGAGTTGCAACTTGTAGTCGAGACTCTTCAACAACAACTTGTGCAGCCTTGCAACAGTGTTCGAGTTCCTTTCTCTCCTATAAAATATGCACAAGTGTGGAACTAGCATTTTGTTTAAGCATTTGCATTTATTGCAGTCGCCGGCAGCACTCCAGCCAAGATGCAATGCTCATTAGGCTTTATCAAGGACATAACTTTAATATATTACCCAAAGCGTAGTTTACGAGAATTTCATGCTTCATATATAGACTATGATATTAATATTTATAATAGTTAGATAATGTGAAATGTGAAATATTTATTTCACAGAGTTTCAGCCTTTATTTCAGCTATCAATGATGTTCAAGATTCAGTAACTAAAGCTTTCCAGCATAAACAGCTTTTAATTGATTTGAAAATTAAAATGTCTATGGATTAATCAAAAGCTTTTACAAGAACTAAAGCTATCTCATAATTCATTTCAAAACATAATATTTTCAATTCTTTGTGTTATTTCAGTTATCTATGTTTACTTCTTAAGCTGCCGAGCTATGAAAGCTCTTTAAATCATTTGATTGCTTGTATGTCGCTTGAAGTGTTTTTCATGAAGCTAAGTATTACGCTACAGACAGCTACTTATGCCAGCTAATTGACAACATTAATTGTGAGAAGCTGTTGAAAGCCATAAAGCTCTTGTAAAGGCTTAAAGCTTAAAGTTCTTATCAATCAATAATCCATAAACACTAATATTTTAATCGTATCCTCTAAACACCATAAAGGTAAAAACTTTTATTTTATAAGTAGAGCTTTAAAAGCTTTTCAGCAGCTGCTTTAAGCCAGCGTCATTGCCTTAAAGTGAAGCTCTGCATTTAAAGTGTTCTACTTAACGTTCACAACAATCATGCGTGCAATACGAGATTTATGGGTGCTCGTAAATAAGCGTTTCATGAACGCAATCCACTTGGTAAATCAAATTGCAAATATGATAGAATATATGTTATATATACACACATATTTATGTTTATATATACATGAAGCATGACGTATAATTGTGGTTGATATACATATACATATGTATTTCAATAATATGGTAAAAAATTAATTAAATTCTCGCAATCAATTTGGCATAAAATGGTCGCTGAATGGAAGAAGTTCATTTCCAATTGATTTGCTGCTGGTTTTTGTGGTACCTATGCACACACACACACACACACACACACTCTATGCTTGTGTGCGTGTGTGCATGTATATGTATATGTGTATGGCCAGTGTTACATTTTTGCTGATGCAGTTGAATTTTAATGAAAGCTACTTTGCTTCTTTTTTTCTCATACAGAAAATTGAATTATAGCAAACAGTGAAAGAAAGAAGAAGAGAGAGAGAGAGAGAGGGTGTGTGTGTGAGTGAGTGAGCAGCAAAAGTTGTGGAGATTTTCAATTTCTATTGAACTCCGGCGGTCGCATTGAAAAGTAGCTGTGAATAAAAATGAATGGAATATTTTCTGCCATGGCAAGTCAGATGGACTTAAAGAACTTTTCTTCTCTCTCTCTCTCTCTCTTATTGGCTCTCTCCTTTCCTTTCTTTCCTACTTGTAATATGACATTGAGTTTCAAGGGATTATTGCTTTTGTGCACATGAATTATTCAGCGATAGTTGACTATCGCAATCATAACTCATATCGAATATACTATATATATATATGTATATTCACAGATCTAATTGCGTGAAATGAATAGCGCTGCGAATCACAAAGTCGTAAAAAGAAAAATCCCGCTTCTTCCTTCCTTTTTATACCCTGAACCCATTGAAAATGGGAAATCAGGGTATAATGTTTTTGTTGAAATGTATGTAACAGGCAGAAGGAGGCGTGGCAGACCCCATAAAGTATATATATTCTTGATCAGGGCGACGAACTGAGTCGATTTAGCCCTGTCCGTCTGTCTGTCCGTCTGTCCGTCTGTCCGTCCGTCCGTCTGTCCGTCTGTCCGTCTGTCCGTATGTTTGAACGCGTCGATTTCAGAAGATATAGAAGCTAGAGACTTCAACTTTTTTTTAAAATGCTCGTATATAGCACGCGGATATCGAGTTTATCACTAAAAATCGATAACTCATCCCGTTATTTTTTTATCGATCAAAAACCTTATCGAAATGCAGTTATAAAATTATATCTCCTACATCTTTAGAGCTAGAGTATCCAAATTTTAAATGTAGATTGATATGTACGTTATAGAATTTCGATTTTTGTTCAATTTCACCCCCCACCCTTATATCCACCCCCTCACCCATAAGTTTGTAAAAGGCGTATTTCAATTACTAGAGACTTGAGCTTTGGCAATTATACGCATAGTAATGATAAAACCACAATCTGAAAGTTTCATGGAGAACGTACGTCCAGAAAAAAAGTTATTAAACAATTAAGTTCCCATAGTAAGCCCACACTGCAGCCCATGCCTGTTAATGCGTGCGTGCCTATGGGTGTCTATGTATATGTTTGCGTGTGTATGTGTGTGTTTGTGTAAGCAGAGAGACGCTAAAAATGATTGAAATGGCTGTTGCTTGAAGGGTTCAGGGGATCTCGTAGTCGAGCACTCTCGACTAGAGTTTTCTTACTTGTTTTTTATACTTTTTTGTCTATTTCTTTTGGGTTCTCCTGACAATGGCGCCGTAAAAATCAACTGTGGGAAGCGCGCTGCACAAATTTGCATACTCATCATCATAAAGCGGAACATAAGAGGGACAAAAGTGACTAGACTCAAGTGAACTGAACCCAGATTATAAGTTTCATAACTCAATAATTAAAAGTAAACCCAACTAAAGAGCTTTTAAAACAAGTAGCAGTTCAGTCGTGACGGATATATACGACTAGCTGATGCACTGAACTAATTTTAAAGTAAGTTTCAGTAAGCAGAGGCTAAAAAAAATAAAATTGAGGGATTTCATAAAAAAAATGTAAAATATTTATTTAATTTCAAACTGAACAGACTTTGGACTTTGTGTGATCTCAAGAATTTACAATTGTAAGAGCTTTAACAGGGTATACAAAAGAACTTTTTTTTTTTAATTCAAAAATTACATTATTATTATTATTATTATTATTTTTTTTTTAATTTGTCAAATGAATTTTGACAGCTTTATCGAATAGCATTCGCTGTTCAGAGAGTATAACACCATTTTTTACTCCCCAACCATATACCCGCTCGCCGCACTTTCAATAGTTAAAGGGTATCATTATTAGCAGCAGCTCAAAGTGAAGATTAAAAAAAAAAACACCAACAAATTGTGCACTTTTTTAATGGCTCTTAGAGTTAAGGTTAGCACCGTTAAATTGAGTGTTGTAAAGTTTGGCTTGGTTTTATTTTTATTATCTTCGTGTTACACGTTCGCTGATTAGAGTTGTCAGCGGCAGCTGTCTTAAAACCAATCTTAAGCAGCTTATTATAAATTTGCTGTATGCATAAATAAACACGATGTCTTCGCTCCGTCTCACTCTTTCTCTCTCTCTCTCTCTGTCTCTGTGCGTATGTAATTTACGAGCTTTGGGGTGTGCCATAATGTTGAAGTATCCCAAAAAAAAAGAAGAAATATGAAGTACACATAAAATATTTCAACAAGGTTGAATAATAACTTGTCTTGCAGTTAACACTCGAGTGCCAGGGCGAAGTGATTGCAAATACTTGTAATTGAAGATACCAATTGTTTGCCAGCAATTAGCGCTGTCACATCGCTCTCTAATCTCTCTCTCTCTCTGTCTCTCTCGCTCTTTGGGTGTGCGTACGTATACTTAATTTTTGTGTGGGCTTTCGACTACGCCCGCAGCTCAATCATCTCATTTGGGCTATTCAAATTTAAATTTAAATTCAACTTGTGACAACATCCGCTTAGGCAAGCATTCAACCTGCTGTCATTTTCATATTTGGCATTTGGCTTTGAGCTAGTTAAAGCGTTTGCTGACTGATATTTAGTCTTATTCGAAGACCGTCTAGTTTTACGAGTTTTATCAACATTTATTTAAGGCTTCTTCGTCTGGCCACGCTTCATCTCAGTCATTTATCATTCTCCCCATTGAGCAGCAATCAATAATAATAATAAGAATTGTGGCTGGTTTCAATGCCAAAAATTCTAGGAAATAATTATGTCAACTTTGGTGTGGTTTTAAGCTTTCATTGTGCAACTAAATTGTTTTCGTGAATGACTAAAATTTAATGGGGAAGCGAAAGAGTGTTAATATAAGAGTTTTATTGTTCAAAAGGTGATCGAAATTCTGGTTCAATAATTTCTTGCACCTAAAAGCAAATCCAGTGCTATTTTGTCAAGTTTAAGTTTTCAGCAAAGCCTTTCAGATAAGAACTTTATTATATTACTTCTTAAAAGAAGTTCAAGAGTATGCAATCAACGCTGTAATATACTTTCCATACTTCAATATTATCTATCAATCAAGCATTAAAGTTTTTCAAAAGAGCTTTAATGAGTCTAAAAAAGAGGAAAATGAAGTTTAGGAGTGTGCAAAAAAAGCTTAAAACTAGTTACTATACTTCAATATTATCTTTCAAGCAAGCTTTTGAAGTTTTTCAACAGAGCTTTAAAGCGTCTGATTAATCCTCAGCAAAGACTGAAGGAAAATAAGTTAAAGAGTAAGAAAAGAAAAGATTATTTTATATTAAGCTTCGAAGTTGTCAAAAATACTTTAATGAGAGCTCATTAAACCCAGACAAGACAAAGTGTCTCGCCACAACAAACGAGCTAAAAGGTAACAGGAATTTTTCTGATTATTCGAAATATTGAGTATTATTCCTGATCAATTCTCCAGCACTTGAGCTGTCATAACTTTAACTTTATGGAACTTTTAGCCACAGTAGTTCCTCAATGAAACGCAGTTTAAGTCGAAAGTTACGCTTCCATTGAAAGCAACTGACGAAAATTGGATTATTGATATCAGTATTGTAAGCTGCGTATTTTTGCTGGTATTTTTGAAGCAAACAAGCCGAAGAAAATATTCAGCTGGCATGCTTAAATTCTTATAAACAGCTTAAAAAAAAAAAACAAACTTTTTAATACCAAGCTCGAAAAACAAAAGCAAAAACAACGTCAAACTTTAAGTCCTCTGCATGGGTTTTCTTTTTATTTTCTCTTCTCTCAATCTCTTTTTCAGTACTTTTTTTTTTTTTTTTTTTTTTTTGGTTTTTCGCAGATCAACGCGATGCGTGAGAGCGGAGTGAAAGGCAAAGGGAGAGATGTGATGCGCGCAGCATTTATTAACATTGCTCGCTGGGGCGTGGCAGCTGCTGCTGCTGCTGCTGCCAAAAGGTGTTAAGTGGCAGCCACGATGCGAGTGCAAATGATGATGAGCCACGGCGAGTCGTAGCCGTAGTCGCCGAATATGAGCGTTGGAAAATCTGCGTAAATTTCGAAGCGAGCGGCCATAAATAACAACAAACAGCGCTGAAAGCGGCAGCAACAAAAATTGAATAAAATACATGTAAGGAAATGAGAGCGATCCAATGATAGACTAACTAGATATCCTGTAAGTAAACGCAAATGAAATGAAAATTGATCAAATTGTTCTGAAAGCAACAAACAATGAATATGATTTATGGGTGTAGTGAAATGATAGACTATCTGATATCCTGTAAGTCAATAAACAATACTAAGAATTCGAGACAAATTGAGAATTAAAATTTTGTTTTTTTTTATAATTTTATCGGCAATTTTTAAAAAATATTTAAGTTTACTGATCTGGCAAACGATTTCGCTAACAATCACACTGAATAAGCCGTGTCTTCTTCAAAATTATAGGGTATATTATCATAAACTACATTGTACGACATTTGTTTGTTTATTTTTTGTGCATATTTTATCAGCTCATAAAAATTAACTTTCATAAGCATGAACACACACATGAACACATTAGTCACTTCTCCTCTCAGCTACAGGGTACGCCAAATTTCTGTGTAAAACAATATTTATGAAATTCTCGGCTGATTCTCCAAGGAGGCATTTGCTGTGCTCATCTTCTTCTTCTTTTTCTCCTCTTTTACATATATATTTAATGGTTAATTAAATTGGATAGCGAAAAACGTGCGAATACGCGCTTCAAGTTGATATCTCCAATTGAAAAAGTTGCAATGGCCAAACCAAATTGGAAATTCAATTGGAAAACAACTGCCAACAACGCACACACATGCACAGAAAACACACAAGCATACACACACTCTGATACAAACAGATCTGAACACTTGCCGCACAAACATTTGCGCAAAGTTGCGGACAACGCGCGTTGACTGTGGTCAGAAATTCCAAATACGAAATCTTTTAGAGCGGAGTGTAGATACGATAAATAATAAGAACTGAGATTCATATATCTGAAGATTAGTATTGTTATATACATATATATACTTATTTATTTATTTACTCTAATATATTGTTTATATAATTTAATAATATATTAAAGATGTTTAAGACATATATTTTAAATAAAAATTCTTACGAAGAGTTTGATTATATTTGAGAGAAAAAAAAACTAAAATTATATATGATACAAATGCAATTAAAAAAAAAATGAAGATCTTATGGAGATCATAGTTTATTTATGGACATTTTTATATCTTAGCCTAATTTTAGCATCTTAGGAGATTTAGTAAAATATATTTATTATTTATTTTAACTTAACTTAAGAAGTTAAGCACTGGCAACTGGGACTTTCGGCTTGACTTATAATAAGTCTAGTCCTAAATTTTGGTAAACAACTCAGGATTTATTTGTTGGCTATTCTAAAAAAATATTTTAATTGACTTTTCTGAAATTGATTTCTATTTAGTTCTGTCCACTTGAAAGTATGGTAAATAAGTTAATTTTTTTTCGCTTTTTATTTGTTTAATTTAATAATTTAATGATTTTTCTGTCTACATATCATATATAGTATTATTTGTGTTCCAATATTTTCATTGAATTTCTAGATCTTCACGCGCTCATCTCTAGCTAAAAATGCATTTGCGGAAGCTCAAGAAAATTACGTCAGTGGCTTGCTAAAAGTACACACAAGACACACACACATACACACACACACATACACACACACACACACATACAAGCACATGCAGGCACATGCAGGCACACACATACACGCATAGATAAGTGACTGCTTGGGCGCTTAAGAGATAGACCAATACATGCCTGGCAGGGCAAAGAGTGCGTATGTGTGTGTGCGTATATGTATGTATGTGTGCCAAATACAGTCAAGCGGCAGCAGAAGCACAGTCAAAGTTGGCCATGTTGCCATGGTAAGCAGTAGCTGCTTCTCTACCGCCTCCTCCGCCTCCTCCTCTAGCATTCCGCTTCATCGTCAACTCTTCACCAATGACGCAGACGATTGAATCGCTTGGCCCAAAGAGTTTGGTAGCGCGTACGAGAGAATTGGGTCAAATGCCGCATATTTGGCCAAGCAGCTGCCTTTAGCCATACAGCGCGACAGCGCTGCCTTCTTTAACGGTTAATGTTATTGCGCTTTTGCTCGTTTATCGCCCGGCCATTGTTCTAGCTGAGATTTAGTTGAGCAGACGCACGCTGTGGCTCAAAGCAAAGACAAAGAGGCACACACACACACGCACTCTCACACACATACATAGATAAAAGTCAAACGGCAGCCGCTTAAATTTAGTTTACGACTCATTGTAAACGGCATTACGATGGAGTCAAAGTCACAGAAGGCAAATTGTTAAGGAACGGCAAAAGGCAGAAGCTGAAAAGGCCAAACTGGTGTGTATGTGTGTGCATGTGTGTGTGTGTGTGTGTGTGTGTGTGGTTCAATTTGTGTTAGCAAATTGTGTGTGCGTTATGATTAGCAAATTTTCATGCAATTGTTTACACATTCCAATTACATATTTATTGTTTGTGCCATCAATTCTTTATAGCTAAATAGCTGCAACGGAAGCTTAGACAAATAATAACAAAAATATGTTTATACATATATGTACATATATACATATTTATTACTATTTATGCAGCTGAAGCTGACAGCATTTTAAAGCACTTTCAAATGCGTAAGCTCCGCTTTGATATATTTGTTTAATATTTAATTTGCTTGTCAGCTTCATTCTCTCGTGCAGAAAGTCAAGCACTCACAAAGCAATCAACTCAATACTTCAGCAATAAAATTAATTTTAAATCTTTTTTTATTTATACACTTTATATAAGCCCATTCAATGACTTGGCAAAAACTAATTGTTGTAAATTGATAAATTTATATTTGGCTTTGACAGCAAATCAGGTCCTGCATGAATAAATAAAATTAGATTTTCAATTCGATATTGAAATAATTTAAGTTCATTATTATTATTATTATTATTATTTTTTTTTTTAATTTAACAAAATTTTTTATATTGGCTAAATAATATAAATATTCTCATTTATATATTTATATAGTTATATAGAATATTTTTGTTTAAAATACAAATTTAATTTATTTTTTTATGTAAAGTACATATTTTTGTGATTAATACTTTATTATTTATTGTATATGAAATAAAAAAAAAAAACATAATATTTTTTTATTTAATATTTTTATCTTTTCTCTTTTATTTACTTTTAAATATTTATTTAAATTAATTACTAGCTTTATTTATTTATTTATTTATTTTTTATTTCAGTAACTGATACTTTTTTACATAATAAATTAAATTAAATTAATTGAAAATGATTTATAAATTTAATTTATTATTTTTTTGTGATTTACATGTAATTTGATATTAATAAATGTAGATTTAGATTTCTTTAAACATCTCTCAAATTACGCTCATTATTCTCGCTTTTCAACTTTTTAAATGTCAACAGCTTGCAGCATTTAGAATAATTAACAAAAAAATAAATTTACTGCTGAAAACCACATAAAATTGTCATAAAAACATTGCCATTTCCTAAAGTGAAATAAAATGAATCATAAAATTTGAGCATTTAGCTACGCCCTTTCGCCTCTTTTGATTGTATTATAAAATTAAGCTGCTTGCAAACAGAACATTTATTACATTTCTGCTTAAAATATAAACATCTTTATATGCATATGTGTATGTATGTGTGAGTATTTATGTAAGTATATATGTATGTATTTATCCCTTTCTCTACATCTTCCCATTAAAGCTTAATTAATTTTTACAACAATTTAGTGTAGCAAGTCTTTAATTATGATTACTTTCGTTTAATAAACGTCATGATTATTAAAATTAATTTGATGGCGCAAAGCTGCGGCCACATTGTTGTTGCAAGTTGTTGTTGCTGTTGTTGTTGTTGCTGTTGCTGTTACTGTTGCCAACATTTTCTGTCAGCCATTTGCCAGCGGCTTGCGTTGCAAGTAGATTGGAGCGCAGTTTGCCAGTTTTTTTTTTTAGTTTTTGTTATGCTTGCTCACTAGCTGAAAAGAGAGTATATTGGTTCGATTCTGTTCGTCCTCTCCATTTGAACATATAGAATTTAGCTGCTACTGAAGAGAGAGAATTGAGATTTGAAGCTAATAACTTCTGACATTTGCCTGATGTTTGGAATTGGAATTGGGACTATATCAATATATGGGAAACTATATCAATATATACAGTTGATGGTGCAATCAGTTCTTCAGTATTTGTCAAACGGCTTGACAACAACAAATTATATGAACAACCCCATATGGTCTCAAACCATTCGTTCTCTAAGCTTCTTTCGTAAATTCACATAACATCGATTGCTTAATTAATTTAGCCAACGAGCATTATGCAGTCTGCTTGACTCCATTGCAATGTTCTTGCTTTCGCTGCAATTAATGACGTTGCAGCGACGACTGTGGCATGCCGCAGGCAACTGGCCAAGACAATGTTACAGACTTTCAATATATATACATACATATACATATACATATATATACATTCATTTTTTGTTTTCAATCCACTCTGCCCCCGTCAATTGAGACATTTTGCAAATTTAATGTTTTAATTAGAGGTTGATAGAGAGACGACGCCTAAGCCCAGACCAAACGGGGCTTAATGGCTAATGCAGTGTTGCCACAAAATTGATGTGGCATAGTTCAAATTTAAGCTTAACAGCCGCAGCGCTGCTCCTGCCGAGAGAGAGAGAGAGAGAGAGAGAGAGAGAGAGAGAGAGAGAGAGAGAGCGAGAGAGAGATTCCTGTGTCTACGTGTGCTAGCAAAATTTCGTTACCTTCAGCTGAGTTACATAGCAGCAGCTCCCCATGGAGCGTGGTTGGCATATAGAATATGTTGCAACATGCAATACACACACACACACACACACACACACAGAGAGAGAAAGAGAGAGAGAGAGAGACACCCACACACACATATACACACACACACACACACGCACATGTAGTTCAAGCAAATCCCATTTGTCACGCCTGCAACGCTCGACCCGTTCGGTTTGTCAGTCTCCATTGACCCGGCAACCAGCAGGGAGACAGTTGGGAGAACGGGGCGTGGCCAGCGGTGCTTTCAAATTTTACCTTGTAAAATCTAATATAAATGCAAACGTAAATGTCAAAAATTGTAAAATTAAAAATCACATCTGTCTGGCCGGCCCCGTGCCACACTTGCAACTATTTTTGCGCACACACGTCGTATACGCAACATTATTTAATTTTTTTCTCTCTCTCTCTCTCTGTCTCTCGTTCGTATCGCATCTGTCACATTACGTATACGCAATCAGTCGTCATCGCCGTCTGTGGATATACGCCACATATTGACGACAGAAATTTACACAGCGTTCACTGCCAAAAATTAACTGTTTTACGATGAGTTTGAACTGATAGAAGCGGTAGATATCCTGTAAGTTGAAATTGGAGGTGCAATTGGAGTGTGTGTGTGAGAGAGAGAGAGAGAGAGATGGAGAGAGAGAGCGAGAGGGGGGAGAGTAGGTCGAAAAGATCTTAGATATATGTTAAGGCAGTGAGGCTTTACTTTACATGTAGGCGGATTATGTTATGTCTATAAAGAGGCGAAGGTAAAAGAAATTTATGAAAATCTATGTGAAGAATAATTTGGAGTAGAAACGCGTGAAACCTATGCATTTTTAGTAGTATTAGTACATTAAAAACCAAAATTGCTTGAACTTGGGAAATATTAATCTTAACCCTTGAATCCCTTAGATTTCCACTCGCCATTTGATATTAATGTATTGGTATTTGAATTTTCAAATAAATTTGTAGAACAAATTGAATTTGTCCATTCCATTCAATTTTATTAATTTGAATATTTGATTGTATTTATTTTCAAGGGAAGACCTTTTAGGGATCTGTAAGGCTAAAGCAAGAAATAGTTAATTACTTGAAATTTTCTGTCCACCTTCTTTAGCTGCCCACTGTATATACCCCCTAGATGGCCTTCAACCTAAGGTATCCCATGAAAATACATCAAATATTTGCAGCGAGAGTTGTTTGAAGGGTTTTTGGCACAATAAATGTCAGCAATGTTTGATGTTGATTGAACATCGCGTCGCGTTTACATATCATGCGGGACAAGTGCATCTGTCGATACAAAAAAATATAAAAAATATACATGTATGTATATATATATACATATATTTAATATATACGAGTGTGTGCAGCAAAGTTTGCAATACAATTTAACAAATGTGCTTGACAAATTGTCAAGAGAGAAAAAACGAACCAAATGTGAAATGAAAAGTTTCATCAATATAAAATGTTACAAAAAATGTGAATATTGAACGAATATGCAGATCTATATATGTATGTATGTATATTCATATATACTTCCATATACATATATATAAATTGAGTGAGATTAAAAGGAACTTTTGCAAGTTTTAAGTTAGTGCACGCAATTTGGCATTAAAAATTGCATTGCATAAAAGTTTGCATTTATGTTGCATTTACTTTTTAATTTACAAACACACACACACACACATGAGTCTACGTGCGTGTGCGTCTCTTTAGGTGTCTGCCTGCTAAAATGAATTTTATTTTAATTTATGCACAGACATCAACAGACGCAGCCAGACAAACTAAGGCACAGGTCGTCGTCGTGCGGAGGGGTTATGACCCCTCCCCGTTCCCGCTCACCCAGCGCACAAAATTCACACGCAGACTCATTGACGCACACGCACACGCACTCACACACACGCACATACACGCAACTGCTTCAAAACGGAAACGGAAATATGCGCAATTTTTCAACAAGACAATGTCTGTCAGTCGAGCAAAAGGCGACAACAACAACAGCAACAACAGCAACAATATAGATGGGGGCAAATGCAAAATGATAAGCCGAAAAGTTTTTCTGGCGTTTTCCCTCAACTTTTCTTGCACTTGCACAAAATTATTTAAGTTTTTGGCCGTTTGTTTGAGTTTGCTGTTTGCAGTTTTTTTTTATTATTTTCAGTTTATTCAGTTTTCGGCTTTGTTTCAAGTGCGTTTCGCATATTAAAAATGAATTCTTAAAAAAATACAAAAAAAAATAAGTTGAAGTAATTAAAGAAGTGCGTGCCAAATGGAGAGATTAAGCGCTCAAACACTGGCCAACAACAGAAAAGTTTTTCTTAACCGAAATTGGGTCAATTAAAAAGTTGTCTTGCGGCCCAGTTGAATGGCCAGAGAAGTCTCTAAGCCAGCTGTTCGTTAAGCAGTTGCTGAACTAATTAAATTATTTGATATATTTATTTTTTCACTTTTGTGTTAAAAACAAAATGTTAAATTGAATAGTGTTTTGATTGAAGAAATTGGTTAAAGAGTAAAATTTTAGGTTATATTTTTTATACATCATGACATTAATATATACATTTTTATATCAATTTTAAGCTCATTTTAGTGCTTCTTTACCACGTTCTTCAAATTCCTGGCATTATTTAAAATCTTGTTTTCATAAATTTCATGTAAATATTTTAGCCTAAAATAAGAAAGAAAAGCAAAACAATTCACAGCTGGAGCAGTTTATGCTGCATAGCAAAGCCATTTAAAAACGTTTTTACATTTTGAGCCAAATAATTCATTGAGATTCATTTTGGTCAGCAGCTGGTTTTATTGTCATGAAACTCATTTGTTTTATATTTAAGTTTATAGTCGCAATTAAAAAAAAAAAAAAATATGCAGCAGACTATTTTTAAAAAACAATCAAACTTGAATAAAAGTTTTGTTAAGGCATTTCGACTGCATAATATACTCTACAATGCAACATTAATACCCTTCAATTCACAATAAAAACAAGAAAAGTCAAGGCTGCCCAAAAACAAAATTGTTAAGAAAACTAGCTTAATATTACACTCAGAAAAACAGGTTCAAATTGCGTTGCCAAATTCCTTGAGCTCACACCCATATATACCTATACTATAAAATATGCACCTTTAGCATTTCACAGTAATTTGAATGCCACAAATACAATCAATTAATACGCAAATATGGCAAGGATATTTGTAGATTTCGTACAATAAATTGGTATTTCTCTGGCAGCTGCAGATATCTGATTTTTTTTTTCGAATTCGCACCCGAATAAGAGCAATCCAATTCGTAGCATTAATTTGAAACACATTTTGTATACATTTTTTTTTTTGTGTTTGCTGTTTTTTATTTTAAACAATAAAAAGTTGTTTATCACGGGCTGCCACAAGCACGCGGCCGAACGCATTTAAATGAGCCGCAAACAACAATTATTGTAAATGCTTTTGCATACACACATACATATATATATATATATATACATATATACATATGTTTATATACATCTAGCATTTATATATACATACATACACATATATATTTATGCAGCCATATTTATTTGTGATTTTTATGCAGAATGCATAAATTGTTTGCAAATGACGGAAAAGTCAGCACAGCAAACGTCGCCCAGCCAGCAATAAATATGAAAACAATATGCATTCGATTATTCAATATTGATATGCAGAGCTATTATTCGAAATCAGCTTTAAGTCATAAATTAATCCCGTTGATCCTGTAATAAACAGAGTAAATGGCTGCAAAATTTTGCAGAGCTTTCAGCTGCAACATTGCGTAAAGCAATTATTCGATGGAGCTTTGAGCTTTAATATTAAATTCAATATGTAGAAATACAAAATTTGGCCGGATTATTAAGTTTTACATATTTGAAACTTTTGGTTTAAGCTGCTAACACTTTAAAGCTTTAAGCTTACGCATAGTGATTTATTATTTTAGGTAACATATTCCAGATCTTAAGATCGTAGAGCTTTTATCTCAAGATGCATTACCTCTCATCTTTTTACTCGTACTTAAAAACGATAAAATTTTTGAGAACATTGCCATAAAGCTTTGCGTTTAAGTTCAAGCTTCAGCTAAATAAAGCTAAAAGCTCATTATCGAAAGTTTCTCATCTGTATTGGTGCATTCTTGCATTTAGTTTTTAGTCCACTTGCATTTTGCAGCAATTGTTTTCGAAAGTTGAGTAAATGGCAAAAGTTTTCAATCAATGCAAGATTATTCGAAATGTTTATTATTTATCGTTGATTACCGGGCGAAAACTTTCTAATGAAGTAATCAGAAATTGTTTGTTATGCAAACAATGGGAAAATGTCGTTAAATCAGTGCATGCTGTGACTCAACTCAACTCGGCTCTGCTGCTAAAATCAACTATAAAATTAATTAAAGGTAACAATCGGAGTTTAGCTGGACGCCAAAGCGAATGGAAACAGGTCAGTGCATAAATTGCAAGAAAACGGCAAAGCCGGAAGACAAACGACAAAAACAGTAGAAAATTAAATGCAAAGAGACAAAGAGAGTGTGGAGGAGAGGGACAGACTGAAAGATAGACAAAGGCAGCGGCGACAACTTCATGAATTGTGCAACGAGCGTACAGAAGCGCCCAAAAACGAAGAGTTTACAAAGAAGCATTTGAGTGCGTTTCAAGATAACAAAGTTCAAATACCCTAACTGAAATATATATATAATTAAATATGTGGGGATCTATAGATAAAGCTTTAAAGCAATTGAAATACTTCAGTATGAAGTTTTAATACTCTAACAGAAGTCAATTTTAACAAAAGCTGAGAGAATTTTTAAAGTGTGCTTTGGAGTAAATGAAGAATCATGAATGAAACTCAAATTATATATAGCTGATATTTATGTATATATACATTTAAATACTTTCACATTTTATAAATTAATATATCCATCAAAATGTGTAGAGATATACGTTTATCTATAATCATCGCAACTCAGCTTTATATATAAGAGAGCTATTGGTAATAGCAGGTATATATGTAGGTCTGCCGCCCCATAGATAGATAGATAGATATTAGAATTTAGTCTGGCAGCGATAATCACAGAGACAGTGATTATAGTTTCTAAATAAATCTGCAGCTAATACAACTCTGTCTATGTCATCGTCTACTTTCCATTTCGCGTTACACATGCCAGCATATACTCTACATACCCTGCAGAAAGCGTATGCTGAGCATAAGTACGTATAAAACAATAAATTAAAATGCAAATTTAAACGAAAATGAATGTAAACAGTAACAAACACTTGCAGCGCTGCGCTGTCTGCAATCAGCTTGCTCTCAGATATGTCTTATGTGGACTGCCAGCTAGCAGTCAGCTCAAGGCGACTGCAATTGCAACTGCAACAAATTGTGGCGACAATGAGACTACGCTCGGTTAGCTGCTAGAAAAAAACACAGGAGCGGACTAATCTATGCAACTCAAATGGGCCCAAGGGCTGTAGAGTTCAGAGTTATAAGAAAACTAAGGGAATCTCTATTTAATTTAATTTATAATAACTAAATTTTGTATTATTCATCGATGTAATTTATAAGTGATTAAATATGTTATAAATTTTATATGATTTAATATTATAAATATATACAGATTTTTGAGCAAAAAGTGTAGATATATTTGAGCTATACGAAATGAACTCAAATTGTATTCAAAAATGTATAAATTTAGTTTTCGATTGGTTTAAATCTCTCAATAGAGATAATAGGATAATACCTATTTCCCCTTTGGGCCCTCCTCACCCTGCTGATCCGCACCTGTACTTTAACACTCTGCTGACTGATGAGACGGAAGTGTCATGGAAAGCGAAAAGAAAAAATAGACTCAACTATAGCGACTCGACGGCGACCAACTGACCCGAAAAAATACCAAAAAAGAAACACTCGAATAGCCCAGAATTCGATGCGAATCTTTAGATAGATTGCCAGGCGATAGAAGTGGCCCATTGTTCCGCTAGCCGGCCTGAAGGTCAGCCATTGTATGGTAGTGTGTGTGTGTGTGTGTGGCAAGTGCTTTGGGCCAGAGCCAAAGCAAACGAAAAACGAAGTCGCGCCAGTTACCACGTGTCACTTACCTAGTGGGCGTGCCACAATATACGCCCAAATAATACCAAAAAAATTCAGTTTCCAAAAATCTGTGAGGCCTTACCTAAAAGTAAAATAGAAAACCAGATAAATATGGTATATTCAATATGCAGACATTTGGTTTTATTTGCTAAAGAAAAAAGAAAAACTTTAGTTTAATTTACAAAATATTGTATAGCAGATATGGGGGCGGGTCCCTTTGTGTGTGGCTGCCACAGTTTGTGGCAAGTTGCAACTGTGCTTTGTAGCCAGCCGGGCAGCTACACCCGCAGAACGATAAAAAACTTTCTTGTTTTATTTATCTCACAAATTTGCATTGTTTTTTTTTTTCTGTACTCAAATAATTGCAACTGAAAGAACAAGAAATTTGCAAATGGCTCTGACCGCCAAACCAGAAAGCAGAGCAAAATAATAAAAGTGACTAAAAATGTTTTTTAGCTACGATTTTGTATGGGGAAAACGAGTGGGAGTGAGCAACTGGCGAATACCCTATATTATCTGTGGATTTTTGTAATGCTCAGTAGATTTTAATATAACTTGTATTTACAATTGTTTACGACTTAACTAACAGCAGTTTATAGCATACTCATAGACTCTACCAAAAGAATCTCTAGCTTGATTTTGGTTTTAAGCTTTATTTACTATTTGAAACATATTTAGCTTAGACTTGGTTTCTTTTGACTTTTTGACTGTTTTCTCGATTTATTACGAAATTCTTATTTCACTTAAGAATAAAATTATTTATTTCTTTTACATAGACAACGCTTTGATTAGATTTAACTCATTTAGCTGCATTTCTGTTCTCTTATTAAATTTTAATTCTTTTCCGTTCTCTCGATTTATTTAACATTTCAGACTAACTTTAATTTTACATTTTTTTTTTTTTTTTTTTTTTTTTTTTTTTTTTTTTGTTAATCGTATGTATCATATGAACCAAGTAGATCTCCGTTTTTAAAAGATCTACCACACCCCAAGATCTTTTCTAAAATAATTCAAGTTTTATTCCAATTAAAACTTAATTTTATATGCGTAAAATTTTCCTTTTAAATATCTCTTCTATACACTCGTTCTTCATTAATATTTTATATTTTTCGTGCAGCTAACTTATTTCAAATCAAATTCAGTTTTGTTGGGAACTCTTTTCGTTTTAAAAATATCACCAAAAAATCATGAACCAAAAGTGCTGCTGGCTTTTCGCCATTAGTTTCAAGCGTATTAAATTCGATGTAAATAAAGTTGAAATACTAAAATGAAAGGACCACAAATGAGAATAGAGCTCGAGCTGGCTGTTGGCTGTTTGTTCGTTTCTGGCTGCATTTGCCGCTGGCTATGACCGAAAACAACTCTCGAATGGATTTCGATGTTGTTGTTGTTGTTGTTGTCGTGTTTAATGATTATTTGCATATTTTTGCAGCCAAACAGCTGACAAAAGTCAAACGAAAGCAGCCGAGAATCGAATAAAAAAAGCGATTTACTGCTATTTATGAGTCGCCCGAGGTGAATGAATATTTATTGGATGCACGACATCAAAACCAAATAGGGAATAATTAAAAGTAATAAATGCGAAACTAATGCAAAAAATACTAAAGAAAATCAAATATAGTTTTAAATGAGTTGTAGCAATTGAATGCACTTTGATTTGATAAGGAATAGTTAAATCAATATGCGAAGAAACGTATTTAAAATAGTTTGTATATAAGGAATAAAATCAATTTAATTGTAGATGAAATTCATCTTGAAAAGCTAATTCTATTTTTAGTTGAATAATTTTGTATTCAATATACTTATTGCTATCGAAAATAATGTTTTTAAATGTTTTCAGTGCGTAAATAAATTCAAATTTAAATTGAATTATATTACGATTCTATTTCCGTGAACAAGTTTCCTTCGTTCTCATTTTATAATACTTCAAACATTTGCATTCAATTCATCTAAATCATCTGAGTGTGTGTGTTTTCTTATCATATAATATCAAATAAGAGCTGCAACATTTGGACAAGACCTTAAATAAACAATAAATATTTGAAGATTTATAGATTGAAGTGAAGAATCTGCTTCAATGTAATGAACTAATGAATAAAAATTCAAATATGTAGCAAAAGAATAAAATAAAAAATCGAATGCAATCAATACACGGCATCCAACAGAAGCTTAAATAAACAACACACACACACACACAGGCATACATACAGACATACCTACACATAAATAGTCCCACCCGCACGCCCTGGTCTAACGTTTCCGTTTGAAATGTTAACCAAATGTTGAGCGAGGCGTTCAATTCAATTGAAAAGATTTTTCATCAAATTCAAACACGTCGATGCGGAAGCTGGCAAATGAATTATTGCTCCTGGGCGTCTATTTTTGCTGGACCAAAATCCAGGACTAAAACCAGAATACAAACACAGACTCCAACACACACACACACACACCAATGCTAGACGAAAATGAATTATTTGTAATATTATTTTATTTTATTTTTTTTGAAACTGCGCCAAAAACTTGACACCTCTTAAATAAATACGCAAAAATAAACCAGTCAAAAGGCAGCAGCAGCAGCAGCGTCAGCCATACCAATAAAAACAACAACAATTGGCATTATCTTGATGGCATTTGGGTTCCAGCACCCGCACGTTTTAGCCAAGTTGCGACCCTCGAACACAATCCCAATTCCCACCAGGCAGTCCAGACTGTAGCCAAAGCCAAGCTCGACCTTCGGCTGCACAGTTTGACAGTTGAGCAGCAAACACATAGATAGATAAATAGGAAAAAATAAATATATATATACATATATAGATATGTATGTATATACAAATCTGTACGGATCTATGCAGGTTAAATAAATGCAAAGAATTCCCTTATTTTTGAATTTCATTTGAAATTGGGTATGATAAAAATGAAGAGAGCACATGTTCATTGCGAGATGAAAAGTAGATGCAGTGAGAAAAGGAGCTTTTTATTAGAGAGCGAAAGAGAGAGGCAGAGAGAGAGCGAGGGAGAGAAGGAAAGAGAGGGAGAAATAGAGACAGTGAGCTAGAGCTAGAGGTAGAGTTAGAGCTAGAGGCAGAGCTAAGGCTAGAGGTAGAGTTAAGGGTAGCGTTAGAGGTAGAGTTAGAGGTAGAGCTACAGGTAGAGTTAAAGGTAGAGGTAGAGGTAGAGCTAGAGCTAGAGCTAAGGCTAGAGGTAGAGCTAGACCTAGAGCTAGAGCTAGAGCTAGAGGTAGAGGTAGAGCTAGAGCTGAGGCTAGAGGTAGAGCTAGACCTAGAGCTAGATATAGAGCTAGAGCTAGAGCTAGCGCTAAGGCTAGAGGTAGAGCTAGACCTAGAGCTAGAGCTAGAGCTAGAGCTAAGGCTAGAGGTGGAGTTAGAGGTAGAGTTAGAGCTAGAGGTAGAGCTAAGGCTAGAGGTAGAGTTAAAGGTAGAGTTAGAGGTAGAGTTAGAGGTAGAGCTACAGGTAGAGTTATAGATAGAGCTAGAGGTAGAGCTACAGCTAGAGCTAGAGCTAGAGCTAGAGCTAGAGCTAGAGCTAAGGCTAGAGGTAGAGTTAGAGCTAGAGGTAGAGCTAGAGGTAAAGCTAGAGGTAGAGCTAGATCTACAGCTGGACGTAGAGATAGAGCTAAAGCTAGAGCAAGAGTTAGAGTTAGAGAGGAAAAGCTTAAAGGCAAGGAAATACCAAGGCACTTTTCAGCAAAGAGTCAATATTGTATTAGAAAAAATTACAAAATATCCAACAATAATTATGTGCTTTATACTTATGAAAATCTGAATAGGAATTGATAAAAGTCTTAGGAAAGTAGTATCCAATAGAGTGCCATACATTGCTTATATACGATCTCTTCTACTGGGTAGCCCACAGCCTTTATAACATATTATTATATATGTATATGCTTATTATAATATTGTTATATGTATTGTATGTTATACAATGCTTCCATTATTTAACATTTTTGCTACATGGTATTCACTAGTCGTATAGATTAAACTTTACTGCACCGACTTAACTGTTTGTCTTGCATTTTATTTTTGCGCCCGCAGCCAACGAATTAACATTAAAGTTTTATTTATTTTTATATATAGCAAACACTATGAACACTATGTATATACATATATATATATGTTCTTGTATGGATTTGCAAACATACATAAGTTGATATCAGTAAATATATACATATATGTATGTATTGATATTTATCCACAATTTGTTGTTGTTGCTGCTGTTGTTGGGCAGCTATTTGCATAAACCACAAAATCCGCTTGTTTGTATATTAGCATTTCGGTTTTCGGGCATTCAATAAGTTTTGTAACTCTTCGCAAGTCGTTTAAAATTTTCTTTTTAAGAGAGCCAGCCAGCAACTTGCTTTTGTTTATAAACAACAATAAAGATATACATATGTATGTAAATTGTTGTTTATATAGCCAAAGGGAGCGGGAGCGGCAACGGGAGAGTCTGCATTCATATCTTTCTGGTGTATTCATCTTTATTAGGCATTCATTCATGTGTGCAGAGCAGAGAGGCGATAAACGGTCAGAGAGACAAAAGACTAAAGTTTTGCCAAGCTGGCCAAAAATGATGCTGATGATGAAACAACAGTGGAGGAGGGCCACGCCCACACAGCCACCCAAAACTTCGCCCTCGGGGATTACTTTCGGCCAGAGAGACATGGAAGCGAGCCAACTAATAAGTTATCAATCAAATATTTTGGCATATGGCTGGACCTGCTGCATCCAATCAATTTATTTGATAAAGTCAAATGACGGACGAAGGGCGTTGAGAAGGGGGCGTGGCAGCCAAGTTGGGGTTGAGTTTATCGTACTCTTCTATTTCTTCTTTTCTTTTTTTTTGCTGTTTAGCATTGTTCGCCGTGACAGTTGTAAAGTGATTTGCTACGTGTATGTTGTATGATAATCATTCACAATTTCGGATTCGGATTTTCCATATGCCAATTTACATCCAAAATATGATTTGTATTGTGTCAGTGGGTGGGAAATCGTAGATCATTTGTAATGCTAATGGTATGAAGGAAGATTAATAGGAGCGACATTGTCAGAGATTCTACGATTAGTAAGCTCTGCGTGGCTCATATAATTTACATATACGAAATAAATCAGAGAAAAGAAATGTTTATACTATATAGTTAATGATAACCTATATGGAAAATTAGACAAAATATATTTTTCAAGTTTTATAAACTTTTCTTTTCGATAATAAACAGTTGCATAAGTCTATAAGTACCTTAACTTTTAAGTTTTTCTTTCTTAAAATAACTTTTAATACAGTTTTGATATACTGTACGCATAAAATACTGCCTCATACACTACTATACTCACTTTCACTACTACTAATACTACTTTCTTATGTTTTCTCCTTCGTTTTGACATAATATTTTAGACTCTTTTTACAGCATTTTCCATGTTATATAACACTAGTTCTTTACAGTTACGCATTACTACTACTATATTTACTACTACTATATTAACTACTACTATATTAACTACTACTACTATATTTATTACTACTATATTAACTACTACTACTATATTAACTACTACTACTATATTTACTACTACCACTATATTTACTAGTACTACTATATTTACTACTACTACTATATTTACTACTACCACTATATTTACTGCTACTACTATATTTAATACTACTACTACATTTACTACTACTACTATATTAACTACTACTACTAACTACTATTTTAAACGCATTATCTAATACCATTGTCATAGTCTCAAAGTCATAAAAACCCATAATATCTTCAATTCCAAGTTCTTTTTTTTTATATTTTTCTTTAATAAACGATTTACTTAATATCTTAAGCAACTTCTATATGCCACTTGACATTTTGCAGCTTAGGACATTCTATATGATTTGTTCGTTATCAAATTATTGGCGTTTGTTAATCTTCTTAGCAACAAAAATAACCAGTTTTTTTCTTTTTAATCAATGTCTATCATAAAAATCATAATCGAGTTGCTAAATAATAAACCGGCTGCTCATAATTAAAATGAATTCATAAAGAATGAAAAAAAAGTAATGAAAAAATGGCCATATTACAAATGTATTTGTCAAGCTTCATAAGTTGACAAAAAACTATTTGTGTTTCTGTTTACCAATATCGAAACGACATTTCGTCTGTGATTTCCTGTTTATTGAGCGGCAGCAAAAAGTTTTCTTGGCTCCGGGCAAAGGCGAAGAGAAAGAAAAACAGAAACGGAACTAATACAACTCCAATGAAACGAACAGATAAATGTGACAAAGTTTCGGCTAATGGCCTAGCGAGCACAGTGCTTCAAAATAAATATGCTAATTTAGACACCATAAAAAAGCCAGAAAAAAACAGCTAAAAATCGTTTAAGCACAATCAAGCGTAAAATGTAGAAAAAATGTTAAAATATTTCCAAGCTAACCAAAATGTCAGATGGTCAAAATACCAAAAGATACTCGTCATCATAATGATGATGATGACAATGATGATGATATTGATGCTGCTGCTGTGTATGATAATGAGTTCAATGATGAGCAAATTTCTAGCTGATGTGGGCAGTTTAATAATTCGCATTGAGGAAGTGCCGTGCGGTGCGGGCTTTGTAATTTAAAATTCCATTTGAATGGATGAAACACATGCCAAGGTCAAGTCGCATCAATAGCAACTAATCAATAAAAAAATAAATAAATAATAAAAATGCCAACAACAAATTGGGCTGTCCGACGAATTTACTTTTTGCTCCCAATTTTTCACGGCTGCGAAGTTTTTTTTTTATGAGATGTTCAGTTGAAAGTGATTGAAAGCAGGTGTAAAGGCTTGCTGGAAAGGTTTGTGACAAGTCGAAAAATATAATTAACTATATATAGAGTATTGGTAAATATTTTAAATATTTTTAAAAGCGCACTCATATACCATATGAAAATAAAATTAAATAAATGAAATAAATAAAGAATGAATAAATAAAGAATATTGTGTGAATATAATCGATTTCAGATCTACATTCTTCAAGCTTCATGACGCGTCGTGCATACCCAACGACTGTGTTGCTTTTGATGTTTATTTCCAATCGACTCCGGTGAAGTGAAGTGCGTCTTATGTGGCAGTTGATCGAGTTGCGTAACGAGTGGAGAGTAGAAGCTGTTGGGTCAAGTGTGACCGAGTGAGTTGTAAATACGAAAGCAACCAATATGGAGCTTATGATAGATAGATTGGGCTAGTTTGCTCTCGACTCTCGACTCTCGGCTCCCCAAGCAAATAAAGTGAAGTGACTCAGAGTGTTTGCTAATGTAAAATGTGTGTTGCATGCTGGCTTCTCTTTCGCTTTCTCTTCATCTTGCTTCCTTCTTCTTCTTCTTCTTCTTCTTCATCTTTTGCTCTTTTGGTGTGTGACTAAGAACTCGATTTAGAGATTGATTGCCGCCGAGCAGTTGACAAATTATAGTCAAAGGTTTGAAGTTGTCGCATTGTAGCCAACAGCTTAAGGCAAGCGCTGAGCTGCCCAAGGCTTATGAGTGCTTTTAACTACATATACAATATATCAAACTGTTCTCTATATTTATGGCTTAGAAAGTGTGAGATGGCTAAAGAATAGTTTAGAGTTATGTATCTTTTATACTTTTAGAGATGTCAAGGGCTAACTCTGGAGAGAGAAGGGTTTTATACATATTCATATTTTCAGCTCAAACGACTACAGTTAACATCTGCACCACAGTTGACCCCCAAGTTGAGCTGAGCCTTTGACACTGTTTAGCTCAGGTTGCATAATAAATAGTAAGTAGTAAGGCTTCCAAAGCACAGACACAAATCTTTGCAATATGCCAACGCAATATTAATCAACGACTAGGCCCTCGTCCCCAGCCTAAAACGGTTTGGAATTAATCAACGGAACAGCATAGAGGCGACGTACGGCATTAAGGTGCTCCTCGCTCTGTGAGTGAAATGAACTCATTTGCTTTATATATAGCAGATAATATAATATTATTTATATGCGTGCCATTGACATTGAAAGTCGTGCCAGATGTTAATTAAAGTTCAACAAAAATTTACCTGAACCAAAGATCTGCGCACAATGAAGACATCAACAGCAAAAATGATGTCGGCAACAATAAAAGTGAAGGCATTAAAGCTAGTTGCATGAATTGCTCGCAGCTCGCTGCTTGGATAGTTGTTGCCTATGTGTTGTGTGTCTCTTTGGTTGGGCAGCCAACACTTTGCTTCGGTTTTCGCTACGTGCTACAGATGAAAGCGATTTTCACTGTGCAAAGCATCCAGCGAGAAAACCAAAAACCAAACTCAACTCAACTTTGTGGAGCTGAGCCAACGGCGAGTCGATCTGAGCCGGTGTTATGAAAAACGCTTTTCATATTTATTGTTGGCTCGTTTATGTTTTGTTTTCGCATTTTTGCTACACTTTATTTGCGTTGGCCGTAATGAGGGGCAATTTATGTTAATTTCAGGTAAGGTCGGCACATAAATCTACGTTAGCAGTGAAATTTAAAGCCAGTGCCGTGGCGCGAACAGTTCAAAAAGTCAAGAAGAAGATGATGGCTTGGTTGTGTGATAAATAAACCCAATAAGTGCAAAGCCAATGAGAGCTTGCTCGACTGCCAGATGCTCTGCTAAAACAGAACATAGCAATTTTGCTGATTCTGATTCTGTTCATAAATTTTTACTCTCAATTGTATTGCTACGACACATTGAGTTTTAGTTCGAGTATGCTCGACTGCCAGATGCTCTGCTGAAGGAGAATTTGGCTATTTTTGCGATTTTTGAATAATTTTGTACGATAAACTGTATTGCAATAGTGTAGCTATGGTAATGAGAGTTGCAGTTAGAGCATGCTCGACTGGCAGATGCTCTGTTATTAGAGATTTTAGATTTTATTGGCACATTGCACCTACCCGACTGGGATATACTCTGTTAAAAGACAAAGTATCAGTTTGTAAGATAATCAAAAGCGATACAACAATTGCCCTACAGGAAGTAAAGCCAGTCTGCTAAGTTGGCATAGCATGCTCGACTAACAGATACTCTGTTTAGTAAATATCATCATACAGGTTTTTTGTCCTAATATCTCTTCAGCATTCGATAGTTTAGATGTAAAACATTCTCTTTTGTTATATAATATCATATTATCCACATAAAAGCCAACAAATATATAAGAAGGTTTTACTCATCAAACTTGCCGATTTACAGTGTATTCCATATCAACTCTGAATATCTTATGGTACAAACGTTTGTAAACACGAACAATTTATAAACAAATTTTCGTGTTGTCAATTTATATTGAAACTAATAAATTTGACAGGGCGTAACCAGCGCAATACACACAAAAACAGGACATCGGGTCAAAGTGAGTGGAACGGGTCGGGTCAGGGCAGCTGGGCGCCTGGGAGGGGGCGTGTCGTGGCTATAAAAAATAGACTTGTCAACTCTAGGAGCAGGTTTAACCTAACTATTGTTGTTGTTGTTGTTGTTGCTTGTATTTGTTTGCTGAAACAAGTGAAAGTGTCAACGCCATGAAAAATGATGAATGGCACAGAGAATGGGATAGCAAAAAAGGCGAAAAAAAACAACGAGAAAATACAGAGAGAAATATATATATGTATATGGCGAGTGGCAGGCCAATGCGGCGTATGCGTAATTTATGTACTCTGCATGTCTGCTGCTGCTGTTGTTGTTGTTGTTGTCTACTGTGTATGTGTGTGTCTGTGTTGTGTGTGCACTTTGTCTGCAAGTGAAAAGTTTTGCCTACAAAGCGAGCAATCATTAGCTGTTCGCACAGATAGCATCCAAAATATAGACATTGAGGGACGAGCTCAACAATCGGACTGTATGTTCAATGTTGCTAAATGGCGCTCTAGATATCAATTTTAGGTTATTGTTAAAAATATTAAAAATATTTTTAACTAAGTCAACATTAAAAAGATAGACTACATGCATCAGCTCAGTGTTTATAAAGAATTTTTTTTTTAATTTCAAATATATTTGATAGTATTGTTAGGACTTTCTACAAATAAAGTAAAACATAGATTATAAATTATAATATAAATAATACTCCTAATTATTATTATTATAATATTATAATTATATTATACATTTTATAATAATTTTATAAATATATGTTACACAATATTTTTACACATTTATTATTGAATAATTTTTTCATTAATATTCAATTTTATTTACTGAATAAATATTTTACCTATAAATTTCTTAGCTTTTAAATAAATGTGTTAGTATTACTTTTAGATTATTTTAGATGATTTTTATGCCTGGAAAAATGTTTAGAAAATAAACTTTAAAATTTAAATTAAAATAAAAACTACATTAAATAAAATGGCCAACTCGCATTACCATCTATTACACCAGCTCCAACCCTTAATACAACAAATTAAATGTAACACTTTGGAGCACATTACTTTAAAGCCCCAGATTGGGTGTTGTTTGTGGAGCTGTAAGCAAAAACAATGCCTGGTTATTATTCAACGCTCCAGCCGCGCAGCTACTCCATAAACAACTCTCGCAGACTGGATTCTAAAAATACGAGCGCCAGCAGAGGGGGCAGCAGGGCTGGAATAGGGGTCAGGTGCTAATGTGGCTGCTTATCTGGCAGTCGGCGCTTCTAGGACTTCATAGATAACTGGCAGGACTCATGGAGCGAACGCGTGAGCTGCATAATGAAAATGCTGCGGGTGAAAGTGGTAAGTGGCAGATGGTGGGCAGAAGTCACAGAGAGTGAAAGAGAGAGAGAGAGAAGGAATGGGGGAAGAGTTAAGAAGAGTGAGGGCGGGAGAAGGCAACATTTGAATAGCAGTCTCTAGAGTAGCTGCAAACTGTTATGAACGCGCTAAGGCGTATTATTTAGTGCCGCGAATAAAACTGAATAAACTGAGCAGCAAAAGGAGAAGGGAAAATAGAAAGAGAGAGACAGAAAGAGTTGTCAAAGCAACGTAAGTTGCAGTGAGGTGAGTTCAGTAAGTTAGCCAACGGAGGACGGGCGGCAGCTGGTTTTGTGATTCGGCTAGATGCTAATTTCTTTGCCATGTGCCACTGCCGTCCATGCGTAGTTGGCAACGTGCTAATTTTGTAGCCAAAAGTGTGCAAATGAAGGCCGAGCTGAGAAGGGTTTCCAGCAACTGCGGCATGTCGCGAAAGTACAAGCTTTTGCCTCAAACACCAGCTCAAAGAGAATGGATTCAATTCAGTTAAATTGAGTGAAGGTGCCAAAAGGCAACTGGGCAAACAGAATGTCAAATATTGAGGAATGAAAAAGAATGGCTAAATGCTATAAAGAAAGCCAAAAGGCGACGTTCAATGATATCACATTTAGCACATCCCAGAAAAGGTCTCTTTACTTATTTATATGCATGCCAATTATATTGAGAGAAACGTTTAACATTCGTTTAACATTCTGGGAATACAGAAACAAAAATAAATGCCCAGATAAATGGTGTGTAGTTTTCTTTGAAGTCCAATGATAACGACTTGTTCTTTGCTAGACTTGTCTAGCATACAAATGTCGCCAGCAGACCCTAGCAGAAGAGCAGCCATAATAATAGACTATATATAGACTCTTCCAGCTTACGCAATTCGAGTAGCTTGAGATGTTCGATAAAGTTGATTTTTCAAGAGAACTACGAGGATTAGGCACTGTTGGGGAATCTAATAAACGAGGGAGATGATCTTTTGCCAGACTCGGATATAAGAATAGAAGAAGATTCTGTGCTGAAGTTCTCTTAACAGATTACTTTGCTAGATTGTTCTATAATACTTATATTATATCTTAAGGACTCTTTTAGAAAGAGTCATTCATTGAAAGTCCATCACTTTCATCCATAATTCTATCGACCCTACCTACGACTTATCCTGACTCTAACTGATTCCTTCTCCAAACGGGTCTGTGGAACTCTTCTCATCTTACAGATTTCTCTATCAACTGAAACTCTCAAACTTTGCTTTTATTTTTCCATTTCTCTTGTGATATTCTTTCTCATTTATCTATCAGACTATTCTATAGATTCTCCCTCAGCTCAATTCGCAGATATATGTAAATAGAATTATATATTAAACCAGCTTCCTTTATTCCACAATATTCACAGTATTTCCAGCTTAAATTCAGCGCCATTAAACTCCAGCGTATCTAAAAGTCTATCAGCCATTAAAGCAGCTTAGTTTCAATAATTGTCAGCTATAGCTGGATCTAAGGGTCTATTATAGCTCCATAGAGCTCACTGGGGGCAAACTTTGGCCGCCCATTCGAAAATTCATTCAAGCAATGCAAACGAGCAGCAGTAACAGTAAATCTAAAACACGCACTCAAAAAAAAAAAAAAAAAAAAACAGAAATCACACACACGCACACAGCACAACAATAAAAGTTTCTCATGAAAAAATAGACGAAGCGAAAAACAAATATGAGAAAAATGCTGTTGTTGTTGTTGTTGTTGTGCGTGTGTCGAGCCTAACTGGGCCTAAGTAACGAGCCCAGTGAAGTCTATGACCTGGCCACCTATTGCACCCCACATATAGACGCCCCCACTCAGCCACGCCCCCACAGCACCCGTTGGCAATCAAAAGCGGCGGCGGCGGCGGCGTTTTTCTTTTGGGCTGCGGCTCTTAGCCTAAGCGCGGTACAATGAACTTTGCACAGGCATTGGGGCCATACCCCGGCAAACAGCAGCCATCAGCCAGCAGCCAGTGTAAGGGCGCCAGCTTGGAGCTGACTCGGCCTGTGCGGCAATGCAATGCAAGCAGAAACAGCATCAACAGCAACAGCAGCAGCAGCAGCAGCAGCAGCAGTGGCAGCATTTGAGAGCAGCTTGCATGCTGCGTTGACTGCGGCTGTTTGCATTTAAATTTTTCACATTCAATTCATTTGAGGCCTGCCAACAAAAAAGCAAACAAAGTTACAAAGACGAGGCGCAGCTCAGTGCAAAGGAGCTGCGGGGCGCGAGGGGACGGGGGCACATGCTATTCTCTGGCTTGAAGAGCATTCATTCATGTTGAGGCTCGCCCCTTGGCTGGGCTAAACGCTGCGCAAAATGAAGCTAATACTCGAGTGTTGCAACTAGTTCTGTGCCACGCCCCCCCTTAGGCAAAATGTAAGCGCCCCCATTTCAACATTGGCTACGCCGCCTCCTGCTGCACTGCGTCCACTTGCAGCTGCAAATGACTAGCGGCCTTTGCTAAATTTTGATGTGGCCTTTGTTTTTTTTGTTTCTCATTTTTGTTTTCTTTATATTATTTTCATGAACTTTTTCTTCTTTTTTTTACCTTATCGCCCATTTGGGTTGCATTGTGTGGGCGTGGCAAGCACCTGTTCTGCGCCCATTTCACTTGCATAGTGGCTCTTTAAGAAATATTTTTCAACATTTTCGCAGTTGAGAGAGAAAGAGAGAGGGGCAGAGAGAGAGAGAGTAAGAGTGACTGAGTCTAGTCCAGGCATTCAAACAATTTCTAACAGTGTTTTGCACCTGTAGAAACTATCCCAGGCAAATGTTCATTATAATTTTAACAAAACATAGATTTTAATGCCACAGCATGTGCTCCACTTGAATTTTGAATAATTTTGTTATATAGAACAAATAAGATAACATTTTTGCACACCTTTTATTCCAATCTGCCTATGTTTTCTTTATAGCCTGCATGGCTGACAATGCACGCACACACATACACATATATAAATGAGCTCTGTGACTCCACAGTTTACGCAACGACTGTGCTTGGGCTGCTCCTGTGGCGTTTGCTATGAGAACTTCATTGTTGAATAATTTCACTTCCAGTTGCACATGCTATATCAACTTTTCATAGCATCCGAAAGACATCCAAATCTATGAATTAACAAATGATCACATATCTGGTGTTTCAGATAGTCTCATATTTAATGCAAATTTGAGAGGAATGTGGACGTGTGGGAGCACTGATGCCACTTTAGCTTTTTCCCCGTCAGATCTGGCTATTTTTTAAAGAAGAATAAGAATTTAAAGACAGCGAGAAGTCGAAACTACGGCGTTTTAGAGATTCGGAAATCAATTTAAAAACAATTTTTTTTTCTTATTTTATTTTATTTATTTTTTTTTTTTTTTATAAAATACCCTTATTATACAAAATCCGAAACAGCAAATTAAAATACCAAAACTCCCCATAAGCCAACTATAAATCGATTAAAGAACATTTGATAAATGATAATTCGATTAATTTCATGATGTGCCTCAAGCCAAAAAAAAAAAATAAATAAATAAAAAAAACTGAAATCGAAATTTAATTGGCGCTTAAGTAAAGTAGAGTTTGCCTTTGGGCAATCTTCGTATACCAAAGTCTACTCTGATAAGGTCGTATGAAAATAAATACACTTTCAAATTATTTATAGCGACTATTTACTAAAAATTTGACGATTTTTTTAAAGTTTTCTTCCTAGCAAAGTCTTTCGCTTGTATGCAAATGTGAATATCTCATAAATTGCGCCAAAAATCTTCTTCACTTTATGCCCTGTCCATAAACATCCTATCCTAATTTGATTGAAGCCATTTGACACTCAACAGCTGAAGCATAAAATGGATCGATTACATTTGAAATTTCGCTCATAGTTTAGATTGAGCATCAACACTTGAACGTTTTACTCTAGATGTTTACGCTTGTGTGTGTGTATTCTTTAAACTTGCTTTACACCTGAATATTGCGTGTGTGTGTGTGTGTGTATGTTGGTGTGTGCTGGCAAAAGTACCGTACATTTGCTAACAAGCCAACTACGTGCAGCCAACGCTCAAATAGGAACAACAACTAGAACAGCAACTAAAATAACAACAACAGCAAAAACAACAACACTTTGAGCAACAAGAACTCGCTCGGCAGCCACAACTCGACTGTTGCTTGACTAGGATACGACTGCAGACGATTGCAATAGTGTGTGTTTGTGTGTGTGTGAGGCCACAACGGTAAATCATCAGATCCACACACAGCTTATAAACACGCATTCACATACACCTGCAGACACACCTGCGATTTTGATGACGACAAAAAAACAACTCCCGTTCGCCTACTCCACAGCCAAGTTACCTTGGTGCCATCCTCCACTTTTCGCCCCCACCTTGGCCGCCACGCCTACTCTGCCCAGCACGAACAACATTTGGGTCTCATTCAGTTTTTCAGCTTTTATTTACACCCGTCAGCAGCATTGAGCGCACACAGTTTGTCTAACGAACTGTTTATGCTCTTTTACAATTTCGAAACATTTTAATTTGTCTAAAAAATGTTTTTAAAAACTTTAATATATATCAAGGGTCTATATATACTATATAGCACATTTTACATATAGAATATTTAAAGCACCGATAATATGCTGAATAGAAGTTTTGCAAATAGCAATAATATTTAATAATATTATTATATTTTCAAAATGTTTTTGAACTATTTTATAAATATTTATAAAAAACAAAAAAAAAAAATTGGCAAGATATCATAACAAATTATATTCTGTAAATTCAAAATTGTATTACCTCAAATATATTTAAGAAATGTTATTTATTTTTCGATATTATTATTGTTATTATTATTATTATTTATTTATTTTATTTTATTTATTTTTTTTGCTCCTAAATATATGCGCTGTCTATAATAAGGGAATATCCTTAAGCTATTAAGTTGAATGAGGCATAGTTAGGAGCGACATATAACATTTCCTTATTTGAAAACAGCCCGAAGACCAAGCTTAAAGACTTTTAATATCGGCAGCACTCTCTCTCTCTCTCTCTCTCTCTCTCTCTCTCTCTCACTGTTGCAAGGCCATAAAATATGATACAAAATACAGTTCAGGTCAATTGAATGTCTTTGTATTTGGGTCAGCAATGCTGTCGCGCCTGGCCACTCGCCTCTGCCTCTGCCTCCGCTTGGCTGGCTGGCTGCGTTTGCAGTTGCTGCCACATCCAGTTGCAACAAGAGCCAGCGTATTTGGGCCACTGAGAGACTGGGCGGGCGGCGGTCGGCCTGCTGGACGGGGAGGATGCCCGGCACGCGGCTTGGGGCAAACTTGTTTTTAATCGTTGTCAATGGCCAAAACGTTAAAGTGTCCCGTTTGTCGCTCGTGGACGCTGCACTTGCGGCATTCGCTGTTTACACAGAGGCCTGGCTTTTATTTGCGGGCCAATTTGCTGGCTGCATTTGAAATAAAAAACAACAAAAACCAACTGCAAACTTGTTTCAAGTGCTCGCAGCGCTGTCATCGTTGCATCGTTGCAAACAGGTTGCACTGTTAGTTGCGCTGATTGTTGTAAATCAGCTCAGCTAACCCCCATACGAGAGACGCCACGCATCCCCTCCCCTACCCACACCCCCTTAGCAACAAGGCAAATAAATTATGAGCAAGTGGAGCACTGTTGAGGACAGTTATGCGAGACATATGAGACGATTTTCAAGCATAGCTAACTATCAATATTTACGCACAATATCAGCTCCTTATACTCCGCTCTCTCCCACCCCCCTCTCTCTTCAATTCTCTATGTGTTTATTTCCAAATGATTGCCTACAATTTGGTCGTGCGCAACGATTTGAGCTTTTTTCCCATTTTTTCTTCATTTTTTTTTGGTATTTAATACGCATGACTTCAGCTTGGCTCTGTTGTTTATTTATGTTGTAACTGTTTTTTGACTCGTCAACTTATTCGTAGACCCGATTTTTTTTCTTGCTGCCTTCTTTTCTATTTGGTGCTATTTTCCTAACGAGTTAGCTCTGAGATTTGCGTGGGGATCAGCCTATGTGATGCATACAAGATACACAGAACAACAAGAAGCAGCCAAAGCTGTCAGCTAAATCTCAAGTTCAAGTCTGCGTGAGTGTGTGTGCCTGTGTGGGCTGCATTTAGTATGCTCCATATAACATGTAAATTATAGCATAGGCCGAGAGTTGAGTAGATAGCTTAATAATGAGGAAGTAAAATTTTAATGAACTCTTAAATAGTATTCAATTAGTGCAGCCCATTTATAGAACAGAAAAACCAGTTTAGCATAGTACTATAAAATATATATACATACATACATATTAACATACATTCATAAATCATATTGATAAATATATATGTATATAAATTTATTTATACATATAAAATAATAATTTTTAATTCTACTTTTCATTATTATCTCTTGAGCATTTATTTTTTTACAATTAACAATTTTTATTTAATTTTTTTTTTTGGTAATTTTCTCAAATTGTAATTTTGGACTCTCCCCACTTTCGCTAAGTGCACTTAACAACTCAACTAGAGTAAAAATCAATCTACGCACATTATGCCAATTAAAATATTTTAATACATATATCAAACAACGAAATTAATCGGCATTTCAAGAGAAAGAGAGAGAGAGAGAGAGAGAGAGAGACACAGAGAAAGACAAATGGAATTTGTCCGACATTCGTTTAGGCACCGTAACATGCGATGATCAGATGCCGCAACTATGCTGAACAGTGTATTCGGAGATTGGTATTTTTCGACTGTGCAACTGTACAGCTCAATTGGAAATTGGAAGCCAACTCGAAAAACAACTTCAAATGACCAGATAAACATTGCCAATTGACTGTGCGTTGGCCAATGGAGCGAGTGGCGAGTCAAATGCGATTCAGTTACCGCATCGACAGCATCATCATCATTATCATCATCATAGTGGTAATGATGACGATGATGATGATGATGATGATGATGGTGATGGTGATGCTGAACGAGTCAATCGAGTTGCGTCGCATACCAAAACGGCCCAAAAGAAAAGCGTGGAAAAATGCGTAACATCAACAACGAAACGAAACGAAATGAAATGCCCGAAAATCAAAAAGCGTGGCAACAATTTGAAGCTATTAACGGTTAATCTGGGCCCAAATGCTCGCAGAGCCCTCCACTCCTCCCCCTCCATCAGACCCTACTCTTAAGCTATGCGTCGGCACAGTTTATGAGGCCCTGCATATGTGTCAACTATGCTGTACTTATGCGCTTCGTAGCTGCCGGTGTAACAGCGAGAGTATCTGCGCTCTGGCTATAACTGTGAATGTATCTTAATCTACATAGGCGCATATAACTGTAGCCTTAGTATTTTGTATTACAGATACAGATATTGAGATATATAGATGTATTTGCAGTTGCATATATCTGTATCTGTATCTGTATCTGTATCTGTATCTGTATCTGTATCTGTATCTGTATCTGTATCTGTATCTGTATCTGTATCTGTATCTGTATCTGTATCTGTATCTGTATCTGTATCTGTATCTGTATCTGTATCTGTATCTGTATCTGTATCTGTATCTGTATCTGTATCTGTATCTGTATCTGTATCTGTATCTGTATCTGTATCTGTATCTGTATCTGTATCTGTATCTGTATCTGTATCTGTATCTGTATCTGTATCTGTATCTGTATCTGTATCTGTATCTGTATCTGTATCTGTATCTGTATCTGTATCTGTATCTGTATCTGTATCTGTATCTGTATCTGTATCTGTATCTGTATCTGTATCTGTATCTGTATCTGTATCTGTATCTGTATCTGTATCTGTATCTGTATCTGTATCTGTATCTGTATCTGTATCTGTATCTGTATCTGTAATGCTATCCCTATCTGTGCTTAGCTCAATAATTACATCATTATATTTGTAAGCGACGACCGTAACTGCATCTATATAGACACCTGTATATATGTAACAATAACTGTAACTGCGAATGTCACCTGCAAATGTCCGTAACTGTTTCTGTGGCAATTTGACAGCCTGTAAGCTGAACCTCTGGGCGACCATTTTGGTTGGCAATTAGCCGCGATTATGTGCGTTCCATGTTGTGGCCCGTACTTTGTAGTTTGCAGTTGAATGTTGTATGCGACATTTGCCACATCTGACACGCGCCACATGTGGCATACGTGTTTATATGCCAATCGATCCCCTTAGTCCTGGCCTGCCCCAGCACGCTCCCGCTACCGTTTTGCCATTGGCTCTGCTCATTATGACTAATTAATGGAATTCGCACTACATTTCGCACAAATTTATGGCGCTTAGAGCGCCTGGTCACGCCCACCACCCTGAGCAAGGCATGGCCGCCCCATCGGCTATTGCCGTTAATTGCTTATTTATTTTGTTTTATGCTCATTTCGACCAATATGTATTTTATTTTTTCCCCACACAATTTTAATTTAGCTTCTGCTTTTGCTTTAGCTATTGCTTTTGCGTCCGATGTCTTTCCAACTTTTTTCTTAGCTGGCAGTTAAGAAGGTCATTGGCTAAAAATTAATGGCTCATTTTAATGGGTCATTCGAGAGCACTTTGTGAAAAGTGATCAACATACAAACACACACAGAGACATGCGCACAACAGACTCAAAGTTGCTACAAATATAATTAGCTGAGCTTTGCGGAAAAATTGGGAGACTGGGTCAGAGAACATGGGAAACTTTTTTGGGTTTACCTTGCTGAACTTTCAACTTGATAAAAAGTAGCTCACAAACCTGAAAAGAAACAAAAGAATGAAGAGAATCATGAGTTATTTGTATTTTGAATTTTATTTATAGATTATAATAATGAAGTAAATAAAACTAAAATAGCTTCAATCTAATCTATAAAAAAACTTTAAGCTCCATCATTAAGAAATGTGCTAGCGAATGATAAATGATGCAAAGCGTATTTAAAGCTTAAAGCTCATTAAAGCTAACGACTGTATTTAAAACTAAGCGAAGCTTAAATATCTACATTTTAAGCACTTTTGAAAACAAATATCAAATTATGTCAAAGACCCTTCCAGGTTTAAGGCTTCATTGCATTAAAAAGTTTCTTACTCAAATTCTTTTCACTCAAGTCAGCTCAAAGAAATCTCATTGTTTTAGTTGGGCTAATAAATGTAAAACTATTTTATTAGAATTGTTATTAAATTGCTTAAAGCTTGTAAAAATCAGCAGTTTAAAAAGATATTGGATATATATATATTTTTTTTATGAAAATATTTTATTCATCTGTTGGTATCAAAACTTCTCAGCAAAGAAGGCAACTTTACGCCCTAACGCTGCAAATGTAATGACAAAAGGATGCGGGAGACAGGATACTACGAAAATAAAATAAAAGAAAAAAAAAAAATGAAAAAGAACGACGGAAAATGCAGAAATTTTATTGCAATATGCATATTAAATTCAATAAATTTTGCATGGCGTGAAACAGTAAGCGGAGATAGCTAGACTGACAGACAGGCAGACGACACTGGAGCTATATGTATATACATTTATATGCATATTCTTATCTATATATACATAGCTCAAGAATGGATGCGCGGTTGCAGTTGGGTTACAGGTCGCCATTGATAGACACATGAAATATGTTCGCCGGGCGAGCGAGATGAAAGCAGGTAAATGGAAAATGGATGCAGCGGAAAGTGTACGACTAACAGATGCCCTGTGCTTAGAGCTGAGGCTGAACTATGGGTGGTATATTGGCTGTACTAAGAGTTGAGGGAGTATTTACATAATAAGAATTCTCTACAATCTGAGAAAAGTTGAACAAATTAATCTAAGCTCTTACTCATAAGGGGAATTTGCCAGTCAATATTCAATTTAAATGCTGATATTCAAGAGTTTATATATTTAAAGAGTTTTTAATTCATATATATTCACATCTATCATATAGTCAATCAAGAGAGTTTAAGTGCCATCTCAGTATATAAGCCAAATCAAGTCTGTTCCTTAGTTCTTTCGGTCAATCAGATCATCGCATTCCCTCAAACTACCCATTACAGGGTATGCCAGGTAGTGAATCGAAAGAAGTCGCTGCCGAAAAGTGTTGGAAAGCTTTTTCTCTTATTCATTTTCCTCCATTTCTTTCTGTTCTTTTCTCTGCTAGAGTTCGCGACAAAGTTTATTTAGCCCTCGACTTGGAATTTGAATTGAATGTGCTCGTTGCTAAAGTGCAGGATTAAAAGCAGTCAGAGGTGAGTGCGAAAAAAAAGAAAAGAGACAGAGAGAGAGAGTGAGAGTGAGAAAGCTGCATAAATCGAGTCAGCTGACAATGGAATGGCGTCTGGGCAACGTGATGAGCCTGGCAATTGTCTGTGGCAATAAAAATAGCTCGAGATTTATATTTAGCCCGGCCAATAGTTAGATACCTTCGAGCCAATCATTATCAATGCCAGGACTTAATGACGGGTAGCACACAAAATGCAAAAAAATAAATAACTGAGCTCCTGTGGAGCATCGCTGCGATTGTAGTCGAACTCTTGGTGCTGCAGTCAAAGGAACATTTAATTAAATAGTTGTTGTCGATTCTCTGCTGTGGAGTAACCACGCCCCTAACCCAATGCACATGTATCCCTTAACCAGAGGCCTCTCGTGTGTTCTGTGATTGCTTTTTGCCAGAGCGCGCGAGCACAAAAATAGTTTGAACTCGAAAATTGCGAAAATTCTAAATAACAAATTGCATCGATGTTGCTGCTGTGCGTTGCTGTTGTTGTTATGTTGCTGCCGCTGTTGTTGTTGTTTTTTTTAGTCACTGCGGTCGTCAACTTTTGCCGATTGGCAGGCGGCAACCGCGATTGCAGCTACAATGCTCTTGCTGCTGCTGTTGCCATTGCAGTTGCTGTTGCTGTTGCTGTCTATAAAACTGTGACTGGACCAACATCGGCTCTGTTCTCCCACCCTTCGGCCCCATAGCGCCAGAGGCGTCGTTGGCGCAAATTGGCAAAGGGGGCGTGTGCAGCACGAGCTACATACATCTCGCGCATCGCAGTGACTCTGCACTTTCGCAAAATACGCTATAAGCGTAGCAGCTACAGAACAAAAAACTTGCTGAATTCTTTTCATTTTTTTCCCATTGTTAGGGATCGAAATTATAATGTCAAAAGGAAATTTCAAAAGCTCTCGATTAGGACATGCAACAAAAAGTGTAGCTTGTAGCAGTTTATAGACGTCTTTTTTTTTTTCTTTAAATAGCACTTGAAAAAGTCATTCAATAGGGCTTGAGAATTTCTTTGAACTAAATTGAAATGAGAATTGGGCGTATACCGCTATTGATAGAATGCGTGTATTAGGTAGAAGTGGGCGTGGTCGCAGAGGTATTCATATTTTGCACTGTGATGATTTAACGAAGCAAATCTCTCCAGCAGATCGCCTCTCTGTCTATTTATTTAGCTGTCTGCTTCTCTCCTTCTTTCTCTCTCTCTCTCCCTCTCTGTCTGTCTCAGTGCGTCTGTTTGTTCGTCAGTCTTCTTCTACGTTCTCTATGGCTTTTTTTTAATTTGTTTATATTTTATTATTATTAAGTTTTATTATATTAACATTTGTAGTCCTTCGATCTTAACGCATCAAAAATATATATTTATTCTGTATAATTTTTCTAGGTATTTTTGTTTTTAAGTATTTTAGCTAAAACCTATGTTAACCAAATGCTGAACAGGAAAACAGGAATAATATGAAATGCTTGTTAGAGAGACAACACAGAAAGCTAAAACAAATTGTTAAATATATAAACTCCAAATCAAAACACATCTAAAACAATTTATATCTCAAACACAATCAAAAGACAAAAGTTGCAGCAGAAACTGCTAAAAATATTAGAGGACTGCACAAGCACAAGATGATGACAATCAAGTCATACACAGAGATCTACACATGCGAAAGAATAAAAAAAGAAGCCTGAGGTCACATCAATAGATGCTAAAATTCTCAACAAATTTCTATACATAAGAAAGAAAATATGTTATTGATATTGATTTAAATTGTGTTATTTTTGAAAACCAAAATCAACAGAAGCATAACTCTTCCTAGTGTAAGCTAAATATATAAATAAATTATCTATATTCAAAACATAATTCTAGGATTTTCCCTTTAAATTCTAATTCTCATTCATCAACATCAACTGCAAAGCATGTTTAATGAAATCTATTTGGGAAATAGTTTCTACTCCCAGGTCATAAATCAACGCATTACACAGACTTAAAGCCAATGCACATTTTAAGCTTCTTTCAGTCAGCGCTGTAGAGTTACAGATTAAAATTGTGCCCGAAATCCCCCTTTTGTACTGTGCGCCGTCTATGGGCCCTGGGCTTGCCAGGGGCTGAGGTGTGTTCGGGCGGGGGGAGGACAGGCTTTGTCTGTGTCCTTGCGCTGCTAAGGCTTTGTGCTGGCCACGGCCAAGCGAACGCAATTAAAGAGAATATATCGCCGGTCAGAGCCAAAAAGCAAATCTAATTCCACAACCAGAGGCAGAGGCAGAGGCAGAGGCAGAGCTAGAGCCAGAGTCGGAGCCACAGCCGGAGCCAGATCTCTGGATGAGCCAGCACTTGCTTATTCTGCCGAAAAACTCAAGGCTCAGTGGGCTGGCAATAATTCAGCGGAGTTGTTCTGCTTGATTGTTGTTGTTTCTGCTGTTGTTTGACCAAAAAAGAAGAAGAAGAAAAAAACACACTGCTGCAGTTGCCGCATGTCCATTGCAGTCGCGGCCGCCTTGTTAAGTAATTTTGTTAATAGGCTCCGGCTTCAATAAATCTTTGTTGCCTGCCACAATTCGTTGCACATTTCATGCTCTCTTTGCTGTCGGCTATTCAAATGGAAACTAGTTCAAGCTCTCGAGAAGCTCAATGAAGTTGTTGCCACCCACACACAAGCACGGATACACACACACAGAGAGACACTGAAACACAGCTTGCCACAAATTGTTGCACGCACCTGAGCCACTACCAACGCCTCTGCCAAGCCTACAAAAAGCCGCTGCCTCAAATACTTTTGAAAACTTTCACCAATTTGTGGACGCTTCGATTGCAACAATAGCAATACAAGAAAATAGTAATAGTAATAGTAATAATAATACATTATTATGCACACAATTATTATCATTTCGTGGCATAGCTACAAAGAATTTTCAACACGTGTTTCGAAATGTTTTCTTTTGTTGAAGCATTGAGATAGCTCTGAGAAAGCTTTCTTATAGAGTGTTTATGTTTGACATGAGTCTAATGGAGACTTTACTGTTCTATTAATTATATTTTTGTTTAATAATTAAGATATTTGCAGCTCTTAGTTATAATATTCGAGATGTGTTCAAAGAGTATTGTATATGAGATTTTTTGTTTGATTATATGAGTTTGGCAGTTTGGTTATTTAGGCTGCTTGAATAACTCTTTTGTTTGAGCCTCTGTTAATGACTTTCGATTTGTGTCTGTTCCACAAAATGAAACAAAGAATCTATACTTTATTTTGAGCAAAAGTCGCACACAGTTGTGAATAAAGAGATTACCTTATATATTTGTTAAAAAACCTATTGATAGTTTTTTTTTTTTTTTTTTTTTTTTTTTTTTTTTTTTTTGTAAATCAACCATAAATATTTAAAAGAAATCAAGCTCTCTCTGAAGAAAGTGTTTGTAGGCTCTAAAAATGTATTTTTATTTGTTCTTTTTTTTTTTTTTTTTTTTTTTTATATATTTAAATAGTTATTTTTTTATATTTCTTTATTTTATTTATTTATTTATTATTATTATTAAATTATTATTATTATTATTATTATTATTATTATTATTATTATTATTATTATTATTATTATTTTTATTTTTATTTTTATTTATTTGTTTTATTTTTATTTATATATTTTTTTCGTAATAATAGTAAAAAAAATTAGAGTTCAAAGAAAAGAATATTAAAATATTGGTTTTTTTTATCAATGTATATATATTTCTTAGTGTTTTTTAATAAATATCTAAACATATAATTTTTTATTTTTCAAAAGAGAATGCAATTGATTGTTTTTGCAGCAGTTGCCACAAATCCTGAATTTAATGGGTATCTCAAGCACGTCGCATGTGTCGATAAAAGCTAGCCATTTATCTTGCTTAATATTTGTGCTTAGCTAATTTTCGGTTGCAAGAGAATTTCTGCTCATTGAGTTGATTACGTCGATTATGGCTGCAACACTTGCCCCAATTTGCCATTACTCTATATATGTATATCCCTCTAGCCACACGCACATACATACATACACACACTCTCTCCCTCTCCCGCTGTCATCTCCCCGCGCTGTGGCACCTGGTCTAAGCGCCTTTCGCGTTGCGCTGTTATTTACACCTGTTGCGCTTTTTTAACTCTGGCGCAAACTCATGAAAAATGCACAAAAGTTTACACAAAATTTACCAACTTGAACAACAACAAGTACGTGCATGCGTGTGTGTGTGTGTGTGTGGACGTTGTTAAATGGAATTTAATTATAAAATAATTATGCGCTCATTTGTTGCTTGTGTTTTAATTGTTTTGGCTCTTGCTTAATTTGCCTCATTAGAAACATTTTTTTTTCTTCTTATTTTAGCTTTGCTTTGACGCTTGGTATTTGGGTCAGGCACTTTTGCTGCTACTGTTGGCTTGACTTTCTGTCAATCTGTCTAATTTATCAGTTTGTCAGTTCGTCATGCCATCATTAAGGTACATCACTCAACCAGTTGGGACTGCTTTAAATACCCTCTATAAGCGGAATTTTAGCAGAAAGTCAGGAAAACAAAGTTTGCTCTTACAGCTTTATAATTTGCGAAGATTTTTCTGAGATACTATATCATTATATATGCATATATCATATAATATTTGCTGGATATATATAGTTTTGATACAGTTATAACAATATTTTTACAGGGTATTCTATACTATTCTCATCTTAATATTTCATATTCAAAATCCTTTTTCCAATATTTCCAGGGTATCTGCAAACACATCACTTCCACCTGAACCCTACTCACCCGACTCAACAATCTCAACTTTGCAGTTAACTGTTCTTTTTTTTTTTACCATAAACTTAATATTTTCAGCTCATTAAAATTGGCTTTAATCAGTTTCCCATTTAGTTCACATTTTTTGCTCATTTTAATTTTAGTTCAAGCTTTTATTTAGTTTTTCATTCTGTTTTTTGCTATTTGTGCAATGAAAATTAGAATTTTTGTGTGGCCACAAGGTGAGCCGGTGGCAGGAAATAAATTACAAAACTGGAATTCGCAATGGTTAATTGTGTGCGAGCGCGCTCAATGCACAGATTACGCATACGCAGCGTTGCACAAAAAATAAATACAAAATAGTAAATTGTAACTGGGCGCTGTTAATGCATTTATGCGCTTTGCCAGTTTCCAATTATACGGCTTTTAATTGGCAATCGTTTGATTAATGGATTTATGAAACTGCATTCAGTTATTGACATCTACAAGTCAAAACACACACAAAGCGATTTAAGTATGAATTCCTTGAGCTACATGCCCAAGTGTATGATAAATGTTTAAATACACATATATATACGTATATATAAAATAAAAAACGAAAATTCCGAATTTTTATTATCTTTGCGCTTTTCCAAAAATTTGCATATTAGTTATTAAATATTTAAACTAAAAATATGCAACTTTTTTTTATACATATACGTATATAAATCGATTAAAATGATAAATACAAAAAATTTAACAAATATTTAGATACATTTTTTATATTTATCATTTTAATCGAATTTTAGTTTAAGTATTTGCTGACTAATTTGTATAATAGATATCAAAATTTAAGCACCTATGAGAAAATTCCAAAAAATATTTTTTATGATTTTTTTTAGTATTTTTTAAAATAGAGTTCTGAAGTCTATTTTAAATAAAAACTCCTTGAATATTTTAAAAAGTTTATTGTTTGATTTTTCAGTGAAAAAATGTTTCGGTAATAGTATAATATTTTAAATTAAAAAAAAAATCTATATATAATTTTGTATAGTAATATACAATTTATAAATATATACTATAGTTTTCCAGCTTATGGCTTTAACTTAAAATGCTGCAAAAAATTTAAGCTGAGCAATTATGATTTCGTTATGTCCTTAATTCAATTAAAACGTTTACTGATTTATGAAATTAAATTCTGTATTTATTTCAGAATTTTTTTTACTTATTTTTTTTTATATATATCTTTTTTGCAGTCTTGTTTTACGTGGCAAAGCCTATGAAATATTTTCACCAACTTTAATTAACTAATTGGCAGAAAAGAGATAAAAAGAAATAAATAAATATATCGAATTGGCCATTTGCGTCTGTGTGTGTGTGTCTGTGTGTGTGGCTAATTGCGTGTTGTGCCATAGTGAGGCATGGAAATAATAAAAATGAGTGTATCAGGCCAATACGCTGATTGATGTTAATAATCAATGCTCATACAGAATATGTACATATATTAATATATATGTATAAAGAGAGGGAGGGAGGGGCATAGTGGGATAGTGGGCTTGCAGCCTAACTCAATTACAAGTAGGCGAAACGAGAGAAACGTGAGGGGAATGCCACACGAGACGGTGGGGAAAGCATTTAGGCGGAACGGGGAGCGGAAGCAGCAACGACCACAGAGCACAAATCTAATCCGTGTTATGTAATAAAACGGATTCACTACTGAAATATTCAGCTTGGTGAGGACAGGAGTCGAACAGTCGGTGCATTCCTCTCGCTGCCCATGTGGCTCCACAATGGAAATGAGAAATGAAATATGAGTTGGGCACAAAAGCCTTTTGGCCTGGCCTTGGCTCTGGCATCTTTCGCTCGAATTGTCAGCGAAAAATGTATTTTTGGTCCATGGGCGACAAATGAAATGGTCCGCAAATATAAATAGAACTGAGAATGCGATAAGCATGAAAGCGAATGAATGCATCCACATTCCGACCACATACTGCCCACTGAGGCCGTATTTTAATTATCTAATTGCTAAGCAAAACATTTCGCTCTCAGATTTGATCAAACATTTATTCTTTTCATTAACATCTTCCAAGAAATAAATCTGTTTAGTGCGCCGTGGATGCATAAATATTTAATATTCAATCTTTGTGACCATGCAAGTGCCATGAGCAACGTTTACGAAAGCAAACACAAAACAGAATGAGAGGGAATGTTGCTCACTGAGAGTGTAAATAAATGGGCAAGCCAAATGGAACGTTTACGAAAGTGTGCCCAGAGCAAATTGGGTATGTATGTTGGTATAAAATGATGTATGAAGATGATGTAGTTGATGTAAGAGACAGTTAAGCAGCCAGTGGAAACATATACGAAGGCAAGTAGAATGACAGCGAATGCTGTTAAGAGAAAGAGTTAATATGAATAAGTGTTGGGTAATTCGGAAAAATCAAAGCTGCAAGTGGAAACGTTTATGAAATTAAGAACAAAAGAGAATGTTAATAAGTTGAATGTGTAAGCTATGCATTTCTTAACTTACAATAACTAAACCACAAACTATGCTAAATAAAATCGCAAATGTAGTGGATGAAGAACTGGGCGTAGTTGATGTAGGATAAGACAAAGCAGCCAGTGGAAACGTTTATGAAATTAAGTGCAAAAGAAAATTGTGGTCAAGAATATAGATTAACGTTTAAGCGATAACAAAAGAATATTCTTGCCTATCTAATAGGTATTCGAAGTTAATATAGTACAAATAATAACAATTAATAAGAGAATACGAGAGATGGCGAGAAAGATATACTGCAGGAAAGATAGACTCGAGAAAAAGCGAACTAGAATACACATTAGGATTACAATTGTGCCCAGCGTCATAAATTCGCTTGGCGCCTTCTCATTAGCTTTCAGCGCACGTTGATTACATTTACGGAATATTATTTATCAGAAAGTGAATTACAGCAAGAGCGTGATAAAAAGACAGAGAGAGAGAGAGAGAGAGGCAGGAAAGTGCTCTTCTATTGCATTTCTAATATGCCTAATTGAAATTGCAATTAGCCAAGGGCGGCAAATGTTGCTCGCTCGACGTTTCTTCAATTAACACACATTTTAATTATTAATTGCAGCACTTAATTTATAGGCAGCACACCGACGAAAAGAAGCCAAAAAGCTCAATCTCACTCACTTCCTGCTCCGCCCCCTCACTCTTCCCCCTCCACTTGCATAAATTGCAATTTGTCTCAAGTGTCCCGTTTGACTCTTTACAGGACCAAGTTTTGATGCCGTCTCTGTCTCTCTCTCTCTCTCTATATGCGTACAACATCCTCTTTCGCTCTAACCATTTTCTATTATGAAAACAGCAAAAAGTTGTTAATTTGCCGCAATATCAATTGCAAAGTTTTCCATATGCTTGCATTATAATTTTCTTGAATTATTTCGGGGTTTTTCCCTTTCAGCTGCAGTTGGCCAAACAAATTAATGAATTGCAGCATTTTCACTTTAGCATTCATTCCATTTTATTTATGGCTTAAAGAAACTCTTTTGGCCGATTACCGCAGCGAAATGAATTAAAATAATGCAAATGAGCCACACAAAATAAACTGCAAGAGTTCCGCCGAAGGAAAACTCTGAATGAGTAACAAAAGCATAAAATTCTCTTCCACTCTTAACTTCGCTTTCCCACTCCCCCCTCCATTTGCATCAATGGACGGACGGAGCCAGGGGGCCGGCTAGCTCGACCGCTGGGTTCAAGCAGCTGCTGTTAAGGGCAGCTTGACTCTCGAGTGCTAAAGAATTGCCAACAATGAGCAAAGTGACAACAGAGCAGGGGAGAGCGAGTGAGAGAGAGAGAGATAGAGCGACAGAGAGGGGCAACTGTAATGAGATGAATGTGCTGCAGATATACACTGCAATAAAAGCGAGCCCCCTCCCCCCTTTTGCCATATAAATCAACTGTGAATCGAGCTGTTGGCAACTTACTTAGTTCGAGCCAAAGATGAAAGATAAACGAGCTGCACTTGCAGCACTTGATAATGTCACAGATTTTGTGGTTAAACAATCTAATCATAATAAAAAAAAAATATATTTAATAATAAAATAGAAATAGAATATATACAAATATATAAAATCTTTAAATAAATATAAATATGGACAGTAATAAAAGATAAATAATAATATATTTACATATATATAAATATAGTTGCTCATAAGAAATTAAATATTAAGCTTAACATTTTTAAATTTTTTGCTTATCTATTTAATTTTTATTTGATTCTTATTTAAACGAGATCTAAATAAAAGTTAGACACATTTGCACAACAAACTTTTCATTTATTTAATTTTTGTAAATTATAAATATATAAAATACACATGCCAATAGTAAAAGCATTTAGAGATAATATTAATAATAGAATATGCTTAGCTCTAAAAGCCCCGAAATGCAAGCGATTGTCAAGCAGCGTTCTTTGTGTATACAAATTCCATGGAATGTCGCATTTCCGCTGGCTGCATATAACATATACATACATACACACACACACACATACATTTAGCTATGTATGTGTGCGTCAGTGCAGCTGCACAAAACACGTGCCAACTGTCTAATGTTGGCCATTTCCTGTTAGCCGAAACCTCAGAAAAACAGGCAACACGAAGCATTCTAAAATGCATAAAGGGCAACAACTTGTGCGTCAGCAGCAGCCAGTAAAGGGGGCGGGGCCTTGCAATGGGCAGACATAGTTGAAGTATGTATATATACATATATTATATAAATATATATATATATATATATATATATATATATATATATATATATATATATATATATATATATATATATATATATATATATATATATATATAAGTATTTATATATGTATATCTCCGCGCATAACTATGGCCTATGGCTGTGTCGCTTTTCTTGTAAAACGTGCCACGGAAATGGGGACTAACGAAAAAAAAAAAAATACCAACAGCAGTTGAGTTAGAGAGATACGAGATATATGTATACTACTACCAACTTACTCTATTTGCTATAAACTAATTGATGCACTAGCAGTTACTCTATTAATTATGAATTCTTCTATTTATATAATATAAATCATCTATCTGTCTATCATTTATAGCTATAAATATATATAATATAATATAATATATATATATATAATATAAATCATCTATCTGTCTGTCATTTATAGCTAGAAATGTTCTTCATTGGCTTGGTCAAATCGCGTTTGGCTTTAGACTAGTCTTGCCTGGACATTAGAAAACATCATTTTGCTCTTCTTCTTATCTTTTGCTTGAAAATCTGTTTCAATTATATTTTGCAGCTGAAGCTTCCCTTTAGAGCCCAAGCACATTTCTATTGCTGGGAATAAAATTTTACATAAATACAATATTAGCATTTAAAAGTTGTTTCCATCAATACATTTAAAATTTTGTATCTTCTTTTATTTGTTCTCTTTCTCTTCTATTCTCTTCCAACGTATACCAAATATATTTATTTGGCGGCATTTTCTACCATGGCATAAGATCTCCCTTTATTTATATAAACACATTTACGGTAAATGTAAAATATTTTCTTTAGATAATTTTCTTTCTTTTTTTCTGCCTGAACGCCTTTGTCGCTCTGGCTTTAAAAAATAAACGGTTATTTATAATTAATTCTTGGTAACAATAAATAAATAAATAAAATAAATAAATTTTCTTTTAAGGCCAGCAATTCAAGTATTCTTATCTTATCCATATACAAAGTAAATACAGCCTTGTTTTTTCGACTATGCCGCGAGAACTGCTTTATACCCTAGGAAAAATACCATTTTTAATACAATTCTACTTTCACATGAGCTGCTATATTTTCTAGCGGTTCTTCGCAGCTCTCACTTTTTACTCAATTTTCTTTGTTTTGAAGTATAGTTGGTTATCAACAATTTGGTAGATCACCCCAAAATGATGTGTTTTAGAACCATTTCATATGCATACTTTGGATATTTGCATACATATAATATGCCAGTTATATTTTCTATAAATACTAATTAATTTACCTTTTTTTTGCCAGATTTACGCTTTACCGTTCAACCATTTAGCTCACATATCATTTAAATAAATACTACTAAATTAGAAGGCAAGCATACGAAAGTAATTCACTGCACGTTCCGCTTGTTAGGCACGTTTCTAGCCAACATTTTTCGAGGGTATTAAAATATGTTAATAATGCGCCCAGGCCAAGAGCTAAGCCAGCGTGATAAACGTGCTAAACGTTCTGCTGGATGAATGACCTTTAGCCTTTATCTATCTCTCGCTCTCTCTCCACTCTCTTACTTTGTTTGCTACACTCTCTCTTTCTGTTTAACCAAAAAATTAGTTACAGCTGCAGAGCTGCCCGAGTAAATATTTAATAGTGCGTTCATCCTCATTCATAGGCCTCACGATTTGCCTCTCTCACTTGGCTGGCTGCATCATATGTGTGCTGCATCTTCAGTTGCTTCTACTTCTATTCGCTGCCTTCTTCTTCTTCTTCTTTGACTTTGACTATGACTTCTAGTTCTGCTTCTTTTTGTTGTTTGTCTGGCATTTCTTTTGAGTTCATTGCCGCAGCCCAAAGTCGAGTCGAGTCGAGTCGAGTTCGGTTTCTGTTCTGGTCAGCCACTTGCACTGTTTTGTTCTTTTATTTCTCTCGCTTTGCATCTGCAACTGGCAACACCACCATCATCATCATTACCATTGTCATCATCACTAGCATCATCATTGTCTTCACTTGACTACCCTTCTGGCTTGGCGTGTTCGTTAGTTCGTCTGGCACAGTCGGCGATCATAATTCAATTATGCGATCCACAGTGGGAACAATTTCCATTCTCTGCTATTTTTTGTTGTTTCCACTTCTCTTTTTCATCTTTTACTCTCTTTTTTCCTAGTTCTTTTGCTTCATTTTTTTTTTTATTTTGGGGGAAGTCAAGAGTTATCTGGCGGCACCTACAAATTAGTTGGGTTAATGCCTGAAGCAGGAAATGCCCATTCAGAGCTGTACTTAGAGCTGTAAGCTGAACTATTTAGCCAAAGCGCAATGGACAAATGCTTATTTTAAGTGTGGGAAAAACTGGGAGACAAAAACATACAAACTATGTAGCTGGGGAAATTAGAAAACAAGTGATTTGGCGTAATTTCTGAATTTGTTCTTAAAAGCCGCATTTGTTGAGCTGGAAATTATGAAAAGCTTTTTGTACTTGAAATTACCCCAACAAAAAAAAAAAAAAATAAAATAAAATAAATAAATAAATGTATACAAATATTAAAAAATTAAACTTTGTAAATTAATTGCTGAATATTTGTTTCTTTTATAAAATATTTTTATATTATTGTATCATTATTAAATTAGTAAATCATTAATAAATTGCAGTGTATTGAGTGGAAAAAATAAATTGATTTCTTTTATAATTTATTTTTAGTATTATTATTAAACTCTTATATCATTAATAAGTTAGAGTAAATTGAGGAAGGGAGTATATGTATTTTTATGTTGATGAAATTTATATTCATTTTATTTTCATATAATATAAAGATCTGATGCAACCAAATTTATTATTATTATTGAGATTTCTTTCTAAATAACTTTTATGCATCAGTTAAATTAAAAATATATATTTTACATAAATAATATACAAAATAAGCATGTTTATTGTATTCACACTGAAGAATTAATTAATGTCCTGCAGTACAAATTTTAATCGAACGACGTATTTAAATATTTAATTATAATATTTTTGATTTGAAATGAACCACTGTGCCTGCTGCTTGTGGTTTCTAAGCATTACACACACACACACACACAGATACTGTGAAGCTGGTTGCAGACAAGATTTGCACGCTTTCTTCTCGACTTAGGCCGCGAGACTTTCGTCTTTCAAAACATAATTCTACAACGGCGGCACCTTGGCACATTTTTCACATATTTTTCGAGTTCACGCGAAAGATCAGGCAGACAGCAAGAAAGAGGGAAAGAGAGAGAGAGAGATAGAAAATGGTGTCGAAGCAAACGAGTTGGCCAAAAATGGAAAAAAATAAAAATCCCAATTGCTGCTAATGATGCCAGAGAGGCTGTGCTAACCGAGCCACAGTCATCATCAAAGGGTCGAGCGTAGGGTATGAGTGGAGTAGTAAACTCTGCTGCTGGCCAAACACACATTTTGACTTTCATTTCTTTATACAGTTAGACACTTTTATTGTGCTTTACATTCTTCTGTGTGTGCTTTGCCCTTGCCTTTGACTCACTGTTTACTTCTGCTTTTGCTTCTTCTTCTTCTTCTGCTGCTGCCGCTGTTGCTGCTGTTGCTGCTGTTTATTTGAACTTTTCTTCAATTTCTATTTTTACGAACGATAACAACTTTTGCTTTATATGTGCCATGTGCAATATTTTCGACAACAACAACTACAACTCTAACTCTCAACTGCTGTCTTTGTGACCCTTTGTGCTCTTTGAAAGTGAAATGAGCATATTGGTTTGCTGTCTGTTCGTATGAATGAAAATCAGCTAGAGTCAGGTTCTTTCCGATTGGCGCATTGGAGGCGTGGCAAATCGGAAAATTCACGAGTTGAGATACCAAAATCAATATATGTCCATTTCTCTATGCCCATTTAGGGCGTGGCATATCGTGTACAGTTTTAGAGCTGGAAACTGAAAATTGAACGACTTGACATCTCTTTCGTAGGGGAATCGAATCTGTCAGCGAATGAGTATTCTGCAGTCATTTATGCCCGACTGCAACGTTCTTACTTGTTGTTTGTGTTTTCGCTTTTTACGCATTGCCAACATACGAGCTGCCATTTTATCTTTATTTTCCCAATTTTCATTTTCTTTTTTTCTTTTTTTTTTCATTCCCTGTACAACTTTTGCCAGACTCTGCTGATTATAGCAATAGAGTAAGTCTTCTAGACAGCAAATATGTGCATGCATAAATATTTATTTGTTTATTTACAAGCAAAGCTGCATAGGAATTGGCCTTTGTGGGCAAAAGTCGAGCGAAATGCGAAATTGCGATTATGCAAACTAGCTAATGATTTGTATTATATTTATACAAGTTACATTTATATGAATAAAACTAGCTAATTATTATAATTAGAACATGAGAAAAGAGTAATATAATCTTAATTGAGGTTAAGTTGAATATTTTCGAACTACTTAATAAATTCTATATCTAAGCAAAAATATGTAAATTGCTTTTCACATTTAAAGCTCATCCAAAATCTGTCCCTAAGCTCGCCATTTAAAATAAAATACCAGAATTAAAATAAAACCAACAACAAAATTAAGATAGGGCTCTTCCATTGAAGCTACCCTCCAAAAATCTGAAGCCGAATACAATTTTTTTTTTTTTTTTTTTTTGGCACAAACCAAAACAATGTGCCACGTTTTCCTCACACGCACACACACACACACACACGCAGAGCTATACAAAAGGAAGGAAAAAACCACTTAGGATTTTCAGGGCTATGGCTGCGATTTTGGTTGCAGCCCCCCCCGCTGGAAGTCGCCTCCTGCCAGCCTCCTCACCCCATCCCCTGCCTAGCGCAACAAATGAAAAACTCGGCACGCTTATCGAAACGCACGAAATTCAGTTGGCAGCCCTCGCAGACACTTGTGCATATTAATTGCTTATTGAGCAGGCCCGAGGGGAGGCTCCAAAAAGGGGTTGGCGCCGGGGTGTGGTGCAAGGGTCTGTGCAGGGCACTGAATGGTTCCGGCGAACGGGGGCCTTAGGTTACTCTGCGCCGCGCTGAAAAGAAGGCAAGCGCCCAGGGGCGCTTTTGTTGATACACTTGACAGAGAGTTGCATTACTTTGTCACGTAGCGTGGAGGAGCACTCGACTTGACGTAGTTGGAGCTGGCCCCAAAAAGGGCTGCATATACTCGTATTCACTAGTGCAGCAGCTAGAGCTAGAGGTTAACTGTCGCTTTATGTTGGTTATTCTTTCATTTTCAGAAAATTCAGCTATTAGAGATAAACTCTGATTAGTTAAAAGTGGCTTTAATAATGCCATACTACTATCATATCATATGTCTAGTTCGATCTATGTGTTAACTTTTGAGTTCTTAAGATCTTTGCCTAGCTCATATATCAAGTAGAGTATTATATCTTATGTAAATAAATATTATTAAACATATTTAATGATATAGAAAATGTAAATTATTTCAAAAATATGAATTAAACTTCAAGCTTTCATAAATAAATAGTTTTTATGATATGTTTATAAGGAACATTGGGCACATGTATTATAAATAGCAATCAAATCATATAGCCAATGCGAAGAAAATGTCTTATTAGCTGTTTGCTTTTCTATCCTCATCTTGTTGCCATATCCAACCCAAATATCTTTACTATTCCAATCAAAATCAGAATCAGTTTAAGGGTATATTAGCTTCAACTATTCGATTGTAATACATCCTGTTCTACATACACCTTCCGTTTCTCTCTTTCTCACTGTCCCCCCCTCTCTCTCTCTCTCGTCCACTTCTTTGTTGCTCAACTGCTGTGCTCTATGCGTATTCTTTAGCATCGCCTTTTTTATTATTCTTTTATCAGTTTTTCAATCAGTCAATGCTGGCGTTGCCCCTCACCCCTTATGATTCATTCATTCATTTATTCACTTCATTCATGCACTGCTCACCTGTGTTGTTGTTGTTGTTGCTGTTGTTGTTGTTGTTGTTCGTTGTTGTTTTTGTCACTGCCTAGTGGAAACAAGCGTTTTCCTGCCTCTGGGCTCAAAAGGGTTTTTTTTTCTTTCGGTTTTTCGGGCCTTCAGTTCTCTCTGTGTATATACATATATATATATATATGTTTATCGGGTATATATATATACAATTTTTTTCACAGGGTAGCTTTCGTTGTTGTTGTTGTTGCTGCAGCCACTTGTGCGCTTTTATTGCCGCTTGGCCCTTTTCTGGTTGACAAAACGCCCGCGCTTTAAATACTTTTTTTGTTTTTTTTTTGGTATTTGGTTTTGCTTTTTTACTTTTTACGTTTTATTTTTTAATTTTTTCTACCAGCATTTCTCGTGTTTTGGCTTTTTAATCTTTTATTTCTTTATTAATTTTTTTCGCGTCGTTTGGTTTTTTGGCTTTGTAATTTTCACGTTTTCTGTTGCCGCGTTTGTCGCTGTTGATTTTCCTCGTTAACCCTGCAGGTGTTTTCGTGTTGTTGTTGTTGTTGTTGCTGCTGTTGTTGCTTATGGCAACCTGTTTGGCCAAACAATTAAAAATATTTATTAAATGTCTGATTTAAGGCAACTACAACAATTGCGTGATCCAACATGCGAAATTATTGGCTAATGAGTTTACTCAATTATGGCTAAAATAATGATAATTTTAGCTATTTCAGAATATTAATTAAGTTAAAAAATCAAAATGCCATTTATTTCTCATTAAATATTCTAATAATTGACAATCAATTAGGCGAGCTTAAATATGAATTAAAAAAGATTTTTTATTTTGTTAATTATGCAAATTTAAATAGAAATATTTGTACGTTTTTGAAAAAAAATTTTTTTTTTTAAATCAATTTTTTTACAGAGGTTTTCATGATGGAAAAGGGTATATATTGTATTTCATTAATTTTTTTTAAATAAAAAATAAATGAAAAATACATTCGTAAAATGATTGTTATAATCATTGTTTTTAAATATTTATTTATTTTCAATTAAATATTTTAAAATGTTAGGATTATTGTTAAAATATATACATATTTAAAAATGTATTGCGATTTTATTTTAACATATTTGTTTTATAAAATATGCAATGTTTATTTAAATATTTGTAATCAATTTTGTAATTGTGAGCAAGAATTTTATAAAACAAAAGCCAATTGCAATACAACAATAGCATGTAACTTCATTTTATAAACTATAAATTGAAATTTATATTATTAGATAAAATATTTAATTGTAAATAAATAATATTTGATTCAAGAATATTTGGGACTAAAATGGGCTTTGTGTCCGTGTGCTTGCCGCGTTGGGGTCATAGCAACCACAACAACAACAACAAAAATTTGCATTTATCAAGTTCTAATCAAGTAATTTTTCAATTCAGCTCTTTGTTTATAAATTTGTATGCTTGTTATAAATATTTCATCCCATAACTTGTTTAAGACAACAACAAATGCCGTTCACAATCAACAATCGAATTAATTAACGGTTGTTCGGTTTCGGTACAAGAAGTCGGTCAATTTATGTCTGCAGAGGCCCAAGTTTAGCTTTAAATTTAATTAAGAGACGAGACTCGAGAGCAAGAGAGCGAGCGCCGAAGACACCCGTTTGTTAATCATGATTCATGATAATCATGATGAAGAAGGAGAACCAGCTGAAGCAGCTGAACAGCAATAGCAACAGCAACAACAGCAACTTAGCGTCTGGAGTGGCTTTCTAAACAGCTAGAGCCGCCGCCGCACGCTTCGTTGGCCAGCGGGCAGCGGATGAGCAGGAGAAAGAGGAAGACAAAGAACGAACAGCCTGGCCTGGCCAGCACTCGAGAATAACAAGAAACAAGAAGAACTAGCGCCCCGGCAAGAGCAAGACCGTAATAGGGAGAGACGATACACTGCTGGATGAAAACTAGCTAACCGCTAACGGTAAACAAAAACGAAAAGCTTCTATCGATAGCCAAAGCAGCGACTGCAGCTGCATGGACTGAAGTGTGTGTGGGAGGGGGGACGGGCGACGTCACGCGGCGCGCGCTTAAAATTCTTGCATGCCAGCCAATTATCAAAGCGGTTTGGTTCGGGTATCGACTATTGGTATCGAGTTCAAATCAAAACGGTTCGAAACAAAAATTGAATGTCAAAGAATAGAGAACAAAACTGGTTTTTAGCGTTTGAACAGGATTTGTGTTGAATTTTATGGCATGTGTATAAAAAATGTAAATAAAAACAAAACACACGCACAAAGATGACGTGCTTAGCACACTAACACACACACACACACGCAAACACAGACGTAGACACTGATAAATGACACGAGAGGTTAACACACCGTTAGAAACCGTAGCTAAGTAATAGCCGCTGCGTTGCGACGCGCTCAACACTTGGCAGGTGACTGAGACAAGCGCCAGCAGGCCACAAGCCAAGAACTGAAATAATAAAACGGAAATACGAGCTGCGCTGCCAGCGGACCAGCAGCACCAGCAGCACCAACAGCAGCAGGCCAAACAAGCTGCAACAGCCTTAACAGCAGAGCCGAAGTCGTACTGTTATGGTCGGAATACGAAGCTAAAGCAGCGACGCGACGCAGCGCTGACTGCGCTGCCGTGACAACAGAGCGTCAAGCCACTGTTAAGCGTCGCGCTGCTGTTAATTAACATAGCGGCGTATTCGAATTGCGAAACAAATATTTGTATGCATTTATTTTTGGATTTAAAGACCATATCAGAGAGTTAATTACTTTTCTCTTTTTTTTTTTTTTGGTCGAAATATTGATGCTAATTAACATGCAACCATAATCAAAAGCATTTAGTGTGGCTGCAATTATCTCGAGGAAATGCAGAGGAGCAAAAAAAAAAGGTATTCGCATTCAAAAATTATTAAAACTTGCGGCAAATTATGCAAAAATTATAAACAATAGGAAATGAAGGTGAGCGATATGTTGAAGCTTGTGGTAAAAGTTTTGCTAAATTGCTGCTCAAATATTTTGTAATAAATAATTGTATACAATAATTTTTTAAAATGAATTTTATGCTAAAATTAAATGCTAAATTTATAAAATTCATTTTTATATTTTTAGCATGAACAAATACAAATTATTTATACAATTTTGAAGTAGATGGTAATAATAAAATTATTATTATATTATATATCTAAAATATTATATTTTTAAAATAAAATTCTAAAATCGCTTTTATATGAATGTAAAAAATTTAAAAATTAAATACATATTTACAAGATCTATTTTTTTCTTTAGGACATACATACATATTTTTTTTGCGTAAAATATAAATAAATATATTTTTCTTTATTTTCAATTACTTTTTATTATTATTTTTAACAAATACATTTCAATTTTTTTTTATTTAAAAAAATATGTATATTAAGAGAAGTTTTTAAAGAATTTTTTAAATGTTAATTTTTATATTTAAAAATTGTTACAAAAATATTTTATATTTATAAAAATTTTTGTTAAATATACGTAAATATTATCGTTAATTCTAATGTGGTCAGACCCATTAAGAACAGTATTAAACGAAAATACCTTCAAGCAATATGATACATATACATACATATATAATATGCATATTCTTGTCAAATATATGACATAGGTCTTGCATTTACCTATTTCACCTGCTCTTTGGAAACTTGCAACATTTAATTGACATAAATTTCGCCAATTGCAAACCCGATTCAGTTCACAAAACTTTGAAACCACCTGCTTATAAGCACTAGGCGTCTGTCGGCAGTCCGCGAGCTGTTAAAGTGCGCTTAACATGCGCTGTAAACCGCATAGTTTTTGGCGAATTAACAGCTGTAACAACTGCTAAGTAGCTCAACTCTCTACATAATTAGCTGGCACGTATATATTTTGGCCAAATAGTTTCGGCCCTTAAGCCAAACAACAACAAAACAGCTAGACTTGTGCACCTGCTTGTAAATAGCTGAGATACCTTGTGCTGACTAGTAAAAAAATTTTGGTTTCTTGTTAAGATTTTCCGACTGAAGTTCGAGTTATGCGCACAATTTTTCATCTGCCTTAGAGTCAGAAAAGGGTAAGCTGAAGGAATGGAAGGGAAGGGAAGCGTGTGGGTTGTGGTTAGCCTGCGGCAAAAGTTTTCAAATATGCCAAACACACACACACACAGACGCACACCCATGTCTATATATATATAGCCAACAGTCAATGCTCAGCTGATGGAAATTCGTGAACACTTAAAAGTGAATTGTTAAGTTCTCCTTTTGCTTGAGAACTGTGACTCCTACTTGGATCGCATATTAGCATCGATAAGAATAACAGAGAGCGCAACGAGATGTACAAGTCGCAGACGTTAACAACAAAAGGATATCCTGCCAGGTGGCAGACGGCATCAAGGAAGCTGCGACGATAAAGACCTAGCCAAAAAAAAAAATCATATACATATGTATATATACACATGTATGTGTATATAAATATGTATATCTGCCGTCAACGACAGTTCTCATCATGTACATGGCCACGCCCACCCACGCCCATCGCCTACGCCGGAAGGACGAGCACCGCACGCCTCGCTAGATTACGTAAAGAAAAAAATATATATATATATTGTCGGAAAATTAACGCATTAAATTTGCTTGGATGGCAACGCATGTGAAGCTGCGATTCTTGACTGCGAACATCTCTCACCTCGCACTTTGTATCTTCAGCTATATACCTATTTTTTCTTCTTTTCTCGTTTACAAATTAAGCTATTAGATACGCATATTAATGCTCTGTAGTTGGTAAGTGGGCTAAGCAGGCTCGTTTGGCTTTGGGCGAATTCGTGCAAGGAGCTGAAGAAGGTTTAGCGAGGATTATCAAATTCCAGCTGAGGTTAGGGCATATGGCATATAATTTTTTTATTGACTAATTATACAGTTTTCCTATTGTGAATATACAAAATTTTTTGCCTAGCTTAGTCGCTTCATTTGTGAATCTATATATCGTATACATAAGTCTGTGTCCGTCAGTCAGAGTTTGTCTCCTAGTCTGTCTGTGGCACTACAAAAACTAGAATATACATATAGAAGATCAGATTAAATTTGTTATCGATAAATTGTTCTGCCAATGAGTCAGTTGGCTTGCTTCGCTGTCTATCGGCAGTTGGTTCTTTAGGCAAGAGCGAGTCTTACTGTAGAACTATAAAAGCTTGATTCTTGAAAGTAAATATAAGATCAACTCAAATTTGTTATGTTATCGATAATATTGTCCAATAACATGTAAGAATCGATGAAAAAAATAAATACGAAAAAAAAAAAATGGAAATATTAAAACGTATACTGAAAGAACTCTATGTTATAATATATCCTAATCAACGGAAATTAAAAGCTATCTATAAACATCTACATACATATAGTTCTTTCACGTTTCTAACTTTTATTTTTCCGCAAAATATTCGTTAAATGCATATGTTTTCTGAAATCAACTAGGTTCTATTGAATTTCAATTTGAAATTCTCATTCTGAAACCAAAATCTAATATATATTTAGTAATTTATTTTTCCCGTCAATTTCGCTTCTCTTTTCATATACAGGGTATTTCTTTGCCCATCACTTCCCTATTTTTATACACACCTTACCTACTTACAATTTTTTTTTTATAAATTGCTTGCGCTTAAAGTTTCTAATGAGCCCATTTTTGGCAGCTTTCTATACATATATTGCCCCTGCTCTTCTGGGTCTGTGTCTGCTTCTTCTTCTTCTTCTTTTTCTTCCTCTTGCTAACTGAAATTGGAACCCTCGTTTCGTACCTCGTATCTGTGCCGCATAAATTGTCGTCAATTAATTTGTTTATAAATTTACTTCGCCGCTAATTACCGGAAAGCGTTTATTTTAATAAATGTTTTTGCAATTATTTACAATGTTTGCATCGAAATATTTCATAATTCTAAATCTCAATTGCTAATTGCTAAAATTTGTGCAAATTGCATTAGCAGCTTTTACAATTTAATGCACGCGACGCGTTACGATGTCACATAATTACAATTTAGAATTTGCGTGAGTTTTTAAAAATAAAATTTGTAAATAAAAGTGCATAAATATAAAAAAGTATGTACAATAAATAAACGATATATGTATATAGATTTTTTATTATTGATGCAAGGATATTGTTTTAGCCAGAGTATTTATAGCTCTTTATACCTCTAACGTAATACAATTTTGTTTTTTCTAAAAAGTTTGAATGAGAATATTTTTAATTTAATTTATTAAGTGATTTTTGCTTTTTCCTGAGTGGTCCTACTTAGATACTAATTTTATAGTCAATGTAAAAAAAAAATATATATATATATAAAAAAAAAAATAAATAAATATATATATATATATATATATATATATATATATATATATATATATATATATATATATATTCATCATAGCATCCTCTATAAATATTTAAAATTCTTGCAAATAAATTAATGTTGCTTTTCGTTAAATTTCCATAAAATCTAATAGATACTAAGTGCATTTTTTGTATTTGTTTAAATTTTATGCTTTGTGGCCTGCCACTCAAATGCATAAATCCACTTATCAACTTGAATTTATCTGCAACAAATGTCAAAGAGATGCGAGAAAGTAAAAAAAAAAACAAAGTTAAATAAATGCAAATTAATTAACGATTTATTTGATAGGCCACTTTATAAAATGCAATTGCAAAACCAACCTAAAAAAAAAATCGAAATTAAAAAATTAAATGTCCACTTGATGGCGACTCTTGTATAATTCATTTCTAATTTGTTTGTTGCTGTATTATTTCATTTCAATTCATATGAATTGATAGAAAAGCAGATGAAAAAAGGAGAAACAAACAGCAGCGCAACAATAAATAAATAAATATAAATGCTGTGCGCTCAATTATGTATACGCCATGAGGTGCACTGCCTGCACTGCATTTAAATTTTTAAATACGCTTGGCAAATGACATATGGGTGTGCCACGCCTCATTATTAATGCATAATTTCATAATAAACTTGCCAGAGCGACACAAGTGAGAGTGATCTCTAGGTGGGCGTACTCGATGTGCAGATATCCAATCGCTGGCCGAAAATAAATGCAGCCAAAATTATTGTAGAATTTCATTCACTAGCAACTGTTGAAAATGTGTTCTAAATCAATAATATTCAAATCGCTTTCAAAGTTTATTTTGAATATTATCGATTTCTTGGAAATAGGGAAATTCGGTATATTAATTCTTATTTAGAAAAGTAGAATCAAGTTTGATTTTATTTTATTTTTTTTTTTTTTTTGCGGATAGAAAAAGCAATATGAATTGAAATAAGAATTCGTAGAAGTGTGAAAACTTAAAATCAATTTTTTAATACAAATCGTATGTCTAGAATATATCAAATATTTGTATTTCTTATCGATAACATGGGAATAGAAAAGCTATGTATCGATTCGTTAGGTTTTCGTGCATTTTTGTATCGATTCTGAAAGTCTTTAGTCATTCATTTCCACATTTCCTCTCCAGCACAACAAATTCCCACATGCACAATCAACAAATACCCCACCTCAGGCACATTGAACAGGGTATGCAAATAAGCGCATTTAGCGAGATTTTCACTTTCATTTTAATTGACAGCGCAAAGAAAACGTTTTAATGACAACGCTTATATCAATTTAGTTAGCTGAGCAGAAATAACGTTAACATTGACAACAATTACGCGTAAATTGAAAAGAAAACAAAAGTAAACATGCATTAGGCATATTTTTCAATAATATTTACAATGCAATCGAATCAATATTTGCGCACTTAATTCAAATGATTTGTGCACGCTTTACGCTGCTCTAAATACTATTTATATCCAAAGTGAATGTCAAATGCAAAAACATATTTTAATTAGGCAAATATGGAAATGACTGTTTATTCGCGTTTATTTATTTATTTATCATTTTGCCTATTTATTTTACAGCTAATAAATAGGCACAAAAAAACGTTGTCCGTACAAATGGTGAAGCTCAACAAATTGACGCGAGACAAATAAATTGTAGCAAAAATGACGCGACAATTAGCATAATGTGAGAGAAAGAGAGAGAGAGAGAGAGAGAGAGAGAGAGAGAGAGAGAATTGTCAGTAAATGAAAGACTAAGATCAATTAATAAGGAAATCGTGTAATTCATTAACCAGCTATCAATCAAATGTTTCGCGTGTGAACGACTCTATTTTCTGTAATATTACAAGGAGGTAATAGATCATCGCCTTACAAAACATTAGAAGCAGCGTAAACTATAAATTTAGAGGCAACAACACAATATGGCTGAAGCTGATATCAACAACAATCAATCAACACCCAATCAAATTTACATATCGTCTAACTCACACAATCTGTATCATCAGAAAAAAACTCAAACATCTTCATAATCAGAAATAAATCATCAACATTATTATTAGTTTTACATTTCTAATCAAGTTTTCAAAATGAATATTCAATTTCGAAATCAAAGTATATATTCTGCATCTCTCTGTTAGCCGAGGGTTAGCATTAATATTATAATTTTATATACGTATTTCTAAAAATTAAACTTTTCCAATTTCTCAAACTCCATCCGACACTCTACCTAAAATCATCATAATTATTATTTTAGCTCTTCATCATTTCTAAAAATGAATTTGTTCTCAGTGAAAATCTTAGAGTCTTTTATACTGCTCCCGTAACTCTATCATCATGAGTCAAAGCCAAAACGGGACTCATAAATTTCTAAAAATTCATTTTCCGCTCACGAATTGCTTTCAATTTATTTTTGCTCCACCTGAGTTAGAGCGCAGCCAAAGATCACTCTAATTATTATTACTATTTTATGTTTAATAAATTTCTAAAAATTCATTTACCTTTCCGAAATTGCACTGGAAGTCTATCAATTTATTATGCTCCGTGCTAAACGCTCTGCTAAAAAAAGAAAAGAAATTTATTTTTTCGCTCAGCAAATATCCACTTGTCTGGCGGCTGAACATATTTTGCCCATGTTTATAAAATCGCCGTGTGTACACGCTGCGTATGCTTAATATGCGCGTATACTTAATATGATGTTATGCTGTGGCTCAAAGCTGAACGAAGCACAAAATGTGGCCGCTGTGGCAATTAGGCGCCATCCCAGCCAAGCGCAAATTGACAAATGATGCATGTTAATGCCACTGGCATCACGTTATGAAGGCCATGGACCAGCAGCTGGCGATATTGATGCATGAGCAGCCGCTGCTGCTGCTGCTGCTGCTGCTGTTAGCTACTCCTGCTGGTGCTGCTGCAGCAGTTGCAGTTGCGTTTCCATTGACGTTGATACGTTTAATGAAGTGATGTTGATGTATGTGCATAGCAGCCCAATTATTGCTATCTCACTCTTTGCCGTTCGCCCTCGCTCATTCGCCCTCTGCCTTCTGCCTTCTGCCTTCTGCCTGCCCGCACAAAAGGCAGCAAATCTGAAGTTGGGGCCTGGCTGCTGAATCATTTAACGTTTGGCTTAAGCCGCTTTCATGACCTACAACAATGCAAATTCGGCTGCTGCTGCCCGCAGGCGCCTGTCAAATCAGCTAAACTGCGGGGCAGCCATTCGAGGCGAGGGGGCGTGCCAGGACTCCACTAAGCCAAAAGCCTTGCCAATCCTTTGCTAATGCCAGTAAGCCAAAGCCATGTCCTGGCTGTTTGCGCGACAAGGGAGCAACTGCCGACCATGCCCCTGTGCCCTCACACGCCCACACGCCTTCATCAAAGTCTCCTGTCACCACACACACACACACACGCATAGCTAACGAAATTGACCGCAACATTATTCGTCTGAATGTTGCATGCGAAACCATATCCAGGGAGCGGTTAAACAGAGAGGGAGAGTGAAAGAGAGAGAGCGGGGAATGGGGAGCAGAGAGTGGAGAGTGGAGACTGAAGAGTGCTGGGAATGCCAATGGGTATGGGAATGGCTATGGGAAGCCTTGACATTTCAGTAGGTAGCTTAATGCCTTGGTCCATGTGCGTGCCATGACGCCTGACAGAGTTAACATTTTAATTGCCATGAAATATGCAGTGATGCGATGTGCGCTACATGAAAATAGTTTTTGCATGTTTCCTCGCAAAAAGCAAAAACAAAAAAGAAAGGAATGTAAGCATATCAACATATGCTCAATACTATGCACCCCAAAGCCAGGCGACGCGGGTGGTTTGAGAAGTACTGAGCAAGAGAGTTCACTGCAAAGGCGCAGAGCGAGGGATAAATGAGCATCAAAGAGAGCAGAGAGTTGGCTTTAAAATTGATCCTCATGTTAAATATAGTATTATGTGATTGGCAACATAGCTGTAAGATTTTTAAAATAATATTTAAAACTAAAGCTGATGTGAAGGATCAACTGAACTTTATGCAAGGTCATAGGCAAGGTAGCGAAAAATCAACCAACCGACAAAGCTGTTGGCATTCATGTTAAATTTTAGCTTCAGGTCAAAATATAATAATTGATTTTTTTATCGTTTAATTAAACAAAGCTTTTATATTATCTACCCTTTTCTGAAAAATTTCAATTATCTTCCCATGCCTCCCACAACTTTTGTAAGTGCCCTCGCTAGTGCCATTTATTTATTTTTTGTTATTATTTAATCTTTATGGCATATTTTCCACTTCTTCCTTCTCTCCACTCCTTTTTTTTCTCAACAATTGCAATTACCCTCCCATGCCAGCACAACGTTTATGACTGCCCTCGCTAGCATCGTTTTATTATTTTAGGTAACCGCCCATTAACTATTAACCAAGGGACAATGGTCCATAAACATGTCGAGAATAGCAACTGCACTGGCAGCTCTTTAAACTGTTTAAACTGTTTCAGGCACGCCTCCTGCCGCCCTTTGCGCCGAGATAACAGGATACCAGGACCACAGCCAGGACTCTCAACTCAACTAGATATTTCCGTGAATTTTCTTGGCCTGCCTGTTAATGTTTATGGCTGCGTCTGCTTTGTTTGTCAAGCGATTAAGTTGTAATTATGCGTTGCTACGTGTTCGTTGCCCCAAAACCTTGGACTCCTGGCGAAACAGTTTCTACGTTTTTCCTCTTCTTCATCTCTTTTTGCGGTTCCCCAAGGATCTGATTGCCGATTATGGTTAGCAATGCCTAATGAGTTGACATTAAAACATGGGCGTGGCCTTCAGGCCGGAGTGGAGTGGGATGAGATAAATATAGATACACAGACACATGCTACAATCGTAATTAAAGCAGATAGAAATTCTTTGCATTCAAGAGAGGAGACAGTGAGAGAGAGAAAGTGAAAAAAGGTTGAAATTGAGAAACTCAACAAAGCAAAGAGTACAGAAATTGACATTATAAAGTCATGGATATGGCGAACCCCGATAGACCTCTACGCACAGGCATGAAATTAAGAACTGAACAGGAAAAAAAGACTCTGAAAAAAAAAACACGGGTAGGCGAGTTGAAATGAGAGACGGGCAAAGTGCAAAAGGATGTGCAAATAGGACTAAGTGTAAAAAAGGCGACGATAATTAAAGTGAATGGCTAGGCGAATGTTGTTCGAAGTATGTTATTGAGTGGAAAAGTTGATAGATGCTCATTAAAGCAGGAATCAGCAGACGACGATAGGAATTATATTTTCTTAAGGTCAAGTTGAGATATGAAGAAAAGTTGCTTAAATGGAAGAAATATGTGAGAAAAGATAAAGGAAGAGCAGAGAAATGAAGGACAGGAAGAGTAAGAAGGAAATATAAGAGAATAAGACAAGATATAAGATATATAATATGAGATATAGGACATAAGATATTAGAATTAAGATATAAGATATAAAATATAAGATATAAGATATAAGATATTAGATATAAGATATAAGATATAAGATATAAGATATAAGATATAAGATATAAGATATAAGATATAAGATATAAGATATAAGATATAAGATATAAGATATAAGATATAAGATATAAGATATAAGATATAAGATATAAGATATAAGATATAAGATATAAGATATAAGATATAAGATATAAGATATAAGATATAAGATATAAGATATAAGATATAAGATATAAGATATAAGATATAAGATATAAGATATAAGATATAAGATATAAGATATAAGATATATGATATAAGAAATAAGATATAAGATGTAACATATAATCTCGTTCCATGATTGTTTAGCAACTCTCTTAAAGAGCTTCACATAGCTAACTTTCAACTGTTACACCGTTTGGCTGAAATATTTCGATTCATCCCCTTCGGCTCCCATTTGTCCCCTCTCCAGGCATTGCCAATAAATAACCAAAGGCAACAGCAATTAAAGTGCTCCACCTTAAAAGTCGAATATGGATACTGCTCAGCCCGGGAGTCATGTAAATAGAACTCGTACTGGAATGCAAAAGTGGAGGAGATGGAGGTGGGGATGGAGATGGCAAAGTGTCTGCATTTATGGCAACGACTTAGAACAATGCCCCAAGTGCTGGTACGAAGATCTATGGCCTGTTGGCAGGGTCCGAAAACAATGGCCAAATATGTTGCCAGCTTATCAATGTAGTCGCAAATGAAAGTAACGCAAAACAGCAAGAAAGCTGAAGAGCTTAACATATGCATACCCTCTAGACTTTTTATGCAAATCAATCAGAAGCTATAGAAGAAAAAGTATAAAAAAGAAAACAAATAAAAAATAAAATAAATGGGGTTTCTTCATAATTCTATATTTTTAAATATACCCTATATTTTAAATATATTAATATTTAGACGTTAAAAATAAGAAAATATTTAGTAAAAGATTTTATATATATTTTAGGTGTCTAGTAAAATATTTATTCAAAATTAATTTTTTGTTTAGTATATTTGTATTTATTTAAAATATGTATTTTTTTTTTTTAAATTAAATAATGAAGAAATAAATAAATTTAATTAACTATTTTCTACTGATGCAATAAATAAAATGTGAGCATTTCACATTTAAACATTTAATTATCTCAAAATCTTGAAACTAAAAAAAAAAAACAAAACAAAAAAAATATACCATAGATATTTATAAAAAGCTTAAAAAATATATAGTTTATATTTTGGCAATAAAAAAAATATGTATACATTTAAAAACAAAAAATTGATTAGCATTGTTTTAAGCAAACTTTACAGAGTATTATCAACATATGTGAGGTCTTCGAAGCCAAAAGTAAATGTGCGTGTGTGTGTGTGAGTGTTTGCGTGACCCCAAGGATGCCTTTGTCAAAGCTCCTGCTGTGAACCACTTTTTGAAACAACAAAAAGGGCAACCAAATTCCAAAAAAAAAGCAAGAAAAGAAAACCAAGAATATTTTGGGTCCATTGTTCAGCATCACAGTTCATGTGTGCAAGCAGATATATACATATGTACAGAAATATATATGTATACGACTATATAGACATACATATATACATCTATTTCTATATGTGGGGAAAACATGTGCATGTCAATGCGGGTTAGCTACAGATTTTGTCTGGCTTTTGTGCCCGAATTAGTTGTCTTTAGCTATAAAATTGTAACTCATCATCATAAATATCTATAATTGTCTGCCAGACAATGGAAGACATGGTACAATATAATATACTATATTATATATTTTACATATATGTTTAATATATATATTGTATATACATATATATATATATCTGTCTGGTTGTACGCGTTACATGTGTTCATTTGCATAACAGTTTGCGTCGAGTCATTGCATTTTCAGTCGGTCATGAAAAGCCGCAGGAAATTTTGCTTTGGCCCCGGAAAATCGATTATGCAAAATAAAAGAAAATCAAACCTAATGCACATAGACACAGTTTCTCTTCTCCTTCTTTTCACCCATGCCCCACCTCCTCCACCGCTCATAATCTAAGCTGAGGGATTGGGCCAAAGTTTGACAGCTTCAATAATTGCAAGTCTCATGTACTCAGCGTCAATTGCTATTCGATACAGTTATCTATTTTTTTTATCTCTATCTATAGCTACTCATCTGTGTGTGGAAAGCTGGCAAGAAGAAGCAGCAGCTAAATGCAATGTAAAGCCAATTAGAGGATTTCCAAAACTTGAGCGTCACATTACACAAAATGAGTGGGTGTGCGTGTGTGTGTGTGTATGTGTGTAAGACTATGTGCTAATGCCTGCATTAGGGAATTGTGGCTTAGGGCTGTTGGGCACATGGCTTGGCCTAGATAAACCACAAAGAAGCTGCAAACTAAAATAAAAGTCTGAAAAAGGGAAAAAATTGAAACTTGATAGATCGGCAGCCACTGTTGCTCTATAGAAAAAAAACAGAACAGAATAGAAATAAGAACATAGCTAATGTATAATCCATTATCTTTAGTTTTTATTGTATTTTTAAGTATATTAAAATCGGCATAGTTTAAGCTCTTAAAATATTAAAGTGCGTTAAGATAAATATAATAAATAATATAAAATAAATAAAAATTTAATGAATTTTCAACAACAAATGTTGTTTTTCAATTTATTAACTAATCTAAAAAATTTGATTTTTGCGTATATCACAACAGATCGTAAATGCTATTTGTGTTTGAGCGTATATAAAATTTTAAATCATATTTTATAATTCTGAAAATAAAATTCAAGAATCATTATATACATATATTCCATGTCCAAGCAAGATAAACTCCATAAAAAAGTGTGCCACACACACACAGACACTTTGTGGCTATAAGTCAGGAAAGTAAAATGCAAGTTTTTATAGCAAACGCAAGGACACGAGAGACAACAGAAGCAGCTGTAGCAGGAGAAGCAGCAGCAGGAGTAACAGTTGTATCAGAAGAACAACGAAAACGGGTTGACAAACAACAACAAATACTGGCGCCAACAATGTACAAAGGCTAGCAAAATATTTGAGGGGCGCAACTGTGGCCAGCGGGGGGCGTGACACACATATAAAGCCTGCCCAGCCCAGCCCAGCGACTCCTGAATGACTGAGTGTCCAAGTGAAGTTAGCTTGAATGCCTGACTAAATGATTGGCTTTGCATAGGTGTTGAGAGTTACGACTGTGTGTGTGAGTGTGTGTATTGTTGTGTGCGTGTGTGAGTGACAACAAATGCTTAGTTGCTTTTCAAGTTGTCAATTGATTTGCTGCCGCTTTGCAGCTCAACAGTTAAGTGAAAAAAAAAAAAAAAAAAAATTCCAATTGCCATTTGCCAACACAGAAGTGGGCAAATGCGTGTGTGTTTCTGTGTGTGTGGGTGTTTCATGTTTTGTACACACTTGACCGTTATTTGATTGATGTGATATATATGTATATAGTATATGTTATATATATATTTATATTCTAACGATGCGTGAAGGCTGTTGATACGCTTTAATTGGCCACGTTTGTAAGCTTTGTTTACAGCTCGACGCGCTGTCCCCTGGCCATCGTCCCATTGCCACGCCCACTTGTTTGTATGACTTCCAATAACAAGAGCCAACGCAATAACAATAACAACTAGACAAACAACAAGAACTTAGTAGATGACTGACACTTGAGCATTTGACATGCTTTCACACAAGTTTCTCGAATGGGGAAAGCCGAGCCGAGAAAAGTCCCCCTGAAAACTGTTGTCAATTAGAGGAAAAGCTTCATTTAATAAATGATGTGAATGGAACAGCAAAGTTCAAGATTTTCCACTCGATGATAGATAGTTCCACAATTGGAAGGACATTTTATGTAATGAAATGTTTGGACTACGATATTTATCAGTTGGCGTGTTGAGGGAAAGTTTTGCAAGCACTTGAGTAATTGAAAATTTTTCGTTCTGGTTGAGTTTAATTTTACTTTTTACTTGGTGAGTTTGGTATAGTTGTGCTCTGCAATGACCTCAAAAAGTATGCAACAGTTTTTTGAATATTTGCATTCAATCTATATATGCTTTTTTTGGTTATCAGAATAAACGTTTGACATATCAACAAAATTGCATGAAATATAGATAACATGATATTAATAATAATTTCCTTCGTTATAAGGAGTTCTCTATTCACCTAGACGAACATAATTCGCTCTGAACTAGATCCAAGCTAGATATCATATTCCCCTAGTTAAAATCTTCGCTTCATTCCAGCACATGCAGCTTCAATCTAAAGCAAATTTGTTTAAAGTTTTAAAGCTTTAAAGCTTCACTTGAGCTCAAAGCTCTGTAATTACTCATTTCCCTCACTACTTCCCGTTATTATGTTAAGCCCTTAACTGTGGCCACTTTAACAAGTTTAGTGTGTTCGCTTCGCGGCGCTTTTCCTCGCTGGGCATTTGGGTTTGCCACATCGAATGGCCACTTTAGTGGTCTGTTGCATTATCACGTAGCATTTTTTATGTGCTATTAAGTGCAATATAAGCTTATGGCGCCTTAAAGTGTGTTATAAACTCTCTCTCTCTGTCTCTCTCTCTCTCTCGGTCTCTTTCATACATACACGCACGCAAGCATCCAGGCACACGCACACATGCTGCCTGCCACGCCCACATAAAAAGTCTAACGGTCCGCACACAACAAAACAGTTTTTAATACATAAATATAACCAAAAAGTGCCAGGACTTGAAACAACGTCTCCTTGCTTGCTGCATATCCTCACTGAAAGCGAGTGCAGCAGATGTATTCAAATTGGAGGCAAATATACCCTGGAAACCTATATGACAAATGCAGAGGCTGAGCAATACGTATAGAAAACGTAGACTATGACAAGTGTTTGGCTTTTATTGGTTAAGTATTTTATTTTTATTGTATTGTAAAAATACCCTGTACATAAGATATCCAGGAATATCCACGAATCGACATTAAAAGAATCTTTTGGAGAAATATTGTTTTATTTCTACTGATATTATTATTATAAAATAATTTGTTTATCCTTAGCATAAATTACTTATATTTGTTGCTACAGGGTATTTGATAGTCTGCCAACTTTTAAAAGCTCTATTTTCTTATATTTTACATTTAACCTTGAGTATTTAGCACTGTTAAGTCATATTTATATATATGCAGGGTATGCGCTAGTCAATCATTTTCTTTAACTTAAATTTATAAGGAAAAACACAACTTAAAAAAAAAAAAAATACATTTGTCTTTATAAGTTAAGTCGTTAATCTATTTTAAATGTAGTCCTAGGGTATGCGATAGTTGTGCAACAAATTCTTTTGTCAATTAAAAATTAAAAATTTTATATATATTCAATATATCGTTCAACAGTTTGTTTAGTGCCAAATTTATATCTCTTTTAGAGCAGAGTTTCTCATTTACAGGGTATGCCTTAGCCTGGCCGTTATGCACTTGTTTACACACTTCTTTTATTTAAGCCAAATTGCATAGTAAATTTCAAGTTGATGCAACAACAATAGAGGAATTTACATTTTACTGCATGCAGCACCGATTGCTAACTACCCCTAACAGCTGCCCAGCTAACCCATCCACCTAACGGCCCCACCCATTGCAATCCCGCTCAATCAAGCCCTCAGCAGACATTTGCTCTTTGCCATGGGGCTCTAAATTTTGCTAGATTTGGCAAATATTTTCATCGTTACGTAGCCGGCGAGCTGTTTGGCTTTTGTTGTTGGGAAATTGTTCGAGCCAAATGCGGAAACAGAAGCTTTTCCTCTCTCTTGTGACATGTGTGAAGGGTAGCAGGCGAGAGGTTCATTGTTTAGGGTTCGTCGAGCAAATCGGCTTGGACATTTTAGTCAACTGAGGCTGGCGACATTTTTGATTTGTTGCCATTTTTGCAGCACTTTATTTGCTTTTAATTTGTTGGCCAGACTCAGTCGGGCTTAGATTTGCTTCGTTTGATTTTCGATTTGCATAATAAATTAAAATGCATTCTCCCTCTCTCTCTCTCTGAACATATTATTTGGTCAGCACATTTTCCACAGATGCTGAAATGCATTTCATGCATTTATAGAAAATATATATCTATAAATATATCTATATATATTTCGCCAGCAAATGCAAGCGTGTCAAGGCATGCATATCCATAAGATATGCATAGATATCACACAAATCTTAATACAATTTAATTATAAATAAATAAATATTCCAGACAGTGTAAATTGAACTAAATGCCTTGCAGCTAACTGAAACTTTTTAATAAATATAATTGAAAAAGAATGTTGGAGTCAAACCTAACTTTGTTACAATATTGTGCTGAAATTGTTTTTAATATAAATTCAATTACAGTCCTCTTTGCTTTGTTATGCTCTAACAAAACTTTACTAAATCATTCTTAATTTAAAAAATTTATTTAATTAGAATGTATTTTATAAACAATATTTATTCCGGATCTATTTATTTATTATATGCAAAGATATATAACAAGTTTTGCATCAAACTCTAATAAATTGTGTAAATGTTATTTCTATACTCATTCATGAAAGCAAACTGAGTATATTGGTTTTGTGCAATGTCTATTTCAAAGCTATTGAGAAATTTAGAACAAATTTTCGAGTATACTCTGCCAAGATTTTCACGATAATGCACTAGAGGCGTGGCAAATCGGAAAATTGACTTTTAATTAATTAATTTTCCTTATGAAAATTACAAATAAATATTTTGTATTTTTTTAATTTGTTATTAAATTTTATATAAAAAACTTCAGTAAAATAATTTTCATTAAATATTACAAGCAATTTTGTAGAGAAACTTTTAGGAATTTCTTTGACCGGCGTAAACTTTGTAAAGTTTTAGTTAAGCAACTCCGTTTTTAAGCAAAGTTTATTATGTGTAACGGCAAGTTCCTGATACTTAGATTTTATTTAAGAGTTAATAGGTTGGAACATATGTGGGTTGTAGTGAGCCAAAAACACCTTTCAATTCATTGGCAACTTTATGGACGAGAAGAAGAAGAAGCCTTACGCAGTGGGAGAATTAAGTAAAAAATATGTGTGTCTAGCAAGGAATTAAATAAACTAAGTAAACTAACGATAGCCGAGAAAACAAATAGACAGAGGTAGGGAGAGGAAAGGGAATATCACAGAGGGAGAGAGAGCATGCATGTGTGGATTTTTTTTGCTTATGTGCGTGTTTTCTTTATTTAATATATATAACTTGGCATTAGGCGAGCGAGTCAGCGCGCGCAACTGAACTTGAGAAGTCAAAAACTCCGAAAGAGGACTTACGACTTAAGCACAGTGAGGAGCGAGTCAGGAGGAGCCCTCCAGGGGGAGGGGGGAGGAAGAAGCAGCTGAAGCTGCAGCTCAGCGAGAACGAGGAAAACTTTGCTGCTGCTGTTCCCTGTTGCTTCTGTGTGGCGCTGGCTGTTGTTGCCTTTCTTATTGTAGCTTTGATAAACTTTAACTAGAGTCAACACAGACACACACACACACACACACACACCCTGCCAAGTGCTTGAGCATGTGGAAAAGTTGCTCCGTTGGTTGGCTGCTCGGCTTGTTGCCAATGTTGTTTGTCTATTTACTTGGCAGCCGTTAGGTTTCATTTCCGTTTAATTTCATTGCTATTCGTTTCGTTTTATTACTTTGGTCAGTTTTTATACAGTTTTCACTTTCCTTTTATCTCACATTTGGCTGCAATAAAGTTTTTCTCTGCAACTGGCTCTGCACTAGAGTTAATTGAATGTTTAACCTTTTGGTTGCATCTTCTGCCCAGTCACGCAGCCACTGCCCCTGCCCCTGCCCTTGCCACTGCCCCGACCCGCCCCTACAATCTTGGCCCACTCATTGGGACATGGCGTCGACATCCTTTTTGGCTTCTTCTAATTGCCGTTGACTGCTGGTTCTTTATCTTTCTCAGCGTTTTCCTCAGGCAGCCTCATTACTTAAGCACGCGCGCTCGGCAAAGACGCCCACGCGAAAGCTCATCAGCGCGAGCACAAATGTACAGAAGAAGTAGGCTATATATATAGGAAGAAGTAGGCTATATATATATATATATATATATATATATATAGGTATAGGTTTGAGTCTAAGTATAAGAGTCTTAGCATTGGTTGAATTATTAGACTGGGTATAAATATAAGCATATGCTGACATTTTCACCCACTTCACAACATTGCAGGATACCAAAAAAAAAAAATTTAAAAGAAAAATTAAATAAAAAAAATTCATAAAAAAAATTAAATTAAAAAAATTAAATAAAATAAAAATTAAATTAAAAAAATATATTTAAAAAATTTAATAAAAACAAATAAATTAACAAAAAAAATTGTTTAAACAAAAAAATTTTAAATAAAACGAATCTTTAAATAAAAAAAAAATTTAAGAAAACAATTTTTAAATAAAAAAAAAAAAAAGTTTTATATAATAAAAAGAATTTTAAATAAAAAAAAATTAAATAAAAACAAAAAATTAATTTAAAAAAATAATAAATAATTTTTAAAAATTAAAACACTTTACTGCATTGCTCTGCGCGTACGACTGACCCCACCGGGCCTGGACGACTGAATAAATGCCGCAGTTGCTGCCCTTTATATAGGGCGACTTCCACTCAATGCCTGAGTGGCACTCAAATTTTGAGCAGGGCGCCGAGTAGAGATCAATGGGCATATTCTCTGCTGCTGCAGGCATGTACTAAATGATCTCCTGTTCTTCTGTATCCCTTGCTCTTCTTAGGCAGACGGACAGAGAGACACTCTGTTAGAGTTAGCATATTTGCGTATAAGAATAAGTATGTACATGCATGAGTATAAGTGTAGGTCTTAATATTCATAAGTACGAATAAACATACATATATACATATGTCTGCAGATTAGCTTGCCCATGAATATGAGAAAAAGTGCTAGTATAAGTGAGAATAGAAGAGTAAGTATAAATAAAAGTTCGCGTAATGACACTCGCTCAAAATAAATAGCATAAGATAATGCTTAGCAATTAGAAGAAAACTATTAGTCTCTTTAAAAAAAAATCCTAAACTAGGAAACCAATATAAATAAAAAATACTCTGTAAGCTTCTCCAATGATTCATATGTAAATTGATCAAAGCAAAACTAAAGATTTCGAATTACAATTAAAATGATTTATTTAAGAATTTATGCAACTTCAAGGACAAACGCTCATAGTGTCTCACTGCGATCCAAGCCCATTTCCAATTCCATTTCCATTTAAAGCTCGAACAGTGCCGCGAGCCATGAGCTTTGCCTCATCAATGAAATAAATTTGCTGTGTTTTGGTTCACGCCTCGAGCGCTCTTAGCATTTATTGTGGAAAATATTTCTTTGACGTTTTCTGCACCTAGTTTTTGTTCAATACTGTTGCTGTTGTTGGTGTTGTTGTTGCTATTGTACTTTGTGTAATTGAACACCTTCGTGTTTGTGCGCCAACTCAAATTGACGAATTCAACAGAGTTGTTTGACAAAGTGGGCGTTGGGTGTGCCAAAGTACACAACTGAAGATGAAGAGAGAGAGAGAGAGCGAAGAGAGAGAGCACTAATTATACAATTGCTTTACAGACGCCTCTTCGTCTATCTCAGTTTCTGTGTATTTGTGCTGCTCCTCTTAATTAATGCAACAGCCTTGAAAATCTTTGCATACTAAAAAGCTTTGGCACAAGGTGCGTTCATTAAGTCAACGTAGGCAGTCGACTGGCAGCAAACGTCTTGGCCCACTTAGCATATTTGGCTGCTAGTTTTTTCTTTTTATTTTTCATATTTATATTTTATCATATTCCAGAATTTTGTCAGCTTTGTGATTTGTCACATCAAATGCGCTCAAATGTTCCCAAACAACTTTAAATGTCGCTCACTAAAGGAAAAAAGAAGAATAGTCTTCTATGGAATTCTAATGCCAGCACAAAAAGCTAACAAATATATACAAAATATTACATTTCATATAAAATTTGAAATGTCAAGTGCAAATGCCGGAATATAGATACAAAAATACATACATATGCATATATGTATGTGTCATAATACCCCAGTGAGCTTTGCTCAGTTGTGTTTGGCAATTTATTTGGATTTTTATTAAGCAAGATAAATTTGTAAAAATATTAAAAGAAAAAAAAATATATATTTAAATAAAAGCTTTCAAAATATGTAGATCAAATCAAGCAAAGCAAAAATAGCAAAGCTAAAATAGAAATACTCCTTAAATAAATATTATCAAATCACTTAATAGTTTATTATTGATTCAGCTGCTTTTCTCATTAAAGTTTTCTTAAATCTTTGCTTGGCTTTTCGAGTTCATGCATTACACATGCCTCAGCCTCAAACTGTATTGCACTGCCAGCTATTCACATATTTTCTCGCTATTTCTGAATATATTACTAGGTTACATAAGAGAGAGCTACATAACATTCCGGACAGTTTATTTTCTCCCTTCTTGTTTTTCATATTTAGGTAAACAGCTTCAGTGCTTCATACTACTTTTTTTGCCTGACTCTGTTTCTGTTTTGTTTTGTTTTGTTTAGTTTTGGTTTTGTTTTGGGCGTCATTCACAGACCTGGCTATTACGACTCTCATCATGACAACAGCAGCGAGTGGCCACACTTGTTGCCCCATTGCCCCAAACCGAGCGGGACTCTCTATATGTACATATCTATATATGCATGTGTGTATGTATATGTGTCTATGTGTGTGTGTGTGTCTACATCGTGTATTCGCTGGGGCCAACGACATCCGACTCAATAGACTAGACTGAAAATGGGGATGCGGAGCAGGTTGGCAAAATTGTTGCCAGCCGCTTAAATGTGCGATTATGTTGTTCACGTGTGTCGCTCTGCCCCGCCCACCCGAGCAGCGCCTCCTCCCTTCTGCTCAAATATCTGCCCACTTTTCAATGTGTTTAGGTTTGTTATACTCTGTGCTCATTGAAGCTGGATGAGAGAGTTGGTTGAGGGAGAACATTGGGATTAAATAAAAAATTAAATATAACAAATTATAATTTTTTTTTTTTAATTTATCATTTTTTCTTATTTATCAATTCAAATTGATTATTAATTTATTATTTTCAGCCAGTTATTTTTATAAAAGTCACATTATAAATGTTCTGAAGAGTTATAAAATCTTATTTATATTTTATTTGTCTTCCCGATTATAGATCTTATTCTCATATAAATAAAAATAGTCTGAAAAATTGTCAGTCAAAAAAAAAAAAAAAAAAAAAAAAAATTAATAAAAAATTAAGTAAATAAATATTAAATGAAAAAAAAAAGATATGTCTATATATATATTTCGTATATTCTCATTTACTTAGCATAATTGTTTCTTAACATTACAATAAGCAGTTAGATCTGGGTATTTTCTAGTCAATCATATCCGACTTTCATAGTTTCTATTTGCTTATTTTTTTTTTTTTTGGTCAACGCCACCCAACGATTTTCCCATATTAAATCATAAAAAACAGACGATATACAGACATTTAGGCTCTATTGTTGCTCTATTCGTGGCTGTGGCTGTTGCTGTTGCTGTTGGGTTTGTGTCGCACTTCTTCTAAAGGCAAACAAACACACTGAAAAATGTTTTTTAAAGTAGTTTTTTGCTGGCCAAGATCTTGTGTTTGTCTTGTGTCTTTGTTTTTCTTTTCAATTTGTTTTTTTTTTTTTTTTTTTGGATATGTTGCAGGTTATTTCTTTGTGGCTGGCTGCAAATTGCGCTGATGTTGCAAGCCATGTGGATAATTTTTTACGGCTCTTTTATGACTGCCAGCTGCGTGATAAGTTGTTATTGTTGTTGTTGCAATAGCCAACAATAAGTAGAAGGTAGAAGAAGCAGCACGCTTTGGTGTCTCTGGGGCGTCTCTAAAATCTTCATTTATTTATGTCGCAATTTCGGTTCGAAATACTCTGAAAGCTATCCATGCAATTTGCATGTATTTTACCTTGATTATCATACAGTTTAATGCATTTACAGAATTGTCGGAAATTAAGAACTAAATGTGTTCAAGGCAAATGAATTATATGATAATTATTCGTATATATTGATACTATAAATAGCTCAATCAGCAGTTAATATTATAAGAATTTTGAGCACGTAATCAACACAGATAAAAAACAGCAAACCGGAAGCATTTAGGCCAAACTGAATCGAAAAAGAAATATTAACTGAAAGGAAGAAAAAAATGAAAAAACTAATCAAAGCTTGCGGCTGGACGCGATTTAAGGGGAGTTTTTTTTTCGGTCACGCCCACATGAAAAAGAAAATTGTGAGTGGGCGATGTATAGGAGATGAAATGAAGCTGGCGGCAGCAGAGGCAGCAGAGGCAGCAACGGCAGCAGAGGCAGCAGAGGCAGCAGAGGCAGCAGAGGCAGCAGAGGCAGCAACCGCAGCCAAAAGTCTCATCAATCAAAATCTTGGTGTGATAATATTGTAGCCCTGCCACGAGAAATCACAAACATTTCTTTCAACTAAACTGCGAGCCATGCCACATGCCACATGCCGCATGCCGCATGCCACACTAACCCACATTTCAGTTTACACTTGGTTGATGCTGACGAGTGAGCGAGACGGAGAGCGGGGGTGGAGATACTTCGAGTAGATGGATGTATAGGGTGCCATTTCTGTCATGCTCTTGCCTTTGCTTCTGCTTTTGGTTTTGCTTTTGGCCAACTTTGTTGTGTCTAAATGAATTTGTTTGTTGGCTAAAAACGATGACGTTGCCCATGATGATGACGATGAGCCGCGCATAGCGCAGATAATGACGTAACGGCCCGACTGTCTGGCCGTGACTGGGCTAGAGCGAGAGATAAGAGGTTGTCGCTCCTCTGCGGCTTATCCTTTGCGCGAGACGGCGCGCAATTTACAAAAGGCCCGCCGGGTGACCCACTCACAAATCGAAACTTCCGCCAGCTGCCTGGGACCTGGGCCTTAATTTGAAAGTTAAGCGTTATAAACACGTTCGTTTAACACCCACCCAATAGACACCTTATCCCTTGGCTCTACCCCGGCCAGTCCCAGCGCAGTTCAACCTCGGTCTGTCTGTCTGTCTGTTTCTGGGCAAGCCGAAAGCTAATGTTCCGCGATTTCGAAACACAAATTGCTGTCATTAAAATCATTTGAATGCGCATAAAAGCCACGTTCCGAAGCAACGAGAGCGAGAGAGAGAGAGAGAGACATGTAGAGAGAGTGAAAAGAAAAGCACCACAACAACAATTGAAATGGAATGAAATTTTCGTCCATTCAATTAGATTAGAGAAATGCGAAGCTGATTCCAGGCAAAATTATTTGCTTCTACAACATTACTTAACTGTCAATAGATTACTGTTTGCCCCGATAATAATGAGGAAGCAATGCTCTCAAGCACAGCGACATCTATAAACATGAAGCTTTTCTTTTTGCCGGCACTGCGGATTACACCTAAATCTTTGTTATTATTATCATTATTATTTGATAGAGCTTAATTGCTATAAGTATTCAACAATGAGCTTTTAGTATGCTGCTTGTTTACAAGCACATTAAAGCTCTTTGCTTCTTTTGATTTCATCTGAGAAAGCTGTTTGATTAAATATACATAAATGTAATAATGGACTAAATGTAATCGTCCAATGCTTAACGCTCAATCGCAAAGTTAATTCTGAAGCATAAGGCTAGAATACATATTTATTCAAGTTTATTGTTAAGCTGAAAGCTTTCAGAGTTTGTCTTACATGTTTATATTATCTATATATTATTGTATTATCTTTGAGAATTAAGCTGTTTTCTTTCCTGTTGAAAGCTTTCCATTTAATCTTACTTGAAGAGGTAGAATATGCATAAGCTCGTGTAAGCTTCAACTGATGTAAGATAAAGCTTTTAAAGAGGAGCTTCGTTGGCTCCTTTAACATATATAAAAGAAAACTCCCTTTGACAGCTGATAGCTCTTGTCTATATATCTTTCTAAGCACTTGCTCTCTGTACAGAAATAATAATTCAATTTTAAAGTGTTTTTGTTTTTCTCAAGCAGCTTACAGCTTTATTACCCAATGATATACTGAAAATAACTTTTTATATGCTCACATTAAAGCCACACCACGCACACACTCAGAGTGAGAGAGTGAAAGAAAGAGAGAGAGAGCTGGAGTTGGCACTTAAAAAGCATTTTGATACCATTTGGCTGAGCATCAGAGCAGCAGTTATCACAATGCGCTCTCATATCTCTCACATTCTCCCCAGTTACATTTCAGATTACAGCAAAATACATAACACGTACAGATATGTACATATGTGTGTATGTATGTATACATATATAAATTTTAGTTGCCAACTCACCGTCAGAACTTCACGTGTGGCTTTGCCTCCTAATGAGAAAACTGCATCGCTTCAGCCTCAGAGCTGAGTCGGAGTGTGGGCCTTGGTTTTGGTCTTGGTCTAGGTCTTGGTTTGCTCTCTGTTTGGATTTATCTCGCCATCTTCCTCTTCATGTGTGTTTGCTTTCCCTTACACTTTTACTTAATGGCATTGCTTATTGCATTTTATGCTTTACTTTTGCTTTCTCATAGCGAGGTGAGCTAAGCCTCAAGCTCATTACGGCAATGACAAATCAGTTTTCTTGTCAAACACAAACCCCGGTTGTCAACTTTTGCGCTTCGCATTTTCCAATTTTTTTCCCTTTCTTGGGATTACTTGTTCAGAGTCAGCTGGTGCGAACGTGCGAGGATTCCCTGGAAATAGAAGTTTATAGCAATTCAGAAGTGCTCTCTAAAACGATGACAGGCGATTACAGTTTTAATTAGAGTGGGGCATCAGAGTGTTATCTTTTGGTAGTGTATGGGGGGAGTAGAAAATTTTTAAAGATTTTTTTTTTTAGATTAGTTTAAACAATGGGAATAGAAGTTTATAATATTCGTAATTAATATTCTCTACTAGAATAAATATTTTAAGCTTTTCGATAGCCTTTTATTTGCAAAAGGATTATATATTATATAATATCAAAGCAGATGTCAAAGCTGTTTGTCGATATTATAAGAAAGTTGATTTTAGCAGCTTTAAAAGCTGTTCAATTGTAGATATTTTATAGAATACTGAACCATTTGTTAAATAATGATAATTAGCCAAATGAAAATATAAATTTCCAATGCTTTTATTTTGATTCTTTTCAAACTGTTTTTTTTTTTTTTTTTTTTTTTTTTTAATATTTTCTAAGCTTAATTGAAATATTTGGAATTGTTGCCCTTAGGTAAATCAAATGAATGGCTTACTGGCTGCGCTTGTTGACAGCAAACAGATTGAAGCGAATGCGTGTTAGATGCAAACAAATAAAAGCACAGAGGGAAAGCGACAGAGAGAGAGAGAGAGACAGAGAGGGAGAGAGCGAGCATGCCACAGGGTCAACAGTTCAGAGTGGATTTAAGTGTTGTGCATGTTGTGTGTGGTTAGCTAACTAACTAAAGCCACACTGAGCTGTTTGCTGCTTGCCTTTGGTTCTAATAAATTCAGCTCATGATTCACAGCAAGTGGAAGTGGAAGCTGTTGCACACATGAGTGCAACATGGCTGCAATTACAATTGCCTCAGCTGCTGCTGCCCTACGAATTAATTGAGCAGTGCAACTCGTGCGGCAGTCACATTAAACTTAAATCTCAAATTAGCTTCACTTCTCTGAAGGATTCACTCGCTCGCTGTCTTTAGAGCTCTCTCTCTCTCCTTCTCTCTTTCTCTCTCTCTTTCTCTCTCTCTTTCTAGAGTTCTGGCATTTCCATCTCACTTCAATCAGTTCGCTCTGCTTGATGTCGGTTGAGTCAAACTGAAACGAGTTTTTCCTGAACATGAAAATGGGTCAACTGTCCCACTTGTAACTCGTGCCACTTCATCAATTCCTGTTCTCTTGGTCAGGGTCTTCGTTTTAACTGCCAGCGCATTCGCATAGGCCGGACTCAATATTTCTCGACTGCCAATATCGCAAATTAGATTATGTTCTACAATACGCAAAGCACAGGGCTCCATAACTCGAGTTCTGCTTGTTTTTGGCTGGCAACTGTCAGCGGCAACTGTTTCACTGTAAATTGCAGCACATGCAACACATGCGACATGCGACATGCGACATGCGACATGCGACATGCGATATGCGGCACGTTGGACACGTCGCTCATACGCCGCCTGGCCAGGCCCAGCAGCCGACCATCCCCCTTCGCCCATCGCCCATCGCCCATCTTCCACGAAACCCGCTGACTGAGCAGGAGCTCTGTTGTTTGTGTCGACGGCAACGTGTTGCATGCATATGAATTTCATTTTCTGCAGCTGCCGTGCTCATTGCCCAGCTGTTGTTTTGGTTAGCTCCCGCTGTGATTTACAACATGGGCGTGGGCGTGGTCATGGGCGCTTCAATTGTCATTGCCAAACTGAATGCTGTTCAAAACTGAGCCAAAACGTGCCAGCCAGCTGAACTTCTATTGAATTCAGCCTCTCTAATTAGCCTCACATTCATTCAAGCAATACGATATGTGCTGCTGCGGCTGCTGCAAGCTGAGCATACTAAATGCATGTTGAGCGGGTTGTTTTTAATGAATAAGAATTCGATGATGGGAAAACAAAGTTGACAGTTGATGTTAAACTTTGTCTCTGCCGAGGAGAAGAAGCTGTTAACATAACAGTGAATACAGATATATAATTTATGATGTTTTCATTGATATATTCGAGTAAATGCTGATATAGACATGGCAGAGGATTTGTTATCTATATAAAGTTTTATAGATTTATTATCTACGCCTTTTATCACTGTGGATTCAAGGCGAATATAGTAACGGCATTTCCTATTAAATTACTATAAATATTTCTAGACATTATTATTTATATTTTAGTTATTTATTTTCCTCATATATAAGTAAAGAGCTTCACAAAGTCAATCACTTCAACTCATTAATCAATCAAAATATTAAATAATATAACGCCCAGCAGCTGCTTCAGCTAGCTAGTTGAACTTAAAATATGATTAATAAATACATATATTTTATTAATATGCTCAGTTCGGCTGTCTTATTTACACAAAACTAAATGAATGCTGGCGAAACATTTGCATATTCATGCCAAACCGCACTTGAAATTTAATTAAAAATTTAAATGAGCAAAACTGAGAAGCCACAACACACACACATACATATATACTCTCTCACACACACACTGACAAGCACAACCATAAGGCCAAAGCAGTGCAGAATTTTTAAGCAAAAAAAAAGGGCATACAAAATACAAAACAAGCTGCACTTTATGGCTTTTTGCGCCACCCCTCCGCCCTTCCGCACCACCTGCAGTTGCCCAGCAGCGCCAAGTGCTCCTATACGAGCAACAAAATGCGCTCCCGTGCGCGCACAGCGTCAATTACACGGGGGCCCAGTCATAAAAATAAAGAGCAAATAAATACACTTAAAACGGCAAACGAGTCGGTTAGTTGGTTGGGTCACATTGGTCAGCAGGCAGCGCTGCACAGTGGGATGAAAGCAGATGAATGTGTGGCAAAATATCTAAGAGATGTAATGTGGTAAGGGAGAAGGAGTTAGACAGAGCAAAAGAGAGCGAGAAAGATTAAGGAAGACTGAGACTGAGAAATAGGCAGGTAAATACATTGAAATGAGTATCGGAAAGTGAGAAGAGAGAGAGAGAGAGAGAGAGAGAGAAATAGAAATAGATTGGAGAGAGAGAGAGAGAGAAAGGGCCATATAGATAAAGGAAGCCAAAGAAATAGAGAGAGAGAGATAAAGAGTCATATAGATATATTTCAGCTCTTAATGAAACTAGTTCGAATTTTTCAAAAGTATTTCACGCACTTCGTACCACTGTGCCTTTCGCATGTTGTTTTTCTTTTCGCTGTTCACCCGCTTGGCATTAATCAAGCCATTTAAATGGACATTTCTGGCTATGAGTACGGTGCGTAGTGTGTGCGTGGGCGAGGGCGTGGCAGTTGTGAGTCCAGAGTAATTACAATTACACCTGTCCGCTTTTGGAGAGCGCGTGCCGCGGCACTTAATTATAATTAAGCTCCAGTCAAAAGTTGACTTTTATTTAATTTTATTTATAATATGCTTTAAATGCCATTAAGAAGCTGTCGCCCGACTCGGCTAGCCCTCCAAACCCCATTATCATCAACAACAGCACGAGCGGCTGAATCATAATCATTATCATTATCATTGTCATCATCATTAGGCAGCAAGCGGAAATGCCAACAATATCCTCTAATGTGTTGACGGCTTTTGCTTGGGCTCCATTTATTTTTTCCATTCTCTATCTTATTTTATTTATTATTTTATTTTTTTTTTTTTTTTTAGAATTTCTTGTCTTTTGATTTGTTGGCAATTTATTTTTGTCATCGTCGTTTTGATTAGATTTCGTCAAAATCGAACCCCAGCAATTTGGACTGCGGCAGTGACACTGACGTTTATCACGACTCGAACGACATGGACATGGTTCTCAGTACAGCTCCAGCTGGTTTGCCGCTTCCTGTCCAATGCACGATTTGTCAGCGACTCACAGACACCATTAAATCGTGTCAGACCCAAAAGAACGAACCGAAAAAAAAAAAAATACAGCTATTGACTTTTTATGTGGACTACGTGAAAGTGTGCGAGAGTAGCCGCAGAATGTGTACAGAAAAATTTATTTCATTTTATACTCTCTGGCAGAGGATGCTTTAATTCTGTCGAGTAGCGAGAAATGGAGAGAAATAGAAGAGAAAAGAGAGACAAAGTACATCTATTGACCCCAGGTCAGCACCATAAATTCTTACTTGTATGAGCAGCTGTTAATATTTATATGAGAATATGGTTAATTTGTGAATGAAACGAAATTACTCTTTATACTGAGTCACGAAAGTAAAGTGAGTATATTGGTTTTGTGCAATGTTTGTCTTGTTGTACGTCCGTCTGCCTATCCGTCTACTTAATATCACATAACATAATGCATAACTGTTTAATAGGACCTCTATCTAAAAGAGTATTTGATATTCGATCATTCATATGCAGTCATTCATTCCTATTTTTATTTTCTTGGCATTAAATGTCGCTACCGTTACAAGGTTAAAGACTGCACATTCTACATTTTAGTCACTTCATAAATAATCAATCATTATGCTCCTGGGATTCTACTCAACGAGTAAAGAAAAATCATAAAAAAAAACTTTTTTCCACAACATTTGCCAAAGCTAAAATATTTCACATATTCGTGGTGTTTGCATAGATATGTGTATGTATATATGTATATATATATGGATTCATTTAAATATTTAAGCTGTAGCGCCTGTTAGCATAGTTTTTTGCATAAAAAATGCAATATTTAATTTACATTTATTTTCGTATTTCTTTAATATTTATTTTGTTCTGCTCAATCTATTTGTACGGTCAATTTGTGTCAACATGTCGAAACCAATGACAATATTTTATTTCCGTATTTTATATTATTTTTTTTTTTTTAGCAAACTTAAAAAATCGGTATAAAAACTGTTAAGCTAAATTTATTCGTGAGATTTTAAATTTTATTGTTGCTTGCTTTAAATAAATAAAGTTAAAATTACAATAAAAAAACGTACAAGTTATGTTAAGGAGTTAACAGCGTGGTAGTAGCTTACAAATCTGTTAACAGAGCCAGAACGGTTAAGGTAGCTAAAAAGTTAAGAAATAATCGAATGACTGCTAAGTAAATAAACTAATATATGAGCTATTAAGCTAAGGAACTTTCAAGTATATAATAGTTAAATGTTTTTGAAAAGTCATATAAACTCAACCAACATATTCCCTAAAGTCTGTTACAGAATTAACAGATTGTTAAGATGAAGTCAACTCACTGTTCATATGAAAGCCAATCATAAAATGTTTATTGTAAAATTCGTTTTTCATATTCAACGTTTGCTTTGTTCCTCAGAAATGCACATGTTAAAAAATTTGTAATATGAATAATTGAAATTCAATTGGTTGGCGAAAATATGTGAAGCAAAAGGTATGCAGTAAAGGAATTTGCTAGGCTCGCATAAAACGCTGACTGTGGCTGCAAAAATGCTGGGCCAGTTAACCAGCAACAACTTAAATATTTATGTAGTTAGCCCCAACCAAAGTATAAGGGAAAGAATTTACACAACGAAGAAATGGCCTGAGCAGAGGAACTAGATTGAAATGTGAATATCAATGTCAAATGAAAGAAAAGTCAAGACAGAGAGGAAAAGAAAGAGCTGCTTGAGAGCGATGTGCTATAAGAAAGTCTGTAACCATAAAGTGAACTGAAAGAGATGAAATTGGTTCTTTAATTTGTATAAACCAATATACCCTTTCTTTTACGCAATCACTGTACATACAAGTACAAGCTACTGCTACTTAGGCATCAAACAATTTCTTACTTAAAGCAAGCTAGTATTACTTAAACGAAATGCCTTTGAGCATTGTTATTTTATAACAGTAAATTTCGATGGGGTTATTATTTACTTTCTTTACCTTACTCTTTTTTTTATCAATATTTTTCATAAATAAAACGACTGACAAATGCTTGCCCGCAGGCATTGGATTTGTCGACTGACTTCAACTGATTTGCTGGCAAGACTGCAGGAAACATGAACGCGCACACGCACACGCACACAAACACACTCGCACACAAGCTAAATGTTTAGGAAATGGCAAAGCAGCGGCAGCCGGATGCATTTTCTGTGACGTTCTTTTGCACACAGACACGAATATTACACATACGCACTGTGACACGAAGAAGATCTCTGGCAGTCGCGCTCATCACAACGGCAGAGGAAAGAGGCCGAGAGAGAGAGAGAGCGAGAGAGAGGGGGAGAGGAAATACTGCTGTGACACAGTGCACAGTTCAGTGCACTTCGCATCGCCTCTGGCTGAACGTAGTTTGGACACAACTGCAACAAGCAATAGAAGCAGGAGCAGGAGCGGAGGGAGCAGCTCCAACTCTGTCTTCAGCTCGACTGATTTTCTTCCGATTTTCATTGCGAAATGGTGTTGCACTTTAATTTGATTTCAATTTACCCTATGCAGCTGACTTCTGGTTATTTGCTCTATAAACATTTGCCATTGTTATTTCTCGATTTTTGGCTTCATCGTGTTTGTCTTGATTGCATTCCCTGCATGCGTTAGTCTCTCTGTGTGTGTGTGTCTCTGTATGAGTGTTTGTTACATTTTGTTTTCGATTTGTTTGACTTTTAGTTTGTGTCTGAAACAAAAGCGCAACTAATTCACGAGTAAATTGTTTTACTTTTTCGATTAGTTGCGTCAATTTTGTTCGATTCATTTCGAGTGTCAAATGATATGGAAATTGAGCAGTAAATGTGTCTGAGCTTATTCGAATGCTATGTGAGTAACTGATAGACATTGAGGGACCCTTTATGCGGGTCTGCTTATCTATATTATGTTCTTTATATTAATTTTCAGATTATTTGATAATCCTAATCTATTTCCATTAAAACACATTGTCAACCTCTATACTCTATTAAATAAATTCTTTAACTTTTTCGATTCATCTATATAATTAACTGATTAACTTATCTGCTAAATAACTTGTTATGCATCAGACTCTATTTGATTTCACTCTTGAGCAGTCACTTTATGAAATCTAGCCATCAATTCGCTCAATGCGCATTTTGTGTGAATTTCGTTGCACGTTTCTCATTGCAAAAGCTGCAATAACTATCTATTTATATATATTACGCATACGCAGCGTTGTCTGCACTTGAACAACTGTTTGGTTTTGCTTTTTCTTTTTCTTTTTTCAGCTTTTAGTTTGGCTTACGTCGCAGAGAAAAATATGCTTCAAGATGGCTAGCAACAAGAAATAAAACTGTCAAAACGTAAAACAGAAATAAATAAATGCCAGCATACGTTGCGCCAGCCAGTTGTCAACAGAGGCAGAGAAAGAGAGAAGATAGAAGTGAGAGAGTGCAAAAACAGACGATGCAGGAAGGAAATTATGGAAGCCACAAAAAACATACATACCAAAATATAAGTAGTATATACATACATATATGTATATATGTATATATTTATATGTAATATCTACTCTTGTGGCATGACTGTGCGAATTCCTCTCGGCTTTTGTCTAGCTCGCATCGCATTTTATAATGTGCATATTTTATAACATGCTTATGCGTTTCCTCTAAAACCTCGAAAATGGCGCACAACTTTTTGTCGATGCCTGCCGAAAAGAGAAGAGCAGCGAAGCCTGCAAATAATGCAACAAGTCTGCCTGTCACAGAATATTTTTATTTATTTATTAAGCTCTTTTGGCACAGCCAACACCAGTTTGGCTTCTTTTTTTTTTTTTGGAAGCTCTGCAGAAATATCTACAGAAAAAAAAATATATTCTTAAAATTTATATACATAACATTTCAAGTTCGTTAGCAACAATATATTAATATATTAGATAATAGCAAATTGTTTGATATGATTTTGATTCGTCAGCCTTGATTTCCGTCACATTTATTTTTCTATTTATATATAAATTGCAATTATCAACATAGAGCTGTGCTTCTAGTTTTCGAGCTGCAAGCCCTTAAGCTATGCTTTATATTGTAGTCGCTTGTCTAAAGTTTCGCTGACTTGTCCGTGACAAAGAGAACTCAACACCCGGAGCTGCTGCTGGCCAGAGGAACTTTGCGACAGTGGCAAGTGGCTGGACGCCCGAAAGTAGAATGGGGGAAAAAAGAGAAGAAAAACTACAAATAAGTCAGACACGAAAAGAAAATGAAATGAAATGAAAATGGTGAACAAAAACGAGTTGGAAAACTTGTACAACTGTCATAGGAAATTTTCATATTTTATTGCCCCGGTTTGGATGACAAATTTCGTCTACGGTTTTTCTTCCTCTCCATCTATTTGGCTCGCACAGTAAAAAGATTTTATTAACTAATCTGTCATTTTGGCTACCAAGATGGAAATGTTGGCGCCCAAGACGACGACGATGAGTTTTTCGAATGCATCGACCGTACGCCCGCATGCAAAGTGCAATTTCCGGCGGAAATGTGACACCACCGACGGATTTTGTAATCTAATTTTAATGATTTTGCTTTCGCTGCAGTTCCTGCCCTGCACACAGCTCCTTCTCCCCTCTCTCCGTCTCTCTTCGTTCTCCATCCACGTCGAGGCCAAGTGCCCTGGTTGGATAATGCGTCCCAGATTCGATTTGCTCAGCGCCAGCAAATTTAACAGCTAACCCAATTTGACGTTGATTTTCCTCGAGCAACAGCATCAACAGCAACAGCAACAGCGGCAACAGCAGCAGCGGTGACAGCGGCGGCAGCGGCAGCTCCTTTGACTCCGCCTCTGTTTGTGTTTGTCCTTAAGAAATTGCAAGTTTCCAAAAAATATTCAATTAACAAATTTTTTCGCCTGTCTTCCTTCTGCATGTGACAAAACGCTATTTGGAAACTTTTCTATTCTATTTTTATTTTTGTTTGTGCATACCCTGTAGCTATTGGAACCGGATAAAGGTGTATATTATTTGAGCGAGGTATAAGTGAGAGGTAGAGATATTGAGCTAAGGATCTGAGCTATAAAGTAGTTTTAGGTTCGAAATGAATAGCTAACCTATTCAGTCGTGTATGTATGTATATCCAACAATCTTTATGTTTATCGATATATTGTACAAATGTTATTTTGTCTGTCCTTTGATCTATTTACCCTGCTCTATATCATTGCCTTAAACAGCACAAGATATGCCCTATGTAAGATGTCGCATATTATAAGTACATGTAATCTAAATGAATCGATAAATATCGATATTTATAAAAAAACTGAAGCACAACTAGAGTTTAGATTTCTTGAGTACTAAAATAAATTCGTGCATAAGACGACAGTAGAATCAGAAGAAGACTTCAAATATTACATATACCTATATATACTTGACAGGGTATCTGTTAGTCCAGCAAGCCTCGTCACAACACTCTCACTTGCTTTTTGCTGTGCTGCACAGACGCTAATGACGTCAGTGGCCTGGCTCTCGTCTCCTATCTCTATGCCCTTATTCCCTCGTCAGGCCCAAGTCTCGCCAAAGCAAATTAGCTGCTAAAGTTTGGATGGGCGTGGCTGGACCAAGGCGTCAAGTTGACATCTGTGTTCAAAATTAAAAATTAGAGAAGCCGTCGAAAGCAGCGTAGCGCAGCATCCGAAAACCTGGTGTCAAAGACGTTCAACTGAAAGCTGATTAATGAATAAAAGCTGTGCAAAAGGCGGAGCTTAACTGCGGCATATGAGTTTTTGTTTATCCGTCTGCGAGAGAGTGTGTACCGGTGTGTGTGCTTATGCGGGTGTGTGCCTGACTAATTAAAGCAATTATACAAACAAATGAAACTCACAGAAAGTTAAAAATGTGGGCGCCGCGAGAGAAGTTTTACGAGTAAATAAATTGAAGACTGAAGGAGAAGACTAAATTCTTTGTTAAACGTTAACACCTAGTTAAACAGAAGTGATTTGCAGTTGTAGCAATTTAGTTGCAATGCAAATAAATAGCAAATATTTTGTATTACATTTCCCTCACTTTTCTTCAAGCTATTGAAGACTTTTTCTCAAATTTAATTACACTAGCTTATCTAATAAGCCAACTAAAGTGAAATAGACATAACAATTAGTGCTGCATGAGAACAACTACTCATGACTCGACAAATTTGAGCTGCCAAATAATGTTTCATCGAGGGAGTGCAACTGAATTATCCATTTTTTTTTTTTTTTTAATTTCTGAACAACATTTAGAAATACGTTAAAATTTACATTTATGAAATATCGCATTTTCGAATTTCAGCAGCTAAATTAAGCTTCATGTTTTACTTCTGCGAATATTGAATGCTCTTTAAGGTCATTCAATAGATTAATAAGAAATTTATAAATAGCTTTAGTCATAAATAAAAACTATTTAAAATAGAATTATTTAAAGATAATATATATATACATATAATAATACAAATATTTCTTAGCAAAAAATAATTAAAAATGTCATTGAATTAATTCTTAAAGATTCTTAAAACATAGTTTGAACTATATTTAAGCCAATTATATCGCCAAAAATAACTAGATATATTATTATTATGCTCTGCTAAATCGTACAATGTCGTCGCCCTATCATAGCTTTCTTCTTTAATGGAACATTCCGAAAACTTCTTCTGCACAGTTCGTATAATTTATATATCTCAGTTCATGCTAATATGAGTAGCAATTTATTTACTTAAAACGAGTATCAATTTCCATCTATCTGCTCTATAAACCTCATTTACCAATATGCTTTACAAATTACAGATGACCTACGTAAGAGCATCTAAAAGCCATCAAACGATTATGCATGCATTTACTTTGGCATAGTTGGGAGATAGAGAGAGAGAGCGAGAGAGAGAGAGAGAGAGTGCGACGTGGCAGCCCTGGCAATGCGTCTGCATTTGGCACTAATGAGTTTCACCATATTCGCTGCTGTTTGCGTTTTGGTTAAATATGTAGTTTGCCATGTTTTTCGGCTGATGCTGCTGTTACCAACGTTCAGCGGGGCACGGGGCCACAGGGGCTGTGTTGCCATCATAACCAATTTCAGCGGCGAGAAATGAAAATTCCTTGTTTTGCATATACATTTTTTTTTCGCTTTGTCTAATTACAAAACATCGCGCGGTCTATGCGAATTGCGAGCCAAAACGCTGCAATTGATGTTGATTAGCGATGGGCAGCGTTCTGGTTGCCTTTAGGGTTGCTCTGGCATTCTCTGCACTCGGAGCTCACACCAGACGAGCAAAATTTGCAATTTATGCCACAATTGTGCAGCCTGCTGTTCCCTTAACATTTGATTTATTAGGCGTCTGATTTGATTTTTCAGTTGCTATTAGGCCACATCAAACACTAAATTTGGTTCATTTAACGTTTGTTAAGCAGAGTTGTCAGGTAGCTTGCTTTTTTCAGCATATATCGATTGAGCTTTGAGAATGGTGAGATTGAATATTGATTGTGGAATAGAGTTTGGCTCAGTTAATTGTAAATACAGTAACTTTCGAGGAGGAATTATACTTTAAATTTGATACTTATCGAAATATCGACTATATGACTGATATTTATCGACTTAAAGTAAGCTTTGAATCAGCGAATATTAGCATGAAGTAGTTATTACATTAATGGACCACTAAAAATAGTGTTACAGATTGTAAAAAAATAAGAATTGATAAATTTCAAGCAGACTGCAAGTTATCGATACAATGAACTGTATATTTTAGTGTATTTATCGATTACATACATACCTATGAAAAGTAGTTGTGCAATTGATGAAAATAATTAGATGTAACACTTAACATATTAATCACCGTTATCGGTATATCAATTAACGATAATATGCTGAATATTAAGGGATCATTGTAACATGATTCCAGAACTTACTTAACAGATAAAGAAAGAAAGCGATAATGAATACACTCCCTTCAATCATCTTCAGCATAATATGCTCTCCTTATACCCTAGAATAATACGCACTCCAAAGCTTGCCAACGATTGGAATGCTAGGCGAAGCGTGGCTGAACAGCTTATACTTTGTATTTGATTTAAATAAACTGCAATTGCCATTTGCTGCTTTGTATCGTTATTCACTCGATCAAATTTGAAAAGTGCTCAAGCCAATTGAATGCAAAGCTCTGTTTGTGTGTGTGCATTGTGCTTGAAGCTTGGGCAGCATTTCGTCTATTTACAGAGTCTATCTGTGTTTCACAATCAGCAGCAGCCTTACCTGCCATCGCCATTGCGATTCGGTTGCTGCCCCTCGAGCCGCTTTCCACTTGACAGCACAGCGAATGCAACACAAAGATTTTCTCTAATAAAGAAATCGATGTGAAGGACGCGCAATATTTCTAATGGCAACATCCAGCTAGATAGGCAGACAGAGAGAAAGAGAGTAAAAAGAGCGAGAGTGGAGGTCACATCGGGCACCTGGCCAATTCAATTGGAAAATGCTCAAAGGATATGAGGTGTCAGCCGATGAAGATGTGCCCGAGATTCTGCACCTGAGACCCGGACTAGAGGACAAGTGGACAGCCATTGCATTGACAGCGTCATCTTTCCACTGCACTTGAAGCGGGACGACCAAGTGAAGCTCTTGAGAAAGTAGCAAAAGGCAAAGCAAGTATCAAGAGTTGCTTCATTTTTTACGAGGCACGTGCGGCAGCGACAAACCAATTTCAGGTACCAATAAAATAGATGCTTAATTAAAATTCTTTATTAATTACTGCAAGCAGTTTATTTTCGAAATAATTCCCATCACTTTTTTAATTGTGAAATTATAAGTAAAAATATATATGCGCCATAAAGAGCTATTAAAAAATACAAAATAAATTCATAAATTGTGTTAAAATATATATATTTAAAAATTTTAAAAATATTATAATCTCTCAGAGTCTTTAGGACATTTAAACACATTAAATACATTTAAAATGCGGAGATGATATTCCCTCTGTGGAGTACGGATTCCTCTTTCAATTCAAAAATTTTAGCTCAGGAGTAATTTGATATTCCTTAATATTAAATTGGTAGAGCTATATAGGTAATAATATTATACATATTATAATAACAAAACGCTTACTTCATATTTATAGAGATATAAATACCATCAATAACTTTCCACTATCAATGATGCAATTAGGATGGCCCAAAGACAAATCCATTTCCAATCAGAAGCAGAGATCCCAAATCGATGACCTTACAACGTGTCATCAACCGCAACGAGCATATAAAAATGGAAAGCGTATTAATCATACGCACTGTCGCACAACTTAAAAGTGCCTCCTTACAAATGCACAACACATTTTCGCACTGTGTAATGGGCGGCATTTCCGGCAAGCGGAAGCCGAGCAAAGCTTGAAAGCTTGGCCACGACACTCGCAATCGAAAATATTAAGTGCCGCCTGTTAGCCCAAGTGCTTACCGCTTACAAAATGCTTCGACAAAGGCGGGAGACGCGAAAGCTGTCGGTGGGGATGGAGATGGAGATGGAGTAGGAGCGGGAGCAGGAGTTGGCTCCACGGAAGCGACAGCCCGCACAATGTGCAAACAATGAACCCGCTAAATATGGCCAAACAAGATGGCCAAATAGGCCGCCTAGGCGTGGCAGGCGGCAGTGGGTGGCTGTCTCAACAAAGGCGCATTCAAAACAAAGTCCTGTTGCCGCAGGCTTCACTTTCTCTGTGGCTGAAGATTTCGCAGTCGGAGAGGAGCCGGAGTCGGAGTCGGACCCGGAGCAGTGAGCAGAGGGAGCGGCACGCCGTTCGCCTCCACGCGACGCGTTTTGTCGGAACTGTCACATTAAAATGGATGATTTATTTGTGCGCTTAATTTATTGCGTGGCCCAGCAGCGCCAGGATATTGGCGACGCGCAATGCATGAACGACTGCGAGTGAATGAACTGCGCTCGCTGCTCACAGCATGGCTAATATAATGAATTTTACACGCTGCCAGCGCACTTGGCACTTAATAATCGCATTAGCGAGCTAAGCAGCTCGCTGACAATGCAAACGGCGCCAACTGGGACGGAATATGCCAGAGAGACTACGGCGTAGACAGGGTTGTTGGCAAGGGCTGCCAGCGATATGCCTTATCAGTTCTCTGCAATGTTTTATTGTTTTGCTTATTGCTACAAATGATGACCTAACTCTGCTGTCTCTATCACTTTCTCTCTCTCCCTCTCCCCCTCTCTCTCTTTCTGTAATGTCTGGTAATAACTGGCATTGTGCGTGAGTATTGACTGTAGCCGTGATAAGTTCAGGTGCATATTTAACGCAATGGGAATCATTCAAAGGGCGCATATTAAATAGCCCAAAGCTGTAAGGAGATAAAACTTGCTGCGGGGCTTTTGAATGAGCAAAGTATGTGGAGATGTCAGAGGAAGCCGAGCAGCTCATATTTCATGATATTTATATGAATGATATTTCATTTCAAATTGTTTTTTCTTCTGAATTGTAGAAGTCCTAAGAAAGGAATGTGGAATTGTGTTTGAGAATCAAATACTATATATTTCCTAGCAACATTTGTTATTCCTTATAGATTGAGAAATATTTTATTTCTAGTCCTCAGTTTCAAGGGCTCCTTAACCAACACCTCCGCCATAAATTGCCATTAAGTTATTATTTAGAATCTATTCTCACATTTGAATTGCATTCCATAAATCTGTGCAATAATGTTTGTTTGTTTGCTTGTTTGCTGTGCGGCTTGAGTTGTTGAGTGGCCACGCCCACTGGCCTAGCGGCCCATTCATTTGACATTTTTGCAGGCAACTGTGTAATGAACATTTATGAGGCAATTTCCTTGGCAACACACGCGCACACACACAGACACACGCACACGCATACACAAGGGATACACACAGATATAGATGACAAACTGTTGGCAACGGAGACATCGCCTCGACTCGACTCGAGTTGGTTTGCCTTGCCTTGCCTTGCCTTGCCTTGCCTCGCCTCGCCTTGCCTTGCCGTTGACTGTTGCTTCTGCTGCTCCCGTTTCTTCTCTGTCCATCGTGCTGCGTCCTTTGCTGCTTCTGTGGAACATGGCGCAAAACTTTTTCTGCTCCACTTATGCCCAAACTAATTAAGTGCAGGAAAAAGTTACCATTTCCTTCCCGCAGCCAGCTACTGAATGGGCGCCGAATGCAACGTCCTGTCCTGTCCTGGCAGATATTTCCCATTTTTCTCCCTTCACTTCGTTCTGTCTCTCTCTCTATCTCTCTCTTTCTCTTTCCCTTCTTCTGCATTTGGTGTAAGACAAGTTGTAGCATTTTTTGACAGAGGAGCTGCAGAGCTTAGCCAGACCCGCATTAGGGCCCGAACGCATTCTGTTTGCAACTGTCGCCGTTCTCCAAATATTTAACAGTCGCTCCACTTGGCGCTGATAGCCCATTCGGGCGTCATAATAACGAAGATAAATGTTGCAAAAGTTTCCTCTAGCTACACAGGAGAGCAGCAGCGGTATGGAATGCCGCTGCTTACAAGGCCCAGCCAGGCCCAATGCGATTTCTAAATGCATTGTGTTGCATTCTTTTTGGCGCTGCGGACCGCGCCTTAGACAATGACAGCCCAACCAACTATGCGTAGCAATAAAAGTTCCAAAAAACTTTCCTCAGTTTGTTTTATGCTGCATAAAAGCACGATCCAGAAAGTTCATGGGGTGCTTAAGAGGTTGTAATTGCTTGACATGATTCGATTTGCTTGATGTTAAAATTGTATTAAATAAATTGAGACACATAATTAAACTATGAATACCTAAAATATATGATTTTAAATGCAAACTCTGACCAATGAAACTCTCAACACTATTATTAATATTATTATGAAACCATTTTTTTTTTTTTTTTTTTAAATTTACATTTTCTTTAGCTGCATCCGATATAGAAGAAACAAAGAGTTGAATCTTATAAAATTTCTATATATTATTGTTTTTCTTATTTTTAATTAAATAAATTCATCTTTACTACATATCAATAAGAACTAACTTAGCCTTAATGTGTATTTTTATGTTATTGATAAGCAGGTTTTTAAATCTGCTTTCCGTAATTGGCAACTCTCGCATTATATTTTACGCAGAGCATTCGGAAATCGCAGACGCCGCAAAGTATGCAATGGCTGGGTCAAAACTCTTCCAACTAATTTGTAGTTTGTGCGAAAAGTTGACATGCCAAATCAGTTGAGAAGCGCCGAGAGAGGCGCCGCCCCCACTCCAGCTATAATAAGTGCAACAGAGCTAATACGTTGGCTGGCAGCCATTGAGTCTCTCTTTTTTGGCTCGTTTTAGTTGCAAGTTTAATGAGAAGGCTGAAGAAGGTTTACACTGATGCTAGTTAGTTTTTTGTCTAAGCTCCATGCAATTTCCCCACCGTTCAACGGTCTACGCATGGACTTTTCGCCATGCAGCTGTAAATTCCCAACGCCAACTGCTGTTGGATCACATCACAACTGCCACGTACCATCTCCCATGTCCCATGTCCGATGACTGCGAACAGACTGCGAATGCCATCTAGTTTGCTTGATTTATGTCTGTGTATTTGCCAAATGCTGCAGTGGCAGCAACAGCAACAGCAACGGGAACAGCTTGACCTTTCAGTGTTCCCCTGTTGCTGTTGCTCTTTAATTAAAACAAAAACTAAAATTGATGGCTGCATGCAGTATGAGCGTGTAATTTTTCTAGATTGCAGCACTTGAATTATTTGATTGCCAACGAGCAATAAATTAGATAAACAGCTAAATGCAACAACAACAATAACAGCAGCAAAAAGCAATTGGGGTTTGCACTTGATGCAAGCGAATTAAAATGAAAGACTTGTAAATGCTTTCACAGCTCTAAAGCTCTTTATCGCTTCGAATGATATGAATGGAAATTCTTTTAAAAAAATGTTATTATTCCTTTTAGATCTGTTATTTAATATAACTTATTTTAGTGCAATTTCTATACTAATTATTTGTATACCAATTTTAATCATACAGAGAATTAAATAAAAATTCAAGAGTTAAACAAACACCTGAAGTCGAGCTATAGCCTTTGTGGTGCACTTAAAACTAGAGCTATTCGTGACTATGTTTTTCCAAAAATTATCTAAAAATATCCTTTATATATGATATGATGACACACTTTGTTAGCGTATACAAAAACATAATCAAGGCGCATTGCCTTTAATGGCTGGTCATATAAATAATCCTTCGCTCAACTTGACAGCGCACTTCTTCTATTTATATTCTAAGGACTTAGCTGCGGAAAGCACACACACACTAAAAAAGAAAGAGGCACACACACACACATTACATATATAAAGTAGCTCTATAAAAATAACTCACAGTTGCTTTCAATAAGAGGGCAGCAGCATAAGAACAGGGTCTGTGATACATAATAGGACACACATCACACACACACACACACACACACACACACACATGCAGAGACAGCAAAAGATCCTTGGAAAGTTCAAGCTGTCGCAGCCTTTTTGGCTCCTGCTGCTCAGCGGCTGGCTGCTTAAGAAAATAGTTCATACGCCGCGTGTGCCGCGCTTTTCAAATACCAAACAAATAGCTCAGACCAATGGACCGACTTTCAGACCAAACAAAAGCTGTCTGATGAGACTGCAATGCTGACATTGTGGAATCGATGCTATATTTTCGCTTTACGCTTTGCTTAGTGCATTCAATGGCAAACCAATATTAGTTAATAAAAGATAATTCATTTACTCAGTGCTCAAAGCGAGAGACAGAGAAAGATAGAAAGAGAAAGATGAGAATGAAAGAAATTTACTGCAAGCAGAGCAAAATCATATTTTATCACGCTCTTTAAAATAGAACGAAGAATAGAAAATTCCATTATTCTTAGCTAAATTGTTTCCCCTTTAATTTATTTTTCTAACTTTAATTCATCTTCCAGTCGAACCGCTCAACATTTTTGTATCTTTCATATAAATTAATTGCTCATCAAAGTAAAAAAAAAAAAAAAAAAAAATACTTACCAAAACTTTAGTAAACTAATTGAAAAACTTATAGAAATTTCCCTGTCTAAGGGTCAACAAAGAACTTTCAGGTTCAACTTATATAATTCTTACGAATTTTACCAGCTAAATAATGCAGGCCAAGAAGTTCCAATACCACAAAGTTTTGATACATAATTCAGACGAAAAATAACAAATTGTGTAAATGAAATATATATTGAAATGGTCTAGGTTAAAGTGATGTATTGGGAAATACCCTGTTTTAAAGATATTAATGCGGTAAAATGGTAATTAAAAATAATAAAAAAATGGTAATTAATAAAAGTGTAGGAAAATATAAATATATTTAAAATATATAAGAGGTCACATTTATTTTATGATATTATATTAAAAATTGAATTTTTGTTTTATGGTCAGAGCTTTTTTGCATATATTATAAAATATGTATTATTCTTTATTTTTTAAACATCTATCTCTTTCTTTATGTATAAAGTATTTGCTGTTTTTATGAATTAATTTTTTTAATAAATAATTATTCCATTCCATTATACCATTCTTTATTACTACAGGGTATATGCCGCCTGTAACATATAAAAGCGTTCGCCCTGCCATTCTCGTTGTCATTTTGCTATCTGAGAGACAGTAGAGCCAACATGCTCTTCAAACTATTTCCACGATTGCGCCTGCCCGACGTCTCCTCGCCCGCTCGATCGCGCGACTCATTCGTCTATATAGATCGAGGCATGAGGCTGGTCGGCTGGATGCCACCAAAAAATCCCTGTGGACGCTACATCTACCGCTTGTGGTCAGCATTTACGACACTCTTCGTGATCATACTGCTGGATGTCTCTTTGCTGATTAGCTACAGTGAGCTGAGCAGCTTCACGGCTAGGCAATTTCTCACCTCGGTGCAAGTGGCCTTCAATTGCTTCGGCTGCAGCATCAAGGCCAGCTACACCTTTGCCGGCGTCAAGCGCTTCAAGCTGGCCAAGAAGATACTGGATCGCCTGGACTCGCGCTGCGAGACCGCAGATCATCGCATCCAACTGCAGCAGACGGCAACACTGTGCAATCGAATATACATGGCATACTGTACGATGTATTTGCTTTACTCGAGCTCCACGTTTCTGGGGAGCATGTTCTTCGGTCGCCTGGCCTGGAATCTCTACAATCCGCTGGTGGATGCCGAGGAAGGTTTATTCAGCTTTTGGCTGGCAGGAATTTTGGAATTTCTATGGATGACAGGCGCTGTGCTGCAGGATCTAATGGCCGATGTCTATCCGATTGTATATTTCTTAGCCATTCGAACTCACATTAAAATGCTTAAAGAGAGATTGAGAACCCTGCGCATGGATAGGCATATGTCTGAGGAGGAGAACTACGCGCAGCTCATCAGATGTATTGAGGATCATCGTTTGATATTGGAGTGAGTTTATCGATATCAATCTATATATGTATATCTACTATTTACTATATTGTATATGCTCTTCCCTTAGCTACTGCAATACCCTGCGTCCCGTTGTTTCAGCTACAATTTTCGTTCAGTTTGTGCTCATTGGCATTGTCATGGGCCTCTCGGCGATCAATGTTATTTTCTTCTCCAATTTCTGGACTGGCCTGGGCACTGTCATATTCATGTGCGACTTAATACTGCAAACCTTTCCCTTCTGCTACATCTGCAACATGATCTCCGATGATTGCTTCGAAATGGCCAATTGTCTCTTTCACTCTAATTGGCTTACTGCGGATCGTCAATATAAGGCCACATTACGTTATTTTCTACAAAATGTGCAGAAACCGATTATTTTTACAGCCGGAGGAATTTTCGTAATATCGACTTCGTCAAATATAGCTGTGAGTAGGGGTATTCCAGTAACTATTATGATAATTCCATTTAAATTTTTTACCCATTTTTCAAGGTTGCTAAATTGGCATTTTCCGTTGTCACATTCGTCAGAGAATTGAATATTGCCGAAAAGTTTTATGATTAACAAAATATACGTATAATTTTTTATACATATTTATAGAAAAGTCGAGACTTTATTATTATAATCGAAATAATGGATTTTAAGCCAATATGAAAAACTTTATCTATGTTTCAAGTCATGTAAGTATATAAAAAATAAACACATATACATATATATATATATACATATATAACTAAGAATATATATAATCTTATATAACCTATAAATATATATGTATGTATGTAATTTATATAATACTCCACACATATATTAATATATAATTTCTCCTGCACAAATACCTTAAGTTATATATAATATAATAATTTAAATATGATATTCGACATTTATTATTATTTTGTGACTTAAATTTTTACAATAAATTAAAAAATAAGTAATAAAATAATATTTAAAAAATTAATTAATTAATTAAAATATTTGTAGCTAAATAATATCACAACAGCCTTATGAAAGGCACTCAACCATTTAGTGTTGCAAAAGATTCAAGTATCACACTCATGTCTCTACGTTGTTCTCTTTTGCTTATGCCTCTTCTATCCCAGCTGGAGCACCTGAAGCGTTACAGGCTGCACAACACAGCGAACATGCCGGCTCGAGCTGCCACTTAATAAAGTGCAAACAAGCAAGTGATTATTTCACAGCTATTGTTCAACACTCTCTCCACACACACACACACAAACTGTGACCCGTGACCCGTGACTGGGATGTAGCCAGGATATGGCGAGCGAAGGCGTAACTAAGGATTTGCGTAATATACAGCGAATTGGACCGCAGCAACAAGAAACAGAAAAAAACCCACACAAATTGCAGCACAACGAAACTCGAATACCCTTTCCCAACACTGCAGATAGAGGACGTTACAAACCATGCCAGGCCATCAGAGTGCGTACTGTAAGCGCATCGCAGCAAACGCGAAAAATCGTACAGCGTGAATTTTCATTGTTCGGCGTCAAGTAAAAAATGAAAAAAGAAATGAAAACCGAAAGAAAGAAAGAATACAAAATACAATGGCAACAAAAACCGGACAGAGCAGACAGCGCACGTAAAGGGCACAGACAAAACAAGAGGGGGGGGAAAGCAGAAAAAATACGCACCGGGTGGCAACTCTGGCGCTGGATTTGCAGTGTGCCAAAAGGCGAAGACAAGCCAGCAGCTGGGCCACACTGGGCAACTGTTCCGCCTGTGCCAAGTGTGCTGAAATTTACGAGCTTCTTTATGGCCGCGCACGGACAGGAAAAGTGGACACCCACACACACACGCGCGCACTCCCAACCTCACATCCACACACACACGCACACACACACACACATACACACCCAGCTACCATTTCACTTGCATCCATTTTGGTGGGCAAAAGTTTTCGCTTTGTTTTTATTCGGCTCTTGATCACGGACGGTTGTAAAATTTTATTGGTATTATCTGTGGAGCTCTTCACAGCTTTTTTTATTGATTAATTGTAAAAAATATTTATATGCGCCTCGTAATAAATCTATATGAATTGCAAAATGCGTAAATGCATTTGTGAGATATTCATTATTTTAATATATTTATGCCATGTAAATAGATGCCATTTGTAAATAACTTTATGAATATTTTTAATGCAGTTGCAGACAACTGTGCATTGAATTTCAAAATGAATTGTTTACTATTTGATTTCATTTTGATTGTATGTAAAATTCAATGAAATGCAGCTTAGCATTCTGTACCCAGATTGATTTATAACATTAATTGCATTAGAGCAATAGCAAAATTGAATTTTCATATTGACTTTGAAAGCAAATTTAAGCAGTAGAAATAAATAATAGAATTTAGGCAGAGGTAAATATCATTCATAGAAAATGAATCTCAGCTTGTTTCAATATACAATATTCATTATTACAGTTCAACTAAATTCATTTGAGTATCGTACTCAAACATATGTATATTCATACATAAAATAAATCAAGTTTTGCATTCAATAAAATGTTTTTCAGAAACTAAAACTTAGCTTGATTCATTTATCTAAATAATAATATCAACTATCTAGAAGAGTATTAAGACAGATTTTAATGGAGGACCACGTTTCATGAGCTATCCAACATGAACCGGACATACAATGCTACAGTGGCAGCAAAAATTATTTAGTCATAATTATAAATAAATAGCAAATGCGATTATATTAGGTCTGAGCATATTTGTCATTTATTTCACATATTTTCGTTTGACAAATTAGTTTGCTGCCCGCAAAATTAGGAGCAATCGCCGCAGCAAATGAAACATGAAACCAGAAAATTAATAGCATTAGTGTTTTATGCTGTTCAAATTCTGTTGACAGAAATATATATGCACATGTATATGAATATACACGCATAGACAATATAATGAGCCAATTGTTGGCAAACAATTTTGTATTTGCATTTGCATTTGAATTCGCCATTAAGCATTTCCCCATGGAAATGTTTGGTTTAATTGAATAATGTTAGTATCGCCTTTTGAATCAGTCATTCCATAGGTATTACATATGTATATCTCAGGCGTGCGTGTGTGTCTAAATGTAGTTCACTTAATTGGGCAGCTGGCTAAACATTATGTAAAGTGGCTTGTGCATCCTACTTATTTGGCTGGCAACCTCCTTTAATTGGCTTAGGTTAACTTCAGTGCAGCTAATTATGAACAAAGTTTATGACGAACTACAGTTATAATAAACATTCCATAAGTATTTATAAAGTCCCTTGAACAAGTATTAATTTTAAAGATTTACACAAGCACTAGAAGTAGGTATATAGCTTTAATGTGCTTTAAAGCTTTTAAGTGCTACTTGAGCATGCTCGAATGAGCTTTTAAAGCAAATCATAAAAATGTAGAAAATGTATTCATGAAAGCTTTGAATGTGCTTTGAAAGCTCTTGGTTGCTATTGTAGTGTATGATTAGTTCTGCAGATGATTGCTAAGAATCTCTTGAATGAATTACCATTACCAGTATACAAAGCTTGTCGATTTGCTATTTAGCCTTCTACCGCTAAATCTAGCTTTTTTTTACACAAACCTATTAAAACTTGATAAATTGTTAAGCGACATTATAAAAATATATACAGATAACAATTTACTTTTCTATATAAATAATCTACTATATGTTTTTAAATTTCATTACATGTCAAACGTAGAGCAATTTATCCGCGACTATCAATCAACAGTGGGACACTAATTGCAATTTGTGGTAGCACACGATGCCTTACACTGCCGGCGCTTACACTGCGCTACACAGCGTTTGTTTGCATTTCGTGGCACGCTTTCAGCGCGCTGCAGGACTTTGATGGATTTGGCAAGCGCAATGCGCGTTTGACAAATAAACCCGAAAACTACATCGACTCGCAGCTCGAGACAGTTTTACAACCAGTCAATTTCCAGGTAATTCAATTGTAGGTGCGCATATATCAATGTGTGTGCGCGCGTGTGTGTGTGTGCCTCTGTGTGTGTTTGCACAGTTCGTTGAAATACTCATTCAATATGCTGCACAGGTAACTGGCGGCAGGCCAGGCAAAAACGTTTTGAAATATTTATTCAAATGTTGTTAGCCGCTTCAAGGAGCCTGGGCATTAAACAAACAACTTTTGCCAAAAAGGCTTATTACAGCTCGCCGTATTATTATTATAGGTACTGCTGCTTGCTTTGTTGCTCTCGCTGCTGTTCTTTTGGCTCTTATACAACATCAATGTATGCAAATAGACCCATACGCTTTTGATCCTATCGCCGCCCCCCGCCCACCAATGTCTGGTCAGGCATATTTCAAATCCCGCACGGCTGTTGCCGGCTTTCCATTTTGAGCCCCGCCAGGCAATTGCAGTTGAAATGTTTTAAGACTCCCGGCAACATGACGAGCGCTTGCTCTGGCTCAAAACCCATCAAATTTGGCTAAAAGGCAAAATCGCTTTACGAGTTTCCGCTAGGCGGGGAATGGCAACTATTTTGAAATGTGTGGCTCAAAATGCAGGCGGCTTAAAGTTTTTAGATTTAATGTTTTTAATCAACATATATAAAAAACTTTGTTTATATAACTAGTAAAGAAATTAAATGAAAATCATGCTCGAGGCTAAGAATGCATTGAATTTGTTTAAACAAAGCGAGCATTCAGAAGCCGTTCAACTCATTTGTAATCCTTCTTAGACTCTCAATAATGTTCTTTAACTCCACCTTAAACACCAGGAATAAATGCCATTAAAGCACTTGATGCAAATTGTTATTGTGAAAAATAAAAGTAATTTTGATTAAACGCATTTATAAATGCATATTTCAATTAATAAATGACTGCTCGAGAAGTTCAGCTCAGAATCAGCTCCGGCTTCGGCTTCATTTATGGTTTGGCATTTATTGAATGCATTTAAAACACTGGCACAGCATCCTTTCGCACCACGCGCCACGCTTGTGGCCATGCAGAAAGTCAATATTATTACGGTCAGCGCGCGAGACACAAAAGGCGTGCGCCGACGGTGTCAGCCGCAAAAATGTGGCGATAAAAAATGCTTTCAATTAATTAAACACCCAAAAAGCGACACAATAATAAAAACGCAATGCACCGTGAACAGAGTAAAGAGAATGACCAGCCAGACCAGCTGAAACACACGGACATTTCAACCAACCAACAACAACAACAACAACAACCATGGGATAACCTCCTGTGTCTGCCTCCTGTGGCATGTGCGGCATGCAGCTCATTAATAATACAGATAATGTGTTTGGCAATCATTTCGGGGTTGAATGCCACAAATGCTGCTGTGATTAACACATTGAACTCAGCGGCAGCCGAGCAGCCGGCGGACAAGCGTAGCTGCTTAACAGCTGTTGTTAAGCTGCATGTTAAAACTAAAGCAAACATAAATAGCTAAAGTCTTGAATGTTGAGATGTCAAAAAGAATTATTGAGAGTTTATTCTTCAATGGCAAGCTTCTCTTAAACTGAAATATGTTGATTGGAGAGTTGGAGTTAAGGGACAGGCTACAATTTGCTCCTGCAATTTAACATTAAGTTTAACAACAGCTGTCGAGATATATTATACCACGCTCTATACAGTCTTAAGAGTTAAGAGAAAGTAATCGAAAATAACATATATCTTATAGCTGATAAGGCAGGTATAAAATCTGTTGATAGACTGTGTAGCTGCTTAACAGCCGTTGTTAAAGAGCTTGTCAAAGGAAGCAGAAAATATGAATCACAGTGAAAATATTTACTACGGCGTGAGAGATAAAGCTACAAATGCTTAACTCCATAGCTAGACTGTTAAGCAAACAAATTTTTAACACAGATAAGTTGTGTGGCTGCTGTTAACTAAATGTTAAGCCGAAATTAACACCAAGAGCAGTTTAAATGGATTTAAATAATCAGACAACGATGGCTTAGTTTAGAATGAGCCTGAAATGCAAAGAGCCGCCTACAACTGATTAATTTTAGCTGTTAAACTGCATGTTAAGGCTGTACCTAACATACAACGCAGATAAAACGAATATTTGCGCTTAGATCTTAGCAAAAAGAGAAAAGAGCAGAGATTCAATTTACTAATGAGAATCTATAAAAGTAAACTAGCTGTCTTCATGGAACTGCGTAACAGCAGCTGTCAAACTGAATATCAAATTTCGTCTTGGTTTAAGATTCTACGAATTGGACGGCATTATACAGCTGATGTCATGGATTGGTTTAAACAAGTATAAAAGTTAATTACAGACGAATCAGATTGGTCTTTGGGATTTCAACAACTGCAGATGTGAACTTGACAGCAAATAGTGATCAAAGGAATTAACTATTAAACCAATGAAAAGTTCAATTATAGCTAAAAAAAAAAAAAATGTAAATGCCAACAGCTCTCACAGAATTTCGACATGTACAAACAGACATCAGCAGCAGATATAAATGATATATGCGATTTAGCTTCAAACGAATACAAAGTGAAAATAAAGCCAAGTATATGTGATTGACAGCAGCTGTCAAAGTGAATGTCAAACTACAATACATATTATGTAAATTTTAATTGCATAGCAAAAATTTTATATTTCACTGTTGCAGATATTTCATACATTTCTATAATTCACTTAATCAAAGTTCCTTTGAAGCAACTGTAAACCATTCGATCGAAACGCAATGGCATTACATGGGTAGAAATCGTAGAATGCTTAATGCACAGGAGCGTCGCCCAATGCTAATTTGTATAATTAAGTGAATGTAAAGCAGCCCTTTGAGCCGAAATGCCACTGTGATAGCCTTTGAGCGAATGCAATTCATTTTAATTGCATTGGCAAACCAACTTCAAAGGACGCCATTTAAAAAGGCTGTAAAAATGGTAAATGCCGAATAAATTTTAGCTGCAGCAACTAAAAACAAAAATGTGAAAAAAAAAACGAAAACAAACACACATTCATACTGAAGTTGAGCATTTGTAGGTCACGAGCTCTTTACAATTTTTATCATCGCAAATAAAATTCAAATAGATGCGCCCGAACGTGAGCTGTAATAGAAAGAGACAGAAAAGAGAAGGAGTCTAGGATCTGAGACTTGAGACTAATCGCGTGACACTTGCAGCTGTTTAGGATGCAGCCCGAGTGCAGGTAGCTCCGTGTCCAGCTGCTCAAACTTCCCCCGAACAGCAGCAAGAATTTCCAGAAAACAATAGAAGGTGCTGAGCCATTAAGCAGGTAGTTAAGAGGCTGCCTATAAAAATCACAGATCCTAGAGCGAGGCACGCAGTCCACGACGAACGCCCAAGCCATACACACACAACCGAAACTCTACCCGAGAGTTGCTTCACATCACTAGTGTCTTACATATATACCGAGTTCCTTAATATCTATAGAAATATGGCTGAGCAACTGTTTCCGGGTCTGGAGCGTCCGCTGCCGCAGCTGCCTTCCCTGCCCTACACGCTCTTCGCTTATCGCGAGGAGTTGCGACGTCGGGATGCGCCCTTCATGAAGATGTCCACGATCAAACTGCATCTCACGGACAATCTAATACTGCAAACTATTAAGAACATACGCCAGCTGGATACCATTGAGATCATGAATCTGAATCGGGAGATTGTCTTCAAGCGCAAGCTGACAAAGCAGATGCATAAAGTGCGCAAGCTGGAGAAGCTCGGGCTCAACGTCGATCCGCGTCAGCTGAAGGATGTACAGTGGAACTAAATCATAACGAACAGCAGCAGCAAACTGTGTACAACAAAACATACTCCAAGCATGTCAACTAAAAACAAATTTATTCTTAAGCCCGCAAGTTTCTAAAACTCAGTTGTAAGCTGAATTCATATTGAAAATATATTGTAAAAATACAAAAAAAAAAAAAAAAAAAAAAAAAAAAACAATAAATAAATAGAATAAAATAATAATAAATAAATTACATATATATAAAAAAAAAATTAAATAAAAAAATATATTTTTATATGAAACATAAAATTGATCTGTGAAAAATGTAATTTACTTTCTTTTTTTTCAATGTATACCAAAATATAATAAAAATGCAAATGAAATAGAAAATTGAAGATTAATTTTATCACGAATTTGCAGTTCTTCATAATGAATGAAAACGACATAAGTGTAGATCCTGTATATACATATGAATATCAATACATTTTAGTTTCCTTCAACCACACACATGTCACTATTTGCATCGCCTTTTATTTGTTTATATCTGCATTTAAACTTATCTACGTAAAGAATAATAGGTAGGAAATCCAGGTTTTATTGTTAACAATTTTTCATCATCATCATAATCACATCATCATATCATCATATTTATATTAAAATATGATAATTTATTTATAATAATTTTCTAATATGCACAATTTTATTCCATTCTGAATATATTATCTTTCTATATTATCCATCCACACTCAGATCTCACATGAAGGGTATTCCCAAGTCAAGCTCCCTCTCTATCTCTCTCTCTCACACATAGACTCCTACTACTCCTACTAAGTGCTGTTTTGGTTAATTGTTGATTTCACTTGCTGCCAGGTAAGCAACTAAACTGTGAACTGCCAGGCCATATTCCTGGGCTTCACTATCTATATCTGTGTCCAAGCGCAGCATAAGTGCCAAATGGCAAGGGGCAAACTGGCCAACAGGCAGCCAATGGATGCAGCTTTTGACGCACCAATGCAGCCACTAATAGACAACGTGGCAAAGAGCCAAGAGGCATGTGCGTGGGCTGCTGTGGTGTGTGTGTGTGTGTGGGTGGGTTGAAAATTCACTTACGGCAGAGGGCTTTTCGACATCAGAGCGAGCGACTTCATTAGTAGTGCTCGATTTTCTCGGACTGCGGATGATGGAGAGATATGTGGGTCAGTGTTAAAAGTGGCAAATGCATTGAGGGAGAGGAGGAAGGAAGAGAAAGAGAGAGAGATAGAAAAATAGACACAGAGTGAGAGAAACAGAGCAAGAAAGAGAGACATAGAATGAAAGATAGACAATGAGTGGGAGCGAATGTGAGCAGATCTGTTAAGCTTATGTTAATGTTCTGTTAATAATCAAAGATTAGAAAGACTTTCATATTCCATGCAGTTAAATGCAATCAAAAAACTGATCAAGAAAATATTAAATTCGGTATTAAATAACATTGTAAATTGGCTTTCCGTAATAATTATTTTGTATTTTATGTAAATTTACATTTAGTTTTTAATACGTATGAGTGTACTTCAACTATTTGGCATAGTTCATGTTTCTTGAGAAAACATTGTGAGAACTTTGAGGTGCTCTCGCATACAGTTTTTGCGTCTCAGAGAGTCAGAGAGTGTCAGCCGCCTTAGCTGGTTGTTTTTGCATTTTAGTGCGGCTCTTAATGATTTAACAAAGTTTTTCTGCCAGATGCACATTACATGCAGAACCCACACACACGCATACGAACACACACAGTCAACCACACACACATACATGAAAAACAAGCCATTGTTGTATGTTGCGGCCATAAAAAAGTTTGTCAGCAAAACGAGTAGAGCAACAAAACACATGAAAAATGCAAGGCAAAGCGTAAATTGTAACCCCAGCTGAAAGTTTTTTCCATTCTGTCTTTCTGTTTTTTTTGTTTTTTTTTGTATTTTTGCGGCATTGCGCATATAAGTAAATAGCGGAACTGAGGAGTAAGCAGAGGGCGTGGCAGTGCGTGTTTTAGTAATTTAGTGCGCCATTTGAAATGTTGCTGCTCGCGCGTTGGCAGCAAGAAGCGCAGGAGAAGCCACAGCAGTGCATATGCAACGTTATGTTAACATGCAAAACTACGCGATGCTCGGTTTCGGTTCCCTTCACTGTTGTTTGCAACTTCAGCAACCGCATTTTATGTGCCACATTTGAAATGCCAGCATGCATTTCTTATTCGGGAATGCTAACAGAGGACAACAGCAGCAGAAGCAGCAAAAAATAACAGCAAAGCTCTTTAAATGTTGTGCAGTTGATAACATTTACTGGTGGCTGCACTAAATTATTGATACGCAAACTGTTGGTAAGTTATATGCATACAATTTTTGATATTCCTACGGAAGATTAAGCAGACCTCATTGGTACTAGTTCCGAAAATTCATTCAGTCGGTTATCTGGATTTTGGGAATTGGCAACAAATTATAATTTATATGAATGATTTCCATTTGCATTTCCAAGGAGGCATTAAGAACTGGAACTGGTTCCGAAGACGAGCATTGGATGATAGTTCTTATTGATCTTCGTGACATATATCGAGAACTAGTTCGAATTAAGTCTAATAGGAACTGGTTCCGAAGAGCTGAACTAGCATAGAAAACGCAGAACATATCTCAATATTTTCATAATGTTAAACTAAAACTCTCTCAAATAACTTAGCTAGCTCTAGTCTACAATCGCATTCAACATTGTTACCCGATTTGTGGCGGATCAACAAGCCATAAGCTATCGATACTTATTTCGATTGGAAGATTTCATACGCGTTGAAAAATAAAATTTATCATTCAAGAAGACTTTCATTTGCTTCGACAATGCATTCAATGCATTCAATAGAACTCAATCCAGATTATCAATGCTTCACATTTAAGTTTCACTTTTCAATATAAAGTCACTTCAGCTGTTCAACTTTGGGAAATCTTTGTTGAAGCGACTAGAGCTAAAAGCTGACCTAAACACTTATTCACACACTCCCTGACTGACTGACTGACTGATAGCTTGTCTGCTGGATTGACAGACAGGCTGGCTGACTGAGTTTAGTGAGAAAAATATATATTAGGGTAAAAAAAAGAAACTTTCGTAAAGCACAAAGAAATTTCAGAGTTTGTCCATGCTGTGGACGCCGATGGCGCGTATTTTGATATTCTTGAGCTGAACATTTCTTTGGGAATTGCATTTCAAGTGCTCCCAAGCAAAGCAACAAAACGCGAACCAAAGCACAGCAGAGCACAGCGCAGCGTAGCGTCAAGCAATGCATCTAAATAGAAAAAGCAAAAGAAAAATATTAATGCACAAAAAAGTTGCAAGCACAAAACTTTATGCACTTGTGTCCAGGGTTTTTAGCTAGAAAAAGGACCTCAGCCAGAACGTAGAACAAAACAAAGAACAGTATACAACATGCTGCCCAAAGTTTGGCAACTAAAAAGTGGCTCGATGACAACAAATAGCTCTCTGAGCAGCGCGACTGACAAAAGCGTTTCATGTGAACGTTGCGCATACGCACAGTAGGACAGCTGTGGGAATATTTTACAATATGGCTTAAAGGGAATACAAACGAAAGGCAATGAAAGTTGATAACATTTGATTAATAGCAATAAATAATAAAACCATACAAATTATATTAAAAATTGACCAAAAATGAATTTTATATATATGTAGCATTGTCGGTTAAAGCAAGCCTTCAATCAAATCAAATGAAATATAGGATAATATTATTTAGAATATGGCAAGTGTAAGAACTCAAATATAGCGCAACAACAAAATAGTTGGCACATTTCAGTTGAAATAGACATTTGAAATATTCAAGTATTTGGCCCATACAATTTTGTTTGAAACATTTTACATGCAAAACCAAATTCTTCTAAATTGCTCGCACCCAACTGACCCGGCACGATATATTTACATACATATATATAAGTATGTATGTATGTATGTATATATATGCAAGCCCCCACCACTGGCGCACATTTCTTGGGCTGGGTCGTTTGGGTTTTCTAGTCGCAAAATATTTGAACCTACACGAAAGCACGCAAAGAAGCAACAAGCTCCCAGCCTCCGATTCCCAACTCCCAGCCTCCAGCTCCCCAGCCAAGCTCAAAGTGAACAAAATTCCAGGCGTGCCTTGGCCAACTACAGTGCCCACCACCTAAAAGCCACTGGCTGCAGCCAGATGAGGGTTATTTTTCTCCAAGGGGAAGTGATAGGACGAGCCAAGGCGAGCCAAGAGAGTGCGACTAGACCTGCCGCAACGAAGTGTAGCGAAACTAGGCGTGACACAATCTTTGATGCAAATTGCAAAAGTCATGGCATTTGAGTGTTGCGGCTATTGCTCGATATCGATAGCATCCTTGACTCAATATAAAAAATAAACAACAAGTGGGCTCCATGTGTGGATGTGATAGTCGAGTAGATACCCTAAATACTAGGCAATATATCGATAGATATCATACCGATATTGGTATCGGTCATTTAAAGAAAATAGGTCAAATATTTTGAAACAGACATACAATCTTAAGCATGATATTTTAAGGTCCCATAGTCATCTAGAAACGCCAAAAATATACGAATTTAGTTCGATATATAGACTAAAATATTTATAAATTTTTATCGATCTTAGGAAAACAGTTGCCTAGTTAGATATGTATATAGATTAAAATATATTCGGGATACAGACCAAAAATATCGATTGAAGTGATCGATTTATCGTCTGCAACCTTCACCTTATGTAACTTGTGATAGGCAAGTTTCTTTACAGGCTATAAAAACATAAATTTTACCGATAAACCTATACCGAAATATCGATAACAATTAATAAATAACTATATAGTTTATGATAACTACTTAGCTATTCCAACTGATGCATAATTGATCCGCCTTCAGCCCATCCTCAATTACACACACACACAGAAAAAAGCAATATACCCTATTTGGATAGCTCAACGTTAACAGAGCATAAATAGCAATAGAATGAAAGAAAAAAACGAAAAACTGTTGTCTGCCTATACACTATGCATGCCTAGGCTAATAATATTATCGGCCCATAAAAGTGTTACCAAAGACGAAGAAAAAGAAGAAGAAGAAAACGTCGCAAAAGGTAAAATTATACATTATTAAATTTTACAAATGGTTCGGCTCCCAGGCACGCAAAACCGTTTTCCTTTTACAATAAAGTGCAAAACGAGGCAGCGGAAGAGCCCTCCGCCACTAACCGCAGATAAATGAGACACTCGGGAACCGCTGCTGCTTCTGCTGCTGCGCGCTAACAGCAACAACAAGGATCTGAAACTGAAGCTAGGGGCGGGCGGGGGTAAGCAGCCAACAGGATATGTGCGACAGTGTCGGCCAAAATGCACATAAAAAACCGATACAATCCCAATTGAATCAATTGAATTGAATGACTAAGCAAGACCCTCGTCTGGGCCATAATGGTTAGGGTATGGTATGGTATAGCTGGTAGCAAAAATTGGGAGAATGGGGCGTGGCACACAGACACTAAAACACCCAAGCGAAAGGATTCCTGCGAGACGAACTGAGGAAATAAAAATAAATTGATGTTTTCAAGTGTCAGGCGCTTGAATGTGGACATTGCTGTTGGGAGTAGAGGGGATAGAAATTGGCGAGGTTAGAGGAGCTGGGAACTTGGCCACATATTCCTAGAAACAGTCGCAACTAGTTTGATTTCTATCTCGCCCTGACCTCTGCCCTTCTGGCTGCGTCTTCCACTCAGCAATTTGCTCAATGATGCAATGCGGTTAGTTTATATTTATGATTTCTCAGATAAGTTAATGCAAACGCTATTTGAGAGCTAAAAATATGAGCGAGCGTGGTCAACAAAGTCCTGGAAATAGGTCATAAAGTTGAGGCTGAAAATTGAATAGTTAAAATATATTTATTATTATATTTGTATTATTATAAATTATGAATTATATTATTAAATACTTATAAGCTAAGCGAGTATATTACTCGAGAAAAGTTAAAAAAAAAAAAGTTGGGCAAATGTATTAAAAACAAGACGGGCACAAAACCAATATACTCATTTTACTTTAGTGAATGAGTATAAAAATGAGAAAGAAGAAAGCTAAATTCAAATAAGTTTAGAAGATTTATTAATAAAATATATTCAATTAGGTTAATTTAATTGATTGATTTATTTAATCAAGTATATTTAATATATTGTACTAGCTAATTTAAGATCCATTTATAATATTAATTATTATAATATAATTAATTATGTTTAGTATATTGTGCTCTCTCAACCTATCAACTTAAGTTTCGCCCCTCGTTCATCCACTTTTGTTCTAACTCCGTCAGTTTGGGCGACGCCCAGGCACAAAGCTCCCCACAGACATTTGCAAAAAAGAAATAGAGCTCTGGGCGGGAGCCGAATGGAAAAAATTACGAGCAGAACTTTTGCAATTGAAAACAAAGTGAAGGAAGCAAGAGCGCACGAGAAGCACTACGAGTGTGCAGCGAGCTGTAAACAGTTCTCGATTTCAGTTACAGTAACTCCCACGTCTGGCAGCTAGTATTAGAAATTGAGCCCAATGGGAGGCACTATGTCTATGCGGAGTTGGAGTTCCACACATTCCAAGCAAGTAATGCGTATGTTTTGCCAAAAGTAAATGAAACACATTCGCTGGGGGTTGTCAGCGTCGCATTAGCCATTGATTTCTATACCTAGATAGAGCTGCCAGAGAGCGTTGTCTAGATGTACATACAATAGATGTTGCTGTGTAGCTGTGACATCATCAGCTGACTGGGCGGACAGCTGGGCGACTTGTGTAAATTACAAACATTGCAAATGCGAAACATGAAAAAACACTCAAGTGCGTTTGATAATGTTGACAGCATGTGCGTGAATTTGTCAGCTTGTTATTGTGTGCGTGTCTCTGTCTCTATCTCTTTTTATCTACCGCTCTACCGCTCTCTCATTCTCTCGCTGCCGGAAACGGATGTTATCACATTTTCATTTTGATTCCCCAAATGCTATGCAATCACATATGAAATTCAATATTTATAGTTATTTATGTTTAGATTACTCTGCATGTGCATTAACTTTGGGGCAGAATTGTTTGTTAACTAAATTATTAAGTGTCCTACATTGTCAGTTTAGTCTGGGCACTCTATTCAGTTGTCATTTTTGATATGCTGGCGTAATTAGTTAGTTTTTTTAGAGCACAGCTATAATATATTCATTTATGTTTAAATACATTCTTTATACAAAATTTGTAGTCTAAATAATATATGGATTGAGAATCAAAGCGAAATATGTAGCCTAATACTTGCAAATATTAAATAATGGTTGAAAATAAATTTTGTGTCTTAAGAATAATTTTTAATAAATATGAAATATTTATTTGTAAGTTAAATTTGATTTAAGGGAATTAAATTACTAATTGAATTTACTCTACATTTAATTATCAGGTTAACATTATGGCATACTTAATTGTTCATCTTTAGAAATAATTCAATAAAAATATATTTATTAAAACTAAAATTTATCTCCTTAACTTTCAAAGCTCTTAGTAAAGATTATTGCATATTCCAAGTTTTAAATGTCTTGCATAACATCAGCTAGGCAAATTCTAATGCTACTCGTTTCTGTAATTGAAATAACCAACTTACGCATAAACTTTACGTATTCAAGCAGAGATGTTCTCTGCAGTTCTACTGAAGTGAAACACGCTCGTGCGGAGCATGTGGACACTATAAAAGTGCAACATGCAACACGAGCGAGCAGTGACGCAAATTATGCAGCCAACAAGTTACCACAACTTTTCATTACAACAGCTCAGAGTCATTCATTCATTCATTCATTCATTCATTCGCTTGGCTATGAATAGAGCACACAGAGTTGAGTCCGGTTCAGAACTCTGGGATGCAACTACGACTGACTAATGGCAGATGGGATAGATGTGGAGCCCAGGGGCCAAAAGCCGTCTCTACTCTGATGCTTTGCCACAATAAACAAACGAACAAACAACAACAACAACAACAACAACAACAGCGACAACAAAATGGCAAAAACTAATGAACTCTGTTCTGGCCAACTACTCACGATGACGAAATTCTAAAGAGCACAAAAAATATTTATATACATTTATATAAGGGAGAGAATGAATCGAGGCGAATTGTGGCCTCCATTTGCAACTGTGCACATGATGCTCGGAGCGGCCCGGTCATAAATATTCTATGTAAATATGCAAAATATAAAATTAAATTTAATATCCATGACCACAGGACATCATGTTCGCACACACACGCGCACAGACACACACACACACACACACACACACACGACTGCCAACAGCGAGGACAATACGAGGACAAGCTCCGTTTGCAACTCACATTACAAAGATATCTCAATAAGTAATTACTAGTTACAGCATCTAGAATGAGCATAAAGCTTTTTCTGGCCAGAGTAAATGTCTCTTACATAAATTAAAGAGCATTGATATTTGGTATTTTTATATTTGATTTCGAAAGCTTTGAGAAAATAGTCATTTTCAGATTTGATTTGAGATTGAATGGCTCTTACACAAATTAAAGAGCATTGACATTTAATACTTTGATTTCTCATATTGAAAGCATTGAGAGCAAATAAGATCTTACTTTGAGGTTGATGCATATTTAATACAAATTTTTGTTTTATTTTCAGAAAAGTTTTGGTTGAGTTATAGGTTATTTATCAGTTCTTGCTAGTCAAAAATTCTAGTTAATTTATGTATGAATTCTTATGAAAGTTGACAGAAATTTTAAAATTTCATCTAAATCAGTTTTGACTATTATTATTTATTTATATAAATTATATTTTAAATCAATTTTTTTATATTATTGTATAATATTTATATTAATTTGAGACTGAAACGATTTGAAATAATGTATTGTAAATAAAAAAATTATATAAAAAAATAAATAAAAATATTTAAAGTAATACTCTAAAATGATTTCGCATTAAGGAATTAAAAATCTAAGCACTTTTAGCTTAAGTTAATATTATTATAAAACACTTCAATAAAGTTTGACAGGTATCTCCTAGTCATTCACTCACAATCTGAGTAGTATTTTTAGCTGAGTTATGCAGTTGAACATTATAATAGTTCAAAAAGACTTGACAGGTATTTCTTAGTCGTTCACTCACACTGTTATATCAAGAACATGCAGATATAAGAGTTCCATAACAATTGCCGGGTATCTCCGAATCGTTCACTCTCAGGCAAAAGCACCATTACACGCTAATCAATATTCAGTCTAATACTGACTTTTAATTTATACAAACTCAAAGTCCACGTACTATTCAAATTTTTTTAAAGAATATTTTCAAACATAAACTCGAGGCTTCCTTTATCTGAGTGTGTTTAATATATTCAGATCAGTATCACTTCAACCTCTCAGGAGATAAGACGTGCTGCATTAAAACCCCGCTTCGCAAACGCATTAGCAAAAACTTATCAGCAAACGCGCGACAAACGAATATCAAACCGAAAAGTAAAAATCAAAACAAAAAAACCAAAAACAAACTCACGCTACAACAGTTACACCGGGCTTAGCCCAACAACAACCATGCACGAACCGCCGGACATAAGCAAATATAAATACACACATCTAAGCGAACCCAAATACGTTGTCTTAAAACGAAACGATAATGAATCGTTTGAAAAAGTGTCACCGTTCGTAATAAAAAAAACTATAGACTATGCCTGTGGAGGAGAAGTAGAAACATGCAAAAAAACAAGAGACGGCTCCCTACTTATTAAAACAAAAAACACTTTGCAAGCTACAAAACTACTCAGACTTACCAAAATGACAAACATCGACATTACGGCAACAGAACACAAAACACTAAATTTTTCCAAAGGTGTAATATACTGCAACGATCTACGGAACATAAGTGAAAGCGTAATACAAGAAGAACTAAAAACACAAAAAGTAACCGAAGTTCGCAAAATTTTAAAAAGACAACCAAACAACACAAACCAAGAAGACAACATACTCATAGAAACCGGACTCATCACGATCACTTTCGCAACACATAAACTGCCTGAGACAATTAAAATTGGCTATGAATCTGTCCGCGTGCGACCCTACATCCCCCTCCCACTGCGATGCAAAAACTGTCTCCGCTTCGGACACCCTGCAACCACCTGCAAAAGTGCTGAGACCTGCAAAAAGTGCTCAGAAAACAAGCACACCACCGAAGGAGAACTATGTAATAATCCACAAAGATGCCTGAATTGCAAAAACAACGCAGAAGTCGACCATCAACACAGTACACTCGATCGCAAATGCCCTACTTTTCTAAAACAACAGGAGTTGACAGCAATAAAAATAACGGAAAAAGTGGATCATAAAACTGCAGTTGATATATATCACAAAAGGCACAACCAACAAATTACCTACGCTAAAACACTGTCACAGTCAGCACCACATACAACAACAACACACACACCAACCACCACACTACCCAAGACCCGATACACGCACACACCAACCAACACGATGCAACAGCTAGGAAACTCTCCACCTAGCGCAGCGACAACACAATCAACCACAGCCCGCTCAACAGAAACAACACCCAAACCACATCAAAAAGCACATCAACAACAACAACAACACCATCAACATCAAACCATAACAGAAGACATGGAAACTGAAGCCAACCTCCCCAACGTGGAAAACAAATCTTACACAACACAATCCACTGAAGACCTCAAACTTAGAATATTTACTAAAGATAAGTCTAGCACTCTAACTACTAACTTTAAGCCCTCCAAAATAAAAACAAAAACTAAACCCCCAAACAAAAACCAATACACAACCAACAGCGACAGCGAATCCATTTAAAAAAAAAAAAAAAAAAAAAAAAAAAAACCAATACCCAATAGCATAAACTAATACCTTAAACTATAGCAATGTTAAAAATAATACAATGGAACATAAAAGGATACACAAACAACTATAACGAACTCTTAACTATTATAAAACAATGCTCACCACAAATCATATGTCTCCAAGAGACACACTATTACAACAAAAACGCCCCCATTCCCATCCCAATAAACTTCCAAATTTACACAAATACAGCCTCCAATCGTTTTGGTGGCGTATCGATATTAGTCCACAAGTCCATACAACACAAACAATTAAGCCAACCTACACAATTAGAAACCCTTGCAATAGAAATCTTGTCAAAAACAAAAATCAACATTTTTTCAGCATATATCCCACCCAGCAAAGCCTTCACACCTAAAAACCTAAGCGACCATTTTGAGACAAATAACAGCAACACCAACCAAATTATCCTAGGCGACTTTAACTGTAGACACCATAGCTGGGGCTCACCTCAGGACAACAAGAGAGGCAGAATTTTAGCAAAATTTGTCCATAACGCTAACCTCACCATACTTAACGACGGATCCCCAACCCACTTCTCCACTCATAATACATTCACGCACCTAGACCTCTCTCTATGCTCCCCCCAAATCACACCATTCACTACCTGGAAAATTTTCGACGACCTACACGGAAGCGATCACTTTCCAATCCTAATCTCACTGTTCCCTCAAACACAAACCACAAACTTTTCCCGCCCCTTTTTCAAAATAAAAGAAGCCGACTGGCCACTCTTCACGAAACTAACAGAAAATATAAATGAAATCATACCCACATCTACTAACATTAATAAAGAGGCCGCAACCATAAACAAGATAATACTGCAAGCTGCCCATCACAGCATACCCCAAACAACTCCACACCACTACAGTAAGAACACCCCCTGGTGGAATAAGACCCTGACCCAACTAAGGAAAAATAAATTTAAAACGTGGCAAAATTTTAAGCGGAATAATAGCAATGACAATCTTATAAAATATAAGAAAGCTAATGCAATGTTTCGAAGAGAACTTAAAATGACAAAAACAAAAGCCATGACAACCTTCACGTCGACAATCCAACCCAATACCCCCTCTGAAAAAATTTGGGCTAACATCCGACGCCTCTGCGGACTTAACCCAACCAAAATTATACACTGTATAACAGACACAACTAACAACTTACTCACAACAGACACAACCCATATAGCCCATCTCTTTGCTAAACACTGGTCAGACCAATCCAAAGACGAAAATTTCCACCAAATCTTTACTACGAACAAATACTCAAATAAACCAATTAACTACATACCCAACTCGAGAGCACAAACAATAGAATCCGAAATTACAATGATTGAATTACTATCCTCATTACAGACCCTCAAAGGAACAACTCCCGGCCTAAATAGAATATCCTATCCCATAATAAAAAACACCTCCTACGCCCTAAAGATCAGAATAAAAAACCTTTTCAATAATATTTTCAACAACCACATCCCTCAAACCTTTAAAACCAGCCTAGTCATCCCTATCCTTAAACCCAATTCAAATAAAACAATAATCAATAACTATAGACCAATCTCCCTCAACTGCTGCCTATCAAAAACACTTGAAAAAATAATAGCCAAACGCCTATGGTGGCTTGTCACCCAAAACAGACTGATACACCCAAACCAGACAGGTTTTAAGCACGGCAAGTCAGTTGCAGACGGTCTGCTCCTCGCAGACCACCTGATAACTAAGTCGCTGCAAGCCAAGAAGCACACCTCCGTCATTGCCCTTGACTTTTCAAGAGCATTCGACAGAGTTGGGGTGCATACGGTTTTGGACCAACTCATCAGGTGGAAAGTCGGCCCAAAAATAATAAACTACATAAAAAACTTCATGAACAATAGGAAAATAAAAATAAAAATTAAAAACATAATAACCCGCCCCTATCCACTCTTCAACGGCATCCCCCAGGGATCCCCAATATCCGTCATCCTTTTCCTAATTGCCTACAACAACCTCTCCAACATCATCGGCTTACATAGGGAGCTGCAATTCTGCGCCTATGCCGATGATTTTTTCCTATTTATACCCCTCAATAAAGAAAAAAACCTATCCCATAACCTTGACAGCCTCTTTGCCCAAATCCACGAATGGTGCTCATATTCAGGAGCATCACTCGCACTCAACAAATCAAAACACCTCCACATTTGCCGAAGGCATAATTGCATTTGCACCATATCGTCCAACAACACCCCCATTCCCTCCGTTTCCAGCCTAAAAATCTTAGGCCTAACACTAAATAATAAATATAGATGGGACTCCCATATAAAAGCAATACAACCGGCGCTAACAAAAAAACTAAATATAATAAAATTCCTTGCCAATCCCAAACAAAATTGCAGCACCCATACCCTCATAAACATTACAAAAGCTACGCTTCTATCAAAAATAGAATATGGGATTTTCATATACGGCCATGCCCCCAAATCAACCCTCAATAGACTTAAAACCTTATTTAACGCCGCAATCCGCATATCCCTTGGAGCACTACGCTCGACCCCTATCCCCAACTTGCTTTTCGAATCAAATATACCCACAATAGAACAAAAAAGAGACCTCATCACAGCCAAATCCTATAAAACACTCCTAAATAGCTCAGACTCCCCACTCCATAAATACATAAAACGGAACTGCAACCATAGAAACAGCAAACTAACATCAACAGTGCAAAAAATAATAAATTCATGCAAAGAACACAATATCCCCTACCTTCCACCTCCAAACAAAACAATCACCCCCTCATGGTTATTTCCCGCTCCCCTCATCAACACCACACTACACCAATTCAGCAAACCCCACACACCTCCCAGCTCATATAGACAACAATTCGTCAATCTCAAACATATATACAAAGACCATACATTCATTTACACCGACGGCTCACTGCAAAATGACACAGCCACTTTTGCCATTACTACAGAAAATGAAGTCCTAAAAAGATGTATCCTACCCCATTACTCATCCATCCTATCCGCCGAAACCATAGCTATTCTCCATGCCATAGAACTGATCCAAAAAAAAAGAACAGGAAAATACATCATTTGCTCCGACTCCCTCTCGTCCCTAAAATCCATCTCCAATACCAACAACAACAACTTATATCCCGCAACCATAAGAACACTCCTTACAAAATCTGCCCCCAAAATAAAACTGTTCTGGGTACCCAGCCACTGTGGCATCGATGGGAATGAGCTTGCCGATATCACAGCCAAATCCACAGCCAAAATGCCCCTCCACTACACCCCAAACTTCAATTCCAAAGATATACACAAATTCCTTGCCAACGAATCATCCAAAAAACTCCATCAAAATATAGAAGTCTGCAACAGTTGGTATCAGCAACTCAATAACCTGACACACACAACCTATTACTTAAAAAACATAAAACAAGAAATTATTACACGCAGCGACCAAGTAAAAATACTAAGACTCCGACTAGGACACACAAGATTTACAAAACAACAATACATCAACCCTGACAACATAATCCCATGCCCCAACTGCAACACCACAACAGACCTCACCATCCAACATATTTTCTTTAACTGTCCCGCAACTTCCCACCTGAAAACCCAAATCTTCCACAACAGCTGCCCCATATCCTTACTCTCAAACCCAACCCCTGAAAACATATGCTCAATAATCAAGTTTCTAAAAATAACAGATTTATACCACCTCATTTAGTTCCCAACCAACAAAACAATGTAAATATGTATGTAAGTTAGAGCCGAAGGCCATAGTAGCCAGTGCTGTTAAAATTAAGTTAGATCTTAATTTTTAATTATATCTAACTTTATAAAATAAAATAAAAATAAATATATTCAGAATCTTCATATTTGCTTTTTGCTGCTGTGAGCTGAGATGAGAATTTGTTGCCGTTTACAGATTCTTTCCGCTTTGTCCCCAACAAGCATTCATCTTGATGCTTCAGATATGGCTGCCTAAGTTGAGTGGGTACTTGGGCAGTCACTGGGCTGTTATTTCATTGGATTGCCCTTCATGCTTGGTTTGATTACTTCATCTTTTTCATTTTTTTTTTTCAGTTCTTAGTTTGTCATTCAAAACAAAAATACAAAGCGGTTCACGTTCATTCATGCTCATTATCCTGTAGATTATTCGGTACTTTACAGTGCTCAATGCGATAATAACGTTGATGCTGGCAAGGACGCACTGGCTCTCTGTTTCTCGTTTTCATCTTTATTTTTTATTTTCCTTATATTTCGTGTTTTTTTTTTTTTTGGCTTGTCGACTCGAATGGGATTGAGGTGGGCATGGAGCACTGGTGTCCACTGGCAGCTAAATGTGGCTGGCTCTCGTCCTTGCTGCTCGTTGTTGATGATGCACTTGATATTTGCCGTATGAATGCAACGCAGCTGGGATCTTACCATCCACTCTATACCATTTAAAGCACATTAAGAATAGCCCTTAGGTCTTGTATGTATATAAATATATATATACATACATATATATATGTATATAGCTGACTATATGTATTGGCATTCAAGTGTTCCGGGCTTTTGTTGTCAGTGGCTCGACTTTTACTGCACATTGTCCGCGTCCTCAGCTCAGCTTTTGTGGATTACTTCGCATTTACTGAGCTACTCCAGACCAGCTCTCGCCCCCATCGCGCCCTCGCCTGCCAGCTTCAGTTAATTTCTGGCCATTTAAATGTGAAATATTTGGAGGATTTATGCACTTGCTCTGCACACCTACATCCTTACCTACCGTAAATCCTGTGTGTGCGTGTGTACGTGTGTTTGTGTTTGTGTGTGTTGACATCCTCTTTCCATTTCCCATCCGCTTAGCTGGCAGCCCTGGTCGCAGTAATGGAGCTGCTGGCTGTCGCCAATGTGACGTCAAGCTGTTGTCATCATCGCCGCTAATCCCTCGTTTGAGTGGCAAATGCCGCACCAGATTCCGCAGCACTGCCCACGGGCAGCCAAATAGCAGGACGCCAAGCCGCCCGGTTAGCTCGTAGACGCCAGGACACCAGGACACTCGCGCTGCTGATGTCCAGCTTAGGTAATGGCAATTTAATAAGCTTCTAAACGTTGGCCCCGCCAGCATTTTGCACTTAGTGTTTTGCGGTCCCTATTGTTGACCGAAAATCCCCAAGGGCTGCAATCACAAAATACCTACAGATAACCCTTGTGCGACCCTCAAGTTTACGAGCTTTTGATATGAGCTTGCAGACATTTGAATTAATGCTTTAAAAATGATTAATTAATTACATAATATAATTTTTATATTATTTTAGATAAATTATATGTTTTCGAATTTGCAAATATTCACGAGAAGTATGAAATAAAAAATCTATTTTGTTTTTTTCTAATAAATATAAGATATAATACTATTGCTAATAATAATACTAAATAATATTTAAAAAAAAAAAAAAAAAATTTAAATGTTTTTATAGTAATTCATTAACTTCTACTTCACAAACACTCAATGAAATCAATATAATACGAAAGCAATGCCACTTTAAACGAATGCAACTCGATTAATAATTAGATTCGAGTTTTAATGCCTCGACTTTTCAGGGCAAATGGCAAGCAAAGACAATTGCATCAGGGGCAGAAAATCTGCCGGCAAGCGACAATATGAACGAAGAATGAACAGGACGAAAAGGCCAACTCAGAGAGTCGACAAGCGGAAAATTGACAAACGTTTTTGAGTCCGAAAATGCTGGCGAATGCCGACAACATGCCAAAAGGGTTAACAAAGTCGCCAACAACAGGAACAACAATGCAAAACTCTCAGAGCTGCACGCTGCTTGAGCCTGTTGACAATTGTTAGTGAGACATTGACTGAGTGTCAGGACAGCGGGCCAGGAGAGCAGCTGAGCAGGCGACGCTGGCAAGGCGGGCAGCGAGCGCACAGACATTTTAATGACATTCAAAGTGTTAAGTCGAGTGCCCGGTTGGCCAGGACACTCGCAGAAGAGCCAACAGAGCCAGAGCCAGAGCCAGAGGCAGAGCATCCACATCCTTCCATACTTCCACACCCATTGGGGCGTTTGCCAGAGTGCATTCTTGTTGACTTACTGACACTTTGACACTGCCACTGGGCCATAATGTACGAGTGGCTGTTTGCACCAACTGGAAATTAGTGCCACAGCAACTACTTCTCAACTAAACGGGCCTGCCTCGACTCGACAGCAACTGGCTGCTCATTATTCACCTCATTTGCATGCATCTCATTCGGCGTCTGGACACTGCACACATATTTGTCCGGTTGTTATTTTTGTTAGCCATCAAATGGGTTACAGCTTGTCTGGCTTATCTGCCTTAAAGTCTGCATTTGACATTCAAAACCATAAAAAGACAACTGAGCTTTTAGAGCGACGACATTTGTATGCCCTGACAATGACAATGACAATGACAATGACAATGACAATGACAATGACAATGACAATGACAATGACAATGACAATGACAATGACAATGACAATGACAATGACAATGACAATGACAATGACAATGACAATGACAATGACAATGACAATGACAATGACAATGACAATGACAATGACAATGACAATGACAATGACAATGACAATGACAATGACAATGACAATGACAATGACAATGACAATGACAATGACAATGACAATGACAATGACAATGACAATGACAATGACAATGACAATGACAATGACAATGACACAATAACAATGACAATGACAATGACAATGACAATGACAATAATAATAAGTAAAGCCTCGGCAAATCAAATCAAAAAGGGATAATACTCCGTTTGGCCTGTCGCATTGGGCATAAACATTCCGAACTCTTTGTGCGGCGTTGTAATCGCATTTGTTGCCTCAGCCTAACCAAGTTGCTGGCCAAATGCAATTTGCCTAAAATCATGGCCAGGCAATTTCGGTATAAATAGATTTTGTGCAGTCACCTCTGTCTCGGAGAGCTTAAATGGCAAACAAACAATGCAAAAATGAAAATGAAGTGCCTATTGCGGGTAAGACTTAGATTTGAATTTGGATTTGGCAGAGGAATACGCAACGGCCAGAGAGATTTTGGTCAAGGTCTCATCTTATGCTTTCTGCCCTGCATGCTGGTAATTAAATTGTCAAGTTGGCATTTCAAGTTGAAATCCCGCAAACCCTCAACCCAGCAAACCTGCAAGCATGCAAACCTACAAGTCACGCATTGTTGACTCTGGATTGCATTGAGCACAAGTTTTTATCCATGTTTAACATTTTTATCATTTATGCATACAACAATTTGCACATCAGCTTTTGCAATACGTTTTTAATATTTATAAGCTGCACAAGACATTTATCTTTGTCAAGCTAACAGCATTTATTCAAGAATTTTTTCAATAAAAACATTGGCAGATGACAGATGACAGTTTAGTAGAAATTTCTTGTTTTTATTAATTATTTAAAACATATTTAATAAAAGACCGAAAAGCAAACAAAATAGAAAATGCAGGACAACTAGTTGTACCAGATAAATTTATCTTGACTTCTTTTTAAATAGAGATAGAGTGAGAGAGAAAACAATTAAGTAAATTTTATGAATTTAATTTAAGTTTATTATTTTTATATTAAATATTTTTTATTATATTTATAATAATTATATATTATTATATTTATAAATAGGTGAAATACTTTACTTCTTCAGAAGCAAATAACAAATTACTTCAAATGATTGTTTCAGTGATTTATAATTTACATATTTGATTTAAACATCAATCTTTTATACCTACGTAAATCACATGAAATAGCGACACATTGAAAATAGCTCAAGAATAAGTGTTTGCCCTTGCTATGAGTTTGGGCAGTGCATAAATTATCAAGGATAGTAAATCCGAGTGACTTAAAGGTATTTAAGCCATTCGGTTTGCCTTTAACTGTAAAATGAAATCACACAGCCTCGGCGCATTCAATTGCGCACTAAAGATTTGAAGGACACGCTCTAATGAGCCGACAAGCGAATCGTCTAAGCCAAGGCGAGATGAGGTCCGGGATTGCACTGTGTGTCCGTGTCTCGCTCTGGGCCTACGCAGCTGAACTTAATTGCATTTAAATTGCCACTCGTGTTATGTTAACAAATAATTAGTTGCCCATTGGGCATGAAAACAGTGCAGAGGCGTAACTGGAACTCCGAGCCGCAGACAACCGACAATTTAGCTAAGCGCACAAGGCAAATGCAATGTCCTGATATTGAGAACCGCATTTGCCTCATTTGCATAAACTGTGGCCCAGCCACGGAAGCTGAGCTGAGAAAATTGATATTAGATATTAGAAAAGGGTGAATGGGAGAACGTAAATGGCAAATGGAAAATGTTGAATGCAAAATGGCAACCACTTAAATTATTTAACAATACTCCATGTGCAATTAGTGAGCAGCATATAAAAAATGCATTCAAGGCGCAATCGATTCCAATAGAGTGCTCAATTATGCAACGAGCCATCGAAAGGCCAAGTTTTGCAATTTGCTCAAATTAATTATTTGCAGGGGAAACAACAAAACTGAAGCGGAAACCAGCCACAAAATGTGCGAAAATCTCTCAAGATTAAACAGGATAGAAGCCTCGTTGAATACCTGGCTGTCGATGCTCCGTTGATTAGGATGAAGCGGGGAGCGCCAACTTCAAAGGGGGCAAAGTCATCAATATCCTGTCGAGTGCGAGCACATTCTCAAAGCGAACTCTACAATGGGTGTGAGTGGCGAAATTTTGCTAAATTTATAAAATCGAACAATTTATTTGAAATTGATTTAAATATGGCTAATGAAGGAATTCTTTGAGAGTTAAAGAATACGTTAATTTTGGAATATTTTTTTATATTATCAAAGAAATATTTTAAATATAATTGTCGTGGATTTAATAACTAATCTGAAGAGCTTTACCATGGCTTGAGCTCTTCAAATGTGCTTCACTTTGCTCAAATCAAGCGACTTTCCATTAAGCCAAATAAATATTTAAACAGTTTTCTTGTAATTGCGCCACTGTATCAGTCATGGTTCAATCAAGCGTCCACAGTGGCACCCATCAGTATCCGGCTGCAACACTAGAAAGGCATGGCGTTCTCCAAGACCCAGAGAGCGGCATTCAACGAAGCATGCGAAAATTTGGCTAATACGAAATGCACGCCAAGAAATTCCGAGTGCATAGATTAAATCGCCATGATGGGAGGAACTTGAAGAGCCGATTTACCTCCTTCCAAGCGCCTAGGCGAGGAGCAGAAACACACAGGGAGAGCTTTCTGTCAAGGCGGAAAGCAAACTTAATGCAATCAAGCTTAATGCAGCGCGACGGCTGGTCGAGACGACGAGACGACTAGACGAGAAGCATGAAGGATGCGGGCGGCGAGCAGCAAAGGCGGTACCGGAACAAAGTGAATCCTTTGGGCTTACCTGCGGTGCATTTTTAAGCAATTTACATAATAATTATCGAGCAGGCGTAACTCTGAAACTGAGAGAGAGTGAGACCTTAACCAGGGCAGCCATTACATAATTGCCAAATAGAACACCCAAGGGGCGGGGCCTCTTTCCGCCTGAGATATTGAAAAACTTGCTCAACTCGATGGCAACTACATAATTAGTTTCCAGCCAGCCAGCTTCAAGCTGTGAAATGCAACAACTAACTAAAAACCGATCAAATTATCGTTGAAAATATTTATGGTTATTATAAAGTGATAAATAGCCAATTTATAAGTTATTAGAACTTTAAAAGTCAACTTCCGATAAAACCCATTAAACAGCTAAATGAATGACATTAACAGAGTTTGTTAGAATAATAAAATGGTAGTAAGAGCTAAAAATAAGCTTTTAGTTGTTTAATTCATTAAGAGCTTTAAAGATGCCGATAGAAAGAAAACCCAAATTAGTTTATCAAAAAAAAAAAAAAAACGTTCCAGGCATATTTTTTAAACTTTTAAACAATTTATTATTATTATTTTATTAAATTAAATTTTTTTTTTTACATAAATCTGGTAGATATTTATTTATAAAAATTTTAATCCGTTTCTTTGTAGATTTATTTAAGGGTTTAGCTAATCTGATTGATATATTTTATTACTAAATTAAAACACATTTAATACATATTAAAATAACACATAGAGCTACTAAACTGATGAAGATTAATCCAGCAAATATATATATTTTTTTTTTAAATCAGTTTAAATTAATGCTCAACTGAAACAAACATTATTAAGCTGAAGTTCATTTTTGTTTTAGGCAAAGTCTCTTTTACTCCGTTTAGCTTGTTTGTCAAATTCTTTGGAGAAATAAAATAAACTACACACACACACACACATGCACCCACAGACGAGCATAAAATAGTTTCTATTCGCTGTTGCATGCGATGCATGTCAAAAATTTCGCGACACGCTGTCGAAACTTTAAGTCAATCAAGAAAAACAATTTTTTGAAAAGTGTGCTGCCAACAAATCCAACGCCGAAAACTTGAGCAGATTTCTTCCCAAAAAAAGAAAATAAATATAAAATAATAGAAGTATATTGTGTGGAAGAGAGGGCGGGCCAGAGCTGGGGGCGTGGGCTGTTGAGTGTGCACTGTTCGCTTGTTTAACTTAAATTGCTTTGCTGCTGCTCCCGTTGCTCCAGCTCCTGCTGCATGGGCGAAACAAAAGGCCAACAACTGCAACAACTTTTGCTCAATGCGCTTCCGTTTCCGTTTAGCCACCCCTTGCACAGCCACGCCCCCGTTCGGTCGTTGCAGCGCCAAACTTTGGCATTGTTGTCTTTGCCATTGCCTGTGGCATTCACTTTCATTCCAGCTAGCCCCTCCCCCTCTTGCTGCTGCTGCGGCTTCATACTACTCCTTTCCCAGCTAAGTTCAGCTCAGTCTCACCTCAGTTTCACCTGGCGACGAAACACTTCCGCTGACTTCCGTTCGCGCACAAAGTTTAAGCATGAAACGCAGTTTTCTCCCCTTCCACTTTTCTTCTTCTTCTTCGTCTTCTCTTTTTTTGTGTGTCAAAAATTGTATTTTAAGCTTCCATTTTTGGATTTACCCCAAAGGAATTGCATACGTTTTTGATTGAGCAATTAGGGAATGCACAAGAAAAGCTAAGCACACGGGACGGGAAAGGGGGCGTGGCAGCAGTGGAGGACGCTTTTTGGCATTTGGAAATTTGAAATTTAATTTTAAGTGTCAGAAGCAAAGTGTACACTTTTCATAATTTGAGTGCTGTGCGGAAAAGGGAATTCAACTCGTGTTTGGGGTTTTCAGTTCGGGGATTTTACGACGGAGGAGGGGAAGGGTAGATGGATAGGTGATGGGCGTGGGGTGTTTGACAACTGTGTACGGGGCGTGGCCTGACCGAGCATTGGACAACAGTCCAAACCACAGTCATGATTAGTGGTCAAATGACTTTTGAGCGTGGCCATCCACGGTCCATGGTCGCCGTTGAATTTGTTTAGGCATCCCAGCCAACGCCGCCTCCTGCTGCTTGGAGCCCCTCTCTTATGCAGTTGTGGTACTTAATGCTCTGCAATTGCTTTTCAGCGTACCCAATTCAGTTTTATGGCCTGTGCCTGTGCGTCTGACAGTGCCAGAGAGAGACAGAGAGAGGGAGAGTGAGTGCATCGATTTGCATTTTCATAATTTTTAGATGGCAGAGAATATATTTATGAGGCTTAATAAGAGTTAAGCCACAATTTTGGTTATCTGTGCAGCTTGTGGAATATTGAGTGAGTTTTCATTAAAACGTTTTGAATATTTTTAGATGAATTTTAATTTGTTTTTTTTTTTTTTTTTTTTTTTTTTCAAAAGCAGAGCTCGTGTAGAGCAGACTAACTATTTCAAGGAGTATTTAAAGTACTAGAGGCAGAAATCTTCAATAATAATAGAGAAAAACATCCCTTGAAAATTAAAAAATATATATGTATATGTACATATATAATTGCAATATTTTTAATAAAGCTAATTAATATTTAACTTACGCTCAATTAATAATATTATTTATATTTAATAAATAATAAATATATATTGTGCACGTCTTCAAATCTAACTAACAAGAATACGAAATTTTATCTCTTAAACAAAACAAAACACACACACACACAATTTAAATTAACTTTTTCGCCTATAAAGGTCTTCAATGTAATTTTCCTTTATAGCTGTAAATTCAATGACAGCAAAAGAATTCAGCTCAGTTAAAACCGAATCAGCAATTGGTATTAAAAGGCGAGCGTTTAATTACAAGTGCCAATCGACGTTCGACGAGCTTCGCGAACTAAACCGCAGCAGTTAAAGAAAAATTTAAAAAGGAAAAAAGTAGTGGAACGAAGAGAAGAGCAAAATATAAAAACAATGCAAAAGAAATGCAAACATGTGCAATTTTCACTCTTAACTTTAATTGCGAATGTGTAAGTATGTGTGTGAGTGTGTGTAAGGATGTGTGACTGCACGTATGTGTGGAATGGGAGTACAGCTAAAAGCAGAGACAACACGCATGTCCATTATATTAGATTTAATTTCAAAATACCAAAAACAAAATCACAAAGAAGCCAGCAACAAGCTGGAAAAAAATACGTTGAAAGACATAAAAAGTCACAACATAGGAAAAGCGCAAAGAAAATGGAGTCACGTTTGCACTGCAAGGCAATCGGACTCTGGGGAGCAAAGTGAAGAAACACACACATGCAAACATACAAATCTCTTCTCATGCAGCAGAATATTTGAAATTGCGCGCCTACTTAAGCTATGCAACACTGGCTACACCTAGTGGCAACGCTGCTTGCGTGCCTCAACTATCGTTAAGACTATCGCATGCGCAGTGCACAAAGGCTGCGTGGGAACTTGTTCGGAGCTAGTTAATTGAAGCGGCAAATTTTAAAAATATTTAAAATTATATATGTAAAAAATATATACATTATAATTACTACAAATAAAAAGTATAAATTAATTGAATTCATTTTAATATATTGATTAAATAAGTGAGCTAGTATATGAAATGAATATATGTACATATAAATAAATATATTCCCCTTTTCAGGCAGCTGAATATTAACTAGTCTCAAATTTCACAAATCTGCAAAATTACACATTTAGCTAAATTGAACGTGTTGCTTGGTTATATAAAGCGATTATAAAACCCGCCTTCCGCTTGCCATGAACACGCAAAACTCATATAAACATATTGTAATTAAAACTGTCAAAGTTCAGGGCGAAGGTTAAAGTGCATGCAATTTGAATTAAGCTTTAATTGTCGTTAGAAAAGGGTGCTCCGAGCTAACTGTGCACACACAAGATGGTAAGATAAAAAGCCATTAGCAGTGGACTAAAATTAGTCAAAGTAGGGGAAATATGAATACGCTGTATGCCAGAAAGGAATTAATTTATTAAATTGTTAAGTTTTTATTATTTTAATTATTTAATTATTTATTAAAAGTTTTGAATTATTTGTTTTATATTACTTATTATTTATTATTTGTTATTTATCCATTCATTTTGTAACATGTTCATTCATGCTCAATTGAACCTATACATCCTGCGTATGGCAACTGTTATTTAATTACAGTTAGTCGACTAACGCTACCAGCAAATGCGCAAGACTAACCAACACAAACAGCGGGACATAATAAATACCGCAATGTCCAGCGAACATGCGACCCCTTGGCGAAATAACAAAGAAGAAAAAATGGGCAGGTGAAAAATGCACTTTGGATTTTGCATTTGCAATGCAAAATAAGTCGGTTGCGACATCGGCTTCGCATACGCCCTAAACGCCACAAATAAAAACTAATGATTTTCACATTATACCGAAAGTCGGGAAAAGTCGGAAAACTTGCACGCAATCAAACGCAGTCAGAGGCAAACATTTGCCTCGATTGTTTGATTGCATGCAACATTTAGAATTCAAATAGTTAGCAATTAATTGAATGTGCTTACCAAAGTCTGCAAGGTGAACGAATTGATGGGGATTGTTTCATTTTTCCAGGGTATTTTCCAGTCGATAAGCTGCTTGGCTTAGCTTTTTTTGCACCAATTCGTTAAACATGTTGTCTGGCGTGAATATGATGAGCTGTAATGGCTTCCACAAGGCACGAGGCGAATAAGACAGTTCACGATTATATTTCACTCATATTTATTAATTTTATCACTTAAAAAACAAACAAAAAAATCGAATTTCTTGAAATTGTAATTCAAACGCGTCACTTTGAAATTCGCGTAGCATAACTGTAAATTGGTTAAACAATGTATGCAGCTCAATAAGCGAGATTGAACTCGTAAGGCATGCAACCTAGATATGCAGCAACACAAAAGGTGTTCAATATATGTGTTTAATAAATAAATGAATTATTTACCTTTGATAATTATTTATTTACCTTTGATTAATTATGTTATCTTTGATAATTATGTTCAACGTATATATTAAATGTCTCCAGAACAAAATAATATTTAATTTACGCGGGCTCTTGGTTGCTCATCTGTTGCTATTTATGCTCACAGACGTGCGTGAGCAGCATACTAGTTTAGATATATAAAAACATATGATAGATAGTGTTGCCACCATGTCAAACCGGCATGCAGTGCAAAATACATGCCCACGTTTTGTAAACAATAATAAAGATTATGTTTGGATGGCAGCACCGCCACTACAATTGCGTTATTTAGTTGACAATAATGTAAATCAAAGCTAGTTGGCTTTAAAATTTAAAAACAAATTTGATTAAAACATCAAAAAGCAATTGGCTTTCGTGGCACGCATGGCCAGTGTGTGATTCGCTAACGACCGTAAAAAAGGCCACGAAAAATTTACAGCGAAACGATATAAAAGTTATTTGAGCGTCAGCGCCAGGGCTCAGTTTTACATGAGCAGCGGGCAGAGCAACGCGCGAGGACGAGCTGCAATAGCAGCAGCTGCAGTTGGCAATTGTGGTCGAAGACATTCTTGGCGTGACTGCGGCGCATTAAATCAACGTGTGAAACACAAACCGGAAGTGCAAGCCCGACCCAGGCACCGCCCTCTACCCTGACCCCAACCCTTGCGGCGACCCCGATCCTGAACCTAGACCTGTGCCCGATCCTGTGCAACTGGTGGTCGCGTCATGTCTGTCGCCGTCTATGCTTGGGTAAGTGTGCGTGTGTGTGTGTGTGCTGGTGTCATTTGCATTGCAAATTAATGAGTGATTTCCTCTTTCGGCTGTGCTGCGCACAGGGCGCCAATTCTCACGGTCAGCTCGGCCTTGGCTACGAATCGGAGCTCTGCATGACACCCCAACGCCTATCCAAATGCTCATTTGTGCCTCAGCTGGTGCGCTGCATACGCGGCGGCGGAGGTCATGTCCTAATCCTCGATAGCAATGGACGTCTGCACGCCTGCGGCTGGAATAATCGCGGCCAATTGGGCCTAAACTCTGACGACGAATGCCACAGCGAGTTCTGCATGGTGCCCACGGAATTCTTTGAAGTATACTTCCCTATACATACTGTTTCTCTTCTATACTATACCGCTTCCATATTCTTCCCTGCAGGAAGTACCTGTGGAGTTCGTCAGCTGCGGCTGGGATATATCGGGCGCTATTACCTTAACTAAACGCCTCTATGTTTGGGGCTCGAATGCGTTTCAGCAGCTCGGGATTTGCCAGCGCGGCTTTATGTCTGTGCGGCGGCCAATGCCTGTGCGTCTGCCGCGCGAGGAGGCGGCGCAAAGGATTAGCTTCGGTCTGCGCTTCTGTGCGGTGCTCACCCAGGATCAGAAAATCTACATATTTGGGCGTCTGCGCATCATGGATCCACCGCCCATTGAACTGGACATTACTGCGACATCGCTGCATCGCTGCAATGTCATGAAGATCCAAGTGCACAATCCCAACGAGCTGCGCATTGTTTCCCTAGTCAGTGGACAGAATCACATGCTGCTCAAGTGCGTGAACCTGGAAGCGGGTGGCAGCAGGCGTATCATCGCGCTGGGAGACAATAAGTTCGGTCAATCAAATGCCTTTCAGTTCGAAGAGGATGTGCGCCAGCTTGCCGTCGGCTGGACGCACAATGCAGCCCTGTTGAAGACCAATAGCATTTTGCTCTGGGGTCGCAACTGCTATGGCCAGCTGGGCACGGGCGAGTTCTGTGAGCAGCGAGCGACGCCAACGCCATTGCAGCTGCACCTGGAGGAGGGAACGACGCCGGCACGCCTACACATGGGCGCGGAGCATGGACTGCTGCGTACGACGGCTGGCGAGATCTATACCTGGGGCTGGAATGAGCACGGCAATTGCGGAAATAATGCTACGGAAAATATGTAAGATGAAGATGAATGATGCTCTTTAGAAATGGAAAATAGAATAGATATTATGAGAAGGAATACAGAGAGTTATAAGTTATAAGGAAGGTTTGAGGTCCTAAGCTATAGGAAGTTCACATGAAAGAAATCGTAGGAAACTATATTAAGATAATCAACTCATTGATACATGATTAAATCAGAACTAAAACCTCTAGTAAATTACAATTACAAATCATTAATCTATTATAATTCAATATCTTTATACCCGGTTCTCTCTATTCGTTCGACCTCTAACATTTCTCCACTCTACTTTCAGCTGTGCTCCAACGTTGTTAAAGCTGCCGGGTTACGCAAAACTGGCTGGAGCGGGCGCTGGATTTTGTTATGCAATTGTGGAAGAAGCTGATGAAGAAACTGCAACAACTTCTTGAAAACGCTTATACTAGACTAAGCTTGAATCTAGTTTTAACATTGTTTTTTAAATGTTGTTTGAATTATGCAATAAAATGCATATTGTTATGTACACAATTTCAGGCTAAAGAACAGCATTTTAAATCAGAAATCTTTAATACAAATTAATGATTATAGAAACATATTAGGAAGATTGTTGAGAGAAACCACGATACTGCTTGACTAGCACAACTCCTGGGAAATATTTTTAATAAATAATCTAAGGAAGTGGGATGAGCTATAGAAAAAATTAATAAGCTCTTATACAGGAGTATATATGTAAAATTGAAGGTCCCTATCGTTTGTAGATTACGAGATCGTTGCGTTCATACGGGCGGATGGACGAATCAATTACATATGTATAAGTAGCTAGTGGGATCTGCCACGCCTTCTTTAACCTGCAACCTACATACATATGTACATATATGTATTTTCATCTGAAATGAGTTCACGAGATGCAACTATCATTCCAATCGTACTCTGTATTAGACATTTACCTGTGTAAAATCCATCTAGAGCTTTGATTAGAACTTAACTGCCCACATTTTCAAACCCACACAGCAGTGACATATTCACACATCGATATTAAGTAACATTTCCACTACAAGCAAATATATGTATGGAGTTTTGTTATCGCCAAGCTCTCGTTACCAGTGCTGCCCATTCCAAAATGTACAACTCTCAGTCCAGGTGAATGAATGGCAGTCTCTGTTTCGAACAGACAAATGACAAAGAAAATTTGTTGGGGAGTATATGCCAAAAAAAAAAAAGAAAAACTAAATAAATAATTTGAAGTCAAGTCAGAGAATTCAATTGGATAGTATAAACACATGCAATTGCTATAAACAAAAGCCGAAGCGTGAATCGAGCCCCAGTCCGACAGAAGAGCTTGCGAAGGGGAGCAGAGCTGCCTGGGCTGTGTTAGAAGAAGGCAGGCGTCGAGCGGATGGATGCACACGGTGCCAAAAGAGCAGCCGAGCGTAAGTTGACTCCACATAAGTAAGTTAGATCCACTCATAATGAAACGCCATTTGCTTCCCTCTTTCACTTCCGCTCTCGCTCTCTCTGCTCTGCCCTTTTCTCTCTCTCTCTCTGCAGTTAACGTGTATGAGCAGCTGGCCAAGAAGATCTGGCGTCCGACCGTTGCCGATTCGCAGTCGACCATGCCCACGCATCGCGATGAGCATAGCGCTCCGCCCAAAGCTGACTCAGAGCCCAAGGTCGAGCCGAGCCCCGCTGCAACATCTGGATTCCTGAACGAGGTGCTCGCTGCCCTCTATGGCGACACCACAGGTCATCCGGAGAACGGCAGCTTCAGCTACCACAAGGCAGCCGAGCACTACGCTTTGAATGGCGGGAATTATCTAATGCAGCCGCCGGCGCCGAGTTTTGCCGGCGAAGGGGGCGGCGTGGCCCAGAAGGCGCAGCAGCCGCCAGGCTTCGATCGTGGGGCCAAAGCGCTCTACGATCGCAAGCATCCGACTGTAGCAGGGCATAATCCACGCCCAGGATCTGTAAGTAAATGATTACATTTCCAATTTTTTTTTTTTTTTTTTCATTAAAAAAAATATAATAACTCTTAAAAATGTCATAAGCACAGATTTTAACAAATATTTATACAAATTGTTTATTTGAAATGCATACAAAAAAAATGTCAATCAATTTCTATAAAATCTTTTATATTGTTATATATATATCGCAATACAAATAGCCTAATTTAAATATTTTTAATAAAAAAAAATTTGTTGGCAATAAATATTTTTTGAAATATAAATACTAAAAAAAAAAAAAAAATAAAATAAATAGTCTAACATTAAAATAAACTAAATAAAAGATAAAAATGAAAATATTTTTTAAGAGCTGTAATTTAGATTAAATTTAGATATTTAAAGATATATTATGTTTTAATCAAATTTTCAGTGTGCACTTAATTTAAAATATACTTTTAGGCAATTTATTATTATTATGTTTTTATACATGTTAACAAATCAATTATTGTGAAATATAAATCTACAATCTACAATTTGGATGTGTTTCAATTTACTTTAAATTATTTTAAATTGAGAATACAAATTAAAAAAAAAAAAAAAAAAAAAGTTTTATGCGAAAAATACTAATGAATATTTTTTGAAAATTATTTAGACTTGCATAAATTATTTTTGGGATTTTCGTCGTTTTTCGTTTTCAAATTTAAAAACTAAACTTTTTCCATACGATTTTCATTATGTTTCCTAAATAGCTAAACTACATTTTTTTCACGTAGCTAACCAGCAGTTTGATTATTTGTATGTCACTTATTTCATATTTCATATATAATATTTTGCAGAACTGCGCTTACAATCAAATGCTGTCGGGTTTGCTGCAACAGCAGCACGCGCAATGCTCGCATGGGGGCGGTGATGTTAGTGGACAGCTGGGGCGTGGCCAGGCGGGCACCGCATCCATAAACGAATTGTCGCAGCTATATCTGCAGCTGCTGCAGCAGCAGTTGCCACAGCAACAGTCACAGCAGCAACAGCATCTGGTTTCTGGCGCCACCAGCAACATGTCCATGCCCATCTATGGCCTGTCCTCGGGCAATGCGAGCGATATCACACAGGTCTATGCTCATCTCTTGGCTGCCAATTTGCGTCAGAGTGCCACGCAGCTCCAGCAGCACCAGCAGCAGCAGATGCACCAACAGCAGCAGCAGCAGCATTTGCATCAACAGCAGCAGCAACAACAGCAACAACAGCAAAAACAACAAAAACAGCAACAACAGCAACAACGGCAACAGCAGCAACAACACCAACAGACGTCCAGCGCAGCTGCTGCTGCCGTACTCTATGAGGCTATGCTGCAGCAACGTGCATTGCAGCAACATCAGCTGCATCAGCAGCAGCTGCAACAGCAGCAACACCAACAGCAGCAGCAGCAACAGCAGCCACAGCAGCGCACTCCGCGTGCCATCTACGGCGGCAACTTGACATCTTCATCCAGCAAGCCTTCAACTCCGGAAAACAAATAATTCAGCAAAAATCATTTGAAATTTATTTAGTTCTAATTAATCCGATTGTTTTGTATGCAGTTATCGTTGTGCAGGTTTTTTCGATCATTTTTCATAATTTTTTCATTTTAAATCTGCCAATTTGTTCGTAAAAAAACATTGAATTTTATCGTTCTATAGAACGCTTCTAAATTATTAACATGAATGAAAAATTATAAAAATAGAAAATTGTAAATTAGAATTAGAAAAATTATAATTATATTGTGATGTCGCGCGAACAAATTGTTTATTAGCTGATAAAAAAAAAGTTGAATTAATATTAAATTTGTTCTTAAATGCAGTCATATTTTTAATATTTTTACAAACTTTATTTGATTGAATGTTATACACAAATTTAAGAATAACTTTGATTCATTAATTTTTAATTTTATTTATTTATTTTTAAATGCAGTCATATTTGGTATTTTTTTACAAACTTGTTGACTATTAGAAGGAAGAATACAATTGAAGTATTATTATTATTATTATTATTTTTTTTAATAGTCATATTTTCTATGCTATTTTTATAAACATTGTTGAATTGACTAATAAAAAGTTTTAAGAAAACAATTTGTATACTCATATTTTTTTTATATTTTTATTTTAAATGCCGTTATAATTTCGACTTTTTCTGATTAAGAAAATAAAAATTATGAATTAAACTATTATTGTTTTTTTTTTATTTTTATTTTTTTTTTTTTAATTTTATTTTAAATGCATTCATATTTTTTTGGTATTTTTATAAACTTTGTTTGTTTTTTTTTATAGATTCGCTTTGGATTCTCAAATAAAATGTTCGGGATACATCAAACGTTGCTTAGGCCACAGGTGCAAAGCCGACGCGATTCTCGCCGAAATCGAATTGAGTATAGAACTGGCCAATGAAGACATCGCCCAGGATCCAGAAGTCGGTGTTGATGTACGTGAAGCTGGACATGCAGTAGGTCGTGTTGTTCTCGGTAAAGCTGCTGATGTAGGCAGAGGGGGGCAGGCTGAAGATGGTGCCGCCAATGTTGAACCTGAGCACGGGCAAGGAGCTCACAGTGGAGCAGTCGACATAGTAGTCCCCATCCATTAAATAACCGCCAATGATCTGATTGAGCATGGTGTAGGCGCTGCCGGGGCAGGCGAGCAGAGAGGTGCCCGTATCGGCGATCGCCTGGCAGTTGTAGCAGACCACGTAGCCGCCCATCTCGGCGCTATTCACGACGAATTGCCAGTAGCCCTGCTGGACGACCGACACATAGGTCAAATTGCCGCTGAAGAGCTGGGCGTCGATGCCGCCCAGGACCAGTTGGCCTCCAGCCTGAGCGGTGCCATCGCGGGCCAGGTAAAAGCCAAAGGTCGGCTCATCGATCAATCGCTGCTCGTAGAGGTTGTAGAAGGGCGGCACCACATTATCCACAGCGATGCTCATGTAGCCCATGCCCAGAATGCCATCGAAGGGCACGCCAGTGAAGCTGCCGTTGGGCTGGGAGACGGCCTCCCCAAAGGTCTGACTGGCAATGCTCAGGCCGTTGATGGTGACGGTGTCCGTGGACAGGAAGCCGGTGAGACTGCCCGTACCGTACTGTATGGAGAAGCTCTCGCCATTGGGCACATACGTGCTCGAGGCACTGGAATTGTATTGATTGTGGTTCTGGCAGGCCACGTCGCTGGGCAAGCACTGCACCGAGGGCACCCACAGGTTCGAGGAGCCCGTATCGAACACTACATTGAAGTACTGAGGCGGTGTGCCGATGCCAATGACACCATAGTAATCCATATTCTGATTGTTCGACAGCGTCTCGATCACATACTCGTTGCTATCCTCCTCGCTGCTCGAGTCATCCCCATAGCTGGGCGCCACATAGTCCGGCACGTAGAGCGCCTGCTGTGGATGGTATTTCTGATTGAGGGACCGTGTCGCCGCCTTGTGGTGCTGCCGCGTCCGCTTGTGCTCGTGCTTGTGTATGGGTATGCGATGCACCTCGGCCCCGATCAGGGCCACGATGCCCAGCAGCAGCAGGAGCAAGCTCGAATACTTGAACATTTTTGATTAGTTATTGGGTTTTTCTTTGTTATAAACTTTCAACTCTTTCGTAGCCTTGACTTGGCCACTCTAACGGACATTGCGATTGGACTGGGCTTATATATAGGCTACGACTGCGATAGGGTAAAAACTTTTCAGCAATCATATCGTTGCGATAAAATTATTTTAAATTTATCATTAAATGTGACATAATTGATAAATAAGTTGATTGATAGCTAGATGAGCTTACAGTGAGCGAAAAATTTGGAAGAGAACTTTGGTAAACTTTTCTTGAGAATTTTGTTATGAAGAGGCAAATAACTTTAATAGATTAAAGATTTATGTTGTATTACCTTTTTTCTTTATTAATTAAATTATTTTTATTTTTATTATTATTATTTTTTTCTTTATGTATGAGCTTACATATTCTTAGCAGTTTCGATAGAGATCTTTGAGTTATGGCTGTTATATAAGTAACCAACATTTACAAGAGAAAAAAATTTATTTAGGGACTTCCATTTTTGAACTTATATGATAAGCTTCTCTTTAGGGCCAAGTTAAGATTGTTGATTAAGGTATTTTTTAAATTAATTTCGTCATTTCAAAGAAAAAGTTTTAATGTATTAAAAATATTTTCTAAAACTGAAGAGTCAGAGAGTTGCTGTAACTCATTTAAGGCCTTATTATATTATAATGATATAATATTAAAAAAAAAAATATTAATATTAAAAAACAAAAATAATAAAATGAATAGCAATAATATTAATAATACAAAAAATAATATTAATAATATTAATCAATATTAATATAAATTTCTCGCAGTGTAGTCATACCAAACGGGCGTTAAAATTACAAGTGCTTAGCTCAGACATTTATCATTCGTCTCGAAATTAATTGAGCAAATGCAAAAGCCATTTATTACGCATTGTTCTTGAAAATGTAAAGAAAAGCAATTCAATTCAGCGACGTAAACAATGAAATTGTGTGTAGAAATGCGATAAGTGCAATGCGACATTATCAAAATAGGGAAAAGGTAAGCAAAAAATGAATTAAAATGTTTACAAATGAGCTGCGCACAGTACGATAAACAAATTAAATTTATTATACTTTTAGATATGATATGTTAAGTGATATGAAAAGTGTTTATCATAAATATATGTATATATATATATATTTAATATAGTAACTTATCAGAATCTAGATAATGTATAGTTCCACACTTTAAAAATCCTTTCCTTTCTCTAGCATAAAAGGCAACAGAATGATGTACTTTCATGCGAACAGCACGCATAAAACCCATATACTCACCTAACTTTCTTGAATGAGTATAATAATAGAAGAGTTAAAGTTTGTTGTATAAAATTTATTAGACTATGCGAAATATAAATACCATATGTTGTTTGCTAAATAAATTTGAATTTCTATATTTTGGGTGCGATGCCAATGCGCTTGTACTCCATGTCGAACTCCATGTAAAAGGGGCCCATGAAGACATCGCCGAGTATCCAGAGGTTGCCGTAGTCAGTGCCGCTGTCGTCCTCCAGCTCGGCGCTGTCCTCCTCGAGGCTGGTGAAGCCGGAGACGCAGACGTTGTTGAAGCGCACAATGTAGTCGGCGGGCGACAGCACGAAGTCGCGTCTTCCAATGTTGAAGGTGAGATTGGGCAGGTTGGGCAGACGCGAGCAGGGGAGAGTGTAGACGCCCTCGCGCTTGTTCGCCTCGGTCAGGCCGAGCTGGGCATTGATGCTGCGCAGCACCGCCGGAGGCGCCACAATCAGCGAGGTGCCCACATCGACAATGGCCTCGCACTTCTTGCACAGCTGATTGTCGCCCAGCTCAATGCTAGCGACCGTGAACTGCCAGTAGCCCATCTTGGAGAGCGGCACAAAGGTCATGCAGCCGCTGTACAGCGTGGGATCACTCGGGCCCAGCAGCAGCATGCCCCCGGATGTATCTATTTTGCCCGTATTGTCGCGATTCAGGTAGAACGAGAAGGTGGGCTGCGCAATCAGCTCCTGCTCAATGATGTTGTACATGGGCGGAGTGACGTCATCAATGGCGATATCCTTGAAGCCCAGCCCGAAGATGCCATCGAAATTGGACTTGTGAAAAACGTTCTGCGGCAGCGATGTGATCTCCGCAAACGTCTGATTCTTGATCTCCAGCCCAGCCAGCTCCACGGTGTCCGTGGAGAGGAAGCCCTTCAATATGGTCGGCTGATTGTTGCGCGTGGCATATTGGATCTGAAAGGCGCTGCCATTGGCCCGGTAGCTGCTCGAGAGGGTGTTGTCGTACCGCTGCAGATGCAGGCAGTTCTCTGCCGGACACTGCACGGAGGGTATCCACAGGTTCGAGGAGCCCGTATCGAACAGTATCTTGAAGGTCTGATTGCCTCCGATCGTGATGTTGCCAAAGTACTCCGTATTGTACGCATTGATCAAGGGCATTTTCACGATGCTCTCATCGGTGCCAATTCGGGTCGACATTAAGCGAACTGGCAGTCGTTTCACTCGGATATTGAATTTTGCCAGCAGTGCTGGTATTTCGTATTGCAACAATTTGAATCGATCCTCGTGCCTCGTTTCCCTGCGCAAGCTGAGCTGATGCGGCCGATGATGCCGCCTCGAATGTCGCCTCGCCTCTCCGCCGGGCAGCTGCAGCTGCAGCAGCAGCAGCAGCAACGTCAAAGCCAAACCTAACAGCCGATTGCAGTGCATCGTCGCTCGAGTGTGTCTGGCTGTTGACCCAAAGCTCACGTATTTATAACAAATACAGCTCCATATATGCCGAAAACTATTTCATGCTGCGGCGTGCAGCTGTTTATCTCAGCTATTGCGCATGCCATGCGAGAGGACCGAAGATCGGCTTAGCTGAAGCTGAGGAACGTGCTGCGGATGCATTTAGGCAATAATTTATTGCTGAATATAGAATAGGCTCTTGAATATATCAATTATAATATTTTTATTTTATTTTTTTTTTTATAATAATATATATATGTATACTAATAAAAAAGTATGTATAAAATATTTTATTTTCATATATATATTTTCTTTTTAAAATTTGTTTGTTCAGTATACATTTTTTTTCTCTCTTAATTTTACTTATTATTTTTATTTATTTTCAATATTTCATTGTAACAATTATGTCAAATTTTTAATATATTTCTTGCAAAATATATATGTAATTCTAAAATCTTTTACTGTCGCCCTCTTGTGTTGGGCATTGGTTCCAGTGCGCCATCTATGGGCCAACCTGTCTTAGCTGACAACCACTGCAATACCAGCGTGCTGGCGCCATCTATTGCTGAGTAGTGAAGTACTACGGGAATAGCAGAGACAGCAACCAAGGTAGTGAAGTTTCTCGCTTTGCTGAATAATTAATTTAATTCAACTATGTAAATAATTAATAAAAGAAAATTGTTATAATATATTTTTGGGATATACATATAAATATTACTAATCAAGAAGTTGTTGAATTTCGCTGCATTGGCTTAATTTAACTTAAATTGAATTTCCAACATAATTAATATTGATATCAAGTTAGCATTAACTGCTCAGCCCATTGAAGGCAATGCCTGATCCCAATGCCAGCGAAGTACAAACAGTCATGTTGCCATTTCAAAGGACTGCTGTGACTCCTTGAGTCACAAAAGAAATGCAGCTACAAGTCAAGCAGTTGGCCGAGACTTTTTGGGCCAATAAGAAGCGAATGGAAAGTGATTGCAAAAGTTTTCACGCAGCCAGCCGCCGTCGACTCATTGACGCATCGAATATGCCAAGTTTTATTTGCTAATTGCAGTTGAAGCGTGGAGAGGGGCCGGTAGGAGGAGGAGGAGGGGGTGGAGGCGGGGCTTGCCGCTAGAGGCTGGAGTTGTTGCAGTGTAAACAGCCGCAAGTGAAAAACTTCCAAATCGAATGCTGGCCAAGAGCCATAGAGCCAGAGAACTAATAAAGAGAGACAGAGAGAGAGAGAGAGAGAGAGAGAGTGAGAGAGAGACAGCGAGCAGAGCTGTGACAACGTTTACTGAAATCACACAAAAAACCGCCGCCGGTGGGCAAAAAGTTTTCCACAGAAAATTCGAAGGCAACGTTTTTCCGCAAATTTCTTCAACACAACTTCGCTCTCGCCGTGTGTGTGAGGGACGGGGGGCGTGGCCTCTGTCTGTAATTGAATTTGCGTCAAGTTCTATTAAGTGGCGTAAACTTTTGGCCTGCGGAATTGAACTTGGCGCCCAGCCGCATGTGCATTTTTCATATATGTTTATCGCACTGTTCAATAAATAAATGTGTAAGACTCGGTCCACGTCCCCCGCTCCTCTTCTCAGTCCTTGGCAGACATCGCCTCCCACAGTAGCTGCAATGAGTCGCTGGCACTTTGTTTGGGCCACGGCCGCCTTTTGCTGACAACTCGGCGCAATGAAAGTGACTGCAAAACTGTGTTTTTTTTTTCCCTATTTTGCTGTTGTATTTGTAGTTGCCTTTTAATACTCGCTCAAGCGAGTGCAAGCAGAGTATATTAGTCTATTGTTGTAGATGTCATGTATATAAATGAGAGCTGTACATATACATAGATTCATATCCGATAGATAAGTATGTACATAGGCTCGATAAGATCTGTGAGATTTGTAATTAAAGTAAATTATTTATCTATATAGCCTTATATCTATATATCTATATGAATATATCTGTATATTTACCTATACATCTATTCCAAGTAAAATATAAATGCATTTTGAATTACTTATAAATTTCCCCTCGAAGCGAGCATTGCATAGTCAATAAAGACTTCAGGCCTTGCCTTATTTGTGGTGGGTTAGGATCTGCTCTTATCGCCAGCAATTGGCTGTCATTTGCCAGCGACATGTGCGGCTCTCAATGAAGCATTAAATTGTTTTGCCATTTTCGAGTATGAGGCGCGAGCTTTCAGTCTCCAGTCCCGAGTCACATCTATCGAGTAACAATTCCTGCTTTCATTTTATCTCCAGCAGACATGTCTCACAGAAATATCGCTCAATCTAAGGAACATTAGCCGAACAGAGAAAAAAAAATAATAAAAAAATCAGTTCATTTGTGTTTAGCCGTGCGCAACAGACAATCCACTCAGTTCCATTCAAACTAACGCAAAGAACGGGACGAAGAAGTTGGCCAAAAAAGTCTCTCGGCTAGAGCTCATTTCGTATGCAGGACCATTTAGGCCAGCAAGCTGGACCCTCATATATTATTAGCCAATTTATGCATTGCATTCAAAGCTCGAGAGAAAAAGTCAAGTGTAAACGCATTAAATTGTTAATGTCTTGCATTTCTTATGCCTCATTTTCCATATTCCATTCTCCATTTTCGCATTATGCATATTTTTCAGTTTAACTATCTGTTACATCGACTACGGAGACTAGGTCACGGGGCCCTGGAATAAATCGTTAACATGTGAACACGACAACGAGCTGCTGAATCTGAAAAACGAACGAAAAAAACAAGTCGCAGCTGCTTTTCGAGTGCGACGTGTGACATCAAATATTAAGATTGAAAACGGCAGCTGGTGACAACTTTTTCATTTGTATTTCGGTTTTGTTTTCCATCCAGCTTTCATACAGACGCTTTACACCCTCTGAGCCATAAAATGGTTAAGACGTGAGCATAATGCCAGATATACATAAGAGGGAAAGGGAGGGAGGGAGAGAGAGAGAGAGAGAGAGAGAGAGAGAGAGAGAGAGAGAGAGAGAGACTGAGACTGAGACTGAGACTGAGACTGAGACTGAGACTGAGACTGAGACTGAGACTGAGACTGAGACTGAGACTGAGACTGAGACTGAGACTGAGACTGAGACTGAGACTGAGACTGAGACTGAGACTGAGACTGAGACTGAGACTGAGACTGAGACTGAGACTGAGACTGAGACTGAGACTGAGACTGAGACTGAGACTGAGACTGAGACTGAGACTGAGACTGAGACTGAGACTGAGACTGAGACTGAGACTGAGACTGAGACTGAGACTGAGACTGAGACTGAGACTGAGACTGAGACTGAGACTGAGACTGAGACTGAGACTGAGACTGAGACTGAGACTGAGACTGAGACTGAGACTGAGACTGAGACTGAGACTGAGACTGAGACTGAGACTGAGACTGAGACTGAGACTGAGACTGAGACTGAGACTGAGACTGAGACTGAGACTGAGACTGAGACTGAGACTGAGACTGAGACTGAGACTGAGACTGAGACTGAGACTGAGACTGAGACTGAGACTGAGACTGAGACTGAGACTGAGACTGAGACTGAGACTGAGACTGAGACTGAGACTGAGACTGAGACTGAGACTGAGACTGAGACTGAGACTGAGACTGAGACTGAGACTGAGACTGAGACTGAGACTGAGACTGAGACTGAGACTGAGACTGAGACTGAGACTGAGACTGAGACTGAGACTGAGACTGAGACTGAGACTGAGACTGAGACTGAGGAGGAGGAGGAGGAGGAGACGGTGGCTCAAGTTGATAATATTTGCACTTGCTTCTCAATTTGTATTCAATTAATTGATCAATTAGAAAATGCAGCAATTGCAATTTACTATTTGCCTAATATACATACATACATATATTCATATATATATATATTTATATGTGAATTAAATAAAGAGAAATGCCACAAACTCGACGCGTCTCCCACTGCATGAAGTGTAAACAAATTTTCAATGAACTCTGCCCGAGCTCAAGACTGAAGGCAACGGCAACGGCAATAATTGCCAACAATGGCCAGGGCCAATTAATTTGTATTTATGAACGGGATTGCTAAACACACACACTCTATACTTAGCTAGGCTACAAGCAACAACAACAACAGCAACCACAACAACAATGTCTTGGCCAAATTGAAAGACTTTTGTGCCTAAAACCAAATAAACATAAAATGTGCGTATGTGTTTGTGTGTGTGTGAACAGTTCATTAAATTTTGTGAAATGCAACAGCTGCTGGCTTAATAACAGTGAACAAGCCACAAAACTAACAATAGCAACAAAATTCCAACAATTTCTGCAGCATGCGCAGAAATTTTAGCTTTTACTTCTTTTTTTTTGACAAGAAAATCCAAAAATAGTTTTCGATATATATGCCTATGATATTTATAAGTCTCTTGCAAGGGCTTAACATGCAGCTCGTCAGTCAGTCAGTCAGTCAGTCAGTCAGGCAGCAGAAATTGACAGGATAAACAAGCATCGCTAGTGCCTCAGCTCCAATTGCATGTGCTGACAACTATTTTGGTTTGGTTATCCATTCAAAATACATACACACATGACAGCTATTTGCTTTTATGGCATGTATATCTCTCTCTCTCTCTCTCTCTTTCTCTCTCTGTGTCAGTTAGTTGTATGTCAGTGAGTTGGCTATAACGTTTATCCAGTATATAAACTTCAACAACATACGTGCATGCGCCTCCCTTTACAACTATTTCCGCTTACTGCAAACAAATCCTAGCTACCAAAACATCACAAGCAACAACAACAACAACAACAAAAGCAACAACAGCAACAGCTGCAACAACATTCGGCACAATGACCGGGTCTATGGCGCGTATACGCAATATTTGCTCTGGCATATGAGTTGGCAGCCAAACGAATGGATTCGCATTGCAAAACAGCTCGAGCTGGAGTGCCCATAACAGTAAAATGTCCTTAACCCCATCTCATTAAATATGTTGACATGTTGATAAATCGATGTAATAGTCCACAATGACTCTGTCTCTCGCTCGCTGTCTCCATGCTCGATTCGATAAGACAATTTTGGGCATTGAAAGTTCCACGGGGTAGGGGAGAACATTAAATAAGACATGCTCTATGTGAGTGAGAGAGAGAGAGAGAGAGAGAGAGAGAAAGAGAGAGAGAGAGACGACAAGAGGTGAGGTGGAGAGACAGTCAGATATAGAGAGAAGAGAAGGAAAGGAAGAGAGGTAGACGCAGAGAGAGGGAGAGAAAGAGAGAGAGGCGAGATGGAGAGACAGCCAGATATAGAGAGAAGAGAAGGAAAGGAAGAGAGGAGATCATTTAGAAAACGCCTGCAGCAGCAGAGAATGTTCCCATTGCTCTATCTGGTGCCCTGCTCAAAATTTGAGTGGAAGTCGCCCTATATAAAGGGCAGCAGCTGTGGAATATATTCAGTCGTCCAGACTCGGAGGGGTCAGTCGTACGTGTATATATAATATTATATCATGTAAAATTACTAATATACACATATTTTTCTATGTATGTATATTTTATATATAAAAATTATAAAGAATTGCAAAATATTTGCAATGAAAAATGGAATTTAAGCAAGCTCAAGATAATTGTTAATATTTTAAGCGCTTACAAAACTAAATAAATATACATATGTATGTGGTAGGTAGAGATAGGCAGACAGAACGAAAGAGAGAGAAGGAGAGGGAGAGTGAGAGAGTTGGTGTCTTAGCTAGCGAATTTCAACTCTGAGACGTTAATTGGTTTTAAGCATCTTGAAGTTCGTTAATCTCAGCAACTGGAGCTCGCAGTCTATTGGCTTCGTTTGTCGTTACGTCGTCCTGGGGGAGTTGATGTCATATTTGATTTTGCATTTGGCTCGTCTCGTACTTCGATCTGGATGTCTGTCTGCACCCTCATCAAAATTTGTGACAGGGCACAAAACTTTGCGCTTAAAAATAAATCAAAACTTTTCATTCGTGCATTATTTCCCCAGATAAATGTGCTGATAATTTGTGTGTTGTTGTTGTTGTTTTTTATTTTATTTTTTTATTTTATTCCCATCATTTTTTGCATATGTCAACTTTTGTCAATGGGCCAACAGTTGGGGCAAAAGTTTTCCTTACCAGCCAGCCGAGCCAGACGTCTGTTAGCCAAGTTTTCGCATCGTTTTGTCTACGTTTTTGGCTAAGAGATTTGCCCACCAGATAACCAGAGCCAAGGCTTATCTAAATGTACCACAGACTCTCTCACACACACACACAAACATCGTGCATACATAATAAATCCAAATTTGCCAAAGTAAAACTGATTTCATTTCTGTTAGACAATTGAGCAAATGTTTATTTGAATCATAACGACTAAGAGCAAAAACTTTATATCACAAAAGAAGCTTGCAGTGCAGTTGATTGATTAAAAGAAGCTTTGGCATATTTGAGAAAACTGAAAGATTTATTCCGTTTATAGATTAAGACAAAGTGGAGTAATAAAGTTGTATTTCTATAAATTTGAAGAGCTTTGCCTTTCATAGATTGAGACAAAGTGGAGTATATAAGTTTGAAGAGCTTTCATATGCTTTAATAAGCTTTCATTTTGTAGCTTTTTGTATTAAAAAGCTTAAAGTTGAGTTTGCTGATTAAATGGACTGATTATATATCAGGAATATTGAATAACGAATAGAGAATATTGCAAATTAGAAAAAATCAGAGTTTTATTTAAGTACATTGAGAACTTAAAGCTTTTTGTTTTTGAGAATCCTACATGTCATTTATATTCATAAAAGCTCACGCATTAAGCAAATTAAGTTATTAATTATTTATACAGACTAAACACCTTCTTAATTAAGTCCAATCGAAAGTGAAAAAAACCCTAACTAAGCTTTTGATTTTTCTCTTAAATTTAGCAAATTCAGTTGCTGAGCTTTCTCCATCAACATTCTATCAATCCAGGCTCTAAGCTCTGCCTAACTGATCTGTCAATTTGTCAAAGCTCAAGCAGCTCAAAACTCAACAAACATCAATCACAAATTTGTTGTCCTCTAGTAAGTGGCGCAGCAATTGATCAAGTATACGACATGTTGGCAAAGTTCTGCTTACACTCAACCCCAACAATAGAAGAAGAAGAAGAAGAAAAAAAGAATAAGTTGTGAACCCTTCAAACCAGAATATTTTGCTGTAAACAAATCAATTGCATAAATATGCAAAACTTTTTAAAAAGTTGACAACAACACAAACAGCAACAACAACAACAACAATAAGAACACTTACACACTTTTACTTGATGGTAAAAAATAATTTAACAATTTTATTCAATCAAAGTGTCGACTCGATGCCGTTTAACAAAGGCAAAGCTCGAACCCAAAGTAAAGAAAAGAATTGCAAACTTTATGCCTGCTGCTGTTGCTGTTGGTTCTGCTCCTCCTCCTCCTGCTCCCCCTGCTTCAGCGTATGCGTCCTTCTCAATCGCTGTTGACTGTTTTGTCACCTATGTAGGGCTATATTATGTTGCCCGCAAACCCAACTTCGGAAGTTATTTAAGGCATTTCCGTTCGCATTTCGACTTTTTCGGTTGCGAAAATAAAAATGCGTTTTTCATGCTAATGTCAAACCCTAATAGATTCGAGCCCCAATCTCTGTTGAGCAAAAGGGGGCGCTGCCATGCCCTCCCTCTCCTACGCTCCGCTCCACTTCTTTTGAACATGTGTTTTGAGATTTCTGGAGCATTTAATTGAAGTGCGGCCCATTCGCATTTTGTGGGCGTTGCGCAATGTTGAGTTATTTTCCTCTTGAGCATTTCCAATTGGAGCTCGCCAACTTTTATTCCACTGAACTGTGAATTGTGTGGGCGTGGCCAGCTGATGAGGCTCTTAAGCTGCATTGTGTCCCAGTTGGAAGTCTAGGTAATATTTCAATGTTTACGTTCAGATAAGCCAACTGCAAAAAGTGAACTTTAAATTATTGCCTTATCTTGGAATGTGTTTGCCTTGTGAGGGCGGGGAAAGGTGTGCAAAATTGAAGAGCCTTTGGGAAAAATGTGAGACATGCGAAATACACTGTTGATATATGGCAAATATATATTACAAATTTCTAGGGAATATCAGAATATTAGCGATATATAAGTAAGAGATCTCTTGTAGGCGGTGCTCGACTTGGAAGTACTTGTACACACAAATATTAAAAAAATGTCCTCAATAACAATTAGAAAAAAAAATAATAATGATAATAAATTAAATATTATGGTAAATACTTTTTATTGACAGAAAATATTTAAAAATATTTGTACTCAATTAAAAATTAAAATAAAATAAATTGTTAAAGTACATATTATTATAATATTGATTATTCGTAGCCTATATAGCTTATATATAATATTGCACAGTATAAGAGCCCTTAATAAAGTTATATTTAAAGCAACATTAAATAAATTTAAATTAACAAATTTATACTTTTCATCATCAAAGAATTTAAGAGCTGCCATGAGGGGATGGGGCTCGATGCTAAACATATTTAAGCACAATTTAATTTGCCATTTGTTAATGACAACCTGGCAAAAAGTAGCAGCAAAAAGTGCATTCCACAAACACACACACATGCACACTCACGTTCACTTAATGCAAACAAATGAGTAGCAAAGGCGTCTCACATTCTACAAGCTATTTGTAGGCATGTGAAGAGCCAGAGACAGGGTCGAAAGGAAGCAAGGGGAAAAGGGGGAGGGGGACCACATTTGAAGTGTTGCAGGTTCGTTCTTCGTGTCGCCTCGCTGACAGCGAAAATAAAAATTTTTCAGCAGCCCAGACATAAGACCGAGCAGGAGGCGTGGGGAGGGAGGCAGGGGCGCAGGGCGCAGGCAGCAGTTGGACAATAAACACATGTTTCAGTTTGTAATGCACGGGGCCATAAAGTTAGCGCACAACTCGCCTCTTTAAATGGTGCAAAAAGTAAAAAAAAAAGAAAAAAAAATACAAATAAAAGAGGAGTAAAATATAATGCCAGAGCAGCCGAAAAGTATCTTCCTTTATTTGTTTGTGGCGTCTGTGCGAACACATATGCTCTCTGAGAGCCGAGTACTTCGACTGGAACATGTCTCTTAGATAAAAGAAAATGTGGCTTAAGTTGGGTTGAGCTTATTTAAGCAGAGACTCATATATGCATGTAGGAAATTAAGCTTTATTATTCAAAATATTATTCCTGTTGCGAAACTTTAACACATTTATTTTTCCAAATAATAATATTTTGAAATATGGCATAGACAATATAAAGTCTTTTTACCTTGGCTGCTTCTTATAAATAAATTATTTCTTTAGAAACGAAAATGAAACAAATTTTGATAATATATTGTTTTTAATCGTACATCAATTTGTATACTATATTATTAAATTATTTTACAAACATTTTTAAAATTTTATTTTACGGTTTTTTTTTTTTTTTTGCTTTAATTTACATTATTTTATTGCTAGTCTCTTTATATTAATATAAGTAATACAGTTCTAATGATTTTAAAAATTGAAAAAAAAAATAAATTTTGTTTGGTTTTTCCACAATTTAATGGGAAAATACAAACATATTTAAAAACAAATATATTAAAATAAAAAAGTTTAGTTTTTATTTAATAAAATCAAATTTTTAATTTTTTTTTTTTAATAAAAATTGTTTTTGTATTATTATAACAAAATGCCATTATTCATTTTTTTAGGTGCTTAAATTTTTTTTATTTTATTAATTTTTTTTTAAATTTTGTAGCATTAACTTACATTTTGTTTATGTTATTATTATACATACATTATACATACATTTTTTTTTTTTTTAATTTATATTCTATATAGTATGAAAATAAACCTTTTTTTTTTTTAATTTTGCATCTTTTATTTAAGCTTGTATAAGTGTACACAGAAGTCGAGCTAGTTTTTCCTTCGCTTTTATAGTGAGAATTTTGTCTGCTGTGAATACATTTGTCGCCGCGCCTGTTGTGTCTGTGGGCCATAAACTGAGTTGGCTAATTATGGCCACTAATGAGCTTGAAATGGCACTTACACAAACAAAAAAACAAACCCGAAACAAAAACAACAAGAAGCAGTGGAAGAGAGAGAGGGAGATGGAGATAGGGGGAGAAGAAAGGCAAAGGAGGAACTGAAACAAGTTGTATTATTTCGTATTTAGACATTTGCTGGCATCGTAAAAGGCGACGAGCCAATAGCCAAATAGCAATGCATATAGCACTTAGAAACTGAAGAGTCATAGCGTATATATAGGACTCTAATTTATGGGCTGTGGCAACTGCAGGGCTGCATTAGCTATTCACAAACTCAGCAAAATGATGGCGCACAATTACAAATTGTCTGCGCAATGTCAACGAAATTAGCACATTTTATGGGCCGTCATAAAGGGTAAAGAATTTGGCTGGCTTAAGTTTTACACATGTTCCAAGTAATACCAAATACTAAAGAAGTGAGCAGAGCTGAGGCATGTGAGAATTGTGCTTAAATAGAGTGAGACAAAATATATTTTGTTTCGGCTTTAAAGTTTCTAGCTAAAATGAAAACCAAATTTATACAGTAAAAAGTCGAATAAAAAATATTGCTATTGTGTTTTATTTTTTAAGAAATATATATATATTATATACACAAAATATTGTTTGAGTTTGTGGAAGGATCGAAATTTTTTAATAAATTCATCTGTGCTGCTGTAAATTTGATTGCAGGGTATCTTGAGAACAGTCATGCACTTGAGGCAAGTTGCCCTCGTCTTTACATTGCCATTGCAGTTGCAGTTGCAGTTGCAGTTGCCTCTCAATGTTTCATTGAGATGTCTGTCTACCTCAGCCTGGCTGTGTTTCCGCGGATTCCTGGCCGAGTCATGCCCGCAGAGTGCGCTGTCTGTGCGGAGCGCTCTTCATTGTTTTTACAGGTTATTAAAACATTTTCGATGCATATTACGAGTACGAAGAGATCGCATAGCCAGTTGCCCGCTGCCTGCCTCTCGTCGGCTGCCAGTTGTTATTGTAAATTTTAATTATTTTCTACAAATGATGATTAAATTGGCCTCAGGCAGCGCAGATATTAAATCAATACAAGCCATGCCGTGCCATGCCATGCCACGACTCCCCTCCAACAGCCAAGCTCGCTTAAATTGCTTTAAATTCAGTTTGGGCGACAGTTTACCGGTTTTTCTGCAGTTCATTATGCCACAAATTGACTTTTTGTCGTTGTGCCGCGCACTATGAGAGCTTTTAATAAACAAAGTGCCTGACTATTTATGACCAATATTCGCAGCAAAAACCAAAAAATTGCGAAAATAAACCTGAAAAGGCAAACAAATAAAACAACTTTAAAATCCACATGAAGAAAATAATAAATGAATAAAAATACTTTATGAGCGAAGCAAGCATGCTCTATGGGCATATTGAAAAATTCAGTGTTGGTTAACGCTTGCAAATTTAATGAACTGAATAATTGAAATATTTTTGTCATAGAGTTTGGCAAACTTTAATTTAATATACGCACGCGTATCTTCACTGGCATCTGCACTTATTATTTTGTATTCATTTAATATTAAAGCTGCATTTATAATAAAATTTGTCTACCTTTGCTATGTTAAGCTTTTATTTTTATTTTATTTGTATTTTATTTGCATTATTTTAGTTTATTTTCATTTTATATTTATTTAGTTTTCATTTTATTCATATTTAATTTTTATTTTACTTTTAATTTATTTATTTTTATTTCATTTTTTTATTATTTTGTTTTAGTTTTATTTTTTTATTTTTTTTATTTTTTTTAGTTTTAATTTAATTTAATTTAATTTAATTTTATTTTATTTTAATTTATTTTTTATTTTATTTTTATTTTATTTTTATTTTATTTTTATTTTATTTTAATTTTATTTTATTTTATTTTATTTTATTTTCATTTTATTGTTATTTTTATTTTTATTTTTATTTTTATTTTTATTTTTATTTTTATTTTTATTTTTATTTTATATTATTGTATTTTATTTTATTTTTATTTCTTTATTTAATTTTTTTTTGTTTAGACTCATTTTTTCAGGTGACTTTTGATATTAGTTATTTAAAATATATTTTATTTCATCAACAATCTTTTCTATAATCAACAACTCATTTTGTTGCAAGCCTTTGCTCAATTTCTAGATGCCCCACAAACTAAATTTAAATTTTAAAACTCTGCAAAAAATTCAATTAAATGCGTATCGCTAGCCTTGAGCTGCGCACAGGAGCTTACAATATTAACAAGCCATCATCCATGAAAGCCGAGCACAATGTAGCATGGATCATGCAAATGCTCAAAATGCATTACTAAATCAAAAGCCAATAGTGTTTAAGTGTGTGTGTGTGTGTGTGTATTAATTGAAAAACTCTTACAATTGATGAACTTTTCAAATATATCAATGGCTGTCCTTTGCTGGGAATGTCAAAAACACAAGCCGCACACAAACACAAAGAGAGTGAGAGAGAGAGAGAGTGAAGAGAGTGAGAGGCGAGGAGCAGAGGAGGGCGAACTGTGAGTGAATGACCATTGTGGCCAGGTTTCAAGCACTCGAACGGGTAAATGGCTCTAATTGATTGAATTTTGCACTTTGCTATTCATGAGGCCAACAAATTTGACTGCTGCAAAATTTATGAAGCATGACAGCCCAAAACGTCCGATGCCTTCGCATGAAAAGCAAAAAACAAATACGAAAGCAAATGAAATGAAATCGGAAAAATTAATGGCTTTAAAAATTCACGAGCTTGATGTAATGAAATCAACCCTTATTGGACAGTGAGTAGAACTGACAAAGATATGCTTAAGATGTATTTATAAAATATATTTATGTCAACTCTTGCTGCTTTATGTGGATTAAAAAGTTTATCAATTCCCTGCTTATTTAATCATTTTCACCGACTTCTCAAGTCGATGTCTGACGAAAAGTTAAACCAGACCTCACTCACCGTCACCTCACGGTAGCTCTAAGAAAAGTAATCGAAAGAGCTGCAAAATTGCACTTAATGTATTTTAATTATGCATTGCCAAAGTCTCGAAGTTGGAAAGTAAGAAAGATGAAGAAAACAACAAAATACATGTTGGAGCAATGTCCTCTGATATGTGTATGTGTAGACTCAAGACTGTGTGTAAACTACGTGTAGCCTCTAGATTCTGTGAAGACTATGTGTAGACTCTAGAGTCTGTCTAGACTATATGTAGACTCTAGATTATGTGTAGACTATGTGTATACTCTAGATTGCATTGTGTAGACTATGTGTAGACTGTGTGTAGATTCTGTGTAACCTATATGTAGACTATGTGTAGACTCTAGATTCTGTGTAGATTATGTGTAGACTCTAGATGCTGTGTAGATTATGTGTAGACTCTAGATTATGTATAGACTAAGTGTAGAGTCTAGATTCTGTGTAGATTATGTGTAGACTCTAGATTATTTGTAGACTACGTGTAGACTATGTGTAGACTCTAGATTCTGTGTAGACTATATGTAGACTCTAGATTGCATTGTGTAGACTGTGTGTAGACTCTAGATTTTTTGTAGACTATGTGTAGACTCTATATTCTGTGTAGACTATGCGTATACTATGTGTTCGCTCTAGATTCTGTGTATACTATGTGTAGACTCCAGACTGCGTGTAGATTATGCGTAGACTCTAAATTCTCTGTATATTATGCGTAGACTCTAGATTATGTAAAGACTATGTGTAGACTCTAGATTATTTGTAGATTATAGAATGTTTCTAGACTCTGTGTAGACTCTAGACTTTATGTAGAATATGTGTAGTCTCTATCTAGGCTATGTGTAGACTGTGTGTAAGCGATGTGAAGAGAGTGTAGACATATATGGATTGTGTGTCGACTTTGTTATCCAAATATGCTGTACGCTGTTCAAGTAAAAGTTCGACAAGTGAAAGCTATTGTATACTTTCGAGCGTTTCGTCTCGTTTCCATTTCGTTTTCCGGTTCGTTGTTAAACGAAGCATAGAAAATCAGCGGCAGCTGCGGGCAGGAGAAGCTCGATTCGAATGATGTAGCGGGCATGAGGGCAGGGGGAATTCGAATTGAGCTTCTGCTGTTCGTCCTTGTCCAATTCAATTTGTCCGCATTTCAATTTCCTTTCATTTTACGCTCTCTTACGCACCGATGTCCTGCGGCGCGTCCTGCCACCCAATCGAATCATCAAAGCTCAACCGCAGTGGCTCACATATGCAACGCATTTGACTATAAGTATGCCGGCCAAATTATACGCCGTACTATCTCGCAATTTATTTTTGGCTTACTATGTTTTATGTATTCCATTTTTGTGTCTTCATCAGTTGTTTTTCTTCTTCTTTTTTCTGCTGTTAAGTTCATTGCACGCTGCTTGGCAAATGAGCAAATGAGCCCGAAGCTACTTATGGTTAGATATGATAAATTATGCCTGATTGCCAAGCGAGTGCCAAGTCATTGGAGACAAATAAGCTTTTAGATTTATGCATCTGATTTTTATAGCCAGCCAAAAACAAATAATATAATATGCATAGCTAAGCGCCGCTGCCAATTCGGCTAGTCGATGCTTGTGATAAATGCTGATAGAGTCGAGATATAGTTGAGCTTTAAAAGCGATGCAACTAAATTTAATTTGCTATTCCAAGAACTCTACACGACTTTGCACTTATTCGAGGTACATTATTTAGCTGCAGCAGCACTAGAAATGCATCCATTATTAACCATTCGCTGCTCTCCTTGCTTGACTCTGCTTAAAATGTGATTTTCAAACAAATTGCAGTTAATTTGCAGGGTAGTACGGAAAAAGAAATCCCGTAATTAGACAAGTAATTAGTCGAGATTTGCCAGCGAGCAAAGGCAAAGCAGGGAAAATATATTACCTGGCCAGCAAATGCATTTCCCGTTTAAAATATTGCACCATCTACATACATACATATACATATACATACATATATCAAGGGTATTCCATTGAAAATGTATTTGGGAACATGTGTTGCCACATTAATGGCCCATTATCATATATCTAGATGCCTCTGACAACGTCTACCGTTCTCATATCGCATTGCTGGAGCCAACAAAAAATCTTCAGGTTTTTGCTGGCAAATGTCTGGCCCATAATACCTTTACTTTCGGCACCTTTTGTCATGCACATAATGCTAAAATATTATACCGATATTATGCAAATTTTTATTGTTTTCCATGCGGGACTAAAGGGATTTGGTGCGTGATGAAATTAGGATAATTTAATAGATTACGCTCGACGTTGATTTCGCTCTCGTGTTGCCATCACAGGCAGGAGGCCCGTTTCATGCATTATACATACATACGGAGCCAGTACGTAATAGATGCGCGTAATACCTGTTATGTGCCGTCTATGCGTATTGATTGCATTTGCTGTGAGTCTGCCCATCGCCTTTTGCCTTTTGTTGTCTGGCCTCCACTTGGGATTTGGGCACTCGCACTTAACGCTTCGACAACCTCCCACTGAGGGGGATTTCCATTTCGTTTTTCTTTGCTTCTTTTTTTTCTCCTTGTGGACCCTTACCAGGCACATCACGTGCCGCCAAGACGCATTTCGTCACCTGAGCAACGACTCGCAATTGCTGCTTAGTGGCTGGCTCTCAGATTTTTGTGAGCGGTCTATGAATCTTGTTTTGGGCTTAGGCTAAGCATATTCCACATTTTAACAGCCAAAAAATGGGTGCATGGCCTTAGCTTAAATACATATTGTATACCCTCAACTTATGGGGAATTTGTTTAGGGGATATGATGTGCTAGATGTTCATCAGGAAGTTTGTTAGTTTAGCTTCGCCTTTGTTGTGTCTCATATCCTTATAGAACTCTGAGCGAAAGAGTATTATTATTTTAAATTAACGATAGATTTTTTTCCCATGCAATATATATACCAAAAATACATATTTGTATATTTTAGAAATTATATTATTTCATATTTCTTCTTCTTTCATATAAATCAAGCAATATATACATTTGCTAGTTTACAGTATATTTATATATATCTTATATCTTCTTTGGCTATATATCTTCTATATCTTCTTTGACTTCTTAATACACCATTTAATTAAGTCCTGAACTTAACCAACTCCTGCTAATTTATGTATGTGAGCTCTTTATTGCCATTAAAAAGTAAACGGATAAGAAAAAAAAGTCCTCCAAGGCAGCTTAAGTTCTCGTTCTCAGCTTTTTTCCCAGTTGCGCCGTTTTCCACTAATTTATTGGCCTTTAATTGCAGCTGGCTTAAGCTAAATATTGGCGGTTTGTAATGTGCAGCGTGTGGCCTGCCTTACGGTCCAACGGGCATGAAATTGGCATTCAATGCAGCCATACCATTAGTCTATAACTCTATCTGTAGCTATATGTATTGCTATATACTTATATAGAATGGCGAGCAAAGAGATTATATTAATTAATTTCCCATCGATTGCAATATTAGTCAGGCATTGTCTTTGTCGCCATTCGAGTGTGCCTAAGAGGATAAAACGTTGGCCGGACGACAGCTCCAAGTGGTCGTTGTGGGGGCAGCTCTGTCTAACGGAAACTATTTATATATATACCCTGTGAATTTTAAATGCAAAGGTGGTTTTTATTATAAAATTGAAAATCTTCGAGCTGTATTCATGAGCTGTGTAAACTTACACTTTTATCGATATATTAATGTTGATGAGTTATCGAATAGAATAACTGGGTTTGGTTTAGTTAACATAAGATTAGATAGATTCATCAATGATCAAAATCAAGCTGGGATTTATGAATACTGAAACTAAATCAATCACTTTCCATACTTTTAATCGAATCCGTCTTTAATTTTCAAGCCATCTATAAGCTCACGTCTTGATTCGCACTTTCTATTTCACTGCAATTTAAACCATCTATTTCCTCACTTAATTGCTTTGCCAATATATTGGTTCTCGTTGAAGGTATTTTCAAACATATCCAGTTCATTTCTCCATTTGTCGAAATTCTGTGAGCTTATAGATCCCCAAATTGAAAACAGTACAACTAATGCAACAAAACTATTTCCCATTCTCCCAGCGTCGCAAAGCGTTTCTTACTCGAGACTCGGAGCAACTAAATGTTAATAAAATTCGCAATCTCTTTAATTGTGATTCCAAAGAATTTCAAGTACAGTCCATATAGTATATAATAAAAACCTCTCCTATCCGTACAGTACGCACACTAAAATGTTTGTGAATGTAGTGAAGGAGTATTTTGATTTGTGCAAGTATAACAAGTAAGAAAGCTCTAGTCGAGACTGCTCGACTACGAGATACCCTGAACCCTCCGAGCAACAGCCATTTCAATAATTTTTAGTGTCATTCAGCTTAAACAAACACACACACACACGCAAACATATACATAGACACCCATAGGCACGCACGCATTAACAGGCATGGGCTGCAGTGTGGGCTTACTATGGGAACTTAATTGTTCAATAACTTTTTTTGTGGACGTACGTTCTTCATGAAACTTTCAGAATGTGGTTTTATCATTACTATGCGTATATTTGCCAAAGCTCAAGTCTCTAGTATTTGAAATACGCCTTTTACAGAGATGAGGGTAAGGGGGTGGATATAGCGGTGGGGGGTGAATTATAACAAAAATCGAAATTCTATCACGTGCAGTCGAGTCTACATTTAAAATTTGGAGACTTTAGCTCTAAAGGTGTAGGAGATATAATTTTATAACTGGTTTTCGATAAGGTTTTTGATCGATAAAAAAATAACGGGATGAGTTATCGATCTTTTGTGATAAACTCGAAATGCGCGCGCTATATACGAGCATTTTAAAAAAAAGTTGAAGTCTCTAGCTTCTATATCTTCTGAAATCGACGCGTTCATACATACGGACAGACGGACAGACGGACAGACGGACGGACGGACAGACGGACAGACGGACAGACGGACATGGCTAAATCGATTCAGTTTGTCGCCCTGATCAAGAATATATATACTTTGTGGGGTCTGCCACGCCTCCTTCTCCCTGTTACATACTTTTAACAAAACCATTATACCCTGATTTCCCATTTTCAATGGGTTCAGGGTATAAAAAGTAATTTAAATTATAATATATCGTCATTTATATTTATATACATCCATACTGCACTAATTCAACATGGCTTTGAGCTATCGATCAATCTTTGCGAGATATCGATTAATAATTATTTGGCATGTTAACAATAAATATCGATTTTGCAGGATCATAATAAATATCGATATCTGCATTCACATTGCGCTGAATTATCGATTACATTTGTCATTTTATTGATTTAAATCGATATCAACCTTGATATTTTCGTATGGTATACTCAGATTAGCATTGTTTTAAAGTATTGATCAGTTTCCAACAATTTCACTGAGACTCCGACACCGTATTTAACGACTTTACCATTGTCTAATGTACATACATTTGTACATATATAACTGAAAACAGTTTGCCAGGCAACTGAGGGCATTCTTGTTGTTTCTCTATTCCAGAAATCTAAATGGATGGCATGTATAGAATATATATGTATGTAGATTTTATGTATATGTATATATACATATTTGTTTTGCTTTAATTTTATTTATTATATATATTCCGTCAGCATTGCTATTCTTTGAGATGTTATATGTACATGAAATGAAATGCAATGATGGGGTGCGGAGCAGGCAGCAGTTTCTAGCCAATTATATTCAGAAATGAACTGAATTTGCTTTTGTTTTCATGCATTTTCAGGCTGGCCACTAATTAATCAAATTTCCTCAATTAGTTTACATTTACTGCGAGTGCAGCAGATGCCTTTATGAATTGGTATATGTACCTATTAATAATTGCTCTAATTGAAATTATCTTTAACTTTTTTCTTTTTTTTTGCGGTTTTGCTCTTGGCCAAATGCATTTGAACTTTCGAGTGTCTCTGATTATGTTTGCCTTTGCTACCGCCACAGCGCAGAGCCGCTGGATTTGTTTGTTCTGACTAAATGCTTGGCAAATTGTGCGTTTTATGCTGCAAATGAGGCATCGTCCGCGTTTGATGTGAAATGATGTGCAACGCTTAGAATTGAGGGAACTCCATGGAAGAGTGCAGATTGATCTAATTGTGGAGACAGGATAGATTCTGCAATATGAATGGCAAACGCAAAGCTAAAAGTTTGTTTAACTTTTTGAAATGTTTCTTTGTTCATTTGTTCCTAATATCAGAAGTAAACGCGTCATACATATATATACTTGAATATAGCGAAATAATTTGCGAACTAATGCTAAAAATAATCTCGTTAATCTCGCTAATCTCCCTCTGCATAGCCTCTATTCGCCTCGCTTAAGGAAGCTTCATTATTTGGCTAGCTATGACCAAATGCAGTCGGAATTCGTTTGGCTTTTTAAGGCCAATAGAAGCGTATGTTTACTCAGCTGTAACTTAATTTCACTTTACATACACATAACTGCCAACAGTAGCTCGTTTAGATTATTCCCCTGGGATGTCTGCAAGGCAGCTCGGGCGAAGATAATGTGCTCTGACTTGTGCCAAGGCAAAGTTAAAGTCGAAAGTTTGCCATCAACAGGATGATTCAAAGCCCTGCCAAAAGTTTTATGACTAGACTGTTTTTTGGGGGCCTGGCTCTCGTCAATATGCTAATAATGTAAAACGCACGGCCGGAAATTGTTTAGCTATAAACTTTGTTTGCGGCTTGCCAAAAGGCGTATGGCTGGAGTTCACTCTCTCATATAAATATGTGTGACGCTTATGAAGTGAGTGACGTGAGCATTTGTTGCTCGCTTCACTATAGATTCCGTGACTCATTCCCAAGTTGCTCTTGGCTCCTAATCAGTCTGTCAGCTAGCGCAGCTGTCGATTGAAACTTGCACTTGTATGGGACTTGTGCTTATCTTGCAGTGAATTTCCATGGACAAAGGGCTTAGGCTTACAATTTGCAAGAAATAAAAATTGGTTATATATGAATGAAATAAACATTGTATATGGATGAATGACTTTTTTCTCTATAATTTTATAGAATTATTAATGTATCTATAACCTAATAATATATACTTATATCATATAATAGTCCCTATATCATATTATATATTAACGAACTCTTAAGAGCTCTAGGGATCCAATTTGTATATAAGGATGGAAGAGTTGGTATTTAAAATGTTCTATGATCTTGCTCTGCTATAATATCCCCAGTTCAAGTGCCTCTACCTAATTGAACTCAGCTTTCGCTGTATATATGACATTGCCACTTGGTAGATAATCCAAAAATATTATTATTGGATTAATAACTCTGCTAACACATATGAATGTAACATAAAGTAGCCCCTATACCATTTTCAGTCTAGCATAACTAGTCAATTAAAGAACATTTTCAACATGTCTTCAATGTGATTTAGGCTACTTTAAAGTGCCACTTTAATATAAAATGTTATACTTGCTATATGACATGTTATATCATGTTCTCTGATCATTCTCTGCTCTAATATCCTCAATTCCGAGGTTTCTTCTATTCCTCTACCTAAGTGAACTCAGCTTTCGCTGTATATATGACATTGCCACTTGGTAGACAATCCAAAGACTTTATTATTTGCTTAATAACTGAGCTAAAGCAAGATAAAGATAAAATAAGCCATATACCATTTTCAGTCTAGCAGAACTAGTCAATTAAACAACATTTCAACATGTCTTCAATGTGCTCTTGGCTACTTTAAAGTTCCACTTTAAATCAATTTTCAATTTTTCCATCTCTTTTGCAGGTTCTTCTTGCATTGTGCTATGCAAACAGGCAGCTGAACCCCACTTGCCCTCCACCCACTCGGTGAGTGCATCACATGCTCCGTGGCCATTTATCTTGATTTGTACAAACCTAACGACGTTTAAATGCTTGTTCCGAGGCATTGGCGTTACGTTTTGGTATCCCATTTGGATTCGCTAGCTGGCCTCACGTTTTGCCGGCTCGTCAGCTGAGCTGTGCTCAGTGCTGCTGCTGGGTCATGTTTATGCTTGAATAATGTTGACAAAATCGCTGAAGCGATGGTCAAGAGAGAGAGAGAGAGAGAGAGAGAGAGCGAGAGAAAGAGAGAGAGAGAGAAGGAGTTATCTACTCCTAGAGCCAGTTAGAGGACCAGGCAACGCTCTCTCTGTCACAGACAAATTGTCGCTGGCTGGGTGTGAAAATGTTGGCCCGGTTAACTACGCGAGCCGAGTTCTAACTCAGCCTCTGCTCCGGCTGCTGCTGCCTGACTGTTGCAGTTCTGTATCTTGTATCTTTTTTCATGTTTTGACAAGTGGCTGCAGCGCTGTGCGGCTCCGTTTCTGCGCCATAAAGCAAATTGTTGTTGAAAAAGTTGCGCTTCGGTGTCATGGCCTGTTAAATGTTGGCAATAAAAGTGAAAACGCTTGTCATATCGCTAGACCGTTAGTTTTCCACTCAGCAGCGAACAGCGGTCATATAGAATCTACCATAAAGCCCAATTTAAGTCTCGAAAAGTTCTCAGCTCCCCCATCTCTCCCCCATCCCCATCTTGGGCACACCTGCGACACACACTCGTAAACTTAAACGAGTGCTTCGATTTATTGTATCCATAAATCCGGGCCATAAAATCCATATACGGCAAACGCAAATGCAAATACAAGTTGTGCGGGCTATCATAAATCTTGAATGCTGCCTTACAGCAGGAATATTGAACATATTATTAGATATAAGTTCTTGTGCGAATGTGTGTGTGGGGGCACGGTATGTAGGTCCGGATAGATGTCACAGCGAGTGGGATGAGAAATGCTTATGAAGTGCTCTGAAGTGACGTGACAAGTATTGCATCATTTATTGCAACAGTACAAGAGCGAGTTGATAATATCATATACATAGTTGTGATTTTAGTTAAGATAATAGATAAATGTATATTTTACTTATCCATTTACTGTTCCATTCACATATATAATATAGCAATAAATAAGATATACATAAACTCCACAAATAACAATATTTTCCCATTCATTTCATGCTCTACATCAAATTTAATTAATAATCTGCAGCAAATTTAATCGTCTGTCAACACTTTGTAAACCCCAATTCCGCCTGATCTGAAATCCTCGACTTGGCACTTTGAAAAACATTTGACCGTTTAATGATAAATTGCTACGATGTATTGTCGAGGATAAACCGAAAGTTCTTTGGGGTAAATAATCAAAAGCAACCGCAGAAGCCACGCGTCGCGTCGCGTCGCGTTGATTGAAAAAACTTGTAAATTTTTCACGACAAATAAAAAATATCACAGTAGCAATAACAACAAAGTGAAGTGGTTTATAATTGGAAGCGCTCGCTGGCAAGAATACCCTGTAAAGCAAAAATATTCTATAGCTGTGTACTATAGCTATAGCTTCTCTATGGCCCCTCATACACCCGCTTTCTTTGCACAATTTACAGGGTATTGCAGCGAGTGTGTCGCTGACAGCGAAGGGTGCGTTGAGCAATTGATAAATTTAATGGCGTTTCGCATGTCAGACTCACCAAATCCTTCAGAGTGTCAAATTGGCAGCCCTGGATTGGAACTCCGCCCTTAGGACACCTACCTCGTCCTAAGCAAACAAAAGCCACAACGAAAAAGGAAGAAAAATGAGCAAAATGAAAATAAAAGTTGGCAACAAATGAAAAACAGGTAATGAGAGCAACAAAAGTGCCCAAAAGAGACCAACTAATGGAGAGATATGCAAAGTGAGGCAAGTGCCAAGTGCCAGGTGACGTAAATAAATTGTGAAAAATACTTAAGACCTCTATGATAGATGTAAACAGCACAGCAACAAAAACAAGCAGCAACAACAGCCAAACTGTAAGTTATCCAAAAAAGTTGGCGAATTTCTTAGGCTCAGTTTGTAAAAGTTTCTTTTTATTTTGCAGCAATCATTAATTTTGTCAACAAATGGAATTGTTGACAAGTGAGAAAATAAATTAATAGATTGTGCCAATCCACAGGGGGGGGGGGGGGGGGGGGGATTTCGTTAATGCCAAATGTAGATGTCGACGCCAAGCGTAAGCAATCGAATACTTTGAATGGACAGACTCCCATTAATTGATAACGATTCAGGAAGACTATGTGCCAGGCAATTCGATTCAGATAAACTGCCCAGGAATTGAACTTTTATTGAAACTATAATAGGTATTAGCAAAGTAAACATAAAATAATTATAGGTATAGGCTTTGTATTGATACAAAATTAAAATTTTTTAAATAAAATTTAACACAAATACAAATGACTAAGTCATTTGGCATTTCTAACTATGGCAGATACAGAACAAGCTAAAGGATTTCTTCCATGAATAAGCTGATTATAATCTTAATATCAGCAAAATGTTGATAGATCTTAAAGAGTTATCTATTGTTGACCTCTAACTTAAATCTACTGCTTAAAGTATTCTACTCTATTCAAGATTTTGAATATTTTAGTTTTTATGAATAACTCAACTTTCCTATAAATGTCTTTAATATTTTGCATGTATTTGGGCCCTTTAAATGCAAATTTGTATTATTTTCTTGCGTTTAGCTTTAAGTGCTCCACGAGCAGCAAATGCTGTTCCAAGGCAGTTGAGCGTCAGCCCATCCAATTAGACGAAGAATGGCGTAACGTGTAAATCCTGTCGCTGACTTGCAGCAAAATGCATTTAAAATATTTGCAGAAAGAGAGAGAGAGAGAGAGAAGTAGAGGTAACGGGAAACGCTGGGCGTCAGAGTCCGCTTGCTAAATGCATCACGTATTGGGTTTTGACATAAACGCTTGTCCTCGTTAGCGCCGCATCGTGTTCCATGGCCAAAAAGGTGGGATTGAGACTTGGCTTTGGTCTTGGTTTTGGTTTTTGGTTTTGTTTCCAAGTGCAGCTGCTGCTGCTGCTGCTGCTGTTGCCCGCCCGCGGCGTCAGTCGGAAAAACTTTTAGAGCCGCGTGGAGGCGGCGGCAGCAGCGAACAACTTGGAGAGTTTCGTAGGCTGCCGCCACGGGCAGAGCTGATAAATTGCCGTCGCGTTGTTGGCCCTAAACCCTGACGGGGCCGCAGCTCAGATTTTATGCAAAAATTCAGCGTTCAGCGACAAAAAGGCAAGTGGCTGCGAGTCAACGAGACAGAAGTGTGACGGGCAGATATCCTGTAATCGTTGTCTCTTCATATAGCAGTAGAATTGAGTGTGAAATTTCTTGAAATTGGAAAAAGTTCTTTTTTTATTTGGTAAAATTTTAGTTGAAACTCTATAGCAAATTTAAAGAGTTTAGTTCTTAAAATTCTCGGGATCGATCAGCTTTAGCATATTGCTAGGTAAATAAAAGAAAACTAATATAATTCTGAAATTAATCAAAATCCATAACAGCTAACTTTGCACCTATTAAAAAATCAATTTTAATACCCTGGAAAAAATGTCCAACAAATTTAGAAATTTATGCATTCATCTTTTATTTTCATAATTCATTTAAAATATTTTTTTTCTGCACATTTCATCCTCTTTCTACTGCAACCTCTAACAACGCCCGGCAAGCACACCCCATTCACACGCCTTCAATATTTCAAGGGTATCAAAAGCTAAGCGCAGCTGAAATGCAGATGCAGTTCCAAATGCAATCGCAGCTCCCCTGGGCTGTTGACTGCTGGCGCTGAAATAATGCGGCCAATAAATGTCACAGTCTGGCCCCGCCTCCAGCTCCAAGGAGCCCCTCATAACTCCTACCGCTGTGCTGCTGCTGCTGCAGCGCTCGCTCACTTTCATGTCTTTCTTTGGCACTGCAAATTGTGGCAGTTAAAGTGGCAACACGTTCCATTCCCGTTTGAAGTTGTTCGATGATGAGCGATCACATGCAGCGCGCTCCACTCCCACAACTCATTACAGTCGGCCAGGCAGCCAGTGAGCCATCCTCTCATCCTGGCAGCCAGCAAGTGGCTGCTGCACTTCACGAATGAATTTATAAATATTTCATGGACTGCGCAGCGTAGCGGAAGTCACTCCAAGTCCAAGTGTTTACAATGAATCATATTTTTATGAGGCGCTTCTTAAACGCAGCCCCCGCCGAGAGACAAAGGCATATTTGTGCTGCTCGTATAAACAATTCATGTGCCAAAGTGCAGAATGTCTTGAAAATACCCTGTAGCTAGAAAATGCTGCCATTCAAGGGGTAGCATCACGAAGCTGTTGGTAACGCCGTTTAATGAAATTTTCATTTTAAAGCTATTTATATGTTTTATAATTTATTTATATCTCAAAGACTAGAAGAAGAAGAAAGAACGAGACAGATAGATAGAGAGAGAGAGAGATAGACCTAGAGAGAGTTGATAAATAGAAGTTATGAGTCAGAAAACCATTTCTATAAAGATGATATAGTTGAGTGGAGATAGTGTGAGACAAGTGCAACTAGATAAAGAGTGAGAGAGAGGTGAGAGGGACAGAGAGAGGGAGAGGCAGAGAGAGAGGGAGAGAGAGAGTGAGATAAAGAGAGAGAGAGTGAAAGAGAGAGGGAGATAGAGGGAGGAGGACGCTTGCCTAATGACAACTTTTCACTATAAAAACAGTTTCATAACTTTGTTTGACAGAAGGAAAGAGAGAGAGAGACAGAGAGACACAGGGAGAGAGACAGAGAGAGAGAAAGAGATAGGGAAAGATAGAGAGAGGTAAGAACAGAGTGAGCACGAGAGAAGGAGACAAAGAAATGAACAATGAAATGAAGACTCAGCCAAAGAGAAACAGTGACAAATGAAACTGTGATCATCAGCAATAATTCTCCATCTGTACGATAGAGTATTGCTCGAGTTCGTATAAGTGAATCACTAAAAATCAATACACTGACAAGTAGACTAACACAGAGTATCATACAACTGCGTATAAAAATTTTCAAATATTTTTAGCTCACTGAGAATTTATGTTTGCGGTGTTCGTATAAACAATGAATTTGTGTAAGCAAATCATCAGAAAGATGAGGGTATATACCCTATTTTCAGAGAGGAAAATCTCTACGGAGCTATATATCACATATGAATATTCCAACAGATTTTGATGTATTATACAATATGTGAAATTGAGAAGAATCTAAATAGATTAGCCGAAACTTATTTCTACTTAAATAAAAAAAAAAAATAAAATTCTATCCAAACCTTTCCTCTCGCCTTACAGGGTATCTCCTCGCTATCAGTTTTCTGCCTCTCTGCTTCCTCGGCTATAGTTCTGATCATTTTCATATTCAATATTCATTTGCATTCCGTGCAAGCAACTCAAGTGACAATCATGAATCCCATTCTCGTGCCGTTCTACCTCTCCCTCACGCTATCCTTTTTCTCTCTCTTTCTCTCTCTCTCTCTTTCTCAGTCGCTTGGCTTGTCTTGTGTGCTTAAAATGGCAAATCAAATGTTGCCAATTTGCAGACAGACTACATCATCAATTTGCATATCATATATATCGGAGCTGCTTAAGCAGGGCTGTTGCTAATTTAGCTGTCACATTTTGATACATAAATCAATTTCAATACACTTCACGTCAATCAGCATGACAAGTACGTTAATATCTTAAGCTGCTCATTTAACTGATATGGCAAGTGCTCTTGGTGCCACAAGTGAACAGAGGAGTGGCTCAGATAAAAGTGTTTACACTTTCTTATCCATCTCTATAAGTATACAACATTTACTTCTCTGTGTAGCATGGATTAATACAAAACTAAAATAAATATAATTATCATTTTTGTTTTAGTATTAATAAAACAGTTTCTATTTTCATAGATATTTGTGCAATGAGTAACAAAAATATTACAAATTAATATTGAATTATTTCTTATTTTTCTGCATATTAGTATTAATTCTATTTGAAGGAAATTTTTATTTAAGGACTGTTCATTCACCGCAGATTCCTTTTTATTTAATTATTAACTAAAAGTTATATTTTCTTTTAAGAGTATTATTTACATTAACTTGTATAAATGGTTCTCCATATAAGTAATAATTTTTTGTCTCGACATATAGCCAAATAAGACGCATTTATTATTGGCAAATAAATTCACCGAGAGCTTTCTTTGCTTATAAATTATTGTGGCTCGCATTGTTGCCCAAATATCGTTTATCACATTTATCATGTGCACACGGCGGCGCCTATTGTTATTTTTTCATCAACAAAGGGAGATAGAGAGCGAGAGTGAGAGAGAAAGAGAGGGAGATGGCGTGCCTGGGTTGGCAAGAGAAGGAAAATAAAAGTATTTACGATAGCGCAATTTGCATAATGTGCAAATCATAATACGAACTTCCTGTGCGGGGCATAAATATTGCAACATTTGTAACAGACATTGCCAGAGAGCCCCAGCCCCAACCCCAGCCGCAGTCACAGCTCCGACCCCAGCTCTAGTTCCAGAGTCGGAGCAAAGATAAGTTATCAGCTCGTGAAGTGCACACACGGGGCACGCTTTGGATTCGATGCGGCATGCAGATTCCACATTGCGAATGCTCAAAGTTGAGTGTTGAATGTGGTTGGCAAAACTTTACGCAAAAGCTCGACGACACGCCGAGAGAGAGAGAGAGAGAGAGAGAGAGAGAGAGAGAGAGAGATAGAGACAGTGAGAGCGAGGGGGGAGAAGCGAATCGAGTTTTGTTTGGTTTACATGCGGCATGTTTTAAATTGCTGTAGATCGAGCAGATATGAAATGTTAAGGCTGAAGTTGATCTAGATGTATGCGTTTTATATGCAATGTATATAAGATAGAATATATAAACACCATAAGAAATGTAAAGCTTGAGCCTGGCGTATATAATCTATGTTTATATACTTTATAGTAAAATAAAGTATTAAGCTATTTGTTGGTATACATACATAAAAATTTATATCTGCATCAGTGAATATTTAAAAAATATTTCTTATATATTCACTAGCAATTTACTGATCATAAATAATTTAATGTGTTCAGCCAATTTCTTTATACTCGCATAGCATTGCAAATTTTCTCTTCACTGGGTATTTCCTAGCTGCCCAGCATTTTCATTTAGAAATTTATCATTTGTACTTTGCAGCGATTGCTAAATTTCAATTTCACAACTTTGCAGCTTGTTGCAAGTGCAGCAAGTTGTTGCATTGTTGTAGGTAGCTACACATGTTCAACGTCTGCCGAATGTGGCTGTGACAAATTTTTTGGTATATCAAAAAAAATAGAAACTAACGAGCCAGCATCTAGCTTTGTTCTTAAAGTCGAAACTGAAATACGCTACAATTAAGCACTACTCACTCGATAGTCTACACTCGTTACTTACATCATATCTGTAGAGAGTGCGTAAGTAACGAGTAAGGAGTAACGAGTATGGACTAACAAGCGTGGAGTTTGTTATTCCTTACTCGTTACTTTTCGTTCGTTACTCGTTACTCTTCACTCCTGACTCGTTATTCCTTACTCGTTGCGCTTTTCTCCTCCCTACTGTTTACTCGTTATATGACTCAATATGCATGGCTTGATATTTTCCATACCCGTTGCTAGCTACTCGTTACTTTTCGAGCTCAACTTTCTTTCATTCCAGAATTTACCTATCCTCATACATTCTTCAACACGAATTCGTATTACCTCAGCAAATCGTAGTGAATTTCAATGCAAATGAGTACATCGCTTGCGCTCTGGCTGTGTGACATGGCCACATGTGTCAGCAGAGCTATGCAAAAACATTTGTCTAAAGCTTTAAGTGAATTCTCCAAGCGCTTTGAGCTCTGCTCTGCTCGACTCGTCGGTGCTTTTTGTTGGCTTGGCAGTGACGAGTGAAACGACCACACCAAGCACCACATCAATTCAAAACCAATAACTCAAAAACAAGAACCCAACAGCCCGACAATCCAACAACAATCATGTGGCTGCATTTCAGCTAACAACATTTCTTATTTCTTTCACTTTTTTGCCCTGCGCAATTTCATTTGCCAGAATTCCATTTACACTCGAACGCTTGGCTCCGACCCGACCAGGTGTCGTCCCTCATCCCGCTCCTGGGATCCTTTTCCCATGGCCCCGCTCGAATTGGCAGTGATAAATGTAGCGCCAAGGCTGCTTCAGCTTCAGCCTCAGCTTCAGCTTCAGCTTCAGCTCCAACTTCAATTGCAGCTTCCACAAATCCGAATAGTGTTTGTTATTTATGCGCGGGTAAAATAAGAAAACAAAAGCAATAACAATTTAAATGCTGACTGACTTGGAGATATCCTGTGCGAGCGAGTTTATGTGTGGATAGGATAGTGAAGAACTGAAAATATAAATTTATAGAGTGAGGGACACAGAGGGAATGAAAGAGTGAAAGAAAGAAAGATATTGATAGAGCGGGAGTGATAGAGATAGAGAGAGAAAGAAACCTAGAAACTGATTTTGACTTGGTATTATTCTAGACTAGTTCATGAAAGCTTTTAGCCTTGACTAAAATTGATTGATCATATCTGTTATGGATAAAATAATAATAAATCTGTCAAATTTATATAATATGATATCAAATGAAAATAGAAGAGAATTCAAAGAAAATATTTATGGAGTAATAGTAGATGCCTCTGTATTCAATTACAGAGCAAGCTCGAATGGAACAAGTACAAAGTAATCCGAGAGCTTCCATAATACAATATTATAAACAAGCATTAAGCGCAATTATGCCTGCCAAGCGCATCACATCCTATAGTCGATCATAAACTACAGGGTATTAGTATAAATTGGAATGCGCCACTCGCTTGACAAACTGTTCGACACCCTGCCAGAGCCAATGGCCACAGACTGAATGCTGACGCCTGATGCATGAATGGATGGATGGATGGATGTGGCATGGCTCTATATATACATAAATATAAGTGTGTGTGCGTGTGTCACACATAAGTTCAAGGCAGCCCCTCTCAGATTACCCACTGCTGCTGCTGCTCAAAAGTCAAAAGAACTTGCGAGTGAATATGAATATGAATACATGAATATCTCGGGGCCTGCGGCCATTTAAAACGCTATTGAAATTTCAGCTACAGCGTTGCTAATTTGTATTTTAAAATATGCGCAATTATGCCAACAACGACAACAACAACAACAGCAGCAGCAACAACATGAGCTACAACAATGCATTCAGTGGTGTGTTAGTCTCCATGTTTAATAGGCTGAGCCCGAAAAAGGGTGCAGCAGCGCCGGCCGGATGAGGGCGCTGTCTAAACAGCGGGAGAGAGACCAACCCCCTGAGAAGAGTCTACCCTTAAGTGCACATAGCGTACTATAGAGAGCGCGTGTCAAGCGTTCCCTTCCCCCCCTCTCCACCTACCCACTCCAGTGCTAAGCCCTGGCTGGACTTTGCATTTGTGAAAAATCATTAAAATTATTACATTTGGCTTTGGCCGACACCTCGACTCGAATAATTCGTGACATTTGTGCGGGGGATTAGACCAACAACTGTCACACATTTTTTGTTTCTCTTCGGTGGACTCGAATTACCACGATTAGCATGGACGGCGCATTTTTTCTTCTTCTTCTGGAAATTTTCCATAATCTTGCACAATCTTGACATGGAAGACACCTGCTTCCTTAATAGCCGCCTTTAATGGCTAAAAATCTTAGACATTATGCAAATATTTACGCCGACTAATGAGAGGAGTTAGCTTTACAATCTGTTCTCTCATCTAGATCTTGATGAAAACGAAGGTGCTTTTGTTTAATAATAATAAAAAACATGCAAAATGAAAAGGAAAATGATTATTTATTCCAAGCACAAGATGTTTGCGGTGCTTCAGCTTTCATAGACTAAGGCCAAGGGCAAGGGCAAGGGCAGGGCATGTGAGTCTTTGAAATTGAAACCATGCATAATTAATAGCAATTTAATGGCAAAAGCTGTCTATTCAATATATCAAAGGCTGCTCTCTCATTGAGATGAAAACTTTAGGGAGTTGTCTTTCAAAAGAGTTTCTAGTTAAAAATATAATTGAAGAAAATATTGAGAGAAATTTTAGAATTATGAAATTTGAGCATAGAATGAGTTATTGGAGAGCTTAACATTAGAGGAGAGAGAGAGACAGAGAGAGACAGAGAGAGAGAGAGAGAGACAGATAGAGAGACAGAGTATTTTACTACTCTCTAAGAAATATACATATCATTCATAATATTAAAACATTTTCATTGATCTGTTCTTTACATCGATATACGATCACAGAAAAGAATAAATAATCTTTAATATTCAAGTTCGATTCTATAATTCGATACAGTTTAAATATTCTCATTAACTTTTGGAAATAATTTAACGAACTTTTACCCCATATAGGCTCTGCAGCTCATATCTCCCGGCTTGCATTGCCATATAATTGAACTTAAGAAAAACTCGATATAAACATACCAGTTGAACTAGATATTTCGAGTTGAATCAATTCATTTGCATATAGCGTGGGATGGAGAGACAATACAGAGTACGCTGTGCTCCAGATTGAGGAGCACCCATACGGTCCCTAGGGACAGACGCCGCATGGCCGCACTCCAAGCACGTCGGCCAATTATGTAGGCAGCTAGGCGAATCAAAGCATCGACAATGGCTGACAAAGGCCCAGAAGGCGCAAACCGCGTCGAGAGAAGGGCGAAAAATGTCTAAGAGCCGGCGCCAGCTTCTTGCCGTACTCGATGTTGTGGCATTGTTTATTGAAATACGGCTCGCTGAATGAAATTGCGCGGAAGCACTTGCAGGCAGTTTATTGGCTTCATTGTGCAACCCTTTTGAGCGAATATTTTTAATTCGCTTTTGCGCTGTTTTCATTTTTTGTTTAATTTTTTTATGATTAACCCGGGGCGTGCCCAGCCAAATTCAAGTAATACTCTCGCAGTCGATCCGATACGATCCGATCCATTCAAGCGGCAATAATTTGTTCGCTTTTTGCATTGTTGAAATTGTACGAATTTATTGCGTTATGCATTCATTATTCACAATTTGAAAAAAGCCCTGGCGAACGCTTGCCATTGCGTGCCTGAGAGACATTAAAGAGCTCCACAAAATGCTGTCCGAATGGCGACGACGACGATGCCAGCGACTCCCATTGGCTGCCCATCAAGATCTCGTTTCGCTTTCGTTAACCGCTCCACTAAGAAAAACTTATATAAATATATACATATATATGTGTATGTGTGTGTGTGTTAAGTTTAATGATCGTCGAGCTGATGATTTTTTAAGAACAGATAAACACGACCACCAAAATTGTCAGTTGTAATAAGCATAAATATGTGTGGCAAACACCCTAACTATTTGAGAGGCTGTGGGTAGTGCTAACTCGAATGTAGATGTGTAAAATATACACATAAATATAAGTATGGAATCTTAAAAATTAAAAAAATAAATAAATAAATAAATACATAAAATTAAAATTAAAATAAAAAATCAATATAAAATATCAACATATCCTGAAGAAAATATTTTAAAAAAGATTTTCGTAAGATTTTGAGTCAGATATTAAAAGACTTCGAGTTCTATTTTTGATCAAAATGATAGATTTTGTTTTGGCTTAAAGCATCGAAACACAGAAAAAAATAAATTTAGAATTAAACAAACTTTAGTTCAGCTCAATAAATAATTCGTCTAACTGCAAACCCGATTCAAACCCGTTTCAAACCCGATTTAAACCTGGTTCGTTTAGCAACCATTTCAGCTTTCAACGGACTCCCAGCATTGTTTCTTTCACTTACAACTATTTTGTGCTATATGCAGTCGATACATCTCAATTTTCGACTTCAAGTAAATTGAATATTATTTACAGGGTATTCCCGAAGTAGCTCATTAGCTATTTGGACTTTGCACTGCACAGCTGATGCCATAAATGTCATTTATTTATGTACTTTCAGTTGATTAATTACTTGAGGAGACTCTCGCGCGGACTCTCTGGTAAAATCAATCAATCATCTATGCCATGAATAGATCAAAGAGCAGCACTTCAATGGAAACGCAATCGGAATCCGAATCGGAATCGGAATCGAAGTCTGCAACTGGAGTAAAGTTCTAATTAGAAAAGAAATCTTTGAGTGTCTTGACTCCTGGCTGACGCTTGAGCAGGACATCTTGCAGCTTGAGCTGATATGATGTGAAAACAAAAAGAGAAATATCTAGAGATGGGGACAGCTACAACTACATACGTGACGCGGCATGACCATGTGACAGCGTGTATAAATTTGTCATTTGTAAATGTCAGAGATAAAAGTGCAGTAAAAATATAAAAGTCAAGAATTTCCAGCTGCGGTGCCATATGTTTCTGATTTTTTTTTTGTATTTTTTCCTTTTGTTCCTTTTTTGCATTGAGACAATTTGCATATGGATTCCAAGCATTTGCTGTGCTAATTACGAAACTTAATGTGGCATTAACTTGAGCTCTACCCTGCCTCCCTCCCCCTCTCTCCCCCTCTCCCTCACTCTTCCTCTTACCACTGCCAACGCTGCGTGCAAAACAATTAACCATGAAATTGAAAAGACGCTGCCGCTGATTCTTTTTCAAGTCGGAGCCAATCGCTAGGGTGAGGGCGAGGGCGAGCGCGGGGGCGAGGGAGTTTCGATGGTTCACTCTGAGTGCTGCCACGTCCTGCCCTGGCACGTCCTGCGCGCCCATTTGTTCCACTTCTGTGACCAGGCAGGCACAAGCAAGTGCCAGAGCGTGCGCCTCCCGGTCTCCCAGCTCAAATATCGCTCTATTTAGCCAAAACTCAACGCAACGCAACGCAGCGCGAGCTCAAACGTTACGCTCTTGCGCCCCTCAACACAATGCTCCATGACCAGGCATTAGCCATGCCACTTGGCTTGGCATTGCTCTTCAGCTGCTCTTGCGACGGCTTTTCGACTCTCAGGCCTGTGTGACCGCAGCGTTTCGTCCATCCAGGGCTTGCAACCACAATTAAAAGGCGAAGAAGAAGCAGCAGAAGTGGAAACAAACTACATTAAAAGGCTTGGCTATTGGCTCGAGTTCAATGAGCTGCTGGCATTTTAATTTTTGTCTCACATTCTCTGAAAACGCATTTAAAAAGTTGGCTCTAAACATATTGACCGAGTTTTCTCGAGCTCTGCAAACTTTCATATTTTGTTTCAGTTTTGGCATTGTTTAACTCGAAAAGTTTTAATGAGAAATTTCGATTTTTTACTTTTATTTGATTAAATTATTTTATAAATAATATTTAAATTAACAAACTTAGGTTATTTTATTTTTGTATGTAATTCATATTGCTATTTTTATTATTATTATTGCTATTTTTCGCTATTTTTGCTATCAACTAAAATATTTTAAAAAATATAAACATATATTTTGAAAATTTTTAAATGCAATTAACTTATATATATATTTATCAAAACAATTTTTTTATATATAAAAAATATTTTTAAGCGTATCAATTTTTTCAATTCAATTTATAGAAGAATAAATTTATATAAGAATAAAAATATAATAATTTAAACAAAAATTGTATTAAATCTTGAACCTGCATATTTAAAATAAAATTAATTAATTAAAAATGAAAATAAAAATACAAATATAATTAAAAATTATTTTAAAAATAATTTGTATAACAATTTAAATAATATGTATTATTTCTTAAATACATAAAAGAATTAATTATTTTTATTAAATATAAATTTAAGATTTGCCAATAAAACAATAAACCGTTGAAGCTTTTTACACTGCTCTGGGTATATTAATTTTACTTTATAAATTCAACTTGAAATCAAAGAACATCAAAATGAACTCGATGTAATAGGAACTGAAACAATTTCATGTATGTTCAACTCTTTATGATTGCAATTGTTGTTGCGGCTGTGACTATGGATGTGGCTGTGCCTGTGCCTGTGCCTGTTGCTATAGTCGCTATTTGTCCCAAACGAGCGATTAAGTTGCGGCTTTGACTTTGGGACTTTGTGTTCAAGGCCGCAGACAGCTGCCAGACAACTGATATGTGCACATGAGTACATGCGAATGCGAATGCCAAAGCCAAAGCCAAATCCATTCAGATGCTGATTCGGGGACACAAAGGAGGTAGCTGTATAGAGAGGCGCTAGAGAAAGAGAGAGAGATATACACAGATAGAAAAGTAGAGAAACAGAGCGAGAGAGATAGGGACAGAGAGAGCAGCCAGACAAGCGCCACAACAACAGCAACAGCAACAACTCGAGCTCTATAGCAAACTGATGAAAAGCGATGAGTGCGAGAGATGACGAACTGAACTGGCATATGAATCGCTGATGTGTTGTCTGCTGTTGCTGTTAACACTATGCTACAAAGCAAGAGTAAGTTCAATGGAGATTTTATAGAAATTATATATGCATATTGAATATGGTTTAGTATATAGTAGAGGCTGACATACAATCAATATAAAACAAAAATATAAACATAAAATATTGCATGTAGTAATCAAATGTCAATCAGAAAAGTGCTAGATTTTGTTAGGGCAATACTTTATATAAGTATATTAGTGTTAAATTGAATTAAATTACTTCATATAAGCTGATTTTGCGTTCAATTTTACTATGATTATCTATTATATGTTACTAATTTATTATTCTATTATATTTTACCAAATAATTATTTGTAATATTATCAAAGATTCTCAGAACGAAGAGCTGCAAAAGAAAACAAAATTTTGACTAAATTTTTACGCAAGAGATAAATATGATAAGACTTCAAAGCTTTTTACATTTAAATGACTTCAAATATTTTTAATTAATTCATAAATATTTTTAGATTTTTCATTTATTAAAATATGATTTGCAAGTGAAAAATGAGTGAAAATATATCACTTCAAAGTGAGAAGCACACAAACTAACTAGCTAACAAGTTAAGCTTGTCTAACTTGATAGCTTAACTAAAAAGCTTACACAACTTTTAGCTATTTATTTTGTTACTCTCAACTTTGTTGCATAGTGTAATCAAGGGACATGAATTTTTGCATTGAATTCAATTATAAAACACATTAAAGACAAAAGCACAGTGCGAATGTCTGCAAAATCTCGGTGCATGTGTCCTTTGTGCATTAAATTTGCTGCAAATTGGTTAGTCCTGTCATCAGCTAGATAAACTTGTTCCCTTTACGCTCTATGTCAACCTAAGGGCATGGGGTAAGGGGGGAGGTGGGAGGACGTGGCATTCGTTTGTCTGGCACTTTGTAAAAGTGATTTCATCTTTAGCTTTAGCATAGTTTGGGCTTTGGGGAGTATCAATTGCATTAACTTTTTAGAGAAAACACAAATACACTGGCCAACCGAGCTGGGGTCCCATTCGAGTCGTGTCCTTTCGGCACATTCCACGAATTTCCTCGAATTTCGAATTTCGAGTACGTGTTTCGCTTAGAAATTCGTTGACATATTGGCCACAAAAACGTTCGCCCATATTAATATGGAAGAAATGTGGTGGAAATTGTTGTTGAGGAAATGTTAATCAAGCGGTCAGCGAGGAATACGGAACACCAGTCAACAACACTCGACGACATGCCGACCGGTCGAGCAAGCGTGGGAGATTTTTTATACTGTGTGTTGAGAAGGGATAAATGGGTATATTGGTTTTGTTGAAAGTCTTATAAGTCTTATAAGTAGAACTAGGTGTTTGTGGCGAAAATTTTAAGTGAAATCGTAGGCAATTTATTTGAAAGCTCCTTTAGAAGATAGTCTAGTAATTTTGCACAAGAAATTTACATTGATTCCCTCCATAGATTGCCATGAAAGAGCATCATTTATAATAGATTGTTGTATGCATAGGATATTCACCTTGCGTTGATCCATGTGAATCTTCTGTAGATTTGGCAAACGAACTTGAGCTTAACTATTTCCAGGCAGAAGAAATCAGTGTCAGTCATTCTCCCAGTACAGTACAGTAAGATCTATAAATTTAGCAAAAGGAGTTTCTCTTGACCTCCTTCGTAGATGGACTAAAAATCTCAAATCCTCGTTTTACAGACAAGATCTTCAATACCTTGAACATTCCTATTGATCTATTCGATTATATAGGCATACCATCTATCGAATGCCTTTCTATTACCTTTATTTTAGAAAACATTAATTTCTATTTTCGTAACCTAAACGAGCATTATGCAGTTAGTCTCACCCGATTAAAACCTTCTGTCTTACCTCGTGTTGTGTTTCTCGAAGCACGTCTCACGTACTCCGACTATTAATGTCATTTGCAGTTGTTCCTTTGGCCTGTTTCTTGTACCCCAATAAGCCTTCTTCTGCTCTTTCTTCTTCTTCTGTCGCTTCTTGTTTGCTAACTTGGCCAAAACGGAAGTTTGGCAGTCAGGTAGACAGCTAAGCAGCTAAGCAGCCAGAGACGTTGCGTTGCAAATGACGGAAATGAATTGCCTTGCGGCAAAGTCTTGAGTGTCGAGGACCGAATTGTTTTCGAATGCTAATTGTCTTCATTAACAAAATGAACAAAATTTAATTGCGACCTGAGAACTCGATTTAAAGAGGGAAACAAATAAATGTTTATTAAGCAGACAAACAAAACATACAACAATTTAACACGAATTTTAAATCGATTAAATTAAGTGGAAAACTCAAGGGAATTAAATCGTTGTTATTTTTCTTAAAATATATAAATATAAAAATTAAGATTTAATAATATAATTTTTGTCTAGTTAAAACATGATTTCGTTATTAAAATATAATTTACACGATGTACATAATTCAATATATTCGAAATTAAAATATATATATTTTTTTTAAATATAAGGAAATAAAATAATAAATAAATAAAAATATATATTAATAATTTACCATATTTTTCCATTATTTAACTACTTTTACACATTACATTTATTGATTTATTTATTATTATTATAATTTTTTTTTTTTTTTGTTGAGTAGTATTAAGTACCCTCAATTTTAATTTAAAAAACTTTTAATTTATTTATTTGTAATTCTCAGTATTCTATTTTATTTTTTATCATTTTGATTAAATGCTTCAAAAATAAATTTCATATATTCGACTTCCGCATTGATGAAGCAATTTCCGTTAGATTAACGCAAATTGAGTTCAAGCCACGCCCCTGCCATATTTAAAGGCGAGTGAAAGGGAAGTGAAAGTGAATTGGGCTCTGCGTCAAGTGGATGTCAATTTTTGTTGAACTTGAGAGCTGGGTGAGCTGTTAAACCCTTTTAACGTCAATTAATCACAAATTAAACTGTCTCCCCCACCCATCCACACACACACACACACACTCAAATACACATGAGTATGCGCGTGTGTGTGTGCGTGGCATGTCATAAAAACAAGCCAGGCTATTAAGGCTAAATAGGTAATAAATTTTGCCGTTGTCAGGCGAAAGGATATGCGACAAAAGTCCGTCTAGACAGAATTGGGTGGGAGAAATGTGGTGGGCGGTGGGCGTGGCCAACTGGAATGCGCTGCGTCAGCCACGAGCGTGCAAATCAAGTGACGAATATGAAATGAAATCAACAATTAACCCAACGCTGACCCATTTCGGGCGGAAATGGAACAGATTGGAATTGAAACGACTTGCAAGAAACACTGAGACATTGCCCACCCGCTCGCTGCCACAGCTGGAACCCGCATCTAAAATGTGCGTAATGCAATAAGAAAGCGACAGAGAAAAAAAAAACAACAACAACAAAATAAATAAAATAATACAAGTTGGAACGGAAATGCTGATTGAAATCGTTTTGGCGTGAAATCAATCATCGCACAAATACAAATACAGAGTGCACACAGACACACACTCACACAAAGACACACACACACACATGAGGCACATGCCCCGTTGGCTGCAGCAGCAACTTTCATTAAGAGTCCTTAATGCGATTTACAGAGCTGACGTTGATGTTGATGTGAATGTGAATCTGTATGTGAATGTGTATGTGTGTGAATGCTGTTGCTGTTGCTGATGTGGCGTCAACTTTTTTCGAATTCGCCGCTGTCTAAATAAGACAAATGCCTTCACTTAGAGACTTACAAATGAGCGCGTAATGTCTGCCTCCCTCTCCCACTCACACTCCTTCAGCCTTTCCCACTCCCACTCACACTCACTCTCTCACTTATGGCAAACTCTTTTTCTAGCTCAAATGAGCACTGCTTACGCTCTGCTTTTGCCTCATCCCATCTCGTTCGCACACACATGCATTACGCATCCATTTTTATGTGCCTCCTTCCACACATCCAAAAATTCAATCGCAGTTTGCATTTTCATGTTACTTGTCTTCCATTGTTTCGCTCTCTTCGTCTCCTGCTCTAACACACTCGCGCTCACTCGCCCTGTTGCCGTTTTCGAAATCGAATCAAATTAACGGTGCAGCCTTTTCGCTGTAGTCGTAAAGCAACAGCCGGCAATAGAAATATTGTAAACACAGTTAGGGAATCGCTGTGTACGCAAATGTTAACCAACAAATTGTACATACTTTAACCCTTAGCTGTGCCCTTGGTATTGAAAATGCACATTCTGTGTTGTAGCGCAATAAATTGCAAAATTGAATAAAATAAATATATTTTAAACGCAAAATTGATTTGTAGTCAATATTTTTTTTTTAACTTGTAGTCATTTATTAAAATTTATTGTATTTTTCAAAATATTAAAAATATTATACTATGATATTTCTTTTTATTGTGAACAGCCTGAGGGCTAAACGAAAAATATATTTCTATAGGCTGGAATAAATTTATTTTTATTTTATTATTATTATTTTATATTTGAGCAACTAAAGTTTTGTTCAATTCCAATTCTTTACTTTCTGAGCCGCCTAAGGGTTAAATTGCAATTGCAGAGCCAACAGTCGGCACAAGTTTCAAGTGATTGTAATCAACCGTCGCATTGAAAGGGGGCGCGGCTGTAGGGCAGCGGGAGGTCGACAGCCACGCCTCCACCAACAGCCCCTTCCGGTGCGTTTTTGACTTGGCCTCCGTTCCGTCCCTTCCAACTCTCTCTCTATCCATTTCTCTCCCATTCTCTGTGTCAGTGGGGTAAAAACTTGTGTGCATTGGGCATTGCCAGCCCATTCCTGCATCCTTCCAAGCGGTTAATTGTGAAAACCTTTTCAGCATCGTCGGCTTTCTTATTGCTTTTGACATTCAAGTAGTTTGGCCAAGTATTCATTTCCGCTCCGCCGTTGAGTAGCTGCCAATGCGCATAGTTCGCTAAGCTACTCCAATTAAACATTGCGCATTAACCGATTGACAGGCGAGCGAGCGAGGGAGCGAGAGGGAGGGTGAGGGAGAGATGGAGTGAGGAGGGGCCAGCAGGTCAGACGTATGGAACGGTGGCAGTTGCCACATGTACCGCAAATCTTTGATGGATTATGATTTATTGGAACGTTGATGGCTGGTAACGCATAATTAAAAGCAAAGGCTGTAAGCGAGACTGAGAGTGTATGCGCGTGTGTGTGTGTGCGTGTTAGTGTGTGAGCATTAATCAATTATCTAGACACTGCAGCAAAGAAAACCAATATGTGCGTGTGTGTGTGTGTGTGTGTGTGGGTAGCAACAATTAAACAAAAGACACGCGCGCGTTCATGTAAATCACTTTCAAAGGTTGCCAGCTCTCTCGCTCTGACTCCCACTCCCTCTCCCTCTCTCTCTCTCTCTCTCTCACTCTTCTACTCACTTCTACTTTAGCACTCTGATTGATGAGCTGCTGTAAGCGCCTTTTGTCTGGTTTGGACTGTGACTTCGATTCGGAACTTGCAGCAAATGCAGCTGGCAAATGTTAACAAAAACCCAAAATCTGACGCCCGTTAACTCAAAGCGCAGCTCCATTTTCATTAGTTAATTAGATAACGAGCAGCACAGCTCGAAATCCAGGTGAAACGTAACGGTATTCAATGAAGTTTCGATTATTGGCTGGAAGCTGAACATTTTCAGGGTTCATTAAATTATTGTTAGAGTAAGTGCGCGAGAAATAATACATTTAATATTATAATTATTTTTGTTATATCTTAAAATCAGTTCTACATATGAGGGTGATTAAGAAATAGAAGTAAACTAAATATAGAAAAATATGAAATTCTATTAATATGATATATGTACATATATGTTGCATGAGTGCATGACTTTACTTTGATATCTTCAATAAGCGAACAAGAACTGGAATTGCTTTTTAGATATTTGAAAAACTTTTCTTTTTTTTTTTTTTGCATTCCAAACAAATTTTATATAAATATTGCATTGGCTCATGATCCGCTTTGGAGGCTTCCCTTTCGCTCTACCGTCGTACGCTCTGTGCTAAGCTGCTTACAAAAATCTTGCGTGTTTCTTATTTAACGAACAGATTAACAAACAATCAATCGAAGGGCACCCGATTTGTCACAGGGGTTGCTACAGAGTTAGCCAAAAGCTTAATTACGAGTCAGAATCAACGTGGGATTCCCCTGGGTTCGCCGCAATGGGAGGACTATGAAGCCCCGATGCTGCAACTTTGATGTTGATTTTGTGATTTTTACTATTGGTTGCTTATTTGATGCCAATTAACTGTGGGAAACTAAGGAACTAAGGAATTATGTTTACAAAGAATTCGATTGGAGTGTACAGAGGGGGTTAGCCTGATAACTTTAGATATTGAAAAAAAGGAGCAGAAAGATTTAGGCAAAAGACCATAAAAGTCCATAAAGTACAACAAAAAAGAGTATCTTCTAGTCCTGCACTTCTGAAGTCTTCAAATCCGACTCATTCAGAGTCCCACATACCCTACGCTTGCATAGACGCAATGTCATTGTCATTGTCATTGCCAGACAGTTGTGCGGATTACAAGTGACCAGACGCTGTGCGGCGAGTTCCCATGCCCGAAACCCAATCCGCGGCACATGTTTGTATATGGCTGGCTGTGGGTCTTAGTGGGAACTCGAATGCAAACTACTTTGTGTGTCATCAATCATCGTGTAGCTCTGCGTAATACATATCCAGCAAATACACGAGCTAAACGCAGATACCCCAAACATCATATTGTGTTTAGTCAAAGGCGGAAGTGTTTAGTGCGCGCTTGTAATATATGCCTAATATAGATTGATGTAGAAACAATCTTAAGCCGCAAGATTATGAGCTGAGCGGCATTGTGTTACATTCTGCCAATTTGCGCAATCCTGTTGTGGGGGGCTGTGTGTAAATACATAGCTGGAGCTGTACGTTTGACCAGAGAATCGAGGCAATTGTGGGTAGTAGACGGACTGTGGATAAGGCACAGATATTGTCTTCATATATATTTGTGGGTGTGCATTCAGATTTCATATGTAAGAGAGATTGAACATGAAGTTAAATGAATGGAAAATCATTTAGTTGAAATATATTTGTATAAATATATTGTATTAGAACTGTAGAACTAATCTTAAAGAAGATTTTAATAACTGGGAAACGAAATACTCAAATGAGAAGCAGCATGTATAGTACCAAAACTAGATGTTCAATATATTCATTCTATGCTATTCGAGGTATAGTCAATGAGTTGTATTGAAGTCATATTAAAATAAATCCCAAATCGGTTATCGATAACTTCAGACAATATTTTTTTGCTTTGTCATATATATAGCTGTTTATATGGTATAGCACTTAAGACTAGACCTTTTATAAAGACTAGACTTGCGACTTCTTCCTCCAATTTTTCAGCTTTAAAGCAAATATCACTCATATCCCTCGTTTTCAAGAGTCTCACCTTTAAGGTAACACAACTCGCCCCAAACTCTTTTTTGTCAATTCTCACAGTTGCAGCTTTGCGTAAAAAAAAGTGTAGAAAATAGAAACCGCAGCACGTTTGACTGCGGCATGTTGCAAGCTTTGAGCTGTCGTCGTCTATTGTGAATGTGTTGCTTTGCTTGCACCTCGACTCGATTTTTGCTATGATTTTGCTAATTTAACAGATATGCAAAAACGGGATTGCTGGAGAGCTACAACAAGTGCAAGGGTGGAATTATTTGAGGAGTGATGAGGGGGGAGGTAAGAGCAAAGCATATGAAGTCAGCAGGTGGATATCAAAGGAGTGTACAGCATGTGTTTCGGCATGTTTGAACTGTTTTTAATAAACCTTCTTCAATATGTCAATATTCAGTTCAGTTTTGGTAATTATTTGCAGCTTTTATTATTCAAGTCGACTTTTCAAACAACATTCCTGCTGCACTCGCACATCTCGCTCTCTCTCTCTCTCTCTCCCTCTCTATGTGTCTCTGCTGTGCTGTTTGCCAAATCTAGAGCTAACATCTTGCTACCTGTAATGAGACAGCACACACACACACACACACACACGCACACTCGCACACACAGAGAGTTTGCTTTGGTCCTTTTTGGTCTTTATCATGCAGCGCATATCAAATAAATGCGGGATTATGTGAATATTTCGCTTAATGAGAATTTTCGGACCACACTGCTGCATTTTTTCTTGTTTTACTCTTCGATACCCAGTACAGAATGGCTCGTTAACTAGAGTATATTGCACTTGTCAGGTAATGGCTGTAGTTTTCTGTTACTAGTTAGGTAAGCTATTTTGTTTCGATTTTTAAATGGCTTAGTTCTTCTATTGCATAACTAATATATATTCAATGCCAATTAATAGCTATTCTAGCCTTTTTTACTAAAATCGATAAATATCGATAGTTTTCTTTCATTGCCATGCATTGAAGCTCTCTCAGAAGCTGCGAGCTATTCATTTTACGTACTCAAACTCAAACGCAACCTCTACTATTTTAAACAGGGTATATGCTAGTCTACCCTTATTCACGTTCGGCCTGCTCGTTTGTTTTCTTTTTCTGTTGTGAAAGATGCCGAAAAACAACTGAAAAACTGACCGGACGCAGGACGCCAGGGCATGTGTGTGCCTCTATGTGTGCGTGTGTGTGTGTGGAGCTGTAAAATGTGTTGCCTCCGTATTCTCACTCATTGACCTGGCCCTCAGGCCCGGCTTCTTGGCCTGTGCATTAAGAGATGCCTATCGGTGACACCTGAAAGACGCGGAGAAGGTGAAATGCGATCCGATACGATGCGATCCATGGCACTCAACGTCGGCGCACTTTGCTAAAAAAAATTATTACTATACCTCCGGTAGCATACACGTACATATACATATATACACAGATGCGGGAGGGTTGCTTGAGCCGCTTGAGCGTAAATACGAATAATATATTAGAAAATATGTTTAAATGTGCTTATATTATAAGTATGATTAAATGAAATAAAATTAATTTAAATAAAAATTTGTTTAAAAATAATTTTGATTAAATTTTTATTGGATTTGCTTAAAGCATTTAGCATTTTTTAGAGTATAAAAATAAATTGAATAAATTTATTAAAAATAGTACAACAAATTAGAAATATTATTAAATTTTTTAACAAATTTATTTATTTATTTTATTTTATTTATTTATTTTATTTTATTTTTTTTGAAAGTTGGTTTAATATTTTTATTTGATTTATTAAAATCTAAACAATGTTGAAAGTCATCTATTTGTTTTTTTTTTTTTTTTTTTTTGTTCTTTATTTTTTACATTTTTGTCAAAATGCTTTTTCATTTTTTTCTGCATTTTTCATAATAAAAAATTGTTAATTTGTTCCATTATTATTATTTTTTATATATATTTCTTTTATATATTTTTTTCGAAAAGACTTTAATTCTTAGCAAATTTTCAGTCTACCCTCGCATAAGTATATACATATAAATTTCTTAATTTTTTTCTGTATTAAATTTCGTCGCCGTTTTGTTAGCCGTTGATTTTTACCTGTGTTTTGTGTATGTGTGTGTGTGTTTTTTTGTTGTTCTGTAGCCTCGACATTTATCTTCTCTTTTATTGGGCTTAGGTTTTTGTCTGTTGTCGGATTGTCTCAGTGTCTTAGTGTCTGCGTCTCTGTGTCGGTATCTCAATCGCTCAATCGTTCAATCGTTGTATCTGGCTTATTTTGTTAACTTCCTTTTTCCGCTTTTGCCATCGAGTCTTTTGTGCTCCACATAGATTGTTTTGTCTCGATATCATGCCATTTATTTATGCTGACATTCAAATAAATTGAAATAAAATACTACACACCATCATATACTTACGATTCCCATTCCCATTCCCATTCCCATTCTCATTTCTCATTCTCATTTCCATTCTCATTTTCATTTCCATATCACAAAATAGCCGTGAAAGTTCTGCACCTTATCGTGCTATCAGATGTCGTATGTCGGAATGTCACATTGTCAGAGCTGAAGACCTTACGAAATGAGTTCACTAATTGACAGGGCAAGTTATAATGTGGACTTGTTTGATCAAAGGGAGATCCCTAATTGGACTGCTCTATATAATTAGGAAATATTTGACTGTCGGATTAGCTTAAATGGTAATTAGTCGGCTTAAAAAAAGATATATAAGTGGAAATTGGATGAAAATATATATTTAAAAAATTAAAAAAAAAAAATAAGTTCTAGCAAATATTTATATTCCTTGTTTTATTTATCAAATTAATTCTTGTAATAAAATTGCAAAAGGAATGATTAAAAAATTGTGTAAAATAAATTATATTTTATTTTGTATGTATTTTTATTTATTTAAAAGTTTTTCATATAACCAAAGTCTTACTATTTATATTGGAATTTTTTTTTTTTTTTCACTAACTACAATGATCCAATCATATTTATTTTCGTTATTCCCTGCAAAAGAGCATACAATTTAAGGGTCTAAAATTTGTTGATCTAGTTGAAATTTGTTAAATCCCTTAAGCTATGGCAGCAGCCCTTGATCACACTCCCGTTAGCTTCCATTATATAGTTTTATGATTTCCAACTCCAAATACCAGAAATTCCATTTTCAACAAAATTTTCGAACATATTTTACCCTTAGCAATTAAATTAGAAATCGCCTAAGTGAGAATTACTCAGCGCAATTATGCAGCTCATTGCCCTTGAGTTATAGATATATGCATGCGTGTGTTTATTGGAGCATATGCACATAGTTCTCTCGCTCGCTCGCTTTCTACTATAGAGCCCATCTATCTAGCTAGGTAACATGCCAGACATGCCCGGGCAATATGCGAACACATGTGCATCGAGCACGCACTCTGAACTATTTATAAATGTCAATTTATTAGACGACTTTTTGGGTTTGTTTCTATACGCACACACACACACACACACATGCATGCACGCACATGTGTGTGTGGTATGTTATGGGTCTGTCAGTCTGTCAAAGTCTTTCTCTGCGCAAGCGCAACCGAGCGACCCGCCAAACCCAAAATATATACACATACATGCATGTATAAATGCATGTATGCATGCGTTTGAGCTGCCCTGTCAGGTAGCCTAGAAATGAGGTGTGCATGCGCTGCATTTGCCCAGATGTGGGCCATACTCTATCTCAAGGAAATACTAGACTAGGGTAACACAGGGTTCTACTCTCTTCTGATGAAGATTAATGTGTGCCGCTTTTTCTTCTTCTTATATATAATATGATATGACATCTTTAAAAGGATTTGCAGAAGCATAATCGAACAGCTCTTAGTCATAACACTTTTAAGGGTATTTTCCGGTGTGCTCTATATATCTATATATAGATTAGCGGGTACATCATATAGGAATATAAATCGTGACAGCTCTACCATATCAAAGTTTTATATGCTCTATAGAGAAGTTTTCTACTTTACTCTCTTAAAGGATATTAGCTTGTTCATCATTTTAGCATATAATGGTTAATCTAAGCTACTAGTTCAAATAGAGAACTCTTTAACCTTACTATAAGACGTATGGCATTTGACTCAAATACCTTGCTTATTTAAATTTTAAATATTTGTATAGAGCATCTGTAAGCTAATATCACTAGCTCACTCTTTTCTGTACCGTATATTTTTTCCGAATTTTTTGATAGAGCATCTGTCAGTCAACCAATTTTGTAGCACGCTCTCTCTCTCTCTCTCTCTCTCTCTATCTGTCTCTTTCTTCTCTCTTACATTCTGACTTTATTTCTAATGGAATATGTCATCGAGACATGCCACACGAGTTCGCAGCCGCAATCCGATCCATTGACTGACTGTACACATACGTACATACATACATATATATATCATTATCCGCACATAAACATATGTACATGTATGTATACACCTCCGCATATTCACATTTCAGATCCACATCTAAATCTATATAGACATTAGCTTTGTTCACATGACTTGGCACACTTTAGCCAAAGAGAAAGAAAGACAAAACTGCTGCATCACGCTTCGATGTAAATTCATCGAATTGAAGTTCACACAAAGGCGATGATGATGATGATGATGTAGGCAATGATGATGATGTTGTTGCTGTTGTTGATGTGGTCTGCGTATGTGTTTTAATTAGAATATCGTGAGTTGTTTGGCTTTGGCAATATAACAAACAATGCCAAGCATATAGGCAGAAGTATATAGGCATATATACATACAAACAAATATATATGTATACATATTCAGATCTGCCGTGGGTGGCATTGGCGATGAGTCGACAGAAATAGGCAAGTTATGAAGAGTCATAATTATATTTATCAGCAGTTGCCGCGTTGTCCTCTTAATGAAGTAATCAGAAAAAAAGGAGGAGAAGCAGAAGAAGAGAACGAATCGTATAGAACTTCAGAAAAGTGGACTTGAGGTTAGAGCCCTGTTAAAGTTGTTGGGCCGATTGGGTATTTAAACTGCTTACAACTTGTTAGCCAGAGTTAAGATTTGTTGAACTCTCAGCTGAGGAAAAACATGCGGGAGTCAATTTGTAGGCGAGCGAGTGGGCGAGAAAGAGAGAGAGAGAGACGATTTTGGAGTGGAAATTTGAGTTAATGCCTTAGAGTAATGAAGGCATATGAATAATAATTTGTGTAATGAGGAAAGAGTAAAGACTCTTTCATTTTTTTTTTTTCTTTTTTTTTGCTTTATTAATGACGACTTGGATATAAAAAACCCGGTTGGAATTTAAATTCAATAATCTATAATATAATATTTCAACTATTTATTAATTTATTTTCATCTTATTTTCGCACTAATATTAAACTAATAAAACTCTTCCATTACATTGTAAATTCTCAGGCTTTGCTTGCACCACTCAGCTGTTGCATCGCCTCATGTTGCTGCCGAATGCCCAAAACCTGTTGCAAATCTGGAATGTTGCTAGGCAATGTTGCTGGCAACACACGTGCTCGGCGCAACAAATGAAACTGAAACACGGCAAGCGATAGAAACATGTAGATAGGGAAATACGTTCCACAGTCAGCCGAAGGCACGATGCCGACCTCGGCTTTCGTGTGCAGCTCGTGCGAGCGACGAACTTCATTTGCAGCTGAGCGAGCCGGCGGACATGACCGTGGGCCGAAACTGAAGTGGCGTGCACTGTAGCACAGTGTAGTGGTGCAGTGTAATGACTGCTCAGGTGGGTTGACTTCATTAGAGGCAAAGGCTGGACACTTGAACGAGGTGACAAACAGGCGGCAGTCAGCAGGCAGCCAGAGATGAGAGCAGATCCTAATGACACACAGAAAACGAGACGGCGACTGTGCCAGAGGCAAAGGTAAAGGTGGCAACGGCCAGGTGCGTGCGTGATAATGATAATAGGAGCTATGCTCCTGCCTAGCTGATGACACCAACCAACCAGCCAACCAGCCAGCCAGCCAGCATATCCTTCAGCGAGCGGGTCGGGCGGGCCACATGTGGCGTGTCAGTCGGCTTTGGCCTGGCTGCCTCGCATGCAACACATTGTGGCAACTGCGTATCGGGTCGCGAGTCTCAGGTTTGCGTGTCGCGCCATCAACTGAGAGGCGTTAAAAATGCTAAATGCTCATTTGGCTGCAATTTATTGGCAAAGCAAAGCGAGAGGCACGAGAGATTTATTTCAAGCTTTTGGATTGCTTTATTCAGAGCAGAAAAGATTTCTCAAAAATCGAAAGAGAGAGAGAGAGAATAACAAATATCTGCTGCACTGAAAATGTGCAACGGCACAAATGTCTTTGGCGATGCCTCAAGCCTTAAGCCCACGTTGCAGCTTTAATTCTATGGCAACATTTTGTTGCAAGCTGCAAGTTGAAGTAGGCGAGGCTATGGAATTTATTGAATTTGTATTCTAGCCATGAATATATTCTATGCTGCAGATATTATACAAAAATATTCGACTGACAATGTGGCATCAACAGAATTTGAGGAGCACTTCGAGAAATAGCCAAATGAATGAAATAATATTTACACTAAATGTTGAATATTTTGTATAAATAACTTCTCACATTTGAAGATGATATTTGCAATATATAAATGATATTGCAATAAGCAGTTTTCTTGCTTTCAGCCAAATGATGATGCCTGCAGTCTACCTAAAACACTTTTAGTTATGCGCCTTAAGTTTTTTGTCCTTTAACAACACTGGCCTGACTTTGATCGTAAACCGATTGCCTTTTGGAATTTTTATGATGAAAATATTTTTTAGCGACATTTTTGAAAAGTATTTAATTCAAAGAAGTGACAAAATATGCCGCCAGCCAGGCAAAGGCCAAAGAAAAAGAATGAGAATAAGGAGTAGGAGGAGGAGGAGGAGAAGGAAGAGGAGGAGAAGCATGAAAAACTCGTCTCCAGCGCAGGGATAAAATAATGCCAACAATTCAATCATAATTGGCAACAGACAGTGAAGAATGCCGCCTGCCTGCCAGCCGGGCTGCCCTTGGAAGGCAGCCACCGAAAGTTGCAAGCAGCAGAAACAGTGGCAGGGGCAGGGGCAGGGAGCTGCAGGATCGATGCATGTGGCAAGCACACTAACAAATGCCCCACTCGGCGCTGGCTGCTATCGTGGGTAATTAATAAGCGGATGGCATTGCAAATTTTTATTTTCGTTGTTGTTGCAACAAATTTGTGGCATGTGTTGCATAGATACGCGCGACTCGATAACAAATTGCAAATGAACGTTAATCGATGAAGTTGTTTGCAGCGGCAGCACAGAAAATATGAAATGTGCATGCAAATGTGGCTGCCACACGTGCCACACGGCTCTCATGCAGTGAAAGTTGGCTCTGGCATGCCACTTGAGCAAAAGATCTAGCAGCAGTTGGCGCTGGAGTTGGAGCCAAACAATGCTCGTTGCTTTTGGCTAAAACGAGAAATGTTTATTTAAATGCGAATGCGAAAATGCGAGAATGCGAGAATGCGAAAATGCGAGAATGCTCAATGCGTTGGCCATGCCACACGATGTTGCATGTCGCCAGCCGCAGCCTAGCCCAGCCTAGCCTAACTAGCCAGAGCCATGTTCTCTTCTCCTGGCAGGTCAGGCTTTTAGAGGGGGAGGGGGGGGGGGGTTAGGTTTAGCCACTGATTGCCCAGGCCATTAAGTGCAAGCCAACTGTTTGAGCATGCGCAGCCGTAGCTGCATTTGTGGCAAGCTACAAGGCGGCGGGGGCATGCGAGTCTGGCAAGTTGCTCTGCTGCTGCTGCTGCCAGTCCGTGTGTAAGCGCAGCATAATGAGCCGCGCAGTTACATTTATTTTAAATCTGATATACATATTTCTCCTCGTCTCTATTTTTTTTTCTGTATTTTTTTGGCCTTTGTTTTTGGGCAACAGCAGCAGCAGCAACAACAGGCAGCAGCAACTGAATGGCCATTGTTGCCGCTGGCGACTCTGCACGAGACTCTTTGCAATTCTGTTGCCTCTTGCTAGAGCTGCCTTTCGATAGAGTTGATCAGCGTATGAAAGGGTATGCCGCATCAGCTGTGCACTTTGTGACGTTCAGGGTGTGCCAGCTGCGGCAGATGTCGCGTCGTATTGATACTTCGAATAACAATGGAATATGGAAAAATAACATGATATGAAAAGTTTTCAGCTGAGCTTCAAATGGAGTGAGAGGATCCCAGACTTTTTTTGTTATTTAATAAAACTCTTACCATATAATTTTGGGTATCATTTCAATAAGTAAAAGATTAAAAATATTTAAAACCAACTTAAAATGTGTGTGTGATCGATTATTTAAGAGATTTGAGTGTAGACTCGTGTGAGATTGATGAAAAACTGGATGTGAAATGAGACTATGACTATGAGATCTATGCGCTATGATCGAGTGCAAGCATTGATCCAAAACTAGAGATAGAGGAGTCAAGAACCAAATATAACTAGAGGGAGAGAGAGAGGGAGAGAGAGAGAGAGAGAGAGAGAGAGAGAGAGAGAGAGAGAGAGAGAGAGAGAGAGAGGGAGAGAGAACGGCTTTCAAAATCTTTTCCTTAGCTCTTCTTTCATAAAGATCATAAAGATCAACTATCGGCCAGTTTAAATCGTGCAACACAGCTGAATCACTCGAAAAGGGCATCTGCAAGTCTACCTCAAGAGCTCGGTGATCGTTCGATCTCGTTTCGGTTAAATGTACTTAGCTGTATGGGCTCTCTGGCTATGCATGGCTGGGTAAAGGCAAATGTATGCAAAGAGCCATTGAATTTGCGCAGAGCCGCGAATTGAGAGGTAGAGTGGAGAGGCGAGACGAGGGCAGAGGCGCAGAGGCAGAGCGAATGGGTTTGGGTATCAGAGTATGCGGATTGGTAGCGCTGTTAAGCAAAGAATGGTTGCAGATTCTTGCGTCTAGATTTTGTTTATTTTTGCGATGCCAGCGAACAATGCACATGAATAATGTGTGAATCGAAAACCTGTGCAGATCTTTGGCATTAATCAAAGAGCAGTCGCCGCTGCTTAGTAATGGGCCACAAAAACAAAAACAAAAAAAAGAAGAGTTAGAGTCGGCAGCAAAGAGACCTCTAAATACTAAGGTAAATATCATGGCAATGGCATTTCACACTTTTACAGTCGACGGCTCAGCTGGGAAAGCGTAAACTTTGTTTTCCAAATTACAATTCGGGTTTTCCGTATTTGCCCGACAGCTACGGCACTCGGCAGTCGGCAGTCGGCAGTCGAGACATCAAACTTCAACTTCAACTCCGACTCCGACTCCTATTCCGACTCCGACTTCAGCTACAGAGTCCAGGTGGTCGCTCGGTCGCTGGGCGGGCAAACAGAAAGACCAAAAAATCAAAATCAAAAGCGTAGCCAAAGCCAAGTTGTTCCTCTCGGTTTCAACTCATTTTTGGTTTGGTTTGGTTTGGTTTGGCATTTCAAACGAAAATGCATTTGACGTTTGCTGTTTACCGTTTACCGTTTTGTTTGCTTAGCCCAGCTTCAAAGTCAACTTCGCCTGCAGTTCTAATATGTATCGATTTCCCTCAACTTGTTGCAGTTGCAGTTGCATTTCCATTTACCGTTTCGCCTTCATTATCATTGCCCCTGCTGCATTTTAATGGTCAAATATTACTACCCATACTATATATTGTATATACATATATATCTTTATATAAAACTCGTGACCAGAGAAAAAAAAAAAAATATATATATATATATATGTTAGAAAAAAAAGAAAACACAAGAAGGCTTAGCTCATTAAATCAGCTGCCGTTGCAATCATCAGAGAGAGAAATGCATAATAAATAACACAGGCGACTATCGAGCACATATACATACATACATACATACTTATATATGTGTGTTAGCATAGCACACTATATAGTATATATGTATGCACTGACTATTCAATTATTGTCTTTCTCAATCTTTCTCTCTATCTCTCTCTCTCTCGCGCGCTTACTGTCCCACTCTTTCACTAGCTACTCCCACAGTCAAGTGTTATAGAAATATTTTCCGTTCGGCTTTAGTGATTCAATTGAAGCAAAAAAAAAAAAAAAAAAAAAAAAAACAAAAAATTATACAAATTTCAGTTTGTTTTGTAAAAAAAAAAGTCGTAAATTTATGAACTAAGAAAATTATATAAGTAATATTAAAATATTTAAAATTGTGTAAAGCGAAATATTCAGCAAGCTTTTAAATTTATCGTTATAATTTGATTAAAATATAAAAAATATAATTGTATTAAAAAAACAAATATTTGTTAAATTGATTTTTTGAATTTTTTTTTTAAATAATGGGATATATAAACATTCAGCAGTTATTCAATAAATTTAATGAAAATAAAAAAATTTAATATTACAAAAAAATGTGTTTTTTTTTAATTTTTTTTTTTGTTAAAGTTTTTCTTTTATAAATAATTCGAAATTTAGTAATATAAGATGCTTAGAATTAATAAACAAAAAAAAAATAATAATAATAAATAAACTGTATAGAAAGTCTCAAATTTGTAAGTATATTTAATTATTAGTTAATTAAAATAAAAATACATTTTTCACTATACAAGATAGGTTATTAAGGTTTAATATACATATGTATATATTATGTATAATAAATTACATTATTATATTATTATTTTTATTATACATAATATTTATATATATTTATATTTTGTCGATAATCGCAATTGACAACAAGAGAATATGTAAAATCAATTTATTAATAATCTTACTTAATACTTAGTTGATTAATGTGAGGAACCTCTATGCTAGACATGAATATATACTCGTAATAACGAAGGAATATTTAAAAAATCAGTAAAGTCTTGATTCTTACCTTGCACTTTTTACATAGATACCTTCCTCTTTTCGAGGAGCGTTCAAGATTTTCTCAACTGCCCTAAGTCTACAATATTGTTCAGTTTTTACCTGCTCAATCAATATGCCACATATTATCCCAAGTAGCGCCGCAGCAGTTGCCACCATTTGCTGCTGCTGCTGCTGGTGCAGCAACAGTTGAGGAGGCAAGAAAAAACCAAACTTCATTTTTTTTTCCTGTTGCGGCACAGAGCAAACTGAAGAATGCAACAAGAAGCATTGATTTCAAATAAATTTCGCTGCCGGCCAAATTGTATGCCGGTTGCACGGCTGAGCTTCCCAGTCGCAGTCGCAGTCGCAGACTCCGATTCGATTCGTGCCGCATGCAGCTGAGCTGTGGGTGTGTGGCACTTGAACGAGACAGAGAGGGAGACTGTGTGAGAGAGAGAGAGATAGATGCACACACGCCCCGATGCAGGCGCTTTGATAGCGATACGGATGCATGTAAATGCAATCGTATCTTACGGCTCTGCACTTTCTAGCCACAAGTTCAAGTTCCGAACGCGCGTTTGCATTGTTTGTTCTGCATTGTTTTTCAACAGAGCGAGAGAGGGGGAGAGGGGGCGACAGGTAGAGGCAGTGGGCAAGGGCAGAGCCACAGTCAGTGAGCTGCCCCACAGAATCTGTTGTTAGTGCGGCGCTTTTCTGCTCCTGTTATTCTACTAAGTTGATAACCATGTTCAAATAAATCACCTTTTGCGTGGCTGCAAGCGAAAGGCAAACCGTTGCCGAACTAACAACAACTGCTGCATTTGGCTTTTATCTTTTGTTTGCGCGAATATTCAGATGCATCTTTCAGATAATTCTCTGCCTGCCTTCCACGTTTGTTGTAGTTGTTGTTGCTGTTGCTGCTGCGGCTGCTGTTGCTGCTGATATTTTTTGGGGCCTGCGCCGTACGCGCTGTCTATGCCGATTATTTTAGCATAATAAAAATATATCAGACACCGCTGCCCGCAGCAAGTCGCTGCCGCAGCAGCAGTCGCCGTCGCAGCAGACAAAAGGTAAGAGGCATGGCTAGCGCTACGTGGTTGCATTTAATGGCATAAATGTGCCTTCGCCTTTGATGCCATATCGATTTCAAGCTTCAAAATTTACCACAGCCTCTGCCCACTGCCGCTGCCTCAGCCCCTGTTGCTGTTTCTATAGCTGCAGCTGTAGCCAAAGTTGGGGCTCGGTCTGTGCTTTTGGCCGCCGGCTGTTGGTCTCATTAGCCGACAAACCGTACGAGTGCTGCAAGTTGGAGTCAAGTTTTAGCTACGTGACAAAGCCACAACACTTGACAATGTCTCGCATGCAGAGAGTGAGTGTGAGCGAGAGAGAGAGAGAGAGGGAGAGCCACACACACACACGTGCGCTGCAAGACAACAAATTAGCGAAACACTCGTACTTGACCTTTTCTTGGGCGCTGATTAAGTTGTGCACAGGGCTCCAAGTCTGGGCTCCATTCATTAAGCATTGCAGAAATATCCACAATTTTTTTTCTTTTTTTCTCAATTGACATTGGCTGCAGATTTGGATTAATCCAAGAAATTGGGATTAAGCTGAGCGATAGATAGAATTTTATAATACAGATTTATATTTTATTCTAATTTTATTTCATTTTCATATTTATATGAATTATAAGGGTAAAGGAAAACAATTGTTAATTCTAATTTAATCATAATTTAATTATAATTCAGTCATAATAATTGATAATAATAATATTATTTATTTCATAAAAATTTATAAAAAATTGTTTTAAATTTTATTGAAACATAAAGAGCTCCCAACATAATTTATTTTCTTAAAATATTTTAATTTCTACAAAATGTAAATGCAGATCGATTGCTGTCGAAATGAAGCGCAATTGCCAGTTGAAAGCTTGATTAAGTGCTCACGATTTGACACTATTCAGTCGGAGCTTGAGCAGAACTAGTTGCGCTGCGAATTAATTGTTAGTTTCAGCTAACGTCATTGTTCGCAGCTTGTTTGACATTAACTAATTGCCAAGACGCGACGCGCAGCGTCCCATTGTCAAGGCGACAGATGACAAGTTGACAAATGTAAGGCAAAACCCGCCCACACTACAGGAAACTACCCAAGCAAACCCTTCGACCCATCGACCCATCCACAAAAAAAAGAGAGTGAGAGAGATAGAGAGAGAAAAGGCTTTGCGCTTAAGCTCTGCTCCTAATGTGCCAATGTGTGGAGCAGCGAACTCGACTCTAATGACATTTCAAAGCAGGCACAATAACATTTGATGCTATTTATAAATTTACAATCCGCTTAACGTTTGCTAATCTCATAAGACCTGGTACCACTGTCAACCCCATTGTTATGCCTAGGCAGCGGGGCAAAACTTTTGTGCCATTTGATTTTGCAGGCTCAGCTGCGCGCAGGAAATCGGCAAAAGAAAGTTTTTGCTTTCTAATACAACTTTTTTTGTTTTCTTTTCGCTCCATCTGCTGCTTCTTCTTCTTCTTCTTATGGTTTTTGTTGTAGCTGAAAACAATTGCTTTGAGCATCTGAACGATACAGTTGTTATGTGAGAAGCACCAAATGGGATTGTCTCCAGGACACGGCGGGGGTGAGCGGGGGATACAATATAGTTGGCAGTGTCAGTTGAGGCAAGATTTAGTTTAAGTAGCTGCTTATGAGCTAAAGAACATAACAAACTGGTTTGCGAACCGGTTCGCTAATGAACCATTTTAAAGATTTTCAATGACAAAAGTTTTCACAGAATACGAATATTTGTATAAAGCTTAGACTAGGCATAAATAAATAGAAGCTGAGCGCATTTTGAGCCGATGGCACTCAAATTAGTTCATGAACTAGTTCAAGTCTGAACAAAAACTTGCTATGACTTTTGAGAAACATATTCAAAACATAGCTGAAACTGATTTGTAATTACGTTAGAAAACTCTTGCTTGAACCAGTTCCAAGCTGGTTCATTATGCAAATATTGTACAGCTTTGTTCCCATTTTATCATAATCTGCATCAGCTTCACTCCTACAGCTCTCTCTGAACCTATTTGTCCAAGAGCCACAGCCTGGCTGATGGGCCACTAACTGAGCCTAGGATATTTAATTTGCGGCCATAATTTCATTACAGCAACAATGAATGCCATGTTCACTCTGAGTTCCCCTTTTTCACTCTCTCTCGCTCCCTCTCTCTTTCTCGCTCTGTCTCACTCGTATATCTACGGTTTTGGCGGTTGGTTGGGAAATTCAATCAGAGCGGCGATAGAGCCTGGGCGCTGGTTCCAGGGCCGGATGTGCGGTGGGCTTTATCAACGGTATACGCATTTCAAAGCAAACACTTGCACACACACACAACCACACCCGCACACCGAGAGACACACAAAGTTTATCTTTCGCCATTTTCAAGGACAATCCAGTCATGCAACAGGACATTTGGCAAACTGTGTGGATGGGCAACAAACCTCGTTTCCTGTCCGTTTGCATATTTATTAATTTGTGTATCTATGGCTGTAGCTGCGCTTCAACTGTAACTGCATCTGTATCTGTATTCGTGTTTGCATTTGTATGCGTGTGCGTATTTACACGCTGCTAACATATTCATAGACAATTGGCAAATGTAATTAAATACGTTTACAAAAGCTTTTGCCAACTGGAGCGTTGCCCTTCGTGTGGAATTTCGGGTTTGATTTGTTGCCAGCCCCCTGCCCCTTGCGCCCACTCTCGCTGCCGGCCTGCCTGCCTGCCAGCCTGCTGCAAAGCTGCTAACAATCGCAATCAATGTTAAATGTGAGCCCTTGTTAAAAGTTGCAAAAGCTAATTAAGTCTGCAATATGTGGCAATCGCATTTATTCATTCGACGTCACTCGAGATTTTTGCTTTAAGTTTTACGATTCATAAAACGATTTCAACTCAATTAACAAAAGTTTCTAATTAATGTTTCTACTTGATGATAAAAGTCGATTAACAATAAGAGGTTATTGTTATTTAAAAAACAGTTTAATTGTGTTTTAAAAACTTCGATGTTTCTATGCAATGCTTAAACTGTTTAGCTGATCTTTGAAATTTAATTGTATTTAATATTAAGATATTGTTGAGCTTTACAAATAAAAATTATTTAAGTTTTTTATTTTTTGAATTTGAATATCAGTACCATGAAAGCTCATTAAAGCTTGAATATACGGTGAAGCTTTTATCATCAGATTGTCCAAAGCTCATTATTTATATTGAACAATTTTAGCTGAAAAGCTTATCGCTTAATAAGTAAAGCACCTAACAAGTTGCTTAAAGCCCCACATCTGTAAAAGGGGAATATCAAACAGAGCAGAAATGAATACAAAATTCAATAGCTTAATTCAAAATGTTTCTCTAGCAAGGCCACTCTATGTTATATCGGATCAATTTTCTGTAATCTCTCTATTAATGTTACATTATAGAGTAATTGAGTAAAAATTGTGGTATGAAAAGCTTTAAAATTAATTGAAAACCTATGAAATAGTCTTTGAAAACTTTTGTATTATGGTTGACTTTAAATTAAATTCTAATTATTTTTATTTTTTAATTTTTCTAGCTGCACCTAGGTGCATTCAACCTATTCAAATTATTCCAAAGTTGTTTAAAAGTTCTTTTCAGTTGAAGTGTAAAGTTTTTATGAATGAATCATTCCTGAATACTTTTATTACGCTACAAATCCAAAACAGACTTGGCTTTAGGCCGAGTACCTCAACTCCAATCTTTTCCACAGAAGCTCACGACCTAAAAAAAAAACAAAAAAGTGGATATGGAAAAGCTATTAAATGCAAATTATGTCAGCTTCATTATTGTCCACGCCTGGAAGAGAACTTCTAGTCGCTGCCTTCGATGCATACAAATTACAATTAGCCAAAGACAAAAGTACACGCATATACATATACACACACACACATATACATGGGATATACCCCATATCTAGGCTAGAGCGAGACAGATAGCTTGGTGTGTTTTCTTACGCTTACGGCTAATTAAATTGAATTCAATTGAAATTTAGAACGTTGCGCCTGGCACGTGATTCAGGCATGAAGCTCGGCGACTTCTTTGGCCCTTTTGTTGGTCGTGGCTCTTTTTCGGGTTTAATATGAAACGTAATTAAACGAGGGGCAACGGTAAATGCGTAATAATGAAAACTTTATGGCTTTTCGATAAACGCTGCTGATAACATTTTTTTTTTCTCTCTATATATACAATATATAAAGAAAGAGCGAGAGAACGTGAATGCAATAAGAAATGGGATTAAGAGTCGTGTTTTTTTTTTTTTTTTTTATTTTGTTAACTGAATATTTCCCATATTGAAATGTGTTGATGATTTTGATGCCTTTGAAGCTGGCTGGCAGGCTACTAAATAAATTCGGTTAGTTGCATTGTTAGTTGACTTTTTGCGATATTGTTTACGCTTGCAGTCAAAGGCCGAACAACAGTTTTTGTTTTTTCGCTAGAACAACAAATGCCGAAAGAAAGAAAGCGAGAAACAAAAACCAACTGAAAACCAAACTCAACCGGAAGCCAATGTAAATAAAATGCTGGGCAATGTTTGTTTCTGTCAAAAAAGAAAAGCGAACACTTTGATCTATAAATCCCCCCCTGAATGGTGAAAAAAGGAGAGAGACAGAGAGAGAGAACGAGAGAGAGAGAGGGAGAGAAAAGTCCCCCCAGCAGCCCAGCGCATCAGTCAAAGGAAATCGCGTGCGCTCATCTCCCATTCTCCCTCTCTCTCTCTCTCTCTCTCTCTCTATGGCAAAGGGTTTAAAGTTACTTTTGGAACATATTTTTGGTACAATTTGAAGAATTGTTTACACACACATATACATACACCCTGTCAGAGTTGCGGGGGGTAGTTCGTTTAGCTACGATAATTAGCGGATGCGTTTGCATTTCAAAGTGAAACTCTAGCTGAGCTGAAGGTGGATCGACGAGTAGTGGTTGCCTCTGCTTGAAATTGATTTATTTATTTGATGTTTTTATTTGTTTGCTTTTCGGCTAATTTTATGGCGCCAACTCCAGCTCCCCGCGTCCCCTGAGTGGCCTCACTCAATCGACACTCCACGTTTAGGCAGGATTTTCGCTTGAGTCCATGTCCAAATGTTGTGCTTAAACAAATGCTGTGGCGCGGCTGTTGAAAGATGCGTTTGTGCCACATTCAGTTCAAATTGTTGTTTGTGGCCAAACAAGTTAATACTCCCCTCCTCTTCGTTCCGCCCCCACCCACGCCCACGCATTGGCCCCATGCGCACAGAGCTCGTATCATGGCCGGCCATCCCAGCATCCAAGACAAGCTAACTAATGTCCAGCTATCAAAGCTATCAAGAGTTGAGCGTTAAGAAAACATTACAAATAGCGAGTGTGGGCTGGGCCAGCTGGGAAGTGTCTGACTAAGCTATACCCTGTATTTGGGTCAAGTAAAAACCATTAATTGTGCACAAAGATATCAAGAAATTATGTTTGTTTAATATTATAAGAGTTAGAATAAGATTCCTCAACTTGTATTTAATCAGTACAAATAAATATGAACCCTCAATTTGGATAGACTAAAGCATACCCTGTATTTAATCATTATAAATAAATGTAATGTGGATTAAAGAAACAAAACAAAAATATCAAGAAAGTTTTGTTTTCAACATGTCATAGAATAATAGTTCCTCAACTTTGATAGACTAAACCATACCCTGTATGAAAGCCAGATAAATAAAATATGTGCACAAGCCTCAAGTTATAAATTATTGACCTTAAAAAGATTGTATATTAGACTTGCTTATATGTCATAAATTATGTTCAACTAGATTATAGCCGACTAAGGTATACCCTGTACTTAAGGGAACGCAATTTTATGTATTTTCATTTGGAAAATTGTACATATGCAAAATTACATAAAAACTGTATATTCTGAATATATTTTGCGGGCATATCCGACTGTAGTGTATTTAGTATTTTTCCCTTAAGTAAATCATTGTTGCCTATAACAATGATTTTTTGTTTGTTTGCAATATAATCAGATAATACTACAAAATACCTATGTGAATAGTAGAGCTAAGTAACTGTATTGAAAGTTAAGTAGAGAGCATTAGAACAAGTTAGAGTTCATTCTATTAGATATCAATATCTAATACAATTATGACGCATTCACACATCTCTAGAATCAGGTCTGGGGTATTTAATGTACATGAACATCATCATCAGCACCATCATCATTATCATCATCTACTTCCCACACAGGAAGCTGCTTGTAGGTGGACAGGGGACGAGGAGGCCGAAAGGGGAGCTGCGAGGGCAGCTGCTGCTCACATTGCAGCTGCTGCGCATTTGATTTGAAGCGCTTCTCGTTCACGTTCAATTGAGTTTATTGATGCATATTTGAAATCAACTTTCCGAGCGGGGCGAGGGCGAGGGCGAGGGCGTGCTCTAGTGCCTGCTGCCAGTTGCCCGTTGCCTGCTGCCTGGGCACAGCACTTGAAAGTGCAAAAATGCAATTAATTAAGCGCATTTATTTGCACATTCAATGGGCCGAACGGAAATCGAACGCGTGCCGATGCTCGAGTGTCTCACAGATGCCTCTGCGGCAGCCAAACCAATTAATGCCGAGGGACCGCACAGCGAGCCAAAGGTTAAGCATATCGATATGAGGGAAATATAAATAATGTCACAACAGGTGCTGGGGGGAAGCTGAAGTCGCCTATAAATAGAGCAGTTGGGTTGGGTAGGTCTCACTAGAGGTCCAGAGGTGTGAAAGGCTTACAAGAAAAATATTAATTGGGGACTATGATATTTAGATATAATATTGGAAACTATTCCTATGTATATTGCATATAAACTACAGTAGAATCTGGAAATAGCGAATCCGCTTATAGCTGCCTTACATTAATTTGATTTATTCTTATTTATTTTAAAATGATTTTTTTTAATGAATTTTTTAAATGAATTTTAACTCAGGATATTTCCTATTTCCTATTCACTGTAATAATATTCGTTAATTTTTTGTTTTTTGTTATTTTTTTTTTTATTTATAATAATTTGACATTTTTACCAAAATCCATAACACTAAAAATTATTTCTAAAATACTGGCTAAACCCAATATTGAACTGGAACCGGTTCATATACATTTATTCACTGACTGAACTTGAAATTTGAATAATAATTAAAGTTATGTATTACAATCGGCACTATATAAATACATAAATAAATACATACATTGATATTCATACAGTTCTTTGCTTCAACTGTAACTAGTTCTCAAATGCTAGCTCATCGCCATTGCATTTCATGTTCAACTATTTTTCTCTGCATCCCTAGTCCTTCGCTGGCACAGCAGACAAATTATATAATTAGACCGCAAACAATTCTATCGGATTAGTAGCTGACCCCATGCAATCAGTCCCATGAACCCGTTGACGCTGACCACAGCCTGACCAATTGTGGTCGAGCCTAAAAACTGTTGAAGAATGTACAAAAAAATCTGCACACACACACATGCACACACACACACACACAACAACACACGCACGCAGTGAGTTCATTAAACGCAGCGCGTCTAATTAACGCGCAATCGAGTTAATTTCTCTTCTAACCGAAGCGGTTAATTAAGAGTGCAGACGGAGTCAGAGTCGAAGATGGAGTGGGAGAAGCAGGAGAGAAGGCCAAAGAGGAGGCCGAAGAAGAGGCTGTGCAGTAGGCTGTGGAGGAGGACCTGCAGTCAGAGCAAATTATGCGCTAAAGTGTCTGCAATTGGATGACTTTTCGACTAATTCACATGATCCATCGGCCGATACATATATCATTGGCATTCAATGAAAGAGAAAGAGAGGGAAGACGATGATGATGATGATGCAGCTGCTGCTGCTGCAGTTCTGGTCAATGGTAATTCAATTAAGCTTAACCAGCGGCCAGCCCATTGTTTAGTTTGTTGAACCCGTTTGAAGACGGCTCGCGTTTGCTTTTTGGCCTTATCTCTAGGAATTTGTGAGAGACGACGGAGGCAGAGGCAGAGGCAGAGGCAGAGGCAGCGGCAGCGTCGGCTATAAACTAGCCGTCAGTCGAATGACTGATCCGCTTTAATGCTAATGCCCAGCGAGAGAGCTGGTGAGGAGTGGCCGAAACGGGAGGCGGGTAAGTCGAAGCGCGAGAGCTTAGCCCGCATCGAGGAGTGCAAATGGAGCGCCCGCAGCTTCACGGCGCCATAAACCAGGTGACTTTAGTGGCTCAGCGGCAGGTGTGCGTGTCCACAATTGGTTAGCTGCAAGAGCACACACAAACAGAGAGAGAGAGAGAGACATACATATATAGAGAGAGGCACTTGCAGTGAGCAGGAAGAGAGGGCTAGTTCACAAGTTGCTGCAAGTAGAGTTGGAAGGAGAGAAATGTTTAGGAAAACTGAATGAGCTAATAAAAGAATTCAAGTTAATTAATATAATATATATGATATAAAATTTTTATATAAAAGTATATTTCAAATGTATATAAAATAAAGAAAAAACCAAAAATAAGTAAAATTAAAAATATATTTAAAAAAAAAAATGATTAAAGAATATATTAAAAATATATTCTATTGATTTAATAATAAAAAATGAAAAATCCAAATAAATTATATTTTATTTAATTTTTAAAAATCTTTGTATATCCAAATTTTGTATTAAAAATGAAATTTAACTAAAAAATTTAATTAATATTATATTTTTAATAATATTAATTCCATTTTTAAGAAAATTTCACTTTTAATATAAAACTTGGATATATAAAGATTTTTAAAAATGAAATATAATATATTTACCATTTAAAAAAAATTGTGTAATACTATATCTTATACTTCACATATATAAAACAATTATTTAAAACATATATAATATATACATATATATTTAATACAAAATAATAATAATAATAATAATAATAATAATAATAATAATAATAATAATAATAATTAGAATAATAATAATAATAATAATAATAATAATAATAATACTTACCTTTATCTGATCTGTATACCAAGAATTTTAAAAATTAAAAAAAAAATTATTTCAATATTATTTATATATGATATCTTTCACACATCTCTAATTTATATTTATAAATTTTAATATTTCTATATATTTGTCTATTTCATACGTTCACATACAAGTTTCTCAAGCCACCCTCGCTTGGTCATTCAATAAAGTGGCCCAAAGTCAGCGTGCAGCTTATCAATGCGGCTCATAAAAACGACTAATATGCCCGAGTGCATTTGCATGCGAATTAGCTAGGCGAACAGTCCCACAGCTCAAAGCTAGAAAACTCATCGGCAAAAGTGTGAAAATTATAATAGATATCAATAAAGTTGTCGAAGTTTCGCTTGATTTTAATTGCAGTCGCCGCCCGCCCGCGGGTCGATGTGGCCCCCGGCAGCAACATAAAATAGCGAATCTTATGATTTCAATTAACGTGCAGAGTGATGCGTGATGCTCAGCGCCATCAAACGCACCACCATCGATTGCAGCACTCGAGCGATGCGGACTCACACTCCCGTTTGATTCGGCATTAAATTACGTTTTTATTTGCCGTTTGCCGTTAACCGGAAATTGCGACATACGCACGGAAGTCAAGTCAATAAATGGCCGACGTTCCACACGCTCTCTGTGGAGCACCTACATAGTAGAGCCACCCAGCGAGCCATCACCCACTACTGCAGAAACTAGTTACACAAATTGCAAAACGAAAATACACAAACTCTATCACATTTATGAAACTTCAACTGTCCGAAAAATTGGAAAAAAAAGAAAAAACAGAAAATATTGAACAAGAAATTGGAAAAAAAGAAAATTGTTTTTCAATTAAAAAGTTTTTTGCTGCTGCGTGCAGACAAATTTGGCATTCAATTTGCCCACAGCACAGCTCGCAATGTGACTGTGTGGGAGTGAGAGCTGCAGAGAGAGAGAGAGAGAGAGAGAGAGAGAGATGGAAAGAGACAGTGTGCACCTGCTCAAAGCTAACACAGCCGCCTAGGCAATAATGTTATATGCTCAGCCATTGAAAGATGCAATTCTCACAATGTGCAGCCTTTCATTTTATTGTTTTGTAAATTTAATATTGTTGCAAAAATGTTTTGGAATATTTACATGTTTCATTTTATTGAACTAAAAGCTTAATTACTTTCTCCGACATATTGTTTGTATTTTATTTTTATTTCATTTATTTTAATTCATTTACTTTGACTTGACTGAAACTACAGAATATCAATAGTGCATGCATTTTATTTCTATATATAGTCAGGTAGATTTTCCGAATTTGGATGGGGGTATTTTGTAGCCTGATGCTGCTGAGCTGTTTTAATAAATATATTTTCTATTCCTATTATATTGTATATAAAACATAATTAAATATTAGGACTTATACAAAAATGTATATAAATTGCTCACATGTACCTAGTTATAACTACATATGTAAAGATTCTAAATACATATACATATATACTGCATCTCTCAACACTCAAGAGCAATCCTCTCATGTCTCCGCTGGCCACACACATCGATCTCAAGGTGTTAACTACGCTGTCTTCTGGCTGCCTCGTTTGTTTGCAGATAGACGCCGCCGCGACCTTTCGATAAGCTCCAAAAGTCTGAAGTTTGCTTAGGATTTAGCGCAGGGTTTACTTCATTTGATGTTTAACTTTTATTTTATTTTATTTGTTTGTATTCTATTTATTTTAGTTTTTTTCTGTTTTTTGACTGCGGCCATAAATTATGCGCAGTGCGAGCATATTTTATGGCGCAGGTCCGGGACGGGCCGGGCCAGGCCAGGCTAGCAAGCAACACCTGCGGCTCTGCTCAACTTCCTGGCTGGGTCATTAGGCAGTCAAGGAGCATAATCGAAAGAAGAGAGAAACAGAAATTTTTGGGGCTCCGGTACGTACAGTTTGTTTGCCGATAATGTCGCCCGCATTCCAGTCTGCCTTCGATTTTTGAGATGCGGCGCACGTATGCATGGACGCAAACCCTTGCCAACCCCGAGCAGAAAGAATCGACGGATAAGGCGATTTTTGTGGTCTCGGCGCGGCGTTGGCCATTGCTAATCTTAACACAACATTTAACTTGCCTACATGGCTGGCTATCGTGAAGCCGCACCACCCAACCACCCAACCACCCAACCACCCAACCACCCAACCACCACCCACTGTGCAGTGCACGTGTGCAACATTAGATTCGTCCCATTGCAGGCGTTCGTCTTGCTTCTTGGCCGGCGTGCCACGCGCCACATTTCGTGTTGGCCAAGATGCAATTGAGTTGAACTAATCCAAATATTATCGCAGCCATGCAATGACAATAAAGCCAACATCATTAAAAAATTGTATGCTTTTGATTAATAACCACGCCAACGCCTGGCCCCGCCCCTCCTGCCACAGCACAGTGCGCCCTTTGATCAGCTCTCTGTGTGTTGATAAATATTTGATAGCAAAAAGAAATTCTCAGTGTCATCTGAGGGAAACACACACACATAGAGAAAGGGATCCATTAGGCAGTGATACGACAATTTGTAAAAGGTCTCGAAAGGTTTTTTTTTTTCAGAGTTTGCTCGCAAATTGCGTGGGCAGATGACAATTCGAGCGGCATTTGAATTTGTTTACCCGCGCGATATGCAAAGCAAGGCGAACGTGTCGGAGGTGCAACAAATTGGTTATCCTAATGGACAGCTGCGAATGGCTGCACAATGCCAGGCAAATAGATAATGTGCGCCTCTATCTGGATGTTCGAGTCAATATTTGTAGATATGTATGTATGTATGCATACACTGAATCAGTTTTATGTTACGCTCTCTTTGCTTGGATGAGTATATCTAATGGAGATATGCTTGCTTTGTGGGCAACTCAGCTAAATGCTAAGGGTTCGATTAGTAAGGACCTCAATTGTCTTGGGCGAAAGCTGTAGTAGAGCGAGTTATGATAGGATAAGCATAAGCCTAATGACTGTTCTAATTATAATGATGATAATATTATTAGTCGCCGCAATATCTAGCGGCTTTTTAGGATAACAGCCTCTGAAATATAAGTTGCGAAAGTGTTTCATGTGTCATCTCCAACCAAGCTTCCCCAGGCCATAACCACTTTGGGATATCGCGTATAAGCCTGAATTACCAGTTTTGCTACTGGAAGTGTCCAGATATCAAGTTGTTATCATTATATCCCAACATAATGGCAATGATGATGATAATTATAATCTTTTTTTAGGATGAGGTTAGCAAAGAAAACTTTCTGCAGTGTCAGTCAGATGGTCCCCTAAACGATTTATATGCTGGATAAAAAACTTTCTTTTTCTGGAGTTACTTTTTCAGCACAGTTGCATTAAATGCCTCAGGAATCAGCATTATCCCTCCATAAACTTCATGCTGTACTCGAACTGCTCTGTGTCTCTACTCTAACTGCGCCCTATTCTTAGGGTTCCAGCGTCTAGGCTCGTAGCAGTAGTATTATGATCCCTAATGAAAGTTCTTGGAAAGATTCCTAAACTTCTTCTATCCAAATTGCTAATGTTAATAATAATAATAGTAACAGCAATAATAGCAAATATAATAGATAATGACAATTAAAATGAAATTTTCAATTACATTAATAGCTCATAGCTCATTAACTGATGAAATTCGTATATTGACCTGACGTACTTTGTCAGATCAAGTCATTAACATTGCTTAGTTAACATTATGTAATTTCGAGTAATGTAATTTGTTAATTTTAGATCCACAGCATACGGCTGCCCGGCTCTAGTTGATTAATAGTGGCTTTAAGTTTTGCATTAGCTCAACGCCTCATTGCGCATTCCGTTCCAATTATAATTTGATGGCATCACAAAAACTGTGGGTGGGGGCAGCGAGAGGCTGTGCCGCGGCTCATTAGGCATAATTTATGAATGGCCTGTCAATAAAATACGAGTGTCCACAATGGTTGGGCATCGAAGTTCTCTCAGCGACAACTTTCTAAAAACTTAACAGAAACGTAGCTACTTAGGCATGCGCACAAATTTATAATGTAATAAATCAGATGCAAATGGCTTCTATATGCAAGAAAACCAGCTCGTCGCGAGCCAATTATTTTAATAGTTTTTGTCAGCAACAACAACAACAATCAACTGAGTCGAGGGGCCAAACCACTCGGATTAAGCAATTCGGTGTGAAGTGCTGAATGTGCTCTATGCAGCCAAGAGCTTTCAACACCCCGTCAAAATGCTTTGACAAGCATCACGCTAAAGGAATGCAGCCCTAATGGCATATGCTCTATACGCATCTCCCTCCCTCTCTCGCTCTCGCTCTCGCTCATTTGTTGTGAGTGTGTGTTCATAAAAATACCAAAAATTACTTTCACTCAGTGTTGCCCGTTTCCCATCTATACCAGAAACCAAAGAAAATCAACTCGAGTAGCTATGGAGAGAGAGAGAGGGACTAAGAGAGGGAGGCCGCACAGAGAGGGGGAGAGCTTAGGCGCCGCTCGCTACGTTAAACTAGCGATACAAACAAATTATAAAATGCATACATTTTACGATCGAACCCGAACAGGTGAACACAGAAAGGCGTCGCCTAATCATCAAGTGTGAGTAGCTTAAGAGAGAAGCAACAACAACAACAACAACAACAAACATATTTAGATGAGCAGCCGAGACGAATCTGCTTAGCAAACGGTTACAAAAGAGATAACAAATTATTCTTAAGCACGTGAGATAAATAATTAAAGAAAAGCATTTGAATTAAGCAGACCCGATATGCCAACAGCTTTAATGAGCTACAAAGGCAGCGGCGCCAATCCTAACTGTTGCCAGTGGAATTTCTATGGAGGTAAAGTGAATTGAAAGCTAAGAAATTAAAGATTTAATATTATTTAGTTGATATTTTGAAAAGTTTTTATCTCGTTAAAGGTTCATAAATTTTAGCAATATACTTAAGAATGGTAAGTAAATCTTTAATATTGTTAAAAACTATTTATATATTCATGAATTCCTATTTTGACGCCTTCAAAGTAATCCCCATCAGATATTCTACTTGCATGACAATATTTTTCCTACTTCCAAAATCTTCTTCTATGCCGTCTTTAACTGCTCCATCGCTCATTCATGGATTTGGTCAAAACTTGCATAGAGATCCCTTGATCCCTTGCAAAAATTGAAGACGAGGCGTAGTATAAGAACTAATTATGCTATAAGAACTGATCATGGTATAAGAACTGATCATAGTATAAGAACTGATTAGCCATACCTAAGTAATACCCTTTCAATAAGAAACGAAGAAACGATAAATAGAAATCTCTATTATAATTTTTAATGATTTAAGTTAAGGGAATTACTCGAATAATATAAATATGTACACTATATTAATGTATTGTATATTAAACGATTTATATTATTCGATAACACTTAAGAGTAACTGAAAATCATCACCTTACTGAAAAAAACAACGATTCGTCATACTAAATACCCTGCAAGAGCCCAGCAATATATTTCTTGTGAATATTTTGTTGAACTGCTGCTCGACTCCTTGGCCAAGCCCACCTTTTCTTATCTGCCTAATTTCTTATCACATTCAAATGGAAAAGCAGCGTATTAGATCACTCGGCATTTTTATGAGAGACAGCCAGACAAATTGTCATTGCCAGAAATCTGGTTAAAGGTTGCCAAAGGCTGAGCCAGAGAGAGAGAGAGAGACAGAGAGGGAGAGAGACAGAGGACCAAAGGCAGTTGGAGAACTACATTGAGAGTGAATGAGACCATAACTAAACCCTTTTGGCCACGTTGAGGGCCTTTGTGGCGACAACAATAATTCAAATGAGCGCCGCATTATTCAAAATCACGTGACAGTTGGCGGCGTTAACGAATCGAGTCAGTCACTCACTTTTAGTTGGTGAGACCCGCGACGCTTCGCTCTCTCCCTGTCTCACGCTCAGTCTCACTATTACACACACTACTTGGCTGTGATTCATGGCGGACACTCATTATACCCGGCAGTTAGCGGAAATGGGTATGATGGACTAGAGCGAAGTACATAAGGTGTTTTTGAAGATATTTCAAATGTATTTTGACTCTTATCCATAGGAAACTCGAAATATTCTTTCATCTAAATTATGAATATTTTACTTCATTTGAATGGGTGTTGCACGGTATCTGCTAGTCGTGCACTCCCAATCCAACTACTCCTGCTTGTTGTTGTTGCTGCTGGCCTTTTCTCCTAATCGCCTTGGCGACACCTTCGCTCGCTCGTAGGCGCGTTATCCACATCATCAAGAGCGCTGCCCCCTCGCAGAGTTGCCAGACCGTAACTAAAATGAGAAGCAATTACGTGTGTGTGCGCGCTGCGAGCTGAAACGGGTTAGGGACCAGGACAGGTCGCAGCGAATAAAATTCCTTATCGCGCAGATAGCCATACACAGAGTGGGGAAAGAGAGAGGGAGAGGGAGAGAGAGAAGCTGGAGAGGGGGTCAAGATAAGTGCCGGCAACAAAAGGCGCTGCAGCAATTAATCTTCGCTTCTGAGTTGCCTTCCAGGTGAATTGTGTGGCATGCGCCCCCGGGGCACACATACGATAGTGTGTGTGTGTGCGTACCTCCACTTCTCTGTACAAACAGAACCTTATGATGCTTGGACTGCATTCAACTTTAACTTATTGAATTATAAATTATTGCGTGGACGCCGTCTTGGCAAGACCTTTACCAAACGTGGCCAACAAACTTTTGGCCATTGACAGCCATTTGTATGCCCGCCCATAAAGCGATAAGAAGTATATTGATTCTATTAAGAAACTCTGATATTGTCCTTTTGGCACATTACTTTAGTTTGTTGAGAAGCCATTGCAGGAGCTAATGTCTAATTAATTAGAGTATAAGTGAGTCGTATGAGGTGGAAATCTCGGGACATAATGAATTGAAAAAAATTAAACTAAATAGGACTCGGTCTAAGGTGGGAGAACTTTGATAATACAATAAAATATTATACAATTTAAATAACAGTTCGACATAATTTCTAAGGTTTCTATAGCTTATGGATTTATGAATTCTATAAATTCTATGAGCATCATAAGTTCTATAAGCTCTGTTGACTATGTAGTCTATAGATTCTTTGCAGTATGAGTTCAATAAGTTCCATGTATTCAATGGGTTCTATGGAGCCTTATAGGCTCTATTGGTTCAATGGATTCAATGAGTGCTAAGGATTCGATACGGAATATACTAATTCAATTTTTAAAATATTATTTACGGTATTTTTCCCTCCATTTCAAGTTGCATTTACCATCAAATCTATTATATATATTTTTTTTCTTCCACATAAAATTTTCCTAAACTAGGAACGAGTATAGCGCAGTCGACTCTGCCAGACAACGAAAATTCGCAGTCGTTTTCGTTTGGCCCAGACCCAAAAACTCGCATGACCCAAGTAATTTGCCTTATGATTTTAGCCTGACTCGTCCGCAACGTGTGAAAAACTCAGTCAGGCGTAAGTGCGTCCGGGCTTATGGGTATCTGGACTGAGGCTTCGGAGGTTCAAGAGGTGGCAAAGCATATGCTCGGCATTCACCTTTTGTGTGCATGGGTTTTGGCCACAGTTACGCAGCGAGGCGTAAGAGATGGACACACGTCTAATCACCTGGAAGTAATATGCAGTTATCTATGCGATTTATTGATCCCGTCTGACATTGAAACCCATAATGGAGAATAAGACCAAAAAATTGCTGATGCTTCAATTTGCCAATCCGCATCTGAATTCGAATTGAAATTCAGTTTGAAATCTATTAAATAATTTCAGTGCGTGACAAACATCCCATTGACCTAGATTTTGTAGTTTTCAAATATATTTCGAGAAGTTTTCGAGATGAGACTCAACGAATACAATGTTTTTCTGTTTTCAGCGTTTTGTTTTTTGTTTTCCACTTTTATCTTAAGTGCACTTTGAAGCATTTTATTTATTGCACGACTTTTTCTTTCTTTCTTTTCGGAAAGTGTTTCATAACTCAGAGAGCAGAGCTCGCAGTCTCAAGCCCCGAACCATGGACCACACGTCGCCTTTGTCAAGTGTCGCCCGTTTTTCGATATGATGGTACCATCGTCTCATCCACTGCAGAGGAGGCGGCGTGTGTGGCTTTTATTGTCGACGCATAAAAAAAAAAATATACAAACCAAACCAAAACGAAATGAAATTTACTATTTGTTACATTTTGAGCGCATCATTTGGTGTCTCTCTTTTTTTTTTTTTTTATCTATCGAGGTCTTTGCCTCTAATTGCATAGAAATGCGTCCACATTCATGTATATGTGGCCTCAGATATTCGCCGGGCTGCGTTTATATTTTTTTATAGCTCACTGAGGGCCTTTGTCTAGCCTGGGAGTCTGGAATCGTTTATAGCGCGCTCCAATTTGATCTGCGCTCGTTGCGCAGTTATTGTCTCTGTGTTCGTGTCGCTCGTTTGATGTATTCGAGATAAGGGCGGAACTGAGCTCTGACCCTGTGGCAACGAGGCTCAAAGCCGAGGCCCATTCATCATTTGGCGGCCTGAACTTGACCTCAACCGACGCAGCAGCAGATGATAAGCTGCCATCACACTAAGCGAGAGAAAAGTCTTCGATAACTATCTGGAGAATGTAAGACATACATATATAGTATATAGATTTTCAAAAATCGACTAAAATTTAGCTAACGTTCATTTAGGTTAGGTTAGGTTGGCGATTGATTTATATGAATTTTTCACTCTTAAACTCTAAAACAGTCGATTGTCGATTTTCTTTTTAATTACATCTATATTCACTCACCTTTTATATCTTCTGAGATATCGCCGTTCATATGGACAGATGGAGAATATATTTCGAAAGCCGGCAATGTATTTTAATATTTCTTTATATATTTGTTTTAGTTGCTATAAATTGAGCTAATATGCATAATAATTTTGTCATGCTTAAAAAAAGTTTACTTACAGTTCAAATAAATGAGGAAATATTTAAAATACAATTTATTTCGCTGACTTTTCTCTTCGTTCTGTTTGTTTATTTTTTAACGATCCACTTCAGTTGAAATTTGATGCCGAATGTTGTCAGCTCTTCAGGCTCGGGCGATAAGGAATTTGTTGGGCTGTGTAGAGCAATTGCAGAGGCTATCGCATGGGCTGCTGATAGACTTCACAAGTTGAAACTGAAATCATTTCAAATTACTTTTAGTTTGAAAGTCTGCAACCCCGTGCCTCAGCCAGTCGGCATTTCCCACAAGTTCGGCGCGTCATTTGGCGAATGTGTTGAGCGTATATTTGAGATTAAAGAGAAGAGCAAGAGAGAGGGTGAGAGATGAGGGGAAGGCAATTGATTGATATTCGAGCTGGCTTCGACTGCTGTTTACCAAAGTGATAACGCGGCTCAGATTATGTTGTGATCCGATCACAACTACAAAGAGTGTGTGCATGTGTGTGTGCGAGTGTGTGCGCATCATTTTTCACATCACGTGCCACACGCGGCCAGCAAATTGCGACATTTTGCAACACGCGTTTGCAACCTCTTAAATTTCAACAATTGTCGCATCGAGTACTTACCCTGCTCTACCCTCTGATAACCCCTGACCCCATCATCATCAAAGCAGCTGCAACAGCATTTGGCAAGCATTTGCCAGCCAGACAGCCAAATCCTACTACGTCTTGTCTGCCGCGACAGCCACTCAAATTTCCACACAGACCAGACCAGACCAGAGCCGAGTCGAGCAGACCTGACTAAAACTAACCCATGCAGTAGACCAGACCCCACCCCATATCATATTCCTTGGCATTCCTTTTTCTTTTGCCTTTTTTTGGCAGCCACTCTACTCTGCTGGCTTTCAATGCGGCTATAAATGGAATTAAAATTCCAAATTAGCTTGCTGCAGTTGCAAATAGTCAAAAGCAGACGCTGGAAATAAAAATAAAATAAACTGCCAAAGCATTATGAATTTATGTGCGGGATTTAAGAGTTTTAGAAGGCCCTAGTGTCAGATGATTATTAAAAATATAATTTATAATATTAAGCAAATTTAAGTAAGTAAAAATTGTATATGATGTGAGAGTCCAGGTAGTCAACGATTTTTTAGTAAAATATATATTATTACAATATATTTTTTTTGTAAATTAAATCAGATCAAATTTCAGATGATATAGCTCTGCTAGTAGCAGTTAGTATTCAGAGAAAGACAGTCCTTGATTTGATTTTTTTTATAAAAATAGTAAATATGTCAAATGCAGCTGTTATTATCTGTAGAGAAAGCCTATAAGATCTAGCTCTCTAGAGGAGGAGGCCTGAGTTGCCCAAGAACAGTTTCGAATGATAAATATCAATCTGCCAAAACCATATTAAATTTCGTTCATTCCAGAGCTAAGCTCTTTTAGTTTTACTATTACAAAAATATTCTATGGCTTCGTCGAGATGATTGCAATCTTTAATTATAGTTATCTAGATGACGCTGCAGTGAGTATTAGATACATTCATATGAATTCTCTTTTATTGACAGTCAAAATATTTAACGAAAATGTTAACTTAATTTTAAATATTTTTACTATATCATGCCAACAATTCTTTTAGATTTTTAAGAACAGACTGGTATGTATAAAGAGAGAGAGACAGAGAGAGAGATAGACTACAAATCGCAGAAGCCATATAGATAAGTTTCCTGTCCAATGTTTGCCACAATGATAATCGAAATGAGTTGCATACTTATTACCACAATTTAGCCACCCCGCACACCGCAACTGTCCAGCAGCGTCCTCCCCCCGTACCCTGCGTACTTACGCTGTGTCCCTCCGTCCAAGGCAATCAATGCGCTGCTGATTGCGTTTGCCGTTGCCGGATTTATGCGTCATTATTTTGTGTAATCCCCTGACCCATGTGAAATAGGGGCAGCCAACACGCAATCGAAGCTCAATTTTACTTTTCGGGAAATGCGTTCAAGTGCGAAAAAAAAGAGAAGAAAAACACAAAAACAAAAACAACAACAGCAACAACAACTGCACAATGGCTAATGGAAAGCTGGGAAAAATCTAGGCTATCGAGGGTTGGAGTGGAAATTCGGTGGCTGAAGTGGACTGCAATCGTATGCGCACATTAGCCGGCTGTTTGTCATGGCTGTGACCAGCTGCACCGAGTGCCAGTAGCTCCTACTAGCCCTCCCCCTCCCCTTCTCAGTCTACTCCCCCTTGCCGCACGCAGTCAAATGAAATTTGCAAACAATCGAAATTGAATTTGTGTCTCGAATGTGATTTTCGAGCTTGGACTCGGTCACATGCGGCTGCAAATGAAGACATTTGACAACTTGATGACCGCGCATACATAGTTGCCTCAGTGACACGCCCACACGCGGTGCCGCACAAAAGCCGAGGAAGATGGCAAGTTGGAAAGAGTACAAATCAGTCAGCAAGCCGACGTTTGCCACGCATAAATGTCTCGCAGCGAAACTGCATTTTAATTGCCCAACAAAATTGAGAGGTGCTTCGCCAACTGACGGGCCATATAGGCAGCCCGACAGCGAGAGAGAGAGAGAGAGAGAGAGAGAGAGAGCGAGAGAGAGAGAATGTCAGCAATGCATGCTATGCACATGTAGATACCCTGTAAGTCAACCATATGGCACTAGGTAAAGGTGAACTACGTAAGCATTGTTTTGATTTAGTAATAAATCACTGAATGATTGAAAGACTGATTGACTGCCTGACTCGAGACGAGTCACTACTATTTTATTGACTGACTGACTGATTAACTGACTGAATAGCTGACTGATTGAATTTGTTTGACTGACTGATTGACTGCGTAACTGATTGAATGACTGTCTGATTGATTGCCTGACAGAATTGACTTTCAGAATGATGGAATGACTGATTTATTAACTGACTGAATAGCTGACTGACTGATTGACTGCGTAACTGATTGAATGACTGTCTGATTGATTGCCTGACCGACTTGACTTTCTGACTGATTGATCGACTTACTGATTGACTGACTGATCGACGGATGTATTGACTGAACTGAGAGATTAATTCATCAATTAATATAGTGACTTGAATGATTGATTGACTGAGTGGTTGATTAACTGGTCGACTGACCGAAAGACGATTACCTGACTGACTGAATAACTGAGCAACTATCTCAGCAACCACTCAACAGAGCACTCGCAGATTTACAGGGTATATAAACAACAAAACGACCACAACGGTCACAATCAGCGTGATTAGCTCGTAAAGCTGCGGCATAAAGTAAAAGGTTTTTGGGGTTTTACTTAAAAATTATGAAGTAAACATAGAGAAGAAAAGAAAAATGAAAAGACTTGAGACTCGGAACTTGGGGAATATATCATAGAGCGTTTGCCCCCTGAACAGATGCAGCCCACATGTGTTCCGGGAATGGGAAATGGGACTCGGAACGGGAATGGGTATACGGCATGAATGTGGCTATGGCAATGGCTATTGCCGGCGGAGTATGGGGGATCAAGCCGCGTGCCGCATATACACGTGTGCCATAAATTTTATGGCATGTTGCATGTAGCATGTAGGATGTTGCATGATGCTTGAGTTTGAAGTTGAGTTTGAGGCCTTTCCGGGTACTCTCTTTGAAGATGTTGTCCAGTCAAAGGTCGTTGCATCATAAAGCCGCGAACATTAATGACGCCTGGACGCTGGCCAGTTACGAATCGAATAGAATCGAGAGAGACGGAGTAAGGGAGAGAGGGAGAGGGAGAGGGCGAGCTTAGCAGCGACCTCTTAAGTATGCGGAGAGACATGTATGTATTTGTATATATTTGGATTATTTGTCGCCAGCGTTTTGTGTCGCCCACACAAACTTGCAATTACGTTGTTTATTCTCAATGACAAGAGCCAAATGGGAAATGCATACAAATACTCGCATGCACTGGCACAAAAACCAACTCTGGCAGCCAACATCCTCAATTCTGCCTCCTCCTCCGCCTCCGTCTCCGCCTCCGCCTCCAGTATTGCCTCAGTCTCATCTTCATCGTCAACATCCTCATCATCGCCATCAGCATCACCATAATGATGATTATTTTTGTTGTCCTTTGTGAGGGCATGCAAACATGCAGACATGGATGAAAAATGGTAGGAATCAAACGGCAAATAATGCAGACAACGACAGTGCCAACAATAACATAAGTAGAAAGTAAATATTAACTATGGAATACTTGAGACTATCGACGAGTCGATGCTCTACTTCTGGCAGGTGGCATCAGAACCGAACAGAGGAGAAGGAAATAGAGGAGAAGGAAATTAGAAAAATAATAAATATTAAAAGACAATACAGTGCTTAACCCTTAGTTAGTTTTAATTTTATATCAATAATAAAATAAATATTATATGAAAAAAAAATAAATAAAAATATTTATTCTCATTAATATCGAAATAAAAGTATTCGTTTACAAAATAATTATAATTTTATTTTAGTAACATTATACAAAAAGGCAATGAATATAAAATTTAAAAAAATATATATAAAAAATAATAATAAAAAAAAGAAATAAAATAAATGGTACCATTAAAAAGATTTGTTTATATATATATAAATTGTTTAAAATGAAAATGTTTTTGTAAATAAATAAATAAAGCAGCTTACAAATTATAAGTGATTTTTAATGCAAAAAAAAAAACTATAAATTAAGTTGTAAATTATTTATAAATTATTATTTATTAAATTTGTAATTTGTAAATATATGATTTCATTTTAGCTGGAACTAAAATTATAAAGTAATATTTTTAATCAAAAATAATTCATTAACATAAAATATATATCAATGCGAAACTTAAGCTTAATAATATTATTATACAATATATTTTTATATGCTATCAATATTTCACCATATTTCCAGCTAATAAATAATTCAAATAGAATATTTAAAAATTACTATATAAAATGCTGCTCTATTGACAATCGTTTTACTTAGTCTCTCACAGAAGATTTCATAAATGTTGAATACTCTGCAGGAGGAGTTATTACAATGACGCCAACGTTGGCTTATGTCTTGTGCTAGTTTCTTGTTTTTTCTATTTTCCTTTTCTGCATATTTTAGCACAAAATGAAGAAATAATTTGAATGATGCACACACATACACAGACACATCTGTATACAACTAGATAATGTGTAGTAGAACCTAGTTCCAGTTGCTTTGCTCGACTGTGGTGTCAACACAATGGCACCAAATTATTTAATACTTCAAGTGTCTGTGCTTCTAGACCCGGATCTGTGTGTCGCCGCCTTGGCTGCTGTCCGCTTATTGCATTCATGTGTGTGTGTGTGTGAGCTCAGCAATTGCAAAAATTGTAAAATGTTTGTGTAACAGGCCCAGAGACATGTCACACTCACAGGGAGCATGAATATTGTCGCCAGGCTCCATTGCTGAGCTCTTTGAGCGCAATCTGCAATTGCTTTTAGTTTGAATTTCATATTTAATGAAGCTGCATTTCTATTGTTGTGCACCCGAAAAAACTGGAAAATTTGACATCAAATTGATTGTGTGTGACTTGGATTTTTGCCTATGCAACAAATGAGGAGAGCAAAGCTGAGCGGGAGCGTCGACCATGGAATGCTCTAGAAAAGTACTTTTGAATAGTGAAGAAGTAGCAAAAGCTGAAGTCAATTAGTGATAAAATATGTGAGCTGTAAGCACTTAGAATTGATTAAGCAGTAAAGAAGACGAGAGTTTTAAGAGCGTGTAGAAATATTTTGAGATATTTGTAAGGATGATATAAGTCAATTCAATTTTCTTAAGTTACTTAAGAAAATTTAGTTAATAAGTTAACAATCAACCTGTTGATTCTACGCCTTATACAGCGCTGCCTTGAAATCGAATTGATTTTAATATATAGCATATTTATTTATAATTTAAAAATTAAATGAATTCTACATTTGCCAAGTGCATGAAAATATGCCACAGTCTCCACTTAAGTGAAGTGCATTTAAATGAGTGAAAAGCCCAAATTACACAATGCTTTTCCGCACTGACATGCAAAGTGTTGCCTAGAGCTTGCAACAGTATGACTGAATGATTTCAGATGAGCAGACCAAATATGCTCTGGCCACCACCCACAGCCTCTGCCCAAAACTATCTACGAGCGAAGAGCTGAGCATCGATTTTAAGCGTTGCATTCCAATGTTAATTTCCATTGGAGCTGAAAAGTGCAGTGAATATCAAATTTCAACTGACTGCTGACTTGCTGCTCGTCCACCACCCAGAATGGCACGCCCCCGCCCCATAACAGCCCCTTCGGGCGCTTTTACAGGCCATTGCAAGTCAGCACATTCCTGGATCATTAACTCAACTGCACAATTCGCCTTTAACAAGCAATTAAATCGAAACAAAAAAGAAATGCGCTGCACAGCACTCGAAGTGCTCGGGGTGAAACGAATGCCAGCAAAGCTGTAAAGGTGCGCGAGAGAGAGCAAGAGGGAGAGAGAGAGAGAGAGAAAGAAGGTTATTCACAGAGCTAACGAGTGGAACAATGCAGTTCGGGTAAAAACGCCGTGACATTGATTTATTTAACAATTACAACAAAACGTAAATTTTATAATTATTGCGCATGTAAACATGAATCGTGTAAGAGAGAGTAGGGCAGATTGTGTGAGTGAGAGAGCAAGCTAATGCCGGCGAAATGTCAAAGTGAAGTGACAGCTGCAGCAAAAAAGCGAATGAGTTTTGAATCTGGACAAAGACACAAACCCCTAGCGCCGTCTTTGCTTCAAATAATTACTTTTTGAGAGCAGTGAACACATCCTGCCCCACACCACCGAGCCCTCTGCCTGCAACACCCCCTGCTGGCAACCCCGTGCCAATAGCGCCCCTGCCCCTGCCCCTGCCCCAAATCGCATCGACGGGTTAGGCTAGGCCGCTCGCATATGTCGCCGTTGCGATTTTAATTTTGAAATTTATGCCAACAGCAGTTTGAGAAACTGCAAAGCGGTAAAAAAATATAGAAGGAAAACAAGTAACACTCAATTTATGGGGTGTGCACGACGACAAGATATGCTGTAAAGTGCAGCTGAAACACATACATTTTCTTTAGATTGGTGTATTAGAGTGCCAAGTGCTGCGAATTTATATATAAAAATCACATTTGATAAAATTGGGAAGATGATCAATGTATATACATATATATACATATATATGTACCCCCATGATTCAAAGATATTCTTCGTAGCTCTTCAGTTCAACACAATTTCAGGGTACCCATTGATTTTAACCCTTTGTTTGCCTACAGGGTATTAAAAAACGCAGTCAGCAGGTTGCCAAGGGGTTGGCAGCAGCAGCGGGGATGGGGTGTAGTAGATAAGAGCTAGCGGGAGTCTGAGGGGGTGCGGGTAGTTGGCAAAGCAAATGAGGCAGCCGTATGACATTATTTGTGCAGCACTTTTTGCGTTTTAGCCCCTTTATGTGAGTGTGCGTGTGTGTGTGTGTGGCTGGCGTTTGTGCCGAGTGGCTTCATCAATGGACAAGGCTCAAACGGCATCGGCAGCATTCATCCTGTTCATCAGCCTCATCAACGCAAAGTAAATATTTGCATAATGTGCAACTGTGTCTGTGTCTATGTGTGTGTGTGTGCCTATGTGTGTGTGTAATTTGTGGGTGGCAATGGGCGACAGCAGCACTTGGCATGTTTACTTTACAAAATGCAATAACAGCAGCAAACGCACAGAGGAAACACAGCAGGAGGCAAGACAGTCAGAGAGCGGGATAGAGCGCGGCCCTCAGTCTGTGGACTTTGCTAAACAAAACAACATTTGGTTACCCACACATAAACACACATGCCAAGCAGCAGGCCGCATGATATATTATAAAAATTAATTGAAAACCCATTCGACTTGTATTGAGTTCCGTTAACAATGCAATCAATAATTACTCCTAAGAAGACCCACATCTCCAATCGCGCTGAGCACTCGTCAAAACTTGAAAATCATCGCACAGAACATGGAATTATGAAAGGCTAATCCTTGGAGCACCCATTTGTACAACAGAAACAAACACACACACGATTGAGAAGTGCTCGACGATGAATCATCAACAGCAAATACCTGGAACTGATGACCAAATTGTGTTCTCTAAGACGACCTTTGTATACGCTAAAAGAACATAAGAATCTATTTAATAAAAAAAAAAATTAAAGCAGCTTAAATAATTCATTTTTAAATACTTGTGAAGTAAAGACTTGAACCTCAGTTACTCTAGATAAAAAAAAAAATAAATAAAAAAAAAAAATAAATAAAATAAATAATATAAACATAAATAAATTGATTAAAATTCGCTTAACAAACTTAAAAACACAAAATAGGCAATAAAACAAAAAAAATAAAAAATAAAATTATAATAATAAAATACTTTATTTAAATTGTAATGCAAAATATTAAATACATTATTTGTTCGACTTTTAACAAATTATATTAATAGAATTAAAAATCTAATGCCATAATAACGATCGTTTTGTAAAATTTTTTAATGTACAGCATTTAATATAAATTTTTTCAAAACTCATATATTTATAAATAAACAAACTTCATAGCCAAATCGAAATGCTTCTCTGCAAGTAGTATAGAAAATTTTGAGAAGAGCTGTTAACAGCAGCCGCTTCCTGTGCCGCCCGACTCTTTTGTGCAAGATATTCCAGTGCGAGAGCGTGTCTCGATGTGTTTGTAGGGTTATCTTTCATTGGGTTTCCATTTATCAAATGCAGTTCACAGCTGTCGTGGCTGGAGGAAGAACCATGCCTAAGTGTTTATCGCTGTCTCCAAGGGTATAACGCCACGCCCACTGGCCAGAGATGCTGCTCTCTCGCTCTCTCTCTCTCTCTCTCTTTGTGACACGCTCTTCATCGAGAGCGAAATGTGTCCTGAATTGTACTTGAGATTCGTCACATGTCATTTGTGCTTATGTAAATAGCCAGCGCAGGGTGTTCAAGTGAAATTGATAGTTTGTGAATGCCATCGACACGCTGTTGCTAATTAAAATAGATGATCGATGGACCAGGAAATTTCGGGTGAGGGTAGTCAGCCTCTCGCGCGCGCTATAAAAAAGTGGCGCGTGCAACCCTTGAGAACCGGATATGGCCAGCGGGCAAGAAAGCAGAGCAAGACTCCTCTCACTCTCTCAGTCTCTCTTTGTGCTGCTCTTAAGCCCCAGCTTAGCCACACCTCTCCAAGCCGAGCCGTGCCTGCATGCAAATCTCTTGTGACAACATAAATATAGCAACATGATTTAAGATCGTTGCGGGATCAGCCACACATTTACAGCTGGGATTACAAGTCAGCGCAGCACGCGGCAGCAGCTTCGATCGGACTCATCTATATATACACATACACACATAGGCATTCGCATACTTATTGTAGCTGAGAGTCGCGCACCGGGTGGTTCGTGGTTCCCTTTTTTTTATGCGAGGGGTTAGAAAAATTGTTGATTAGCCTTCTGCGCAAGCGGAAATGGGATGGCACAGCGTCCCGTTTTGTAGTTGGTTTTTTATGCGCACTGCTCCCATAAATTATAGCTAAACGTGCCACGGCCTTTGTTGTAGCCATGTAATTGGGTTTGCCATGGTGCTGAAACTATATATACATACATACATTCGCCGACTCGTAGTAGGTAAAGAGACTGCGAGGGGCCTTCATAATCAAAAAATAACAAACTGCGCAGGATAATTGCAGCGAACGTTGTGTAAATTGTGTTTGCCCAAACAATGAGAAATGCGACATTTTTTCTATGCAAGGCTTCGTCACAGGTAGTCAAAATGCGCGAGATGTGTGATGTCTGTTTGGGGTGTAAATAAGTTGAAACACAAACTAATTCGCATAGGTGATTTAGCTATGGAGCTGGGGTGCTATCAATCATTGACTCGATCAGTTTCCCATTAGAAAACTGATGAGCTAAGCAGTCAAGATGTATGAGTGCAAAGCTGTAGGCATATTTATTGAATATATCGATTCTATATGTTGTGTTAACCAAAAACTCTCCACCTAGACTACAGCTCGAATTGCCTCATCTATACTGAATGAGAAGATCTTGGAAGTTATTTCTGTGTCATCCACAAATTTTATAAAATTTCAGCATTTCGTCTACAAATTTCCAAATCTTAATCTTAATCAACTTCATATCAGCAATCATCCAAAAAATATTTTTAATAATTCAGGCTACACTTTAATTTCATTTAATACTCCATGCTAACTGAATTAATCATCAATTTGGATGTGCTTAAAATCTTTTGACTACACTTCAGCATAAGCTGCATCTTATCATAATCAGAAATCTTGGATAATCTCTCACTAATTTATGCCCACGCCTAAAGGCATTTCAGGGATCAATCATAACATCGACGGACTCATGAAAACTTCACATTTCGGGCAAGTTGCTCGATGCACAGACATAAATCAGAGCCATGTAAAGTTTTCTTAGTGCTGGGAATATTTTGTTTTCATTAACGATGTCAATTTCAAAGCATAAATTTGGAGCGTGGCTCATAAAGTTGGGAATGCAAACAGCTGCAGCTTCTGCTGCAGCGCAGTTCAAAGAAGGGGTTTCGGCAATGGGGGCGGCATTACAAATATGAATAATGTAAATACGGCAAAGAGCAGGACTATAAAATTAGCACGAAGTGCGCCTCAAACTAATTGCATTAATATGTCAACATGCTGAGCTGTCTCGCAGTATGTGAGCGAATGGGAATGTGTGTCAGAGTGGGAGAGTGAGTGAGTGCATGGCTCGCACTACTTAAGATTACACAACAGCCAACAGCAATTTCGAAAAGTACTTAAAGTTTATTTATTTTGCGTCTGCTCGACACGCAAACATAAAAACCGACAAAAAAAAAAAATCCGATTTGAGAGAGGAGAGGAAGTGAGAGTCCGCTCACTGAAGATGCCGCAAATTAATTCAGTTGCCACCCACTTGGCAAACGTTTGTCGAGTAAAAATATTTTCTTTTAGATTTCAAATATGAATTTCGTATTTGTCTGCTTGGTAAATGCTCTCAAGTGCTCAAAGACTTGCATTCGGTTTTCTTTTGCTGCTTCTTTTTTTTATGATTTATGCGACTGCGATCGAGTCGAAAAATCAACACATTAGCAGAGTGTACGAGGCCTTTGAAGTGCCCCACGGGGGAGGGAACGAAAGAGAAAAGGAGGAAAAAAAATCGAAAATATATATAAATGATGTGATAATTTGGCAAAATATTAAAACAATAATTAAAAATGCATTTGGGTGTGAATTGCAAATGATTTTTTATAGAACAGACCACGGTTTGTGGATGATTTGAGATACCCTGTAGAAAGTATATAAGGCAAGGATAGGGGTATATTTTTCTGACTATTTACAATGGCATGTGCATAGTCTGATACTAAATACTATAGAAAGTGTGCAAATAAATGATGATTAATTATTTTAAAAATACTTTTAAAAAAAATATATATATATATTTTTTTTAATTTTATGAATATTTTGTAAAAATAAAATATATACATATATGTATATATACAAAACTTGACATTCTTTGCAATTGCAATATTTGATTTACAATTTATGAATAATAAAATTATCAATTGTATATATTAAACAAATATAAATATACATTTTCTTTTATAAAATGTAGTTCAAATGGTAAATGTTAATACATACCATATATGAAAATGAGAAGAAAATTTGAGCTTTTATCTTCGTTCTAATTACATTTAATGCAAAAAAAAAAAAAAAAAAAAAAAAATGCCTACAGGGTATCTGCAAGTCACCCAGCCGCTTAGCCCATCCACAACGGCTTGTTGTGTTCTGTTTTTAAGTTGTGTCTCTGACACATAAAACAACATGCGCATGAGAAATGAAATTTATGCATTTTGTTGAAAGGGTTAATGGGGCGTATGCGCAATGCGCTTTCCTATGCCACCAGCAATCGATCATTGTGTGTTTTTCTTTTTTCCAGTGCGCATTTCAATACATCCAGCGTAGTTCAAGAGTCTAAAGATATATGTTTCCATACTGAACTTTGCTCAGCAGCAAGTACTTCCCTTATTTATGTACAAAATTTGTTCAACAAATAAATCTGAGAAGTTTACAAAATTTCGTAATGAAAATAAACGATGTTTATTTATAATAAGGAAACTGGCCACCAAATTGGATCCCATTAAAAAGAGAACAATTTGTATATAGTATATATATAGTAAATTAGCTATATAATATATATATATCAAGTTTTGGGTGTGATTCGAAGCTTTGCTAATTAAACTTAATATTGACAAATGATGCCAATGTTGGACAATGTCAAGAAGCTGTCGCGGGTGCACGCTTTCGCTCTCCCATTATGCGACTCACTGTCGACCGCCCTCGTACCCTTAAAAAGTGTTGACAGATCTGTGGATGCCGCATGTGTCGATGTTGCCGCCTCCGCTGATGGCGTCGCGTCTGCTGCTGCTGCTGTTGCTGCAGCGACTGTAAATGATGCATGTTTAATTGCCGTCGCATTAATTAAATTTTGGTAGAGCGTGGCGTTTCTCTTTTGTATGTGTGTGCGCGTGTGTGTGTGTGTGTGTGTGTGCGTGTGTGCGTGTGGCCTGCTCTCATTTACATACAGCGTGGGCCACACAGGCATTGTTTTTGTTGCTCTTGTTCCAACAGATATGCCCAATAAGTCTGTCAATGCTGCAGCGATCAACTGGCTTGACATCAAATTTCATTTTTTCTTGAGAAAAAGTTTTGTCTTCTAAGCGTCGGAGTCTGAGTAGCTTTGCATGAATAAATATTTATAGATAGTAATATTGACAAAAGCAGCGTTGACAGAAACCAAGAACAACAAAATTGTTTGTGATTCTTCGAAGCAACTCTCTGTGTTTCTGTGGAATCACATAAGCAGGGATCTATTCGGGGCTTAAAAGTCGATTGGACAGCAACTGCTTCCGATGTATGTAAAAAGTAGATATAGCTTTAGCTATAGCTATAGCCTGTCTATTGCCATCCAAAGGCAATTGAAACACATGCAAACATCCTTTCAAGCATAGGCTGTAAATACATCTCGCTGTAGTCTGCACAATGCCTGAACTTCCTTCCCCCAAGTGCTCACATCCAACTACCCATAGCAAACCTATTCAATGAGTTTTTCACTTGCCTCATTCACTCGATAGACATTAGCTGGGATTCAAGTTGAAGTCAAAGGCCGCTGTGGCATCTGGCGCTGCACACTCATAGATACATTTGTATCTTGACTTGGCTATCGGCGCGATTGTCGCATGATTAATTATACAAATAAGAAGCCACAGGCATGGCCGCAACAATAGCGACACCTTGAATGTGCCACGCCTCGATTGAATTGATTGAATGAGCGCATGAATAATTGTTAGTTGGCAATGGCAACCGAAATGTGAACTCATCTCTCGAGTCGGCTTGTATGTCTTATCTGACTCTGTCTCGAGCCTAAGACGACATTAACAATCTCATTGTTGTTGTTGCTGCTGGTTGCTGGTCGTTGTTGTTGTTGCTGTGCCGCCTGTCTGCGTATTTAGCCTGTGATTCACTTTTTGGTAGACAATTTATACAATTTATCTGGCCTGGATTAGCTCCGACGTCCAGACACAAACGCACCCACAAAATCCTTTGGCCACTTGACTCATTAGGCGTACATTGATACGCCATCATCATCATCGTCATCATCATCATCATGATTGTGGCTGTCATCATCATTGTCAGCTGGCAGCAGCAGTGGTCAGCAGCATCTTCTGCTGGTTTGCATGATTTGCATTAATTTGGCAAATGCTGTCGATGAACGGACGCGTCCGATAAGCGCTGACATGGCTCCAGCTACAGCTCCAGCTCCAGCTTCGATTCGCTGGCCCATTAATTAGCCCACGCCATGACGTTCGCATAATAAATTACCAATTCATTTCGGGGCTTAGCATATTGTTGTTGTCGCTCGTGTTGTTGCTCTTGCTGCTGCTGCTGCTGTCTGATTTGCTTTCGCTGTGGCCACAAGCCTCTCCATGTCCAACAAGTAAACTGCATTTCGCGCACCACAGCTCAGAAAACACATTCCGCGAGGCCTCATTTGGGAAGCAGGAAACGGTTTTTGTTTCGGCCACAGGTTAATTGAAACATATTTGGGTATTTGGATAGAGCTGCAATGGATTAAAGCCAAAAATTGTAGATTCAGATCTGTATCTGTATCTGTATCTGTATCTGTATCTGTATCTGTATCTGTATCTGTATCTGTATCTGTATCTGTATCTGTATCTGTATCTGTATCTGTATCTGTATCTGTATCTGTATCTGTATCTGTATCTGTATCTGTATCTGTATCTGTATCTGTATCTGTATCTGTATCTGTATCTGTATCTGTATCTGTATCTGTATCTGTATCTGTATCTGTATCTGTATCTGTATCTGTATCTGTATCTGTATCTGTATCTGTATCTGTATCTGTATCTGTATCTGTATCTGTATCTGTATCTGTATCTGTATCTGTATCTGTATCTGTATCTGTATCTGTATCTGTATCTGTATCTGTATCTGTATCTGTATCTGTATCTGTATCTGTATCTGTATCTGTATCTGTATCTGTATCTGTATCTGTATCTGTATCTGTATCTGTATCTGTATCTGTATCTGTATCTGTATCTGTATCTGTATCTGTATCTGTATCTGTATCTGTATCTGTATCTGTATCTGTATCTGTATCTGTATCTGTATCTGTATCTGTATCTGTATCTGTATCTGTATCTGTATCTGTATCTGTATCTGTATCTGTATCTGTATCTGTATCTGTATCTGTATCTGTATCTGTATCTGTATCTGTATCTGTATCTGTATCTGTATCTGTATCTGTATCTGTATCTGTATCTGTATCTGTATCTGTATCTGTATCTGTATCTGTATCTGTATCTGTATCTGTATCTGTATCTGTATCTGTATCTGTATCTGTATCTGTATCTGTATCTGTATCTGTATCTGTATCTGTATCTGTATCTGTATCTGTATCTGTATCTGTATCTGTATCTGTATCTGTATCTGTATCTGTATCTGTATCTGTATCTGTATCTGTATCTGTATCTGTATCTGTATCTGTATCTGTATCTGTATCTGTATCTGTATCTGTATCTGTATCTGTATCTGTATCTGTATCTGTATCTGTATCTGTATCTGTATCTGTATCTGTATCTGTATCTGTATCTGTATCTGTATCTGTATCTGTATCTGTATCTGTATCTGTATCTGTATCTGTATCTGTATCTGTATCTGTATCTGTATCTGTATCTGTATCTGTATCTGTATCTGTATCTGTATCTGTATCTGTATCTGTATCTGTATCTGTATCTGTATCTGTATCTGTATCTGTATCTGTATCTGTATCTGTATCTGTATCTGTATCTGTATCTGTATCTGTATCTGTATCTGTATCTGTATCTGTATCTGTATCTGTATCTGTATCTGTATCTGTATCTGTATCTGTATCTGTATCTGTATCTGTATCTGTATCTGTATCTGTATCTGTATCTGTATCTGTATCTGTATCTGTATCTGTATCTGTATCTGTATCTGTATCTGTATCTGTATCTGTATCTGTATCTGTATCTGTATCTGTATCTGTATCTGTATCTGTATCTGTATCTGTATCTGTATCTGTATCTGTATCTGTATCTGTATCTGTATCTGTATCTGTATCTGTATCTGTATCTGTATCTGTATCTGTATCTGTATCTGTATCTGTATCTGTATCTGTATCTGTATCTGTATCTGTATCTGTATCTGTATCTGTATCTGTATCTGTATCTGTATCTGTATCTGTATCTGTATCTGTATCTGTATCTGTATCTGTATCTGTATCTGTATCTGTATCTGTATCTGTATCTGTATCTGTATCTGTATCTGTATCTGTATCTGTATCTGTATCTGTATCTGTATCTGTATCTGTATCTGTATCTGTATCTGTATCTGTATCTGTATCTGTATCTGTATCTGTATCTGTATCTGTATCTGTATCTGTATCTGTATCTGTATCTGTATCTGTATCTGTATCTGTATCTGTATCTGTATCTGTATCTGTATCTGTATCTGTATCTGTATCTGTATCTGTATCTGTATCTGTATCTGTATCTGTATCTGTATCTGTATCTGTATCTGTATCTGTATCTGTATCTGTATCTGTATCTGTATCTGTATCTGTATCTGTATCTGTATCTGTATCTGTATCTCATCCGATACGGATCATCGCATTGACTGTCTTCCACGCTCAAAATACTTTGTGTGCGCACATAAATCAATAAGGTAAAATAACTGTAAATTACAAAAGGATGTTTCGAGGCAATAAACGCAATTTTCAACGTGAGATTGTTATGGCCATCAATTGAGCACAGGCTGAAGTACGTTGATAAGATACAACTTGCAGCTAGACAGTCGTAAAGGGCTAGCTAGAGATGAAAAGATACTTTTTATAGTATATAGAACGCCAGACAGGCAGCAACTGTCACGCTCAGGTAGCGCAACTCCCCATTCATAAAAACCGTTCGAGAGTAAAGCGTGCAATAACGGGTCGCACGTATCTCCCCCCCCCCCCTTGCTGTTTCTCCGCCGTCTACCGTGCTGTGAAAGTGTGAAACGTGTCCGAGGAATGCCAATGAATTTCTTTTCGCCAGCCTGACACTTGACGTTGAGACAAGCAGCAAGAGAATAAGAGAGAGAGAGAGAGTAAAGAAGGATAAAGAGCGAGAGAGCGAGGAGATGTTGGTGCAAGCGGAGTTGAGTTACGCGCATGCAATGGCCATAAATAAATGCGAAATGCATTAAACGACGAGGCAGCAGCAGCAGCAGCAGCAGAGGCAGCAGAGTCAACGAAAATCTGTTGTACTTCGCTCAGCGCACGTCGACGTAATTAATTAAAGCATTAAGTGCTAATTTTACGACAACTCGATTTGTGCGTCAGGCACCAGGCCCATGCCCATGTCGATGCCCAGGCCCAGGCCCTTGCCCCCCCCCCCCCCCCCTACACCTCACCTGCGTCTTTGCTGCGACCCCAAAGGCAATTTGCATGCTGCCATCGCCATCGGAATTTGGCAGCCAAGTAGGAAGCGAAACGTCTCGTCGGCTGTCAGCGGCGGCAGGCGACAGTCAGAGCCAAAAAAGAAACAAGTTCTCCCCAATAGCCCACATACATACATATACAATATATATATATATTGCCCGACGATCTGCGATATCCAACAACAACATTTGTTCAACTTTTCAACTGTCGCCAAGATTTCCATCTGACTTACTGTTTGTCTTCCTCTTGTTGTTTGTTTGGCTCCTTGTTGTTGCTGTTGTTGTTGCTGTTGCTGTTGCATCCTCCTCTCCGTTATATCGTCGCAGTTTGCACTTCATATTTTCAGCGGCCTTTGTTTGCTTTGATGTTATTTTTGGGCAATCTCTCTAGTACCACCAGAGGGCAACAAGAGACGAGTGACAAGGGACGAGGGACGAGGGACGAGGCACCTTATGAAGAATGCTCGTTTGTTGTTGCTGTCACACGAAGAAGTTACCCAGCAATTAATCATATGCATTGCTTTCTTCGCCTGTCTAGCTCGAGTCACTTTTGACTTCTTCTTCTTCTTCGGCAACTGCTGCGCATATTGATGGCAAATCAAATGGGCATTTGACAACTGCTAGCAAAATAGAAAAAATCGAAAAGAAAACAAAACAAAAAATAAAAAAAAAAATCATATTTTACACAGGCCATGTGCTTTGCATAATGGGAATAGTTCGTAACAAGTGCGATTTCCTATTAGAAAATAATAATTGAAATATTAATTATCATATTATTATTAAATAATGAACAGTTGAAGCAAAATAAAAAACATATATTTTTGCTAACAAATAAATAAGTATAATCTAAAATTGGAATATTTCATTTTATGTGAAATCTAAATTTATATAATGATTAAAATTTATTTATTTTATTTATTCTGTTGCTTCTCTTAAATCGAATATCAAATGTAATCCCTCATACCCAAAAAAATGTAAAATAAAATAAAATTTTAAATAAATTATTTATCTTTTTTCTTATTTTGTTTTTCAGTAAATATAAATGTAAAACTTTTGTGTATAAAATAATATAAAAATAATTATAATTAATACTATACTTTTAACAGCAAAAAAAAAAAAAAAATTTGTAAATTGCGAAATATTTATGTGCATTATATATTGCATTTATTAAATATGTATTAGTACTTGCAAGTGTTATATCAGCTAGGTTTATCTCTTTTCAATCTACTTCTACTTTTTTTAAAGGTACCCTTTATCTCCCACTCTATCTGCATCTAATGAATCTTGATGAGCAATTCTCTGCCTGCTTGACTCGCTGCACACTTCAAATGTCAATTTAGCAGCCCGCACATTCCTGGCTATAAAAATCTTAGGCGCATTTCTAGTTGCTTTGACATTTCTCTAACCAGCAACAGCCACAAGAATAACAACAACAGCAACAGCAACAACATCATAATGATGTGCTTAAATGCAACAATGAGCCTTTGGGGCTTAGCCCATGTGAGAGAGAGAGAGGCTAAGGCAAAAGAAATGAACAGAAATTTATCAGCTTCATTGTTAGCTTTATGCCTTATAGACGCCCATTAAAGGATTATAAATGGATGGGCTATCTTTTTAAAGGGTGCTTAACAGAGATTTTATTGTGCAGTGCGGATTATTGTGGTTGAATTTTAAATTTAGTTTATAGCTGCGCTTGGCCATAAAGTAATATTCGAAGTGAATAAGAGATAAAATAAAGTTAATTTTACTTGACCACGTTCAGTGGAATTTTGTATTATCTACAGCCAGCTACAGCTGCTGTAGCTGATGGCCTGAAATCGGTTTTGAGTTTTTGCCAATGTGCTCGCAATTCAAATTCAGGTAGAGAGCCATTAAAATGTAACACAATAGTTGCGAAAATGTCTATAATTACATGAAATGGCAGGGCGAAGGCAGCTGACGGCGAGAGGAAGAGAGTGACGAGAGGGGAGTGGTAAGAGCAGAGGCTATTCGGCATATCTTGAATGCATTGACTGCATATCCGCATTTTGCGATTGTGTGCAGGATGTGCGCAGGACATGAGTGTTGGTAAATAATTGGTTATGGCTATGCCATGCAGAGGGTAGCTGGAGCAGCAGCAGCACGAACAGCAGGGAGAGGTAGCAGCAGCTTAAATCAAATATATATATAGAAATCTATATGCCACTCGACTTTTCCCACAGCATTTTGCTGTCCGTGTCGGTGTCTGGCCGTCTGTCAATCGTTTTGATTTCTCAGTTTTTATGCACGCATTTCCAGTTTGGACGTCTGTCAGGCACAGCATTTTATATCATTTGATGCCTTTCTGTCTGTCTGTCTGTCTGTCTGTGTGTCTTTTATTTAATTATTGCTGTAAATTTGTTCAGCAATATCATAAATTACAAAGCGTCCCACACACACATACACGCACACACACACACGCAGCGAATTCTTTGATGGGCGTTGCTTATTTAAGAAGTGGCCAAAACGAAATTTAGTTTTATATTCTAAATATTTAGGCACACAAATTTGTGAAGGCTGTTGAGTGTTTAAGTAAATGTTGGCGGAATCGCTAATGGAAATTTGCTTAATTAGTTTCATTATATTTTAATTACAAATTATGCTACAAATTTGCTTTAACTTAAGTTTGAGTGCTTCTAAAAATATTTTTAAATTTTTACTATATATTTTTAAGTAATTTTCCCAAACTATACAACTTGTTGAAACTCTGAATATTAAAAGAGTCTTTTATAAATAGACTAAAGATGTAAGCGCTCAAATTTCACGAATTCGCAGATGAACTGAAATGTTTTCAACACCTTTCTATGCGATTCTCAAACTCTGGTAAAAGGCTAGAGTAGCTTATAAGAGTTGTTGATGCTATTTTTAACTCTTCTAATTATTTTTTTTGGGCATCTCATAGAGAAGCGCAAAATTATTATTGCTTATTATAAAAGAGACTTCCATGAGATCATGGCATGAGTACTCTTATTATAGAATGTGCGTATATGTATAATCTTAGTATTCTTATTATTAAGTATCTCAAGTCATATTCATATATAAGACTTATACTCGTATTCTAAAAGAGTTCACCCTACAATGTTTTTTGTATGTATATAAATATTAACTGTTTATCACATCACTGTCACACCCTTCTATTCGCTTCTCACCCACACAAAGAAAAAACACACACTGATAACAAATGACTTCCTTATGCCGAACATGCAAAAATGCTGAAAATGTTCAGTAAAACCTTCATTTATTTTCATTTAAAAACAACATAAAGTGAACTTTAATTTTGGAGAGCAGCAAATGTGACTTAAGTGATCTTACAGCTGTATATTCCTTTGGGGCCCGACCGCAGCAGAGTGGATTAAGCAATGAACTCGGCATCTTGTTGATGCGTGGGGCAAGTGGCTGCAAAGTAGCTGCCGCTATTAAAGAGCCTCCACTTAAGCTGCTGTGTTTGTGCAACACCCCCAACAAGAGCAACAACAGCTACAACAGCAACAACTGTGGAATGTTAATGCGCCAGCCAAAAAGTAGCCGAAGCCCCACTCATGTCGCTCTGTCACCGTGGAAGGTGATTCAGCGGGGTGCGACACTAGCAGAAGGTGAACATCAATTTGAAAACAGAATATATATATAGTGTATATATATTTTGAGAAACATCGATGGCACGCCCCCGCTCATTAGGTGCTGCCTACCCCTCACTCTCTCTGTGGCCACACAATTATCCAGCACAGCATCCGTCAACACGGCGCAGAGATCCTCTCTATAACGAGCGGTGGAAGCGTGTTAAGTAATGAGTTAATCTGCGCAGCCTTCGCATGATTAAGTGCTTCAAGCAGCCTTCGCTGAAAGGGCTGAAGGGGGGAGGAAGGTGATGGAGCTGCTTGCTCATGTTGCCTGTAAATAGAAACATTTCGACTAGTCGCGCGTTCACTTGACTGATGAATTATGATTGAAGCTGCCTGAAAATGCGTGCACATTTGTTGTGGCCATCAATTCGCATACCCTGTAAAGGCGACGAAGTACTAAGCGTAGTGTTGTTAGAGAAGCCATAGCAAGAAGGGTATTGAAATTAATCCGAATCGTAAGAAAATATTTATTAAATATAAAGATTATGAAAAAAACATAATTCAAATATGTCTTGAGATTCCTTTTATATAGATAGCCTTGATTATTATTGATCTCAGAGGGAATTTGGCAAGGCCTTTAGCCCTTTATGCTGATATTTATTAAGTTTGATTCACAACGTTTTTAAAAATAGTATAAAATAATAAAAATTAAATTTAAATTAAATATTATTAATAATAATTAATTAAAAAATTGAAGACTTGCCTTTCAATACGATAAAATATTTGTTTAATTTTAATTTAATTGATTTATTATGCTCAAACTATATACTATATGATTTAAGAAAAAATAATTATGTTTTTATCGATAAATATCGATAATAAATTGCATATCTCATTTTTCATTTCTTTAAAATAAAAATTCATACATAATTCGTATATCCACATTTCTAAAAAGTCTCTCTAGGGTATTTTCTAGCACAAACTCCATCACGTAGATACTCTCAACATGTTTTCCCAAGGATTAATCGCGTAAATTAAGTTAATGTGAGAGATTAAGGAGAGCGCTGTGATCATTTAGGAACTGGAATTCATAGTAAAACTTATCTACAGAGCATTTAGCTACCAGTGTTGTTAGGCGGTGGTGTGGTGGTGCGGTGCGGTGGTGCATTGCTGTAGTTGCTCTTGTGGTGGGTTAAAGTGGGTTAAAGCAAAAGCCGCTTTTGACGTCGCAACATTTGCGGCTTATCAATATGATAAATTACGATACAGATATCGTTGAGAGCCGCGAGCCGCGAGAGCTGCGTAAAACGCCCGTCCATATCTAAGTAGGTGAAAGTGAATACAGTAGCCACTGGCTCTGATTGACATAATTGGGCTTAGCACATAAACCAAGAAAAAAACAAAAAAAAAAAAAAAAAATCAAAGAGAAGAACAACAACACGCAGACATCGCATTCGTTTATAGTTTATGATCGGCCAGACAATGATCAATTACAATGCGCAATCTGTATCATAAATATTGTCAGTTTGACTTTTATGAAGAGCAACAAAAAGCATAATTCGAAATTAAATATATACACATACATACTTAGTATATGTTGGATGGCGATATGGCTTATATATACAAGTTTTTGCCCAATTAAAACTGTGATTAGCTGAGAGTGAAAGAGAGAGAGGGAGATAGAGATAGAGGAAGCGCAGCTAAGTCATTCTAGAACGTACATATATATATGTATGTATATGTATATGTATGTGTGTTTGATACTTGTTGATTTTTGAGGTAGGTGAACACACAGCGAGCCATAAATTATAATTATCGACAAGATTAACTCTTTGCCGTAGCACTTAACGCCGATGACACATGCGTTCGGAGACGGCTTCTGCCCCTCTTCTCTGCTCTGCTCCCCTCCCCGCACACTTCTCTCAAAACCCCGAAACCCCATTCGTAGTGACCAGCTCTTCAGCCTGTTGCTGTTGTTGGTCGAAAGAAAGCCAACCGCAGATAAGCAGCAAAGAAGACACTAAATCGTATGCGATAGCAGCAACAACAGCAAATTAAAAAAAAAAAATAAAGACAACTGCATTTTAAATTCAAGTGATCCATTTTTCGATACCCTGTAAGCTCAGAGTTAAGTAAAAAATAAATACAACATTAATAATAATATATTTATATATTTTATATTATTAATGAATATTTATTTCAAAATTATTACGATTAGCTTTTTCTTATTTTTATTTATTTATTTCCGGACAATAATTGGTTTTTTAATATAAAAAGAAGTAATGCTTGTTCAATAAAAACAAAATTTCTTAATAATATATTTTTTACATTTTCTCATTCAAGTATAAATATAATTTTAATGGTTCGCATTATCAAAAAAAAAAAATAATAATAACAATAGGATATATTACTGATTAATTTCTTTCAAAATTGTGTTTTAAGAGTCTTTCATTCTCTTTCTGCAGCACACCGCACCTTGATCACTTTCTGATACCCTGTAAAAAAATGTATAAATTTCCTGATAATTCCACGCGGCATAAAAACATGACACACGCTAGGCAGAAAATAAAAAAAATATCAAGTAAATAATGCATTCAAAATGTTGGCTGGTAAAAAGCTGACTGAAACATTCCTTGTTTTTGTTGTTAGTGTTCGTTGTTGTTGTTTATTATTATTATTATTTTCTTATTTATTTTCTTTTCGTTTTTTTTTTTCTTTTTTGGCGATAACTTAAGGGAGACAATGTGGCAAGACGCTCGCCGTTGTCGGCGTTTTCATTGATATCTCTCGGGCAGTGGCAAACAAACGCAAGAAGCTCAAGAATTTATGACCCCCTGTGGCTTTATCGACGCCTCTGTCAGGGCAACCCTCCAGCGCCGATTGACAACAACAACAACAGCAACATTGTCACAGCTCTATAAAATGTGAAGAGAATGGAGTTTGCAATGCAATGCACAAAGGTCTGCTTACCATGCCCAATCGAATACATACATATGTGTGTGTGTGTGTGTGTATTCACTGTACCCACTTCATTCAGCACAGATTTCATTCATTGACTGTGATTTGAGACGCCTGCAATCGTTCGCTCTTTGGTAATTTTCAATTTTTTATTGTCGCCAAGGGTCGACGACGCTCTTGACCCGCGCAGATAAGTCTCAATGCGATCCGATCCGATCCGATCTGTGTGTCTCTCATCTTATCAGCCAAGCTGAAGCAACCCAAATCAAATCCTACTTTTCCTCTCCAGCATTTTTTTTATTATTATTGATGCCAACCTAATGCTTAATTATTGCAAATTGCATTTTGACTCTAGAATTAACACGAATTCGGAATTTTCATTCCGTTTCGTTTCGTTTCGTTTGGTTTCTGCGTAATATTTTAATTAGTGCAACGCTCATAAAACTCGAAAAGAGACGAAACCCTAAGACGTGGCAATTTAACGACCTGCCAGTAGCAGGTCCCTCCACTACGCCTAAGTAGCCCCAACTGTAGGCGACTAAAAATAAAATGTTTAAATGCGCGTAAGAAATCGTCTTAAAAAACGCACATTAACTTTCCACATAAAAACAATCGTGTGGGCCCGACACTCAAGCATTTCTTTGCAATAGCCTTTCTGCCTGAGCAGACGAGCCGCAACGGAGTCTTAATCTCTGAGTAGAGACAAGAAAGACGTGGGCCTCAGGTTGCCAAAGCCGACCAAATTGGCTTCAGCTTTATAGAGCTACTAAGCAGACAAACACTCAGCTGTGAAGCTTCTCGACTTACACACACATGCGGGAAGAAAGGCAAATCTGATTTTATACATACATGTGTCTAATCTGAATAGCTTGTAGATCACCACATATCAACAAGTTCCAGATAGAAAAGAAAAGCTGCTTTTATATATTTTATTTGAAGAGCTCGTATATCTACGTATATCATCAGCTCCGAGTGGAATGAAAGGCCAGTCCAAAATACCATTAATCATCAATAGAAAGAGTTGAAAGCACATTAAAGCTTTTATAAAAGTTTTCATACCATATATCTTTAAAAATATAAACAGCCATCCCATAGCTTATATAAGACTATTTTTTAGTAAAATCAGGAAATTTCCTTCATAACTGCATATTTTGTATGTATAATGTTTTGTTATTTAATCAGATTAATTACTTCTCGCTCAGCTCGTGTCATTGCCGCTTAATTTGTATCCTTGACACTTTTGCTTCTTCTGCTCTTCTGTTTTCCGCTTCGACAGCCGCAAGTCGCTGTTCGGGGGCATTAGAGAAGCGTTTATGGCGCATGCTTTGCTTCTTGGAAGTCTCTGACGATTCAGACAAAGGTCTCTGTCTTCCTGTCTATCTATTGGACTGACCGGGGCACACATCATCATGATCATGATCGTGATGATGATCATTAGTAAGATCATTGCTTCCTGTCTGCTGAGCTGCGATCGATTGAGATCGGATTCGACATTATTGGCGATTCCCAAGTCCCAAGTCCCATAATGTTCGCGTCTGCGTTTTAAATTTATAAATTCTCAAATTATCAGTTTATGGCTGCTTTTAGTTTTATGAACCGATCACGTACAGACCATCAATGCCGATGCCGATGCCGAAGACGAAGACGAAGCCGTACCCGATGACGATCTTCTTGGTTTGTTTTTTTGCTGCGTGCGAATCTTTATGCCCAACTGCCTCCCTCTCTTACTCTCGTTCTCTTTCACTCTTTTTATTTGTTTCGCTTCGCTTCATTTTCAGCGCAGTTTTATCGACTGCACAACTAATTAAAAAACGCTTCGCTCTCGCATTCGTATTCACAAAACATACTGCGCGACTCAGCAACCCGATCTCGAGTCTAGAGTCCCCACTTGAGGTTCAAGTCTGCGCTGGCTGGCTGGCTGGCTGGCTGTCTGGCTCTCTGGATTTGTGGCTGCCCTGAAGCCCTGAAGGGCTCTGCGCTTGGCGCATTTAGTTTGAAATTTAACAAATTATTTAATGATAGATGGTTGTTAAATTGTTGGCTACGCTCGGTTTAAGCCATGGCATCATTAGCTCTGCGGGTATTAAGTGATTATAGAGGACCTGCCCGATCGACTGACCAGCAAAAGCTGATTCATGCTTATGTGTGGCACATCAGTAGCTCACATACATAATTAACCAAGACCATTTTGATGTCTTGTAAACTGAAACTGAAACTGTAACTGTAACTGGAGCAAATAATATTTAAGTGAAGTTTAATGTATTCATTCTTTAGGAATTTTTTTTTTAGAATATTTCTATATATTTTTTATATATGTATACATATATATTAATAATCAATTATTTTTTAACATAAAAGTATTAGCATTTCTTTAATTGTCCAGCAGTCTTTTTCTAAATATTTTTCAAAATAAATATTATTCAGAATTTATTATGAATTTTGAAAAACAATTTTTTTTTTTTTTTTTTTTTAACAATTATTTTAAGAACTCGTGCAAACTCTTTTTCTACAGCATTTCAAAGTCAATTTTTACCATATTCAAAAGCCGCTTTATTTCTTTACTCAAACACCATAAAAATGTTTTGAAAATTTCACATTAAAGTCGGCCATAAAAGTAAATCCAAATCCTATTAAACTTCAGCGTTCAGAGCTAATGAAATTAAAAGTCAATTAAATTTGAAACTTGGCCGAAATAAAACGCGCGCATAAAATATTTATAAATCAAGCGCAAGAGATCACAATTTCAATAAGGCATAAATCCAGGCATTAATTTTTACTCCACATGTATTATGTTGCATAATTAAACATTAATATTGACATTGGATGTGGCCCACAAAAATGTGACTGAAATGTGCATATTTAATATACATATATATATTTATATGTATATATGTGAAAATGTGAGAGAAACTTTGAGAACACCCTGGAGAACTCATTATGAGTAAATAAGAAAAAATATTCCCAAAAAAAAAAAAATAAAATAAATATATAAATTTGAATTATTTTTTATAGATTTCGAGATCGGTTTGGAATATTAATTACTAATAATATATAGCAAAAGGAACCAAATGGAGCAGATAGAGGAATAATTTTAGGTCTTCGGCATAGGAATCTAAGTATAAAGTATTTCACTTCTCTCTCCCTGTCTCTCTCTCTCTCTCTCTCTCTCTCATAGGTCTCTTCCTAGATACAGCTGTATCATATTTACAATTTAGTACTCTATCATAATAGCAGCCCATAACAGCATCTCCAGTCAATATATATTTGATGCTCATTAGCTTTACTGGGTATTTCACATATTATTTAAAATAAGCTCATAAATTAGGCATCGTATTTGCAGGCGTTTTGTAACAATTTCATGGGCCTTAAATTTAATATTGTTGATAACTATTTATCAATATTTGTGTTTTATGGCATTTAATTAATATTTTCAGTAGTCGGCGGCGACCACCGACGGCGCGTTTGATAACAGCGCATTCAAATCCAATTCAATGGGTGTGTGCCTCTGTATGTGTGTGGGTGTTTAAATACAGCTCATACATGAGCTTCGAAATGTTTCGAAATCTAGATAATCATAGAGTGGATTCATTAAAACGAAATATGAGCAACAATACAGCAACAGCAGCAGCAGCACCGAAAACAATGAAGCGTGCTATGTGGGGGTATGATCGAACAGCAGATAGCCTGCATAACTGTATATTGAGGAAAGGTTAGTTATGTCAAATGTGTTATTTACTGGACATTTGCTTTACGTGAGAGCTTATATGTGCAGTATTGTCAGAGTAGACTTAAGAATAAAATCCAAATAAACAGTGTGTGACAACAGTTTCTTATCGATTTTTATCGATTTTAAGGCACTGGAGATTATTGAAGGAAACTTTTTTGACTAGGAAAGGTATAGAGATAGATAATGAAAAGAGCTAGAATCTATCATATTTTATAATATAAGAGTTAGAAAGGAAAATGTTCGCTGAGAGAGAAAACACATTGAGCCTATAGCTAGTGTAACTCAAATATCAGAGAGGAGCTGAAAGCTCATACTCTCTCTCTCTCTCTCTGGTTCTCTATATCTCTCGCTCTCGACCCTTGTCTGTCTGTCTGTCTGTCTGACTGTCTCTCTATCGTCTCTCTCTCTCTCTCTCTCTCTCTCTCTCTCTCTCTCGTGTCCTTTCTCACTCTGATACCAATTACGCTTCTTTTAGGGCCTCCACACTAGCCAATCTACCCTCTGTCTTTCATCAATTTCAACCAATTACAGGGTATCACAAAAGGCACCCATTTCTATGGAGCTGCTCTCCGCACAGCTGCTGGCGGTCCATGTACACGCCCCCACAGCCGCTGCCAAGCTCCTGCCTCGCTTTTTGTGTGGCAAATAGTTTTGTAGATTTCTATCGACGCGCTGTGAGTTGTTTTTTGGTAGCACCAAATAAACAGCAGGCGGCATAAATGCAGCCCATATGAATGCACACACACACACACATACATGCACATGTACACACATATATCTATTTGGATCTATCTACGTATTTTGTTCATGAATTTGTATAATTAATTACATATTTCAATTGTGTGACATTTGGATTACGAAATTGTAATGCTCATTCTTTTTGTTTAACATTTTTTATGCTTGTTTGGTTTTTTCTTGTTTTTATTTTTTTCGTTTTCGTTTGTTTTTTGTTTATTTTGAGCTGCGCAGCGGGTTTAATTATGTCTCATATTGAATTTCTATGCACACAACTCAATTTTATATGTGTATATATACAAAAATTTTTTTTAATGTTTTTTTTTTATAATTGTGAAGCACTTCATTGAATATGTTATAGGAATTTGAATGAGTCATACCATTCAATACTGATTTAGAGCGCAAATCGGCTCAGACTGATTTATAAGATTCAATGCAAAAAAAAAAAAAAAAATTGTATATATTTTATTTATTTATTTATTTATTTTTTTTTTTTTGTTTTTTAGAAAATATATTCTATGTATACGATTGTATCTGTATATTTTTTTTTGGAATTAATATTTTGCTGTATAATAATTTCTTTTAAATATTTTGAGCTCTCATTGAATTGCATAAATCTATCCAAATTATCAGCTTTACGCGTTTGCCTCATAAAATCTCTACTTTGGCTTTTATAAAATATTAAATAACATTCAGCATTCGCTTGCATATTATTCATTTGTTTGTTTGCTTCAACTTGATAAATATACGTGTATATATTATATATATTGTGTGGCTGAGGCAGTACGAAATGCTTTATGCACCGTCATTACTGGTTAAAAAACCTCCTCTTCTAGATCTGCCTTCCACCTAGGAAGGCAGGAGCTATTTCGCATTAACTTAACATTAAGGGGAGCCCCATCTGTGTACCAGCGCTCGGTCTGTACTTTTTCTAAGTATCATTTGCTGTGCTCTCTGTAGGCTCTACCTTGACTCTACCGACCATTTCTTTAAGGCACTCATTCGTAAGCTCCAATCTATAACCAGTTATTGTAAGCAGTATACAAAAGAACCTAGAAATATTTGTATCACTGCTCGCAAACTTCTTCAATCACACTTCAAATGAACAACAAATAAATAAAAGTCTCTTTTTTTTTTTGGGCTAGAGTAAATCAAAAGGTAAAAAAAACCTTGATACATTCTCCTAATAAACATGTCAGAATTATGTTCATTTACGTTTTCCTTTATGTGTCTATCTATTCATTTGAATATATAAGTGTTGCTTAAGTTATGTTTCACAATTGAATATTATTAAAAAAGAGAGCTAACTGGCTCTTGTCTTAGTCAATCAAAACATGATTTTCGACGTTGTCATATATCAAGTGAATAATTCCGGCATAAATTCATTATCAAAAACACACACAGTCAGACGGATTTTTAATTATAATCATCATTCACGTTGGCCAACTAGAAGGGGTTGGACGATGGCGCAGAAGACGACACTCCTGTACATAAATTTCACACACTCGAATCCATTTCCTGCTCATTATCATATCCCTATGTGCCATATACATATATATATATATATAAATATTTTTCTTTTCCAGTATTATACAATCTGCAGAGTTAGATGAGCATGCGCTATACGCACAGCAGACAAACAGACAAACAGACAGACAGACGGGCCTCTTCTCCTGGGCTCCACATGAGTCCCAACCCATCTGCGAGTTTCCTCATGTGCTGCCTTGTCCAAGAAACCCACTCAATTTGGGTTTGGCTTTGGCTTTGGTTTTGGTTTTGGCTTTTGCGGGTCGAGTGGGCGAATCGTCTTGCCCTGCTTCGTTGCTCGTCGTTGGACTCCGAAAGGTTCGGGCTCAGCTCTTCCCTCTGGAGATCTCTGCTGGCAATCAGGCTGTCACAGACGCTAATTTCAATTATCTCGAGTGTGTGCGTACGAGTAATTTGTTGACTTTTGAGTGCCGCTGCCAAAATGTGCGCAATTTGCCCAAAGAGAGGAAGAAAGCAGCACAGAGGAGGCCCCAAGTCTACTAAATAATAAATAAATGTGGAAATATCATCTTGCATGTGTCGTTACGTAGTCCGATTAAAGAATTACAAAAAGAAGGCTTTAAAAATAAATATATAAATATAAAAAATAAATAAATAAATAAATAAAAATGTATAAACTTGGCACAAAAAACATCTATTTATTAATTAGATTATTAAAATTAAAAAATAAATAACTAAATAAATAAAAATAAGAAATAAAAAAGAAAAAGCAAAACAAAATTAAAAACAATAAATAAAATAATATTTTGACTATTAAAATAAATAAATAGGTAAAAAAAAATTATTAATGAAAATTAAATGAAAAATAAAAATTTATCTGAATTTTTTTTAAGTTTATAATGCTTATATTTCAGTTATAAAATCAATTAAAAATTTTACTTATATTTTTTTTTTTTTTTTAATTTAATGAAATAAAAGTGAATTTATTTAGTGCAAATATTCAAGTGCTATATAAAACCAAAACTTTTTGGACCTGTTTATATATATCAATCATATGCCAGACGAATCATTAAATGAGCAAAACTCAATTAAAGCAAAATAAGCCCCAAGAGCCCGTGAGAATTAAGCTCTTGGCCTTTATTTATTATTTACATCTATTAGACTCTATTATCTCAAATGAAAACAAAAACCTCGCGCAGCCATTTGAGTCTGTTTTGATTGGCATATTAGCAGACGAGCAGAAATTAATTACGAAAAGTAAATGTCGTGTTAAATAAACATTCATTTGATATATGCACATATATATATCTATATATTCAACTGAAGTGTAAGAATGAACTTTGGCTGACAATCAAAATGTCATTTCAATTCGTAAGCTAAGAAAATCCGCAATTGAGACGCAACTTACATGTCATTAGCAAGGGCTTAGGCACAGCAGGCACAATACACCGACTGAATGAGGGAAAGAGAGAGATAGAGAGAGAAAGAGAGACAGAGAGAGAGTGAGTGAGATAGTCAGTCAAATAACAATGTGACAAGCTGCGACTTTGACAACTACATTTAAATCGTTCCTTAAGCCAGCAAAATATTTTGCCAGAGCCAACTCCGAGCGATGTTGCCAAAGTTCGGACAGAGGACTTGGTGAAGTGTGACAACAGCGCTGTTGAGTTACAAAGCATAGTGCTAATCCAGGTTTAAGGCAGGTGAATGCTTAGAGCAGGCATTCAGAATTGCCAAACATCAGTAAAGGCACAAAGTGAAGTGTGGCAACAGCGCTATACTAAGCGCAATGTAGCCCAATTTCAGAACTGTAAAGTGAGTCGTTTTCGTATACTTTTCGATTATGCGTATTAATATATAATATTATCTATCCTAGTCAATGTTAAAAATAATAATATTATTATTTTATTATTTTTATCATTTATTTATGATCAATAAAGGCGACGTTGTCTGTTTTCAGTGTTTATTGAAATGTGGCAACAGAGCAATATTCAAATCTCTTCATTTGAATTCAATTTTTGGCTCTTCTCCCCCCTCAATACCATTTGCATGCAACGTTGCCCGTTTGCAGCGTTCTGTGAAGTGCGGCAACGGCGCAGCGGTCCGCTGTAAATTGGCCAATTATCGGCCATTTGAAATATGTTTTACCTGAACGTTTGCATTCGATGCACTCGCTCTACCTGCGGCACGCCAGGCTACGTGCATTGTACGCACTTGTGACCTTTTACGGCGAAGACAATGCACATTGTTGTTGCCACAACACCTGCCCCCCCGCTCACTGCCTTTGGCCCTATCCCCTACGCCGAATACCTGACTGGACGCACAATTTTCTATATAAAAGATACACACCTTTATTTTACACTTTTCGTAAATGTATCTGTATCTCTCGAGCTGAGCTGCATTAATGAACTCAGTTCACACTCCAGGAAAGGTAGACACAGAGAGAGAGAGAGAGAGAGAGAAGGGAGAGGTAGGTTATTCAGTTATTGATTATTTAACTAACGTTTGGGAAATTAGGCAGCGATTTATAAAAAGTCTCGTTTTTTTCGGGGCTTGGGGTTTGGGTTATGCACTTTGATAAATTAATACAATATCTATGTCCATTCAATTGATTTTGAAAATTCATTAGCGGCTTCTAACGGACGCCGATATAAAAATAATATGCAGCTCCCTCTCCCACTCTCTCTCTCTCTCTCTCTCTCTCTCTCTCACTCACTCCCTCTTGATATCTAAAAACCTAAAACTCTGTTGTGAAATGTCTTCAAAAGTTTTTTTTTTTATTGCACTTTGGAAATGGATGAGCTAACAGCTGGAGAGCGAGTGCGGCACTCGTTCAGATTAGATAGCAAATGGTCAACATTATTAACTCACTTCTATTTTTTGTTTTTTGAATAGAGCTCTTTAAATGTGCGAACAACTGGAAAATCGAACAAAAGAATGGAGAACAAGGAAAATAAATGACAAGCTCAAGATTTTTACATGTTTGAAGTTTTAACGAACGCTCAATTCAACGCCTTCAGAAGATATGCAGATAGTCCATAAATTGAAATTAAATAAAACTCGGAGTAAAATATAATGCTGGAAAATGAAAACAATTTATGTGTTTTCGAAGCAAAAATAAAATTATAGAATGTGCAGAAACAACTACCGGATGTCTATTTTACATTTTCAAAAATATATGCACCCATCTCTTCGTATCATTAAAACACTATATATCAAGCAAAAAGTAAAAATATTCAAAAATTAATTACCCACCTAATTAAAAGAATTACTAGAGCATGTTTGTGATTTTTACCGTATTATCATTTTATGAGCTATAAAAAACAGAGACAAAAGCGACAACAAGACATACGCTATATATAGACATGTTCGCTCATAATAAAAATTAGATTTATTTAAATATTCTACACAATTAATTGCAAAGCAAAGCAAATGTTGCTAGTAAACACGCTTGGCAACATTAGAATGTTGCTGAACATTTCGGTGGAACGAAGCGGCACAGCGAAACAAAACAAAGCAAGCCGCTGCAAATGTAAACAAAGCGCATGTAATGCCAAAACAGTTAACATCCACAGCATGCAACAAGTTTAACAGCAAGAACAAAAACAACATACACACAGAATTGAGTCTTAACAGTACAGAGACACACACATGCACAGCCAACCACACACAGTTGAGGGAGTAACACGCTCTGTTAACAGTGCCAGTCGAGGTGCTGTGGATTGTGTGTGGAACGTGCGCTGGCAGCTTAACAGGCCGCAACGCTGAAAATGTTGCTAGACGGATTCAATTTGCTGCTGGTACTCGGGCGCTTCGGTTGTGCGAGCGGTATCGTGCGCTGCCTTACGTTACGTTGCGTTACGTTCGTTTCGTCGAATTTCGCATGTTAAACGGAAAATTGGTAGTTCGTATCGTCGGCAGCGCGAATTGTCGTGCGTAACGGGCGAACGTCATTGGCTGCACGCGGTTTCCGGTTTCCGGTTCGTAGCGCCATGGCATAGAATAAACAAATACGAAAAACGAGTGAAATATAAGTGAAAAATCGAGCAAAGTGAAACGACAAAAATCCAAGAAATAGTGAATTCATTAGAAGTTTGAAAAACAACCCAAAAAATTCTTGACAAAATGCATTCAAAAGAAATGTGTGCTCACGCATTTGGCTTACAAAATAAAAATAAAATCAAAAAGATCAAACAGCCAACGGAGGAAAATAGAAACAATCAAAATGTCGCCAGAACGTCGCCGACGCATCTAAAATTAGAGAGCGAGAGAAAGATGCGTCAGTTTGTTGCATTGTTGCAACTGCTGCAACCGCTGCTGCTCGTTTTGGCTGGATTAAATGGATTAACACTAGTTGCCGCACTCAAGGGTAAGTTTTCACTCTGCATATTGCAACATTTCTGCTGCTCCCCCTCCTCCTCATGCTCCTCATGCTCGTCTATCTTTTTTGAAGGCCAAACCTGGCCTTCATTTCCGGCCATTTGCACAAATCCTTTGTGGAAGTGCAACAAAGTCTCTAGCCCTCTTGCTCGCTCTCTTTTATTTATTAGCCTCATTTGTTTAGTCTCCATTTTGGCTATTTTTGGCTATAGCCAGATTGCAGCGGGGAAATTAAGGCAACGCGGTTTTTATTTATGCGCCGCGTTCGCTAATGGATTTTAATGCCGCCTTATAGACACGACATCAACGCACATTATTCAAAAATACGGCCAGACAGACATGCAGAGTAGCCCATTGTAGGCGTGTATATGTATATGTATATGTATATGTATTTAGCTATAAGCGAGCATGCAGTTAGAGTTCCCTGAAACATTTACCGTCGGCTGCGGTTCACAGTTAGATTATATAGGAATTATGAAAAGTTCGTAGAAAATAATTGAGGAAAGATGATTTATGTTGCTGGCGAAAGATCTTGATTTTAAGAATATATAATATACATATGTACATACATATGTGTAAACAATACATTTATTAATATAAAAAAAAAATTAATTATTTTGATTTTTTATTTATTTATTTATTTATTTTTTTTGCAAATGATTTTTTTTTTAACACATAATAGACAGAACAATGAACAGTTTGCATATAAACATTTTATAATATCTATATATTTAGTAAAATATTTCATAAAATTTTCAAATCTCATATTTGATCATAAACTAATTCCCATCAACTGGATCTACTCATCGGGCATTTGGCTCCCTTCTGCTTTGGCTCATCATCACTGACTCAACGCATTTTCATATGTGTCTTGTCATCAACTGTTTGACACCAAGGCTTTCGCTTAAGCGTACATATTTATATGTACATATATACATATGTATGTATGTACATTCTTTTTCGATCTATTCTAAAGCTGCAACAATTTCCATTACACAAAACATTTGTTTATAAAGCTGCGCCGCATTATTTCCTCCTTCCCTCGTGGGCAATTAAATTGTCCCACAATAATCATGAAACCGATTGCGTTGCCTTAGATTCCATTTTCTTGGCCAATTACATCAAAAGCCAAACATACTTAATAAAAAATACAGAAAAAATGAGATGGAGAAAAAAATAGGGAAATAAGCAAATACAAAACGAAAACAGTTTTTGAGGTCTTTGTGTGGTTTTTGCGGTTAGTTTTTGACTTTACGAAATTTCAAAATCACAAATACAAATAGAGCTATAGACACTATACATCTAGTATATATACATATGTACATACATATAGAGAGCTAAAGACAAAGTCGATTATTTTGCTAGACTTTGTCTTCATTTGATGCGGTTGCCTATGCAAAGGGAAAAGGGAAAATTCGCTGCTTCAGTCACATGTGCTTTGCAGTAAGTGGAAAAACGTGAAAATGTTCAGGAAAAAATAATGCAAATTTGTTTGCCTTGAGCCTTATTCGAATTTAGCTGCTCAATTAAAAGTTTTATGTTTTCAAAAAAAAAAAATAAAAAAAAAATAAATAAATAAATAAATAAATAAAAAAAATCAATAAAAAATATAAATATAATAAACAATTAAAGGTTTTAGGTTTTCAAAGAAGCATATTTAGATGGGCAAAAATGAACAAAAAAAAAACACAATACCTAAAAATAAATAAATAAATAAAAAAAATCAATACAATCCTTTAACAAGATAATAAACAAAACAATAAAAATAAAGAAAAAAAAAATAAATATAAATATAAAAAAATAAATAAATAAATAAAAATATTAAAAAAATAAATAAATAAATAAAAATATTAAAAAAATGAAAAAATTGCATAGCAAAATAAAATATGATGGTATAGAAATTAAAAATATTTCAATGCATATCATGTTAGTTATTATAAAATATTAGTTTTTAGCTAGCTAAAAATAAAAAACTAAAGGAAATATAATTTTGAAAATGTGTTTTATTTTAGTAGAAAATCCTCAATAAAAATGTATTTGCTAATTAACTCAACGAAAACAGCTAGAAAATTATAAATTTAATATTTCTGTATTATAACAACATATGTAATAAATTAATCAATCATTTAAGTATATATGTATGTATGTTCCCTAACTAGTTGAGGAACTTTGAGGCAGTTTGGTTTTATATGTACATACATACATATGTATTTGTTTATAATTAGCTTGCTTATCTATCCAAAGTCATATCTCTTCACATCTATATTCCTTATATATCACATTAGCAATCGCTATAAATTTGATCCAATTTACATTTGACTTCAAATTAAAAATGCTTATAAATTCCATAAATCAAAATCAAAAGTTTTCAGATAAACAAATTTCATGCAGAGCTTAAACTGTGTGTGTGTGTGTGTGTGTGTGTGTGCGTGTCTGTCAAGGGGAAATCCCCTTGAGGTCATGTACGCTATCTTACGCTCTGCTCAAGTTCGCTGCATTAAGTGAGATAATGCCAATAAAGCTTAGCAAAATGGTCACCCTTAACCCGAACAGAATCGGTTAGCTGCAAAAAAAGAATGCTGCAACGTGTAATCTAATGCTTATTAAACGCTTTTTAATGCAACAAGCGGCCAGCGGCACGCAACGCCAGCGCCCAATGTCGATTGCCAGATATATATATATGTATGTGTATTTATATAGACAGACATTTATATATAACACGATTCAACACGCAGCAGTTGAGGCTGCCACTGATGAGCTGTGCGGCTGGCCATGTGGCAAGTGTTGCACGCGACGTTGATAATAAATTGTATAAAATTATCTCTCGCACACGTCACACGGCAGCCAACGAAGGGGGTGAACTGCGCAGCGGCGGGTGGCTGGGTGTGAATGTCTGAGTGTGTCCGATTGAGAGCTGGTGGTGGGTCAATCGCTGGCTGCTTGTGCAGCACTAGCAACACTTACGAAAAACAAAAAAAAAAAAAGCAGAAGCGGAATCAGAGCGGGTCATAAAAATTATCTGCTGCTAAACGCCCTCAACATGTGACAGTTAAATAGAGAAAGACAGACAGAGAGAGAGAGAGAGAGAGAGAGAATGAGTGAAAGAAGTAGAGCTAGAGCTCGAGCTCGAGCAGTCTGCTCTTAATGTTACTCTGGGGAGCGTTTTGCCCAGCTGGAATGCAATTTTTGAAAGCAGCAAACGCTGGAGTAGAGCGAGACAGACAGCGTAAGACAGAGACAGAGAGAGAGAGAGAGCCAACGCTTTGTCTCGCGGGAATTTCTTCAAACAATTTTGTTTTATTGCCTAGTTGAGATTTTGGCAGAAAGAAAGAGAGAGAACAAGAGAGAGAGAGAGCCGACTGTAAAAAAGTGTTACAATTGCTGCGGCTCAATTTTCGTCTGGCAAACGTTTTAGGCCTTTGGCGCTTTTGTAATTTTGCAAAGTGGCTTGTTTTGTAGCACAGTGTAAAGGCTAAGCAAAAAAGAGAGCGGAGGAATTCGCTTACTGTGGGCAACTCATGTGCATTATGCGAAATTGGGCTAAGTAGCAGTTCGGCTAGCTTATGCAGTTCCTTGCATTTTCTTTCCGTTTCTTGTTGTTCTTTTTGGGTCGTGGGCCATTGGGGGCGTGGCCGATAGAGAGTTCAATCTGTGCGAGACATGTAAATGAAGTCAAGTGCTGCGGCTGCTGCAGCTGCAGCTGCCGCTCGGGCAACGTGTTATTTGAACAATCACATGATTGGCTAACTGATTTTGTTGCCTGCGAAAAGATACTTTCAGCTCGTAAAGCCGAAAGCCCTTGAGTTATAGAAACTAGGCTAAGTGGGCAACATATAAGAAACTAGCTGTAAAATCCCATTCTCAGCTACAAAATCTATGTGAATTGAGCAGTTTGGGCAGATAATTATCTGAGGATTAGTATTTGAGAGTTTCATTAGAGCATTTGGCATGCAAGTTTTCTCTATCTGTGTTGTCTAACCTATACGAACTCAGCTTCTACTAAAGATGCTCTATTGACATTTAGTTCCCAGCATTGTAGTGCTTATATTTGCGAAAAAAAACCTAGAAGCGATATCATCTCTTTACGTTTTAGTATGTTTCAGTAGGTCTTAAGCTGACATTTGATATCCAGGCAAACCGAAGTGTATCAATTGATATACAATAGTATTTTTTCAGTAATATACGTTATATAGACTTTCCTATAGACCATCCTTACTTTTACTGTCCATTCGAACTCAGCTCTTAGTAAACATATGCTGAAATTTCATGTCTGCTCTTAAATGAACTGGTACGCCAGAGTATTTTATCCATAATTTTCTAGCTGAACATGTAACTAACACGATTCTCTTCAAGAGCTTACTCATACATATGTATATAGAACATTTACTATATGCATATCTGCTCAAAAACTTATTGAAGATCATTGGTTAAGATTAACTGCATATTTACAGTTAAGCTTGATCTTTAGTAGTTCCATAACAGATCTCATCTCTTACCTATGCAAATCTAGCTCTAATTATTAGCAGAAGTAGAAGAGATTCTTCTTCAAATATTTTCAACTCTGAGTGTTCGTTTTGTGCGTGAGATAATTGATATTTTGTGCTAGTTTTTTTTTATGATTTTTTCTTTTAATTAAGCGCTTGCATTTTTTGTGTCCACTGAGCTGAGTTATTTGATCTGCCACGGGCAGCTCTTTCCAGCTAAATAATAATTAATTATGAAAAACCAACTAGCGAACAGGCCGAGTCTCAATTTAAGCTCTCTGCCTGCCTGCCTGCCTTCCTGCTGCTGGGAGTCGTTGTCGGGTCTGAGGCTTAGACAAGCGCCAAGTTTTGCCTACGCAAATACGCAAAGAGTTTTGCTTCCTGGACATGGACGTGATTCTGGACATAAACTTGCAGCAAGCCACGCTCTATACAGATAGATGTGTGAGTGTGTGTGTGTGTGTGTGTGTGTGTGCAACGAGTCGCCTTTTGTAGTTGATGTTGCTTTACATAGCCGTGGGTTTTCTTTCATGTCTTCCCATTTCAGCTCGCTCTGCGCGATATTAAAAAAAAAAATAAAATAAAAATGAGTTGAAAAAATTAAGCCTGGCAGCCGCGTTAAATGCAAACTTTCAGCCGTTATTTTGGCTATTTTTTGCAGCTCCTTTTCTTTATTTTTTTGGCTGCCCAAATGTTGCACAGTTGTTGCATGCAACGAATGCTTGCAAAATGCCTTTTTTCATATTTTTTCCTAGAGTTTTTCCTTTTTGCAGAGAAGGCGTTGCTCGTACTGCCAAAAGCTCGAAGCGTTTTGCGAGCATAGAAAAATAACACAGAGAGAAGTTGAAAGGTGATTTGGCAGCTAGATTTCCCGCTGAGCTATAATCAAGCGGGCAGCCAACACCAAGGGATACTCGGCCATACGATTTGGCCGACGCTTCAAATTCTGCTGAGATTTTAATGGAATTTTTTGCGGTTTGTCGTGACAAAAGCTGTTGGATATGGCTATGAATTTGAATATGAGAGATTTAGATAGAAATCGAAAGACTTGGACTAGCTGTATGATGAGCTATAGAGACTCTAGTTATCGATCACTTTTTTACATAGAGGCTCAAGTTCTTACTTAACTTACTGATGACATTTTTCTTATATACGAGTCATATATGATTTAATGAAATATATATATGGCATATACTATATATTATATATCTTTGGGTATATACTATATATTATTATATACAAGCCATTCCATAACATATTTTTATTATCACACTTTGCATATATAGACTCATATAAGAAGGTATTCCTCCTACATTTCTTTACTATTCTACTGAGCTTTCATAGTCTTGTTAGGGCTATTCCCGCACTCCGCTGTCCAGTCTGTGTCTGTTTTATGAATCGACTCTGTTTAGCCAGCTGCTTTTATTTGATATTCATGTTTCTTGTAGTCGAGCTTATCCTAGCACATTTCATGAGTAATGCAGCACAATATTATTTTATGTTATCTTATATTTTACTGTAATATCATGTTTGCTATTTTATAATTTTTTACAATTGTTTAGACTCGCAGCCGTTTTGCTATATGTATATTATTTTGTATAAGAAAAGTCTGGAATTTTTTTTTTATGCATATCTGATATAGCCTTTTTAAAGGCTTGCTGTTTTACGTGCTCATAAAAAATATATATACTAATATATAGTAAACAAACAAAGTTGACTTTAGCTGCCAAAAATATTTTTTGTTAATAAATTTTTTTTTATTAATTTTATACTAAACAATAAGCAAATAATAATAATTTTGTGAAAAAAAAAAACAATCAATTAAAAATATTCATGTATGTATATTCATATATTTAAATATTTCTATACAATATATAAAGCACAGAAATTATGTAATTAGATTTTTAGAAAATCGCATTATATATAAAAAATTATATGACATACATATAATAAATATTTAACTCGAAATTATATAAATATAATAAAAATTAAATAATACATAAATAAATTCCATAATTGCCTTATATAAATATCTCTGCAGTCTATAAATGGCGGCTGCTAATTGCCCAAAAAAGCCATTTAAAGCATAAATTTCGTTGAGCTAAGGCTAATTTCAGAGTTGGCTATAGAAATAGTATATAAATATGTATATCTTGAAGCTGGCAGCTTGATTTGCGGCTGTTGAGTAGGTTTTGTGGTTCGACAAGGATTTGCAGCAGCGTGGAGCGTGCAACCCACAAAAAAAAAAGAAAACGTTGCAGTCAAAAGATTTGCATATTTGCACTTGATGAAGTTGAAGCTGAGTTGGAGCTCAAGCTGAAGTTTTCTGCAGCGTTTGGGAGTTGGCAGGAGTTGCCGGCAGCGTTTGCCAGTTGCAAGTTGCAAGTTGAGATTTGGTTGGCGCTGCCTACGCGGCGGCACACAAACAAATTATATGAAAAAATTTGCAAACCGAGTTGCCTTGAGTCATCGTTTGTGTCCACGTTGAGCGTGTGCAGCGTGCCACAGAGTCGCCAACGTTGGCGTTGAGGCACGTCGCCAACAAAAACAACAGCAATTGCAGTCTGCACGTTAGTAAAAAAAAAAAGTTTATAATTTGCTAACAAGCCGATCGACGGACGGCGCCAGAGCCGTCTGCAATTATGACAAGTTGACAAACGGCTTAATCCTAATCTCTTTCACTCCGACATTTCATAAACTGTGCAATTTGGTGGCCCAAAAGCCGTGCGAGCGCGCAGATGCCACAAGCGTAGTCGACTCTGGCATTTAAATCAATAAAGGAATGCTTAACGTTTATCGCATTTCTGATATCTAATACCAATGCGAGAGCTGTGAGATAGCCAGACAGACAGACAGACAGCCAGACAGACGTTTAGGCCGCCCAAAAGCTCAGCTTGGCCCAATCTCTGTGTGCCCCGGCGCACTGCCCTCCCCTTCTGTGGCCATCGCTGGCATCTTCCGCCTCGCCGAGTGCGACACATGCAAATTGGCCATGTTGCTAAACAAGTTTGCCGCGCTGGCACTGGCACTGGCACTGGCTCTCTGGCTCTGGGCGCTGCTTTCTTGTAGTCACCTGCGTAAGCGACAACGACAACGACAACGACAACCATCAACGGCGAGTCGCAGCAACGTGCAGCAGCAACATGCAAAATTGGACTGCGCTGCGTGCAAATAAGGCTAAAAACGGCCAACAACTGCAATAAGAGGCAACTGGCCAGAGGCAAGAGTGAGCGACTAGGAGATGCCCTATAAGGCAAACAGAGATTATGATTGCCATGATAGTTCTGCTTTTGTAATTTATTAGTGGAACTAACAGCTGTTAGGCAACAACATACTCTAGCTCATACAGTACTTGACTTCATGTAGTTCTTAAAGTTCTCGATCTATAGAAAATTAAAAATTTCCATCATCTTATATATAATCGAAGATCCTACATGCCAAATTTATAAACTTTTAATCTCATAGTTTTCGAGATATAAATAAAAAATCCCTGAAATCTCGAGCAACACCAAAGCTATGGATAAAGTGAAATATTTATTAGATTTCAATATTTCAATAGGAACTCCATAACAAGTTTTTTAGCTTTAGCCTTTAAAGAACTCGAGTTGAATATGAGAAGCTTATCGGTCTTTAAGAGCTCGAGCTGTGAATGTAAAAAGACTTCAGCAGACTTGAATGTTTCAACTCATATGCAAAAAGTTCTGCAACAATTTTTTTTTTAAATGAATAAAAGGCTGCAAATAAATATATTACAAAAACATAAATTGAAACTAAGAAGTGAAAGCATATGTTTTTCCATTCCCAATATTTCGTACATAACAATTAAATTTCCGTTGTTGGGCTAACTGTTTTCGCTAACTCGCTGCAAATGGCTTTAGGGTATAGCAAGTACTATAAACAGACGCTGACGCTGCCACGCAGACAATCAGCCATAAATCTAAATGACTGTCAACCCGTGCAAAAGCAGCAACAACAACAACAAGAACGGGAACAACCTACTATGGTCACTTGGTCTTGCAACATGTTGCCCACAGCTTGAGTCAGAGTCTCTCCCTCTGTCGCTGTCTCCACTCATTTGCCGCCGCCTGATAAGACACTGAAATATGTTAAGAACCCGCATTCGATATTGATATTGCATTGCCATCGCATTTAGCATAAACATTAAAAACCTTACTTATTGCATACGAAATATTTGCAACAAATCGTGGGCAACTCCATGAGAAATAACAAGTAGCTAACGCGAATAACATCTTAGGAATGCTTGACCAAATCTAGTGGTTAAGTTTCAGTTGTATTTAAGGTGGGAAATTGTTGAAACTTTATATGCAATAAACTCTATTTGATTATACGCTTCATAAAATTATATAAAGGTGAAGAGAAAAAAAAAATGAATTTAAAAAAAATAATAATAATTAAATAAAAAAAAAATAAATAAATAAATAAAATAAAAAAAATAAATAAATAAAAAAAATATATATATTTAAAAAAAAAAAATAAAAAATATAAATAAATACAAAATTAAAAAAAAAAACATGTAAATAAAATATATATTTATATAAAAAAAAATAAATACAAAAATAAATATATATAATATGAAAATACAAAAAATACAAAAATAAATATATATAATATAAAAATAAAAAAATATGTATAATATTAATAAAATATATGTACAATATAAAAATATAATTATTTAAAAACAAAAATATATACAACACAAATAATTATACAATATAATAAAAATAAGTAACCAACATGGATAATGACTTCAAATGTAAATCAATCAAAGATCAGTCGAAAACTCTTTTTTTTTCCTGAATAAACACCTAATACATTTTTATGTTAAAGTATAAAAAATGTTTATTAAAAATTAAAATATAAAAATATATTTTTGAGTTAATTTTTATTAGTACTTATGAATATGTTGATTTTAAAAAATATGATCTTCAGTAAAGCTCACCATATCTCGACAACTTCCCATCCCACTAACAAGAAAACTCTTTAAATATTTCTAACGATCGCTGCAATGCATAAAACTTGATTTACTGCTGCAGTTTAACGGAGATTTTAGCTTTCTGTTTTTACGTAAATGCAGCAACTATAAAGGCAACCCACGCGCTCATACATATTGTATATAAGTAGAGTTGATAAACCCTAGTAGCTTTTCAACTAGTTTTGTCATCAAATTCATTAGCTTTCGAGTTGCAGCGATTGGCTTCCAGAGTCTCCCCACTCCAAGCAGAATGCTTTTATATATATTTTTAATAGATGCCAAGTGCGAAGCGGGTTTTCTATTTAATTTATTGCACTTTTGCGCCGTGTGGCAAATGGCTAAAGAAATGCGATAGGCCAATCACTTGCAAGAGTGCTGCGACACTTTGAATGCGACAGTGGCAGGAGGCAGGGGTAAGGGTAGGGGCAGGGGCAGGAGACAGCTCTCGAAGAGGCATGCATTTAAGATAAGGCGTCACTTGTCGGCGTCGCCGTCGCCTTGGCATTTCTTATATTTCCCTCGTTTTAGCATTATTTACATTTGAAAAAGAAAGAGAGACCGTCTTGACTGACAGCAGACGCCGTGCCTCTGCCTCTATCTCTGCCTCTTGCTTTGTTTTTAGACTATATATAAAATCTAGCCTAGGCTCAAATTACAGCGTTCCGACATTTGTTTGAAGAGTTTCGGTTTGTTTGGCTGTTTTTTTTTTTTTGTTTTTTCTACTTCATTCTTGTAATGTAAACATTGCAATCGAAATGGGAACTGGAACTGGAACTAGAACTGGGTTAGCCGGGTGTGGCTCAATGTTAAATATTGAATCACTGACGCACCTTGTGGGAAATTCAGTTCGCTGACGACTTCTAGGAAAATTTCGAAATATTTACAATATTTGCGCAGTCATCCCGGAGAAGATCTGTTGCTGCGCTACATGATTTGCTCTTATATAAATTGTCGCATCGATTATTATCGATTAATCGTTTATGCCCATGCCTAATTGGGCATTCAACTGAACAGGCTCTACGTGCGCCGACTGCATAAGCTCTGTTGCTTCATAAATTTCGCAGGAAAACCAAAGAGGGAGGGACGGAAAATTAATTACAAAACGCAGCTGCAATTTGTGCAGCTAATTAATCATGCACAAGAATTTGCATGACGATCCTTGGGGCCAGAGCAAAGGACAGCTGAGTGATCCTCAGCTGAGCAGACATCAGACAGCAGACAGCAGAGCGAGCAGTGGTTGAGTTGGGCGTCTCAAGAGCTGCACACAGATTGATGTGCGGGCATCGCGTGTCGCCATCTCAATCTACAGCTCGACCTGCTCACTCCTCACTCCCCCCTCTCGCTCTCTTTCTCTGGCTCTTTCTTTGGCGCTGATCTACACAGCACGATCATTAATAAACCGCTGTGAGCTGTCAATAAAAATCAACGTCGAGACTTGAAGATTGCTGCGAAGTGACTGCAGATTGTTGCTGATGCTGTTGCTGTTGCTGTTGCATTGATTCACACTGCATTGCTGTGCGGATCAACGAACAGTGATCAGTGATCACAGATCGTTGATCGTTGATCAGTGATCCCTGACAAACTGACATCGTTTGGCACTTGCTGTGATTTGGCTTATGGGTGACAATTGGCTGGCATTGATGTCTGTATTCAAATGCAACTGTTGCTGTTGCGCTGTTGCTGCTGCAGATGTTGCTGTCGCTGCAGGAGTTTCTTTTTATGTTTCTTTTTCTTTTTGTAACATATAAACATTCCCAGCCATGGCGCTGTTTACTCCTTCCAGCTCATATTTGCAGCAGCAACTGTTGCTGCCAGCAGCGGCAGCAACATGTCGCCTTATAAACAATATTCAATAATGCATAGAAGCAGGGAAAATCAAGTGTGTAAGCGAGCAAGGTAAAGGCTGCTGCTTCATAAAATAATGATGATGAAAATGTTGCAACAACGACAACGACAACATAAACGCTGTTGTTGCTGTTGCTGTTGCTGTTGCATTCGAGTAGTCGGGCAGCCGGCTGACAATGATGAGGCATGATGACAGACCAACAAATCGAAGGGCAACGCGCTGAATGCGCCCATATCCAAACAGATTCCCAAAGGAAGAGCAGCAGCAGCAGCCCCAGCTCAACTGGAGGAGGCAGATTGAGCAGGGAGCGAGCCTGCAGCCAAAGTTGCCACCGTTGTTGTTGCTGCTGTTGCTGGTTTGGTGGTGGCAATCGTCATCGTTACCGCAACAGTGGAATGTATTGTAAAACATGCAGACAAAAGCGCAGCGCACATGCGGCCAATCGCCAAAGCAACTCGAGGGTTAAACTCAAGCATGATGTGAGCAATTTTTGTTGCCTTCGTTGCTTTTCTTTTTTCTGTTTTCAGCCGCTTTTGTATTATTATTGTAGAAGCCTTTAGGCGTGGTTTATGCGTGACAGCTACTCATGATTTTTTAGATGGAATAGTTTAAAATGTTGAGGTAGCATGTATGTATGTACATTCGCATAGATATGAAATGCTTAGCGATATGGCAACGCTGTGTGGAAGTTAAGTGTGAATGTGATTAAAATAAGCAATATGAATAATTAGAAAATTAGTTCCTAATGCATGTATAGCTTAGGTATTTCTTTCTGAGATATGTTGTTATCTGGCAACGCTGTGAGCTAAAAATGTGCTCTAAACTAGATATACATCATATCATATATATCATTTCAAATTTCATATAGCATATAGAAAATATTGCAAATTGTCCTCAAATTTAAACAATTTCTTTCGTAAACATCTGGCAACGCCAATCAATTTTTTCGACTCTAAATGCATGGTTAGTGCTTATATGCAAAGTAAGACCAATTGTTTCCATACTTTACCTTGAAGCTAGTCTAAAATTCATTTACAAACTCAAGTTCAACAATCTGGCAACTCTGTCAGCGATATGCCACTCCAAATGGCTGTTAAAGCTTCGCTTTTACTATTTCAATCAAACAGCTAAAACGCATTCGCCAGTCACATTAAACTATTATCGCGTTCATCTGGCAACATTGTTCGTGATGCCCCTTCGATGGGGCTCTTCGCCCTTTCACGCACGCATAAACATAAACAACAGCAACAGAAAAACAAAAACAAAAAAATACATTTTCCTGACCCTGCGAATCACTTTCCATGTGTCTGTCTGACGTAGCAGCAAAAAAAAGAGCAGCAACAGCAACAACGTCTGCCGTCGGGCAGAAATTAATTTTTCATAATTTTTTGCGCCCTTTTTTTTCGTGCAAGTCGTGTTGTTGTTATCGCAACTTGTTTCCCTCATTCGGCTCCGCTCGAGTCCTGCTGGGGAGGTCAAGGCTGAGCTTGAGGCTGAGGCGGGAGCTGTAGCTGGGGCTATCTCTATTAAAGTTGATTGTCAAATGCGGCGGCACTTAAGTGATTTTCATAGCACTTTAATTGGAGTCAAGAATTTGTGGGCTAAAAGGAAAGCCGCTCGCTCGAACTTGGCCAAAAGCCGCTGGACTTAATTGCCAAAGCCCTCTCAGAGAGCTGTCCCACTGTGTGTGTGTGCGTGAGGAGGCGTGTCCAGGCGAAGCTGCAAACTGTTGACAGAATGACGTGACAACATGCAATGTAAATTGTGAATTGTAGAAAAAAAGGCGAGATAAATGAAATAAAGCCACGGTTCGGCTGCCAAGTCATATCTCTATTAGGCAGCGACAGCGAGACAACGGAGCAGAAGCAGAGAGAAAACATCAGATGCAGATACAAGCTGTAGATAAATGTGAGCGCTGCATAAATTGCCAAAGAGTTGACAAGAGGGCAACAGGGTGCCACGGCGACAGGGTGCACCGGGTCAGCGTGCAAGACAATGCGTAGCATGAGAAAACAATGCGTAGGGGTCAGCAGCAGGAAGCAGCAGCAGGAGCCGCATCAGCAAGCCGAGTTACCAAGAAGAAGTTGCATTAAGTTGGCTTAGCAAATTTTCACGCTTACCTGCATGCACACAATAACTCACGCAGCCAAAAAAGGGAGCGAGAAACAGCAGCGCAGGCTGAGGGCATGCAGGGGAGGGCTTGGTAGGGAGCGACCAAAAGCAATAAGCAACAATTTTCGTAGAATCGAAAACCAAAGAAAAACAACAACGAAAAAAAAATCAAAGGAGATTGAGGGAGCGAGTGAGAGAGAGAGAAAGAGTGAGGGCAAAACAAAGCCAAAGTTGGCAAAGTTGTATAATTTCGCATTGGCAGGCTTAATCCCACACAGAGTCAGGTAAAACCCACACACACACACACACACGCACATTTGCCATAATCTATATGGTTTTTATATACAATGATTATACGCAGTTGCAATAAAGGCCAGCGCAGTCGAACGGAAAAATGAGAGAGTGAGTTGAGTTTAACAAAAAGAATCATATTGTATATTAAAAGTATATATGGCTAGATATGAGATACCCTGTAAAGTTATAAGCGAGCAGAGACAGAATAAAAAATAATATAAAAGATTATATATGACTGATATAATTAAATATATAATCAAATATATTCACTTAAGCCCACTTTAAAGCGCTGCAACCTCAAGGAACTCAGAGTTGTCTAGAGCTAGCACGCTGAAATTTGGTATACAAGCATGTGAGTCTTGTACAATGTTTATAAGTAACAAGATGCCTAGATAGTCATCAATCAAACCCTAATAAACAGCAGATCTAAGCGCTTAAGATCATATTATGATGTTCAAGCAACAAACAAAAATACATATATTTAGCAAATTGTAAGCTTCTTTCTTTGAGAGTGTTAAAAACTAGTTAGACACATCGATGCATCTGCCATTTATCGACATAGCTCAGCAAAATAGCCTCTTTGAACTCAGCAACTGCCCAAGCAAGAGCTATGATATTTGGTATGTGAGTTCTGCTAAATAAAATCAATTTGAATTTATATTAATCTTGTGTAGATCTTTAAATATATAAATGATATAAGGTAAATTTAAATGTGTTTTTCTATATACAAACTTCAACAATGCACGCCAAGCAGTATTTGCCCGTCAAACATGGCCCGCAAGTCAATTGTGTTTGTTGGGTTCGACAGCCAAATAAAAAACCAAACCAAACAAAAAAGAAGAACAAAAACAGCTGCTTTTGATGTTGGCCAGTGTTACAAATTAAATTTTTAGCTCAGTTCTATTGGTATGTGTACGAAAGAGAGAAACAAAAAACTTTACTAATAAAATTTAACAATTTTCATGCTGCTAAATTTTTATGATTATCTGTTTGAACAGCAGGAGCGAAGGGAGTTTGGACAGTTAGAGCCATTGCCATTTCCATTTCCATTTAATGTGCAAAGTTTTCCTTTTGCCTAATTGAAGCAACAATGCAAAGGCGGCGAAAAATTATTTCAATGGAAACTTCAAAATGGCCGACAAGCCGATGCTCTCTCTATCTCCCTCGCCCTCTCTTTGTCTCTCTATCTATCTATCTCTGTCTGTCTGTCTCCCGAAAATATTCCCTTTGACCAGACAAAGACAAGGTCAAAGGCAATTTGTGCCGCCAAATAGAGTAGAAATTTTGTTGGTGTCTCTATGGGCGCTGCGAGGTCTCTAAAGAATCGAGTGCGTAGGTAGAGAAAGACGCAGCCGATTAGCTGCAGCACACTAAACGAATGCCCAAACAATAGTCAGGCACACACACACGCATATCTCTTTATACACATGCGTGTGTGTGTGAGTAGAGACAAGAAACGCATTCTCAAGCTGAATGCAACACATGGCTTGGTCACACTCCAGACACTAGAGCCGAGACCCAAGACAACGAGTCATAAATTTCAACCAAAAATAATAAAAACCAAATAGTCGAAAGAAAAAGAAGTGCACACAATAGAGCAGGGAAGAGAGAGGGAAATAGTGACAGAATGAGAGAGAGAGAGAGCAAGAGTGAAAGAAAGAAAAATAAAAGAAAAGGTTCAACAATAATGGCATTTGGTATGTTTCAAGAGTTTAGGTAGAAGACAATTTGTGCTGCTCGATGTTGGTAACAATTTCTCTCTCTCTCTTTAGATACAATGTAGTCGATAAAGTTAGGAACTGCAGGAATAAATATATAGATATAGCTATACGTGTATATGTCCTGCAAGGCAGGCAGGCAGGTGGCTTAGACGGAGGCAAGGGCAAGGGAAAAGGCAAAGGCAGTTTGGGTGAAAGACAGCATTTGGAAACTGGAACAGATGAAAGCAAGTAGATTAGGCCTTAGTCCTAAAAAGGAAGTTATACTGAATGTAAATGGAATTTATAATACAAAAAGATATATATAATCCAAGCGAAGAAAAAAATGGAGAGAAATATAGGAACAACGGGAAATGTTTGCAACAAGTTTGAAATTTTATGATAGATAGAAATATTTAAAAATATTTCATAAAACTTAAAAATACTAGTATGATATGTTAACTAGGATATTATTTATTTAACAAAAAAAAAAAAAAAAAAAAAAAAAAAAGAAAATGAAATAAGTAAGAAATATTTCAAATATGTCAAATGAATTATGAAACCATATTTTGCTTAAATCAAAATTAAAAAAAAAAAATCTTCTAAAAAATAAATAAAGAATTTCTTAAGAGTAAAATAATATAACATATTTTATGCAATTGAAAATTTATTAAGTTATAAAAAACATATTTTACATATATTTATTTCAAATGTATTTTAATTCCTTTTGTAAATTTATAAATGTTGCAATTTCGTTTCTGTTTTCTTCATTTTTTATTTTAATTATTTATTTCTATTTCGCCATGCCTTTAACATAATTTTGTGGCTATTAATAAAACGAATTCTCTGAGAATATTTTTAGCTGAAAATTCGAAATGTTTAGCAATTAGAGTCAAGCGAGAAAAGAAAGATGAAAGCCCAGTGCAACTTTGTGCCATCATTAAATACAAATAAAATGAAAAGATTTCACTCTAATAGCTCTTTGATTAAATACCCAGAAATTAGCACGATTTCATGGCTAAACGTGCCACTGGAGGGAGGCATCATTAGAGATCTGCTCACATGCGAATTGGTCAGATACGCGAATGCACTTGCTAAGCGGCAATCGAATGCGAAAGAGGGGGAGCGAGAGAGGGAGGTGTATCTTAAGTATAGCTAATCGTAAAGACTGAGCTTCATTTAACTGATAATAGCTGCAAAATGGCCGTGGGCTGATCTGATCCACATAACATCGTTTATAAAGATTTGCAGCTGAATGAGATTTTTGCACAGCAAGCCCCACTTAGCCGGCCGGGACTGACTGGCAATATCAGTGTTTAGTTAAATTACAGGCTTTACGTAAAGAGTTGGGTTATTTTGCTGTTTTGAAAAGCGGTCTAAGCGCCCACACGCGGCCAAAAATGGCAGCTAATTGGAAGTGAATCGAGTTAGAGTTTCCTACACGCATGATGCGCGCCGAATAACATGCCAAAAAGCAGAGAGAGAAAGAGAAAAAGGAAAAGAGACCAGCTAAGAAGAAAAGGCAACGGCCCAAACGAGCCAAAAGAATGCCAAAACTTGAGCTTGTATCTTGCGCTGTGTATCTCATAGTTTGCATAGCTAATTAGCCAAGCAGCAGTCGCCCTGTGATGTCGGTGTCTGATCATTGATCAAGTCTCTGGAGAGTCGCGAGTCTCTTGCGAACGATGCGACGTACCGAATGTACAATATTATCTGCTGGAACGTTCTCACATTAGTCACGCGTTTAACATATTTCGTTTCGTACGTTTAATACATTTTGTATCTTGCAGATACAAAACTCTGCAGACGTCGCTGCTGCTGTCGTCGTCGTCGTCGTCGTCGTCGTATGCAAATAATTTTCACGTATGCTGCGTAGCGGACAAAGGCCTCTCTCTCCAACTCTATCTCTCCTCTGTCGCTCCCCCTCGCTGCGGCTATCTGATTTGCGACAGTCGAGCGTTTCTCGCTAGATATCTGCCTGTTTATATATGGCCAGGCAGCTGTAGCTGTAGCTGTAGCCTGAGCAAACGCGAATTAGGAACGCGGAATGCGATCGATACGTGCGGTCATCTCTCCCAGCAGCCAAGTAGCAGCAGCAGCAATAGTTGCTGCTAGAGACCTGACTGCAACATGTTGCACATGCTGGTCAGCGATTCGTTTGGCAAGACAAAGTCGTGCGCCTCGGCCAAAGGGGCAGCTGCATAGCTACGCTGGCCACAGGCAGACAGACGGACGGACGGACAGACAGACAGGCAGACATTGCTGGCAATTAAGGGGCGGCGGGGGGGTACGGGGAGTCGTGGCAGCGCGCAATTCTTAACGGTAATTATGTTGTTCGTTTTGGCAGCAAAAGCATTTTGCGTAGCCCTAACCAAGCAACAATTGCCACAGCAACAACAGCAGCAGAATTTCTGCAACAGCAACAGTTGCTGTTGTGTTAAATTGGATTAATTTGACAGTAAAATGCAAATGAGCCCAAATGCCAAATGCAAAATGCAACCTGAAGGATGCTGCTCCATGTTGCTGGCAACAAATTATGTTGCTGTTGTTGCTGCTGCTGCTGGTTGTCGGCCGTTGTCCTGTTGCTGCTGCGTCTGTCGCAAACCCTGCACCGCCCACTTGTCTTGCACGCCTCGCAGCAGCCAGTGCTGCTGCTGCTAAATAATCAACATGTTTGGGGCAGGCACATGTTGCCGCCGTGCAGCAATAATTTTTAAATTGAATTTTTTTGTGCGCCCAGAATGAAAAATAAAAACAAATACGCAAGTCAAGTGGAAGCCTGGGCTGCTGCTGTTGTTGCTTGTCTTATTGCTGCTGCTGCTGCTGTTGCTGTTGCTGTTGCCCTGCAGCAACATGCATCAAAAAGCCGGCGCCCGTTTTTCATATTTGTCGGCTCACATGTTTTTTGCATTTCGCCTTCTCCTTTGGCCGCGCTTTTAATTCATTTTCGCTCAACTCAGCTGCGTCCACAGATAGCTTAATCGATTTGCTCGGCAACAGCAGCAACAACCACTTGCCGCAGCAGCATTGCTACATGCTACGCTACACTGATAAATGGTGGGCAATGTGTTTATTAATTATTGTGAAATAAATAGAAATGCAAGCAACCAGCAACAGCGACGAGCAACAATAAGAACTAAAAAAGAACAAGTGACTTTGCTCTGAGGTGGTCGCTGGCTGCAACATGCAACATGGCTGGCAACATTTGAGTCATGTATTGCCTCAAATTGTATGCAACCAACTGACAACAACAACAACAACATTCTGTTGTTCATTTTTGGTCATTTACAAATAGAAATTGCATTGATTTTGCTGCTGTTGCTGCTGCTGCTGTTGCCTTTGGCTACAGCTACAGCAGCAACATCTTTGGCTCTCTTGATCTGGCCTGTCCTTTGATGATATATCGCCGCCAAGCCAAGCCAGCTCTGTCTGCTGCTGCTGCTGCTGCTGCTGCTGTTCCTCTTCTGCTCTCTTCCTCTTGCCATCCATATTTGATGTGCAGTTGCATGTTACATGACGTTCTCGTAAGTTGTCATTGGCCAAACGAGCCACAATGTTGTGTGTTTAGCGTTTTCTTTCTATTCAGTCAGTCGCTGTGCTGTGCCCCATCCGCTCTCTCTCTGTACTTTTCTTTTTTTTTTTTTTTTTTAGCATTTATTAGCATTTTGCCCTTTACTTGGTCCGCTGCTTGATGTTGTCCTCAGTTGTCCGCTGTCAGTTGCTGTTGTCGTTGCTGCTGCTGCCGTTGTTGTTGCTGTGTGTGGCAACATTTTCAATTCAATTATATTTCATGTTCATGTTGCATCGATTTACATTATAATTTGTGTCTGTAACGGAAGTCATTTGTGGCTACTTTTATTACAGTCTATACTTAAAGCTGCTTTCCAGCTTGACTCTTGCTTAGTCCGTTGTAATAATCATTTTTTCCCCTTTTATTTCAAACGATCTGCAAAAAGATAATATGCAGCCAATTAAACGAGCTTTCAGTGTGTTCAATCAAGCTTCTAAGTGATGCCGTTTTGTGCTCTACTAAGCTTTAATGAGCTTTAGAATTTTCTTTATTTGTAGCTTACAGAAGCTGTAAAGCTTTTTACGAAGCAAAAAGCTGCTTTGCTGATTAATTAAGAAATTTTACGAAATGAAAACTAATTTATTAAGTTTTTAGCTAGAAATCATATTATTTTTAGACTTTTGATTGATGTTGCCAAACATGTGAAATAATGGTATACAGAGTTTTCAAAGCCACACACAAGCTTACTATGGCTTTTATATTAATTCAGTAGCTTTTTAAGCGAACTTCGAAGAACTTTCAAAGCTGCTTAATATACGCATATCACATATACATATAAAGCTTTCATTCAGATTTAATAGCCAATATCACGAAATCACGAAAGCTTTAAGTTTCTAAGTGCTTTCAAAGCAGCTCGATTTCTAATGCTCAATCTCTATTCAACTCTCATTTAGATGCAGCTCTCCTCCACAAAATAGTTTTCCTCCACCAGTATAATTAAATTTCAACTTTCCCATTCTCAGTTTCTCTTTCAATGCCCGAATTCTGATTAAATGCCAGCTCGATTTCAGCGCCCACATCTCAATCAAGTCGAGCCCCTCTCACGCCCTATAAGTGCTGCTTCTATGCCGACAATGAACTTAATATTTGGTGTAACAAATCGTCTCATAATTTTTTGATTAGTCAGGCTGGCAAAGAGGCGCAGCCGCATATATAGATATATATGGATATATATATATATATAGTCAAGTGTCGCTTTCATTAAGCGCATCGAATTTCCCGCGCACTTAAAAACAATGACAGCTGCGAGAAAATTTCTTGATGAAAAATATATTTCTATCGAGAAATATTTATCTCAAATATATTTTCGTTTTTCGAAAAATATTTCACCAAGTCTCAAAGATATTTTTAGAGATATTTGAAAAGCCATTTTTCTAAACACCTTTGACATTCGTCTTTGACTTCAATAGGCATTTAGCCAGCCAGTCAATCACACTCCATACATCAATCAATCCATCAATTAGGCACTCTATTACATTCCTCTCGCTCTCTCCCTCTTTCCCTTTCTCGTGTTAATTTTGAGCTAAAGTTTTTAGTTGAAGCATTTTTCCTCAGTTTTTCCCCCATTTGCTCCCTCATTTCTTCCCATTTGCAGCATTTTCCCTTTTTCCTTTTTCCTCGTTTAATGTTTATAATAATAAGCAGAGTAAACAGTTTTCCACGACTAATGAGCTGCCCTTCTGCTGTTGCTCGCCGGCTGCAGCCTCCTCCACATGCCGCGCAGACATGATCTAATGTTATGACAGCTCATCAAGTGTCAGCGCAGAATGGCATACGACCCGAAACACCACGGCCACCTCCCGCCTCCTGCCGCTATCCTAAGTGTTTCAGCGTCTCTTTCACTAATGACATTTACTTTCAACGTTTATTAAATGTTGTGTGAGCTGCTTAAATCAGTTTTGCTGGACATGGCCTCTGATAGAGAGAGCAGAGTGTTGGAGAGGGGGAGCAAGAGTGCGAAAGCAGTTGAGGGAGTAGTCTGGGCATTTAGAGGGGAGCTGGGCAGACTGCACTGAGCGAAAAGGCTATGTTTTTGGCATAGAAATGAGAGGAACTCTTTTGGAAGAATAAGGTCCATGCTCTCTCTCTCTCCTTGAACCAAGCTCATTAAATCGATTCTCTTTTAAATTTTCTGTCTACATCCACGATTCATTTAAATCATTCTTCCTTATCTCTCACCTTAACAAAAACTGTTTACTATGTATATTTAAATATTTTTCTCTTCTTACTTTTTATCACTACCTCACTATCTCTCTCTCTCTCTCTCTCTCTCTCTCATTCCCCCTCTCTCTCTTTAGTCTACTCTAACTCTCAGTCCCTACTTCGGTGTCTATCTCCCCTTCACTAGGTTGTGACTCTCTCTCACTCTCTCTCTCTCTTTCTCTCTCTCTCTCTATCTATCTGTCTATTTATCTATCCATCTATCTATCTATCTTGCTCTCTCTCTTTTTCTTCTTCAGTAAATCTGCATATTTGCTTTCTTCCACATCTTTTCTCCGAGTGTAGCTATATCAACCTAACATATTTCCTATATCATATATCACATGAGATATCTCTCCTTCTCTCTCTCTTTCTCTCTACACTGCACCCACTTTGCTTTCATTTTGTGCGGCTTATAAACCCTCTCTTCTCTTTCGCCCCTCTCCATCGCTTCTTTCCCTTTCATCCTCTACTCCCAATTTGTATTATCATCAGGTTCAATATTAATAACTTTGCTAAGCATTTTTGTTGTTCTTTTGCCTCGCTCGCTTTATCGTGGTTTCTCTTTCATTTGAAGGCGATTTCATGGCTCTTGATTAAGTTAGTTTTTTTTTTCATTCTCTTTTTTTTTTTTTTTTGTGTGTTCACTCTTCTTTAAAAGCCTATTAGCTTTCGGACTTAATTTCTGTGGGCTGGTTCAATGTACGCGCCATAATTATGCGCTTTTGGCAATTAAACGACAGCCGGACCCCCGAGACGGCTCCAAATATGGATAGTGTCATAATTCTTGTCAGTTTGCGAGCCCCCAAGGGCACAGGCGCAGGCAGAAAACTGAAACAGGCGGAGGATAACGAACAAAATAAAGGAGGAATAAAAAACGAAAACTGCATAAACATTTGCTGATTGAAATCAACTTTGCCATGAAATCAATCATCGCAGCAGACGGCGGCCCTTTTTTTTTTTTTATTTTTGCCCTCGACTCGAGTTGAGTCGACTCGACTCTGTGTCCTGCTGCCGCTTGCTTATCCAATGCTAAAATCTTTTGGGCCTGGCGGCTTTGTCGTTTCGAGCTTCAGTGTTGAGTTTCGCGCTTCAAGTGGCCCCCTTAACAATTGTTGTTGTTGTTGCTGCTATTGTTGCTGTTGTTTGTTGCCTGCAGGACATGCAACATGTGACATTGAAACCAACAACTTGAACTTTACTCATGACTCATTGCTGCAGCAAAAACTTCACTCTAGCTAAAGTCTCCCCTTCTTATAGCCGCCCTTTCTCTCCCTCTCTCTCTCGCTCTCTCTTCCGCTTAGCTCATTTATTCATATTTACATTTAACATACGTTTTTCTCGTCGACTCTTCTAACGAAGTCAGCGTAAATCGATATTCAATAAACGACATCTGTGTGCATTTTTTTTTTTTTTTTTGTTCCTTTTCATCTCTCAATCTCTCGCTCTCGCTCTAGCTCACTCTCTCTCTCTTTCTCTATACGATAATGATCTCTTTGTTTGAGGTAGAAGCAGCTGGGCTGGCATTCAGTCAGGCAGTCGGGCTGGATTGCGCTGGGTAGCTGGGTAGCTTGTGCCCAGGGGTCGATGCATATCTGTCGTAGCTGTCAAAACGAACATAAATCGAGAAACCAGAAACGTAAAAATCGCATCATTTATATGCGGCATATGCGACAGTTCCCTGAAACAAAGCTAGCCCATTCTCTATAAGAAACCCACAATTTATACAGCGAAATAATTAAGCAACATTTTTAGAAATATTTTATAGAAAATCGAGCAAGAAAAAACAAAAATTTTGAAATTTTTCATATCAAACAGAATCGAATAAAAATCGAGATACATGTATTTGGAATTGCAAAATTAATACTTAAACATTTTTAAAAAATTAAAAACAAATTTGGAATTGCAAAATATAATAAATTTTTTAAACTAATTAAAAACAAATTTAAAAATAAAATAAATATTTTTTATGCAAAAAAAAAATACATTTTATTTAATTTTCTATTTTGATAAAAATAATTAAATTTTTTTAAATACAATTTTGAAATAAATAAAAAATTTATAATTATTAACAAAATGTGAAAAATAAATAACTAATTTTTTTTAGGAGCCCATAATTTAAAAAAAAATTAATGAAATTTAATTTTCAATTTTGAAATGAAATAATATTTTAATTCATGAATTTATTTTATTTTTATTTATTTCAACTACTTTACGAAAGCTTCCCAAATATAAACCCAAAATCTAATCACACTCTCCTCTTTTCTTTGTCTTTCTAGGTAAGCACACAACAATACGTAAAATATGCCAAGAAATACCAGCGAAAATACTATAAAATACCAACAGACTGAGAGCAAATAGTATACAATCTATTTCATTCTCTCTATTGGTGCAGGCGAGTAAAATAAATGTGGAGCACTTGGAAACTGTGTCACGCCCATAAATCACGACCTCGCACGACTGACACATTCAAAATTTCCAGCGGCCCTCCCAGTCGCAAGAGACCTCAGCCCCCCAGTCCCCAGTGCCCAGTCCCCGTCCCATCCCACACCGAACATCTATCAAATATAATTAATAGAAAAGTTGTCGAAATGTCAATGGCTATGACAAATCTAATTAATTTTAGCTTTTTTTCCACTTATTTAAACAAAGAGCAAGCACATTTGACAAATTATGAAAGCACGAAGAAGAAGAAACCCACAAAATATGAATTCACATTGTCTTATAGAGCAGACAGGTTCCTAACTCAGTGTGTGAACTATGAGATTGTTGGAAATCGGCTTACCAAATGTGAAATGAAATTCAAATCGAAATACTATAAGACAATTCAGAGATTAAGCGAAAATTATTAATTGGATTTCACTTGATGTTGTATTCTCTAGCTGTCATATGCGAGCTACATATGTATATATATATATGTTAGGGTAGGCCCCAGACTTATCAGCTACAAAAGGTCTGACAGCAGCGTATTTAGTGTCAGCTCTTATCTCCGCTTTGGTTCATTCATATGAACTGCTTGTCAAGTATTTCATTATAAGGCGAAAATGCTGTTGTTGTTCTTTTTAATAAATAATTGAATACATTGCATTGTGTGACTGAATATGTATATATGTATATGTATATATATTTTTTGCAATATATGTATGTTTATTATATATTTTTAATTTAACCTCGAAAATACACAAACATATGCTAAAATAATTTTTACGAAAAGTCAGTGACTATTATTTATTTAGAAAAAAAAAGAAAAACATTCTAATACATTTTAAAAAAATATTTTTAAATATTTGCATATTATATTAAATATTTTGGAATATTTTTCTCTTCAAAGTTTTGCTCCCCGTTTTTACATTGTCTCTGCTCTGAATATTTATTAACAATTTAAATAATGGCTTCAGAAATTCTGAGAATTACATTGAAGAGCTCTTTTATTTGTTAAGCCGCAGATCTAGCTAAGACGCTTTTCTATGCGATTCTCAAGTTTATATAAAAACAATCCAAGAGCTTGAATGCACTTCAGTATTTGCTTTGAAAAGCTTGAGCATTACATAGAAGAGCGCTGAAATCAGCGAGAAGCTCTTCTAGCCTGGGCATCTAAACAGCTTTCGGCGCTCTTCTATGCAATTCTCAAAGTAGCAGAATAGAGCAAATGAATTTGTCAAAGTGTTCAGTGCAGTTCTATAGCTTTTAAAGCTGTTTGCTGATATCTTCCATTATTATAAACATACTTATACTTCCATGAATTTAGGCGCATCTTATAACCCATGCAGAGCATTTTAGAGTCTGCTTTGGTTAACACTAAAACTGCCCATAAGTTTTCACTTACAACATTTAAAAGTTGTTTTTTTTTTTTTTTTTTTTTTTTTTTTTTTTTTTGACAAATGGCACGCACATTGTAATGCAGATTTTCGATTCAAGGTAACCCGAAACCGGCTAAGCTCGGCGGTTTATCCACTCGCCGGGCTTACATCATTTTTGGGTCTATTTGCATAAAGCACTTAATAAGTTTATGAAGAGTGAGATAAGCGCCTATACAAGTTCTTGATGCAATTTGGAAAAAATGGAGGAACACAGAGATATAAACTATAAACGATGATAAAGCCTGAATGGTAAATGGATGCAGAGGAGGAGAGGTTGGGAGGAAGCTCATATAAATATGGAATGGGACATTGATCGCTGTCCCATGTGTGAGCGTCCTTTATTTTATCTCCGGCAGCTTTAAAAGGATTTCAGTGTTTTTTCGCTGCTGGCTCCGGCTCTTCGGCATTTATGAATTTATTGATAAGCGAGCGCAGAAGCGAACCCTTTTTTTGCGCCGGGGCCTTTCATTCATTCATAAAAAAGATAACAGGCAATGCATATTTTTTGAACAACTTGCAGCTAAGTAAAAACAATGGGCGGCGCATGTGGGGGAATCGAGGAGGCGTGGCTGCACACACACACACAGAAGCACAGAGAGAGGGCTGTCGAATTTAATTAACAGTTGAAAAACAGAGTCGCAGAGGGAAAACCCCAAAAGTCAAGACGAAAGGAAACCAGAAAAAGAAGCTCAGACAAAACAACTGAAAGAGCTAAGGGATTAGCAGACTAGGAGATGCCCTGTAAATGAAGGATATTGAGTTTGCCAAGAGGAGATAAATACATACATACATAATATATGATATATGTATAAGAAATAAATAGAGTTATACTTAGGAACAATTGAAAGTCGTAGAAAATAGACTGAGAAAAATATAAAAAAAATTATATAAGAAAAAATTAAAAGGAAACGGAAGATTTGAAAAGGTTACAAAGAAATTGAAAAAAAAAAGAAAATGATAAAACTATTTGTACATGAAAAGAACTTATAGAGGTTAATAAATATTAAAGGATATTCAGAGTTCAACAGAACTTTTCACTAGGATTTAAATGAAAAGACACCCGCTTACCCCTCATTGTATTTCACAGGGTATTCGTTACAATTTTGAGTGGCTGGTCGTGTGGTTCGAACCCCAAAGGCGGCGCCAAATTAACAAAATGCGTACAATGTGCGAAAAAAACAAGTCTAATGGAAGTGAGGAAGAGGGGAGGACAGAATGAGCATGTGGGCGAGAGAGACAAAGAAAGTATATGAGTTTCGTCTGCAAAGCTGTCTGAGAATTTTCCCTATGCTCAATATTATCCGCACCTTGGGGCGTTTTGGCTCATTAGCGCGGCAGACAGCAGAGTGCGCGTGGGTGTTGGTGTTAGTGTGGGGGGCGTGGCGCCGATGCCGACGTTGCCAGACGTTCGGCGTGCTCTGGCATAAATTTGACATTGAAAATATTAAGAGAGCAAAAAACCCTCGAGAATTGCCTTTGCGGTTTCTTCGTTCCAATCAAATGTTTCTTGCCCGAAGCGTTTTTTGTTTATATGCAATAAGGATATACGCTATATCCTCATGTATCCCTGCATCCCCTTCACATATCCTTATGCTATTTGGCATTTATATTAATATCAGCTCGCCTTGAATAATTTATTTGATTTTTTGATTTCTTGCATTTTGTTGCAATCAAAATAAACAGAAGGCAATAAAAATGTTGTCTTTTGCTTACATGTCTCTCTCTCTCTCATTCTCTCTCACTGTATCTGCTACCCTCCACGAAAGTCCTCATATTATGGCCATAATCCCCGTTGGTTTATTGCGGTTTTTATGGCCCGACTGTCGGCTGTCGGTTGTCTTCTGTCTCCTTTGCTCCTTGTGCATATTACATAAATGTGATAATGATTTATGCGACTCCAGGTTCCGAGTCACAGTTCCGACTCCTGGCAACTGGTTCCGTGTGCTCTGCCTCCTCCAGTCAGTGTCTTGGCCCACATCCGCTTTAGCGTAAATACCAGCATTTAAATAATTGGCAGCCAAGCAGCTTCCGCTCTCTCCCTGCCGGCCCTACCTCTCTATACCCATCTCGCTCGTCCCCTGACGACCGCCTAAGCAAACAAACAACAAGCGAGGCGCGCACAAACACAAAAAACAAACACAAATACAAATAAAGTCGCTCTTTCACTCACACACACACACGCATACATGCATGCTGTATAACAGCAACGGGAAGAACAATGCGCACTTTACACCATTTTTCTTACACTCTGCATTGCAACAACAACAATTCCCGTTAGACTCACACTGCCTCTCTCACCTACACTCTGGCAAAGTTTTATTGCACTCTCAGATTTGCAGGAGCAAGTTTTGAAGTGGAGAATCATTTGTTTCGCCTCTCGTGAATATTGCAATGCATATTTGTTATACGGGCTTTCAATAGACAAGGTAGCAGTTGATGCGAAGCTAGTATTTGAGTTTTAATGCCGTTATGCAGGTGTACACGTACTTCTATTTACAGTTGAAAGAATCTTCGGCAGCAGCTCAAGCGCGCATATAACCTCAACAACGTGCAATGGAAATCTTATTAAAAAGTATTTAAGTTCTTGTATGTATAAGATTTGCTGCTGTATGCTGTCAAACTTATAAGAGTTAGCAATAGTATAAGAGCTTTGTGGTATGGGTATCCTCTAATTAGAATTGAGTATGTAAGCATACTTAATTGTGAATCTTCTAATTAGAATTCTCAGCATAAAAGCTCTTATATATGTATAAATGTAAAACGGCTACAAAATATAAGAGGTAAATTCAATACGTATAAGACAATCTGAACTGCATGTTAAGTTAATCTTATACACTTCTTGTATCGATTCCTATTTCATTGCTCTCTTCAACGAATTTAAAGAGATTTTGTTTGACTTACGGCAGGTTTTTCAAAATTATATTTAGTCAACTACAACAATATGTAAACACACCCACACCCACACACACATACGCACGTGCAGACAATGCTCTCTTCCTCTCTGCCTCCTTTACACATATTTACTTACATAAAGCTTAAGTGGCAAAAGTTGTGCCAGAGGCTTACAAAACTCTTAAGCCCTCGCCTTGCCCGACGCTAAGGCAACCCTTTTTCGCCATTTCAGCTGGCCCCACGCTCTTCTTTTCTGCCCTCTTCGCTCCGCTGCCCTCTAGCATTCTTGGTTAGTTCTCATAACGTTCGCGTAAGTTGCATGCACATTAAAAATTAAACATTCAACATAAATAAATAAATGGTAGCAGAAGTAGAAATAGCAATAAAAACAGACAAATCAAAAACTTAGCTCTCATTGTTGTTTCTGTTGCTGTTGTTGTTGTAGCCACTTTGCTGCTGCACTAAAAGCTTATAAATTATTGTCGAGCTGCCATGTTGAGCCATTGCAACAACAACAACAACAACAGCTACTCTATTGGCAGTGAAGCACGCCCGTTGTCAGGCTTTGTTAATTTTTTAACAGCAGCGCCAACGCCGCAGTCGACGCAAGCGACGGAAGCAGAGCCGCAGTGTCAACGATACAGTTAGTTGATTCCAAAAGAGAGCTTTTACAGCTATTTGAAGCTGTCACAATTTGACTTTTGTGCCTAATTTCTTTACAAAAAGTTTGCCCTGCCAACGCACATTTGGCTCGAGGCGCAAAACTGAGGAAATTGTATAAAATTTAAACAAGCAAATTCTATTTTCAATGTGTGTTAGCTACATACATAAGTCAGCTGGTGTGAGGGAGACAAACATACCATAATCAGTGGTTTTCCGGCAGGCTGCATTTACAGCTAGCACAAGAATTTGGCTCAACAGCTGGACATTTTCCACCTGCACTCGGCTCCATGTCCAGACGGGCAGTGTATTTGGTGTTTGTTTGATTACAAACAGATACACAGCGGGAGAGAGAGAGAAAGTGATGGAGTAGAGGAGTGGGCGTAGAAGAGTGAGCGAGAGAGGGCAAAGGTATCATAGCGATGGCAGCACAACTACTTACATATTTGCATACATGCATTAGTGTGCGTTTGTGCAGTTGCTTCATCTCCTGCTGCGGCTTTGTCATGTAGCCGACGGCGCGTCGTCGTCGACGTTGATGTCTTCGTCTTCGTGTTCGTCTTTGTCGTTTGTGTTTGTCGAAAGTTGTGATTTTGTTGCTGTTGTTGTTGACATGCTAATAATGATCGTATATTGGCGCAACTGCTCTTAGCACCCAACAGAGCCGCATATAACAGCTGCTGCTGCTGCTGCTGCTCGGGCTGCTGGGATACGCCTCAAAGGCAGACATTTTTATGCTTATGCCAGACAAATAACAACAACTGCGGCAACAGCAACTGCAAACAACAACAAAACGCGCAAAAGCACATAAACTAAGATAACATACGCACAAACAGCAGCAGCAGAAGCAATAGCAACAACAACTGCATCAACAGCAGCCGTAGATTTCTTAACAGCGGCAACAACAAATGCACTTCCTGTTATTATTGCTGCTGCTGCTGCTGCTGCTGTCTCTCTCTAAAGTTTC